>JARHVA010000810.1:880000-2335000 GCA_037957365.1 Torreya grandis | reverse complement strand
TTGGTTCACTTGGTCTAATTTACACCAAGGCTTTGATAGAGAGGTGAAATGGTTAGATTATAATATTATATATAAATAAAACATTTTATATCTTGCTAATAATGTTGACCACCATGTGATAGTCATTCTTGATGCCTTTCTTTCAGACCACCTTCCCATCAAATTTGAAATTGAAATTTCTATTCCTCAAATCAAGAATGCCAAATCTCATTTTTATTATAATACAATGCACCTGCATCACTCATAAACCTATAATTTCATTATTAGAACTTTTAATATTTATCCTCAGCCCTTAGAATCTTCTAGTTAGATTGAATGATGGGAAATCACCATCAATTGGATTGTGTCCTTTATTTTTATTTATGGCTAGTAAATTATTATTTTTAAAGGCAGAGATCATATGGCTTCACACTATGAATTTAAATGAGTCTCACAAGAGCTGGATCTTTCACCATTCAATTAATATTTTCAAAATTAGGCTACCTTAAGGAGGCACAAACTCAAAATAGAAGAGCATTATCAAGCTCATGGAGCTCAGATCAATGATCGTATGCATTGGTTAAAAATTAGGGATAATGTTTTAAAGTATTTTTTCTCTCTCCTATGTTCTAGGAAAGTATATGGTCATGTGAAAGCCATCCACGAAGATGGATCTTAGTTTACACATCTTTCTAAATTCATTCAAGACTTCATGTCTCATTATCATGGAGTGTTTATAGATTAGCCATACACTCCTAAGTGGAATATTGCTCTCAATAAATGCCTCCAAGTGGTTCCCTATAATTTGATATAGGGAAAACAAATGGCATGTGATCAAATTATTTCTATGGAGGGTATTCATGAGGTACTTATACAAATAGTTGTTGATAAGGGCCCAGTGATTAATAGGTTTCCCTAAAAATTTTATTAGGCTCTTTGGGATTCAATGGGTCTAAATATGCACATATTATATCTTGAATCTATTAAAACCCATTCCCTTATAAAACTTGTTAATTAAGGTAATCAAGTTCATCCCCAAACCTAGGGATTTGGAACTCTTAACTAGTTAGAGACCTATTACTATTATTAGTGTATTATACAAGATTGTTTCTAAAGCTCCTTTTTTAGTGCTATGTATCTTCTACATCTAATTATTCACCATGATTAAACTAGGTTTATGCATTATATATATATATATATATTCTTGATAACATTATTGTATTATGGGGAAGGATGGAATGGACTTCAAGATCTCACTAGAACATTTTATTTATCAAAACTTACTTTGAAAAAGGATATGACATAATTAAATGGCCTTTCATTTTGACTATGTTGATCTCTAGAGGGGTTAGTATTTTATATATCTTGATATAATGGCATGCCTTGTGTGATGAATGGATCATCCATACATTGGATGGTTATGAGAGATGGAAAATTCTCCTTCAAAAGTATCACTCAATGTACCCATATGGGGAAAGGAGTCTGGAAGGAATTTATTCTTAAATATTTTTTTCTTACTCAGGTTCCCATCATCATTATATGAACCTTTATCCTAGCTTATGGTTGAGGGATAAGCATTGAGTGTAGTATATAAATAAAAATAGAGATAGAGATAGAAACTCAAGTCTAGACCATGGGTTTCACTATGCTCACCATATAGATAAATATGGAGATAGTTACAATTTATAGTTTATAATTCATTTGGGGTGACTCTCTATAGTTTGTAGTAAGTTCCTTCCTATATACATGTGGGTGGGGAACTAAACCTATATATCTATTCTATCTAGTTAAGCTATTAGTATGTGTAGGTGTTAGATTGATCTGAATCAATCTAGTGGCTAAGAGTATCTAGAAGGCCTATAAGATTCTTGAAAGGCATATTATATGGGATGGTAATGGGTTTAGATTAGAACTATCTATTAATTATTAGTGTCAATGGTGGTCTCTAGATATTGCTTATCATGAGTTTCCTTTCACTCTTGTGCCTTAGATTAGAAGTTTATAACTCTTAAAATGGGTATCAAAGTCATCTCTAACCTCTTTTGTAATCAAACTAAGGATTGAGTATCAAAGTCATATCTAACCTCTTTTGTAAGAAAACTATGAATTAGGATCCTTTAAATATTCTACAAAACAAATTTTAGTTACAAGATAATGATCATGAGTCTATATGATCAATTTAGAATGCCATACTTGAAATACACCTCCATACAATTGGCATGTAAACTTCTTATAGATAGTGGATTGATTGAAAATGGCCTATTGAGACTCCCCCTTCCACCATTATAAACCTCAATTAGGTTATCAAATACTCTCTCCTTAGAATCTTAAAATTGATTTTATTGATTCTAAATAGAAATTTAATTTTACAGAAAGAGTCTAGAGAGGAAGGTTTGATTGTGTATGGACAACTATCATTAAGCTAAAATAAACACACTTTTTGTGATGTATTATTCACTAAGGTATACTAATTGGTATATGCCTAGTACATCATGGTATGGATAATGTTGTTTTCTCTACATGCAATTCAAAGTATTTAAAAAATATTTTATACTTTTTCAATCTTGCCCATTGTTCTTATCAGTGGATTCATACCTTCTTCCAAACCTTCTATTTATATATGTTTACTTGGAATATGTAAATTTTAGGGGATTTAACCATTATTCATGAAAAATTCATGTTGGGGTGAATTTTAGTCACATTCATACGAGTCATGCACTAGATATGAATTTTTCATCACTAATTTTACCCACACTAGCATATCACACAAGTTATCTTTGTAGGCTCATGTAATGTGTAGAGAGAAATAATAGGATGGGTTGGGGTTAGTTGGAAATGATGATGTAATTTATTTTAATTTCATGCACAATTGTGTGTATGAGGATACTTAGGAATATATTATCACTAACTGATATATGGAAATAACTATGCTTAACATAATTAATTATATAAATCACAACACACCATCTTCGTAATAGTAAAACTATCCCAAATAAAAAGGTCAAACAGAACATAGACACACCAATAATAACCATAATAAATTCTTATATATTCATGACTACAAATTGAACCATGACACTAGTTAACTCTACAATCCTTCTCTCTATTTTGATATCATTTCCCTTCTAACCATGATATCCTTGTCAACAATTTGGTAGCATATTCCCTATGGCCAACAAAGTCTATTTCAAAAAATTACTCACCCACCTTTTATAGCCTTCCAAAGTCCTTACATGTCACAATGTTGATCAGCTACTAATAATTATCAGTTAATGCATATTTATAATCAAAACTAGATACTCCCACTATTTGTCATTATTCTCATCTACCTATTAAAAAATAGTCACATGTAATTAATTCTACCATTCACTTCCCATTAATTATGCTAACTCGAGCATATCTAACATTGACATGCATTTACTTCTACCATTATCCTTGTTTAACCTTGGTAGCTTTGTCATATATGTACATATGGACTTTGGGATTAAGGCATTATAGAAACAAGTCAGACTTAATCAGAACTATCAAAGTCCATCCAAAAATAAGGTCAAAATCATCTAATATTAACCTAGTTCACCACCTTCATAAAACCATTCAACAACTTGAGTACCATTAAGGAACTCTGACACCTCTTTTGTAAGTTTAGATTCAAAATTGGTCTAGCATGTGTGTAGTATGAGATTATTTTTTGAGGTTAAAGATGCATGTAGTTATGCCCTTTAATTAATAAGGTTGTGTTTGGGATACCTCAGATTCCTCTTTTATCATCTTGAAAATTTTAAGTCATCTCTTTAAGAATGTATTCTAGTGTGATTTCCTCATTGATCATTTGACATTGTAGGCTATTGAATCTTTCTTCTATATTTTGGTGACTTTGTTGATAACCTCAACCTCCTAAAAAAGTTGGGTCCTCTCAAACTTTTCCTTCTTCACATACACCTACACAACTACAAAATCTTGTTTTTTATACTCCCAATGTAAATGTGTTTTAATCACCAAACTCCGTTTAGAAATATTTAAAAAAAATTGCTTGGCTATGGTAGCCCTCATAGTGAACCTTCTTAAGAGATTTTTTTACTCCTCTATATACCCTATTAAAATCAATCTGGTCTCACTCTTGTCCTCCTAGTTTCCATCCCTTATGCCCTTTATGCTTTGTAGTAAGTGGCCCATCAATATACCCATCTTATCCATAAGATGGATTCCTTTGAGGTCTATCTTTTATAAGAGGTTGGATTGTTATTTCACAACGTGCCAGCATAGCTTTAGCATATTTATCTCTATGGTTTCCAACTTATTTTATATTTGAGTTCAATGCTAATCTATGTTTTCCAATTGCACCTCCTAGCTAATAATTTTGGCATTATTTAAAATGCTTTAGAAACTTACCTATGTCACCAATTTGATCAGTGTGCTCCTATCCTCAACCTCATTAAACTTGCTCAAGTCCACATAGATAATATGATGCTTACCTTAGGTTGTATCAAAATTAGGGTATTAAATGGTAGTGATGGATAATTTAAACATTGTTTCATCCATGTATGTGTCACCAATTTGATCATTATGCTCTTAGCCTCAACCTCATTAAACTTGCTCAAGTTCACATAGATAATTTGATGTTTTCCTTGAGTTGTATCAAAATTAGGTTCTTCAAGGGCAGTGATGGGTACTTTAAACATTAGCCCATCCACGTATGTGTCAAATTAAAAACACATTTGCCTTTTCATCTACAATAATGCTCCCCCTAGGTTCATGCCATCCCACATGTATAGGTCGACATCTGTGAAATTCTACTAAATTTTTTCCTTGACACTCATCCCATCAGTAAGTCCTTATTATCCTACTAGTATATGCTCATTCAAATACATGGATAGTCCAAGCTCTTCCTTAATGAGCTTTACACTTCCTTTATCTAGAATCATCTCTTTTGATGTTTCTATTTTAAACATTTTGGGCCCATGGAAACTAATTTATCCACTTGTATCACTAATCATGTTAGGCTCACCCTTCCTCTCTTATTTTGAGCTACTTTAGGCACTAGGCTCTTTTTTAGCCTTGGTTTATTTAGGGGTTCTAGTTTTCCCCTCTACTACCTTAGGCTAACTCTAATTGCTTTTAAATGACTCCATCTCTATCTTCGTTTCTAATGTAGTCATGAAGCATTTCTCAATAACCACCTAAATGTCATTTGTTGTTAAGGTGTCATCCTCACCCACCCTTTATTCACCATCTTGTGACTCATCACATGATTTCTCTTTTACATCACCACCATCCCTTATTCTTACATCTAGTGGTGGTGTTTGGGCATCCCTAAGTGGGTATTGTATGCTCATTGGGATTTTCATAGGGGTGATAGATTAGGAGAGGGATGATTATAAATTGGGGGAGTGGCCATTCACACCTACTTATGTATCAGTAGAATGTTGTATACCTCAGATTCGATGTACTTATAACCCTTAGAAATAGATTATAACTCTTTAGAATTCCTCTTCTTGGGATTATTCATATTGGATGTGGTTGCCTTGAATATAACTTCAAATTTATATGTAATTGATCCTCTATCATTATCACCTTGGTTCAAGTTAATAGTATAACTTATAGAACTTGTCCTTTATCATCACTTCTTGTTGAGGGTCAATGGTGTTGTTGTATTCTAATCCTTATATTTTTGTGTGACCTTTCCTAAATAATCCAAGATTTTCATTTGGGTGTGTTGGTCATTTTATTTTCCTATGACATCAATTGAAACATGATGTACATTGGATATTATTGCAATAGAGTCTGAAAATTAGATCACATTGAAAAAAATGGTGCCTTGAGCCACCTAGATGTTTCTTTGTCTAAAAATTAGATTATGGTAAGATAATAGTGCCACATTATGTAAAAATATACCCATCCTACATATGGATTTAATAAATGGCTTAGGATGTGCCACTCATTCCTCAAATCTAGAACCATGTTATCAATCCTTCTCTCCATTTTGAATTTTTACTACTTGTCATATATACAACTGCACATGTGCTCATAGTATCTCTTGGTCAATGATTCATCCTATAGAGGAATGGAATAAAACTTGTCACCATAGACATTAGGGATGCCAATTTCATCAAGTACCAAAAAAAATAGAAAGACACCCCACCTAAAGGCTTCACTTGACTAGTAAAACCTCTTTGCACCCTCGATAGTTGAGTCTATATAAACTTTAATTTATTGAAAAGGGTGACCTAAGTAATTTGGTGTGAAATATATAGGAAGTGTTTTTTGATCTCACCCCATCTACTAGCTCTAACTAAATTTGTGATTTTAAGTCGTGAAACTACCCTTGTTGCTCGATCATCAATGTTTTCAATATGAAAATTAAAATTTTCCTTTTCTTAGTTTAGGATATGTGCAACCCTCTCTACTTTAGTTATATTTGAAAACACTTGTTTAATATCCTCACCTAAAAAAGGAATCTAATTAATATAATAGTGTTAGCTATTAAGATCTTAATTCTACACCCAAAAATTTAGAATTAATACTCATGGTTGCATGATAACAAGATGTGCACCAAGTTATCCTAATTTCCAAAATAGTGGGGCTTGAATAACTAGAGATCTCCCACCTTCTCAAATGATTGCTTGACTATTATATCAAATAATGAAGTGTCATATACAATATTTTTACTGGTGTCCATCATTTAGTCAACCTCCATATCATTTTTACCCTTCGATGGTTATAGTCCTTGAATTTACATTATGTGACTTAATAATCCCACTCTTCCCCATGCAACATGAAGGATGGGTAATGCATTTATAACAATTTCATTGACTTTTCCACCACTTATTTCTCCATTTATATGATAATAACCTCCTTAATTTACATTGGTTCTATTTTTAATATCTCTTCTACATGCATATTCTTACTAATTATAGATGATGAGGGTGCTTGGGATCTTACCTCCTTCTATTTATTCTTTTTCATGGGTCTAAAACCCCTCGTGCACACCCTTGGGCTATTTATCCTCCCAAAATAACTAATTTTGGCATGCTTTTCCCTCTACCACAATTAATGAGGTATACCTTGTCCATAAGCCTCCTAAATCTCTAATGGTAGAACCTATCCTCTAAAACCTACAACCACATTTAGCTTATTCCTAGCTCACTCACTCAATTTTTTTTATTTTAAATGATGCATGATATTATACTACTATAATATTAGTGCTTTAAATATCAAATTTTTGAGTATGGTCCTAAATTTATCCACTTGTATCATTGCTTCCAAAACATTCTTACTAGTTATCAAATATCCTTGAAAGTAAAAAATGAGGGAAAATGGCATGTGTTTATGGTTTTATACTTCCCAATGATTTTCCTTTAACAATGTGATCCATATGTATTAGACATTGTTAACATCACTTCAAACCATCTAAATTTACTTCTATTGTTCATCACCATTTATATCTCTATTTCCACTTTCTTGCATTTACTTTGATTTCTCCACAAACATTTATATTTACTTTAGTGCATGATAGCTATCATATATGTGATAGCTAAAGTTTAAAACTAGTGAAACCATCTTGCATGGATATTATTTAGAACAAACATCACCTTCATTATTTTCCTTGTGTTTAGGGGCACTAAACTCCATTCCTCATATGCTTATTTTCCCCATGAATCTCTTTCATGCATCTAGATATTTGCATTTGTGGGTGCAATGCTCAACTCCAATATTGTTTCCTTGCCCTCTAAATCCTTATATATCCATATACTTGGTTGATTTACCTCACATGTGTCCAATCATATTATATAAATGAGATACCCATACCCTACACTAAATTTTTTGCTTGGTATTATAGCATAGCAAGAACCTTTATGTTGTCAAGTCTTCAATTTTTATTTATTCATAGATATTGATGCACTTTTGAAGAGTAAGTAGTTGTGTGAACATAATTTTGAGTAAATCAACATCAAAATCATAAATATATTTAGATAAATCATTGTACTAGTCATAAAGGTGTAAATAAACCTTTGAAACTATCATGTAAATAAAGCTAACATTCATTAAGATATGTTGAAAAAATATTACAAAACCACTTACCCAATAGGAATTATTAGATAGATGAGGGTACATGATTTATTATAAATCACAACACACAAATATTACACTTAAGATAAACTAAACTAGACTAACCTACCAAACACAAAATATAAAAAATAAATGGCACAAGCCTTATTACAACATGGATCAAGTACACTATGCATGGAATGGATTGAGCCTACTCCCATTGAAATGCCCAGGGAGTATTTCACCATTTAAGGTGCACATGCCAAACTCTAAAATGTCATAGATTATGTGAAGCCCCAACTAATGGATATAAAGCTTATGTGGGCACTTTAAGTACTAATAATCATAGATTAACAATCAATAAATATATGCCCCATGATGTTAGATAGTAGGATTCACACTATCTCATTGATGAAATATGTACCTTAGTAACTTATCAAACTCAAATGGAATACATAAAGGCTAATTATATTCTCCCATAAGATATGAGCTGTTGTTACTAATATGTAGTTTATTATTGAATCTATCTCATCCCATCAAGTGAAATATTTAGTGGCAATAATAACATAACACGTGCAAGTTATATGTGCATATAAAGAGATTACACCCTCAAAATCAACAACACATTTTAAAAATGATTCTTAGACTAGGATGGGAATGAAGGGCATCTCATATTGATGGTTGGATTTTATTGTCTATTGATAGGCATCACATTTATGTGCATATTATTTCACATCTCAAAATAAGATAGGCCACCATAGATTAGAGAGAAGGATCTTATGCGCAATAGCTTTTCTAAAAAAGTGACCTCTCAATATTCCTTCATGTCCTTCATTTAACACCCCCAAATTCTCATGTTATAAGATACACCTATTCAACACTTCATCATGTATGAGCATAGAAATTTGACCCCTAATGAGCTAATATGGGGTGGTGTAGATAACCCATTTTTTATTTTCATTGGTATAAATGTTGTTGGGAGCACTATTGGATGTGAGAAAAATAATAATATCTCCAAGATATTCAAGGATGCACTATATTACTTAAAACTAAAAATTAATCAAACCATCTTCAATGTTTTACACATAATAACCTAAATTGATGCATGACAAGTGGTCAAGACCCAAGTTTTACTTAATAGGATTTATAATCATATAAAATTGGAATTCCTAAAATAACACAATTCATCAAAAAATCCTTCACTCAAGTATTGGCTTGTTGGCTAGGGAATTCAAGGCCTCATGATCAGAAAATAAGACAAAAACATGGCTAACAAATATTTGTAGAATGTTTATAGAGTGTGCACCATTATGAGTCCCTCATGTTCAATTGTTGTATAGTTATTCTCACCTAACATAAGATTTTGACTAGCAAAGTAAATTAGATGGCCCATCTTATTGCCACTTGACTAAGCTAGGATGGAAAATATCGATGTCTTAGATGTGTCAACATACACATGAAAGGGTTTCATCCAATTTAGGAATTGGAGGATTGGTGCACTTGTGAACTTCTCCTTTAATGTTTAAAATGCTTATTATTAAGCCTAATCCTATATGAATGGACCATTCTTACATAGAAGCTCCTCCAATGGCACTATGATCTTAGCATTTTATGTATGAACTTGTGGTAGTACGTGGCATTCCCTATAAATATAGGAACTTACTACTATGTAGTGGGTTCCTCAAGTTGGATAATTATTTCCACCTAGGTAATGTTGATAAGGAGATCATCCTTACAAATCACATGGCCAAACAATATGGAATAGATGTTTGAGAGAAATTTTAAGCTGGTGTCAACACTTGGACATGAGACATAAATTTTCATGATTGTATTTCACCAAACCAGATACTATCAATTCATCCAAATATACTTGAAATAACTTGTTGGCCATTTTGGCCCACATGCCAAGCTTCTGCCTAAATGGATGAGTTGAACAGAGTTCTAGATGGAATGAATGGTCCAAAGATTACATGTAGCTTACAAATATTTTGAAAAACTTCAAGTAAACTTAAAGTGTAGTTTTTAAAATTTTGATAAAGTAGGTTCTCATGGCGATCAATGCATTAGGATCATGGAATGATTTTGTATAAGCCTTAAAGACTTATTAGAGCTTTGAAAGATCAAGCAATAGTTCCTAGTGCAAGTCTAAATGAACTAGACCATCTTACATGTCATGCAAAAAATAAAAGGTTGGTTTACTTATGAATTTTATAAGTATGCTTAGGGAGCCTCCCAGAGCTAAAGGTCACATGATATCAATGTATTTAGTGCCAAGATCATCCTTTGTAAATTTCATGTCTTATTGAGTTGTCTATCTCAAGATATAAAGCTTCAAATTTAGACTTGTAGAGTGAAATGTGTGTGGTAAAAGTTGTGTAAAATATCCATTTGGATTCAAATTTTCCAAGGATAAACATGTAGATAACAAGTGGTAAGATATCAAGTGCCTATATTAAATTCAATATTAATTATCAACTTGATAATGTCAGTGGGTCTCAAAGATCTAACATAGTGCATTTGATCATGCATCAAAGATCAATGATGAACATTAAATGAAAAGGTTAACATATTTTAAGATGAACATGGAGCTAACAAGTGTTAAGGTCTCAAGTGCTTGAATGAATATCTAATGGTGTGCATCGACTAACAAGGCCAATGGACCCAAATAAATCAATAGAGCATTTTTAATTATACCAAAATAGTTTAATGATGAGTGAGAAGTCAACAAGTTATCAGATATCAAAGGCTAATGATAAGCTTTCAAGTTGCATGACCATGATAACTATTAGGTAAATCAATGGTACACATTTGAGCCATGCAAAGGAAGATTAATGGTGCATATAAGGTCAAGAAATAAATGCTCTTGAGGATGAATACAAAAATTCTACATGGAAAAATCATAGGAACTAGCTAGGACTGACTGTAGGATCCAAAGGACAAATGTAAAGCTGATATATGTCATGATCAAGGAGCCCAAATTAAGATCAGTTGCTAAAGTTAAAAGTTAAAAGCTAAGGGACTTCAATAAAGAATAAATGTGTCTTAAGGTTAAACTAGAACAAATATTTCAAGAGTATGCCATGAAGGTAGACACATTGGACAAAGGATTTTTCCACCCTAAGTAGGTGGAATACATAAATGCAAGATCAAATGTGATCTAGATAACTAGGAATAGACCTTACAAAGCCATCTAATGTGATTAAGTCCCTATTAAACTTTTCAAGATCTTTTAGACATAGGTTTTATGTCTCATTCAGATCCAAGAAACCCTAGCCTATGGATCTTCATTTACAATCATAATTATATGAAAACTAATATGGTGATTGGTTTTCATCTATAATATATGTATATTCAAGATTTAGAAGTAATGGTAGAATGGTGACTATGCAAGGAATGTCAAAAATAACATCGATGAGAAAGCTCAAGTAACTACCTGATAATGTAAAAAACATCAAGCATGATTGAGGAAGATAGTAAAGGGAATTCATGCAGTGGTGGGGATTGCTTCCTATAACTAGTCTTAATCTTCACATCTTCCATCATGCTAGAGAAAGATATAGTGACATGAATGCAGGGGAAGGCTTGAAAAGGATTATGGTGGTGGTTATTTTGAGTGGAATTGGGATCATTAACAACCCCTTAAGTGGTGATTTCTCTTCTCTTACCTTTTTTCTTCCTATAAATTCTAGTTTTGAACTCTTGATTTGAATATCTCAACTTTATATAATGAAGCTCTACCAAAATCACTTTGTAAAAAAATATTTTGAAGCAATATAAGACATCTCAAATTCTCATTGAATGCTAAGTGTGCTTTATTGAAATTTGATTTACAAAGTGTATGTTTCCTATTCATCATATGTATGTCCTTCATGTACCTTGATTCAAGTATATTAGTTTATTATAGGTTGTGTGAAGTGTTGGATAGTGAGGTTTATTTTGAAGTGTCATAAGTCCATAGTGTTTTGATTGAGCCTATCTCTTTATGTCCTTCGAGTTGTAGGTCTCTTTTTAGCCTTCATACAAAATACTCATGTTTTCAACCTTGTCATAGAATTTGATCAGTCTTTATCCTAATTGGATTGATTAGTAGTCATAAAAGTGTCTAAGCTAAGAGTGGATCATTGAACATTTGATGCATCACCATTTAAACTAGGTTTTTTTCCTTTTAGCTTTCTTCCCTTTCCCTTTTCCTTGATAAAAGTATAGGTTTAGGAAAATAACTATAATTACATATCAGAGGAGCTAGCCTCATTAAAAATCATAGAGGTCTGACCTAAAATTAGGTAACCCACAACCTAGGTCATTACCATGTTGGATTAGGTGTGAGCAAAAGGACCTAAATAATCCTTTGCTCAGCTAGGGTGCATCCTAAGTCTTCAACAATTTTTGCCACATCTAGTGGGACTTATTCTCTTTGGCATAGCCAATGTTTGGAGTTGAGAATTTTTTTTATTTATCAAAGGTAGATATCCACCATCATCAAAAGCTGAATATCCTCCAAGTTATAGAGCTCATATCATCATCCAAACAACACCTCTCATGCCAAAGGTTACTAGAAGGTTAGCTAGTAAAGGTATTCCCTTTGAATTCATTGAGCTACCTTCTATTTCACATAAAAGATCAAGATTCAATAGGACATGTCCTTATTCCTAAAATAAATATTCATCTCTTGGTCATCCTATTATTTTAATTAGTATAACCCCCATTATGCAAATGTCAAGGCCTAGAATGCAAGATTTTGTACCCTTCAATGGTGGTAGCCCTCTTAACATTTAGCAACATTATGATATCCCTACTACCTCTTTGAATATTATACCATACTTTACAAGAGAAAACTCCACCACCCCTATAGAAGACATAGCTGACATTATAAACCTTTGTTTAGTACATAACATTATGCAAGAGAATATAACCATGACACTACTAGCCACATCCTTGAAAGGCAAATCCCTGCAATGGTATAAGGGTTTAGATCTTACTTCAATAAATACTTGGGATGAGTTTTTTGAGTGCTTATGTAAACATTTTGAGGATAGAAGTGACCATGTGTCACTTGTTGAACAACTCACCTCAATCAAGAGGGTATCCCAAGAATTTATGGTTGATTTCAATTATAGATTCTAAAAAACTTAGGATAGGATCCCTATCATCATTGAACCCACACCTAATTATGATTTTCTTTACTATTTGAGAGCATTGAATTCAGACATTATAGTCATGATCCAATCTATGGGTGGGACAACTCTACCTGGGGATTATGAGATATCTATAAGGGTAGAAAACTATTTGATACAAATAGGTAAACTCATGCCAAGACCTCTCATACCACTTTTTCCTGAGCTTCAACAAACCCTACCTACCATTACTCCATTTACCACTTCAAATAATCAATCCCAACTTGATGATAGTCAAGTAGACAAATTTTCAAGGATTGAGAGCTTGTTGAAGGCATAAAATAATAAGCTAGTGGCTATAAAGAGACAAAAATAGACTTCATATAGGCCATACCAAGGTCCTTTCCAAGCCCAATACCTTATTAAATCCTATAATAGACCCCATTATCCATAAAATCAACAAGACCAAGTTTAAATTACTCAAGCTAGACCTTATAATAGTTACAACCCCAAATCTACAAGTAGCTCAAAATCCTTGGTCCCCACACAAAATAACCTTGCACAAGAGGGTCAATGGCAATTAGGAGGGAAATATAATGAGATGGTAATGGTTATATGTTTATAAATGTATTAGGATCCTATTTGGTATCATAATCCTTCATTTTGATACCATGACATAATGTCTACTCCACCACAAGGCCCTCCAATGAATCAAGGTAATATACCTACCTTGACATCATTAGAGGCTTAGATTCAAAAATAAGGGAACATGGTTAAGGCACTAGTTGACACCACATGCATGAAATTTCAATAAGGGGAACATATGTTTGAGTATGTAGAAGTAAACATGGGGTAGACCACACAAAGGGCAGATGAACCAATTGTAGCCCATACAAGTTTTAAGAGGAAGATGTTAGATGATAATTTAGGGTAGCCTAAGGCTTATTCAACATCTCCAAAATCTATTCAACAACCTACCCCTTCAAATGTAATTGATAAAGCTCCTATAACTCAAAAAATACCTTAACATCATGGGTAGAAACAAAATTCTCCTTTTTGTTCCTCATGTCACTCGAGTGCCAAATGATACTTCTACTTCCAAGGTGCAGTTTAAAGGCACTAGTCTTCCTTTCAATATTATAAATCATATTAAAAAGGCTAATGTCACTATGTCTATGTATGATGCTTTGTATATTCTAGGATAGAAAGAGATTCTTTAGCAAGAGTTCTCTGAAACTTCTCATGTGAATGAGACAAAAGATAAGGTGAACATTATCTTTACTGATAGTAGTTAGCCTAGTCCAATTCAAGTTCCTAGTCAATCTCCTAGTCAAGCTTCTAGTCAAGACCAAGTTCATAATTTTTTTCATCCACCTAAGGTTGTCAAACCCCCTCCATTATATTTGTTAATCATCTTATGGGACTACTTAGTGCACAATTATATGATAGATTTAGGAGCTTCAACCTTAGTTATGCTTAAAGCCATAATAGATAAACTTGATCTTAAGTATGTGCCTAATGAAAAATGTGTTCTCCACTTGGATGGTTCCCCCACTAAAACAAGAGGTATATTAAAAGATCTTAAGATCACATTGGTAGCTTACCCATATTGTGTCATCACTCAAGATGTAATGGTTGTAGACCTACCCCCATATTATGCCTTATGCCTATCTAGGGAGTTTGTTGTAAAAATTGGGGAATATTTATCCTCTAACTAGTTATACATGGTTTTTAGGACCAGATATGGGACTAGGGTCACTATTAGGCTAGAACCTATCTCTAGGTTTCATCTAGAGCCCTATATGTCTAACCTTACAAATGTCAACTATACCATATTAGATGCAGATGAAAATGCTAGTGAACAAGATCCTCATGACCATCTTGATGGAATTTTAGACTTCTACTTAGATGAATGGGTAGTTGGCAATTATGGATTTGATCTCTACACTAATATTGAAGAAGCAAGCTTAGAGGTGTATTACATGCATGAGGAGGGTGCTACTATACCTTGCCTAGTTAACACCACTCAAGAGGAATATAGTATATGAAATTTATTATTTAATGGATCAAGGTCAAAGAATGGGTAGTGAAGTTGAAGCCATGCTGATTTCACCCTTAGATCAAAAATACTATTCAATTGTAAGATTTCAATTTAGTTGCACTTCAAACACAGTTGAATATGAGGTTATTTTACATGGTTTACAAGAGGCAAGAAGAAGAAGTGTCAAACTTCTTCAAGTTAAGGGTGATAGTGAACTTGTTGTATAACAAGTAAGAGGCATACATGTAGTCAATAACCATCATTTTAAAGCTTACAAGCATCATGCATTGGATCTCATAGAGGACTTCTTTGCATTCAATATACAATCCATACCAAGAGAGGCAAATCAACATGCAGATAGGATTGCAACCATTGCATCTTAGTATGAGGTTGTATAAGGAATCAAATGAAATTAGAGTCAAAACAAGATGAAGGTCATAATTAGGTTAGTTATACTTGACAATGAGATGAGTTGGAAGATGTTTGATAATGATGACAACATTATATGTTTTATGATGTAGGAGGAAGAATTCTACCATAAGAATCAAAACAAACTCCAACATTAGTATGATGATCAAATAGAGTAGCTGAGATCTAAAAAGTTTCCTAAGGGTTTTGTGACATTGGAAATCATCTTCAATGAAGATGACCAAATGAGGAGAGGCAAGGCATGTATCTCAGACAAGGAGGAACATTATGAAAGGATAAAGATCTTTGAAGATAAATTGTTGAAGTTAGGAAAGATTAACATAATAAAAGAGAGAGTTGCATTTGTTGCTTTATGCCAAGAGTTATCTAATGTATTTACATGAGAATACAAGGATTTTAAGGGTTTTGATCCAAACTTTCATAACATACCATTTAACAAGAGAGTAATGCAAAACCAGTCAAGCAAAAATAAAGTCATATCAACCCAAAATTGGATTTGATGAGAAGGGAGCTATTTAAGTTGATTGAATAAAAGATAATATTACCCATTAAACATTCCTCATGGGTGGCAAACCTTGTGCCAGTGAGGAATAATAATGGAGAAATATGTTTATGTGTTGACTTTAGGACCTCAATAAAGTGTCCCTAAAATACCATTACCCACTGCCCTCAATGGATCAGATTCTTCAAAAAGTGGTAGGTTCTCAGAGATTCTCATTTCCTAATGGATACTTTAGTTATAATCAAATTATGGTCAAGGAAGAAGATAGGCATGAGACTACCTTCACCACAAAGTGGGGCACTTATGCATATATGAAAATGACCTTTAGACTATCCAATGCTAGAGTAACTTTCTAGAGAGCAATGGATGTTTCCTTTAAAGGTTTGATTAATGACATGTAGTTCACCTACCTAGATGACATCACTATTTTCTCAAAGGACCCAACTGATCACATTGCTCACTTGAGGTTAGTATTTGAAAGATGCAAAGAATTTGGTTGTCATTGAATCCTAAAAAATGTATATTTGGTGTTCATGAGGGTAGGTTACTAGGCCATGTAGTGTCCAAGGATGGTCTTTCCATAGATACCAAAATAATTGATTCCATCTTATCCTTACCCTTTCCCAAACATAAGAAGGATCTGTAGAGTTTCTTAAGGTTTATCCCATGCTTTGTAGAGTTGGTCAAGCCTCATACTCACATGTTAAGAAAATATAAGGAGTTTACATGAACCAAAGAAGGTAAGAGGATTTTTGGGTCCATCAATAAGGCCATCTCTCATGCCCCTACACTTATTAATCCTTATTTTAACAAATAATTTTAATTGTATGCCTTTTCTACGTTGGATGCAATCTCTACCATGTTGATGCAACAAAATGAGCAAGGTTTGGAATAGCCTATTACTTTCTTTAGTCAAGCCATAGAGGTGTATGAGGACATGAATACCTTTGTATATAAACATGTTATTTTAGTGGTGAGAGGTTTGAATAAATTTAGGCACATGTTCTCCAATAGTAAGATCATACTCATGGTGGTACACCTAAGTATTAAAGAGTTTATACTCAACAGAGACCTCAATGAGAAAAGAGATCGATGGGTGACAATAAGTATGGAGTATGACCTTGAATTTCAAGTTAAAATTTTGTAAAAGGCATAGGGTTATGTGAACACATTGAAACATAATTAAAAAAAGATAAATATCAATTATTAGCAGTCCATGAAAAGCAATAAGTAACTATAGACAACACACCTTTCAGTTGGACACATGATATACTCAAATTTCTTGAGTTAGGCTAATGTCCTATGGGACTAGATAGAGATAAGAGAAGACACTTCAGATTTCAAGGTATACCTTATATTCTGATAGATAAAGTACTTTTCAAGAGAGACATAGGAGGCATGCTTTTGAGGTGTGTGTAATCATGCTAAATAGACATGTTGCTTGAGTAGTTCCATGATGGTCCAACTAGTGGGCAATTTGATGCCAATACCACAGCCTCTAATATCATTAGAGATAGGTACTTTTGGTCTGTAATGTTTATATATGCACACTTTTGGGTAAGGAAATGCCTAAAATGTGTAATGTTTGTTGGTAAGTAGAAATTGGTTACCCTTCCCTTATAACCCATATAAGTAGAACAACCTTTCATGCAATGGGGCATGGATTTCATAGGGATAATACACCCCTATTTAAGTAAAGTACATAAATGGATCATTATAGTTAAAAAATACTTTACAAGGTGGGTTGAAGCAACTACCCTAAAAGAAGCTAATGAATATTCTATTTTGGACTTTTATGATAGCCTTATGACTAGATTTAGTGTGCCTTCTACAATTATTTATGACAATGCATTGGCCTTCAATAGAAAAAATGTATGTGAGTTAGATCTTTCACATGGATTTTAACTCAAGGCATCCTCTAACTACTACCCATAGGGTAATGGACTAGCAGATTCTAAAAATAAGAATTTATTGAGGATTATCAAGAGAACTATGGAAGATGGTCAAAGGGAATGACATACTAGACTAAGGGCTGACCTATGGGTAGATAGGGTGATACCTAAGAAAGATACTAGACACTCCCCATACCTTCTTGTCTATGGGAAATAAGCAAAACTTCTTATGTCTCTTGAACTTCTTGAATTAAAGCTTTAACATCAACTTGAGTTCCTAAAGGATGATGCTATATAAATAAGGTTGAATGAGCTAAGACAACTAGAGGAGACAAGGGACACTATTATGCACATTATGGGGTCTAATAAATACCAAGGGAAGAGTTCATTTGAAAAGATAACTTCCTCAAAGACATTTTAACAAGGTGATATAATCCTCAAATAGGATGAGGACCATGCAAAATCAGGAAAGCACTCCATGTTTGATAATCTTTGGAGTGGGCCTTATGTTATCATAGGTTGAAAAGAAATAAATGCATTTGAGCTTGCTAGGTTGAATGGAGAGAGCCTTCCCATCCCCGTTAATGGGAGGTATCTTAAATTCTACTCCTAGTATTATCTTATGATATTTATACATAGGTAGATAGGTCTATCTTTACCTCAAAGTGCTCTTGCACATTACTCTATTTGTTTTTTTCTATTTTTTGGGTATTTTTTTGGTGTGTTTTATTAATTTATTATTATTTGTGTGTGTCCCTTTGCTTCAAAGTGTTTCCAAGAGTCAGGCAGAATCCTTTTATAAGTAATACTTCATTTGTCTAGTCATCATGAGCAAGCTTGATCAAATTCTAGGTTTCATGACCAACAAGCTGGTCAAGCCAACTGAGTCACCAAAAATGTTGGCCATTTTTGTCCACATGCCAATATTTTTCTTGAATGGATGAGATGAATATATTTTTGGATGGAAGTAGTGGTCCAAAGATCACATGTAGCTTGTAAAGATTTTGAAACACTTTAAGTAAACGTAAAGTGTAGTTTGCCAAATTTTGAGGAAGCAAGCTCTCATGGTGATCAATGCAGTCAAGATTATGGAATGAGTTTATATAGGTGCCAAATATTAATCAAAAATTTGAAATATCAAGCAACAATTCCTAATACAAGTCTAAATGAACCAGACTATCTTACATGTCACAGAGAAAATAATAGGTTGGTTTATTTATGCATATTATAAGCATTGTTAGGAAGCCTCATAGAGCCTAAGGATCACATGGGATCAATGTATTTATTTACAAGATCATCCTCTACAAATTTCATGTCTTGATGAGTTATCTATCTCAAGATATAAAGATTCAAAGTTAGACTTGAAAACTAAAACATGTGTGGGGATGTCAAGTTAAAGTTATGACAAATAGCCATTTGGATTCAAATGTTCCAAGAATGAATGTGTGGCTAACAAGTGTCTATATATTAGGTGCCCATATCAAATAAAATGGAAAAAAACAACCTGATGATGTTAGTAGGTCCCAAAGATCTAATAGATTTTATTTGATCATGCATCGAAGATCAATGGTGACCATTAAGTCAAAAGGTCAACAAATCCTAAGATGAACATAGAGCTAATAAGTGTCAAGATCTTGGGTGCCTGAATGAATATATAACAACATGAATTGAATGATAAGGCAAGTGGGCCAAAATAGATCAATGGATCATGTTTAATCATACCAAAGTAGATTAATGATGAGAAAAAATTTAATAAGTTAGTAGATCTCAAAGGCTAATGAGAAGCAGCCAAGTGTCATGATCATAAAAATTGTCAGGTAAATTAATGGTACGTGTTTGAGCCATAAAAATGACGATAAAAAATACACATAAGGTCAATAATTTAATATAATTAATGTGATAATGCCACATAGCAAAATTGTAGGAACCAACCAAGACTGATTGCAAGATCCATAAGATGAATGTGGAGCTAATAGATGTCATGATCAGGGAGCCCAAATTAAGATTATCAACTAAAATTAAAAGTTGAAATTTAAGGGACTTCAATGGAGAGAAAATGTTACCTAAGGTTGAACTAGATCAAATATTTCAAGTTAATGCCATGCAAGTAGACATGTTAGACAAAGGATTTTGCCACCCTAAGTAGGTAGAATACATAAATTCAAGATTAAACATGATCTGGATAACCATGAGTAGACCTTGAAAAGTTGTCTAACTCCATTAAATCCATACAAAACTTTTCAATAGCTTCTAAATGTAGGTTTTACATCTCATTCAAATTCAAGAAACCCTAACCTATGTATCTTCATTTGCAATCATAACTATATGAAAACCAATAGGCCAATTAGTTTTCATCCATAATAGATCTATATTCATGATTTAGAAGTAATGGAAGAATGGCGACTGTGTAAGGAATGTCAAAAAGAATATCAATGAACAAGCTTAAGTAACTACCTAATAACATGAAAAACATAAAGCATGATTGAGGAAGATAGTGAAGGGAATTAATGTAAAGGAGCTCAAGAAGGATTCATGTAGCAGTGGGGATTACTTCCTACAACTAGTCTTGATCTTCACATTCTCCATCACACTAGAGAAAGATATAGTAACATTAATGCAGGAGAAGGCTTGAGAAGGATTATAGTGGTGTTTTTTTTAGTGGAATTGGGCTCATTAATGACCCTTTCAACACTAATCTCTCTCTCTCTCTCTCTCATCTCTCTCTCTCTCTCTCTCTCTCTCTCTCTCTCTCTCTCTCTCTCTCTCTCTCTCTCTCTCTCTCTCTCTCCCCCCTTATTTATTTGTATAATACTATCTTTGAACTCTTGATTTGAATCCCTCAGCTTGATATAGCAAAGCTCTACCAAAATCACTTTGTAAAAAACTCTTTTAAAGCAATAAAAGATATCTCAAATTCTCATTGAATGCTAAGTGTGCTTTATTGAATTTTGATTTATAGAGTTTATGTTTTCTATTCATCATCCATATGTCCCTCATGTACCTTGCTTCAAGTCTATTAGTTTCAATTAGGTTGTGTGAAGTGTTAGCTAGTGAGGTTTCCCTTGAAGTCTCATAAGTCCATAGTGTTTTTATTAAACCTATATTTTTCTATCCTTCAAGTTACAGGTCTCTTTTTAGCCTTCATACATAATACTCATGTTTTTAACCTTGCCATAGAATCTGATCAGTCCTTATCCTAATTGGATTCATTAGTAGTCATAAAAGTGTCTAAGCTAAGAGTGGATCATTGAACATTTGATGCATCACCATTAATACTAGGTTTTATTCCTTTTAGCTTTCTTCCCTTTCCCTTTTCCTTGGTATAAGTATAGGTTTAGGAAAAGAACTATTTTATCATATCAGAGGAGGTAGCCTCATTAAAGATCCTAGAGGTCTGACCTAACATTAGGTAACGAAAAGCCTAGGTCATTACCATGTTGGAGTAGGTGTGAGAAAGAGGACCTGAACAATCCTTTGCTTAGCTAGGGTACAACCTAAGTCTCCAATAGAACCAGTGCACAAAGTCCTTGAAATCTATTATGATAATACACAAGAAGATAATAGGTATATTATTTAGGCTGAAGACATAAATGTAGGTAAATTAACCCCATTTGATAGTAGAGGTGGTTTTGGGATTATCATCCTCTTCAATTTTCACTTGGAGATAGCCCAAAAATCCATCACTGAAGGTGAAAATATTACAATGTGTTGCTCCCTCAATTACTTCTTCAGTGAAAGGAGTTGGAACATGTTCTATGATGTATGTAGCATTAAATAATTGATAGGTGATTCATATGTGAATGCACCCATATTTATTTATAATTGTGACTATTGGGATCACCCATTTAGATTCCTCAATTAGAGGAATCATGCCAATAACCAATATGTCATTAGTCTCTTCGTTAACTATTATGTATAAATTTGGGTTCATTTGGTATGAATGCTTCTTTATATGTCTTGCCTCATCCACCAATGTGATATTAATTTATTGTAAAGAATATTTCACACCCTTCATATCCTTGTAGTTTCTTTGGAAGAGGTTTTGGAATTCTTAAAGTAGCTCTATGATGCACATTAATTCTGCATAAGACCAATAATTCTTAATTGTGGCCATTTTGGACTCTTCCTCCTAGCTAATATTTATTATGGTTATTTTCAAGGCTCTCAATAGTATTTATGTTGATGAAATATGTGTCCATTAATTTTAACTCCCATTATAAGTATCTACAGATAAATTACTATGAGTATCCACTTAGGTTTATTCATATACTTTACACACAATCTTATGCCTCTCAACCATATAATTCCAATAAAACATTATCCATACTACTTCATCATCACTATAATCACTATTCATCCCATACTCTCTAAATAGTTTAGGTGATGTGCATCCATTTTCATTATACATTTATTTTCCCTGATATTCCATTATAACTTCATCATTTAAGATAATAAGATAAACACATTGCACAAGTTCAACCATCTTTAGGTTAGAAGAGTAGAAATAAAAGGTGTGGATGATATTCTCCTTTAATTTATTCTAATCATTAATTTCCTAGCACATCTCATTCATGACATACCACACTTGAGACCAAGATTTAAAAGTTTGATAGAAGATGTGAACTTAGAGTCTTAATAGGAAACAAGGGGTGCACTTGGTCCAACTATCTTCATGGATACTAATATTCTTACATGGATTTGAATCATCACTATATGTAGCTAGTCCTTAGTGGTCATTATTGATCCCAAATTTGGAGCATATAACATCCTTGAATTCAGTCCAAGTGGGGAGACTTAGTTTGTGGTTAGCCTACCAACATGTAACAATAATGTTTATAGTGCATGACAAAATAACCAAAGGATCCTTCTCCTTAGGAAAACTTGCCTTAATGTCATGCACAAATGGATCAAAACTCATGAAACCATCATATCAAGTCAGCTTAGAGAGTTTTTCCTTGCTTATGTGAAACACCCTCTTCATCTTAGATGTAGTGCGTAATACCCAAATATTATTTACAACTGATAAAAGATTGACATTGACATGTAAATTTTTTTATGTGGGATAAAACTAGGGTTTTAAGCACACTCTGCCACATTTTATACCTGTGGCTATGTGTGTTTCCTACATCCATTGATCAAATAAAATTCTTGTGCTATCAAAAGTGGATTGTGCCTCATCCCAACTTAGGATGCCATCCCCACTTAGTTATAGGTTATCTAATATTTTCCCTATGATGTTGTATATTTTATTATATCTCATCCTCTAAGTTAATATAGGGGGCCTTGATTACTTTATATGGGAATCAATACATGTTCTTTCCCATTTTCAAAACTCATGTAGCATAATTTATCAAATTTGGAGAAAAAATGGATTAATTACCTATTTAGACAAAATTATGCATAAAATTAGAATGCTAAATATATGCAATAAATTACACAATCTGATTTGGAATTTTCTAAAATTTGAAAGATAATAAAATGGGAAATAACAAATAAAAAATACTTATTTATAAATTTGATAATTTAGGACTAAGACATAAATTATAAAACTGACTAGGAGGCTTTATGTGAATGATGTGAATCAGGAACAATGTTTATATTAGATTTGGGTTAAGGCCACTATATTTAGACAAGAGTGGCTTGCGTTGTTGTTTTTAGGGCATGTTAACATCTTATGACAAGTTTTACCCTGTGACCAATATGACATGTTTTCTTTGCATGTGTGCTCTATTAGACTGTGTGGGAGATCTCAATCTATCATAAAAATCAATGTGTGCCTCATTATTCACATGTAACCCTAGATAAATTAACCATGAATTATAAATGAGTGAAAAAAATGGGTTAGCAGTTGAAGTTATGATAAACCTCAACACCCCCTATGTTGAGTGTTACCTACATACCAATACTCTAAAAAGGGATCAAACTCCATGTAGTTCTCCCATGCTACAATGGTGTGGGTGAAATAATGGTGTAATGTTAATATTTTTTGTAATCCTAGTGTATATATGTGATTCAACCATGATTTGTGACCTTTGGAAGTGTATGCAGACTTAGCTTAGGGAGACTAGGGTTGTATGTACTATGCATTGGAAAAAATCTATGAATTTATCTTAATGTGTAGTTAGATGTTCTAGTGATTTTCCATGTGTGATCCTCTTGATCCAAAATGGCTTGAAATTATGGATTTATAATTTTCATTTAGAAATTCATTTAGATAGGGCTTGTTAAACATGTAGGATAACCTATTACATGAGTTTGAATTTTAGCAACTAGCTATTATTTGGTAGGTGAATACAACTAGTAGAGCTAGATAAGACCAAGGAGTGGGATATTTCAAATGGAGTATCTTTGTGTGAGGATTAAGGAAAATAAGCTATAAGTGTGGATTATTTAGGGGATAATATTGAGCTATTTGGAATGAAAAATAAGGAATTTTTGAGATTAATAGTTACTTTTGGGAATGGGTCATCCACATAGTGTGAAGAAAAGGTGATCAAAAGACTATGGGATGAGGTATGATCTAAGTTCATATAATTAATTGTCAAAATTAAAATATTTCAACATAAATTTTAATATATGGGTCTACATTTCCACCCATTTATTCTAGTAAAGAAATAAAGTGAAAGTATTAGAATAGAAGGAAAAGTGTGTACCTAAACTTACCTATGAAGAAAAATATTTAATGTAGGCCACAATATTTAACTATGATCCATGTATAACTTAAAATTAAACATGTATAACATTATTCACTATGATAAAAATCAAGAAGTAAAGATAAGAAAAACTTATAGATTTAATAATAAGGAATGAATACAATTAATTGGGTATGTGAACCATTGTGTTTTTTTGGTGCAAACATTGGTGACTAGAGAGGGTAGGACACTTGGAGTTTTTTAATTCATTGATGAAATTGTATCTATCTATGAATGCCCCAATCCTCATTGAAAAAAGAGTGTGATTAAGAACTCAAGGTGTGCCTGACTCCATAATTACATACCCAAAGTGGTGAAGTAAATTTTAAATCTGTATATGAATTCCAATGGATTATTCTAGTGTAACAATTGGTTAAAAAAGGTGAACCAACCACTAAAGATGAAATAAGGTTCATTTTTAATGAAAAATAGAAAAAAATTAGTGCAAAATATAGTATGATCTGAGTCTAGTGTATATAACATGGACATTGACATGGATTTCCATTCCATCTATGAAACTAGTAAAAATTTGAGTGGTCATGTGCTATGCATCCCCAAATCTAATATCTATGTGTATATGGATTATGGAATTGAGTAATATCATGTGATTTTATAATAAAAAACATTTTTTACAAATATTGGAACATATCCCATACATGATGCCCCCAAATTGAGAAAAATCTGAGCACTCATCTCAAACTATCCTACATACCTTATGAAGACTATCATGTATTGAATGTTATTATGAGAATTTTTGAAAACTAATGTTTTTTTCCTGATGGGACAACAACACACTTTTTTGGACATGGTCAACCTATACCCTTATCCAAATGAAGCTTTATTATGTAAAACTAATTTTTGGGTGATTTTTGGGTAAGAACTATGACCAAATGGGTAAAACTTGAAAAATTATGTTTGTGTACTATAATATTGTAGCTTAGTCTCTAAGATAAGTAACTATGCATGTCCCTTATTTTAAGGTGACTTATAGAGCCTACACAATAACTTGACTCAAAATAAAAAAAAGTTATATGAGAGATGTTAAGATTTTAAAAAAAATTAAATAGTATAGATAACATGGAGAAACATGGCATCATCATATATAAACTTATAAGGAAAAAACCTAGGTGAATATAGGGATTGAAATATTCAATCAGTAATAAGGTTCACCAATATGTTTTATCAAACTTATAAAATAAATGGATTAATTACCTAATTAGATAAAATTATGCTTAAAATCATAATGCTATATATATGTAATAAATGATACAATATAATAATAAACTTGTTAAATTCATAAATATGATAAAAGGGGAAATAAAAAAGATAAATTACTTAACTAGAAACTCGATAATGCAAGACTGATATAAAAACTACAAAATTGACTAAGAGGCTCTATGATGATGTTGTGAAACATGAGGTGTGTTTGGCTTAGATATGGGACAAGGATGATAGATTTGGATACAAGATACCTATGTTGGTGTCCTTAGGGCATGCCAACATCCTATGAGGATTTGTGCTTTGTGACTGATATGACATGTTCACTTCACCTATGTGTTTGTTAGAATATGCAATAGATCTTGATTTATTGTGAAAACTATTATGTGCCTTATTCTTCACTTATAACCCTAGATCAATTGACCATGAAAGATAAATGGATTAAAAAATGGGTTAGCCATTGAAGTTGCGTTATACCTTAACACCCCATGTGTTGAACACTGACTACATACCAATGCTCTAAATCATAACCAAACTCCATGTAGTTCTCCCATGCTATGATGGTGTGTGTGAAATACTAGTGTAATGTTAAATTTTGGTTAAATAATGATGTATTTATGTGCTTCAAACATGACTTGTGACCTTTGGAAGTGTATTCAGAATTAGCTCAAGGCTACTAGGTTTGTATGGAATTTGTATTGTAAAAAATAGATGTTTTTTTCTCAATGAGTAGTTATATATTCTAGTGCTTTTCCATGTTTGAGCCTCATGGTGAAAAATGGATTGAATTTGTGGCTTTATAATAGTCATTTAGGAATTATTAATGATAAGAATTTCTAAATGCATGAGATAACCTATTACATGAGATTGAATTTGAGAAAATATCCATTAATTTTGGGGAGGATGTGACTGACAAAACTGGATAGGATAGGGGAGTGAGATAATCCAAATGGAGCAACCTTATTTTAGGAGTAAGGAAATTTGAGTTGGAAGTATGGATTAGTTAGGGGATAATATTGAGTTGTTTATAATAACTAAACGAGACATTTTGAGATCATTAAATGCTTAAAGAATGGGTCACTTACATAAAAGTAAAGGAAAAGCAATCAAAAGATAGTGGAATGAGGCATGAGCTAAGTGTGTATAAGGAGTGGTCACAAGTACAATGTTTTAGCTTTAATGTTAATTTTGTGTCTACATAGTGATTCTTGAAGTACATATACACATTGTTAATATAGCATTGAGGTTGACCAAGTAAATCCAAGTAGTTTCCTACCTCAGTGAACTCAAATACCTCAAATTCCACTCAAAACTTTGTGCCCATTATCTCAACACTGACATTTTTTAGAATGCTCATGGGTTAAACCCAAATTTTATTTTTCAAAAACTAAACATGTGGTGAGGGTCATAAAATGGGGTTATCCATCTTGTGCCAAACATATTCTATGAGAATATTAACTTTGGCACCTATGTCCACTAGTATGTCACACATTAAACATCCATTTATTTTTGCATATATGAGTAGATCCTAATCATATCCCATGTTTTGAGATACTCTTACCTCTCACCTTCATGTTAGGTGTTGCATAAACACTTAAATTTTATATTTTCCTATATATTTTATCATTTAGGAATTATTAATGATAAGAATTTCTAAATGCATGAGATAACCTATTACATGAGATTGAATTTGAGAAAATATCCATTAATTTTGGGGAGGATGTGACTGACAAAACTGGATAGGATAGGGGAGTGAGATAATCCAAATGGAGCAACCTTATTTTAGGAGTAAGGAAATTTGAGTTGGAAGTATGGATTAGTTAGGGGATAATCTTGAGTTGTTTAGAATAACTAAACGAGACATTTTGAGATTATTAAATGCTTATAAGAATGGGTCACTTACATAAAAGTAAAGGAAAAGCAATCAAAAGATAGTGGAATGAGGCATGAGCTAAGTGTGTATAAGGAGTGGTCACAAGTACAATGTTTTATCTTTAATGTTAATTTTGTGTCTACATAGTGATTCTTGAAGTACATATACACATTGTTATGTTAATATAGCATTGAGGTTGACCAAGTAAATCCAAGTAGTTTCCTACCTCAGTGAACTCAAATACCTCAAATTCCACTCAAAACTTTGTGCCCATTATCTCAAAACTGACATTTTTTAGAATGCTCATGGGTTAAACCCAAATTTTATTTTTCAAAAACTAAACATGTGGTGAGGGTCATAAAATGGGGTTATCCATCTTGTGCCAAACATATTCTATGAGAATATTAACTTTGGCACCTATGTCCATTAGTATGTCACACATTAAACATCCATTTATTTTTGCATATATGAGTAGATCCTAATCATATCCCATGTTTTGAGATACTCTTACCTCTCACCTTCATGTTAGGTGTTGCATAAACACTTAAATTTTATATTTTCCTATATATTTTATCATTTAGGAATTATTAATGATAAGAATTTCTAAATGCATGAGATAACCTATTACATGAGATTGAATTTGAGAAAATATCCATTAATTTTGGGGAGGATGTGACTGACAAAACTGGATAGGATAGGGGAGTGAGATAATCCAAATGGAGCAACCTTATTTTAGGAGTAAGGAAATTTGAGTTGGAAGTATGGATTAGTTAGGGGATAATCTTGAGTTGTTTAGAATAACTAAACGAGACATTTTGAGATCATTAAATGCTTAAAGAATGGGTCAATTACATAAAAGTAAAGGAAAAGCAATCAAAAGATAGTGGAATGAGGCATGAGCTAAGTGTGTATAAGGAGTGGTCACAAGTACAATGTTTTAGCTTTAATGTTAATTTTGTGTCTACATAGTGATTCTTGAAGTACATATACACATTGTTAATATAGCATTGAGGTTGACCAAGTAAATCCAAGTAGTTTCCTACCTCAGTGAACTCAAATACCTCAAATTCCACTCAAAACTTTGTGCCCATTATCTCAACACTGACATTTTTTAGAATGCTCATGGGTTAAACCCAAATTTTATTTTTCAAAAACTAAACATGTGGTGAGGGTCATAAAATGGGGTTATCCATCTTGTGCCAAACATATTATATGAGAATATTAACTTTGGCACCTATGTCCACTAGTATGTCACACATTAAACATCCATTTATTTTTGCATATATGAGTAGATCCTAATCATATCCCATGTTTTGAGATACTCTTACCTCTCACCTTCATGTTAGGTGTTGCATAAACACTTAAATTTTATATTTTCCTATATATTGGGCAAACATATTTTACAACATAGGGATCATTCCTTCAAAACCAAGGAGAGCTACTACATTGATTATATCATCCCCTACTTATCAATAGGTACTTAGGTTTAACTTTTCTTCTTTTCCTCTAAGTCTCAAAAAAGTTGAATTTCACTCTATAAGTTATGTATGACTTCTATGGCTTCATATAGTACCTCCTTCTGACGTGATCCATCTAAGATGGGGTATTATGGAGGGATAAGGGCATGCCACCTTGCCTTTTGACCTCCTTAGCTCATATCCTATTATAGTATTCTCCTTAGAAGCTATTGCTACTTTTATATTCATGTCATTATAGGTTGTTACATACACCTTAGGGCCATCATATTTATTATTATTTTCCTTTATAACCCATTGGTCTGAGTTATGTGTAATTCTAATCATGTTGGCAACCTTATTGACCCTTTTTTGTGCATGAGTTTGACATAAAAATTCAGGCACTCCTCAACTCTGTGCTTACCATGGAAAACCCCACAAGTGGGATATTTGGGGTAGTCTCACTAGTAATGATCCAATGATTTTAACTTATAATAAGTTTGTGGGGGAAAACTTTCACTTTCATGTCCCTTATTGCATCCTTTGTACCCATGGAATTTATCATAACCATAATAGTTTTGGTTATATGGCCATGTTGTGGTTTTTCATGCATCTCACTCCCTCACCACATAAATATCATCAATCACCTAAAATTATTTGGTTTTTTAGATGGAGGATTAATTGATTTTATGGTATAATGAAACCTTAGTCTAGGTTACACAATAAATGAGGGGACAATTGCATATATTATGGCCTTCATGAAAAATATTGCATCATGCAATGAGATCTCTAACATTCCATCTTGGACAATTATTTTTATTATGTCTCTCCAACTTGTAGTTGGTACAACATAACCCAATTAGAGAATATTTTGTGTTATTGGTTGTAATATTCTGTAGTTATGATGTCATGTAAGTAATATGCTCCTCCATGAAATAATCTGATCCCCTATCTAAACTTCCAATGGATTAAAATATTAATGCCATGTCAATGGATTTTATAGGGTCAATGAATGTCTTCATGGATAGGGTGCATCAAAAGGGTGAGAGAAAAACTTTGATGAATCACTACACATAATGCATTAGGTGAATATTAAAGGATAAGTTGGACACTATAGTCTTAAATATAAAATCATATGTGTGGATGCTTTTTATAAAATTTTTATGATTTATTTAAGTGCGGTGATCCTATGATACTCAAACTTGGGGATATCAAATTCCTTCAAGATGTCTACCTTTAGGATATCATAATCCATAATGGGGTAGTTTGGATCGATATTTTGGTACTAGGTATGAGCATTATCTAGTAAGGTAGTGGAAAACTAGCTTGCCTTACATTCTAAAATTTCTATTCCCTTTGCATGACAATCTGTGAAATTTTCCACTCCATGATATTTGGGAAAAAACAAATAAATATCATAAACTATTTATGGATCCAATATAGGTGTGGTTGGTGTTTATGTTACTAGTGTGCCACCTGAAGGTGTAATTTATCCTTGAATTTCTTAAAGGTTACCTCCTATACCTCCACCACCTCCCCCTATCTAGGGTGAAACTATATCAATTCTTATAATAGGTAATCCCAATGTTCCTCCTCCAATTTATAATTTACTTGCATGTTACTACTAGGTCAACTCTTGTTATTCTTCATTGCATTGTCATAATTTTTTTGAGGGGCTATACCCCCTCCTTTCAACAACTACCATGCATCATCAAGATTAAATATTGCATAGGTTGTATGATTACTAATATGAATGGTTGGTAAGGAACTATCTAATGCAACATATTTCATTCTTATTCCCTTACTATAAAATCTCTTATATTTTAAAGATCCATAATTTATTGATTTCTTTCTTCTATTTGTGAATAAAACACAAAAGTAGGCATTTCAAGTAGAAGGGAAATGGTCATTTACATAATAGTCTTTCATCGTATGTCTTATGTCTCTTCGAGAAATTCAACTTCACTTTATATATTTACTCAAAACCTATTGGCACACACTTATTTTTTAGCACAGTGCATATACTCTACATGAGAGTCATCCTCATACCATACCCATATTTCATGATTCCTTACAACATCTTCAAAATTGAGCTCTCCCATTTGCTTAGGGTCCTTTTCAATAATTATCTTCCTTTGAACCTTGACATACTTGTGCTAATTGAGATTGCACTCATCTAGTTTCTCTATATTGAAGGATTTATTCATTATTACCTCATGTAGACAATTCCCTCTTCATATTCTACCTTCTACATGACTCATTCATAGAGGTACTTAGTTGGCCATTGTTAAGTACTCTATTCCAATATCTACCATTATATTCTTAATATTTAATGGTAATTGCTTCAGATATGAACCCCTAGGTTCATGGAAAAATTGGTATTTAACTTCCTCTATAATAAAAAAAATTCATGTATGTAGCTTTTTAATGTGTCAGACCACCAAACATCAAAAACTCTAGTCTAAACTACATCTAGGTCCTTCAACTACTCTTCACATTATTATGTTAAAAGTGCTTTCCTCCTTAGTTTCCACTCTTTTTCATCACATATGTTATAATCCATGCATGCAAATGCATTGATATTGTCTAGAAAAATACCTCATAAATTGTATTATGTAGGTTGTATTCCACCCATTCCCTTGGCTCTTAAATACCATGGTTGGGATGGTTTGTTACAAATTATTCTTCCACCTTCTCCAACCAACACTCAATATTCTCTAGTGAGATTTGGTACATCATCCCTACTTACCATTGCATTAAAAAAATTATATATCTTGTCAATGCAACCAAAATGTTAGGGTATATTTTAGTTGTGTACACTAGTTTAACATTAAATGCACATTTACCAATGTTAATTGTACATGTGCTATCATATTATACCTTACATACTCATCCAAGGCATAAAGAGAGATATTGGGATTGGTTTAGGTTAGTTGGAAATGGTGATGTAGTTTATTTTCCTTGCATGCATACTCACACCCATAAGGATCCTTAGGAATATATTATCACTTAGTAAAACATGGAGATAATTATGCTTAACATAAATAATTATCTAAAAATGTAACACACCATATTAGTAATATAAAAAATACTCCCAGCAGAAAGGTCAAATGAAAAAATATCCACAACAATAATTACCATAATAATTACTTATATATTTATGGTTACAAAGTGCACCATGACACTAATTAAATCTACAATACTTCTATCTATTTTGACAATATTTCCCTTATGACCAGGAGTTCCTTGTCAACAATCTAGAAATGTCTTCCATATGCCCAACCAAGTCTCTTTCAACAAACTACTCACCCACCTTTTATAACCTTTGAAAGGCCCTATGTGTCATAATATTACCTAACTGCTACCAATTATCAATTAGTGCATATATATAATCAACACTAGATACTTCTACCATTTGTTGTTGTCTCTCTTCTTCCCATTAGAGAATAATCATAGGCAACTACTTTTGCCATTCACTATTTACTAACTATGCTGACCTAGGTAGATCTGACATTGACACGTAGTTACTTTCATTGTTATCTTTGTTTCACCTTGGAAACTTTGTCATATATGTTCATGTAGACTTTAAACTTAAGGCATGTTGGTTCCAAGATAAAATTAATGGGAAGTATCAAAGACCATCCAAAACTAAGGTAAAAAATCACACAAATTTGACATATATTTTAGGTTGAAATTCTCTTTCAATTATGGAAGAAAAAAATGATACTACTTTTAACTAGGATATTTTGGATAATTTGTTTTCTATATATAATTATATTAATGTGTTATCTAAGTTTATGCTCTTGATTCAAGTTCAAACTAAGAAATTTATTCTAGATATTTCTCACATTTAGACATTCATGATCATTGGGGTAACTCCTCTTGTGTTGTTATTAGTGTTCTTCCATACTCCCCCCTTGATTGGTCTCCCCCATGGGACCATAGGAGTGGGCCATGAGGTATGAATGATCATGAAATGGACACAATAATGGATCTCTTTATCCCATATATGGGTTTAGGACCTCACATTTATGGTCAAGGGGTGCCATTGAAAGTGGATGGATTGGTGGAAGTGGTGGCATTGGTTGGGATGGGGGTAGTGGAAACACTTGTTGGGATGGTATAGGTGGTGGTGATGGTATCTCTAGGTGTTATGATCCATATCAAGGGAAATTACCTCATTTTTATCTTTCTATTTCACTTACCAGGATAGATAATTATGAAGATAAGGATAAAGAAAAATAAGCAAATGGTTGGAGAACTATACCTTATATTGTAGACCCTTTGGCTAGTGGTGGCTTGGTTATTTGGGAGGATAATACATCTTACATCATTACTACTATTAATTAGTGTGATATGTGTTAAGTGGCTCATATTTATAGTTCCTTGTTTCACCTTTTTTGGTTGAAAAATATCTCAAAATTTATTTATTTGATGATGTAATTTCTTAGCCTAGTCGATTTGACTCTTAAAGTGTGAATTCTTCCTCTCAATTTTTTGTATGAATAACTTATGTATCATAGTGATCTATTAATACAATTTAAAAAAAATTCAAATCCAAAAAAGTGTTAAGCATGGGATATACTGAGAGGGGGGGGGGGGGTGAATCAGTATATCATATATCTTATAAAACTTTCCCTTAATCAAATTCCACTTAATCAAACATTCAAGATATGCAATAAAACTAAAACAATAAACACCACACAAGAGAGAGACACTAGATATAATGTGGAAACCCAATGTGGGAAAAACCATGGAGAATAATCTCAAGTATATGAATGAGCACCAACCCAAACAATATTCATAAGCACCAACTTGTAGGAGTACCAACCCCTTTGCTGAGCACCAACCCAACAACAATTCATGAGCACCAACCCATAGGAGAACCAACCCCTTTGCTAAGCACCAACCCAAAAATAATTCATGAGAACAAACCCATAGGAGCACCAACCCAGCAACAATTCATGAGCACCAACCCACAGGAGCACCAACCCCTTTGTTGAGCACAAACCCAACAACAATTCGTGAGCACCAACCCATAGGAGCACCAACCCCTTTGTGTATATCACACAACTATTTCTCAATGTTACTATCTCAATAAATGATAGTTCAATACAACATCTCTTTCCTCTCTCTCACCTTTGCTCTTCTAAGCTAGATATAACAAATACAAATCATATTCATCTCTCACAAATGCTCTTCTAAGATAGATATTACAATATCAAATCAACCTCTATCTCTCATATGTTACAAATGGCTTCTCAAGCCTTTATTTATAGCTTTCCAAATGATCTTTGGCCTTCCCCCTTTGTGACCCTTCAATGCTCATGGAAAATGGCACCAAACTTGTATGACCCTTCATATCCTTTCCTTTGAAAAGTCATGTGGTGACCCTTCATGAGAAAAAATGTCCTTCCCTCTTTTGTCCTTATCTTGGTTACTTTTCATATTCTTCAAAGTGTCCTTTCATGAGAAATTGCACCCTTCCTCTTTTGTCTTCACTTGGTGACTCTTGGAATTCCCCAAGATGACTCTTCATGGGAAAATGCATCCCATCCTTCTTTTGTCTTTACCTCGTGGATCTTTGACTTCTCCATGGTCCCTTATTTTGTCTCATATGCAACCAAAAATATATTTGTTAATATTAAATAAATATTAACACACATTATCTAAGATATATCTATTACAAACATCATTAAATGCAATGCGGCCTTTATCACCAATAATGCTAGACCTTTGACATCAATGACAATATTTCCAACAATCTCCCCCTTTGTCATTGATGGCAACCTCAATCCTGAAACTACCATATCCTATCACTTGCATATCCTATCATCTAAAAACATACAATAATTCCTCCTTACTATAACAACCTATACCTATTCCCTATACCTTTTTTTCACCTATACATGTACCTATTATTCTCCCCCTTTGACATCAATGGAAAAGGTCCTACTTGGAGCTAACACTTAGCTCCCCATCAATTGATGCTGAACATCAATGGTAGGAAGTAATAGAAATTACTCCCAACTTCTCTTACAAATCTTTGAATGTATCCTTTGATCATGCCTTTGAGAAGATATATGATAATACATACACATTGTTCCCTGTCCTTTGAGCATCTGCAATCAACTCATTTGAATCTTTTCTTCTAATCTCACAACCTTCTTTATGAAACTTTAATATGTATCCTTGATCACATATCTGACTAACACTTAATAGATTATGCTTAAGACCTTTTACATATAAAACATTCTTAGTCTTAGTTCTACCATAATCCAAACTCAAAGTACCTTTTCCAACTATCTTGGCAGTGGTTTTATCTCTGAATATCACTATACCACCATTGATATTCTTTAGAGTTATGAACTTAATTTTATTTCTTGTCATATGCCTTGAACATTCGCTATCAATGAACCATGGCTAATCTTTATTACTTACATGCAAAGCTATTTGCACCAACATAAAATCTTCAAGTTGTTTCTTCTGCGATGAACATGTCTGAACCTTCTTCCTGATGAATGGAGCTTTGAAACTCTGATCCTTTTTTTGATGAATGGATCTTTAAAACTCTAATCCTTCTTGACTAACTTGAACACACTTCTACAATACCGAGCTATGTGTCTGAAGTTGTTGCACTTGTAGCATACTATGGTCTCTTCATCAAAGCTTGATAGAGGAGCAAAAGAGTTGTGGCTTCTACTTGACTCTACTTGACTTTCCTTCTCCTTATATATGAAATTGTTAGCTCTTTTTCTACATTCTAATTTCTTGTGACCATATCCATTAAAATAAAAACAATATCCATAAAAAATGGACCTGTCTGTATATCTCTAACCTAATTATCTTTTGTAGCTTTGTTCTCTCCATCCTTCTTTGTTTGAAATGTCCTCTATATTCTTCACTTCTTCCCTTTTTATTTCCTTTTTTTTAAGAGCTTTAACATAGCTCTTTTTCTAAAATCCAATACTTGTCTTATCTAAATTCACCTTTTAGCTCTCTAATATCTTATTCAATATGTTAGTGCTATCCTCAAATTTTGAGTCACTAACTACTTTATCATTGACTGCTTTCTTAATATCTTCTTTTAAAGAGGAAATTTCAACAACATACCTTTCACATTCTTTTCTTGATATTTCCAACTGTGCTGTTAGATCTTCTTCATTCTTCTTGGCTTCTTCAAATTGTGCTTGTAGATCTTCAATCATTTCCTTTGAATCCTATTCATTTTTCTTGATCTGGTTCTTTAATCTTCGATTCTTCTTCTCAACAGCTTTTAACTCTTCTAGGGCACAAATGAGTTCTCCTTCCATATTCAATTCAACGTCCTCCTCTTCTTCTTCTTGATCATCTTCATGTATGGCCATGAATAGAATCTCTTCTTCTGAATCACTGACTCCACTATCTTCGACTGAGCTAGGATCCTTAGAATACAGGCTCTTCTTCTTGAATCCCTTCTTGGATTTTACTTTGAAATTCTTCTTATATGTAGGTTTTTCTTCTTCATCATCATTACCCTTATTTGGGAATCTACCTAAAAAATATCCAATCTTTCCACAATTAAAACATTTAAAAGATAATTTTCCTTGATATTTACCTCTTTCTCTTTTCAGCTTGTAAATGAAAAGTGCTCCGTTGTCATCTTCATCATCGCTAGAACTATCACTTGATTCTTGAATCTTAGCTTTCTCTTTGTTTGATGTCTTGAAAGCTACTTCTCTCTTTAAGGGTTTATCTTGTTTTGTCCACATCTCATATGCCGTGAGTATATCATGAAGCTCATCCATCTTTAGCTTGGCTAAATTCTTCATCTCCTCAATTGCTAAAACCTTTGCATCATATCTCATTGGTAGAGATGTCAAAACATTTTGTACCATCGTTGACTCTTCCAACATTTCTCCAAGACCTTGAATCTGATTTATGATTTGATCAACTTGCAAAAGATAACTTGCTATATCTTCTTCTTCTTCCATCTTCAAACTTTCAAACTATCTTCTAAAAGTCTGAAGCTTAGCTTGCTGAACCTTTCCATCACCTTTGTAAATATTCTCAATTTTTACCAAAGTTTCATGAGTAAATTTACATTGCATAACTTTAACAAATTCATATTCACATAAACCACATAAAATAGCATTTAAAGCTTTAACATTACATTCACTTGCCTTCTTTTCTACTAGAGTAATTGTAGATGTCTATGGCTCTTCATATTCCTCCACCACTGCTTTCCATATGTCGAATCCAAGGGCCATCAAATAAGTCCTCATTATTATGCTCCAAAAATCATAATTCATCCCATCAAACAAAGGTGCCTTATTTGTAGAAAATCCTTCATGTGACCCAGCCATCGTGCTTTCTCGATCTACCTTCAAGCTGTAAAACTTTTCAAAAAGGAACCTACTCTGATACCAATTGTTAAGCATGGGATATACTAAGAGGGGGGTAAATCAATATATCATATATCTTATAAAACTTTCCCTTAATCAAATTCCACTTAATCAAACATTCAAGATATGTAATAAAACTAAAACAATAAACACCACACAAGAGAGAGACACCAGATATAACATGGAAACCCAATGTGGGAAAAACCATGGAAAACAATCTCTAGTATATGAATGAGCACCAACCCAAACAATATTCACAAGCACCAACTTGCAGGAGCACCAACCCCTTTGCTGAGCACCAACCCAACAACTATTCGTGAGCACCAACCCCTTTACTAAGCACCAACCCAACAATAATTCATGAGCACCAACCCACAAGAGCACCAACCCATAGGAGAACCAACCCCTTTGTTGAGCACCAACCCCTTTGTTGAGCACCAACCCCTTTGTTGAGCACCAACCTAGCAACAATTCATGAGCACCAACCCGCAGGAGTACCAACCCCTTTATGTATACCACACAACTATCTCTCAATGTTGATATCTCAACAAATGATAGTTCATTACAACATATCTTTCCTCTCTCTCACCTTTGCTCTTCTAAGCTAGATATAACAAATACAAATCATATTCATCTCTCACAAATGCTCTTCTAAGATAGATATTAAAATATCAAATCAACCTCTATCTCTCATATGTTACAAATGGCTTGTCAAGCCTTTATTTATAGCTTTCCAAATGACCTTTGGCCTTCCCACTTTATGACCCTTTAGTCCTCATGGAAAATGGTGCCAAACTTGTATGACCCTTCATATCCTTGCCTTTGAAAAGTCATGTGGTGACCCTTCATGAGTAAAAATGTCCTTCCCTCTTTTGTCCTTATCTTGGTGACTTTTCATATTCCTCAAAGTGTCCTTTCATGAGAAATTGTGCCCTTCCTCTTTTGTCTTCACTTGGTGACTCTTGGAATTCCCCAAGATGACTCTTCATGGGAAAATGCATCCCATCCTTCTTTTGTCTTTACCCCATGGCTCTTTGACTTCTCCATGGGCCCTTCTTTTGTCTCATATGCAACCAAAAATATATTCGTTAATATTAAATAAATATTAACACACATTAGCCAAGATATATCTATTACAAACATCATTAAATGCAATGGGGCCTTTATCTCCAATAATGCTAGACCTTTGACATCAATGACAATATTTCCAACAAAAAGGGTAAAATTTCAATATCCAACATGCAACCTACTAACTCTACATTTAAATTAAATTTTGAGTCCAAAATCACATGTCAAAATATTATTATTAATGTTTAAATATTTTTAGTCAATTATTATTTTTATTTATGATAAACTAAGCTTATTCAAAGATGATTGATTGAGATTATACTAGTGATATTTCTTTGTCTTTACATTATAATTTTTATTGGTGATAGATGTAATTAAGGGGTTCTGGAGTCATATAAAAGAGACAAAGAATTGATTTTTTAACTTGTTGCAATTTCATATTCATGATGATAGTGCATTTTAGGTTTAGTTTACATGATCACATCTTTAGGTTTCAAATTTATTTTAATTTTCCACACAAATATTCTATACCAAAACCAAAGTCTCTCTATGGTCCGTTTTAATATTTCATAAGCCTAAGGTTTTCTTTATTTTTTTTTATCACTTGTGATATTTTATTACACATACCGGTACAAAAATTAATCCAAATCAAATATCTTAACAAAATCCATAGAGGCATTTTTATTTCAAAGTTAAAAGTGACCTTCATGATTTTTTTAATCTGTTGGACTATTACATGTATACTTTTTGGCCATAGGATTATAGTGACATTTGGGTTTTGAACCCATTACCATTATAATGCACATGCATTATTTTTATAATTCACTTTTGATCATAAATGTAAAATCATCCTTTACCATTTAAAAAGTGATCATTATTTTTTGTTATATGCATGGTATTGTGGATGCATGAAAATATCAAATGGATTTCAATATCTAATGGACCCATGGAGAGTTGGGGGAATCTTTGAAAAAAATAAAAATGTATTATGTTACTCTATGAGCCCAAGGCCTATAAAAAGTTTCTATGTGTCTTATATATGTATCAATTTTTTTTTTTAAATTGGTGCATGTTTATTAATGTATTTTTAATTACATCCTCTTTATTCATATGTAAGGTTCACCACATGGCCACCAAAAATTATAAAGTGAAGAAATAAAGGAAATTAATATTAGCGAAACATAAATTGGATTTAATAACTAAATAAATATATATAATATATTATGGGTCCATTTAAAATAATATGACTCTAGGTGACTTCGTTAATTTGTGGCTTATGAATGATCTCCATTTGTTACTTCTATTTTTGTACATATTTATTAAAAATTGGTCTATATTTTATTATAGTATTGATTTTGAATTATTTATTACTTATGCATATGGAAAAAGGTAAAAATGGACCCATTAAAATTATAAAGTGGATTTTCAAAAATAACGTGTTTGTGTAGTGTTTATAGTCATTCACAAGCTTTGTGAATTCATTGAGTGTGTGCACAATAGGAGGTGGAAGTGTGGATTAATTTAATTAGACATAATAAAGTGAAATGTCATTAAATATCACAACTTAGATGAAGATGCATTGCATAAATTTTTTTTGAGTGGCCACAATAGATTTAATAGTGAAAAGGTGCACATGCCACAAGAAGATAAAGTAAACATAATAAATTCAAGAATATTTAGACTACATGAATCCATTTAAATATCTAAAGATAACTCATGAGATTCATGAATATAAACCAAATGGAATCTTCTACGTGTTGCAATTTTACTAGACATAGAGAAAAATAAAAAGTGAAAGATAGTTCACAACTCAGGAAAGGCATACATCGAGTAGATCATTCATTATGGAAAAGATAAAGGAAAAGAGTAGTGATAAATGGAATTTAATAATCCAACACATTTTTAGTATATAAATATAAATTGAAAAAAAAATTGGCTTGGTGAACTCCATGAAGGATGTACTACATGAATGATCTACATTTACAGATGCAATCGAAGCAAAATTTGATAGAAAAACATTGTCTTTACTACTATATTCCTAAAGATATTTTGATAGTGGAAAATCATTGAAATCTATAGTAAATTTTGAGTTGTTATGGGGGAAATATAAAATTGTGATGCGTTAAGTGGCATATCTTGTTGAGCTACTTCATTGAGTTATGATCTTTCATTACCTATTTTCAATTTATTATGTTTGATATGAATGAGATGAGAATCTTTGAATACCAATACCTATTTGACATGGTAGGATCCTAGGAGATGCACCTTTTCATGGTTTTCACCTCTTTGTATTTTATGATGAGATGATAATCTTTGAATACCAATACCTATTTGACATGGTAGGATTCTAGGAGATGCACCTTTTCATGGTTTTCACCTCTTTGTATCTTATGACCTTTTTAGTATGTACATATGGTAGTTGTTGATTGGAAAACATCACAATATTGGACTATAACATCTGGAAGCCTCTACTTTGTCTATATAAAATTCATTGGCTAGTCCATAGTCATAAGCCTATTGAGTATCTGAATTCATTAAATTATCTTACATAGAGTATGTGAATCCATTAGATCACAACACTTAGATTAAAATACATAGAATTTATTGATTTTCTAGTGGTCATAGATTTCACAAAGTTCTTCCAACCACCAATTTTCCTCTTGTAGGGTTCATGAGTCCATTGGGTTTATTTTTTTTCAATTTATTTTATTTGACATTTTTGGCCCTAAATTTTTTATTTACCTTTGTTTTAGGTTTCACTTTAACATGTGACATAGTGATGTGAAAAAAATCACACAACGTTCTTTCTTGACTCCAAGTTGTCATTATCCTTTGAATTTATGATTTGACTCAAATAAAAACACATGGAAGTATCATGTTACATTTGGACCATGGATTTCATGAAGTGTTATGTGCTTTTAAATGTTTTCACTTACTTTGAGTGGAACCATTCACAATTTTATTTTTTAGTTATCTTGGTATCTAAAATTTAATCTCTATGGCCATAAATTGAACATGTGGAATCCAAATAAAACCATATACTAATGGTGTCCATGGATCATAAATTCTACTTAGTAATAAAATGGAACTTTGTGAACAATTAAGCACACAAAAGAGTTAGTCCATTACACTTTATTAGACCTGAATTATAATAATTTACATCCATGAACATTATTATTTATGATAAAAAAAGTACACAAGTCACTAAAATTTATTAGGGATACATGATATTAAACGAGACTATTTTTTTTAAATTTTAAGGAACCAATGAATCCACAAGTAGAATAAAAATTCAAGATAAGGATCACTAAATTTCATGGGACATCCATGGCTCTAACAATGATCATCTAAAGGCCATAAATTAATAAAGTAATTTTTTTTTTAATAAAGATGATCCCAAAAAATTGCATGGCACACTGGACATTAAAATTCAATTCAATACTCTTATGCATCCACAACTCTTGCACAAAGAATAAACAAAAATCAAATTCTTAAAATAAAACATGATTAACATTTGTTATAAAAAAGTGAATTTTAATAGAAAACATGTGGCAAGTACAATAGAGTCACAACATCATGAAGTAATTCACAATATAAATTGAATATCTATGGTCACAAAAGGAAACATGTGGCACTCTGAAGAGACTCAAGGAGGAATGGAGGCCATGGAAGATACATAACAAAATATAAACTTAAAAAAGGGAGGCCTTTTGGAATGTATTGGAATATAAATATTTCATTATATTTTGGTCAAGTCCATGTTATTTGAAATATTTAAAATTAAACCTTAGCATATGTATGAAAGTGGTAGCTGATACAATTAGGTTTTTGGCAAAGATTATTATATATCAAATTAAACTAAATCAAAATCTAAAATAGGTTACCACATGAACTAAATGTGGAAATATTAAATTGAGATAAATGGAATATCATATGATATTATCACAATTAGGACACATCAAGTCTAAAATCACATTAAGTTTTTGCAATTAGGTCAATTCACATTAGGTGTCCATAATTAGTTTTAGGTTATTGCAATTAGGTCAAATAGCATTAATTTCTCACAATCAAGGAATCTAGAGTCTCGAATCACATTATATTATTGTAATTAGGGCACATTGAGTCCAAAATAAATTTAAGCTATCATGAATGTGTTTATATATCTTATGTGGTCTACCTTCACTAGGTTCTCAGTCTTTTATATATTTTATCTCAATAAGTGTGCACAAAGTTACCCTAATATATTTTTGTTTCAATGCATGATCACATAGTTTGTTGATTTTTATTTCATAACTGAATATATATTTATAAATTATTTCATTCTATATTGAATTCCTATGTTATGTCACTATTCGTTGTTTCATCAATGCATGTATATCTATTTGACAACCAAGTTAGATTTTTATTTTATAAAATGATGACAAAAATAGTCCTTATGTATCCTCATGAGACCCTTAAAATACTTGGTGTATATACATATCCTGAATTTAATCCCACACTTCATTCTACCCCACTTAAATATATTTTTAATGGGTAGACTTGATTGAAGTCTAAAACATAATACATAGTTTAACATGTCCATGGAGACATTTTTCCACAATAAAATTGGAATTTTTATGTGCACTCTATGACCTCATGACCCCAGTTGGCATGTCTAGTGTCCCTATTTTAAAATTTCATTTTTTGGTGGTCACATATGCTAATTATTATTTAATTTTTATTTATAATCATGGTTGTGCTTGTTTGTTTTGCACAATTTAAAATGGACACATGTAAATACAATGTGGATTTGAAGTCTGACTGGATCTATAAATTTCATCATGTCTAATTTGAAAATGAAAGGATAATCTATGACTCTATGACTACATGAGAATGGCATGATTTTCAAATTTATTTTTATGTCTCATAGTGTTATTTAAAAGTTGTTTGTGTTTTATTATTGTTTCAATATAATTTTGACATTTTTTTACTATATGTAGGTAAATATGTGTACATCAATGACATAAGAAATGGAATCAATAAATAAAAAATCCATAAAATCTACACTAAATCCATTCAAAAGTTGGAGAAGCTTTGTGATCCCATTATTATGAGGCAATAAATAACTTCTTAGTGTTGTAATTTGAGTGAATAATGTAAAATTTAAAGGCGAATAACATTTAGGACTAGTGAAGGCATATTACATATGATATTTCCATGTGGCTTAAATATATGTGATAAATTGATGAAGGGTGTGGAAAAATAAATATAAAATGGAGGAAATAACTCAACATGTCTATGGAATTCATATTGAGACATTTCAAGCTTGAAATATATTGTGCGTCTCTATGATTACGAGGAAATAAAAATGGCCACATGTGTCATTTTGATTCAAGATGGTAAAGATGAACTATGTTAAAGCTTTAGAAATAAACAATGATATTTTACACATGATTTTATCTTTAAGTTATGATAAATGTAAAGGTAGAGGACATGTGAACTTTAGTAGACATAAATTTAAATAAATAAACCATCACATCCATAAGATAAAAAGTGAATACCAAGATGAACATTGTGATTATGTGAGCTTAATGACCATGATAATGTGTGATTATTACATGTAGATAGCCAATATTATATGTTGAAGACTAAACCATTATAATAAGATAATTTTTAAGATAAGTAAAAACATAATATATACTTTCATTCTTCATTAATTAACAAGGTTGAGGTGGTGATTGGATGTGACAAAGTGGAATTTTTTTATTTTAATTAAGAATTATTAAATGAACAATAAAGTTGATATAAGTAGATTTTTTTTTCAAGTGACACCATCAAACTTCAAAGTGAAAATCCAAGACAAACACAAAGTATTTCATAGAGCATGTCAATTTTCAAATCAAACTTGTGTTTTAGAAATATCTATGATGGTGTATCAAGTGCTTCATAGTATAAAGAATAATTTAAGAAACATTGGGCTAGTGCATAGTTTGCATTATTATATTTTTCATGCATTTTTACTTATATTTCATCCTTTCCTATGTTGTTTCTATTAAAAAATATCTTAGGTTACGAACAATAATATAAATGATACTGTGATGAATGTATATTATCATTTATCACTATCATAGTATCTACATTCTTTTTTAATTAAGAAATATAGGAATGATAGCTATCCAAGTAAATTTGGATAAATTTTTCCATTGAAAAATATAGATATCTTATGGTTATTGTGGTTTAGTTTACTGCACACACACACACACACACACACACACATATATATTTAGCACATCAAAATAATAATTGGAAAAAAAGAATTAATATAAAAAGGTGTTATAGTGAATTCTAATGTAGCTTATTATCTAAATAAAGAGAAATAGTAAGGCTTCATTTACAAATTAAATTCTTGTGAAAGCCTTTATAATTGGATGTTGATTTCAGTAAATACATTTTTTTATTTTTTATAAAGTTCATGGTAATTTTATTAAATAATTTAAATATTTACAAAACCCTACCTAGCCTCCATCAAAACATAGCATGGCCAAGCCATTACTCTAGGAAAACCATCATGAATAACACTAGTTTTGATAAATAAACTACTGTATACACTCAAATTTGGCCAAGAAAACATAAGTACTATGTATTTTGTATTTAAAATCTCTTCATGTTTAACTAATCTCCTATTTTTGAGTGTTTTCTTTATCTTAGTCTAATATCTTTTCTATGACTCTTTCACATTGATTTCATTGTCTTTTTAGAGTCTTAGCATCCCATGCTAGTCCTTGTTAGCATCATAGGGATCCTCGATCTTCATACAACTTCATTATTCAATTTCCTTGGGTTTGAACAAGATAACCCTAATAGGACAAGAACAAACCTTGTTGTTGTCCCCTATATGTTTTACGACTCTATTTAATGCCCTTTTATTTTGGGTCTCTTTTTATGGCTATTTTAACCTTATTTGAGTCAGTCAGTGCATGAATTAATTTTTGAAATTCAAAATTTTGAGTCTTGTATATAAAGGGTTCCATAAGGCATTTTTCATTTAGTACTTATCATTTGGAACTATCATAATAAATAAAATCAATACACAACAAGCTCAATATTTGCATTTTATTTGAAGTTTACACATATCACATGTAGATTGCATGATTTTATTCAAGAGGAAGGCTTAGGTGAAGAACATTTAGATAAACACCATACTTGATACAATTATGCACATTACCTAAATGTAAAAATACTTCAACATAAGGTCTCTATCATTGGGGATTTATAGGTAACACTTAGTATATCAAGATTTTGAGGATAACTTGACCAGTCCTACTTCCCCACTTTTCCCCGTTTTACATTTGATCTTTGTTTATTTCTTGTGTGCATGAATCTACTATGGTTTTAAATAGGATAAGATAAAACACAAGTTGAATCTCATAAATGCAAGTTAATGATGAGCTGAAACACACCTACATGAAGGTCCACACAATATCTCAGTTCACATTTTTATCTCAAAAAGGGTTTGGATAGGAGTAATAGGATATGAACACACCCTATTATTATCCACATGCCTTGTTTTTGTCCCAAGTCAAAACAAAAGGAAAACATTAAAATATGGTAGTGCCACAATCACACTCTAAGTAAAAAATAGTCAGATACAACCTTGTAAGCTTGAGACAAATAAGTTTCTCATCTCTTTGCATGTTTCAATTCAAAACCCTGGTTCCTTAATATCAATTGTTTGTGAGTAAATTGTGTGGTTGAATATTATTTTAATAATCCTTTTTACTCTTCTCAATGGTATTATTTACTTAGATTATAAATACATTAATCACAAGTTATATAAAACATATTGGTAAACCCATTTTGTTTTATTAAACATAGCCAAACCCTAGCTTCTAACTCTAGTGTTTTCCTTCAAAAAACATTCCCTATAGGGTTTCAAATTAAATTTTTATTTTTATGTCAGACTGTGTGGTAACATTAAATATGATTGGTTTCTCATGTTTTATTACATATTACCATTCATTTTCATTTATCCTATAGTTCTAATTTTATTTTTTGGAAAATTTAAAATGACTGTTAAGAACCCTCTTCCCTCCCAATCTAGTTGATGAATTCATAGGCATTCCTTATAATTATAATAAAGAATGGAAAAATTACCAATATTGTGCATTACATCCATATGATGAAAATTATTTTATGTATAATGATGATGATGATGATTATTATTATTATTATTATTATTATTATTATTATTATTATTATTATTATTATTATTGTTGTTGTTGTTGTTGTTGTTTACATTATGGTTATGATGAATATTATACAAGTGATGATGAAAATTTTAAGTAAATTTGTGTAGATACATGTTCTTCTCCTACTCCTTATATTACAACTCAATATAAGTAAAAACACACCTTTGACAAAGGGTTTATCATGAAATAATTTCCAAAACCATATAATTATAGTTCATCTAAAAACACTCATTTTGGTTACAATAATGTTCCTCTCTTATATGATAATGATGTATCTAAAGTAGAGAATAATAATACATCTCCTATTCCCTTCTCTTTTGACACAAAAAATGAAAGTGACGGTGTTTTGAACAAGGTTTAAAATGTAAATTTTTATCCTTATTTTACCTTTTCTTCAACAAATAAATGTTTCAATTTCAAATGGTAATAATTCACATGATGATGTTTTGAATAAGGTTGAAAAAATAATTTCTTATCCTTTTCCCTCCTTACTTCAAATACAAATAGTTCAATTTTATATATTGATAATAAAACTCAAATGTGTATTCATTTTTCATGTCATGATGCTTTGAACAAGGTAGAATTTATAGATCTTTATCATTCCTTTAAATTCTTTGCACAAAATAATGTTTCAATTTTAAATATTGATAATGAAAGTAAAGGTTACATTACTCTTACATGTGATGATGCTTTGAATGATAATGGAAATCTAAATAAATCTCTTACACATTCTTCTGGTGAACTAAAATTGTGGTTACATAAAATGTTGATTCTACTAGTGAATAAGACTATGATCATGATGAAAATTGGAATGATGATGTTTATTAAGCATATAGTGAAGAGGAAAATATTTCTACTACACTTAGTATTATTTATTATTTGTCCATCCTTGGTGTTGATGATGATTGCATATTACAAGATGAATAAAATGATAATTTGCTTAGTCATAATATTATTACAAAGCATAATGATATTCCTAGTTTTCCTTTGAAAGATAAATTATGTAAGCATGAGGATTATAATATTTTTTTTAATATTGTTAAAAGTGGGTTTTATATGGGGACCTTACCCCTTATAATGATAGAGTAAAAGAGTTATATATGCCAGATATAATAGTGCTTAAGCTAGAAAATATAAAAAGTAACTAATATCAGAAAAGCAAGAAAAAATCAATAGAAAGACAAAAAACTAAGATCTTTAACCCATCCAATATTTATAAGCCTTGGACCTATTCTAAGTGAGATTCTCCAAATGAATTTTTTGATTCTTGTTGGGATGAAACTTGAGATTTTCTTCATCAATACCCTTCAATTTTGTATCCTTTGTTTGGGATTCAACATTTTGCTCTTTTCCTTTGGTAAGAGAGTTTAGTGTTTCCATTCTTTTTAGGCTCTTAATCACCATTATTATTCTATATTCAACCAAGGTGCTAAGATTTTCATTCAAAGGAACATTTTGCTTTTCTATAATATGCAATATTTCCTTGATTTGGTAGAATTCAACGTTGATTTCAATGAGATCAAATTTGGTACAATAAATGTCATCATTGAGACTTAACTAGTTAAGTTTTTCATTTAATCTTTTTTGGTCCTTAAGGAACCATCAAAATATTATTATAATGTTAATAATAGTGTTCTTCCATGTATTTCAATATAATGTTCTATGCCTTCATAAACTAACAATATATTAAATACCAATGAATCTACCAATCCTACCATTCCTAAATTAGAATCTCTTCCTTATCCTAACCTTTAAGAGGGTGATAAATAATTTACAACTAAACAAGTCCATGTTATCACTACTCCAAGGGGTGAGGTGACCCATCCAATAGTACCGATTAAAAGTAAAATACATAGTGTACTAATGGCTACAATTAATAATAAAATTCAAGTATTAAATGAACCACCCCAATATATTAATATTAATTTACAAGATATAATATATTTAATTCATGTTTTTAGTGTTTTACAACACAAATTAAAATAAAAAGTAAAGCATACCACTCTTGCATTGGTCATGATGCTATCTATGGCAACTCCATCCCATGTAAAATATTTCATGTACCATTACCAAGGAATTTTAAGATCCCAACATTTTTTAAGTTTAATGGAAATGAAGGTCATTATTTTCATCTCAAAGCTTAGAGGAAAGCTATCAATGGGTGCAGTGGTAGTTTGATACTATTATAGTTATTTCTTAGGAGCCTAGAGGATGAGGAATTAAATTGGTTTCATCATTCACTCCCTACTAACTCGTTACATACATATGTTGAGTTATATGTATTTTATGATTTTTGGAGTTCACAAGAGAAACATAAAATTATTTTAATATAGTATTTTAATATTCAAATTTATACTAAAGTATAGTCAATAATATATATTTTTATAATTTATCATGTCCAATAATTACATCAAGTACAAAGTAGCTAAAGGATAAAAGAGAGCATATATTATTTATTTGATGTTTTATTCTAAATATTAAAATGATCAAGTATTATAATAATACTATAAAATATATATAGGTTCTAATTGTGTTTAACCACTAGAGACTTGCATCCAAGTTGGACACCTACATCGGTGATAGTGTCCTGATGTTGGTACTAGTGTCTAGACTATAATATAGTTCCATTTTTGAATCCATCAATTGGGTTTTTTTGAGTTTTTTTTCACTTTACACTTGATGTATTTATATCTTAAACATAATATATATATATATATATATCTTAGTTTATTTATAAAAACCCTAGGTCCACTTCTCTTTACCCTTGAATGATGCCCTAGGAAAAAAGGGTTAGTAAACACATAGTGTCGAGCTGACCCCAAAACCCCTATATAAATGAATGATTCCTACATATCCAATAATACAAGGAGGGCCTTAGAATAATGTAGTTCTCCCCTATGTGTTGGATTGTGTATGAATCATACAATATGTGCAAATCAAGTACAATAATGACCTAAATTGTAACTTGGAAAATTAGGATCTTGGGTTGTTCATTCATTATTTCAGACATGTGTATGTGTTATCCATATGAATGATATGAGAATAGGATAAAGTATTGAATCTTTGCTTTATTGAGTGCCTGATTAAATTATTTTGATAAGTTACCTTAGGTCTTTTTGAGTGTCTACTACGTGAAAAATGAATTAGGGTTGATCTTGTATTTATATCAATCCATTTAAAGAAATAACTCACATTAAAACACTTAGGAAGACCATAAGGATACATTAGCGAACTGAACACTTGCATTAGCGTAGGACACTCGTGTCAACATAGGTGTGTATCTCAAATGCTAGTGTCTAGGGAGCAGGAAAGAAGGTACAGGATCAAAACTTGTAAAGGTGGAAGATAAGTGGGTTTGAAGCATTTTAGGAAAGATAAAAGTTCTATGTCATCAAATTAATAATGTTCAAACCAATATATAGGTTAAGGGTCACAAGATAAAGAAAATGTAAGACTTCAAAAAGTAGGAAAATTCCAACATTGAGAATAACAACTATGGTCTAAGTTTTCTAAGTGTACAAGACTGAGGTAAAATATAATCCAAAAATAATATCTATAATAATAAGTATTACTTATGAACTTCATTAAAAATAAAGGAGCATGAGTTACATGTGAGAAGCTACCATCATTTCATTAGCACAAGTTAGATCCAGTTTGTGATTATATCTTACAGTTTAAATCATGTATGAAATAGTTAATCTATCAACCAGATTATTTTGAGACATGGTACATTTTTGTAGAGGCCTCATTTTTCCTTTCATATAATAATTATTTTGTCACACAAAAATCATTTTAACATATTTTTAATGTAAATATTGCATTAAAAATTATATTGGGTCTTGTACAACTAGATTTATCAGCAAAATTTGATCTTGAATCAATACACCTTGAATTATCCAATTTGGTTCAAGATCCTAATCCACATTGTCCTAAGCATCCACAAAATCTATATATTAAGGTATTACATAAATATAAGGATCAAATTTATAAATCAACTCCTATAATTAATAAACATAATATGTTAAGAGCCCACTTATACAGTTTGATTCATTTAGACATAGACATCATGACATTTTTATGACACTATTGGATAGGAGAATGATTGCACTTATTCCCAATCATTATTGGCCACCATATCATTTGGAAAGAGTCATAAATTTACCATATTAAAAATATCATCATGTCAATGGTCATTAGGATAATGATTGTTGTGCACTCAGAGATCTAATTGAGTAATATGTAGACATAGGTATTATCACATTTATGAAGGGGGCATTCAGGGATCCTTATTCTCATTATCCTAGATTATTCTCTACCATGACTAAGTTATACCAAGAAATTATTTTCAAGGAACCAATGGTTCCTCAACATGTGACTAGAAAGGTTTCTCAGGCACCTAGTTATGATAGATCAATGGTACCAACAAATTAGTAAAAGTGGCAACCATTACAAAAATATACGCTAACTTACTATAGTATTGTGGCATAATAAAATTAGAATAAATCAAAAATAATAGTGAGGAAACTAATAAATATTTTTACAAAATATAATTCACATACTTATATTATAGCTATGTATAGATTAGTGAAAAAATGAGAATATAGTCATTCAGTTACACAATATGATCATTATGGTTCACATTTTTTATTACCCTCAGGGTGGATAAATGATTCTCTAGGTTTAGATAGTTTCTAATTTTTTCATAGATAGGTATTACGAGTGTTACATTAACATTATAATACTAAAATTTTAAATAAACACATTCATTTAAAAAAAATATAGTCCCAAACTCAAATCAATCAAAACATATGCCATTATACCAAAAAATGACTCATATCAAGATATCTCGAAAGTTTATACAAAGAAATAATTAATAAATCAATCTATTATATGATCATGGTCCACATGATCCTCCTCATCTACATCACCTATCATGGGAGACCTATAACTAGATTCCCCAGTATGACCACATATCTTAGAACATGATCTCCTTTATCTCTATCAATCCTCATACATAGAAAATTGTGCGTTGATATCAGTATGCTCTCATTATAGTCTTATATATTCATACAATAATGTCCAACCTATATATCCCATTAGATCTAGTGGGGGAAATTTTAGTCTCACCACTTCATCTCTCAAATCATCCCACTTTATCGATGCTTGCACATATGTTGTATTAACAAACACCACAAAATAAAAAAGAGTCACAAGTACACCAATAATGGTTGTATCTCACTCGATGAGATCACCCTATATGACATCATCAAAAGCATGTCATGTCAGCTCCAATAATGCATACTAAATGGTTATCACCCAATACTCATCATCACCTATGTAGACACAAAATGAATATATATTAGCCACTATTCACATTAATCATATAAGTAAAAAAAGCAACCAACATTATTACATACCTAAAAAAACCCTAATAGGCTCAAGATCTAGTACATAATCACAAGTTGTGACTTCTCCACTTAAAAGTTATGGATCCTAACTATGCTTTATCCACCATGTTATGTATGCATTTGTTCATCCCACATCATCTATATTTGAAATATTTATTTAAATATCCTTATCATTGGTTGAAACATGAGTAAGCTCTATCACAAATTACCTACTCCTACTACATGGTCTTGTTATATCTCACATGCTCCACCCCCATATACACGGAGTTTGGATCACATCCTATGTCACCCTAAACTATTGTGTGACCCTCTCATACTAGAAAATATCATACACATTTAACCACTAATGATGAAACCAATAGTTCACATATACATGATGAAGCTATAACCTATCCTCTAAACACCTACAAAATCCTTTCTATGGCTTCCATATAATGGAATCAACCATCATCCCATATAGTCTTTATTTGTAGGACATGATAATATGATCTCACACCTACATTGTACTAGTCCATATTCATGTAAACATCTATAGATACACCCAATCACTATGTGACATCCTTACTGGTCAAGTGGCTACTATGTGCTCTATAGTTGAGTAATGTAACAATGTATTTGAGATAATCCCAACACTAATGACTCACATATCAACCTAGACAAATCATTATACATGTGGGAAAGCATATACCTACCCTAATAATGCATAGTAGTATGTTTTTCTATGTCTTGGATGATCAAGTGGATCATATAATTGATTGCCACACCACTACCATCCATTGTAATGAATGAATCTAATAGCATTTCAAAGAACATATATACATACATAACATATGATAACATAATTATAGATAATACAACATCTAAATCACTCAAATTTGGAGAACTAGGAGAATGCTAGACCATAAATAAATAAAGTATTGATAAAAAATAGAATACTACAAATATAAAATAAATGACATAAACTAGTGTGAAACTTGCTAAAATTATAAACTTACTTAATATGGAAAGTAAAATAGATAAAATATAAAATTAGATGGAAAACTAAAATATGGGATTATTCTAGATCTGATACTAATATGTTGACTATTATGACTATATATAAATGAATAATAGGAGCCATCAGGGTTCCTCAATGAGAGTGTAGTGACTAGATAGGGCAAGGGTGCTATGTTGTCCCTGGATTACATTAGTAACTAATAACATATCAAGATCTTGAGATTTATATGTTATGTGCATCTTTACTTGTTTATTATGTAGATTATGTGGGAGTTTCTAATTTTTTTGGTGACCATCATGTAATTGATTTTCCACTTGAAAACCCTAGTTTAATAGATGAGATGACAATATGAAATCATGAAGTAAAAAGGGTTCAACAATTGAATTTGTGATTGACCTCAACACCCCTCTATTGAGTGTTTCCTACATACCAATACTCTAAATAGGGATCAAACTCCATGTATTTCTCTCATGCTATGGTGGTGTGTGTAAAATTGGTATAATCTTGGTGTGATTAAGTGCTTCAATCATGATTTGGGACCTTAGAGATGTATTCATACTTTATCTAGAGGATACTAGGGTTGTATGTGATCAAAAATAGAATAAATCGGTAATTTTATCTAAATGTGATATTTTAATTCTAGTGATTTATGTGTGAAAGCCTCTTATGTGCAAAATGGTTTGAAATGTGTTTATATAGTAGTATTTTTTTAATTATTTTTGATGGGGTTTGATAAAACTTATGGGATGACACTTACACAACTTTGGATTTTGGAAAATAGTCACTAATTGGTGAGAGGACAATTTTTTTTTAGGTGGATAATAATGGAGTGCATTGTTGTCTCGATGGGGTGATCTTATCCTAAGGGATATAAGAGAAAAGTTGAGGGTATTAATCAATTTGAGTGTGAGCCTAGTTTACTAAAAAAGTTATATGAAGACATTATAAAGTGATTTGGGATGTTTTAAGTGAAGTAATGTGGTCAAAAGGCCTTATAATATGTCATGATCTAGGTGTGTCAATAGGTCGATCACAAGTGCACAATTTTAGCTTAAATATAATTTATGTGTCTATATTCCCCCGCTTTATTATAGTAATGTAATAAAGTAAAATTAATAGATTAAAATGAAAAAGTGTGTACCTAAATTTACTTATGGAGTGTAGTCTTGAATGTAAGCCATAACTTTGAACTATTTTCATACACAACCTACAATGAAACATGTGTAAAATTAATCTTTGCTTAAGATGAAAATAAAGAAGCAAAGACAAGAAAAATTATATATCTAATAACAAGGAAAAAATACACCCAATTGGGTACACAAACCATTGTGCTTATGGTCCAAAAACTTATTATTATAGAGGTTAGGCCCCTTGGAGGTTTCATTTTCACTAAAAAACATGGATTGGACTATGCATGCCCTAATCTTCATTGATTGGGAGAGTCTATTCAAAAACTCAAGGTATGCTTGGGTCCATGATTGTATACTCAAGGTAGTAAAAAGAGATTGGAATCCATGTATGGCTCCTAATAGAATTTTCTAGTGAAAAACTATGAAAAAGGGGTATACCAAACACTATAAACAGAATAAGGATCATTTCTAGTGCAAAAATAGTGATAAATTAACACAAAAATGGTATAAAACTAGTGTAAATAGTTTGTATAATCTAAGTATAATGTATACAATATGGAAAATGATAAGTGTTGACATTTCATATGTGAAACTAGTTTAAAATTGAACATGGAGGAAGCCATGTTCCATGAACATACCCACAATATGATATCTAATGTATATATATTTTGAGACTAAGTAATAATAACTAAAAATTTGATAAAAACCTATGTATAACTTGTAACACTTGTCATGAATGATGCCACCAAACTAAGAAAGTATGAGATAAAACATGAGTAAATTCTAAGAATTGAGACTATGAACATGTTGCAAACTGATCTAGACTACCTGCTATTTTGATAAATTTTAAAATTGGCTATTTTTTTTTGTTCTAAGACAATAACTCCCTATTTATACAATAATAGGGAGTGTTCCTATCCATTTGGAGTGTTCTTGTCCAAAATTCTTCTTAGATTGATTTTTAGTATGCTCTATCATCTATTATATGAAGACTAGAAAATTATTTATGTTTCTATCTATGCACTATACTAAGTGGCCTTAACTTAGTCTCTAAGACAAGCCACTATGCATTCCAACTATGTTGAGAAATAAAAAGTTATGTAAAATATGCTACATAAAAGATGTAAATCTAAGTAGTAATGATAACATGGAGAAACATGGCATCATCATATAGATAAAATAAGCATAGTATTAATGTGAGATGCATGTAAGAACAAGAATACATAGTGTGAATTTCAAGATAGATGTTAATAATTAGGTACACATATAATTGATCAAAATTGAGTATCAAAAGTTAGATATAACTACTTGAGGAGAGATACAAGATATCGATCATGGAAATGAGAACTAAGAAGATGCATGATATCCATCATGGAATCAAAACTAAATAAAATGATCAAACAAGTAAACAAGTGTCATGACCATGACACACACAAATAAAGATTACATGAAAAAACACACAAAACATGCAATAAAATGCCAAGGGGTTGTATACAAGGGACATAATCAAATGTCACTCACACACAGAATAAAACATAATGGCATGTTCAAATTTCCTCACACATATGTTAAAATATAGAATTAAGGCTCAAATCCATGCATAATGACATATTCAAATATACTCAAGAAAAGAAAACACATAAGGACATTTAAATGTCCTCACACACATATAATCAAAGAATAAAGTATTAGAGCCACACATATGACATATTAAAATATCCTCAAGAAAAGAAACACACAAGGCATGAATTGGTAAAGAAAACATGAAAAACATGCATGGATATATGTAATTAATCAGCATAAGTATTTTGGAACATGATTAGATTCAATATCTTAGATAAACAGTAGTATATCAATGTGTTATTACATGAGCCATATCGATAGATGTCATAAAATGAAATAATTAAGTTTTGAGAAATAAGATCAAGCCATATAAGGATAAAACCTATGTATGGTATGCCCCCAATGAGCTTTCTGATGTATGGATAATTGTAGAAGGCCCTATGTGATTTAAAATTGATAAATGATAGTCTATAATCATAGGGACAATAATAGGGGGAAATAGACAATAGAGTGGTGCACTCCTATCCAATATGGTTCTATTTTATGATTATAAGTTTATATGTCTAAGATTGTTAATAAATTGTAATTGAATTTGGGAATGGAAACATGTATGACATGTAATCACTCATGTTCACGCATGACGTGCATATGATATAAAAAATTGATAAAAGTAAATAATAAATATTATGCACAAATTAACTGATGTAAAATAACAAAACATAAGCATGCGTAAGTCCTAATTTTATTTTTGAATAATTTTTTTTTTGCATTTTTCATAAATGTGTAAATCAAAAATACAAAAATGGGAGGAATATACTAACTGATGAGTCCTATAAGGGACTCACAATCCATGGGTCATGTGTCAAACTTAGGAATTATGAACTTTCACAAATGTAAAGTGTCATATTATTGAGACTAAAGTGGACTAAATTCTAAATTTGAATACTAATTTACCTATGTACTATAAGTTACATGATCATAATGATGATCGATAGCATACTATGCATCTAGTTGAGCATGGTGAATTATAGGGCTTTTGGGAACCCATCATGTAGCGGATGAAATTCAAAATGGTACCTTATGTGTGACACCCTTAGTGCCCTATAATATCACTTTGAGATGTGTAGGATTATAAATATGATCTTTGAAATCTATGACAAGTCTTTGTGAGAGTGGCCTTTCAAGAATAAGCCTTCTTGGAAGGATAGATATCTGCTTCTGAATTCTTTGAGTTGATTCTACCTTTTTGGGTGCCTTAACTAAAATATGTGGTTTTGGAACCATATCAAACTATGGTATGGGGAATTCTTATGGGATATTCTTTGCTATGATTACCTTATTATGATAGATGTATTTTATAAATCTATGAAATATAGATGGAATTGTGTAAATTTGTTGAATCCAAGGGATCACCAATAACATATCAAAGACCTATACATTAGGTCTACTACCAATCTAATGGACACATGTGTTATACCAACCTATAGTGGTACTAATGGACACATGTGTTATACCAACCTATAGTGGTAGTATAATCTCACCAATATAAATTTGAATATGCACATTAAAGCATTTTATTTCCATGGTGATGGGTAGTAAAACTAGATATGTGTATCCAAGATGGTAGAGTAGTGTGTTTGAACACATATTCACACTAGAACCATTATCAATCATGAAAATGTAAATAGGTTGGTGATAAATGTAAGATCAAATGAACAATGAATGAAATTTAGAGTCATCATATCTTATCTCATGCTCTAAAATTGTAATGAGATGCTAATAGGGTAGTGAAATATGATGCATACCAATAATGTCATTCAAAAGATGTTGTTCCTCTATCTGTGAATGATAATAAATTGATGGAAGGTGTGCATTGTATGCATAATTCACCCTTGATGTATCTATTATCTCATTATTTGTATTCTTAGGAATTGTAGAATAAAAAATACTCTACATTTTATTTTGGTTTTATAGTTGTGCGATCCAAAATTTTAGTCCCTGCACACTTTGGTTCGAGACAACGAAGTTTTGACTCAGAGCATGGGCTCAAATTTATTTTTGCCTTAATTTTGTCTAAGTGTGAAAATCAAGTGAAAGATACCAAGTTTCATTAGCTGAGGCACATTTCATAATTTCTAGAAGTTGGTCAGAATGTGCCACGTATTTAGTGGTAACTCAGCAGAGTGAACAAGTGTCGGCATCCACATCTCATGTTTCTTATCCATTTTAAAAGCTTCTTTTCAATAAGCTTTTATCAGGATCAAGCGAAAGGTGCCAAGTGGTAACTACGAAAGGTTTCAATATGCTTTTCTAAAAATCAATAGAAGATGCCATGTATTTCTAGCTAAAGAAAGTGGAAGCTTCCATGTCTCAACATCCAAATTATCTTCACTTTATTTCATTGATAAGTAAAGACTGTGATGGGTCCCAGGTTCTATTTCTAAGGCAAGCAGAGGCCACCAAGTGTCACCATCCATGTAAATATGAAATGATGTTGAATGTTTCTATAGTATAGATAGAGCGACGTGGAGACCAATAAGTGTCACCTTTCGTAGGATTCTCAAAGGGTAGCTAAAAGTAGTGGAGACTGCCACATGTCCCTATCTAAAGATGCGTAGAAAGTGCCACCTATCCCTGTTACCTTTTTGAAGTTGCTCGAGTGAGAGGTGTTGTTGGTCCTAGTTTCTATAAGTTGTTAAAGTTTTGGAGAAGTAGATGGTGATAGATGTCAAGAATGGAACACTCCTAAGCAAAGACATAGTAAAGAGTATAGGTTACGCAAAAAGTGTCGTGTGTCTTGAGCAAGTGCTACAGAACATGCCAAGTGTCATTTTCTGGTGCCTCCTAAATAATAAGAGGGTTTTCAAGTAGAGAGAAGGAATCAACCAAGTGTCCTCTCCCATTTGAAAGTGGGAATCATCTTGGGTATTTATTTTGGCCAATGAAATTGCAGGAAGATAAAACATTTTAGATCTAAGAAATATCCTATGTTAGACACTTCCAGTTCAGTTAGAGTTTAGTTAGGCCGTTAGATTGGGAACGTACAAACAATCCAGAGATAATCCAATGCTATAAATAAGGGGTGCAGAGATCACCAGAAGAGGATCAGAAGATAGAGAGAATTTTTTGCAAGAGATTATTGTCAAGAGTTTTAGACTTTTTTTTGCTATGATCAGGAATATCATTTGCCTTTGTTCTATTTTCTTGAGTTAGAAAGTTTATGTAACTGTGCATTTTATGTGACTAGAGAATTAATAATAAAATTGATTTCTGTGCCTTTGTTGATTTTTTTTGTGTCACTGCAAAATTAGTCTAAGTTGTGAGCCTATGTTTCTATTTTTTTCATCTTTTACATTGATCATGCCTTGTTCACTCTTTAATGTAATTGAATCTTACATATAAATTCATTGTGATTAGAATTAAGGGTTGAATTAAATTCAGGTGCATTGCCATAGTTAGATTTTCTTTCATTGCACTTGTGTTTCTATTTAATTCCTATCCCTTTTCCCATTACACACTTGATATAAAGAAGATCCAACTTCTTTAAAATCTGAAGGTTGTTTCAAGTTGGAAGTTCCACATTCCTGAAACTTCCCATTGTTGGTGTTATAAACAATGTAATTTTAATCATCAATAATTTCTAGCATGCTCGATGGGACACCATCTTGAAGTTTCTTTCAAGACCATATGAACTAGAGAGCTACAAGGAGTCAAAGTTGTGGACCAGTGACAAGATCTCAATCTGATGTAAATCCAGGTATTCTTTTTCCACCATTGGTAACTAGTTTGAGACAAAGACTCAATCAATTTATACCAATACCAAGAGTAAATATGGGAGCTCCTATACCCCCAAGGAATTATGCAAGTTAGAACACTGGCAGTCCTTTGATCCTACCAATACCACCAGCCCCTTGGTACCCTATTCTAGTAAATGCCTTAAAGGCTCTGCCCAAATTTAGTGGGTAATATTTTAAAACACCTGAAGAACATTTTCAAGATGTGTCTAATGTCTGTGCCATACATGTCACACATCAAAATGTTGCCATAAGATTGTTACCAGCTTATTTTAAAGGAAAGGCCCTAGAATGGTACAGATCTTTAAACCCAAATGCAATATCTACATGGGATCAACTTGGAGATCTTTTCTTTGAAAGATTTGAGGAAAAGGGTGATAAATATTCTCTGTTGCAACAATTGATTACTATAAAAAGGGCACCACAAGAAGCAATGACTGACTTCAATTCAAGATTTCAAATGACTTGGGAAAGAATCCCTGCTATAGCAAGACCATTACTAGGTATGGCTATAGTGTTTTATCTTAAGGCTTTAAATTTAGATATATCAGTCATGATTCAGTCACTTGGAGGTCAGACTCTGCCAGAGGCTTATGACTATACAGTCAGAGCTGAAAATAATTTAATAGATGCTAAAAAGTTGCCCTCAAGGCCTTCCATGCCCATGTTTCTAGAAATTACCTTACCATTACCTCAAGAAGCCCCTAATTCCATAGCCCCACCTATGTCTATGTATAAATATCCTCAACCACCTGCTAAAGAACTTGTTCCTACCCAGTCATCTGAGATGGATGATATTAAGAACATCTTAAGGACATTTTCTAATGAGTTAATTAACATAAAGAGATAATAGAATCCTTACCCCAGACCTCAATATCAAGGATATCAAGGAAATAGATTTCCATCATAGCCAAACCAATATCAAGGTCATCAAAGGCAAATAACCCTCAGCCAGTAAACCAATTAGTTGCAGTCCCTACACCCTCACAGACTGTTCCCCCAAATCCAAATAGGGAGATTGTTCAAGGGCAAAATAATTATGCAGATAGCATCAATGTCTGGTGTTTCCCTTATAATAATGATCATACACCTAGAGATTGTCCCATGGGTAATCTACAATAAAAGGTAGTAGAGCAAAGAAGAATGGATGGACAATTTGCTAGTACTTCAAATGCACAAACTTATCAGTCTCCTGATATGCAAAATTCAGTCTTGATGGCTCAGATGCAAGGGATGTCTCTACAAAAACAAGAAGAAATGGCCCCTAAACATGCTTTGTTTTCATGGGTTGAAGATGAAGAATCAGTATTCTTGAATGAAGCTTCTGCTTTCGAGAAACCAGTGGTGCAATCAGACTACTATACTAGATCAAAGAGAAGAATGATGGAACAGCCTAAAGTTGCAAATATTTAAGTTATAGATAATCCTCCATTTCAAGGTCAAAGAAACACAACTATCAGATAGGAAGTGCCTCAGCCAGTGCAAAACCAAGTGATTCCTGTACAATTTCAAGAAAAAGTAAGGTATCCTTATTTTCCAATAACACAAGCATTAGGACCAATGAATGTGGTGGAACAGCTGAAGAGGACTCCAACACAAGTATCAATATGGAAAATATTAGCTATTATTGAACAAAAGATGCTATTACAAGAAGCTCTACAAGGCCAAGCAATGCCTAAGAATAATGGCACCAAAGAAGGACTTGCTAATAAAGAAAAACTCAAGGACACAGTTCCTCTGAAGATAATAGCCTTTTTGAACAATGTAGTAGAGGTAAGTAAATCTAAACTAGAGCCTTTCTATTTGACTCTGATAGTTGGAAAGAAATTCTTGCATAATGCATTGATAGATTCAAGGGCTAGTACTACAATAATGTCTAAGCAAATAGATGATACTTTAAAAATAAAGTATGAACCACTTACTAAAGGAGTTATGCAGCTAGATGGAAAATCAGTACAAACAATAGGGAGAATTAAACAACTCCCATTGCAATTATATACTTGTCTCAATATAATTGTCAATCAAGATGTAGTAGTCATAGATATACCTCTTATTTTTGGTTTATGTTTATCCAGAGACTTTACAGCCAAAATAGGAGGATATATGTCCCTTGATTGGTCTCACATCATCTTAAGAACCAAATATGGTTCAAAGATGAAAATTCTATCTGAACCACTATCAAAGGATCACATCACTAATGAACCAACATCAAAATTAGAGGCAGACCATGCTATGCTAAATAAAGAAGAAAGGATTTTTGTTGAAGAGTTGGGTGACTAGACTGAACATGATCAAGAAGAGGAAAATAATCATTTGTTAGCTATGATGCATAATGATCCATATGGAAATTATGACTCTATTGGTCTGGGCACTTATGTCATTTTTGATGAAGACCATGAAATTCCAAATGTTTTAAGAGAAGAGACACCAACTACTCAAGAAGCTGAAATATATTCAAAATTTTGGACCTTAAATTTTGATGGGGTTAGAAGTAAAAGTGGTGCTAGAGTAGGAATTTGTCTTATTGCTCCAAATGGGGAGAAAATTTTGAGAGCTATTCATTTCCAATTTGCTTGTACCAATAATGATGTTGAATATGAATCCTTAGTACATGGGCTCATTTTAGCCAAGAAAAAGGGAATAAATAATTTAATAGTAAAAGGAGATTCAAAATTAGTGGTGAAGCAAATTAGGGAAAAGGCAATAGCCAAAAATGTAAGGATGAGATCCTATAGACAAAGAATTTGGGACTTAATAGAAGATTTTAAATCTTTCAATATTCAAGTAGTTCTAAGAACCCAAAATTTTGAAGCTGATAGGATGGCATAGATTGGCTCACAGTTTGATCTAGCAATTGGCCTATTAGTTAACAATGAGTCAGTAAAGGTTATAGTAAGGCCAACTATCCCAGACAATGATGAGAATTGGCAAGTATTTGAAAATGATTCTCAGGTACTCTCATTATTAAAACAATCAAGGGAATTTATTGATCAATTATAACCAAAAATTGAAGAGGCATATGGGGATCAAATTATAAAATTAAAGAATAATAAGCTTCCCAAAGGCTTAATCACTTTAGAAAACCTATTTGATCCAGAAGATGTAGGCCTAGAGAAGAAAAGGTTCCTGGTAAACAAAGCAGATCATTCTGAAATAGAGGTGAGTGAAGGGAGAAAATAAAAAATTGGAAATTCTGTAAATCAAGAGGAAAGAGAAAGACTAATTGACTTGTGCAAAAGATATGATAGAGTCATAGCCTAGAGCTATGAAAACCTTCATGGATATAATAGAGACATCATCTAGCACACAATAGAACTAATTGAAGGATCTAAGCTAGTTAGACAGAAGCAGAGGCCAGTAAATCCAAGGATTGAATCTCTAATGGTAGATGAGTTGCCAAAAAATTTAGATTCCAAAATAATTTTTCCAATCAAACACTCAACCTGGGTATCAAATCTAGTACCAGTCAGGAAAAAGAATGGTGACATAAGACTCTGTGTATATTTCAGAGACTTGAATAGAGCATCTCTAAAAGATCACTATCCCTTGCCATCTATGGAACAAATTTTACAGACTGTGGCTAGATCAGAGAGATTTTCCTTGCTAGATGGTTTCTCTGGATATAATTAGATTTGGTTGGCTGATGAAGACCAATACAAGACTACTTTTACTACCAAATGGGGAACATTTACATATGCTAAGATGCCATTTGGTCTGTCAAATGCAGGAGCCACTTTTCAAAGAGCTATGGATGTAGCATTTGGGGAACTTATAAATAAAATCATCCTGATTTATCTTGATGATCTTACTATTTTTTCCAAAAATGATGTTGATCATTTAGAATCTATTTTTACGAAATGTCAAGAATTTGGAATATCCCTGAATCCTAAGGAATGCATCTTTGTTGTACCTCAAGGCAAATTATTGGGACATATAGTATCTAAAGAAGGAGTCTCCATAGATCTAGAGAGAGTGGTAGCTATAATGAACTTACCTCTTCCAGTAAATAAGAAATCAATTCAATCTTTCTTGGGGAAGAATAATTTTGTTAGTTGGTTCATATCTGACTTTGCAGGCTTAGTAAGACTAATGACACTCTTGTTGAAAAAAGACTTGGTTTTCAAGTGGACTACATAAGGAAGGAAAGGCTTTGAAGAGGTCAAGAAAGTAATTTCAATGGCCCCAGTACTTAGAAACCTAGACTTTTCTAAGCCTCTTGTGATGTATGTCCATGGAGGAGAGCTCAGTATTGTTGTTGTTCTAACACAAAAAGATGATAAACAGGAAGGAGAGCATCCAATAGCCTTTTTCTCAAGGACTCTTAGAGAATATGAAACAATATACAACTTTGTAGAGAAACAAGCATATGCTATGGTAAAAGCCCTCAAGAAATTCAGGCATATAGTATCAAGAAGTAAGATTATGATACTTGTGGCTCACCCAAGTGTCAGAGAATACATTATGGAAGGTGAAATTATTGAAAAAGAGTAAACTGGATAACAAAGATCCTTGAATATGATGTAGAGGTCAAACCCACTAAGTTAGTCAGAGGTAGAGGGTTATGCCAATACATGACTCAAGATCTTGAAAAGATGATACCTGAAGAAATAGATTCAGAAATAAAAAAGGAAACTGTATTGAGGATACAAGAGGCTGATCAGAACTCCTAGGTCACAAATAGGATTCATTTTGTGAAATATGGGATTTACCCAAGAGAAATTCCTCAAAACAAGAGGAGATACTATCGGATGCAAGGGGTCCATTTTGTTTTAATTGAACAAGTTCTTTTCAGAAGTAATTCTAATGGCAAACTTTTAAGATGTGTAGAGAAGGATGAGGCTAAGAAATTACTACATGAAATGCATCATGGAGTCTCAGGTGGACATTTTTCTGTGAAGACCATAGCTATAAAGATAAGTGAGGTAGGTTATTTCTGGCCTACTTTATTTACAGACTGTTATCAACTAGTGAAAAAATGTCAATCTTGTCAATATTATGTGGGGATGAGAAGGAATGCAGTAATGCCTCTTAGTCCTATAATTGTTGATGAACCTTTTGCTCAATGGGGTATTGAATTTATTGGAATGATAAATCTAGTGTCTAGTATGGGTCATAAATGGATCTTAACTACCACGGATTATTTCACTAGATGGACTGAGGCAGTGGCACTTAAGAAAGCAACAGAAAATGTGATCCTAGACTTTCTAGGAAGTATCACTACTCGCTTTGGGGCTCCTCACACCATAATTTTAGATAATGCTAAAGCATTTTTAGGGTCTAAAGTATCTTACTTTGCATTAAAGCATGGAATATATCTAAAAAATTCTTCTAATTATTACCCTTAGGGTAATGGTTTGGTAGAATCAACTAATAAGAACTTGATTAGACTCATCAAGAGAATAGGGGCTGATCATCACAAAGAGTGGCATAAAGTGCTGAATTTAACACTATGGGCTAATATAATTACACCTAAATAGGTGATGAAAATTTCCCCATATGAACTAGTCTATGGCAAGCCTACCGTAATACCTCTAAGCTTGGAAATTCCTGCTCTCCAACTAATAAAATAGATTGAAATTGAAGAAAATGGCCCCATGCAGGTTAGACTTGCTAAAATTTTGGAAGTTTAGGAAAGGAGGGATGTGGCACATGATTCATTAATAAAGCATCAAAAAATAATTAAAGACTACTTTGATAAAAGGACTTCAAATCCCCATTTTGAAGTAGGCTCAATTGTTTTAAAATGGGATGCAAGAGCCACCAATCCGGGTCAACATACTAAATTTGAAGCATTATGGACTGGCCCCTATAAAATTTGTGCATGTAAATAGAAGAATTCATTTGAGCTAAAAACAATGGAAGGTGAACCTGAAGAGATTCCTGTGAATGGGATCTACTTGAAGCATTTCAGTTAAGCTGTGTCTCTAATGTATTATAGTTAGATAGTTTCCCTTTCCTTGTTTCTTTATTTTCCCATTTTCTTTCCCACTCTTTATTTTAAATAAGTGTTCTTTGAACATGTAGCCATAGCTCAAAGCCTTTTCCAAAATTTTCAAAACTCTCGACACTTTAAATATCTCCCAAATCTTAAATTTCCTAAGGTACCTTGCACAACCACTTGCATGACATGTCTAACTCACTATTCCATGAAGATTTAGTAAGATTTACTAACAATTATCCAGGTTTAATGCCATTTTGAGGCTTGATGGGTCAATAAATACTTCCTAATAAGAGTTAAAGCTTACAGTGTCTCAAACATTCTTGCATCTGCTAAAAAACCCCTGCTACTTGCATTTTTAGCTCATAAATAACCTGCTTAAGTGAAAGTGTTTCCTTATTGCAAAAGTTTCATACCTATTACCACAGTTCACTATTTTCAAGAATAGATATAGATATGGAGGGAGCATAGTCTTCGCAACAAGGGTCTAAGATTTACAAATCCCTTGATAAGTTTCTTACAAGCAAATCATATGCTTCAGCCCCTGCACAACCATTAAAGACCTACCCATAGACTAGAGTCCCTGAAGTTGGTCAAGCAAACAACCAAACAAAGGTAAAAGATTATGTAGATGGAATCATGGACCCAATTCTTCATAGAACTAGTAGCAAAACTCTCAGAGAAGGGGCACATCAAAGGTGTCTTCAAAGGGCCAAGGTTGGACAATACAAGACATTTGCAATGAGGATATGGACTTCCCAAATAGCACAATTAATTATCCTAGGTGTGCATCCATGCCCTAACTTGGTTGAAATATGCATCAGGTTATTTCATGTGCCTTCAAATACCATAAAACAGGGCCCATTCATAGTGCAAATTACACCAAAGACTATCAGAGACATGTTGGCCCTGTACCATGACAAGACAGCCACATTTCCCACCATTGCCAAGATGCAAAAAATGTGGGAAAACATCAATACTCAATTGAGGTTTTTGAAATTAGAGCTGCAATTAGGTGATGATGATGCTACTGTGCCGACACTGCCAACAACAAGAGCACAATTTGCACAAGCTAGTCAAGATGCACTTTCCATGATGGCTTTCATTTTCAGAATGAAAGATGATATAACCATCTATGAAGAACAAATGACTATCCTTTTTAGACTAATTTTTTTTGACAAGACTCAGGAGTATCAGCTTGATTTCTCTAAATAGATTGCATATTCAATGGCTGAACAACTCACCTAGTTCATATCTAAATGGAGTTTTAGGTATTCCTCTTATTTGTTTCACCTTATGTTGTATCAAAATTATGGCATCTTTTTCCAATACATGCATCTAAACATGTATGACCCAAGCTTCAGTCTACAGAGGACCACTCCTATGTCTGCATGGACACATATCTTGTCCAAAACCAGTGACCCATACGAATTCTGGGAACTTTTTGTTGCCCCTAATTTTTGTCATCTAAGCCCAAAACTAGTTATAAATAAATTGTTTCCAAGTGTATCAAACCTTATGACCAATTTCCCTATCCCTTATGATTAATTTTTTGGATCCCATCATACTATTATTAGAGTTCATGGTTTTAGTGGGAAACCAGTGTTGCTACCTAAGATTTTGACCCTTAGGTAGCATTCTTAGAGGTCACCAAGCAGGTTTCTATGGTAGATAATGAATATGGCTCTGGGAAGAAGAAGAAGAAAATGTATGATGTCCCATGGGTGATAAACAACATGGCACTAGAGGCCAGAGATGTTGAGATCGTGTTGCTTAGAAAGCTAGCCTTCCTAGGTTTCTTTCTAATTGAAGATAAATGGGTATATGACCCAAATGGTTTTATAGCTTCATGGATCAGGACTAATAGGGTTGTTACCAGAATTACACATGAGGGCCACCCCTTTTAGGAAAATAGGAAAAATCCTAGGGAAGATATTCCTGAGTTTTATGTTGAATTGATGGATTTGCCTCTTCAACAAAATAGACCATGGGAAATTTTTTATGTTAAGCCAAGAGATTTTGAACCTAAAATTAGAATGACTTTTGGTTTAAGGAGAGCATTAAAGAATAAAGACTGGAACATTGCAAAAATAGAAGCCTATTGGAAATATAGGCAAGAGATTTGTGAGACAACCCACTCTTTTGGAAATGTGGCTTCAAATGAGAAATTAGAGGAACTCTGGGATGAATGTCATTTGTCTCCTATGTCTAGCCCTGATACAAACAATTTGCAGACTTAAGGTGGAGAGCCAAAATCTAGAGCAAAATCCAGTCAAACATCACAGGCCCTAGTGCAAAATTTAGCGGCAGTCATTGTAACTATTTAGCCCCAATCTCTTATTACCATAGACAAAAAAAGGGTGTGGTATCTTCACCACCAAAATCTTCTCCATCAATGTCAGTCCTTGAGGTTCCTAGTTCTACACAAGCACCATTATCAACAGTGGTAAATATTGAAGAGAAGGGAGCACTGCCAAAAGAAGAAACACCAAGGAAACATAAAAGGCTGAGGTTCCAACTTGATTTAGAGGAGAGGACAGAACCCTCACAACACCAATCACAGAGGATTTTGGTTGCTCCTCAGTTAAGTATTATTTATTTTCCTCCTTCTCAATCTCTTTCTTCTCTTATAGGGGTGATGATTCCATCTGGCCAAATGACATCCCCTGCCATCTCCACTGTGCCCATTTCTCATTTTCCCCCATCTATCCATACTCAAGCTATATCATTGTCTCACTTTTCCCCTTCTATTCCCAAGAAAGCACCTCCTTAGATTGCCCATAGCCAATAATTGGCTATTCCATATGGCTTGCCACAAGGTTTTCCTTTTATGGGTGGGCACATTGCCTCTCCTTCTACCTTCTAAACTCAAGCAGATGTTGCTAGGAAGGCAAGGGAAGACTGAATGGAAAAAAAGAGAATTAAAGATAATAAATCCCTAACTACACCACATTTGTAGTCACAATTTGACCCAATCTAGTAGTAACTAATGGTGATCCATTTGTCACCAAATATAGTCGAGCCAAATGAGTAGATGCAACTAGAAGATTACACAATGAATGGAGTGGCTATAGACATGTCCCTTTTTAGACCATATGATAGGGTCAAGCTGCTAAGTGAATCCACTTCTGTAGTAGCTGAAGATTATTTGAAAATATCAAGGAAGCTATAGAAGATGGAGGCTGATCTAGCCAAAGAGAAGGCAAACTGTAGCAGTTTGACCACAGAGATCAATACTAAGAATATTGAAATAGAGAGTCTTAATAAATAGTTGCAAGATACTATTTACCTTCAGACCCACCAGGCTATCTAGGCCCAAAATGATTCTTTGAAAGTAGGGATAAAGTAGGTGAAGGATGCAGTGACAACCTTAAGGTGAGAAAAGGCAACATTTTAGAAAAAATGTGAGGAAAGCCTGCTACAGGTTACTCAACTTCAACAAAAGCTGTTGAATGAGTAGAATAATACCACAGCTATACAGGCCCAACTTCAAGTTGAGCAATAAAGGGTAAAACAATTGACACTTGAGTTGTCTAATAGGCTAAAGAATGTAGGGGTGTTAAATCTAGTGAAGGATCTTTATGAATCAATATGGAAAAGAATCTCTCAGGAGATTACTCAGCTCAGACCTTCTCTAACCTTTCTGCTAAATGCATAAAAATTGTGTGAAAAGGTGGAGACATCAGTAGAAAACACTCTATCTACTATCTCTATAAGAGTGTTTGACTCTTAAACACTGCTGCAAAAGTTATATGATGTAACTGATGGAACATTGTCAGTGGCAAGGATTAATGACAAAATGATCATTGCTAAAAGAGTGAATGAAGTTCTCAATTGCAACTCCACAACAATCAATTGTATAGAGCTTCTAGATGTGATGAAAGAAGGAATCAAAGACATGAAACAACACATCAAAGATTTGGTACAATTAGGTATTCCTTCTCTTTTTCTTGATGACAACACTATGTTGATGATTGATGAAATTAAACCTTTGTTGTTAGCCAGGCATAATGATCAGGCAGTTTTTTAGTGTTTGAGGGATGATTCATCACTGCCTGAAGTAAAAGCTATTTTGATTCTTGTTTCCCAAATTGAATTTAAATTGAAGGCTACCATTCAGATTTTGTAGAATTTTTCACACAAAGATATTATCAATCTTGATTTAGCCTTTCAAAAATTGAAAAATAAGCAGGGATTATCTGATGATGAATGGTCTGCTGATCAGACAGCCTTACTAAAGCTATGATTTTTTTTGTCATTTTGATCATGTGGGAGTTGTGGATTCTTTTTGAGCAGGCTCAAATGTCCTTGGGGTCGCCAATAACTATAGAGTAAAAAATACTCTACATTTTATTTTGGTTTTTTATTTGCGCGATCCAAAATTTCAATCCCTACACACTTTGGTTCAAGACAATGAAGTTTTGACTCAGAGAATGGGCTCAAATTTATTTTTGCCTCAATTTTGTCTAAGTGTGAAAATCAAGCAGAAGCTACCAAGTGTCATCGGTTGAGGCACATTTCATAATTTCAAGAAGTTGGTCAGAACGTGCCACGTATCTAGTGGTAACTCAAGGGACTGCAAAAAGTGTCAACATCTGCATCTCATGTTTCTTATACATTTTGAAAGATTCTTTTCAATAAGCTTTTATCAGGATCAAGTAGAAGGTACCAAGTGGCAACTACGGAAGGTTTCAATATGCTTTTCTAAAAAGAAACAGAAGATGCCACGTATTCCTAGCTAAAGAAAGTGAAAGTCACCATGTGTCAACATATAAATTATCTTCACTTTATTTCATTGATAAGTAAATACTGTGATGGGTCCCGAGTTCTATTTCTGTGGCAAGCAAAGGTCTCTAAATGTCACCATTCATGTAAATATGAAATGAGGTCGAATGTTTCTATAGTATAGACAGAGTGATGTAGAGACCAACAAGTGTCACCTTCTGTAGGATTCTCAAAGGGTAGCTAAAAGAAATGGAGACTGCCACATGTTCCTAGCTAAATATGCGTAGAAAGCGCCATCTGTCCCTATTCCCTTTTTGAAGTTTCTCAGGTGAGAGGTGTTGTTGGTCCTAGTTTTTATAAGTTGTTAAAGTTTTGGAGAAGCAGATGGTGATAGATGTCAAGAATGGAAAACTCCTAAGCAAAGACACAGTAAAGAGTATAGGTTATGCGAAAAGTGCCGTGTGTCTTTAACAAGTGCTACAAAACATGACAAGTGTCATTTTTTGGTGCCTCCTGAATAATAAGAGGGTTTTCAAGTAGAGAGAAGGAATCGGCCAAGTTTCCTCTCTCGTTTGAAAGTGGGAAGCGTCATGGGTATCTATTTTGGCCAATGAAATTGTAGGAAGACAAAACATTTTAGATCTAAGAAATATCCTATGTTAGACACTTCTAGTTCAGTTAGGCTGTTAGATTGGGAATGTGCAGACAATCCAGAGATAATCCAATGCTGTAAATAAGGGGTGTAGAGATCACTAGAAGAGGATCAGAAGATAGAGATAATTTTTTTCAAGAGATTATTGTCAAGAGTTTTAGACTTTTTTTTGCTGTGATCAGGAATATCATTTGCCTTTATTCTATTTTCTTGAGTTAGAAAGTTTATGTAAATGTGCATGTTTCTATGCATTTTATGTGACTAAAGAATTAATAAGAAAACTAAGTTTTGTGCCTTTTTTGATATTTTTATGTGTCACTGCAAAATTAGTCTAAGTTGTGAGCCTCTATTTCTATTGTTTTTCATCTTTTACATTGATCATGCCTTGTTCACTCTTTAATGTAATTGAATCTTACATATAGCTTCATTGTGCTCAGAATTAAGGGTCGAATTAAATTCAGGTGCATTACCATATAGATTTTATTTCATTGCACTTGTGTTTTTGTTTAATTCCTATCCCTTTTCCCATTACACACTTGATATAAAGAAGAGCCAACTTATTTAAAATCTAGAGGTTGTTTCAGGTTGCAAGTTCCACATTCCTGAAACTTCCCATTGTTGGTGTTAGAAACAGTGCAATTTTAATCATCAACAAAAAAATTATCACTAAATTTTTTGATTTCTTTGATTTCACTTGGTTGTGATTTAGAAATTTATTAGGTGTGCTCACATCAATGATGCTTGCATATATTAAATCCTAATTATTATACCTTAAAATTATGCATCTATTAGTAGTGTGTCTTGGTGCCCTATGATAATAAGAAAAAGTGTTATGATCCAAATATTTTTAAAGATGAAAATTCACATCAACCTCTTTAATGGGAGGGAAAGATGTGGCATTGTATTTGAATAGTGTTTTGAGGAACTTGTATAGAGCTTCTGATATATTTGTAAACTATTTCCTTGGGGGAGATAATAATACAATGCATGAAATTAGTTCTAAAAATACATTACTATTTTATTTTGATCATTATTATTATCATTTGGGATCACCTTATATGGTGTATTATTTTCAATATTTGTATTTAAATCTATGTTGGTTACATTCTTGAGCTTATTCACTTCCAAAAGCTTAACTTATTTTTCCTTTATTATATGGTCTAAATATGTGATTGAGGGAAATTTATTGAGCATGAAGGACTCATGAAGGAATGGAAGAATTTTTTTTCTTGATTATATCTTGGAGCTCTTTGTTTTTTGCATGATTTGTCATCTTAGATAGCATAGTCTTTTACCTTGAGACATATTCTACAAGAGGTTTATTATAATTTTGTTTAAGTGATAAATATATGCATATGAGACCTTCTCACTAATATTTATTAAAAAGTGGGATAAATACATGTTGGCGAATTGATTGAAAGCATGTACCAATTGATTATGTAAATTATAAAACCATTGTAAAATATAATATTTTAAACTCATTGGAAATAACTTAGTCAATAACTTGTCATTGGACACATAGTCCAAACATGCTAGGTGAAATGCTATCAAATGTTTCTCGGGGTCACCCTTACCATAATATAGTGTAAGTTTAGGTAACACAAAACTTAAAGGTAGGGAATATATTGTGATATGTGGTGTCAGTGTTTTTTGTAATAAAATATGAGAATCAAGATCCCAATTTGGTTTTGAAGCACCTTATTCCAAATGTAACAACTTAGCTTGAAAAGTATGGAGCTCATGCATAAGGGATTGTACACCAAAAAAAGAATAATGTGTACTAACTAAAGGTGGTGTTACCAATAACTAAGTTGTAATTAGCATAATAATTTTTTGAATCCCTTATTTTCCCCCCATAGTAAATGTTTTTATAAAAATGGTATCTATGAGGGTCAATGGATTAGAAGTATTAGAGGATTGACTATCATTAGATTTATTGATTTCCTCTCTTAAAATCTGAATGAATTCATCTTGCATATCTTTATTATTTGAATGAAATCATTGTAATTTCCTTCTATTTATGTCATCAAATCTATCAACTATTTTTTTCCATTATGGAACTATCAATGGGATTTGGAAAATACTTGGCTTGGAGATGGGGTAATGTACTAGGGTATTTTAGGTATTAAGAACAAATTTATTAAATTGAAGTAAATAGATAATAAAAATTTGGGATATTACTACTAGTATATAATTTATCATATCTAAAAACCCTAAAACAACAATAGGAAACATCAATAAGAAGTTAATAAACCCTATAAACATATATGGTTAGGGATTTGTAACATTAAATATTGATGGGTTCACTGATATGTTTTATAAAAATTTAGGAACTAGGAGAATGCAAGGCCCTAAATAAGTAAACTATAGAGCAAAATTATAATGTTAAAGATATGTAATTAATCACAAAAAACATTTTGAAACTTGATAAATATGGAAACTTAATAAATATAGAAAGTAAAAGAAAGAAAATATAAAATTAGATAGAAAATTAAGATGTAAGATGATTCTAGATCTAAGATTGATAGGCTGATTGTGTTGACTATATAAAAATTGGTAACAAGAACAAATAGGGTTCTCAAATTGAAATGCTATGACTAAATAGGGTAGGGGTGTGTTGTTGTCCTTAGGGTGTGATGTTTGATAGAAGATTAGGACCTTGATATTTCTAGGTTATGTGCATCTTTGCTTGTTTATTTTTATAACTATATGATCTCTTCTAATCCACTTTGGTGACCATTATATAACTAGTTTTCCACTTTAAAACCATAACTCAATAGACAAGATGATAATATGCAATCTGTTGATGTAGGTTTTATGCACATCATAATCATAATAAGGTATCCCCTAACTTTTTAGGATCTTCATAAAGATAAACTCTACTCCATGGCACGAGTTGTAGGTATGTAGTCTCTTACAACCTATTGATAGAATAACTGGTAAATCATGCAAGTTGTTAACAAGGGTTTTTAGGTGGAGATGTGATTTCCTAATAGGGTAGATTACTATGTGAGTTAGATGGGTGGATGGATTCTAGACAGACCGATATCTTATTAAAATTATTGCCTATTACTAGTAGTAAATGCTCATGAGTAACTAGACACAACTAAAGAGTCTAAGGGAACAGAGGTATGAGAAGTCCAATGGCCTCATATAAAGGTTGTTTACACACCCATTCAATCAAGTGATTATGGCTAAGGCTAGTGGATTATCTAAGGCAATGATAACACACACTCAAAAAGATAAACCAAGAAAACACAAATACACATCCAAAAAGATACTTTAACATAACTATTTCAATAAACACATTTACCAATCTTCAACAACTATTGCACATCTAAGACTAACACATTATTAAAAATAACTAAGAGTCCATTTTCAAAATTAGCACACTAAAGATTTATTAAAGTAAACAAGCATAGAAAATAACAACTAACAACACAACATTGGGTAGAAAATACTCAAATACTTTGCTTGATGACCAAAACGTTTACTGCTTCATATTACAAAATTCTCTAACCTAAAAAAAGATAAGTATTAAAATAGTATTTATAGATGTTTGGGAGGGGTAACCTCATTCTCTAAGTCTATGCATGTTAGTTGCATGTGGTAATTTGAACATGTAGTTCTAACTACGATCATAACTATTTAAGCTTAAAAAAATATAAATAGTCAAACCGACTTTACAAAATAATGCAATATGTGCATTTCAAGAAAATACAAATCCAATATATTAAAAATAATTATCTAGTTTACAAGGAATATATATAAATTTTTATACCTCCAAGAATAACACATACAAAATATAAGGTTGCATGGTTCAAAGCACTGCATGGGCCTTTGTTAGAGTTGAAGTCAGAGTATAAATTGAAGGCACATTTCTATTGCTAGATGTTTGTTTCTTATTTTCTTCATTCTCCTTGTAAACTTTATGAGCTTCCTCATATTGCTAATGAATGATGTCTAAGTTGAGTAGTGAAGGTTGGTGGAGTCTTTTAGTTTATCCAAGGAGTCTTGCATGTTCATCCTTAGTTGTCTAAAACTTAATTCTAAAGATTTCCACCTCAGTCACCTTCCTCTGGGCCTTACTTAACTTGAATTATATATTCTCTATTGTTAAACCCTGTATGCTTTATTTGAAATCTATTGTAGCATCCTAGACAATCTTGTCAAAATTGATTCTACTGACCAACTTCCCTATAAAATCCCTTACTTTAGATAGCTTTAATTCATCTAAGATTTGAAAGAGTTTGGTCTCGTGAGCTTGATAATCTGACATTAAGACTGTAACTACCTTCAACCATTATTTATCTTCTTCATGTCTAATAACTACTAGATTCAAAGCATTGGATGCCTCGAATGTAGTCATTAAATCCAAATGGTTATACAATAAGTTGCATATGTAGGTAACTAAAAGCTTAAGCCAAGTACTATCTTGGGCAAGAGATTTACAAATTTGATTCACCTGAGCTAGTTGAGGTGTCATTTCTACTTTCATAAAACCCATAGCCTCAAAAGAGTTATAACACTTGGAAGTAGCCTCTATTACCTCAATTTTTATGTTTTCAAAAATGTGTACTATGTTGGACTATTCCCTTAGTTATTCAATGTGTACTCATAGTTCCTGTACTTCATCCTCAAGCTCCTAGTGTGTTATCTCTATGCCTTCATGTATAGCTACCAATATATCCTTGTGGGCTTGGCTAGGTCAAAAATGTTCTCTTCATACATAGGCTTGCATATTTGCCTATTTTGTCTCTTAGTTAGGGAGAATACTGGTTGTATCTCCTTGAGAATGAGGTTGGTACCCTAGTCATCATCTAGTTTTCTTTTCTTCACTCTCTAGATGGATCTAGTTGGGGTGTCAAATAAGGTAGACAAAGAGGGGAACTCAATGAACTTATATGTAAGTATTTGACCCCTCAAGTCCATATCCTAATGTGGAATATTACAAGGCACCTCAGCCATGGTGACAACTTCCTACTCAATCTCTCCTTCCTCCTTCTTCTACCTCTTGTTGGGCTTCATCAAAACATCAATCAAGGAAGGCCATATTATTTTTGACTAGTCCACTCCTCTAAATTGAGGAAGTGGATGGACTAAAATTACATGGGGCTTTTATTTCCTCCCCTTACTTGTGCTCACCATAGCTCACTCTATAGAAGTGGAAGTGGGGAGTGGAATGGAAAGTTGTGTTGATTAGACATGGATTTAAGGGGTAGCTAGGGTAGTCTGTACCTTTATAGATGCCTTCTTCTTGTGAAGTCTCACAACAAAATTACCAGTAGGAAAAAAGGGAATGGCTATGGGAAAAGGTGTAGTGGAAGTTTTGGAGGGACTAATTGAAGGAATAAATGAGGTAGAGGGGACTTCTATAGAAGAAATAGATGTATCAATGATGGAAATTGAGGCTAAGGAAAAAGTAGGAAAGGTTTGAGTACCTTGTAATTAAAGTTTAAAGGGATCTCCCTAGAGAAATATATCCTCGGATTCTTCCAATTTAGTCTCCTCATCTAAATCATCAACTAATTATTTGATGATTACTTCATCCCTTTGTGGTTATAATCTGAGAGGTAGAATGGGCAAGCCTGTAGATATTTATGTTATGGGGCTGCCTGTAAGAGTCCTTAGTTTCCTAGTGTAAACCAAAGGGGTCCTTATTTGAATAGGAGATTCATGAGGGGAAGATGTTTTTTCTTGTGATGTGACTACCATAATAGATGAAACATCAGAAACATTGGAGATATTCATGGGAACTTGGATGGTACCAATAGTAGGTCTATCCTCTTCATTAGAGTATAGACTAATAGGATATCCTCTGGATCTTCCTCTTGATGTACTCACTTCCTAGGACTTAGGATCCTTATTTATTATTTTTAGTTTCAATTTCAAAGGAATTTATTGACATGAGGAAGCTTCCTACCCTACAAATTTCCCACCCTAAAGTCTAAATGCTACCACCCTTTGAAAAGGGCTCTTCGACTATCCAATTTTCTGTTGGAGATGTTGGGCTCTAATTGGATCATTTTCAAATGATCTTCTTGTAAAACATCAATCTTTTATCATTCCAACACTTCTTATTTGGATGTTGCATTTAAGAAGAGGAAGTCATAACAATATGGTTGATGGTAGTAGGGAATGTTGAACCCATGAATGTGTTCTTGGATACACCCATGGGGGTTTCAATCTCTTTGTGGCAACCTAGGGAAACCATATTGGTTTCACTTTGTTGTAGTATCACTAAGGTGTTTCCTCATGGTGTATGTAATCCTACCAATTATAATTATCCTCCCAAAAAAGAATTCTTTCTTCTATCTCACCAAGTCCTCCTCTATATTATTCCATAACTAGAAAGTAATTTTCTACTTTGCTAGCTTATCAAGCATGTACTTGGGGATACATAAAGGCTCTACCTTGTTCCTCTAGATCAAAATGACTATAAAGTCAGGGTATAGGAAGTATTCACCCTTCCTAGCGAAGTTCATCAAAATATTTTCTCCAATATGAGGCATGGGGGAACCATAAATGGATTATCACACCTATGGATATGTATCCTCACAAATTATGGCCATATGATTTTGATAAGCATATACATGTATAAACTGATAATATTCACAAATTCTATTCTTTATACAATCTATAATTGGAGCCCATAGATTACCTAGGTCCTTATAGCACATCCCCATTATTGCATCAACTAGATATGACATCATAAAGAAGTCCCCTATGGGGGAGGGACGTTTTTCTTTGTGAAAAATTTGTTCCCTTAACCTAAAGCTAATTACCTCACCTAGGTCATAAGTTGTATCATGTGAAAATATCATATACAATAGGGGCACCCAATCTAGATTCACAAAATGGATGCTCAACATCTTATACAATTAGGTGAGTAGATTCATACCTATCTGCACCCCCATTCTAAATTTTTTATCATAATAAATCCCTTTGGCTTCATTCCTTACCAGGGGATGGTCTATCCTAAGATCAACCATGATGAGAGCACTTTTGAGATCAAAGTTTCCTCCTTAAATCGTACCTAGGTATGCTTGTCATAATATGCATCTAGGATGCTCAGAGATAGATACCTTTGGAAGTCTCTCTTGAATATAGACATGACCACTTTGTCATTGTGGGAGTGTAAGAGGTAGGTATCTTGTGATATTTTACTTGAAAATAAAAAATCTTTGAGCAAGTTAATACATGGCATGACTTATAGTTTCAATGTAGCAAAGTGTAGCCTTTAGTGCTTTTATGATAATAATTATTGTACTAATAACCTCTCTGATAGTATTGTCTCATCATTTATTGAAAACATATCCATTGAATTGATCTCATCCCATAGTTGAGAATAATTTTTATACTTACTTTTGAATACCTCTATTTTTAATTTAGTGTCTTTCAATTCCACAGTGTCCTTAATGGAAAATGTAGGAGTATTAACCCCTCAAGATGACCTAGATGAAGAAGCCATGGTTGTGAATTTGAGATTTTATCTTTTTTAATGTGTTACATGCTATGTATGCCTGTATACCAATGTGATCAACTCTGCTCTAGCTAGGTTGATGCTCAATGTATGCTATTTGAAGTAGGAACTAAAGCTCTCAATTATTTTTGGGAGATGAGGATACTTCAATTACAAGATATATTGAATGAAAATGATGACTCTAATGGCTACATATCATCTATATAAGGTCCTACATTGAATACCAATTCATGTGATATTAAATATGTAACATTCAATTTTCAAATTCGTTAGTCTTGGGTTGGTGGGGATCATTAGTTCTTTATTAAAATAAGAAATATTATATATTTTTACTAAGTATGAATTTAGTGTTCATAATTTCCTTCACAATTAAGCACTTTATTAGTTTCCATAACATTTCCATAACCAAACACTTTAAAGATATAGCATCCAGAGGGTGCTTCTCAAGTCAATATTCATGAATAATTCCTTTGGGGAATTAATTTATATAAAATGTCCATGGCTACTGCTTGAGAGGGGCATGAGCAAAAGTTCTGAAGGAATTCTTTTGAAGGGCTATTTTAATGCTTAAATGGTACTTCCAAACCCTCTAAAAGGTAGTTTTGGTTTAAAGGATCCACTTCATAGGGCACTAATGACAAAATTTCCTAAGGGTCTACTCTGTGAATGCCAAAGGGCACTTCTAAAATTATTGAAGGATAGTTTGGAGGGCCAAAGGGCATATTTGATCTCTAAAGGGCACTTTTGTGTGATTAAGGGTCACTTTAAAGGTTTTGAATGGTATGTTCAATAAAGTTTGAATGGTAGGTGCCTTTCAACTTGGAGGGTAGGTTTTGGAATTCCAAAGCGTAAGTGCCTTTCAAAGGAATTTTTTTAGATATTTTGCACTGGGTAAATTCCCAAACCAAAAGTTTTAATGAAATGGCCATACAAAAAAAGGGTCTTGAGACCAAAGTCCCAAAGGGTAGGTTGAAAGGTCATTTGGATAATTCATAAAGGGCCTAAAGGTCCTTTTCATAAGATCAAAAGGATATATGGCCATTTACAGATGGTTTGAAATAATAACTTTGAAGGGTAAGGCATAGGATCCTTTAAAAGGGTTCCAAAGGGTTCACTCAAGGGAATTTACTTCATGTAAAATGTCTAAAATAATTGGCAAAGGTAAGGAATGAAATTTATAAAGGGTACATTTGGTGGAGTCCAAAGGGTATGTGCCCTTAGGAAACGATCATTTTGATATTTTCAAAGGGTGTTTCCAAAAGATGTCAAAGGGCACCTTTAAAAATTCTCAAAGGATACTTTCATACACTTGGGGGTTACTCTAAGAAAACTAGAAGGGTAAGTTGGGGGGGTCAAAGGGGATAGTCCATCGAGAATTTGTTTCAAATATTTATATCTAGCCTAAACTCCCTCAAGGTCAAAGATACGTAGGCCAAATTTTGTTGAGAGGAATATTTTAGACAAAAAGGCCATAAAAATTTCTCTGATAAAATTTAGTTTTTGAAAGAATAAGCCTGAGGGGGAGTAAGACTAAAAATTTCCAAAACAATCCATTTGAGAGATGCTCTACAAAAAATCCTGAAGAAATAGTCCAAATAATTTTTTATGTAGTACACAAGTTAGCCTCATAGAATACAATAAACATAATGTCAGAACCACAAAACCTATCAAAATACCAACCACCTAAAAAGTGAAAAGGCCCAAATTCCCAAACTTTGCATAGATCATATAAGATGAATTCCTTATTGAGATCAAATTCCAAGAAAAGGTGGGTTCCCTTTATTTAAAAGGAGAGGGGGGTGTTGGGTACAATAAATGATGACTTACAGGGGGAATAATCCTAAGTATTCAAGTACCCAAAACTCTGGTTTTGCAATCCTAAATTACTCATGGAGTGCATCATAAAAAAAATATTTAAACCAAAAACATGGAAGAGACTCCCAAGTTAATTCATACAACATAATTGCCTTTCAAATTCCTTGGATCTATGTGTGTTGAGTGCATAATTTCACCTCTTTGCTATGATGAGTTTTTTGAGGTTTTGATGATGTTATAGGTTTTGCTTCAATATCCATAAAGTGCTTAAAATAAGGGATCTTGGGCATTGCTCTATTTCTAGCTAGGCATCCATAACCCTAATGGAGGTACCTTGGGTTCCTTCTCTTCTCTTTCTATTGCCTTTCTTAACCATGATGCATGGTACATTGACCTCATTTCATCATGTGAGCTTTTTCTTTCAATTTTATTTAGATTTACTTTTGATCTTGTGAACTCATTGATTCTTTTCCTTTTTTTGTGTGTGTTTATATCCTTTTGAATTTGGATTAACGTAAAAGAGAGAGAAAGAACCCCAGTGAGTTGGTATAATTAGAAAACAAACCACTACTAGAATGTCCCTATCAGCCAAGTCTAGATCCAAAATTATCATTTTTAGTGAGTGTTATCTTGATAAGTGCATTTGACCCAAGGAAATAGGAAAACTTTCTAAATTTGCATGAATACTGTGAGAGTAGCTTCCACAACCTAATAAAAGAATTTAATTATCACACCATTCAAGATAACCTCTGATTGTTTACCTTTATCTTGAAGGACTCAAAACATAGAGATATTTATGAACTATATTCCAGTCTCCAAATGTGTCAAAATTTTAATTAACCCCCTTTTCCCAAGTCCCCATTTGGCTGAATCAATTTCAGTAATAACTAGAGTGAACACGATCTTGGTCATCAGAGAAAATTCAAAAAATAACAACTAATCTAGAAATTAGGAATTACTCTAGAAAGCAAAATACTGAAAGTAGGAAAGATTAATCTAAGAATTTTTTTAAAACTTATTTTAGAAAACATGGAAATTTAATCTAGGAAGCATGAAATCTATTCTAATCCTACATCTAAGCTTATCAAAATCTTCTTAATAAGTGATATCCATAGATGGAATAGCTCTAAAGTAATGCTTCAAGAACTACCCATTAACCAGATATGTCAACTAATTACCCTAGAGGTCTTTCAAACAAAACATGTTATTGTCCATGATCTCTAAAATCTGATATGGTATGATCCACAATGGGGTAAACTTGTTATGTTATCCTTTATTTTCATGGGCTTTATCCCATAATAATACCAGATCTAAAATCCTGAATGTTTTGAATTTTTATCTTTTATCAAACCATATTTTAAATACATCTTGGTATTTTTTCAATTCTTAGAGATATTCTATTCTTGAATCTTCCATCTCAATTATATAAAGGAGTCTTGACTCCACTTTATCATTGGGCCCATATAGTCTTATATGAACTTATAAGTTGGCAATTTCAATGTGATAGGTAAAATTAGTCTGCATCCATATACCAGTAGGTAAGGTGAAGATTTTAAGGCTTGCTTATATCTCATTTGATCTTCCCAAAGAGCATACTTTAGTAGATTGTGCTAATCTCTAGGCTTATCCCCTACTAATTTCTTGATTGCCTTAATTAGGTTTTTATTTGTTGACTCAGCTAATCCATTTCCTTGAGGGTAGTGGTTAGAATCTACACTGATTATGATTTGATTGTCATGTGCCCACTCAATATAATTTATTGATATAAATTCAGGTTTGTTGTCATATACTAGGGAGATGGGCATGTCAAATTTGGTAGTGATGTGTTCCTCCAAAAAGTAAATCACATCTTGTGCTCTAATATTATTCATGGTGACTATTTTTATCCATCTAGTACAATAATCTATAGCTATTAACATGAATTTATGACCGTTAGAATAATTTGGTTTGATTACCCCAATAAAGTCCAAACCCCACTATGTAAAAGGTTTTCCCTCAACAACTGGCTATAAAGGCATGGTTGCATGAAATTTTCTTTTGGCCAATGTTTAACATTTATGGCAAGCTCTAACATACATATGGACATCCTTAAAAATGGTTGGTCAATAGTATCCCAACCTTATAATTTTATGCGCTATGGTATTCCCAATAGGGTGGCCACTACCTAACTTTTGATGCAAATTTTCTAGGATCTCCTTGGCTTCTTCTATAGACACACATCTGAGATATATCCATTCATAGTTTCTTCTATAGAGATTTCCCCTTTTGATCATAAAATTGGTATCTCTATGCCTTAAACCTCTTCTCTTTTATCTATTATATTCTAGGAGACAAGTTCTTATGAGTAAGTGCTAGATTATGTATGTATACCACTCACCTTTAGAAACTTATACCTAACATACCTCTTTAATAGTGATTCGGGGATCAGGTTCAGTCATAAGCTGAACAATACCTTATCCTCTAATGATATTTATAGGTATTATTTCTATGTCAAACTCTTAGATTTTACCATCCACTTCCCTCAGCATTCCCATAGTTCATTATGCAAAGGGTGAGCTTAATAGCAGGGTCTAGGATAACAATAATGGTTTTATTCCTTAAAATGTAATGCCTAAATTTCTTCACTACTTTTACTAGGGAAAATATTTTCTTGTTAATCATGGAGTATTTGAGATCTACATCCTTTAGGTTTGTATTCATGAAAGCAATCAAATGTTCTATCTCACCTTTCTTCTACATGATTATAGCAATGATTGTATGTTTGGAAGTGAAGGAATATAGATAGATTTATTTTTTAAAGTTTGGACTAATCAATAGTGGGGCTTATGATATCGCATCTTTGATGTCTTGAAAAGACATTTTGGCTTTATTTATCCATTTTATCTTGGCACCTTGTTTGAGCATAATGTTAAGAGGCTTTACGATTTATACAAACCCTAAGATAAACTTCCTGATGAAGTTGATCTTTTCAAAGAATGATTTTAGTTCTTTTTTACTATTTGGTGGTTGAATCTTTGCAATTGCATGGACTCTATCAGGATCGATGGTGATCCCATCCTTATTAATGATGTGCCCCAATAGTTTTCCTTTAGTAACTCTAAATATGCTTTTATTTAGATTTAATGAGACACCAAATTTTTTGCATCATTCAAATATAGATTGCAAGTGGGCTATGTGATCCTTTCTATTATTTGAAAATATTGTGAGGTCATCCATGTAGATAATTATGCATTTTCTATTAAATCCTTTGAAGGCATGATATATGGTGTGCTGAAAGGTAGCCCCTACATTAATCAGGCTGAATGACATCCTTTTGTATGCATAAGTTCCCCATTTCATAGTAAACACAATTTTCTTCTGATCTTTAGCTTGCACTAATACTTGATTGTAACTTGAAAACCCATCTAAAAAAGATATCATTTTAGAACCACTTACAATTTGTGTTACCTCATCTAGTGATGGTAGAGGATAATTGTCCTTCTCAGAGGCTTTGCTCATATTTCTAAAATCCACACAAAGTCAGATTTCATCATTTTTATTCCTTACTAGGACCAAATTGGCCACCCAAGTAGAGTGTCATATGGAAAAAATAATTTTAGCACTCAACAACTTCTTGACTTCTTTCTGAATAAGAGGCTCTAGGATGGGATTTATGGGACTTTATCTCTATCTAAATGGTTTATGGTCTTGATTGAGGGGGATGGTGTGGGTGATGACCTGGGGGTAATACACTTTCAAGTCCTCATATGTCCAAATGAATACATCCCTATATTAGGAGATTAAGTCTTTCATTCGATATCTTTCCTTAAGAGTATAGCTAAGGCCAATATTGACATAATGTGGATTATGCTCATCTCCTAGATTTTCTTTCCTAAAATCAGATTCATTGAACTTGGGCTACCTTAGCTACTACACTTAGAAATATAAATTGAATGACCTTTCCAAGGAGACTAAGCCAACTAGTATCCGATTCTCCTTAAGCTGGAGAATGCCCTCCTTATCTATATCCTCTTGATAAAAGTGGTTGACATCATTGCCATCTATAATTTGGGAATTAAAATCCCCTAAATTAGTTAAGAACTAGAAAATCTATTGATCAGCATTAAAGACCTAAAAAAATTCTACTTTATCTAGAATAGATGGATAGGGAACCAGCTCAATGGAAAATATTTTTACATGAGATTCTTGTAATGGTCTCAGATTGGTAGTAATAGTAGCTAATGAAACAATGGCTTAATTTTACTCTCTTAGGATTTCTATTATACTAAAAGCTTTGAAGCTTTCAATTAAATCCCATGATATATGCTTATACTTCTTCAAATAAGATAGTTTGTATTGGTATTTGTTTCTTATCTGGTGGACTACGAGCTCTGAGTCCAAGGATACCTTTATCTATTCCATGTTGTTTTTTAATGCAAATTGTAGCCCTAAGATTAAAGCTTCATACTCATCTCTATTATTTATATAGGGAAACTACAATCTTTAAGTAGCCAATAACTTCTTGCCTTGAGGACCGATTAGCTCAATTCCCATGCCCAATCCTTATTTGGACTTGGCTCCATCAAAATACATTATCCATAGCTGATTTGATTCTTCATACTCTAGATTTTGTGTTGAATTGTGAGTAGTAAAAGTATAAATGCCTAATGAGGGGGAATCATACTTTACCTCTTCATTATTGACATTTTATTTGGTAATGGGGTATTTCATCTTGGGCTCTTTATTAATTTGGATCTGATTTGCAATGCCCCTCTAAGGCAGCCATTTATGTGATAAATCTATTGAAAGGTATCCATTAAGAATTTTGGACCAATCCCTACTCAGTAATAATTTTTATCCTTCTAGTATATCCACTAACAAGATATCGATGGTCATTTGGACCCTAAGCTTTGATGCTACCTGAATGTGTACATTATTCAACTCACCCATTATTGGCACTATTGTCTTGTCTAGTTGAGAGACTGATGTTTTTGAAGGCATTAAGGTAAGACCCATATTTTTACATATAGAATTTATCAAAAAAAATTATATATGTTCTAGAATCAACTAAATAATTATGAATATTCTTACTAAATGCTTTGATGATTAGCAAAAAAGGTGGTACTTCAGTCTTGATTTTATATATGAAATTGGCATTAGTTACTTTCAATTATTTTTATCTATCTGAATCTCTCTTATCTTTCTTTGTAGGGGTCTTTCCAATGATAGATTTACATAATATCTCCTTCTATTTGGTGATTTGGGCCAACTCATGGAGTGTGATATTTGCCCTACTTTTCTTCATATCCTCCATAATGTTGTATCCTCTAGATTTTTTTTATTCTTCCTTGCTCATCAATGGATTGTTCACCTTTGGAGGGGGTGGATTTTTGTCTACCTTGGGATCAAGTGGAATCACTATGGTGTTTAATATAATTGATGTGGTTAAAATCTCCTTGTTTCTCAAATTATACGCAACCCTTTAGAACTGCTAGAAAGCATGGACTTCTTCTAAGTTATTTTCTAGTTTGTTATCATTTTCTCCTAGGAAGGGAAATTTGTGAGTTTTAAAGAACATAACTATGCTAGCATATTTTGGATCTTGATGTGATTTAGGTAGATTATTCATCTGATCTTGCCTAGTTACTTCTCTCTAAAAGATTTTGAAAGTTGTACATAACTCAACACAGTCAAGCTCACCATATTGAGGTGTATTGTGCATTCTACACCAATTAGGGAGATTTGTATTAGTAATGTTGATCTTTGGAAGTCTGCAAGGCTACTCCATATTATTTTTAGGCTAGTTGAAAGGCTTGTTATATCTCAAGAACATGGTGGTGATGGGGTCTAAGGCATTCTTATACATTTCTAGTGCTAATGATAGTTTTGGTTTTTACCATGGGGTCAACCAATTATACATCTTTTACCATCTTGTATTGAAAGCATGGATAGGCTTGCTAGGTTCTCTCTTCATGATGGTGAAGTGTTGATACACTAGTCCTAGGTTGGTGACCTACCCAAATTGTGTAATAAAAGTGATTTGATAATCCTCCCAATTGGTGATGGAGTTCTTAGTTAGGTTAAATACCAACCATAATCAACATCTATTAAATTAAAAATGATGGTAACATGCAACATCTTCATCAACTACATTCATTAATCTCAAAGTAGTTTTAACAGATTTAATGTGCTCTTATATAATCCTTGGTCTAGAAGGGGAAAAGGATGGTAGATATTTATTAGGGTTTTGAGGTAAATCATGCACATCTCCTAGGATGGCATGGAAAATTTGAATAACCAAGGTTGGTGTTGGGTCATTGGTTGATTAGTAAGTAAAGGGTTCCTTATGGGTGAAGGTTACCTTAGCGGAGATAGATTACTCTAAATCAGAGTTGTCATAACTCTAGGTCTTTTATGACTTACTAAGGGTGATAATAATAAACTAGCCTAGGAAATAGATTTGGTTACTCTCCTGGGTGACTCTAATGAAAGATTATGTAAGGACTAATCTCTATTATTTGGAGGAAATTGAGCCCTCCTTCTAGCACTAGTGAAACTATTGATGTAGGTTTTATGCACACCACAACCATAATAAGGTAGCCTCTAACATTTTAGGATCTATATGAAGATAAAATCCACTCTAAGGCATGATTTTTAGGTATACAATCTCTTACAACCTATTGATAGAATAAATGGTAAAGCATGCAAGTTATTAACAAGGGTTTTTAGATGGAGATGTGATTTCCTAATAGGGTGGATTCCTATGTGAGTTGGATGAGTGGCTGGGATTTATTATAAAGTGGGTAAATCTTGATAGCAAGAAACAAAGATAGGGTAAGGTAGGGTAAAAAATAAATTCTTGTGGTTCTTGGGAATTACTTCCCTAGCTGGCTTTTGGATAGACCTATATCTTCTTAAAACCAATGCCTATTACTAGCAACAAATGCTCATGAGCAACTAGACATAAATAAAGAGTCTAAGGGAATAGAGGTATAAGAATTTTAATGGCCTCAAACAAAGGTTGATACTATTAAGGTAATTTTTTCACACCCCTTCAATTAGGAGATTATGGCTCGAGCTAGTGATTATCTAAGGTAGTGATAACATGCACTTAGAAAGATACACCAAGAAAACACAAATACACATCGAAAAAGATAATTTAATATAACTTAACTATTTCCATTATCACATTTACTAATATTTAAAAGCAATTGCACATCTAATATTAGCACATTAATCAAAATAGTTAAGTGTCCATTCTTAGCATTAGCACACTAAAGATTTATTAAAGTAAACAAACATAGAAAATAACAACTAACAACACAACGTTGGGTAGAAAATACTCAAATACTTCAATTGATGACCAAAAATTTTATCGCTTTGTATTCTAAAATTTTTTGAAATAAAAAAAGTGAGGTAGTACAATAGTATTTATAGATCTTGGGGAGGGGTCACCTCATCCTCCACGTCTATGCATGTTAGTTGCATGTGGCAGTTTGCACATGTAGTTATAACTATGGTCAAAACCATTTAAGCTTGATAAACTATAAATAATCAAATTGACTTTACAAAAGAATGCAACATGTACATGTTCAAGAACATATGAAGTCAATATATTACAAAGAATTATCTAATTTACAAGAAATATCTATAAATATATATGCCACCAGGAATATCACATACAAAAACTAAAGTTGCATGGTTCAAACTACTGCATGGGCCTTTGTTGGAGTTGAAGTTAGAGTAGAAACTAAAGGTGCATCTCTACTTCCAGATGTTTGTTTCTTCTTTGCTTCATTCTCCTTGTAAACTTTATGAGCTTCCTTATGCTGCTAGTGAATGCTGTCTAAGTTGAGTAGTGAAGGTTGATGGAGTCTTTTAGTTTGTCTAAGGAGTCTTGCATGCCCATTCTTAGTTGTCTAAAAATCAATTCTAATGATTTCCACCTTAATCACCTTCCTTTGGACCTTTCTCAAATCAGCTTCTCTATTCTCTACTATCAATCCCTATATGATTTGTTTGAAATATTTTTCAGCATCCTAGATAATCCTGTCAAAATTGATTTTACTAACCAACTTCTCTATAGAATCCCTTGCTTTGGATAGCTTCAATTCATCCAAGATTTGAAAGAGTTGGGTCTCATGAGCCTAATAATCTAGCATTAAGATTGTAACTACCTTCAACCATTATTTATCTTCTTCATGTCTAATGACTACTAGGTTCAAAGAATTGGATGCCTCAAATAGAGTCATTAAATCTAAATGGATGTATAATAAGTTGCTTGTGTAGGCAACTAGCATCTTAAGCTGAGTACTATCTTGGGCAAGAGAGTTACAAAGTTTACTCACCTAATCTAAGTGAGGTGCCATTTCTAATTTCATAAACCCCATGGCCTCAAGAGAATTATAACACTTGGAAGTAGCCTCTCTTACCTAAATTTTGATGTTTGCAAGAATGTGTACTATGCTAGATTGCTCCCCCAACTATTCAATTTTTACTCATAGTTCTTATACTTCATCCTCAAGTTTTTGGCATGCTATCTATGTGCCTTCATGTATATCTACCACTACATCCTTATGGGATTAGGTTAGGTCTAAAAGGTTTTCTTCATACATAGGCTTGCCTAGTTGCCTATTCTATCTCTTGGTTAGGGAGAACACTAGTTGTCACTCCTCAAGAATGAGGTTGGTACCCTGGTCATCTTCTAGGTTTCTTTTCTTCACTCTCTAGATGGATCCAGTTGGGGGTCAAATAAGGTAGACACGGATGGGAGCTCAGTGACCTTATATGTAGGTATTTGACCCCTCAAGTTTATGGCCTAGGGTGGAATATTATGAGGTGCCTCAGCCATGATGACAACTTCCTACTCAATCTCCCCTTCTTCCTTCTTTTGCCTCTTTTTGGGCATGGTCAAAACATTGAGCAAGGAAGGCCATATGATTTTTAACCTATCCACTCCTCCAAATAGAGGAAGTGGGAGGGATAAAATTACATAGGTCTTTACCTTCCTCCCCCTACTTGTGCTCATTGGAGTTCCCTCTATAGAAGTGGAAGGGAAAGTTTTATTGATTAGAAATGGAGTTTTGGGGTGGCTAGGGTGGTCTACACCTTTTTGTATGCCTTCTTCTTCTTGTGAAGTCTCACAGTAGAAGTAACAATAAGCACAGAGGCAATGTCTATGGGAAAATGTGTAGTGGAAGTTATGGAGGGACTAATGGAAGGAATAAATGAGGTAGAGGGGACTTCTATAAAAGAAATAGATGTATCAATGATGGAAATTGAGGATATGGAAAAAGTAGGAAAGGGTTGAGTACCTTGCAATTTAAGTTCAAAAGAATCCCCCTAAAGACTTAGAGACTTGACTTCTTCCAATTTAGTCTCTTCATCTAAATCATTTTTAGTAGTCTTTGATGATTACTTCATCCCTTTTTGGATATGAGATAAGAGGTATAATGGGTAAGCTTATAGATATTTGTGTTATGGGGTTGCATGTAGGAGTCCTTAGTTTCTTGGTGTAAACCAAGGGGGTACTTCCCTAAATAAGAGAGTCATGAGGATAATATGTTATTGCTTGTGATGTGGCTACCCTAATAGATAAACATCAAAAATATTGGGGGTAGTCATAAGAACCTAGATAGTGCCAGCAGTAGATCTATCCTCTTCATCAGAGTCTAGACTGATAGGATCTTCTCTAGCTCCTCTTTGTGTACTCACTTCTTGGGACTCAAGCTCCTTAACTATTTTTAGTTTTAATTTAAAAAGAAGTCCTTAGGATGAGTAATCTTATTGTCCTCCATATTTCCCACCCCAAAAGTCTGAATGCTTCCACCCTTTGAAAAGGGTTCGTTAACTATCCAATTCTCTAGGGGAGATGTTGGGATCTACTTGGATCATTTTAAAATGATATTCTTGTAAACCACTGATCTTTGTTCATTCCAACACTTCTTCATCTAATGGTGCATTCAATAAGAGTAAGTTATATCAATATGGTTGATTATAGTAGGGAATGTTAAACCCATGGATGTGCTCTTGGATGTGTCCATAAGGGACCCAATCTCTACATGACAATTTAGGGAAACCATATCGATTCTACTTTGTTTTAGTATCACTGAGGTTTTTCCTCATGGTGTATATAATCCTACCAATTATAATTAGGCTACCAAAAAAAAGGCTTTCTTTTATCTTTCCAAGTCTTCCTCTATGATATTCTATAATTAGAAAGTAATTTCTTGCTCTGCTAGCTTGTCGAGCATGTACTTGGGGAGACATAGGAGCTCCACCTCATTCCTCCAGATCAAAATGAATATAAAGTTAGGATATAATAAATACTCACCTTTCCCAGCCAAGTTCTTCAAAATATTTTCTCTAATACAAGGCATGGGGGAGCCATTAATGGCTTACCACACCTATGGATATACATCTTCATAAATTCTGACCATATGCTTTTGATAAGCATATACATGTATAAATTGATAATTGTGGCAAATTATATTCTTTATACAATCTATGGTTAGAGCCCATAGATTGTCTAGGTCCTTATATCACATCCCTATTACTACATCGACTAGATATGACATCATAAAGAAGTCCCCTATGGAGGAGGGACATTTATCTTTATGGAAAAAAATTTCCCTTAACCTAAGGTGGATCACCTCACCTAGGGTATAAGCTATATCATGTGATAATATCATATACAATAGGGGTACCTAGTCTAAATTGAAAAAATGGATGCTCGATATCTCATACAATCAGTTGAGTATAGTCATACCTATCCATACCCCCATTCTTAATTATTTTATTAGAATAGTTCCCTTTAGCTTTATTCCTTACTAGGGGATGGTCTAGCTTGGGAGTAACCATGATGAGACCACATTTGTGATTGAAGTTTCCTCCTTAAATCATACCCATGTATGATTGTCATAATATGCATCTAGGATGCTTAGAGATAGATACCTTTGGAAGTCTCTCCCAAATATACACATGACCACTATGTCATCACAAGCATGCAAAAGGTAGGTGTCTTATGATATTTTACTTGAAAATAATAAATCTCTAAGTGAATGCATGGCATGCCTTTTGGTTTTGCCTTAGTGAAGTGTAACCTTTGGTACTTGTATGCTAATAATTCTTGGGTGAATAACCTCTTTGATAGTACTATCTCATCATTTATTGAAAACATATCCACTAAATTGATCACATCCCATAGTTGAGAATACTTTTGATACTTACTTTTGAATACCTTTATGTTGAATTTAGTGTCTTTAAATTCTATGGTGTCCTTAATGGAAAATATAGAATGAGGATTATCCCCTTGAGATGACCTAGATGAAGAAGCCATGGCTATGCATTTGAGATTGTATCATGTTTAACATGCTACGTGATGTGTATGCCTATATACCAATGTGATCAACACCACTCTAGCTAGGTTGATGCTCATTGTATGCTCTTTAAAGTAGGAAATAGGGCTCTTGAATATTATTGGGAGATGAGGATACTTCAATTACAAGATAACTTGAATGAAAATGATGACTCTAATGGCTGCATATCATCTATATAAGACCTTGCATTGAATACTAGTTCATGCAATATTAAATATGCAACATTAACTTTTCAAATTCATTAGTCTTGGGTTAGTGGGGATCGTTAGTTATTTATCAAAATAAAAAATATTATATACTTTTACTAAGTATTAATTTAGTGTTTATAATATCCTTCGCAATTAAGCACTTTATTAGTTTCTATAGCATTTCCATAACCAAACACTTTAAAGATATAACATCTAGAGGGTGCTTCTCAATTCAATATTCAAGACTAATTCCTTCAGGGAATTAATTCAAATGAAATGTCCATGGCTACTACTCGGGAGGGGCATGATCAAAAGTTTTGAAGGAATTCTTTCAAAGGGCTATTTTTATGCTTAAAGGGTACTTACAAACTCTCTAAAAGGTAGATTTAGTCTAAAGGATCCACTTCGTAAGGCACTTGTCTTTGACAAAAGTTCCTAAAGATCTACTCTACAAATGTCAAAGGGTACTTCTAAAACCCCAAAGGATAGTTTGAAGGGCTAAAGGGCATCTTTGATCTCTAAAGGGTGCTTTTGTGCAATTAAGGGTCACTTCAAAGGTTCTGAAGGGTATGTTCAAGAAAGTTTGAAGGGTAGGTGCCTTTTAACTTGGAGGGTAGGTTTAGGAATTCTGAAGGGCAAGTGCCTTTTGGAAGATTTTTTTTTGGAGATTTTGCATTGGGTAAATGCCCAAAACAAAAATCTAAATGAAATGACCATACAACAAAAGTGTCTCAAGACCAATGTCTCGAAGGGTAGGTTGAAAGGTCTTTTGGATACTTCATAAAGGGCTTAAAGGTCATTTTAATAAGATCTGAAGGATATGTTTCCATTTTTGGATGGTTTGAAACAATAAGCTTGAAGCGTAGGGCATAGGGTCCTTTAAAAGGTTTTAGAAGGGTTCACTTGGAGGAATTTACTTAAGGCAAAATGTCTGAATGAATTAGCAAAGGTAAAGAATAAAAGTTCTAAAGGATATATTCGATGGATTCCAAAGGGTAGGCTAGGAAAATTTGAAGGGTATGTACCCTTAGGAAATGGTCATTTTGATATTTTCAAAAGGTGATTATAAAAGATGTTGAAGGACACCTTTAAAAATTCTCAAAGGGTAGTTTAGTACATGTAAGGGGTACTCTAAGTAACTTAAAAGGGTAAGATAGAGGGGGTCAAAGGGGATAGTCCATCAGGAATTTATTTTAGAGATTTATATTTGGCCCAAAATCCTTCAAAGTCAAAGATTTGTAGGCCAAATTTTATTAAGAGGATTGTTTCAAAAAAAAGGTCATAATAATTTCTCTGACAAAATTTGATTTCCAAAAGAATAAGCCTGAGGGGGAGTAAGACTGAAAAAATTCCAAAACAATCCATTTGAGAGGTGCTCTGCACAAAATCCCAAATAAATAGTTCAGAGAATTGATCTGTAGTACACAAGTTAGCCTCATAGAACACAATAAACATAATACAAGAACCACAAAACCTAGCCAAATACCAACCGCCTAAAAAGCAAAAAGGCCCAGATTCCCAAACTTTTCATAGATCATGTAACATGAAGTCCTTATTGATATGAAACTCCAAGAAAAGGTGGGTTCCCTTTCCTCAAAAATAAATGGGGGTGTTGGGTAAAACACAATCATGGAGTAAAAAGGGGTTAGGGGTCAAATTTGTGCTTGAACTCAACACCCCCTATGTTGAACATTGCCTATATACCAATACTCTGAAGAAGGATCAAACTCAATGTAGTTCATTCATGGTATGGTGGTTGTGTGAAATTGGTGTAAAATGTTAAATTTTAGTGTAATCTTAGTTTTATTAAGTGATTCAATCATGGCATGTAACCTTAGAGGTGTATTTAGAATTTAGCTCAGGGCTATTATGGCTCTATGTGATCAAAATTAGGAAAAATGGGTAATTTTATCTCAATGTGTTATTTTAATCTATTAATTTTATGTGTGGATGCCTCTTGTGTGAAAAATGGTTTTAAATGTGCTTATATAGTAGTATTTTTTGAATTCCTTCATATGGGGTTTGATAAAGCCTATGGGCCAACCCTTACACAACTTTAAATATTGTAAAATAGTCATTAGTTGGTAGGAAGAGAAATTCTATCATGGTGCACAACAACATGGAGCATTTTTATCCCAATTGGGTGTGCCTATCCTAAGGGCCATAAGAGCCAAGCTGAGGGTATGAATGAATATGAGCATGATCCTTGGTTGATAAGAAAGCTAGATGGATAAATTCTAAAGTGATATGGGATGTTTTAATGAGTGCATTTTCGTGCATAAAATGAAATAAAATGGTCAAAAGGCCATAGAATATGTCACGATCTAAGTGCGTCAAAAGGGTGACCGCAAGTGCATGATTTTAGCATTAAATAGTTTGGCAAAATAACAGTAGTTTATTTAAAAACTTCAAGCAAGTAAGAAATCCATCTTAACTAAATAAATACTTTACCGATTCATATGCAAATTAGAATGCATTAAAAGGATGTGCTACATTCTAACCATATATAATCTATAGAGACTCAATTAATGAGGAAGTTTAGCATTGAATATGTTTTAACTTTTCATTTTGATACAAGTCCGCTAAAATCAAAAACATTATGTTTTTTTTTGCAACCATATTGAGTTTTTCACTACCAAGAACCAATTTTAATTGATTTAACACATACATGTAATAGATAAAGGAAAAATACGTTTAAATTATGTAAAAATGGGTTTACTTAAAAGAAATACAAATATTATGAAATTACTAATTAGTATTGAGTAAACAAAGTAGTATTAAATAAATATGCAATATCCATATACAAGTTTTTGTAAAACATAATTAGGGGAAAAATAGATAAGTTTTGAAATAAAGGCATCGAGGAGAAGCCTATGTTGTAAAATTTAGCAATGAATACTTTGGATACATATTCTTTTTTCGTTTATGCAAGGCAATGAAGCAGATTTGAAGGATAGTGACCATTGTAAAATATATTCAAAATGTACACATAAATGTTTAGTTAGTGAGTTTTTTTAAGAATAAAAAGTAGCATTGGTTTATATGAAATGTATAAATTGAAAATTCTCACCATTTTGAATGTAAGGTTTAGGATTTATTGATAGTGGCTATGGTGTTGTCAATCATGATAGTAAATGTCCCATTAATTTATAATTTATACATAAGCATAATAGTATTTGAAATAATTTTGTAGTGTTTTTAGTATGAAATATGAGATATTTTTTTGGAAAATCATGCCATACAACTTTTGTCTAAGATTTTAATCCAATATACCTTATTTATTGTGAACTTTAAATTTCAGGGCATGCACATAGTGATACTATTTTTATAGGTACATTTTGGATAGTATGAAGAATTGTCAATTTCAGATATACTTTAATTAGCTAGATTGCCATAATATATTTAAAATGGTTGGAATAGAGAGGAAAATTATATTTGGATTCAATAGACCGGTAATTAAACTATGTTGTTTAAAATAATTATTTAGTTCTAGAAGAACTTAAAAGTAATATATAATTATTTAGTTCTAGAAGAACTTAAAAGTAATATATACCACTAGTTATATGATTATGCATTCAAATACTAAAGAGCAATATTATTTAGTGCATTCATCATTGATTGGATCAATAAAGGAGGCAAGGTTTATATGGATAGTCTAAGAATCTTTAATCCCATACCTATAAACATTTTTGAATAATAAAATTGGCATGATTCCAAATGCTATAATTTAATGAATTTATTGGTAAATAGTACACATTACCTAGTTAAATGCAACTAAAATGAAAAATGATGATAAGTGTATGGTAGTGAACCATATAACCTCTTTCATAGTTTGATTTTATTATGAGTGTGAAATATGTGATGTGCAAAACTAGTCCTAGATTTAGATATTGTGAAAAAATTTAAATGAAGGATTTCCCATACCTTTGCATCCTGAGATGCCATTATAATGGGGTTAGAGGGATGTGCACCAAATTCATTAGTAATTAAAACTTAAGCCATCTCATTTTTAGTAGTAGATAAGTAATATTTTTTTAGGAAGGTGAAGTATTTAAATTTTTAGACCGTATATCACATATAATAATAATTTAGCATAACAATCTACTTTGATGAAAATTCATGAAATTCCATTGTAGTGTAAGACACATGATTAGTAAAAATGTTGTTAATTATTTTCTCTATTTGAAAAAAATTTCATCAGTAGGTCGTAGGAAGATGATATGGTGACCTTAAGAATTTTCATCTAATCAACATTCAGGAAAATTATTTTTTTATACAAGGCCTTGTTGGCAAGATGTTATGTCATTACACTTGATTCATTAGTTTCAGTCATTCACCCAATGGGCAATGTCATAAACATGCAACATTGGATAAATTACCATGGGAAGGGTGATTTTACTCTATGTTTGAGAGGGGAATCTCCCTCATCAGATATGCATATTTTTTGGCGGGGTTTGTGTACTTTTAACTAGAAAGGATGAAAAGGAAACAAAGGGTAAAATAATGAAAATAATTAGAGGTAGATGGAAGAATAAGGAATAAGAGGAGAAACCCACAACATAGTGAACGTAGAGAACCATTTGAGTAATATAGAAAAGGAATATAAAATGAAGGGGAACCCTTTCTCTCAATTGAAACAAGAACATAGACAACAAAATGTATGGATGATGAAGTTTTCATGGAACCACAAAGTCATTCTTGCATTCAGATTGTATGTATATGGCATAGAGTCCATCCATAAATATTCACAACACCAAAGTTACATGTAACCAAGAAGTGTTGAAACATTAATGAATCCTTATAACTATGAACAACAAAACACATTACACAACCAAATAATATTAACACCTCTTCAAAGAAACATTCATCACACTTTATTATATTCTCATATTAATAAATATGGAAAAGTTTATGCACACACAAAGTTACAACATGTTCTTTCCCAAGGGTTGAGAGAAAATAAGATCCCCTACCTCTTTATGACTTCAAAATCCCTATTTAAATCATACAAGGTAATATTTACAAAGCAGGATACTAAATTTTAACTTGGTAAACTATTTTTAATATATATATATATATATATATATATATATATATATATATATATATATATATATATATATATATATATATATATAATGTGTAATTTTTCAAAAATCACATTGTTAAAATGCAAATTTGACCTTGCCAAAACACAATCTTGAAATCTAGTTTTGGACTTGAATTTTCTCAATGAAAATCTATTATTTTGGGGTCATGAGTCCTTAAATTTATTTTTTACTCATAAAAATACCTTTGAATGAGAACTAAAATATAGTTCAGATGTAAAAGTTATGGACAGAGGGAACTTGGATCCTATTTTGTAATTGTGGGACTACCTAACCTACTTTGTATCTATCAAACTCCCTCTTGATTTTGAAAGATTAATTTTTTATACCATGTTTTTATACTCAAAATTAATCTCTCATGTTTTGTATCTACACTAAGATAAGTTATATTTGACCTTAAATTTCACTTTGATGATGATAAGGTCATATGAGTACCCGATGAACAAGTGTTAGATCAAATAGAACAAGTGACACATGAAATAATTAACATGTCTCAATAGATTCCAAAAACAACAAATGCTAATCCAAAATATAATTAGAATAAATATTGAATGAGCACTAAATGTAATGAATGTTGGACATGATGATCACTATTTTTGAAAATTAATCATGTATAATTTCTCATGTAGATTTATCTGTGAGCAGAATTTTGAATGGGTTTGCCAAGCCTTGTCCATTGTGTTAGGTTGTGGAGCTAAAAGCTTCACTGATGTAGACATGGAGGAGGTCATTGGGAAGCCTCTGAGAGGTGGTGAAGAAGAAGTGGCATCTTCTTTATTGTATTATTTTATGGATGAGTATTAATAAAAGTTGTGTATTGTCTCTCATATTTTGTGTTGTTTCATATTTCTAGTTACTTGTTACTTCTGGTTTAATTCCGCATCTTAAGTTGCTTGTATATGGTAATCAACTGTGCTTCCACGGGTTCCTAACACATTGGGCTATGGATTTGGTATCTTTATTCTAATTTTTTAATTTCCCATATATTTTTTTACTTCCAATTATATATAATATAATAATTTTGGGTGTTATTGTGAACTAGAAATTATCACAACAACATGCCTTAACAGATACTTTTACAACTAAAACCAATGTAAAGTTTAAATAAAAGAAAGAAAGATGAGTTTTATTTTAAAAAAGTGATAATATTATTCATGAATTGAAGTTAATCTAATTAATTTGATGTTTTTATGATTTTATTTACTCAAACAATTCCATTTCAATTGAAAAAAATTAAGATAAACAATAACATAAAACAACCAAGAAAATATAAGACATAAATGCCATATATATATATATATATATATATATATATATATATATATATATTCACAATATTAGTTACAATACAAAAATTACAATCATATATTTAAAAAATTAAAATTAAATTTTTAGAATTGTAGCTAGGCATTTTTTTATTTCACATCAAGCACTTTACAATGGTCAAAATAACATGTAAATCACCTTGAGGTTTCCATGGACATAAACATGATGTATATCTCAATCACTCAACTATTAATAAGGGAATAAGCATAATCTTACATTTGATTTTTATCGCTTCTCACAATCATGATTCATTTTTCAATGCAAATGCACAAATCCTCAGTAATCAAGGTGAGTTATAGATCAATCAAAGGAATATGAAACCTAAAATTATTTTTTATTAATTTAATGATGACAATTTAGTTTGTAAGAGTGGGTAATAAAGGTGATTTAGGAGCATACATGTTCACATGCAATCTTTCATCAATAAAAAATGTGATAGTTTAAAAAATTAGATTACATTTTGTTTTGCATAATTTTATTATTGTGCATAAGTTTTTGTTGTTTTTTGCACAAGTCATGTGTTTTTCAAACGCTACTTTTAGTTTTTTTTTCACCACCTATGTGTGTATGTATTTTTTAATTTTTTTTAGCGTTCGAGCATGCATATGTTTTCCATGTTCTACACATTTTTTCTCACATGTGGTTGTAACTACTTTTTTCTAAATAATCTTGTGAATCGTTTTACAAGAAGTAATGTTAGTATTTTATGTAAGACAAATCCTACGATATTTTTGGAATGTTTTCAGAAGTCTATATTTATTTATTTATTTCCTATTATAGTTTGATTCTTTTCCACAAAAGAAACATAGCTCATGACATTCCTTGAAGGAGTTTGTTCTTCACTATGTAAACCATGCACTAATTTTATATTCATTTGGGGCATGTATGATAGTATGGGATACTTATCTTGAGTACACATGAAGATAAAAACATAATATTTTTCAATTTAATTTTTGGTTGATGCTTTGAAAATTCATGTGACTTTATTTATATGCCTTTAGTTTAAGCTCATATCCTTGTGATGTGTTATAAAAGGAGGCATTGCTGACTATTTGGTATTTAATTTTTTAATTCATGGGAAGTTGATGAGGATATATGTGTTATTTCCTGTGATGTATTACAATGTGATGCATTACTTTATAACATTATTGTGCCTTGGAATTGTGAGGGAAATTTAATATTTGTGGTGCACTAAGGTGTGTTAAATTTTGTTAGTGGGTGTCAAGCGCTTAAGGTAAGTAGGTGGTTCTTGCATCTATATAGGCATGCTCCTACACTTATGTGAAATGGGGAAAAAATGTTAGGGTAGTTTATGCTAGAAATAATATTTTATCTTAATAATAATTTGAATAAATGTATTTGACAGTTAGACTACACTTTCAAAGACTATGAGTTAGCAAGCAAAGATCCATGAATATGATATTGTAACACATATCATTATGAGATTGATGTGTCATTATTATCCTTTTGAATGTTTTATTTCCTTATTTTTAAAATGTAATAAACATCTAGGTGTGTTTCATGAATTTTATTACATATTCTATTATGTATTTTGAGTGTTGCATGGTCTAATTCATCTCTTGATTCATACCCCTAATTGTTACCACATCATTTGGTACCATATCAAGGTTTGTAGTCTTTGTTGGTTATCATTTACTTACACATTTATGAGAGTGGGTAGAAATTAGTTGTATTATACATTTTATAGTGAGAGTGTTCAGGAGAGGGTGCAAGTGAAGTTGTTGAACTGAATCCTCAAGATCATCATTTGATATCCAGATATAGATTTTTAAGGAAATGACACAAAAATGAGGTTTAGGTTTAGGTGGAAGGAAAGTGGTGAATTTTTTATTTAATTCATTATCACTTAATTTATTTATTATAGATTATTATTGTTGTGAAATATACTTGTTTATAAGAGGCTAATGTGGAACTATCTCTAAGGTAGTTTATAACTAGTAAAACTCATGAATAGACCAATTGTGTCACTATTAGTTATGAAGAAACTAAGGGATATGAATTCTCAATAGAGTATAATGTATGATTGAGGATTATAATTATGATGGATTTGATTTCTCACTTAACTTGTTTTGTACTTCAAAAAACATATGAGGTGTGAATGAAAATAAGACCTATGATGAATTAGTCTATGTATTGTATGGTATAATTAACTAAGGTATTTTATTTGGTGCAATGAATTAAGTTTGATGGAATATGGTAATTGGTCTTACCATAAGTAAATTCTTAAACAAAATTTTGTTGGGAAATGTTAATATTTCTTAAGATGCTTTTATTAAGGTATTACAACATTAAAACATAGTGTTCTTGACTGTTTAGTGAAATTTGGATATGATTAGGTCATAAGTGATAAAATTGAATTATAAAATGATCTTATGGAGTTGATGATTATTTCTAGGATTTTTTTCGATCATTGCTTTGATATTTTTCCCCTAAAAGTGGAATCACTTTGATCAACAAATCCCTCATAAGTGTGTAAGTTAAATATTAAAGTGGTACTAAAGAAGTAAAAATATGTTAGATAAATTATCATAACCTATATAATCTAACCTCATTATGAATGTGTGTATTTCAAAAACATTATTTTAGGGAATATTCTAATTTTCATAATTAAGTATTGATTAACCCAACTAAACATTAGATTTATGGTTTGTATTTTGAATAGTCAGTAGAGGAATCCATTTCTACTATGAGTATTATCTTGCTACATTATTTATAGCATACACATAAGTGTGTAATGATGACTATAATCATTTGAGGATGTCTAACAGGTCATGTGGAGTGGAACTATGCATTTAGAAGTGGTATTGTGTTTCTAATTTTCTCATTGAAGTTTTAAAGGGGTGAATAGGTCTCCATGAGACCTATAAGGGCTATTAAAGCCTAATTGAAAGGTGTAGCTACTTAAGTGTGACCCGTGGATGTTATGGACAACCTGTTTGGATGGTATTGAGCTATGTTATATGTCTTAAGGGATAAGGCAATTATTATGGTTGACCAAGAATATAATAATCATGAAGGCTCTATAAAAGGTGAAATCAAAGATGATGATTTCTAGACTTGTGAGTAGGAGCTCTAAGTGGAGGAAGAGTATAGGGTTGAGAGGTGAAGGAGAGTAAGGGTGCCTAGTGGATGGATTGAATAATAGAGTAGGTTGATGACTATGTGTATGATCTATAGGTCATATTTTTGATGTCAAAAATAATGCTCTTACAGGTTTGAAGACTTTTGAAAGAGAGGCATGTGTGAGTGTTGCAGAATGAAGGATAGAAGAAAGGGAGTGTTCCCAGTGGATGGGTTATAGAGTAAAGCAAGTTGATGATTGTGTTTATGACCTATAGGTCATATTTCTAATGTCAAAAATAGTGCTCTTGTAGGTTTGAAGATTAAGGATGAGTGAAGATGTCTAGAGTGATCCAAAATGATGTTTTGGATGCCTTGGGTAAGATAAAATGATATATGATGTATATGTAAGCTTGGTGGTTGATTTGAGAGGTAGATCAGAGTGTGGACTATGTGTATGACCATTTGGTCATGTTGTTGAGGTTGTGATAGAGTTGTTACTGAGAAGTCTAGAGTGATCCAAAAGGTGGTTTTAGATGTTTTGAAGAAGTGAAGGGGGCTGATATACATTATATATCTATCAGATTGGTAGGTAATCAATATTATAGATATGTTCATATCATAGGTGTTGGGAGGGTGATTAAAATCTAGGTTATAAGGAATTGACCATCCTAGGGGTAGGTTCTCCTTGTGGAATAGGTATTTCACTAAATTCTAGTTAAAATTACTTGACCATTCTAGGGGTAGGTGTTCCTTATGGAACAAGTCTTTCACTAGAGTCTGGTCAAAAGGACTTGACCATCTTAGGGGCAGGTGCTCCTTGTGGAACAAGTATTTCACTAAAGTCTCATGTTTGCATAATTTTTATAAGATAAGTATTACATGTGTTTATAGGCTTGAGAATGGGTTTTATTCCCCAATAGGGTTTCCCACATAGATCTTGTGTTGTGTGTGTAATCTTGCATTATATATTTTTTCATTACTATAAACATCTTGAATGCTTCATAAATGGTTATATTGAATGCTTAAGTGTTTGAAGGGTTTGGAAATTAAATTAGATTGTTTCCCACCATTGATTCACCCCCCAATGGTTTTTACCTCTAAAAATTGGTATTAGAGTAGGTCGTTTGGTAAAGGCTTCATAGCGTGAAGGAGATCCAAGGTAAAATATGGGTAGCCATCAAATACAATGAGGTTTTTCCACTAAGCAAGCACCAATTTTCAATGGATCCAATTATGATTTTTGGAGTATAAGGATGAGGACTTACTTCATGTCCCTAGGGTTTGACACTTGGTAATCTATTATGGATGGTTATTCTACACCTACTATTCCTCCATCTAGTTTTGTAGATAAGAAGTTGCTTGAGAATATTTCTAAGGCAATGAATGCTATCACTTATGGTCTTTCATAGAATGAATACACCAAGGTAAGCCATTGCATATATACCAAGAAAATATGGGATAAATTAAATAATATTTATGAAATAGATTCAAAGGTTAAGTTGGTAAAGTTTTAGACTCATCAAAGACAATTTGAGAGTCTTAAGATGAAGGAAGAAGATTCTATGGCATCTTTTATGTAGAGAGTTGATGAGAGTGTGAAAATCATCAGAGGTCTTAGAGAGAAGCTTGAAGAATATACTATAGTTCCAAAGGTATTAAGGTCTCTCTCTCTCTCTCTCTCAAGTTTGATTCAAAAGTATCTGCTATAGAATAAATTCATGATCTTACTCAGTTGAAGATGGATGAATTGCATAGCATCCTTATTGCCTATGAGATGAGAGTAAATGATGATATACCACCAAAGAAAGAAGAAACATTAAAGATAGAAATTAATCTAAAGAATAAGTTCCAAGGTAAGAAACTCAAGGAGGATGACATATCTTATATTGATTAAGATAAACTAATTTCTTTGTTTACAAGGAAATTGAAAATAGGGTCAGGCAAATATAAGGGTAAACTACCCTTCAAATGTTTTGATTGTAGAGAAGGAGGACACTTTGATAGAAAGTTATCTCATAATCATAATAAGAATGTTTATGAAGAGTATGGTGAAGACCAAGATGAAGAAAAGAAAATATACATGTTTGATAAGAGGAAGAAATGATTTATAAAGTATGACAATAAGAAGAATTTCTTCAAGAACAAGAAGAGTCTCTACACCAATAAAGATTATAGCTCATCAAATGAGAGTGAAGACAATGAATTATATTATGATCATGAAGATGATGGTCCTATTGAAGATAAATCCATTTTCATGACTGAGGAAGGAAGTTTCTCATATCAAAATGAGTCTACTTGAAGTGATTCAGATGATGATAAAGATGAGGTGGATTGTGAGACTGAATTGATGAATGTTCTTGAAGAACTAAAGATTAAGAAGAAGATTAACAAGAAGATGAAGTCTTAAATAAATTAATATGAAGATAAATTTAGTGTGTTTGAAGTAAGAATGAATGAAGAAAACAAGGAGCATGAAGATATAGTCAAGCATCTTAGTTGTCGATTGGAAATCTTGTCTACAAGCCTGAAAGATAAAGAAGATGAATGTTCAAGGTATGTAATTGAAAATCAATCATTAAAAGCTGAGTTAGAGAAGATATATAGTAAGATGAATTTATTTTTGAGGTTTTAAAATATTTCAAATGATCTAGACAATATTCTAAGTGATTAAAAGAATGCAAGTGATAGAACTGGTCTTGGATACAAAAAAGAAATAGAAAATACAACTCAAGACAAGATGAAGACTAATGTAAATTAGACCTTGAAGGTAAGCAATCAGTCAAGGAATGAAGATGTTGGAAAAATGAAGAAAAATAATATCAAAAAACCAAATGTCATGAGGTATGCAAGTTTCAATGGTTATTATTACATATGTAATCAATTTGGGCATAGACTAGAGAATGCAAGAGACCTATTAGAAATGAGTTTGCATGGAACTATGATGGGGGTTATTAGCCAAACTATGTGAACAAAGTTAAGTGCTTCAAATATCTTGATGAGGGACATTTTCCTAAGCATTGTCCAAATAAGGTAAGACAAGGTGAGTCTTCTTCAAAAGGAGTAGTTTTTTTCAATTGTCAAAAGAATGGACATATTACGAGATTTTATTCTAATCAAGAAAGGTAGGATAAGCTTATTACAAAAGGTATAGTGTGCTTCAAATATCAATAGAGAGATATCATTGATATATTCTAAAATAAAAGGCCTACAAGATAAAATAGGTTTAATCAAGCTCCTAGGGTGTAAGAAAGAAGGCAAGTTAACTCATGGAAACCAAAGGTGGTAAGTGTGAGTCATGATGAGTCTATAGGTCCAAGTAATCTATTTGTTATGGTGGAAAATGATACAAAATTTGAAAAGTGATAATGGATATCTTTGTTTTCTCTTATTGTGAATGAAGAGACTAAGCTCAAGAAGAAGACCAAGGTGCTAGTAAAGGCTAGTTTTGAGGTGTGTATGGATTCAAGTGAACATCTTGTTGTTGTTGAGCAAGTTTCATGTAAAGAACATCAATTGTCAATACCTAGTGATGATGTTTTTGACTACAAGGAAGATTATTCAACTAAAAAGGTATGTCATGAATTTATGTTATCCCCATGTGTTGTTAATACAGTCTTAGAAGAGAAGGAGAATGATATAGTGGATAAGCAAGTTGTTTCTCTTAAGCCTAAAAAGAAGAAGAAAAATAAATATTAGTATTAGATGACCAAGGAGGAGAAGGAATATGAGGAGTTGTGAGAAACTCCTATTTTCACATTGTTCTAAGGAATAATGTGAAGTAGGGTGTCTCTATCTATGCTTCTTAGGAGACATCTTTCTTGTGGAGAAGCAAGTATGTGTGCTCAAGGTGTATTCAAGGATTTTGGTCCTAAAGTTAGAGTAGTATGTAGGGTCATATTAAAGGTTTCATTGTGGTAAAAAATGATTTGATATTTTTAATAGAAAGGTCTATTGACCTTATTCTAGCATGCTCTAGGTGGTTTTATGGTCTAAAGGTATGTTGAAGTCAAATTGAAGATTTTTGAGTACTCTTAGTTTTCTCAATTTTGGTTTAAGGGCAAGTAGGCCTAAAAGGGGTTATAGGATGTATGGTTTCCCAATATTATGGAGGCTCAAATCTTGGTCCAGAAGTGTGTGAAGTTTGTCTCTAGGTGTACAAGAAGTTTTAGAGGTGGGTGTTGACCAGAAGGAGGTTTATTGACCTTGTTTATTTTAAGATTCTAGAGTTTTGGGCTATGCTATAAGTTGAGGTCTAAGGATTCTTAATATATTTAATGGGCCAAATGGGTTATCAAATCAAGATTCACAAAGATTTGAAGGTTTGTGTTTTTCAAATTATTTAAGTTTTTGTCAAAATAGAGGCTTAATTAGCTAGTAAATTTGTGAAGGACGTATGTTTCAAAGGAGGATATAGGTGATGAAAATTGGTGTGATTAAGGGGTCATATAATATAGATCTATATATGAAGTTTTAGGACTTGAAAGTATGTATATTGAAAGTTGTGGGCTTTGTAAATTCTAGGTAGGGTTACAAGGAGTCTCGACAAGCCTAGTGTGAAAATTTGATGTTTTTGATTAGTTTATCCAAAAGAGAAAGGCAAGCGTGTTTCAAGGAGAGTTATTAGGTTGGTTTATATCATGTTTCATGTTTGGTGAGTGCCATGAAGTTTTGTTGGTGGTATTTGAGGTGGCCTGAGAGAGAAGGCTAGTAAGCTTGTGTGGTGGTTCTTCATGGTGTGTGGAGATTTGAAGATGCTCAAGAGGTGAAATGGATCAGAGATATTAGGGGGAGTCCCTCTTAGATATTTTTTTGATGAGTTCCATCATATTTTAGTGATTTTTTTTTCTTTCTTCATTGGTTGTAGTGCTTGGTTCAAGGAGTATTAACATGTAGAAAGAGGAAGTTGTTAAGACAAGAAGAGGTAGGCTCAAGCTAAGGGGGATTTTTTATCATCTTTCTAAGGTGGTCCTCTCCTGTTGATGGTATTTTTAGGTCCTAAATATTAGTTTATGCCCACCTGGTCATTGTATCAAAGGGAGAAAAGGTTCCTATTGTGAGAGTGTTTGAAGAGAGAGAATGAAGGTGAGTTATATGATGGGTGTGTTAAGGTGTGGAGCTAAAAGCTTCACAGATGAGCAAATGCAAAGTTGCAGGATTTACAAAGTCACCAACATCAGTCAGGGATCGATTGGAGGCTGTCGATGTTGGTTATGGGTCAGCTGAAGTCGGTCATGTGCATACTGACAGGGACCGATGTCGGTCACCTGTGGGTTCCAGAATTCTTTATTTGTGCGAGAACAGATTGTTTGCATGATTAGTTTAGCTATTACTTGTAAGTTCATGTTTCTATTTTTGGCAGGACTATTTTGAACCCTTGATTAGGAGGTGTATCTAATGGTTGAGAATGCATAGCTCATGATCCCTAATCTTATATAATAGGGATAGATCTTCATAGCTTGTAATTATGATGTAGAAATCAATTCAAGTACCTGAATTGTGTTTGTAATTGTGAGAGAGAACTCTTGAGAGAAAGAGATCTATACATCTGAGAGGTGTGAGAAGAAAGAGAGATTTCTTCAATTGTATTTCCTTTTGGAAGAGTTTAATACAAGTTTTCATTGTTTCTTGTATCTCATGTTCTTTGCTGATTTTGATTCTTAGTTACATATTTACTTCTGGTTTAATTTCATGTTTAGTTGCTTACACAAAAGTAATCAATTGTTCTTGTTACAATTCTAACAAGTGGTATCAGAGCTTGGGTTCACTAACAGGTGGTTTCAAATCTGTTTAGTGTGTGTTGATTACAAGTCACTCACAGGGGTTTCTGTTTGAGTGGGAGTATAGCAATGGCAGAAGAAAGTAGACTGAGAATGGAGAAGTTTAACGGCAAGAACTATCAATTACGGAGGATGCAGATATAAGATTATCTGTATCAGAAAAATCTATACTTATCATTGGATGGGGTTTCAAGCAAGCCCATAGATATGCAAGATGAAGAATGGAATGTTCTTGATAGAAAGGCTCTGGGATCCATAAGGTTGAGCCTGGCATCTTCTATGATTTCCAACTTGTCACAGGCAAAGACAACAGTAGAGTTAATGGATACTTTAGCAAATTTATATGAAAAGCCCTCAGCTTCAAATAAGGTATATCTTATGAAGCAATTATTTAATTTGCAAATGCAAGAAGGTGGATCTGTATCTAGTCATCTTAATGATTTCCATGCAATAGTAAATCAGTTAAATTTAGTCAAAATAGTTTTTGATGATGAAATTAAGGCTCTCTTAATTTTATGCTCTTTACCTGAAAGTTGGCATAGTTTAGTAATGGAAGTTAGTAATACTACATCTACTTAAAAAATATCTTGAAAGTTGATGATGTTGTTAGTGTAATCTTGAATGAAGAAACTTGCAGGAAAAACATAGGGGAATCATCAGGTAATGCTTTAAGTATTGAAAGCAGGGGAAGGCAAAGAGAGAAGAGCAAGCAAGGGAGATCAAGGTCTAAGTCAAAGATGAGCAATAGATCCAAATCTAGAAATGGAAAAATAAAAATAACCTGCTGGAATTGTGGAAAGAGAGGGCATGCAAAGAAAGATTGCTGGTTGAAGGTTAATGAAGAGAATCAACATGAAGGTAATGAAGAAGCAAAAGTTGTAGGTATTGTTGCACAAGATGCTCTTTCACTTTCTTTGCATAATAAAATATAATCTTGGGTTTTAGATTATGGGGCCTCTTTCCATGCTACCCCAAATAGAGAATTTTTCAATGATTATGTCCAGGGAGGTTTTGGAAAAGTTTATTTAGGGGATGATGAGCCTTGTAAAATTGTTGGCAAAGGAAAAGTGCAGCTGAAATTGCAAAATGGCAACACATGAGTGTTGAAGGATGTCATGCATGTCCCAGCCCTGAAGCGGAATCTGATTTCTGTAGGAAAGTTGGGTGATGAGGGTTGCAAAGTAACTCTCACAGCTGAATCTTGGAAGGTTACCAAGGGTGCACTTGTAATAGCCAGAGGTAAGAGAGTAGGTACTCTCTATTTATGTAATTGTATTACTGATAATTCTCCTTATGTATTATCTACTTCAGATGTAGATGCAAAGTTGTGGCACTGTAGGCTCGGCCACATGAGTGAGAAGGGAATGAAAATTTTTAAGTCAAAAGGTAAGCTTTCAGATTTGAAAAAAATAGATCTAGATTTCTGTGAGCATTGTGTTTTTGAAAAATAGAAGAGAGTAAGGTTTGTTAAAATTGGGTCAACAAAGAGGAAGCACAAGTTGGAGCTTATTCACACAGACGTGTGGGGACCAGCTCAGGTAGCTTCTATTAGAGGATCATAGTATTATGTTACTTTCATTGCATAAGGAAGAAATTTGATGTTTTTGACACATTTAGGAATTAGAAAGCTTTGGTTGAGAATGAAACAGGTTTGAGATTGAAGTGCCTTAGATTTGACAATGGTGGTGAGTACTGCAGCAATAAGTTCAAAAGTTACTATTCTATATATGGAATACATAGGGAAAGGATGGTTCCAAGGACACCTTAGCAAAATGGAGTTGTTAAAAGGATGAAAAGAACAATAATAGAGCGTGCATAGAGTATGAGGTTGCATGCTAGTTTGCCCTTACAGTTTTGGGTAGAAGCTATAGATACTGTAGTTTACCTGATTAACAGAGGACCCTCTACTGCTCTGGATGGTGGAATTCCAAAAGAGGCTTGGATAGGTAAAAAGGTAGATCTTTCATTTCTCAGAGTTTTTAGTTTTGAAGCTTTTGTGCACGTTGATAAGGAAAATAGAAAGAAGCTGGATGCTAAGTCTATGAGGTGCACTTTTATTGGTTATGGCTCTGGAGATTTTGGATTTCGGTTGTGGAATCTAGGAACTAACAAAATTATTAGAAGCCATGATGTTGTTTTCAATGAAAAAGTGATGTACAGTGATTAGCTTAAGAAGCTGAACAATTTTGAGCAGGGCAATGGAGATTTGGACGAGATTGTGATCCAAAATGAGCTCATAGGATATCACTTCCATAAAAACATAGACACTGACGTTGGTTAGGCAAGAACTGACGTCGGTCAGACAGGTCAAGAAGGAATCAACATCGATCTGGTAGAATCGACGTCGATCAGGTATAGACCTGGAGATGACTGAGATCGATCACTGATAGAGAATTTGGGTGGACAGCAAGCAAAAAATGAGTCTCAGATGCCCATCAAGAGGTCAACAAGGGTAAGTAAACCTCCAATTCGATATTCCCCTTCATTATTCTAATTGTTTCTCACTAATAGTGGAGAACCAGAGAGTTTTGATGAAGCAATGCAGGTAGAAACCTAGAAACAGTGGGAGCTTGGCATGAATGAGGAGATTGATTCCTTGAGAGAGAACCAAAAGTGGGATTTTGTTGAGTTGCCAGTGGGAAAGAGAACACTGAAGAATAAATAGGTATGCAGGTTAAAGGAAGGTGAGAATGGACAGATGAGACACAAGGCCAGGTTGGTAGTAAAGAGATTTGCATAGAAACCAGGTATTGATTTTGGTTAAATTTTTTCTCTTATAGTAAAAATGACTTCTATTCGGACTGTATTGTCTTTAGTTGCTATTGAGGATTTGCATCTTGAGCAACTTGATGTTAAGACAATGTTTCTTCATGGATATTTGGATGAATAAATATATATGGATCAGCCAGAAGGTTTTGAGGTCAAAGGTAAGGAGAAGCTTGTGTGCAGGTTGAAGAAAAGCTTATATGGTCTTAAGCAAGCTCCTAGACAATGGTATCTGAGATTTGACAGGTTTATGACTGAGCATGGTTTCAGTAGATGTCAATCTGACCATTGTGTTTATTTTAAGAGATTGGATAATGGTAGATATATTATTCTGTTGCTGCATGTAGATGATATGCTTGTTGCAGGTTCACACATGCAGGATATTTTTGAGCTTAAGGTAAAATTAGCTCACACATTTGCCATGAAGGATTTGGGAGTAGAAAAGAAAATCCTTGGCATGAGTATTAAGAGAGATAGGAAAAATCATAGGTTGATTTTGTCTCAAGAGGATTATGTGAACAAGGTGTTGGAGAGGTTTAATATGCAGGATGCAAAATCGGTAAGTACACGTATGGCTGGACACTTCAAGTTGAGTAAAGATCAGTGTCCTAATTCACATGATGAGGTAGAGTACATGAGTAGAGTTCCATATGCTTTCATAGTTGGGAGCTTAATGTATGCAATGGTATGTACTAGACTAGATATTGCCCAAGCAGTGGGAGTTGTTAGTAAGTTTATGGCCAATCCAGGGAAGTAACACTGGAAAGTAGTTTAGTGGATTCTCAGATATCTGAGAGGGACCAGCAGTAGGCATTTGTGCTATGGAGGGTCAAGCACTTCTCTACATGGATATGTAGATGCGGATATGGCAGGTGACTTGGATGGTAGGAGAAGCACCACAGGTTATGTTTTTACTATTGGTGGAATGGCAGTTAGCTAGATTTCAAAGTTGTAGAAGGTTGTTGCCTTGTCTACTACAGAGGTAGAATACATTGCAGTCACAGAGGCTAGCAAAGAGATGATATGGATGACACGATTCATGGAAGAGTTGGGAAAGGAGAAAGAGAGTTGAAAATTATACAGTGATAGTCAGAGTGTAATTCATTTGGCAAAGAATTCAGCCTTTCATTCAAGAACCAAACATATACAGCTTAGGTACCACTTCATTAGATAGGTATTGGAGGATGGTGAGTTGAAGCTGGAAAAGATCCATACAAATAATAACCCTGATGATATGTTAACAAAGCCGGTAATAAAGGAGAAGTTGAATCTTCATTCAACTTTTGTTGGTCTTCAAAATTGAGCTTGAAGATGGATGGAGAAGCTAGAAGATGTTGCTATATAGGTACAGGTGCACCTGTTTATCTCCAAGTGGGAGAATGTTAAGGTGTGGAGCTAAAAGCTTCAGGGATGAGCAAATGTAAAGTTGCAAGATTTACACAGTCATCGATGTTGGTCAGGGATCGACTAGAGGCTACCGATGTCAGTTATGGATCAGTCGACGTTGGTCATGTGCAGACTGACAGGGACTGACATCGGTCACCTGTGCATTCCAGAATTCTATTTTCGTGCGAGAACGGATTGTTTGCATGATTAGTTTAGCTATTACTTGTAAGTCCATGTTTCTATTTTTGGTAGGAATATTTTGAACCCTTTATTAGGAGGTGTATCTAATGGTTGAGAATGCATAGCTCATGATCCCTAATCTTATATAATAGGGATAGATCTTCATAGCTTGTAATTATGATGTAGAAATCAATTCAAGTAGCTGAATTGTGTTTGTAATTGTGGGAGAGAACTCTTGAGGGAAAGAGATCTATACATCTGAGAGGTGTGAGAAGAAAGAGAGATTTATTCAATTGTGTTTTCTTTTGGAAGAGTTTAATACAAGTTTTCATTGTTTCTTGTATCTCATGTTCTTTGCTGATTTTGATTCTTAGTTACATATTTACTTCTGGTTTAATTCCGTGTTTAGTTGCTTGCACAAAAATAATCAATTGTTCTTGTTATGATCCTGACAAGGTGTTGACATCAATGACAAAGGGGGAGATTATTTAAGGGTTTTTTATTATGTCATGTATGTTTCCATATGAGTGGATGAAGTGTCTTGATAGTCTAAGTGTCAATGACAAAGTGTACAGTGTGTTTATCCTAGTATGCTTGAAGTAGGCTTGGTTGATCTTCAGTTTTTGGCATGATTAGGGATGGGTCTGAAGTATTGATCATGTGTGAGCAGTCCTATCAGAGGTCAAGGATTATTAGAGATCTTATGTAATTACATGGTATTCATCCAATTATTCATTATGTTCATCTTGGCAAAGTTGGTTATGTGACAAAAAAATATGAGTAGGTAGTTTGATGACATCACTATTACCATATATGGATAATTCAGGGGGAGTTGGTCATATGGGTGTGATAACATTAGTCCCAAGTTGTTATGGTATAATTTTTAGGTCATGTGGTTGAGTGAAGCTAAATATATGTGGGTGAAAAGTTGGCATCTCAAACAGAAGTTCACTAAGTTTCTATACTTAGCTAAACTGTCACTGCACATCATGTAGATATGAATGAACCAAAAAGTTTTTGCATTTATTTTAGGTACTAAAAAAGTAAATAATGGTAAAATTTTTACATGGATATGTTTTATATAGTGCCAAGAATATATCCTAAAAATTTGGAGTCTTGAAGTGATTTCTATCTCATGTTATAAAGCTTCAAAGTTGCTCTAGCAGACTATGATGGGCCAGAGACTATCGAGTTTAATCATGTTGAAGTCTAAGGTCATTGCTCAAGAATATGCAATGGTGATAACTTAATATTACATATTGGGATCAATGGTGCATATGAAGTTAATATGTCAAACTTTACACATGTTGATGACAAGTGTCACAAGCTCACTAATTCGACAGAAGATCAATGGTGAGCAGTGGTTCATACTTATGAAGATCAATGGTGTAGGATAATTCAAAGAGTAAAAAAATCACATGGGATTCAAAAGTGGCACAAATATAAGGGTGATTAATAAAAAAAAAATTATAAGGCATTCAAGGGTGCCAAGAATCATAATCACATGAGTTATGATCAATATCTAATGATGAGCATTACAAGATAAAGATCTGATTGATCTGAAGAGATCAACGGTGTGTGTTTGTTCCAAATTTTTATAAAGTAGTGAAATGATAGAAAATTATTGATGTTTAACATTAATAAAATATAAATACCAATCTACTTTTGAAGAGATCGATGGAGCATGTTTATTCCAAATTATCAAGAAGCAGTGAGATGATAACAAATGCTCGATGTTTAATAGTGAGCAAAGGTAAAGACTAGGCTTATTTTGAGGAATATTGATGATGTGTATTTTTTCAAGCTATGAGAGGGTACAATATTATGACAAAGTGTTTGATGTTTAATTGTGACCATTGACATTTAAATTAACAAAGTAAAAACTAGTGCTGAGTATTTTGCTCATATCTTTTGATCTAGGATGAATTTGAAGGTGTAGTAAAAAATCAAAGTTGAAGATGACTCCAAGGCACATCTAAAAAATTTGGTTATAATGTTTGAATATTTGTATAGTTATATATATTAACCTCCAAAATTGACTATGTGTTTGACCATGGTTTTTAAGTGACTCGAGAAGGATAATTGAGTTTGTTCTAATGGTATTTGGATGTTTCAACATGACTTAGCTATTGGAGAGTATTTTATACACCATAAGGATGATTTTTATGTTTTTTAGAGTTTTTACCAATCCATATTTAGTATGAACAAATGCTTATAAGTTGAATGTTTATTCATTCATGGTGTTCTTATGTACAAGGCTAATGTTTGAGTATATTGAGCATACGTAGAGGTGTGTAATGATGATTGTAATCATTTGAGGATGTCTAAGAGGTCATGTAGAGTGAACCTATGCATTTTTAATTGGTCATGTGTTTCTAATTTTCTCATTGAAGTGCTAAAGGGGTGAAGAATAGGTCTCCATGAGACCTATAAGGGATACTAAGGCCTAATTGAAAGGTGTAGCTACTTAAGTATGACCCATGCATGTTATGGATAACTTGTGTGGATGGTATTGAGATATGTTAGATGTATTAAGGAATAAGTTAAGTATTATGTCTGACCTAGAAGATAATAATCATGAAGGCTCTATGAAAGGTGAAAACAAAGGTGATGATTTCTAGACTTGTGAGTATGAGCTCTAAGTGGAGGAAGAGTATAGAGTTGAGAGGCAAAGGAGAGTAAGGTTGCCTAATGGATGGATTGAATAATAAATAAGATTGATGATTATGTGTATGATCTATAGGTCATATTTTTGATGTTGGAAATAGTGCTCTTACAGGTTTGAAGACTTGTGAAAGAGAGGCATGTGTTAGTGTTGTGGAGAGAAGGTTAGAAGAAAGGGAGTGTGCCCAGTGGATGGGTTATAGAGAAGAGTAGGTTGATGATTGTGTGTATGACCTATAGGTCATATTTTTTATGTCAAAAATAGTGCTCTTGTAGGTTTGAATATTGAGTATGAGCGAAGAGGTTTAGTGTGATCCAAAAGGATGTTTTGGATGACTTGAGTGGGAGTGAAGGATAAATGATGTTTGTGTAAGATTGGTGGTTGATTTGAGAAGTATATTAGAGTGTGGAATGTGTGTATGACCATTTGGTCATGTTTTTGAGGTTGTGATATATTTATTGTTGAGAAGTGTAGAGTGATCCAAAAGGTGGTTTTATATGTTTGTGGCTGTGTGAAGAAGTGAAGGGAGATGATATACATTATATCTCCATCAGATTGGTAAGCAATCAGTATTTAAGAGATGTTAATATCATAGGTGTTAGGAGGGTGCTCAACATCTAGTTCAATAGGACTTGACCATCCTAAGGGCAGGTGCTCCTTGTGGAATGGGTATTTCACTAAAGTTTGGTTAGAAGGACTTGACCATCTTAGGGGCAAGTGCTCCTTATGTAATAGGTATTTCACTAATGTGTAGTCAGAAGGGCTTGACCATGTTAGGGGCAGATGCTCCTTATAGAAAAGGTGTTTTACTAAATCTTGGTCAAAAGGCTTGACCATCCTAGGGGAAGTTTCTCCTTATGGGATAGGTGTTTCACTAAAGTGTCATGTTTGCATACTTCTTATAGGACAAGTAGTCCACGTGTTTGTAGGATTGAGAGTGGGTTTTATTACCTAAGAGGGTTTCCCACATATATCTTTTGTTGTGTGTGTAATCTTGCATTATTTATTTTTTCATTGCTATAAACATCTTGAATGCTTCATGAATGGTTGTATTGAATGCTTAAGTGTTTGAAGGGTTTGGAAATTGAATTGGATTATTTGCCACCATTGGTTCAACCCCCCCCCCCTTTGTGGTTTTTACCTCTAACAACATTTAATAATTTTTTAGAAAGGTGGGACTTAATTTAAAATTGAGCATATATACCATGCATGGTATTTGAAGTAGTGAAGGGCATGTTATGAATGACAACTACATGTATAAGAATAATTAGGTAGACCTATCTATATTTTATAAGGGATGTGCATTTTGATATCAATGAGCATATAAGGCTCAAGGCAAGCATACAAATTATTTTTAAAAATAATTAACATTGGTATGGTTAATGACATTAAATGGTTGAGTATTATAACCTAAACTTAAACATCTTAGCTGAGAATCTCAAGGCTGGTTGGGGATTATATATGAATTCATCTCTAACTAATTAATATTTCCTTTTAAGTTATGAATTGAGTAGCTCTAGGGGTTTTGTGAAGCCTCTTATTCTTGATCAATAAAAATACTCTAGTAATTGTGCGCTTATCCACTAATTTTCCTCATATCATAATGGAGGTTACCTTATGTTATTCATGGTTTGTATATTATTATTAATGAAAAATGTTGATATATTTGCAATTTACGCATTTCTAAGTCGATGTGACAATTTTTTTTCATGGTATATTCTCATTTAAAGTGTGCACATGTTTGTAATCATTTTGATATGTCAACATTATCATTTTTTAAAAACACATTTTTCATTGCCTCTATACAAAATCTAGGGTCAAGAAATTTAAATTACAATGTATACAACATACCAATGGTTAATGGAAAGACAATTTATTTCAATTTAAAAATGTCTTTATTTAGAATATTTTTCTACAGAAGGCCTCCAAATGTTCATATTGAATTTTATGATAGTGTTTATAATAAGCAATGTTGTTATGTTGCCTTTGTATTTTCCTTATTGAAAGTGAACGTACTGATGTTTACATTTCATTCTCTGATATGTAGTTTTAAAATATTATTTCTTAATTAAGGTTATACTAAATGAGATGTATTATATTTGACTATAATAAATTACACTAAGTTATATGAACACTTTTCAGATTCTTCCTTTCTTGCATTCAATTTCATAAATGACAAGAAGAGAAGCAAGTTTAAAAAAATATGTGTGAATATGATGTTATGATTATGGATTATGTGAGGCAATATGAGAATTTCCCCCTTATTTAATTGTCCCTCATCAAACATTTTCTCTAGGAAATTGATAAATAGATGTCAATGATAAATTATATAAATATTCTACTTCAAATATACTCTTATCTATGACAAAGATGTTGGAAAAAGGAGACTCCCAAGGGCCTAACACAATCAAATAACTTAGCTTTAGTGATCCAAGAGGATTCACATTCACTCCAAAATATAAGTCATCAAATTTCATATTGATCATTGGCACAACATAGAGCTCATCAAGATCTTTCCAATGGTATGCAGAACTTCAAAAATGGAGCTCATATGCTCCTTGTGTAGTTGATCAAAGTTCCAATCAAAGCCAATCAATAGGTGGTCAAACTAAAAAAATTGACCATCATTGAATTTTTCAAAGCCAATTCCATGACTTATAGCTCATCTCAATATTTCTAGCACATTTTATGGTTCAAAAAATGGAGTATGTATGCGAAAGTTATGACCAATCAAAGTTATGGTCAAACTCGATGACATGGAAATAAAGTGACATGGAAATATGGCTCAACCCAAGTCATTAATATTTATGAATTCCACCTTATTAAATGGGGATAAACATAAAACATCATAAAATTGGAGAATAATTATCACCCCATTTTAAATGGATAATTAAAATCCCATTAAACTTAGGTATGCGATAATTATGAGATTTATTTAAAAAGATTGTGGATAATCATCCCAATCGAAAAAAGTGGACCTCCCAAAAGTATATAAAGGGAAGAGTGGTTATTTGGAAATCATTGGGAATTAGAATTGGAATTCAATGAATTCATTCCAAAGTTTCATATCTCTCATGCCAGAGTCGAGAGTTAGAGCTAAAGAACCAAAGCGCTAAGAGCCAGAGCTAAGAGTAAGAGTCGAGAGCTGAAGAACTGAGATCTAGAGCAAGAGATGATTCTAGAAATATGCTAAGTGTCTATATTTTAGGTCATTGTATGACTCAAAGTGAATTTTTGTATATTGTGTAATGGCTAATATAAATACCAGTTTGCATATATCTCAATTTTTTGAAGCACTTGGAGAGCTTTTCACTTCTTGATGTAAACTAAGGAATTATCCTAGACTCTGAGATGATTTCAATAGTATGTTGAAATCCCTATGATGAATTTTTTAAGACAATTTTGTAATTATATTTTTAATATTTTTTGGTTAAATTCCATAGTATGGTGAGATTTCATTGACGACAGTAAGGTAGAAGGTCTATCCATGAGTTTTGGGACTTTCTGAAGGTCTATAGACAATTTATGTGCAATCTTAGAATATCCATTTGACAATCATGAGGAATTGGCCATGTACTCACTTTTCAATGAAATGGATCAGTTTGTACTATAATCAAAGCTAGAGATGTAGGCATTGTTGAACTCCGTCATCATGTGCTTGTCGTGAGTGGATTCTATTTTTGTATCTTTTTTCACATGTTGATTAATCTTGTTTATTAATCACTATTGAATGAAAACATAGATAAAATAAGATAAAAGGTCAAATTCAATTTCATTTTCATGAATGTTTTGAGAAATTATGTGATTTAACTAAAGGATCTAAGTTAAACTTTTTTGCATAGAAATAAGTGCCATTTTATGGATCAAGTTTGGTATTAGAGTAGTTGGTGAGTTGGATTAGATTTTTATTGTGTGAATTGATATTAGTTGTTTTTAGTTTAGTTTCCCAGTATTATTTTAGAATTATTAAGTCTTGATATTCCATTTGTAGTGTGTAGTTTATGGAATTAGGTTGTTTGCATGAAATAGGGAGCTATGGGCAAAGCCTTGAAAAGAGAGAGGTTTAAAAAGATTGAAGCAATTAATTAATAGATATAGGAAGAAAATGTTTTCTTGAGAGCTCATTTTTACCCTTTGGAAGAGGAGATTGCCCACTTAAAATCAAAGTTGCAAGCCAAAGATGAGCTCTTAGCATAAATGTAGGATGAAGAAAAACACTATCTTCATCAATTGCATTTCACTATAGATGCAAGTATTATGACTAATGAGTGTAATATAAGTCATTCATCTGGTAATTTCTTTCATTCAATTTTAGATATTTCTTTTGGTAGTTTTGAGAAACACACTAAGGGCATTGGATCTAAACGGTTATTGAAAATGGGATTTGATGGAAGGGGCCTTGGTAAGAATGGCCAAGGTATTGATAATCCAATATAGGTAGAGCATATATCTTTCCATACAAAATTGGGTTACACTAATGAGAAAGTGGATATTTAAGAGAGTTCCTCCATTATTGAAAAAGGATAAGCTTTTGATAGCCAAGATTTGAGGCCACTAGTAAAGCAAAATTCCTCCTTACAAAGGAATAACGAGTGGTGTAATAAATTAGGTAAAAGAGGTATTAATATTCCACCTCCTTGATCTTACACTAGAAAAGGCACCAATAAAAATATGAATTCCAAGACTTCTGATCCACTTCTGCCACATAAGAAATTTGGTTTCAATATTCAAAAGATGTTGCATTCTTTTCCTTGTATGTTTTGTAGATTGAATAATCATTGTGCCACATATTTTTGGAAAAGACAAGATTTTTTGAAGTAGCTTATAGGTGCTAAAGACCATTCTCATACTAACAAAGTGAGAAAAGGCAAACAGGCAACCTCACCTAAGAAGAGGGATGTTTTCACTCATTATCACATGAGGTTGAGAAGTGTTGTAAACTTCAACCATCCCACCATCCTGGTAAAGGTAAGAAGAATATGGTTTATAAACCTATTGATAAGGTGATTAATGAAGTTTTTTCTCAATCAACCCATGTAGATGTCAGTAAATCCACTAAGGAAATTAAACACCCTAAACATAAGAATTTGATAAAGAGGGTTAGTAAATAGTTTCTTAATTTATTCTTGTCATGATTAGTGGATTGATAATGCATTAATGTTGTAAACCAATTCTGGGATCCTTGTTTTATGTTGACAAAGGACATTTACCCATGATTTGATATATGCATTTTGGAGCTACTATAGTGGGAACACTTTGAGACAAGTTAATCATATAAATATTTTGATTCTCACACTTATATTTTGAAAAGCTCTATTCTTGGAATCTCTAATATTAGCTTTAAGAGTTTCCTATTGAATTGTTAATAAATTTAACTCATTGATCATCTTGGGAGATTTGATGGTAGTTTCATAAGTTATTGGGTAGGGTTCAACTTTCTTATAGTACTTGTTTCAAAATAAATGCTATTTTAAAATGCATCTAGTTATGGCATGTGTGTGATTGGATGTATTGATAAGACCTATTGGGGAAATGTATTTTGACATGGTCACAACGAATATTTTATTTTGTTTACATTGAAAAATTTATCTTGCATTTGCATTGGTGATTGTTTTAGTATTTGATAGTTCACCACTTATAAGATGTGACAATGGGCAGTGTAGAGTGAATTTTACTCTACGTTGCATTCAAATTTTTAGTTGAGCACTATAGTTTTGGTTCCCATATAACTTGGTCGTAGCAGTAGAGTTGGGGTAGAGCACAAATTCAATTTTTTGTTTAAGTGTCGAGATGCAGCAGAGGCCACCAAGTGTCAGTTTTAAAGTGTGGTTCCCCTTTACTCCTCTTTTGTTCCTTTCATTTCATTTTGCCTAAGTGTTTGAATTCAAGCGGAAGATGCCAAGTGTCACTCTCCAACACATGGAGCCGGTTAGCTGGCATCCTCTAAGATCCTTTTGGTAACCTTCCAGAGAACCATGGATTGTGCCATGTACATAATAGTAGCTAAGCAGAAGTCACCATGTGTCAGTGTCTGCATCTCGTATCAGCACCTGCATTTATTCTATTTCTCAGCAAAGGTTTTTGAAAGGCTAAGTAGCAGAAAAGTGGAAAGTGTCGGGTGGTAGTTGTGGAGGCCTTGAACTACCTTTTAAAGAAGTAGTGGAAGGCACCACGTGTCAGCATCTGAGAAACTTTAGTTCGACGCCTAGGTTCAATACTTTGGGTCAACATAAAAAGGCATCATTTTATTTTGCTTAAGCACCATAAAGCGGTGGATGCTACCAAGTGTCACTCTCCAAACCCCTTCTTACTCCATCCCTAGAGAAAGCGGAATGTGCCACATAACCCTAGTAGGAAAAGTGGAAGATGCCACGTATCTTCTCAGGAGTAGTGGAGGTCGCTACGCGTCAACTTTTGAGAGACCATCTTTGAGCTTCATTGATGAATAAAGATTGTGGTGGGCCTTAGATGTTACTTCAAAAGTATGCAAAAGCTGCCAAGTGTCACCATCTGTAAGAGTCTGATATGTGTCTCGAGTGATACTACAACATAGCCAAGGAGGAAAGGAGAGAGTCATTTGTCTTCGATGGATCTAGCAGAAAGTGCCAAGTGTCATTTTTTGGTGCCCTCTAAGTAACAAGAAGATTTTTAAAAAAATGACTAAGTGTCCTCTACTATTTCAAAGTGTTTTGTGTATATATTGTCATAAAGCAAAATGGAGAGAAAATCGGTTGGAGTTCATTCGAGTAGATGGAACAGTTCATCAGGTAGATTTTTGGAGCTCCCAAAGCATTGATGGCACCATCTGTTTGTCCCCTGTGAGTGAAGGATGAAGAAGATTGCATGGGAAAAGGGATGATGGAAGGAGTGATCCAAGGCTATAAAAGAAGCAGAATTGTAAGAGAAAGTGGGGGGGATTTCTATAGTTTTAGACTTTCTAAATTTTTGACCAGTAATATCATTTGCTCTTGTTTCAATTTTCTTGAGTTGTAAAGTTGATGTAATTGTGCATGTTTCTGTGCCTTTTATGTGGCTGAATGAATTAAGAATATTTGAACTCCATGCCTTGGTTGGTGTTATCTGTGTCATTTGTGAAGTAGTCTATATTATAGATTTTCTAAAGTGATTAGGAATGTCATTTGCTTTTGTCTCGTTTTCTTGAATTGGAAGGTTTACATAACTGTACGTGACTTCTGTGCCTCTTATGTGGTTGGAAAATTCTATTAAGAAGATTGAACACTATGCCTTTGTTGATGTTTCTTGTATCTCAGCAAAAGAACTCCCTATTGTGAGCCTCTGTTTCTATTATTCCAATCTTTTACATTGATCATGCACTTGTCTGCTCTTATATGTAATTGAATCCTATAATAGTTTCATTGTGCTCAGGTTAGGATTAGGATTATATTTAGGTGCATTGCCATTGTTAGGTTTCAATTCCTACATTTTGCATTTCTGTTTAATCTCCTATCCCTTTTCCCCAACACCCAATATAAAAGAAGAGACCAGCTTCTCTAAAATCTACAGGTTGTTTCAAGCCGCATTGTCCCATAGCTTGAAACTTCCCATTTTTGATTGGTTAAGATCAATCACAATTTTAAATCATCAATAGGCAGACAATTTGGCATATTATGACCTTATTGGCAGTTGTAGGATTTAGTATAACTCATGCCTTATTTTAGGGCCTTTTACATTTTTGAGTTATAATTCATATTTTTCCACTATTATCTCTATGCTATGATTTGGTTTTTATACTTGATATGTTGTAGAATACCATTTAGTAGTAGCAGAGGAGATCACTAGGCTTATCTATGTAGAAGCTCTTATGAAGCTGTGTAGTAGAGAAATTCATCACATTTTAGTTCTGTGTAGAGGCTATATATGGTTGTGTAGCAGTAAAAAGTATGTAGAAGATGTGATCAATAAATTTTTCCAAGCATTGTAGGCATAGCTATAGACCCTGAGTAGACCAAAAAAAGATCTGTTATAATTCTTCAAAATTGACTGACATTTTAGAGGATCAAGTTAGGTACCAACTTTTGGTGGAACAAAAGCCCTATTAGTAGGGAAGATTGATCCAAGAGGATCCATATTCACTCCAAAATATAATTCATCAAATTTAAGATTGAGCATTGGCACAACGTAGAGCTCATCAAGAGCTTTCCAATGGTATGCAAAACTTTGGAAATGGAGCTCGTATGCTTCTTGTGCAATTGGTCAAAGTTCTAGTCAAAGATAATCAACATGTGGTAAAATCTAGTCAGACTTAAAAAATTAACCATTGTGGAATGTTATAAATATATTTCTATGATGTATATCTCCTCACTATCTTTCTATCACATTTTACAATGATGTCTATCTATGGGTTTCGAGACTTTCTGAAGGTCTATTGTTGATTTGTGTGTAATCTTAGAGTATCCATTTGATAATTATGAGGAATTGGACATGTACTCAATTTTAAAGGAAATGGATCAGTTTGTACTATAAGTGAACCTAAAGATGTAGGCATTATCAAACTTTGTTATCATGTGTTTGTTGTGAGTGGATTCTATTTTTGCATTCTGTTTCTGTATTTTAATTAATCTTGTTTATTAATTATTATTGAATGCATAAATAGATAAAATAAGATAAAAGGTCAAATTCAATTTCATTTCTATGAATGTTTCATGAAATTATGTGATTTGACCAAAGGATCCAAGGTAAAAAAATTTGCACAGAAATAAGTGCTAGTTTACGAATCATTTGGAGATATCCTGAAGCTAGTAATATAGTGCTAGAGATACACAAAACAATAGATCAATAGGGGAGGCAAAGTTTTAGAGCTAAAAACAAAAAATTGTATATATTAAATGAATCTAAAACTTCTCTTACAATCTAAATTAAACTCTTAAACAAACATAGGTACAACTATCATAATATTCTTTAAAAATACCTAATATTCTATCCTTTTCTTTTCTAATAAAAAATTACCCTATCTCAACTATAAATTATTTATTTTCCTCCTTATATTATGTTGCAATGTCTATGCTCTGACTATTGTCATAAAATATTCCTCTTGCTATTATTCTCCTACTTTCCCTTCTCATTATCTCACAATATATTGTTGTGTATCCTTTTATCTTTTTCTTCTCTTTTCTATCTTCTTTATGTTGTTATTTTTATGTTTTATTCTTTTCTCTCATTATATTTTGTCTCTTCTTCCTTTTGTCTATTCTACTAGTCTTCTTACATGCCACCATCTCTCCTTCCCAACTTAAATGGTTCTAAGAAAATTTTAAATTTGAAATGTTGTTTAATAACTCCAGAGCTAGGTATGACAGGTGAAATAAGGTAGACATATATTATTTTAACACTCTCCCTTCTTCATGACCTTCTTTCTGTGCTTTATTTAGTGTTCTTAATCTCTAAAACATCTCTATAACTTCTTGTCATATTCCTATATCCTTTTGTGTTCATTTTGAACAAGTCCATATTTGGACTATTAGACTCAAAATCCAACCTATTGGACTTTGGAGCTTGGATGATGGACTCTGGATCTTGTTGATGGACTCTAGAGCTTGGCTGATGGAATCCAAATCTTGGTTGATATAATTTAGAGCTTTGTTTATGGACTCTGTATCTTGATTAATTGACTCCAAAACTTGGCTAATATAATTTGGAGCTTATTGATGGACTCTAAAGCTTGGTTGATAGACTCCAGAGCTTCATTGATGGACTTGGAATCCAATTTATGGGACTCCAAATCTAACACAAAACCTTTTAGAGCCAATTTTTTGGCATCTATGACTCCTAAATTCTCTCTTAAACATATAATACTATATTTTAACAAAGGCTTAGTGAATATTCTAATGATTTATTGCTCTGTCTTGAAAAATTTAAGCTCTATCATCCTTTTTTCAAATGACTCTCTAATAAAATGATATATGATTTAAATATGTTTGCTTCTACCAATAAAAATTTACTATTTGAAAATACAATGGAAGATATGTTATCATAGTAGATAGTTGAAGCTCCTCATTTCTCCTCATGTAAATTTGAAAGGATTCTCCTAATCTATATGGCCTGACATGCTACTACATTTGTTGTTATCTATTCTACTTTAGCTATAGAAAGTGAAACTACGGGTTGTTTCTTTGAATCCTAATAAATGGCTCCTGACCTAATCTAAAACACATATCCTGGTGTTATCTTTATATCATCAAGATTACCAGCCCAATCACTATCCATGTAGACAACTAACTAAAACTCATCTACTATTTCATACAAAAATCCATAGTTTCTTTTGCCATTCACATATCTTAGTATCCTCTTGTCTACTTACCAATATGTTTATTTTGGTATCTCCATGAATATATATATATATATATATATATTCATGGAGACACCAAAATAAACATATTGGTAAGCAGACAAGAGGATATATATATATATATACATATATATATATATACATATATATATATATATACATATATATATATATATATATATATATATATATATGTATATATATATATATATATACATATATATATATACATATATATATATATATACATATATATATATACATATATATATATATATATGAGGTTGAGTACATACATGATGTTTGGTCAGTTTGTAGTTAAATACATCAAACTTCCCACTAAAATCTTGTACTGTGTAGGGTTCACATTGTTGTTGTAATATATATATATATATACATATACATATACATATATATATATATATATATATATATATATATATGAGGTTGAGTACATACATGATGTTTGGTCAGTTTGTAGTTAAATACATCAAACTTCCCACTAAAATCTTGTACTGTGTAGGGTTCACATTGTTGTTGTAATATTCTTTGTGTAATTTTAAGCTTGTTTGAACTAGGGTTGATATTGGTTTATTTCCAAGCATCCTAAACCTCTCCAAAATATCTTTTGCATACTTGTCTTGGAATATAAATATTCCACTATCCATTTTCTTGACTTTTATGCCAAGAAAATAATTCAACAAACATAAATTAGTCATTTCAATCTCCTTCTTCATGACTATTTTGAACTCTTTTATGGATTGATTTGAAATTCTAATGATTAAATCATCCACATATAAAACAAAAATCAAAATACCTTCTTTATTTTCCTTGATGTAAAGAGTGGGCTCACTACCATTTTTTATAAATCCATTGCTCAACAAGTACGAGTCTATTCAGTTGTACCATGCCCTTCGTGTTTGCTTGAGCCCATACAATGCCTTTTTTACATATATATCTTATTTTCATGCCTGAGAATCTCATAACTAGGTGGTTTTCCCACATAAACCTATTATTCTAACACTCCATTCACTAATGTTGAATTGAGATCCATTTGATGCACCTTCCACTTATGTTTAACAACTATAGCTAAGATTTTTCTCACCATTTCTAGCCTTGATACAAGTGTAAATGTCTCATTGTAGTCACATCTAGGCCTTTTCTTGTAGCCTTTCACAACTAACCTTTCTTTATGTCTCTCTATCTTGGATTTGGGAGTGATTTTAGTTTTGTAAACCCATTTCAATCTAATGACCTCTTTTCCTATTAGAAGGTCTACTAGTTCCCATGTCTTATTTTTCTCAATGGCATGCATTTATTCATCCATTGCCTCACACCACTTATTTTCCTTTATTAATTCCTCAAAATAGATAGGATCAACTACTAAAAAGAGAGCATAATTCATTATTTCATCTTCATTTTCTTCAGACCTTGATTTCTCGTAGACTTATTACAAACTCTTATCCTTGATAAGCATTGACTTGAGTTTGAAGAGGATGATGTTGACTCATGAACTACTCTTTAACCTTTTTGTTGGATATTTCCACTAGATAAATCAACCCTTTCTGAGATAGGGATCTTACTCAATGTATGGGTGGTTGTACCACATGTTGTTTCATTTTTAAGAAAGGGTACACTAGCCCTTGTTTGTACTTATTTATCTTCTTATCTCACTTCTCATGTTGCATCTTCAATGAACTAAAAATCATGGTTGATTATTATCTCTTTAGTGATGATATTGTATAACTGATAAGCCTTTGATCACTCACTATACCTATTTAATATGCATTTCTCTCATTTGTCATCCCACTTTGATCTTATTTTATTGGGCACATGTGCATATGCCACACATCCAAACACTCTAAGGCATTTAACACTTAGTTTATAATTGTTCCATGAATATTTAGGGATCATATCCCTAACACTCTTATTAGGACATATATTTATCAAATATATGGCTATTGTTATAGCCTCAACCCAAAACTCATTAGACAAACCTTTTGCCTTTAGCATGCTTCTTGACATCTCTTCAATGGTTTGCTTCTTCTTCATAGCCACACCATTTTGTTGTAGTGTATACCTAGCTATAAATTACTTATTTATGACGTTATCCTTGAAAAAATAATAAACTCATTTGATATATATTCTCCCCCTCTATCCATTCTCAAAATATTTATGTAATGGCCACTTTGTTTCTCAATCATGGCCCTGAATTTCTTGAAGGTTTCAAATGCCTATAATTTTTTCTTAAAAAAGTACACCCATGTCTTATGGTTGAATTCATCTATTAATGTCATGAAATAAAAATTTGTAGATAAATAATGAGTCTTTGTGGACCACACAAGTCTGAATGATTCAGTTCTAAAGGATCTCTTGATATCCATGACATACCAACAAGAAATACACTCCTATGTTGCTTCCCCAATATGCATCCTTCACATAATTTTCTTGGATGTATAATTTTCTTCTTGTGAATAAGGTTCATCCCATCAAAACTCAAATTCCCATATCTAAGGTGAAAAAGTGTAGATTCATCCATGACCACTGATTTAAATGTTGTTTCATGTTCACTTTGCATCTTCAAAACAAACATCATATTGAATTTCATCTTGACTATTTTAATATACCTATTGCATCCACTCCTATCAAAGATGATACATTTTACATCTTAAAATCTCATCCTATACCATTTTTGGAAAAGTTTCCCAATGTTAATTATGTTTTGCTTCAACTCAGGCACATAGTAAACATCTTAAATTTGTATTTTATCACCTTTATTAGTGCAAATAGAAATTTTGAATTTGCCCATGATGGGGACCTTCTCATTATTTCCCATATTTACCTCTAATTTTATTGGCTCATTAATGTGGTTGAACATGAATTTTTTCCCACTCATATGGTTGATAAAACCACTATCCAAATACCAAATGTCTCTAGTACTTTGCTTAGCTATATTTTATGTTATGAACAAGTTTCCACCTTTCCTATTCCTATTAGGATCATCCTCTTATTTCTATGAGAAATTTGAGTTTTTATTATTTAAATCATACTCCTTATTTCTATACTTACTATCATAATGCCAATACCTCTTACAATAATAGCATTATACATTTTATTTATCATATATTTGTGTAGAACTACCTATAAAAGTGTTTTTGACCCTTATGCTTCCTCTTCCATGTTATTCTTGATGGTTATGTCTTCCAAATTATATATTAATATAAATTATTCCTCGTCCTCTGTTGTTTTCTCCTCTCCCCATGCCTCTCACATTCATGTGTATCTTGAAGGATTTTTCATTGGAGGAGGTGGATGAACTATTTAACCTTTGTTCATGGGTTTGTAAAGATACCATTAGTTCATCAACCATAATTTTTATCAAGTATTTATACTCCTTAGTTTTAACCACTATAGGGTAAAATTTGATTAGAAGGCTCCTCAACACCTTCTTAATGATTCTATGATCTTAAAGAGTGTCTTCATTTGATTGAAAATACTCATTGTCCTTGTGAAGAAGTCATTGATATACTTGGTTTATTTCATCATAAATGTTTAAAATTATCATATTAACAACTATAACTTGACAAGATTCACCTTGTCACTACCTTTATAGGCATTTTTATAAATGTCCCAAGTTTTCTTCGAGTGGGTAATTGTTGTTGTCCTTGGAAATATTGAATAAGCTAGGTCCATTTAGGTGTAACTAAGAGCCTTGGTGTCCTTGTTTTTGTTCTCTATCAATGAATTATTTCATGCTTGGGATAGTTTATTAAAGGTTTTTTGGTCTACAACCTATGTATAACCTCTTTATGTAGGCTCTCATAACTCTTGTGAGCTAAGTGTGGTCTTTATCTTGATACACCATACATCATAGTTATTACCTTAAAATATAATAGGTTGATACCATGAAATAATGATTTTTTCCATTTATAAAATATCCTATTAACTTGTATATGATACTATTTATTATTAAAATAAGGAGATATACTCCTAAACACATTCAAATAGCTTAGCTCTAGAGATATCCCAAAGCTAGTAATATAGTATTGGAAATGCACAAAACAATATGTATAAATGAAACTAAAATAGGGGAGGTAGAGATTTAGAGATTAAAAATAATAATAATATATTAAATGACTCTAAAACTTCTATTACAATCTGACTTAAAATCTTAAACGAACACAACTACATCTATCATAATATTCTTACAAAAGACCTGATATTTTTTCTTCTTCTTTGCTAATAAAAAACCACCATGTATCTATAATGAATTATTTTTTTTACTCCTTATATTATATTTTAATGTATATTATCTGACTTCTATCATAAAATATTTCCCTTTTTGTTCTTCTCCTTCTATTTTTCCTTCTTACTATCTCGTAATCTACTAATGTGTATCTGATGCAAGAGCATCACTTTTAATGAATATTTTTTTGTAAATTTTTGGTTTAACGCATTAAATTAGGTTTAATAACACCTTATATGTCCTAATAATTCCCCAATAATTTTTATGTTTCAATTTGGTAGCCTAGAAGTGCATTTAGCTAGTTTAAATTTTCAAATTTTGGTTTTCCCGCCAAAACTAGTATGTTCAAAAAATTGAATTTATAGTTTGTTTTTAGGACTTATATGGGTATGGTAAGGTTTGAAAAATATTTTTAACAATATTTTAATTTATTATATACCAATTTATACCTTTTACAAGGGTTTAAAGTGGTTATGCATGGAAAAACAACTTTGGAGTTTTGTCACCTTTGCAATGCTGTCATGTAACTGTTGGCAAGACTCCTCCAAGGTAGTTACACTTAGTTAATTGCATAAAAAACGTAAAAATTTATAATTTTAATAATTTATTAATTTTTTTAAATAAAAATATTTTAAGGAAGGAGAAATAAATAAGCCCCTATTCTTGAAAACAAGATTCAGACCCTATTTTGAGCATTTTTTGTATTGGTTGCAGACTGTTAATTTTGTGATTAATAAACTAATGTAATATGAAAATAGTTTTATACACATTTTAATTATTATTTAATGTGTTTTTATACTAAAATTTTCAATCATTAATAATCCATCCATTCATTGTTCAAGAATAATATCAGGCAAACCCCTGTTTTGGGAGCCTTTTTGTCGTGTGTAATCTGTGTGTATACTTTTTGAATGAATGGTCATTGTTTCAAATTTCACTATGTGATAAATTCATATAAATATATTTGATATTTTTTAATGAGTTTTTATTCTCTAAGGAAGGACACAACAATATAGTTGATAATTGGATATTGGTTTAGATACCCTATATTCCTTAACATGGTTTGTATGATTGAATGGTGACTGTGTGTCTTGAAGGAAGGATCCATAAATTGATGATAAAGTATTTTGGGATATTAAGGTGAGATTTTTTAATGTTATTATAAATTTTATTGATAATTTGACTAGATTTTTTATGTTTTATCCATCTTGATAGGTGCACAGACTTGTAACTTTCTTGTTCTCATGTATAATCAACCTTATTTTGAATTAGAAATCTTTGACAAAGGATTGGGAAGTGGAAAAAAACACTTGGATTAGTTGAGGAAGGTATATATGGACCTAATAAACCTTTTTTATTATTTTATACCATTTTAATCATTCACAATTGATTTTTGACTGCTCTTGGGTTGTCACAAGCTACCAAAAGCCCTAAATTAGGGTTTCAACAATATCTAGAGATTTAACAATTAAATAACACAAAAATTTGTAATCATATTAATATTCATATTATATAACTTATTTTAAAAATTTTAATAGTGTATGTATATTTATGGTATATAATTTGAATGCTCTAAGGTGAATTAGGCCTAACGAGGGCTAATTGAGAAGGCTAAAAGTGGGAAAGTGGACCTAGTTAAAGAGTTAAACCACTAAATTTGACACATGGATGTATTTTGACAAGATAAAAAAGAATCCATTATTTTTAAGTCAAATATAATTGTATTTTTTCTGTACTAGTAATAAAATAGGGTCTAAGGGCTAGTAGAAGGGGTCAAAAACATAGGGTATTTGGTTAAGAGTTACAAATTAAGACTTTTTGAGTAGAACCTCTACACCATTTTTGTATCAAAGCTAAGATAAGATGATTTAGGACAAGTGGGAGAGATAATATTCTTTGGAGAAGAGAAATATAGGTACTTGTTTGATAGATTGCCTAAATAAGGTTCAAAATGCCACCTAGGAGAAATAGAGGAGGTGCAACAAGGAACCAAGGAAAATAAGATGTTATATTGGTAGAGTTGAGGGAGATTAGAGTTATATTGGATGAAAGGTTAAATTTTGTATAAAAAAACCAAATAAGAGGAGTCCTAATAGGGGACTTGAGTGATAAGGAAGATAATCCATAAGACCAAGTGGAAGTAAAAGGAGAATAGACAGTTGAAGGACCTAAAGATCAAGGTGTAGAGAGACTCATGAAGGTGATCATGAGTCAAGGTTCCAAACAAAAGGTGGAATTACCCACCTATTTAGTTGGTCTTTATGTATATGAACTCATGGATTGGGTGAATGAGTTAGACAAATATTTTGAATATGAATAGGTACCTAATGATAAAAAGGTCAAGTTTTCAAGAAGCAAACTAAAGGGGAATGCTTTCATTATGGTGGTACTTCACAAAAGATGAGAGAACAAATATAGGGAAGAACAAGATAACTTCTTGGGATAGAATGGTTTCTAAGCTCAAATCCAAATTCTTTCTAGGTGATTATGAGACAAACTTATTTAGATAATTACAAAATTTAAAGCAAAAGAAAATAACTATGAAGGCATATACCAAGGAGTTTTATAAGATGACCATCAAGTCTAGACACATTGAGGAGGATAAAGAAAATATTACAAGGTACTTGAATGTCCTAAGGTACAATCTCTAAGATGAACTAGCAATTGTTAGCCCAAGAACACTAAAGGAGTGCTATCAATTTGCACTCAAAGCTAAAGACAAGTTAAATAGGAAGCATAATCAGAAAAATAGAGGAAGGGGAAAAAATTTTAGAGGTAGAGGACAGAAAGGGGTCAGAAATTTATCATAAAGAAACCATCATGATGAATCAATCAATTCACAAGAGCAGTCCACTAATTCTAGAGGTGGATTTAGAGGCATGGGACCTTTTAATAGAGATGATTATTCATCAAGAGGTATAGGAACAAATGGATTTGAAAGAAAGTGTTTCAATTATAACAAGTTTAATGGCCACAATCAATGGTAATGCCTAGAGGACCAGCCAACAAGAAGCCCAAGAAATGAAGGGAAAAATCAATTACATAAGGAGGAGAGGAAGAGAGTGTTTGATCTCCATCACACATGGAAGGGACTGAATTAGGAGAATCATTCCTCATAAGGATGGAGTTGAGAAATCCAACCAAGGAGAAATAACCACCACAAAGTAAAACTCTCTATAGAACATCATGCAAGTGCCAAGGTAAGTGTTGCAAAATGATCATTAATTCAGGAAGTATGGATAATCTTATTTCATTAGAAATGGTTAACAAGCTTGGGATAAAGAAACTACCTCACTCCACTTCATACAAGGTGTCATGGTTGAATAAGGGACAAAAAGTCTTTATGAGTGAAAAAAATTGATTAGATTTCCAAATTAGAAGCTATAAAGATAAGGTACTTTGTGATGTCATCCCCATGGATGTGTGCCATGTGCTTCTTGGAAGGCCTTGGAAATATGATAGGAAAAATTCTCATGATGGGAGAATGAATATGTATACTTTGATGAAGGATGGATTTAGTCACACTTTTCTACCCTTAAAGGATGAGGAGAGTGATCAACATGTTGGTTCACATGTGATGTTTGTAAGTAGAAAAGAGTTTTTGAATGCCATGCATGAAGAAGAAATAAGATTTACTTTGATAATCAGACCTAGGATTGTTATGAAATCCACTAAGATAAATGAGATACCCCTAGATATTTAAGAAATGTTTGAGAAGTATGTTGATATAGTTGTTGATGAGCTACCAAATACAATCCCACCTATGAGGAGCATAATACATCATATAGACTTTATACCTAGAATAAGTATACCAAATAAGGTTACATACAATATGACCCCACAAGAGAATGTTGAGATCAAAAGATGAGTGTAGGATTTACTTGACAAAGGACTGATCAAAAAGAGCTTAAGTCCATGTGTAGTTCCCATAGTGTTGGTGCCAAATAAGGAAGGTGAATGGAGAATGTGCACTGATTCTAGGGCCATAAATAAGATCACCATAAGGTATAGATTTCCACTTCCCAGGATGGAGGAGTGGATCAAGATGCTTTTCCAAGATAGACCTCAAGATTTTATATTACCAAATAAGAATCAAGCAAGGTGATGAATGGAATACTGCTTTCAAGATGAATAAAGGTTTGCATGACCATCAATGCACCTATCACTTTCATGAGATTAATGAATGAGGTACTAAAGGATTTTATAGGTAAGTTTTTAGTGGTTTACTTAGATTAATCAAAGCAAGGAGGAACATCTTCATCATTTGGAGTTGGTCATAAGGAGGCTACAAGAAGAGAGGTTATTGATCAACCTCAAGAAGTGTGATTTCATGAAAAGAGATATGTTGTACCTTAGATTTATCATATCACAAGGCATGATGAAAATGGACAAGAACATGGTGAAGGAAATCATGGAGTGGCCAACACCTAGGATGATAAGAAAGGTAAGGATTTTTCATGATTTGGAAAGTTTCTATAGAAAGTTTATAATAAATTTTAGTGGAATTTGTGCTCCCATCATTGACACCATCAAGGGAGATAACAAAAACTTTATGTGGAATGATAAGGTAAAGAAAATCTTCCAATACTTGAAGTAAAGAATCATGGAGCATCCTATATTATCATTTCTAGACTTAAACAAAGTATTCCATATAGAGTGTGATACAAGTGGTGTAGCCATAGGGGCTATCCTAAGCCAAGAAGTCAGACCTATAGCCTATTTCAGTGAGAAGTTGAATGATGCTAAGAAGAGGTATTCATCCTATGACTTGGAGTTTTATGAAATGGTGTAATCATTGAAGAAATTGAGGCATCATCTCATGCCAAAGGAGTGCATAGTGTATACAGATAACCATGCACTTTAGATCATATCTAATACGACTAAGTTGAACCAAAGACATGTGAAATGGGTGAAGTACATGAAAAATTTCACCTTCACAATCAATCATAAATAAGGATAAAGCAACAAGGTTTCAGAGGCATTGAGTAAGAGAGTATTATTGGTGTATGAGATTCAGTTAAAGAGTATTGCCATTAAGACACTCAAAGATTTATATGAGGATGATGAAGACTTCAAGGAAGCATACAATGCATGCAAACACCCAAGTATACTCAATAATGAGCCATAGTTAGATTATGTACTTCAAGATGGATTTGTGTTCAAAGGATTATAGTTTTGTGTGCCCAAGAGCTCTATAAGAGGAAATCTAATCTAATAAAAGCACAATGGAAGCATGGCAGGCCATTTTGGGCTTGACAAGACATTGGAGTTGCTCACTAGGCACTACTATTAGCCTAGAATGCAAGAAAAAGTATGGAACTATTTAGAAAGATGTAAAATTTGTTAATTAGCCAAGAGTAAGATCACTAATACATATTTTTATCAACCCCTACCAGTCCCACATAGGCCTTGGGAATCTATAAGTATGGACTTTGTGATGGGATTGCCTATAACATAAAGGGGTTTTAATTCTATTTTTTTAGTTGTTATAGATTCTCTAAAATGGCACATTTTATACCATGTAGAACCAAAAATGATGCAACACATGTGGATAATTTTTTTGTAAGGAGGTAATGAGGCTTCATAGATTTCCTATGAACATTATTTCTGATAGGGATACCAAGTTTCTTGGTCACTTATGGAGGACATTGTGGAAGAAGCTAGGCACAAACTTGAGTTTTAGTTCAAATTACCATTCTCAAATAGATGGGTAAATTGAGGTGGTGAAATGAATCTTAGGGAGCTTATTGAGGTGTTTGTCCAAAGACCATCCCAAGCAATGGGATCTTATGTTACCTCAAACAGAGTTTACTTACAATGATTCTACCAACATGAGCATTGGTATGAATCCATTCCAAGTGATCTATGGCATGTATCTTAGAGGTTATTTGAGGTTAGAGAAATCAGACATATGGTCAAGAGAAGTGCTGAAGGTGAGGATTTTAAAATGGCAATGAAAGAGGTGCATGAACAGGTGAGAAAACATTTGGAGTCTAGTGTTGACAAGTATATGAAATAGGTAAATTTGAGTAGAAGATAAATGAATTTATAAATTAGGGACTTAGTATTAAATCATTTAAGGAAAGAAATGTATCCAAGTGGTGAATACAATAAGCTGGAGATGAAGAAGCTAGGTCTTTACAAGATTCTCAGAAAGTTTGCAAACAATGCATACAAATTAGAATTACCTAGTGGAGTTGGAATTTTACCTATATTTATTGGTTCATACTTGTACCCTTATAAATAATGATATGAATGAGTAAATACATCATATGATTCAGATACAGTAGGCCCAAATTGGGCAAGACAGTTTCCTAAGGCCAAGACATAAGAGATGGTGTGTATTTTGGATAATTAAGTGATCAAGAGGATTAGAGACAAATAGTATTTCAAATATTTGGTCAAATGGAAGAATAATATAGTATAATATGCCATTTTTATGACTTATATGACATAAAAAAGTGAGGGAGTACTATATAATCACTCATGAGCAGCAACCCATGAGTTCTCTTTTCCTTTCCCTAGGAGTATGATAGAGGAGCATCACTCTTAGGGAATGAATTTTGTCAATTTATAGTTAAATAAATTAAATTAGGTTGTATAACACATTATATGGCCTTTTAAGTCCCAAATAATTCTTAGGTTTCAATTTGGTAGCCTAGAAGTGCATTTAGCTAGTTTAAATTTTCAAATTTTGGTTTTCTTGCCAAAACTAGTATGTTCAAAATTTTGAATTTCTAGTGTGTTTTTAGGACTTGTATGGGTATGGTAAGGTTTTAAAAAGAGTTTAAACATGATTTTAATGTTTTATATACCCATTTTTACTTTTGAAAAGGGTTTAAAGTGGTATATGCATGGAAAAACAACTTTGGAGTTTTGTCACCTTTGCAATGTTGTCATGTAACCATTGGCAAGACTCCTCCAAGGCAGTTAAACTCAATTAATTGCATAAAAAATGTAAATATTTAAAATTTTAATAATTTATTCATGTTTTTAAAGAAAAATATTCAAATTAAGGAGAAATAACGAAGCCCTTGATCTTGAAAACAAGATTTAGACCCTGTTTTGAGCATTTTTTATATTGTTTGTAGACTGTTAATTTCATGATTAATAAACTAATGGAATATTAAAATAGTTTTATATGAATTTTAATGATTATTTAATTTTTTTTAGAATACAATTTTATATAATTAATAATCCATCCATTCTTTATTCAAGAATAATATCAGACAAACCCCTGTTTTGGGAGCCTTTTTGTTGTGTGCAGTCTATGTGTATACTTTCTAACTGAATGATCATTTATTTGAATTAAAATATGTGATAAATGTATCTAAATATATTTTATATTTTTTGAGTGTGTATTCTAAAATTAAGGACACTAAAATATAGTTGATTCTTAAATAGTGGTTTAGAAACCCTATTTTTTGTAACAAGCTTTGTATGATTGAATGGTGACTGTGCTTCTTGACGGAAGGATCCATAAACTAATGAAAAAGTATTTTAGGATATTAAGGTGAGTTTTTATAACACACTTATAAATTTTCTTGATGCTTTTACTAGCTTTTGTACATTTTATCCATCTTGATAGGTGCACAGACATGTAACTTTCTTGTTTTCATGCATAGTCAACCCTATTTTGAATTAGAAATATTTGACAAAGGATTGGGAAGCAGAAAAAACACTTGGATTAGTTGCAGAAGGTATATAAATACATAATAAACCTTTTTTTAGTATTTTAAACCCTTCCAATTGTTCACAATTGATTTTTTACTTCTCTTGGGTTGTCACAGGCTACCAAAAGCCCTAAATTAGGGTTTCAACCATATCTAGAGATTTAACCATCAAAATATTACAAAAAATTGTAGTCCTATCAATATTCATATTAAATAAATAATTTTAAAGTATTTTTGAGTTTATGAATAGTGTGGTACATAATTTTAATGGTCCAAGGTGAATTAGGCCTAAAGAGGACTAATTGAGAAGGCTAAAAGTGGGAAAATGGACCTAATGAAAGAGTTAAGCCACTAGATTTGACACATAAGTGACTTATGAAAATGGAAACAAGAATAAATTATTGGTAAGTAAAATATAATTGTAATTTTTATATAATAGTAATAAAATAGGGTCTAAGGGTTAGTAGAAGGGGTCAAAAGCATAAGGTGTTTGGTTAAGAGTTACAAATTGAGACTTTTTGAGTAGAACCTCTACATCATTATCCTTTTATATTTTTATTCTATTTTATATCTTCTCTAGACTATTTTTTTTGTTTTATATTCTCATATTTCATTCTATTTTTTCTCTTCTTCCTTTTGTCTATTATGCCAGTCTTATCACCTACCACCAGCTCTCGCACCCAACTTAAATGGTTTCAAGCAAATTCAAAATTTGAACTATTGTTCAATAACTATGGAATTGGATAGGGTAGGTGAAATAAGGAAATGATATATTATTTTGACAAAATAACAAGAAAATATTGAGGAATTATCACCAATTGTGTTATTAATTATTTTGTCTTAAGATGTATCTAATTTGTGTTCACATTTATAGACTGAACATTTTTGCCTAAAATGGGTAGAGCTTTTGTGATGACGCATTACATTATTCATGAAGATTGATTGTATTATTTATGTAGGTTGATTGTCTGGGGATATTATCATGGAGTGCACTTATTTAAAAATAAACCTAGAGAGAATTTATGACATTATGTGTGATTTTTAATACAAATTTTATTTGGTTCAATGTCTTGATAATAAATGTGGATGACCTTGACATACTTTGTGATTCAAAAGAATGGTTTTGAAAAATATTTTACTTGGAAGTAAGTGTTTTATCTTGTATGGCTTGTAGGTCATTTTTACAAACCTTATAGACATCAGAACATAAAATAAATATAGTTTATATATTTTTGTTTTATAAATGTCACATCAAGATCTGTTTGGAGAAATATACTGTTTGTTTCCTTCATGACCTCCTATTATGACAATAAATGGGTAATATAAAGGTGGATTTACAATAAAATATTTTTCAAGGGTACAAGATCATTTTAATGACATTGAATGGGTTGATATTAAAGGTGATGTTTCTCTTTACTTATATCAAAGAGTTTATATTGTGTACCGTACATAATTTTTTCAATGTAAATTATTTTTTAACAAAAGTTAAAGAGGCTTAGGATTATTGGTAATTTATATTTTTTAACTTATATAACTTTTCAATGTAAATTATTTTTTTTAAAAAGCTAAAGAGGTTTAGGATTCTTGGGAATTTATATTTTATAATTTATATAAATTTTTATTGTAGATTGTTTTTTTAATGGAAGTTAAAGAGCTTAGGATGAAAATAGATAATCCTTGTTTAATTTGATGGTTACATGTTCATTTTCATTTAATGTTAAATCTAAGGAGGCACCATGTCATATTGTTTCTACCATCATTTTTTTCCTTCCAAAACACTTCATCAGTGAGGAATCTAAGTGCATCAGCTTTATGATATAAGTAATACTTAATACCCAACATTTCAACACAACAAAAGCTAAACTTTATATGGTTTATTTTATCATTTATCCTAAATCCTCCCATAAGATTCTCAATTCATATCTAGATACATTGACACAACATCAATTATACTCATTTTTTGGGTTGTTATATTGACATTCATACCATTACATGTTCCTTTAATTAGTGTCACCACCATAATCTATATGTTACTTCCTAATGTCATCTCATATATAATCAAGCCTTCCTTCTTCCTCACGTGAAATATAATTAAATCCTACATGTGTTGATATATAGTTAATTATGCCCCCTTTTCCATAGTTTTACTCATCCAATTAGTCACCTCATCAGACTATAAATTAGCTTTAATTCATTTTAAATAGATTCCATTTTCATATTTTGTAATTCATATTCTTCTCATGCTAATGCTTCTAGTTCATTGCTTCATGCATACATCTATCAATAACTTATGATATTAATGCCAAGCTCAATATCCCTTTAGGAAAGTGACTAAAAGTTCACTAGGTATGATCTTCATATGGTACAAGGAAGTGGAAATTTTCTTGTGAAATAATCAATAGGTATGCATGGATTGGAGAACATGAAGGCTAACTATAGACACTCAATTATCACCACTCTCATGTTGAAATTAAAATTATAATAATTTCTAGTAATAATGCAATAAATCACTAAAACTTCCAAATTCTTCCACATAATTGGTGTGCACACTGTGAAACATATTGTTGCATCCCATGATTACAACATTACACTATATACAACCATCAACTTCACTTAATTCATCCCAAGTCAAATTATGACAATACAAGAGACATTTTGAATTAATTAGGTCAAATGTTTCTTCAAATTTCAAAATTCATAACACTTTCTATTAAGTTAATAAAACTTTATTAATTAACCTAATATTATTCTAATTATAAATTCCATAGCTTTTAGAATTACAAATTTTATAAATTATTTAATTGAATTATTCCCCCACTCTCATGGAAAGTGACCAAGTGGTTGATGACATCATGATAACATCATTGACAGATATTTGAAATGATGACATCATAACAAATTTCAGGAATGATGACATCATTTTGAAAGTTGTTAAGCACTAAAAAAATATCAAGCAAATATCTAAATTTGTAACTTGTGCTTAATTAATGCCAAATATTAATTGCATTTTTTCATACCAAATTTGACCAAGGCTCAACCACACATCTTGAATCACATATAACAGTTGAAATCAATTAAAAAAACCTATAAATATATGAACCATGTACCATTATTCTCAAGTCTTGAACATATAATGAAGTTATACCATTTTTATCAACCTTTCAACCGTCAAGCCTTCGAAACCATTTCTCTTATTTGATCAATCATCCATAGTGTAAGGGGAGATTTTATTGATATGCGTGTGTGAAATTAACAAAGACTCCAAGTTATAAATTTAGGCATAATCATGTATGTGTTTTGGCTAGTTAATGATGTCCATGAGGAAGGTAATAGCTTTTGATTGCTTTCTATTTATGTGCCTTGCCTAGACCTTGCCCAATTTGAGGAACCATGCTTGAGGAGTTGTGTTTCATGATTTTGTTTGATTTGGAATACTTAAATAATAAACTAACTCTTATTATAATTATTTTTTATATTTACATTTACTTGGTGTTATCCTGGTTATTGAGCTGCGATCATGTCAATTATGTGGGCCTATAACTTTCTCACCATACCGCATAAATATATGTAACATCACCATCTACTGTGCTTCCTAAGTATGCCCATACCACTGGATGAATAGCTATATATCTCCCAATTGCCTTTGTCTTATGAATGTGTGGCCCCCACTCCCTAGTATCTCTGGTAACATGTACAAAATAATTTGGTTCATTAGTCACATCCTAATAAAACCCAAATTATCATTATACCTGATCAGGGCTATATCACTCCACTATAAAGTCTCATATGACATCATGTAATTAATAAGAATTAGCCATATACTGGGTCATAAATCCATCCTCAACCCAACCAAATTATACTACCATATAAGGATGATAGATAAATTTTTCATCTACCATCTTGTCTATGGCCTGAATATAGTAGTATAAATCCCTTTTTGGCCTCAAAGGTTAGCTCATATATAATACCAACTAAAATCTAATGGGTCATAGGTGACACAATGTAGCCTTTGACCAATTAGTCACATAATGGCAATGTGCTCCCAAGCCCAGACCTATAGTAATGTACTCGACCCAATGCTCTTTCCACTCAGAAAAGATATCATTTGAATATCATGATATAATTGAGCTAATAATAGGGTCCCCATGCCAAATAAGTGGTTGAATCTAACATATCTCATACCACTCCTATCATGTTAATATAGAAAAACCAACCATTCTTGTTAGGAAACAACATGTCATTGATAATCACCATCAAAATCATTGCCTCTCTAAGCACTGATGCCTATGGTGGTGGTAGAGGAATATCCTATCCTTATACTAGTACTAATGCATGTCCATGTCCTCTATCCCCTCTTAGGGATGATGGTATTATTACTGCTATTGATCTATCACCACCCCTATGTGGATGGAATCTATTGGAAATATTAGGTCCTCTAGGGAATCAATATCAATGGCCCCACCCTTAATCATAATGTCCATGATCCCAATATAATCCTCTAATATGGCTACCGTACCATGTCACATCTACTAGATATTAAGACCTCAAATTAGTAGCTGCATTATCTGTCACACATTATTAAGAGTCATTTGGACTCACCTATTAGAAGGTGAAATGTATACATATCAGAATGTCAATGCTTAGCTAGCACAAACAAGTAGAATGTATCAACATAAATCATTGGCATCCATGCCATGTGAAATATCCCCATTGTCTCTAGGAACACAACCATCTCCTTGATCCAAATAATAGGATGGCATACTACTCATGATCATCATTCACATGCTATCATGACCTTAAATCACACCTACATATCATAAAACATGTCAATTCTACTTCATTTATTTCTATCTATTTCTCTAAATTGATCAATATTACCAAATTATTCTAATTTCAAACTTAACGATTTATTTTTTTATCCTAATCAACCTCTTCTTCTATTGCCTTCATTTATCTTTGGGTGATCTCACTATTTTTATTGGTAATCTCATCATTTCTTAGGACATTCCCACATTTTCACAATACCTTCTCACAATTTTCTTTAGCCTATTTATGTTATCTCCATTTTATAGATGAGTTTGTTGTTTAGTAAGACATCCCTGTCAATTGGTAAGACAATCTTGTTATTTATCAAGATCATTATTTTGGATAATATCCATCCAAAAAGGAAATCTCATTATTTTCTTGGAATTTTTTTCTTTTATGCCAATTTGTGGTAAAAACATGTGACCTCATTATTTCAAAAATTTCCAATTGTTTTGGAGATATTGCTTAATCTATCATGGCCTTATCACTGGACTAACGATATTGTAATCTTTGTGAGCGACCTCACCATTTTCATTTTTTTGAAAAAAGTAAGCTCTTAGATATATAAATTTTTAAGTGCAATTAAATTCTATTAATGATGAATTTGATCGAGAAGGAAAGTATTTACCAATTCCCCACTCCATGTCAGTCACCAGTACTCTTGCACTCACTAGGATGCCTATAATGCAAAATGTGTGCCATTTTTTCACTCCTCTTGCAAAAAATATATAGATCTAAATTTAAAAATGGGGTAGGTGAAAATGAATTATTTTTACCCCCTAGGGGTAAATTTATAGCTATAATGTTTAATTTTTCACCCCTTATCCCTAAGGTGCTTCCTTTTTCTTCTTAGGAGGCATATTATTGACTCCCTTGACCATTTTTCTTCCCATTTTATTCTAATTACTCCATTTTTCAACTTCTTCTACTAAAACATGTGGAATTTATTATTTTCAAGGCCCTATCCATCCAAAAAAAAATTGGCCATACCCTCGAGGGGGCATCATGGGCCTTCCAAACATTATTTGGGGAATTTTTATGAGCTCTTTTTTTCACAAATCAAGTAATTCAACAAAAGTGGGAATGAGGTCATTTATTCTAATTTTGATCATTTTAAGTGACATTTTTATTCTTTTAAAATCCATAACTTCATCTAAATGTCTTTCCATACCCTTTCAAATTGGGGCAAAATGTAGATATCCAATTTTTACTATTATCATGTCAAAATTGCAAGTCATAATAACTTCCTGCAATAATGCACAAACTGGACTAAATACCATTAAAAATCTCTAATTCATTTGAACACATCACATGCAATTTCAAAAATTGATACATACCTAATTAAGGTAATACACCATAACCACTTGTTATCTTTATTTAAATCAATGTGAATCAATTTTTTTTTACAAGCAACATTCTTGGGTAATTAACTAGAATAAATATTCAAATTTTGATATCACATAAAGCACCCAAAATCTAATTATAAATACTTATCTTTAAAAATAAAATAAAATGGCTAAATGGAAAATATACATAAATTGGATAATATCTAATTATGTCATATTCAAAAACCTAATCAATATCCAAATTGTGACATCATCCGTGACATCATTCATAAAAAAATAAAACATTAAGCATTAATGAAAATAAATATCATGATTAAGGTAAGACGTGCATCATTAATGCAACCTTTTCCAAAATATTTTTTGCTTTGATCCTCCAATATTGAATTGAATTGTTTCCACTCATCTTGGTCTTGATCCAATGGTCAAAATCTATCTAGAAAATCTATAAATAAAAAGGTCACCATAGACCTTTAAATAAACTTTTGTGCAAAGAAACTCTACTTAAATTCCTCAAAAGATTCACTACTTTTCTTTTAATTAGTCCACAAACCATTTCAAATAGTGCTTGGAGAGATGTTTATGGCTTTTACACTATGACATTTATGAAAAACTTTGAGCTTTACATCTAGGCATAATCATGTATGAGTGTCAGTTAGCTAATGAATCCATAAGGAAGGTAATAGTATTTTGATTTATTTTCTATTTATTTATCTTGTTTAGACCTTACCCAATATAAGGAATCATTCTTTGGAAGTTATTTTTCATGAATTTAATTTATCTTGAATACTAATAAAATAAACTGACCCTCTCTTATAATCATGGTTTACATTTACCTAACGTTCCAACCAAATGCAAAAACACTTAATACATAAGAAGTTAGTTCTTGTTAGTATGTAAAAAAAGTATAAAATAATAGAAAATATAAGTTTTAAGCATGGTCCTCAGATTGGACAAGACTTGAAGCAATAAACTTAACAATATAAAGTACAAATAAGATATTTTACCTTCTATTTGGATTTCTCCTTCAAAGCTGATACAATACATGTTTGTTCCTAGATGTAGAGCTTGGAGTCTTTATCGATGTTTTAGCATGGTCAATGGGCATCATTTTCCATTTCAGTATGGATAATTTGAGAAATTAGAAGAAATAGTTTGGAGGGTTGATGGTTGAAAGGATACTAAAAATAGTATCACTTTGTTGTATGTTCAAGACTTGAGAATAATGGTAAATGGCCCTTGTATTTATAAGTTTATTGAATTTATTCCAACTTTTAGATGTATTCAAGATGTATGGTTGAGCCTTGGTCAAATTTTTAAGGCAAAAATGCAATTAATATTTGGCATTAATTAAGCATGGGTTAGAAATTTATATATTTTGTTAGTGTTTGACAACTTTCAAAATGATTTCATGATGATGTAATAATTCTTGATATTTGTTGTGATGCCATGATGATGTCATCATTTTAAATATTTGTTGATGATGTCATCAACCACTTAGCCACTTGCCATGAGAATGGGAGAGTTATTCAATTAAATAATTTATAAAATGGGTAATTATAAAATTTATGGAATTTATAATTAGAAAAAGATTAGGTTAAATAATAAATTTTAATTGATTTAATATAAATTGTTTCAACTTTTGAAATTCAAAAAAATATTTGACCTAATTAATACAAAGTGTCTCTTGCACAATCATAATTTGACTCAGGATGAATTAAGTGAAGTTGATGATTGTGTATGGTTTAATGCCTCAATCAAGGATGCATTAATACATTTCAGAGGGTACATGCCAAGCATGTGGAAAAATTTGTAATTTTTAGTGATTTAGTGCATTATTGTTATAAATTATTCTAATTACAATTTTGACACAAGAGTGGTGAGGATTGAGTGTTTACATTTTTCCCTATTTGAGAAGGCATTATGAGACACAAACAAAGAAATCACTTTTTAAATAATAAAAAAAATCATTTTAAATGATTTGATAATGATGTGTTCACATTTTATTTAATCTTATTCAATTTATTGAAAATGATTTCACAAGGATACCCTAAACAATGTTTTGTATTCGCATGATGCCCCCTCAAAGGAGTGGCCAAAAAATAATATTTATGAAAGGCCTAGAAAATAGTAAAATGGACAAGAAGAAGAGTGCAATTAATCCATGTTTTAGATTAATCTAGTCGATCTAATGCTTACACACATTGATGTCCAATGATGAATAGAATAGAATAGAGGTGGCTCCAAGGCAAGGGAAATTGGGGAAAATTAATTAAAAAATAAGTTGCATACTTTAACATACCCCAAATAGGGAAAAATCTATGGGTTTATAGAATGATCGATCCCAAAACTAGTTGCACACTTTGATTTTCCCTAAATAGGGTAAAAACTATGAGTTTAGAATTATAAGAAAGATGGATGGATTAAATTATCTCAAAGAGGGGGATTGATAGATTAGTGGTTTTCCCTATTATGGTGGATTTGATCATTGATTAAATGATTTCCCCAGAAGTTTGAATTTTATCATTGATCAGTCTTAATTTTTGGTTGATTAATCAATAAATATAGCTAGAGAATGTAACTTGTTACACATATTAAAGATGAAATGAATTATGCAAACATAGGTGTGAAGGTATAATGACTTTTCAAAGAATAAAGAAGCCACAAAATACTAAACACACATTAATGCTCAAAGGTAATGAAATAAATGATTTAGAGAACATAATAATGGTTGAATAAGAATAAGATAGTGGTGATTGAAGAATAAGGGTGGCCGAATTGACCCCAGATTTTGAATGTAACTGAGCACTGCCTACATAATCCAAATAGACCTCAGACTAATGTAATTATCCAAAAAATGGGATAAAATGGATGAGGAAGAATAGAATAGATGATGGATCAATGTGTATGGCTCTTTTATTACATGCACATTTTGAGATGCATGTCTTGATGAGCATATATAGCTAGAATGTTTAATAATTTTGATTTGGTCATGGAGATGTGATGCAATAAAAAATGACTAAAATTATTTGATTAGATAATGAATGATTTTTCAAGGGGAGATACTGATAGCATAGCATGAAATTTTATATAAACCTTGAGCACTTGGATTTTAATGTAGTGCATGACCGTATGCATCATGATATAAAACACTATGATGGCTTGGATATAATGTGAATAAGGATTGACTCTCGATCCAATAGATAAATGACAATAACACACCAATGATAAAAACCATGATGATAATGATAATGTATGTCAATGGATAGACTCAAGTATAAGTACGCTATAGAAACACCATGAGGATGAAATTTTTATCATAATGGACTAATCCAAGACAAAAATAATAAAAGTAAATAAATAGGCAAACAAGTAAACACACAAACAGGAAAATAAAAAGTAGTAGAAATCATATTATTTGTAACCAAGTCAAAATCCACATGTGAAGGTTCAATGAAATAATAAATGGATGGTTCCCACAAGCAAGGATACATTAAATGGAATGACACATCCCAATGGTTTATAAAATGATTTAAACTAATAATTAAACAAAGATAATGATTGGATTTTGGACTAGGCAAAGATTTTTCTATTTTACAACTTTATATTTCTTGTGGAGATTTAAGCCTTTTTTAATGTTTAGGATTTTGTGTTTTTATATTTATCATGGATGTTTTAATCCCTTTTTCCAATTTTTATTATTTTTGGATTTTTTAAAATGTTTTTAGGCTTTTGGGCGTCTCAACTCAATGCAAGATTAAGAGATGCAAAATGTTTTAACTCATAAAATTGTGAGAGCATGTGAGTGGTAGCTCACAAAATGGTGAGATCATAGTGTAATTTACTACAAAAATTATGAGAGTGTGGATTAAATTACTCATAAAACAACAAGAGCATGGATAAAAGGTCATCGAGCTGACCTTAAAAACTGAGCATTGCCTACATAGTCCAAATGGACCTCAAGCCATTATAGTTCATCCTATAGGGAAAGATAATAATTAAGGACAAATGGATAATGCATAATAATAATGGAATAAAATGAGGGAAAGGAATAAGAGTCTCCAATGACTATGTCATGAGATAACCAAATGGTCCAATCGTAAAAATGTCATGAAGGTAATATGCCTAAATGTTTCCCAAATAGAACTTAATATACCTTCCATTTCCATGATAAGTTTAAAATGGGAAGACTTATGGTCAAAATAATATGGGTTAGGATGAATAAGATTAAATGTCTAAAATGGTTGGAATGGAATGGAATGTCCTTCAATGTAAATGATGTTGCCCCCACGTGTCAAAGTACTTACAGAAAAAAAAATTATATATGCATGACACTAGAAACATGGTTCTCGTCATGGTACTTGTCCAAGGTGCCATAAGCATGATTTTCACCATTTGAATGAATTATTTCTCTATTTTTATTCTAATTTTGATTTTTTCTAACTTATTTTAGTTTTTTAGCATCTCAACTCAATAAAGGATTATGAGATGCATAATGCTAACCCCTTGCTATCTAACTAATACCCACTAAGAATAGCTATTATTTCAAGAACCTGTTGTTGATGTAAAGTAAATTGTTGATGTCATGATATTCATTGGTCATTTATTTTGTTTCCTTCAAACCTCTAGATAAGATGTCTTCATAGTCTTTTAAAAAAAGAGTGTTGCCAAGAAAGGTAAAGAAGGTTAGGCATTAGATAGATGATATGATTTGGTAATGTAATATAGGAGGTAAATGAATAATATGAACATAATGAAATATATAATGGTTGAGGAACAAATGAATATTGGGATTTTCATTTACCCACATTGTTTTTTATTCTAGATTCAACATAATTATAGTAGTGGTGGGGCCAAAGACCTCTAAAAATTCTCTAAATAGGACCACAATATTTTTCTATTATTTAGGCCTAAAAGTTGATTCAATATAAATAAACTTTGGATTATTAGTTTTTATGATGTTGACTTAAATATTATCTTCATAAAGTAATGAATCACTAATGTGCTCAGCTATTGGCACCTTGAAGAGGTTTTCACCAACAAAGTCTTCTTGAATGTTTTTATTTGGATCATATAATAGCACCTTGAAAAAATTTTCACCAAGGGACACTGATAATCCATTTCGATTATCCCTTAGCATCATAAGCAAGGTTTCCCTAACAGATTATCATTTTTTATTTTAATTGTCCTCTAGCACCTCAAACAAGGTTTCACTAGAAGAAACTAAGTTTAGAATTTGATTTTACCTTAACACCTCAAACAAGGTTTCCCTAGGATATTGTTCTTCTACTTGAATGTTGTCTTGCATCCCCAATAATTTTTCCACTAAGATGTTTCCATGGGAGAAGTTAAACAGTGTATGATTCTATCAGTCCTAATCAATAGATGTGGGAGAATGGATGTCATTATAATGGCTAGGTTATTTAATGTGAAAGTGATATGAAATTTCAATGGAATGGTAAAAGGCATCACCTTCCTCATAGATTCTACTAGGATAACTTATTTCTATGCTAAAGAAAACATCCTCAACAACCATAAAAGGATCACAAATATTTTCAATCTAATCTATAAAGAGTGTGTGACTAATGTCAGAATAGATATCAAGGTATGTTGATTCAAAATTTGATTTTGAATCAAGTGGATTTGTTAAAAGTGTATATCCAATGTTGTGATATCGACTAATGTAGTCTAATTCTAAAGCTAATTATAACTCAATGGGATCTAAATCTGATGTTAAGACTAACATTGATGTTGATTTTAATGATATATATAATATTGGTTCTAGAATGGAACCTAATTCTGATGTAGATGTTGATGTAGATGTTAATTTTCATGTTGATGTTGATATTAATTCCAATATTGGTTCTAAGGTAGAACCTATTTCTAATGTAAAAGTTTCCACAAAGATTATTTTTTAAATTGTGTTGTCCATGAGTACCTTGTTCACCTTTACTTGGAAATGAAGGCTTTGGGATGAATGGATTTTATAAAATTGGGAATGTTTGGTAATACATGAGTAATGGGTTGTTGCTCAATAATAATGGGATCTTCAAAGACAGGCTCATCAAATATGGGTCCTATGTCAAATATAGGTCCTTCATCAAATAAAGGTGGACTAAAAAAGTTTTGAGTTTGGTCAAAGATGAGTGATTCAACAAAAATGTCAACAATGGTTTGACCATTTTGATCTTAATTTGGAAGTGGATGTATCTGATCATTCTTGGGAAATGGTTCATGATGTATCTCAATCAATTAGTTATCAAAATTGGATGTACTTAGGTCTTCAATAGATAATGGCCCTTGGATGGAAATTATTGACTTTATTGTGGATCTAAGACTAGATTAGATATTGGATAAGTAGATAGAGAATTATCAGATAAATAGCAACTAGATAGGTCTTTAAAGTAACCATGAGTTGATTAGCAAAGAACTGGTCATCCTATTGTACTTGAGAATCAATTATGTGGTTATTTTGGTAGGGGTCTACAAGTTGCCTCTTCAACACAATATTTTCTCTTTTTGAAAAAAGGTATGCAATTGGTCCATAAGAAAATTAGGAGGGAGTTTGGCTCCCTCTTCTATGATCCACCAAACGATGATGTTATTGTATTATTTTAATATGGTTTTATCCAAATTGGTTTTGAATGCCACAGATCAATATGTAAAAAAATATGCCTCTAATCAAGGATTCATGTAATGGAATTGGTCTTAAATTAAATTGGCCTAAAGAGGGAAGCATTGGCTTGGTAGAAATGGGTCCCAAAGAGGTTGGTCTTGGCTTGGTAAAATTGGGTCCCAAAGAGAGAAGTCTTGGTATTTTGAATTGGCCCAAAGAGGGTGGTATTGGATTGGTAGAATTGAGCCCCAAAGAGGGAAGTCTTAGTCCTTGAAATGGGCCCAAAGAGGAGGGTCTTGGCTTGGTCTAAATATTGGCCCAAAGAAGACAAAATTGGTCTTTGAAAATAGCCCAAAGAGAGTGGTTTTAGTCTTTGATTGGAATGGGCCCAAAGAGGGTGGTCTTAGTTTAATAGGAATTGCCCCAAACAAGATATAATAGATTTAATATGGCTTAAATGAAAGAAAGGATGGATTACATGAATTTTTTAATCCCAACTAACAGGTGTAGGAGATTGAATGAAGATACAAGTGGTTTGAATTAGCATGTGATTGAATATTAATAATTAGATTTGGTCAAAATAAACATTATTTATTGTTGTTATAATGTTTGAATTTGAAGTTGACTTCAAAAAGTTGACTTTGGTCAAAGTTAACCTAATTTGGAATTACAACTAGAATGTGGTTTAAGATGAGCCTGATTTGGATTGGAATGTGGGATAAACCTAATTTGGCTTATAATGGGGTTTAATATGAACTTTATTTGGCATCAATTATGGCCCATAATAGAAATGTGGTTCAAAATAAACCTAATTTGGCTTTGGATTTAAAATGGATTTGGTTTAAGACAAACCTTATTTGGCTTTGATTGGCTTGATTTTAGAATTGGTTTGGTATGTGGTTCAAGATGAACCATATTTTGGTTTTGATTGACTTAAAATAGGAAAGGTGTCAAAAGCGACCCAATGTGAACAATCAATTAAAAATTGGAGCTGGATCCAAATGGACCTAATTTGAATAGTTTTAAATTGGATAATATAATGGTACCATGTGAACAATGCAATGGAATAATTGGTTAGTATAACACCAAGATGGAGTAAAGATAGCTTGAAAACTGGGTAGGATAATGCCTCATCTTGTAGGTGTGGTAGGGGCTGTGTTTTGAAATTTAATTTTGGACTTAACTCATTGTTGAATTTAGTTTTGAATACAAATGAGTTTTACAAAACAATAATGCAATCAATAATCAAACATTATAAGTTTCATTTTATAATAACTGACATGGGATTAAGTGACAATCATTGATCCTTCAATATACTTGTATTTGAGAGGATTAAAAGTTTAAAGATTCATTAAGTGATTAAATGCAATTATGGTGGTGTTTTAATCTCACCCTTCTCTCAAAGGTCCATAAATGTAAGGTAGTCTTTAGGGGATGTTACTTTTGCAACCCTATATCAATGAATGTTCCATAGCAAAAGAGGTTCCTATAAAGTAATCTAAAATAGGGATATTTGGGGGAGGGTCTAGCCCATTTCCAACCACTTTATCCAGTGGATTTTAGTGAAGTGCTACTGGATTTTTAGGATTACTTAAAGTTTTACTTGGCTAACTAGATGGTCCTTAAAACACTCAAATCCATTAAAGAAAAGATCCAAGTGTCAAGTTATTCATAGGAGGATTCATCCCCTATTGAAGATACCCTATATTCCTTGATGGTGATGTTTATTGGATTATCACTTGGAGTTAACCCATTTCTTTCAAGAAAATCTTTATGAGGAATTATGTTAGGCCTTAAAGGCACCTACCAATAATTTATATCCCTCATTGAATGTATGGGGCTGGTATGAATGTTGAGATATCAACCCCAATTCACTACGCTCTAAGAAATTGTGAGAAGGTGATGAAATCCACCCCACACAACCAAAATCAAAATGGAAATAAGCATTTATTTATGATTCTAAAGATCCCATGAATGGGCAAGAGAAGAACAAACACTAAATTTTCTCTTGAAAAATAAGAAAGAAAGTAACCCACATGTTTTCTATTCACCATTCTCCCTAAAAGGGGAAATGGGAGAGCATAGACATAATAGTTACACAAACAAGTAAGCAATACAATGATACTTAAGCAAATAATAAAAAACATAAGTTTTTTAGAGCACTAAAAGAAGTGTAGGTTATTTTCTTAAAAACCAAATGTAAATACTAGTAAATTTTTTCTTTATTTAACACTAAATACACTTATTTAGATAGCAAAACTTGAAATAAAAAATTATGAGTTTTAATTTTGGTCTTTATAAAGTGAAACTTAAAGCAAACAAGTTAGATTTTTAATATGGTCTTTTTGATGGGCAACCTATAAGCAAATAAATTAGAATTCTTATACATTCTAGTTTGTGAAAAACCTATGCAACATTATGCAAAAATAACTACATAATATAACAATTCATGATAAAAAAACATGGTTTTAAAACAAATAATCAAGAACAGAGTCTAGACAACCCTAAATGAGCCTTTGTAAGTTGGGCAATTTATAGCCTAGTGATCTTACCATTTTATAGAGCAATCTCATTGTTTTGTAGAGAAAATATACCCTTTACAGAGTGATCCCACCATTTTCAAATTGAAACTACCATTTTATAGATCAAAAACTTTGTTTAGTATAAAACACATAAAACATAGGGAAAACAGACATGATGTTATTTTGGTCACGAATCTATCATTTGGGTCATGAAACTATCATTTTCCTAAAAACACATTATCAGTCTTGTAATTTATATTTTATAAAAATATATATAACATGAAGCTAAAATAACTATATAATGTAAAAATTTATGAGAAAATACATGGTTTTAAATAAAAAATCATCAAAAATAGAGTCTAGATGACCCCAAACAAGCCTCTAGAAATTGGGTAGTTTATAGCCTAACGATCTCACCATTTTGTAGAGCGATCTTGCCATTTATAGAGTGATCTTGTCATTTTCATAAAAAGCATATAAAATACAAGAATAGAAGTAAAAATATAATTCAACAGGTTGATCTTGCCATTATGTAGGTTGTTCTTGCTATTGTGCATGTCAATCTTATCATTTAGAATAAAAACATAGAGAACAAGGAATGTGAAATCATTGATCCACAAGTTAATCTCACCATTCATGAAAATGAACTTGACAACACATAGTACAATATTGTTGATGCTCAAGATATATAAAAATAGAAAAAATAGAGGAAAAATAAGGAAATCAAGGTCAAAGAGTGGTCTAATTTCATAATTAGAAGACTAAGAAGGTTTTAGAGAGCTTTGTGGGGTGTGTGGTCCCACTGGGTATGATAAATGTAAACCATGATTACAAGGAGAGTTAGTTTATTTTTTTGTTATTCCAAGTCAAACACAATCATGAAGCACAACTCCTCAAACATGGTTGTTTGAATTGGCTAAGTTCTGTGATCTAGTAATTTGACTCAAGAGAGGATGGTTAGTATGGTGTTAGTTCTAAAACGAAAACAAAATGAATGAAACACACTAATAGCCTAACATCTCTAGGCCTAGACACTAGGGATAGCTTAGTTAACAAAAAAAATGATATCACAACTAAAAATTAAGGAATGAAAACACAATAATTCCTTCACCTTCCTTAGACACTCCAAATGCCTTTGTAGTGGTGGTTTGCTTGGCTTGTGCTCATGAAGTCCTTAGTAATTGAAGCTTGGCTACCTCCATCTCTCCTTGGCACATTTGGCTTGTAGATTGTCTTGGCTTGGAATCAATGTGGCATGGTAACACTAGTTGCAATGGCTTCTTTAAGATATTTATGAATTATAACTTTACACCAAAATAGCTTAGAAATGATGTTGTGAGGCCTCCTATTTATAGATTTTTGGATTTGATCAGAATCAACCTCAACCATCCATCTCAAGATTGAGATGTGTAGTTGAGGATTAATTCAATTTATAGAATTAAGTTTTTAATTATCATCATCATTACATTGGAAGAAGGGGAAATTAAGAGGCATGGAGGGCATCATGAAAGGCATTGATGAGGCATAGAGGGCATGAATCCTGATATTTATGGCATTTAAGGCCTAGGGATGTCTTCCCAAGAAATGAGGTCACCTGATGATGCAAATATTCGATATTAATTTTCAAAAATAAGTATTCAACAATTTTCCATGGAATTATTAATTAGGCCTTGATTTGGGTTAATTAGCTCTTAAACATGATTAAGCAACTGGTGCACAAATTACTTAGATTGATCTGAATGTCTTATTATTAATCCTAAATTTGACTAGATTGGAATTGGAATTCCACATCAGATGTGTTGGAACCATATTCCCATTTAGAATGTTATCAACAAAAAATAACAAAGGCACATGTCTTGTGAAAAATATTTGATAGGAAAGAGCAATCCAGAGCACCCAGGTACAAATTGGGCATTTTGACTAGAAATGAACTGATCAAAGTTAGCTGGACCATAAATTGTATTACCCAATTTAGTGATACCCTAGCCAAAATCAGCACTTGAATATGTTATTTTCACATCATTTAGCATATTTTAATTTTTTAAGGCCAAATTGTGCATTTTAGGTGGAAATTGGCCAAAAGCCTAATTGGAAGTTATTGGTGGCTAGGTTTAGGTGTCTATAGTTTGCCCCTGTTTGGGAAGGTATTGCAAGATATAATCATAGTAACATCTTCTCAAAGAATGAAAAGGTCTTATATGCCTACAACTATAATGATGATAAACTAACTATATGATGCACCCTCAAGGGAATGGTTGGCACAAGCAGGTTGGCAAACGGTTCTTCAAAAAGAAAGAAAAGAAATGAGGGGACCAAAGAAAGGAAAGATGTGTTAGGTTGTGGAGCTAAAAGCTTCACTGATGCAAATAGGGAAGGAGGTTGCTAAGAGGTTGCTGAGTGTCACAGTCACCGGTGTCGGTTAGGCCGATCGATGTCAGCCAGTGGTGGATAGGAATGCAACCGATGTCGGCAGGAGTCGGCCGGCGTCGGTCACCTCCAGGTAGACAGGGACCGGCGTCAGTTGCCTATGTAGTTCTGAGACTGTCAGTTGCATGAATAGTTTGTTAACGAATTGAGTGTTTGCATGTTTAGAGGCTAATTTTAGTCTTGGGTTGTGGATCTAATTATTGTAATTAGGTGTCTAATTATTGTTTGCATGAGATCTATATAATAGACTCATGGGCTGTATTGTAATTTGTTCTAGTTTGAGTTGAGTAAAGTTAGCTCCTTCTGTGTGTGAAGTGAGCAAGGGTATTCCTCCTAGTTCCATAGCAGTGCCAAGTGTGGGTGCTAGTTTTGGAGAATTAGAAGGGTTCTTCAGGTGTGTAGGATCTTGGTCAGCAGGTGTGCAAGGCCAAGTTTGGAGATCTACATGGTAAGTAAGATCATTGATCTACATGTGTATGTGTGTGCAAGGTCTAAGGTTTATAGGTGTGCAGAACCAGGTTGATCTGTAGGTGGCAACAGAATCAAGGTGACAACAACACAACAAGGAGTAGGATTAGGTGAGATCTACTTGGAGTATGGTGTGTACTCGATCTAGAGCAAGAGAGGAAGGGAAGGTAGTTCCTTCCATAAGTAAGATCATTTGAGTTACAGGTTGTTGAAAGTTTAGGGGAGATCTACTTAAAGTACATTGAGTACTTGGAGTGCATGGAGCACTTGTGGAGTGCATGGAGCAATGGTGTACTGGCAGGTAGTGGATACTAACTGGTTGGAGGTGAACACCAACTCTGTGTTTGAGTTGTGTGTTGGGACCGTAAGAAAGAGAGCTTTGAGGAAAGAATTACTGTACACTTGAGGTGTGGTAAGCCTCTGAGAGGTGTGAAGAAGAAGTGGCATCTTCTTTATTGTATTCTTTTCTGGATGAGTATTAATACAATTGGGTATTGTCTCTCATATTCAGTGTTGTTTCTGGTTTCTAGTTACTTGTTACTTCTGGTTTAATTCCGCATCTTAAGTTGCTTGTATATGGTAATCAATGGTGCTTTTGTGGGGTTCCTAACAAGATGATGGGGTGAAAACACAATGAAATTGAAAAACTAGTCAAAATCATTGATAATTCAAGTGGGATAGTGCACAATGGTTTGCCCAAAGGCAGTTATAAACATTGTACCCTAATAGTGGAAATGTGGTATGATAACACGATGATTTACCCAAAGGTGGTTATAATTATTAAGAAGATGGAGATGCCCCAGTTAGGATAGACAAACAAGATAACATGCCCCTATATAGGTAGAAAAAGTAAAGTGGTGACAACATAATGATTTACGCAAAAGTGGTTATAATCATTGAGAAATGCAGGTAGGATGGTGTGCAATGATTTTTCCATAGACGGTTATAACCATTAGGCCCTGATTATGGAAAACATGATAAACTTGGCTACGGTTGATGATAACTTAACATAGAGGGTAATGATGAATTGGAACAACTTGCTAGTAGGGAGTTGCTCATCTGAACTAATAAAGGTTGAAATTCTTTCATGTTTAATTACTCTATTTGGGATATGATTAGGATCGAATTGGGATATCAGTGCTAAAGAGATGCCACCATTTTTAAATAGACTTCTTGAAGTTGAGGTTTATTTTAGCACATATCGGTAGGCATCATGAGGACTTGGCCAAAATATGCATGAAGACTGACTCCCATAATCCAATACTCAATAGAAAATAATGCACCAATGATAGAAACCATGATGACAATGTAAAATTATGAATATGGATGGATTCAAGTGTAAGTGTGGACAAGGAATCACCCAATGACACACATAAATTGAATTAAGGCAACAATGCTAAAAAAAACAAATAAAATAAGTAGAAATAAACAAACAAACAACGTAATAAAAACCCTATGAACATTTCCCCTAGAAAATAAGTGAAAACTTAACAAATAAACAAAATGGGGGAATAAAAGAAAAGGAAGGGGGTGGTTGAGCTATCTCCATATTCACTAGGCAAGTGGGTGTTGCCTACATAGTTCCATGGATGTAATATCTAATACAAAACTTCAAGCCAAATGTAGTTCTTTCAGGGAATGGGAAGAATGTGATAACTGAGGAAAACAAACATAATGGATATGATAGAAGAAGAGGAATGGTCTTGAAAAATGATAAGTGCATGAGAGAAAAAAGCCAAAAAGGATGGGGAAACTAAGTGACAAGTGATTTGCTTGTAACTTAATAAGGGTTCCAAGAATGATGAGACACCAAATGGTTCAAGCTCATAAAATGGTGAGAGTGTGGCTTAGGTTGCTCACATAATGGCGAGAGCATGGCTTAGGTTACTCATAAAATGGTGAGAGTGTGGCTTAGGTTGCTCTCAAAATGGTGAGAGTGTGGCTTAAGTTTCTCATAAAATAGTGAGAGTGTGGCTTAGGTTTCTCACAAAATGGTGAGAGCATGGCTTAAGTTGTTCATAAAACAATGAGAGCATGGCTTAGGTTGCTCACAAAATGGTGAGAGTGTGGATTAAGTTGCTCATAAAATGGTGAGAGCATAGCTTAGGTTGCTCTCAAAATAGTGAGAGAATGGAGAAAAGGGTGACTGAGCTGACCTCAATAGGTATTGAGAATTACCTATATAGTCCTAGAGTAGGACCTCAAGTCACTATAGTTTTGCCCTTACAATAGAGGAATTTGACTAGTGTAGTAGTCAATTCAAACAAAGAAGGCATAGTTGGTAAAAAGGCATAGTGTGCATATGAATTGACAAGTTGGGACATCAAGGCTTAATTTTTCCCATAGGTAGTTATAACAAGGACACAATGGTATAGATCAATGGTAATAATTTACTCAAAGGTGGTTATAATTAGTAGCAAGACCAGTGGTAAGAAAGGAATACCAAATGAAGGATGCAACTGCCGAAACTTCTATCACACTATCCTAAAATATACTCTCTATCTAATGTACTTGAATGAACTGATCAAATACCTTGATGTTAAAACTATGTAATGAATGACAAAAACCAAGGTTAAATGGGATAGGATTTAGAACATACTAGGTTGGTAGGTCAGAAATGGAAAGTGGATATGATAGAGAGGACAGATAAGGATGGTATTTATATAGAGAAGAATAGTGGTAAAATGGCATAACTAAAATGGTCTTTATAGATAATACACCTTAGAATTCAAGCATAGTACCACTTGAGATAAATAATATTCATCAGATCTAGAAGTTCATCACCATCTGATGTGGTAAGCCTGTATGCTCCTAATCTATAATCGGTAGTGATGATAAAAGGCCCTATCTAGTTTGGTTTGAATTTCCCTTTATGCTTCTTCTTAGTCATGGTATTATTTTGGTTTTATTTAATAACAAGATCACTAATTTCAAATGTTTTATACTTCACATGTTGATTATAGTGGCTTTTGAGTCAGTTTTGATATGCTTAAAGATTATTGAGCGTAGCCATGCATTTCTCATCAAGTAGGTCTAGCTCTTGCAGGTGAGTTACTCGATGTCATGATCATCTAGGAAATGCTTGAAAGAGATGTGTAGAAAAGGTAATTCAACCTCAATGGGAAGGATGGCTTTAGTACCATAAATAAGTGAGTATGGAATGGCTCCTATGGGGGTACTATGATTGGTATGGTATGCCCAAAGGGTAGGGAATATCTGAAGATGCCAATCATGCCTGCCATCATTGAAAATATTTTTGAGAATGTTAACAATTATTTTATTAGATGCCTCAGCTTGGCCATTACCTTGAGGGTAATATGTTGTATAAAAATATTGTGTGATGTTATATTCAGTACATAGCTGATCTACATCTTTGTTCTTAAATGATCTTCCATTATCAGATATAATTTTAGAGGGGATACCTTAGTGGCACATGAGATGGTTAAAGATGTATTTGGAATTTTTTTTCCAGTCACGTAAGTGAGGGGTATAGCTTCAACCCACTTAGTGAAATACTCGGTGGTGATAAGGATATGTTTATGGCTGTCAGATGAAGTGGGGTTGATCTTCCCAATGAGGTCAAGTCCCTATGTATAAAATAGCTATGGTGTCAACATCATTTTTAGAGTTTTTATTGGGGCATGAATTAGATTAGTAAGCCATTGACATTTGTCACACTTTTTTACATAGGCAGTGACATCTACATCCATTAGGGGCCAATAATAACCAGTATACAAGAGCTTTTTGGACAAGACTACCCTGCTAGAATGAACACCACATACTCCTTGATGAACTTATCTTAACACTAGTTTAGACTCTACCAAAGTTAAACAATGAAGTAGAGTTACATTAAAACTATGATGGTAAAGGGTGGATCCAAGTAGAGTATAATGAGTGGAATAATGAATGAAGGCTTTAGTTTGTTTTTGAGATAGGTTAGGTGGTAGAACTTGGTCATGAAGGTATTTGTAAAGGTTTAAGTACCAAATAGAATTAGGACCAACAATATCACAAATCATTGCAATGATTGAAGGCCCATGAGCTGGTCCTGACAAATTCTTGATGAAGAACTAATACTCTCTAGCTTTATTTTTTTGTCGAATCAGAGAGCCAATAGTAGTCATGGCATATATAGTTCTATTACTAGCCCTTGGTATGTGCTCAAACTGAATATTAACAATTTTTTATTTAAGATTGTCGACCATGGCTTTATATGGAACCAGCTTATCATCTTTGGTCTGAAAATGATTTGTGACCTGATTGATGATTAACTGAGAATCACCATAAACTTGGAGATGAGATATATTCCAATGCACTACTTGTCAATGTCCTAAAAAAAGTGCTTCATACTCAGCCATGTTGTTTGTACAAGAAAAGCTAATCTTGAATGATTTAGGGATTAGATCCCCCTATAATATAATAAACAATAGGCCTACCTCTTATCCATGTGCATTAAATGAACCATCAAAATACAGCTTCCAAGGCTACTCCTTAAGGGGTGTGTCAATGATACTCATTATAGATTCATCAATAAATTGAAATGTGAATGGTTTTGTGTCTATAAGAGGTGTTTCAACAAGTTGATCTACAAGCACTTGTCCCTTAATTGCCTTTTGATTGACACACTCTATGTCAAACTCACTGATAATCATGATCTATTTAGCCATTCTACCTTATAAAGCTATTTTAGATAGTAGATACTTGAGTGGGTCTACTTTTGAAATGGCCATGGTCTTATTATTCAACATGTAATGGCGTAGTTTTTGAGCTATGAAGACCATGGCTAGACAAGCTTTTTTAATAGGTGCATAGCTATGTTCATATGTAATCAAGGTATGACTTAGGTAGTATAAAACATGTTCCTTCCCTTTATCATCATGTTAAGCCAAGAGTGCCCCTAGAACATCGTTGGTAGCTGATAAGTATAACAAGAATGGCTTTCCTAGCATAGGAGGTAATAAAATAGGTGAATTGACAAGATAATATTTGAGCTATTGAAAAGTTGTTTGGCAGTGATAATCCTAGTGAAATGCAACTCCCTTCTTCAAAAGATGTGTAAATGGATGGCACTTGTCTACTAACTGAGAGATGAAGTGTTGGATTGAATAGATATTACCTTGTAAACTATGGAGTTGCTTTAAATTTGTTGGTGGTGGCATCTCAATTATAGCATGGACTTTAGCCATATCGACTTCAATACCTCTACAAGACATGATAAAGCCAAGTAGTTTACCTAAAGATACACTAAACACACATTTATTTGGATTGAGTATGACTTTGTCTCCGATAATCTTTTAAATATCTTACACATCACTACTGGATAGTCAGTCCTAGTTTTGGATTTTTCTAATATGTCATTAACATAGTCTTCAACAATATCATGCATCATATCATGGAATATGATAGTCATGTCCCTTTGATATGTAGCTCCAACATTCTTAAATCCAAATGGCACTACTTGATAACAAAATGTTCCCCATGGAGTGGTGAATGTTGTTTTATGTTGGTCTTCTGGGGTTATTTTGATCTGGTTGTATCCTGAAAAGCCATCCATGAGTGAAAGCATTTCATAACCAACTATGGATTTGATGATCATGTCAATATTAGGCAAGGGAAAATCATATTTGGGAAAAGCTTTGTTGATGTCTCAAAAATTAGTACAAATTCTAGTCCTTTTAGGCTTTTTACTAATAGGTATAATATTAGAGATCCATTTAGAGTAGTCAATGGATCAGATACATCCTACTTCTAAGAGTTTTTTCAACTCTTTCTTTACCAATACAACAATGTGAGGATGTATCTTACATAGCTTTTGTTTTACTAGTTTGGCTTTAGGATTAACCACAAGGTGGTGCAAAACCAAGGAAGGATCTAGACCTGGTATGTTAGAATGGGCCCATGAAAAAATATCCACAAACTCTCTCAATAGAGATACAAAGATGTCGGGTTCCTCCTCAATGAGGGATGCACCTAATTTTATCCATTTCAAGTCTAATAGAGTCCTGATATTTACCTTTGTTGTATCTTCAACTAGAAGGGTTGAACCATCTCTTAGGATAGTAGGCAATGACTTGAATTATTGGATTATGTTAGGTTCCTCTATTAGGACTTGCTCTTCAACTTCTCCTAGCATGATGAATCTGAGTCTCCAAATGGGAGATCTGGCTATGTGACAAAAACAATCAAAAATTCTTGGAGGATTTGATCAAATACTTTTTATTTCTCAAATTTAAATTTAGATCCATGAGTAAGTTCATCATTGGTGGTCTCCAAGTCTAAATTATAATAAGAATGAACACTCCCATCTAATGGCACCTAAAATAGGTTTTCACCACTAGACTGGCCTTTATCTTTACTTTTTCCCTAGTCAAAAAGCACCTCAAAGAGGTTTTCACTTTAGGACCTCAATATTTTACTTATTTGTTTTTGGATAAGGGTGTTCACTCACTCTCCAAAACAGGCTACAGGATCCAATGTTGATTTATGATCTCTCAACATAACATTGTCCCTAAGGCCTAAGAAATCATAGAATGTCTCATAATTTTGGAACTCAACAATCAATAGACTAGATTCTTGTCAGTCCCAATCTATTAGTTAGGAATAATATAATGGCAATGGATTACGATGAATGGCCAGGGTAAGGGTACAAATGGCATTGTTATCAAATAGGTTGGTTTTAGCTAGGTTATCAAAGGTAAAGCTATGATCGGACTTTGCTTCATTGTTGGCATTATCATCACTAGTCATTGGTGATGGAGTTTGAATAAGATATGTTGCGTCACCTCTAGGTGGTTTAAATCTAATTCCATAAGGTCTTTCATACTTAGTCATTGAAATTAGCTAGATGGTTCCTTGCTTATTCGGTCTAAGGTGTCTTCTTTCATAATTTTGATGTTCCATGATCCTATTAGGAATAGGATACTTGGCACTTCAATAAAAATAAGCTTGGTTTTCATTGTATAACCATGAGTTATATCTGTTAAGAGGGTTAGGTCCTAGGCAAGACGTTGGTACAAATGTGATAGGTCCCTTATCTTTATTCTTTTGTTACCAATACATATGTGGGATGACTTTAGGTCACCTAAAGGTTTTTGGATTCTGAGGAAGATTGGTAATATGAAATGTATCATGAGTTACATACTCTCTTAGTCCATTATCTAAATGGTGAAATGATTAGAAGCTTTAGGAGGTGGCATGTGGGAAAGGAAATCCAAGGTATTAGGATCTATGCAATTATCCAATGAAGGATCAATAAGTATAGCTTTTCCTTTATCCTATTTGGAACTTGGATTCATACTGTACTGATAATTATAGCTTTGAAATTCAGCCTCAAGATGATTTTATAGATCATATGGGTGTAAATTTCCTAGAATATTCACTTCCATCCCTGAGTGGAAATACTTGATACATTAGTGCAGCATTGACTAGACTGTACGAATCTCATGTCACCAAGGCCTGCCTAGAAGCATGTTGTATGATAACTCAAGATTGAGCACATGGAAAAGTGTATTATGGGTCCAAGGCCCAATAATAATTGGCAAACTAATGGTGCCTTATGATTCTCTTTCTTGTTTATCATAGGCTTTGATAGTTATTGTTTTTGGCTAGAGATCTGCCATTATGTACCCAAGAAGTTTGATGAGCTTTAAAGACACTATGTTGAGGCCAGATCCATTATTGATAAGGAAACATTTCAATTTATGCCATCTGATACAAAATTTTATGTACAATGGGTTATTATGGAGCAGGCCAAGAGAAGACATATCGCTTTGGTTGAATGTGACTTGTTGGGCTAGAGCTAGGTGTTCAACCAAACCTTGAAATTTATCAAGGGATATATCACTAGCAACAGTGGATTGGGTTAAAAATCATTCAAGATGTTTTGTGGATTTTCAATGTTCGTAGAAAATCTAAAATATAAATTTATGTTGTTGTCTTTTATAATTGTTCCACAATGTCAAATTTCATATCTTGGTCAATATTGAATGGTTTATTCCAACGCTGAATGATTGGTTGGATGATAGGCAAAGTGGTGGATGGTTGTGGGCTTGGTATAGTAATATTTGACCTCCAAGTTGTGATTACACAATTAAGATTAAATATTGGACCATTATTGCTAACTAATGTTAGAAATGGTGTGGGACTAGATATGATAAGTCTCAGTTGCCAGTGTACTTGCATGTGGTCATGTGGCAAGAATGAGTTGTCTCCATAAGATCCAAAAGATGAAGTCTTAGTTTTTTGGTTTGCCTGTATGCACTCCCAAGTTAAAGAAGGATTGTCCATATGATTTGGCTAAATATTGTTGTTTATCAATGGTCTAGGCTAATTAGTACTTGGTCTAGGATTAATGGAGATGGTATTAATGCTACCCCCCTACAATATGACCTACAACCCTATTGTAGTCATGTACAACTGCATGGTAGGTTTGTTGGTTGTTACCATTATAAACTTGGTTTTGTCTATTGTTATGTCATTATGGGTTTTGTTGCTAATTTTTTTGGTTTTGCTAGTTTAGCCTTTGATTTTGATACTAATGATTTTGCTATGGCACTGGCCATTGTTGTTGTTGCTAATTACTCTACTATTATAAATTGTTATGTCAAGAAAAGGGGTTTTGATAGATCCTAAGAGTTTGATTGGAAGTGGAAGCACCATGTTTGAATTTTATCTCCCCATTCTCCAACATATTCTTAATTAAATGTTTGATTTGGACACATCATCATAGATTATGCCTATTGACCTAATGATAGTCATAGAATTTGTTTTCATGATACCAATTAGGATAAGGATTGCCTTGCAGATAATGCTTTGGTATGGTTCAACTAATCAGATTAGTAATAACAAGCTTTTTAAATATAGATTCAATAGGTTCTCCTAGGTCACTAAAAACATGATGTGTAGGCATGATTCTCCTAGGAGGAAGGGTTTACAAAGGAATAGATTATTGTATGTGTTGTGCAGGTCTTGGTTGTTGTATTTGTGATATTAGTTAGAAAGGTTGTTGGGTAGGAGTAAGCTAAAAAGGTGGTGCAGATGATGTTTACACCATTTGCACATCACAAGATTCGGTTACCCCATTTCCCACAACATTTCTATTACAGTTGAATTACTTCAGTCTTTCATGGTTATTGGTTTATGCTGGTTGTGATATTGGTGCTTGAATAGGATGTTGGTCATTTACCTAATTGGTACCTTGATTTTTATTAGTTGAATTAAGCTTGATCACTCCTTTATTTATGAGCACCCTCTTGATCAACGAACCTTTATCAATGATCTCCTTGAATGTATGTGCACATTGTAGTTTAGATGGTAAGCTATCTCACCATGCAAATTTTTGGTAAACACAGTGGTTAATTGTTTATTTGGTAAACTATAGGTGAAATAGATTACAAGGGCTCTCTATCATTGTAAATAACTTATAAAACTCTCAATAGCTTTTTTCTTTACTTGCATTAAGTCTACTAATGAAATCTCATGCTCGAGATTATAGGAAAAGTGTTGCACAAACTTATCAAAAAGATCATCAAAATATGCTATTGAGTTCTTTGGCAACTTTAAAAACCACTCCAAGGCTTGTCCAACCAAGCTCCTTGGAAACAATAGTAAAAGGTATATGTCATTATATGCCATTGGTTGACATGCAATGAATAATCTAGTCAAATGAGCCTTAGGGTCACCTTTTCCTATATCCTAGTGGAAATGGTATCTATGAATACTCCATGTTGAATGGATAGGAACACACGTCATCTAATTTAAACTTTTTAGTTTGTTTACCAACCTGAATGGCAGCAATTGCATCCTTCATCTATTATAATTCTTGAGATAGGAAATTGGAAGGAATATTGGTTTGAGGGAGAATCTGGGTTTGGATAGATGGTTAGGAGGTCACAAGTGGAACACTTTAACCAAGGTATGATAGAGCTACCTATTGAGGTATATTGGTTTGGTTAGGGAATGGACCAAGAATATGCATATGTGGATTAGGATGTACTTGAAATTGCACATTTGGTTGTGTAATATTCTGGTTTGGGTTGGCGATAAAGGTTTGACTTGGAGGATTTTTTAGTTGGGATGGAGGGATATAATTATACTATGTCTATTATGGTTGAAAAGTGACATGATGTTGACTAATTGAACCTTGCTATTGAGTGGGAACTTGTGGACCAAGATCTTATCTTTAGATTTGTGGTATTTTTTGAATCAACAGTTGTCTAGTAGGTATCTGAGAAACATGAGAACCTCCTTATTGCATGAATCCCTATGAGGAAGTGAAATTAGGTTATAAATTTGGCATCTTTCACTAACCAATATGTGCATATTTTTGGCTAGTCATTGCTTGGTTTTGGCTCAGCATATTAGTCTACAACTGAAGAGGTATGTTCATCATTACCTGTGGAGGTGGAACATTTGTTGTCCTTGATTGAGGTGGCATTGTATTTTTCCCCTATTGCATTGATATACTAAATTATGCCTATTGATGTGGAACATTACTCATTACTTACTGAGAAGGAGAAGGATTCATCACATTCTGTCATTGAGGCATGATATTGGCCATTGTTTGATTACCTAATCCCATATGTTGTACACTTGAGAAAGTAGTTGGTTGAGGCTAGGGTGTAAAAACCCCTACTCCCTAGTATGATGATCTACTCATGGGATTAACTACAAGAACATGTTGTTGGCTAGTTGTTTTCACATCAATACCACTTTGATTAGGAATAAATGTTATTTGCACATTGTCCACTACATTTGGCTCACTATTCAGTGTAGATGTTGAAGACAATTCTTCAATACTGGGCATATGCATCAAGTTATCTATTGAAATAGTTTGCATGAATGGGTAAGAATTTGGATTCTCTTATCTAGTTAACTCTATCAACATTCCTATTGAAGAAACTAGGTTAATGAGAGGCTTAATTACCATGTTCATCTAATTGAAATCATGTGCTAGATTCAGATATGTTTGATATGCTATCTGAATTTGGTAATAGTGTTCTTCCATGATGTTTTTGCCTTGATCAGATATATTAAGATCTTGGTACATTGTTTGGATGAGATCCATAGGGTTACTAGAAGAAGCCTATTGATCATAAATTATATTATGGGGCACTCTTACTAGACTTGGTAAATTTTCATGGGGGAAGTCTGCTAAAAACTTAGCCCTTACCTCTATGGATCTAACCAAAATCTCATATTTGTTCTCTAATAAATGTCACTCAAACAAAAATGGATCATAATTAGAAGCCATATTAGTATAACATGACTGTTGAAGTACTGGTTCATCCACTATAGGTATTGTAGCTAGGTATTGCACGATTTGCTCTTGGTCCTATTCTAAATAAGGTGGGGTGTTGACCAAATAGTTTGCCAATGGATCTTGGCTTTATGCCCCTAATTGAGTATTATAAGAGGGATAAGAATCCATCTCATAAGCAATATTATCTGTATAAGGGCCTTGCACCATTTCTTCCTACACAATCACATTACTAATCCCTAGATTGTACATGAGTCCACTACAAGTGTAGGAATACATGTTGGGATCTATAGTTAGTGATTTTATGATAAAAGGTCAAAGAGTTCTATAAACTCTAAAAAGGAAAATGTCTAAAATAGATGATGTTCTAACTTGGTCTAGATTTTTCAAAAGGATCAAAAGGTTTATGTAAAGTTTTGTGAGGAAACAAGCTAGCATGAAGTATCTAACATTTCACTATTCACATAAAGATAAGCAAGTAAATGGTCCTAAAAATCAAAATGTCAAACTCTAAGGTTGAAGTGTTTTAAATCAGTCTAATCTAGGAATTTAAAAGTTGTTAGGTCTTTTGGCCAAATGCAACGTCAAAAACTAGGCTCAAACAAGGCATGTGCTAGGACTCTTGGCCAAATGACATCAAAAGCTAGACTTTTAAAATATATGAAAGTTTTAATCTAATGGATTTGAAACACTTGTAACAAACACTAGGTATTTGATTCTTGGACATGAACTTGATCAACTAGGTATAAGGTATGAAACAAAAGGCACTTTAGCAATAGTTTTTTTCTCACAAAAAATGGTATAAAACTATGTTCTTTTAAAAAACAAGCTAGACAAAGGTGAATAGTATAGTGGTTTTAGATAAAATATCACAAAAGTATACTCAAATTGATTAGAAAAAGTAGGAGAAAATTTGGAACTTTATGCAAGATGACCTATGAAACAATATTAGAAATTTTTTGGGTAGCATAATGATGCTATACTACTCAAAAGGTATGACAAAAAGGTTTGTTTCAAAAAATCTCTAAGGAAAAGACATTTTCCTATAATTTTAGTAGCATAACAATACCTTTCTTGACTCAAAAATGTTGTGATGCATAGACTCAAAGTGCAAGTGTTTAGCACAAAATGGCTTAAGTCTATTAAGTGATGATAATGATTATGAGTCTTTAATGGCCTTCAACCCAAATTAAAAATTAAACCTAAGTTTCCTCAAGTTTAGTGCAAATGATGAAGCCATTTAACACATCAGCCCTATGAACTTGTAAAGGTGTAATTCCAAATTTAGATTATAAGTGGACTTAAACAACATTGGTAAAGGTTTAGACTCAATTTGGAAACATAACTACACCAAAGTGGATGATATGACTCTCAAGATTTTGATGAAATTTTAAATAAGGTAAATTAATGATCTCACATGGGCAACATAATGCCTCTTTGTTCAAAGGAAAATTTGGACTATGTGTTTGGTTTTGGATTGTTTGTTTACACCAATTTTTGACTCCAAATAAGACTTTAAACTAGGACAAGACCAACTAATTAATCTTTATTAGATCCTAAACTGACAAGGTTGATTGGTATTGTTGGAATCCATCAATATATATCATTTGAGAGGATTTTAAGTGTTCATCCAAAAGTAAATGCACATTATATAGTAGGGTTTTTACACCCCCCCTTCTCTCAAATGATAGTACTATGGCATGTACTTGAGGCACACCTTGTACCAATAATACTTCCATGACAAGTGGGGATTTGTCTAAGATCTAACAATTTTTTGAATGATCTAGGGGATTCAATTGCACAATGACTTTGATGCCAAACAATTGAAAAGAAAAGCATAGATTTTGGGTCCATATTACATGGCTTGTTACAAAAAGGTCTAATCCTTTTTGCTACCACTACATCCTATTGTTCACTCAGTGTAGTTTGATGTCCAAAGTGCCACTACATCTTGTGTGCAACTCCAAAGGAGCCAAATGAAGTTAATGTCAGGAGATAAAACCCTGGGTCAAAGCTTCCCTAAAGAACTTGCAGGAGGTGATGAAGTCCCCCTCGCAAGCCAAGATTCATAAAAATAAAGAAAGCATGAAAGTAGAGAGACTTTAGGGTCATTTTCAAGGTCACCAAAAATTTGATGAGTTTTTTGGGGAGTGCTTTATATGACTTTCTTTCTAAGCCTTGGACTAGGCTATTTGTAATATGAATGGCACTTTTGATTCCAAGGGATCCCTATAGGGGACAAATGGAAGAGCATACATGCAAAATTCCTCTTTTTTCCAAATAAAGATTTGATTCAACAACTATTGCAAACAATAATTGACAAGTGTGTTCAATTTTAAACCCAAAATAAAATATTTGGTGGTGTTCATTTGACCCCTTGGTCTTAGTTGCAAACTTTGAAAATATTCACCAAAAAATCTAAATTCTTTATTAAACACCAAAACAAGGTTCCTAATTGATTTTTGAGCATGTAAAGATGATTTAAACATGTTTTGAATAAATATCAAGTTTGGTCCTGTAGAAAAATTGTTAGCATGTCCTTTAGCTTTGAAGCTCTTTTTAGCTTGAAAAAATGAACTTTGAAAAAGTAGCTCTTGGGTCTATGTTTATGGAAAAAAATAGTGACCGATGTTGGTTATTACCACCAACATTAGTTATTTTGGCTAACCAAGATCTAACCAATGTCGGTTTTGCTAACCAACATCGATTAAATAGGTAACTGATGTCGGTATTCTTACTAACATTAGTTACTGTGTAAAAATCGTGGCAACCAAAAATGGCAAAATAAAGTTAGAAAATAAATTTTGAAGAGTTTTAAGGGCTCAAATAAATATTTGAGTTGTAAAAGGATCTCTTTTAGGTGTGAAATGCATTTAGTCCCACCGGGTGTGCCATTATGTGATCTAGGAATTTGACTCAAGAGAGGATGGTTAGTATGGTGTTAATTCCAAAATGAAAAAAAATGAAAGAAACACACTAATAGCATAACATCTCTAAGCCTAGACACTAGGGAGAGCTTATTTAACCAAAAAAAATGACAACACAATTAAAAATCAAGGAATGAAAACACAATAATTACTTCACCTTCCTTAGATGCTCCAAATGCCTTTGAAGTGGTGGCTTGCTCGGCTTGTGCTCAAGAAGTCCTTGGCAATGGAAGTGTGGCTACCTCCATCTCTCCTTGGCACCTTTGGCTTGTGGATTGGCTTGGCTTGGATTCAATTTGGCATGGTAACACTAGTTGTAATGGCTTCTTGAATATATTTGTGCATTATAACTTTTCACCAAAATAGCTTAGAAATGATGTTGTGAGGCCTCCTATTTATAGATTTTTGGATTTGATCAGAATCAACCTCAACCATCCATCTCAAGATTGAGATGTGTCATTGAGGATTAATTCAATTTTTGGAATTAAGTTTTTAATTATCCTCATCATGACATTGGAAGAAGGGGCAATTAAGAGGCATGGAGGGCATGAATCTTGATATTTATGGCATTTATGGCCTAGGGATGTCTTCCCAAAAAATGAGGTCACCTAATGATGCAGATATTCAATATTAATTTCCAAAAATTATTATTCAACAAGTTTCCATGTAATTATTAATTAGGCCTTGATTTGGGTTAATTATCTCTTAAACATGATTAAGCACCTTATGCACAAATTACTCAGATTGATCAGAATATCTTGTTATTGATCCTAAATTTGATTGGATTTGAATTGTAATTCCACATCAAATGTGTTGGAACCATATTCCCATTTAGAATTTCACTAATAATAAATAACAAAGGCACATGTCTTGTGCAAAATATTTGATAGGAAAGAGCAATCCAGAGCACCCAAGTATAAATTTGGCATTTTGATTCGAAATGAACTAATCAAAGTTGGCTAGCCCATAAATTGCATTACCCCATTTAGTGATACCTTGGACAAAATCATCACTTGAATATGTCAATTTCACATCTTTTAGCATGTTTTAATATTTTTAGGCCAAATTGTGCATTCTAGGTGGAAATTGGCCCAAAGCCTGATTGGAAGTTATTAGTGGCAAGATTTAGGTGTCTACAAGGTCTAACCAAGGCAAAGAAATAAAAAAAATCAAAAGCTATCACTTTCCTCATGGACATCATTAGCTAGCTAACACACATGCATGATTATGCCCAAATGTGGAGTTTGGAATCTTTGTTAATATCAGACATGCATGTAGACAACATCTCCCCTGTCATTATGGATGATTGATCAAATGAGAGAAATAGTTTTGAATACTTGATGGTTGAAAGGCTACTAAAAATGATAGCACTTCATTGTATGTTCAAGAGTTGAGAATAATGGTAAACGGCCCTTGTATGTATAGGTGTCTTGAATTGATTCTAACCATTAGATGTGATTCAAGATGTGTGGTTGAGACTTGGTCAAATTTGGTAGGTGAAAATGCAATTAATATTTGACATTAATTAGGTATGGGTTATAAATTTAGATATTTGCTTGATATTTTGTTAGTGCTTGACAACTTTAAAAATGATGTCATCATTATTAATATATGTTATGATGTTATGATGATGTCACCATTTCATATATTTATCGATGATGTCATTAATCACTTGGCCACTTGCCATGAGAATAGGAGAATAATTCAATTAAAGAATTTATAAAATGGGTAATTCAAAGAGTTGTAGAATTTCCAATTAGAAGAAGATTAGGTTAATTAATAAAGTTTAATTAACCTAATAGAAATTGTTGTGACTTTTGAAAGTCAAATAAATATTTGACCTAATTAATCTAAAATGTCTCTTACACAATCATAATTTAACTTGGGATGAATTAAGTGAAGTTGGTGATTGTGTACAGTGTAATTCCCCAATCAAGGATGTAATAATATGATTCAGAATGTACATGCCAAGTGTGTAGAAGAATTTAGAAGTTTTGATGATTTAGTGCATTATTGTTAGAAATAATTCTAATTACAATTTTGACATGAGAGTGGTGAGAATTGAGTGTTTATATAATTTTCCTTTTCCTCAAATTATGCCCCCTTTTCCATAATTTTACTCATCCCATTAGTCACCTCATTGGTCTATACATTGGCTTTCATTCATTTTAAATAGATACCATTTTCATATTTTGTATTTAATCTCCTTCTCATACCAATTCTTCTATTTCATTGTTTCCTGCATGTCTCTATCAATAACTTATGATAGTGATTCCAAGATTGATCTCCCCTTAGAAAAATGACCAATAGTTCACTAGGCACAATCTTCATATGATACAAGGAAGTGGAAATTTTCTTATGGAGGAATCAATGGGTATGCATGGATTGGAGAACATAAAGGATAACCACTAGGATGTTGACACATTATTAAAATATTGGTTGGTAATCCCAAGAGTGTGAATTTATTGGTGAAGGAACACAATATGGCAACCAACAATGTGAGTTTTATTCTTTCTAGAAAGATTTTGAGTGTTTAGTTTACATAGAGATGGATGAAATTGATTGACAAGTATGTTTTGAAGACAAATATAACACCTATGGTTGATCTTTTTAATATTCTCTCTAGCAAGAAACATGGCTTCCACATATATAGAGATCCCATTGTTGTTGCATAGTACTTATAACCCTTCAATGAAATATTTGATCATTGATTGTATCAATTTTTGATAGTAGACTACATATGTATATTTCTATTTTATTTTTAATATGATATATAGCATATAAAATCTCTTTGTTAGCATATATATTTTATCATCGATAATGATATTATGTTTATTTTGATCTCTTTCATGTACTTCATGTCTTGTTTTTCCTTTATTTGATGAGTACTTGCATTCTTTATTTTTCTCCCTTTTGCATATCACATGTTGACTATAGCGTATGATTTTAATAGTTGTGAGAATAACATGCCAATAACATCCTTCCACATTCTACATCAAACTAATTTAATTTATTTTCCACGTTTAAATATGAATGCCGAGGTAGGATTTGCATTTATAACCATTTTTCATTCCCTTATACTTACATTTTAACACTAATCAAAATTATAACAATGTGTTAACACTTTCAAGTTATGCTTGTAAAATCTTTGCCTATTTGTAAAATCTTTTCAAGCTTTTAAAATCATCACAAACATATAAAAGCATCATTTTCTTATAACATCATCACTCTCCTAAAAAACCATCACTCTTTTGCAAAATCACAACGATTAGTGGGAAAACATCACATTCATTGGAAAAGCATCATGTGCATTAGAAATCATCACAAGCATTGGAAAAATATTACAAGGTTATAAAATCATTACAAGATTAGAAAATCATAACGATCTTAGTGATGTATCACATTTAATGGAAAATCATTGTGAGGATGGAAACCCATCATAAGCAATCCTTTTATATTCATTGAACAATGTCAAAGTTGAAACTTCTAAATATAAAAATAATGTTTAACTTAGAGTAATACATTTAATACATTTGGTTGGGTATAATTAAAAAATTTAGTTATGTTTCAAGTTTTCTCTCTAAAATTTTGATAAAATTGATCCCAGTGCCCATAGAAGGTGTGGTGATCCAAACATTGTTTAAAATCCTAGACCATCGATTTCTTGATGATCCAACAACAAAACCTTGTTGAAATTAGAAATCATTTTTATATTCAAATGATAAACAATAACATGGATGGATTTTTATGACAAATTTTTATGCAGCCCAAAAGAGGTAGAAGATAAAATAGAATTGTAACTCTATGTATTACCAAAGGATCCCCATTGAAAAAGGAACAAGTGTCATGGATGGATTTAGTACCTATCCTTGCATTGAACTTAAAGACTAAAACATATGATTGCCTCTTGTTTTCATCTTGTTGGTCTCCCAGTGATTTCCATAAGATGGCCTCACATCTATTGATCTAGCCCCACAATGCTTATTGAGTCAATTACCCTAACACATATTGCAGTGTTTGCAAAAGCAAGTGGTTAATGTACCTACAACTCTTAAAACCCTATGTTACAAAATAGTGAAAATTAAATCATTTGATTGACCACCCATATTATTGATTATTTCCACTTTAGTGGAAACTAAAAAAATAATAAACTATTAATATTGCCTACTTATACATTCAAAAATTATTGTACTTCATTTGCCTCAAAAAATTCAATAAAATGACAGAATAATTTAGGCACTTGCCAGTTGCTTTCAAAAATATGAAATAACAGTTTATTATAGTGTGTCCTATGGATGAGGAGATTTTTAACTTTTGTTTGTGTCTAACACCATAATAACATGAAGAAAACCTAAAATTAATTATTATATGATATACCTAATCTATATTGAGCGGCTTCATTAAAGATTCATGCCATGTTCACATGTAAACAAAGATGATTCAACATTAACTCAATACATATTTACGTAAACCCAATTATGATTTTAGTTTCAAATATTTGATCTTGATTTGTTGATATTCAAGGCTCAAATATTAGCTCAAAGGGACAAGTTTATTAGGCTCCTCTATGCTTGGTTATAGAGAAATTCCTCATCAAAGTTGTAAACTAAAAAAATCCAACAATCTCAAATCTTACACAGTGTGCACAAGAAGAGGGTTTGCCCTCTACCCAGTTGAGTATTGGTTCTACTCTCTAATTTACTAAACCTCATGTGATAATTACAAAGTGAAGGCAAACACACATTTTTACAATGCCAGACTTGCAGAATTACCCAGATTATGTACAAGACACCCACCAAGATCTCCACATTCTAGCCACTAATTGTAACATAAATTTTCATTAAATTGGGGAATTCAAAAACACAAATATTAGACTAAAATAACTTTAATTTACACAAACTAAAGGCAATATAATGCACATAAATAAGCATCAAGGAGAAAAAAACATGTACCTTATTTATAAAATCCACTAAACTAGCTTCACTATTTTATTGCTTCTTCACAAGATCTTTATAACTGGGTTTCAAGGCCATGGATTGATCTGCCCATAATCCATTGACAAAATGCAAAAGGGAGCCTCTTTTGGCACTTCCATTAGGTAAAACTACATTGATAAGCTCAGAAGAAATTTCATGTAATCCATTTGCATCTTTAAACTTGAGACAAGTGCAAAATTGGTCGACTATTGGGCCCTTTGTTCCACCTACCACCAAGCTCAATGCCATTGATATGCTCAAGGGAGAGAAAAAAACATTCTTATCTTCACTAACATCTATTATTTCCTTTGTAAACCCAAGTGAGAGCTCTATTTGCATCTTAGGGTCTCAAAGCAACTTGGCCTCACAATACAACTTGCCTAACAAACATTAGAAATGCAAGGCATTAGTATCTTGCCATCAACATAGGTGGCCTTTAATCCGACCTTCTACCCCAAATCATTACAGAGTTGTTTATTTAACATGAAGGCCATAAATCTCCTTTGCTAGAAAACTATGGTATTTATTAAAAAACCCCAACTTTGACCAAGATCCACATTTTTTTAACATATGAAATGCTTTCCATTGATACAGTCTATATAAATTATTCATGATTTACTGTTAATTGAAAAAATAATTAAAAATTGTAAAAGCTTAACAAATAAAAAATATGCAATATATAAATCACTTCTATTGGCTACCACCATAGCATTGACCCAAGTAAAAGATACTAATAATCATAATCAATGTCTTTACATATAAAGAATTGAAATTTGAACTTTCTAATCTTATGACGACATGTTCTCAATTTCATATTACTTTGTGCAAGATGTGAATATCTTATAGATATCTTCACAATATAAATAATAAATAATATGAAACATAGTCTCCCACTCCCCCATATCGAGATATGAGGAATGATAGGGAGACACGTCTTGAGAATCCAATAGCCCTCAATCCCTTTAAAATCATATGCAACATTGTCATATAATAATAATATAATATAATATAGTTTTTAAGGTCCATAATGCCAAGTATTACCTTGGTTATGGTTTGCAACTTATAGCATATGGGACCACCTCGTAATCCCATTAGGCCAACTCAGTAAGATAGTAATATAAAATTAATTAATAAATAACATTATAAAACAAACATTGAACATTGAAAATGCATAGTCAAGTGTGTCATTTGAAATCATGCATGAGATAATGCCATGTGATACCATTTAACAGAGTGTCATAGCAATTAAGAAAAAGCATTTGCCAATAAAATTTAACATGCAAAATAATTAGTATAACAAAAATATATTAAACGAATTAAATGGCATGCATCTTTTTATGAATTTTTCCTTAGGTAATGCAAGGTGAAATATATATTTTTTAAATATGTTTAAAAGTATTATATAAAATCATTAAATTATATAGAATGTTGGTATTTTTATTTATATTTTGAAAATAAATTATATAGAATATCGGTATATCAAAAATAAATATATAATAGATTTATAATGTTGAGTAAGTATACATGTAAATCAGTGAGCTCTTTTTATTAAATAATCATGAATAAAAAGTATCTACACCATCAAAATCATTTGGGGTATGATCTTGGCTTTAACCACTTGATTCTTTATGTCGAATATGTCAATGGATTTGTACCTTAATGAATGAATATAAGCAACCATCATCCTCCCCAATTAAACTACAACCCTTTCAATCTCATTCTTAATTTCACTTTACAACCTAAAAAATTTAATATAGTATATCTTACATACCAATTGGACCATGCATTAAAAGACCATATTCATTGATGAAATGAGACAAACAAGTCATATTGTTTCTAATTTTGTAATGAAAAAAAAAACTTTTTTCCCCATTTTAAATTATTATAAAAGTGTTGGAAGACCATATTAACCTATGAAATGAGACAAACAAGTCATATTGTTTCTAATTTTATAAGGAAAAAAATCTTTTTTTCTCCTTTTAAAACTATTATAAACATGTACAGTGTTAACAAATTATATTAGTGGATGAAATGAGACAAACAAGTTATATAGTTCCTAATTTTGTAAAGGAAAAAATATATTTTTTTTCCCCATCTTTAAACTATTATTGACATGTAAAGTGTTGGTCTATGGTGTAACAAGTTATATTGTTTTTAATTTTGAAAAAAAAAAAAAACTTTTTTTTCATTTTTGAACTATTATAGACATGTACAATGTTGGTTTATAATGTATGGTTTTGAAATGAGATTTTATAAGTACTCAATTTCATAGTTAAATTTTATTTTATTAATATATATAAATATTATTTTTTATATACATATACATTCCATAATATACAGAAATATCATATTTACATTCAAAATCATCGTATATAAATTTATTTAATGAATCATTAAATAAAACACCATTACGAATTTAAACTTCATGTGATATTAAATAAAAAACTATAATAAATAAAATATAAAGAAATTAAAAAAAAACTTGACAAAGTCAAATATTTAAGATAAATTAAATATTTATGTTACAATTTTTATTTGAATGTTAACCATATATTAATCATAAAAAATATTTGGGTATTTGATGCTAACTCACTCCCATTGGCCAAGTTATTTGAATATTACATATCTTCCCCTAATTTTGGGTTGATTAAAATTTCATTAAATTTTTTATTTGATCCATTCATCAATTTATAGGACCCAAGAATGATTCATTAATCATTGGACAAAGACATACTACCTTTAAAGTTTACATAACATTAGGAATTTTTATGGTATGTGTTTATGGTGTCTTTTATAAGTAAGATAAGGTTGGCAATGTTATTTTCATCCATCTTTTCCTTGTCATTTTAGTCAATTTATCACTTTTATCAAATAAATATATAGGTAAATTATAAGTAAAAGGATGAAAATAGATAATCATTTATTTTGTTGTCTTTTTATCATTTCCTTTATAACAAGGTTGATGGAGTCTATTCATTCTTCATGATAAAATGTCTATTATTATTTTTCCATCTTAATAAATCTCTCAAAAATTGAAAGTGACAGATATTAGTCTCTTAACACCTCCTCCACTTAAATATAGAGTTTTGGTTCCCTTAACTATTAACAAATAAGATAATTGGAAACTCTTAATACATCCCTCCCTCCAAAAAATGATTCGCATATACATAAAAATTATACAACTAAAACCTATTTTACACCTAATTGACAAACGCTCTTCAAAATTGTCTTAAAAGTTAATTAAAAGAAAATCTCACTATATAAAATCCAAATAAATAAAATCATACAAATGTCTAAAATATGACCTACTCCTTGAATAATTGATAAAAGATATTTGAAAATTTTATTTTAAAACTAAATAATAATATAAAATAAGAGGTTTTCAACTAGAATCTTTGATGGAAAATATCTGCAAATTTTATTTTAATATTAAATAATAAAATAAAATTAAAAGGTTTTGAATTTATTTTTTAATTTTTTTGATAGAAAATATTTTAAAATTAAATAATAATATAAATTTAAAAGATTTTGAAATATCATAAATTGATGAGGATTATACTCTCAACCAATCATATAAATTAATATAAAAAATTAAAAAAATTGATTGATTACCTAACTAAAATCAATCAATTTATGAATATTGATTCAACTTGCTCATAACTTCTTACGAATACTTATTCAACTTGCTCATAACTTCTGACTGGATGCATCCGTCTAAGCCCCAATGTAACTAGGCCAAGCTTTGTTTTCTTTCCTATAAATTAACAAAAAAAGGTAATAAAAAGAGGCAACCATAGCTTCTCCAGATCCCTCCATGGATTTGTTAGAAGCACAACACCTCTATGAAATAATGTTTTCAGTTGCCAAGCCCATGGCTCTCCAAGCAGCTATTTTACTCAACATTCTTGATATAATTGCCATCCATGGCAATGGAAATCCTCTATCCATAGACCAAATTGCTTCATATATATATGCTTCCACTAGCAAACCTGCACAATCAGAGTCCCTGTATAGAATCCTTGCTTCCATAGGCATCTTAATCGAAGAAAAAACTAGTCTCTTCAATGAAAACACCGAGCAATCAAAATACAAGTATGGGTTAAACAGTGTTTCAAAACTGTTGGTAAAGAAAGACAACCCGCAAGCATGTCATGCCCCGACCGTGCTGGTAGAAGTCCACAAGGCCGTATTAGATTTGTATCAGTGTATTCATGAATTAGTCACAAAAATAGGCTTCCACACATTTAAAAAGATCCATGGCATGAGTTTGTGGGAGTATGGAGTATGCGAGCAATAATCCAGATGTGAACAAGATTTTCAATGAGGGTATGGCTAATAATATGATGACTGTGATGTCTAAGGTGGTGAAGATGTATGAGGGAGGGTTTAAGGGTGTCAAGAGCCTTATGGATGTTAGAGGAGGGGTCAGATCTACTCTATCTACCATTGTCAAAGAACATCCACACATCTGTGGCAATAATTTCAATCTACCTCATGTCATTGAAACTGCCCTTTTGATACCTGGTGGGTAACTCTTTTTTCTTGCTCCTCTTTGCTTTGATCAAGTGAGTAATTTGTCACAATTGGCACCCATGGCTGATATTTATATTGCATGAGTAGACCATGTGGCCGGTAATATGTTCTACTAGATACCTCCTACAGACATAGTTTTCATGAAGGTATTCATTCCCTCAAACAAGCAAGAACCAAGATTCTAGTATTTTTGATAAATATTGGGTTAATTTATGAGATCATGTTGATGTGTTGTTTTAGTGGATATTGCATGATTAGGATGACGAGCATTGTCTGAATGTGTTAAACAAGAACTACGAGGCAACACCAAAGGATGGGAAGGTGTTGATTGTTGAGGTAGTTATTGATTGCAACCCAGGGGATCTTCGGTGACTGGGATTTTTATTTGACTTGCAGATGATGGCTTATACACCTAGTGGAAAGGATAGTGGAAAGGATAGATCAGAGGAAGAATTTAAGGAATTGTTTTATAAAGCTAATTTTAAAAGCTATAATATCCTAAAAACTCCCTAGTTTGTGGCACTCATAGAAGCTCCCAAATAGTAGCATTCAACTTGTGTTTTATATCCCAGGTGTTTTTCTTTCTCTCCTCTTCTTTGTACATGTTAAGATAATTAAAAAATGGTATTCTTCCTTTCCAAAAATCCTCCTTTTCTCTTCCTTCAAAGGATTTCTGACAAAAAAATATAGAATGGATGATAAATATTATTGGAACAAGATTCATTGGGGTGATGAGTCTAAGAATATTGACCTTCATGATAATGGTAAAAGTAGAAAAAATATAAATTTGTTATGAATGTAAAGGTGAATGTTGCTTAAATTATATAATTTAATAACATCTTTTGGTAGATTTTAGTTTTCTTCTCAAAAGTTAGATTTTAACAGGCATTAGTAGTAAAGGTCATTTCTAAAACCTTGATGATATTTTAATTTGTCATTTTGTAATATTGTCATGTTTTAATATTTATTATTTTTCTTCTCAATTTTGATATATTTATGGTTATGATTATTTTATCATGAAAAATGCCATTAAATTAGAAAACTAGTGCATGTTTCAAGAAGCATCGCATTATAGGAAAAGTACCTTCTACATTAAAAATTATCATGTGGCATAAAATAGCATCACATGAAATAAAAAAATATTTTATTTTCATAAAAAAACATTGTATCTTCATGTAAAACCATCGCCTAGCATACAAAAGTGTAGCATTTGCATATGAATGCATTGCATAGCATAAATAAGCATTGCATTTGCATTTAAAAGTATCACATAAAGAGGAAGATAAAGTTTTCTTAGTGAGTCACTAAACAAGGCACCAAAGCAAATATAAACTTTTTGTGGCCCTAAAGAAAACACCAATAACAAATAAAATATAGGTACAAAGAAAGAAACAATAGCATCATAGAAAATCAAAGCATACAATATCATCATGTGGTATATAAAAAAATCGCATAACATACGTAAGTATCTCTTTTCTATGCAAATACATTGCATAACATACAAAATCATAGCATTTGCATTTAAAATCATCGCATATAGAAGAATAAGAAAATTCTTAACGAGTCATTGAACAAAATACCACTGCAAATACAAACTTCATGTGGAACTAAATAAAACATTGTAACAAATAAAATTTATGTGAAAAGAAATAAACAAAAGTCCACCATGAATTTAAATAGTTAATAAATTAATCATTTGTGTAATGATTTTTGTTTGATTATCAACCATACCTTAATCACAAAAATATTTGGGTTTCCCATGCTAACCCACTTCCATCGACCAAGTTCTTTGAATCATGCATATGTCTTCCCCTAATGTTGCATTGTTTGGAATCCCACAAAAAAATTCATTTGATCCATTAATCAATTTAGAGGCCCAGTGGTGATTCATTCGCTATTGTGCATAGACATAAGACCCTTAAACCTTACATAAAATTAGTGGTTAAATTATTAAAAAAGTGGTTTCTTTCTTTCTTCTATGTTCTATTATTTAGATTTTAAAAAATAAAAAAGAGAAACATTCTTTTCCTCTCTTTTCTTTCTACTGGTTAGATTATTGAAAAAGAATTTTCTTTTTTTCCTCTTCTTTTTACTTTTTTAAAATAGGACAAGTTATTGGAAATATTGTCATTGATGTTAAAGGTCTAGCATTATTGATCATAAATTTCCCATTGCATTTAATGATGTTTTTAATAGTCATATCTTGGCTAATGTGTGTTAATATTTATTTGATAGTAACGAATATATTTTTGGTTGCATAAAGTCAACAGAAGGACCCATGGAGAAGTCAAAGAGTCATGGGTAAAGACAAAAGAAGAAAGAGATGCATTTTCCTAGGAAGAGTCATCTTGAGGAATTCCAAGAGTCACCAAGTGAAGACAAAATAGGAAGGGCATGATTTCTCATGAAGAGACACTTTGAGGAATATGAAAAATCACTAAGATAAAGACAAAAGAGGAAAGGATGATTTTGCTTATGAAGGGTCACCATATGAATTTTCAAATGCAAGGATGCGAAGGGTCATGCAAGTTTGGCACCATTTTCCATGAGGATTGAATGGTCACAAAGGGTGAATGCCAAAGGTCATTTGGAAAGCTATAAATAAAGGCTTGAGAAGCCATTTGTTACATGGAAGATAGAGTATGCTTTGTAATTGTTATATCTAGCTTAGAAGAGCAAAGGGGAGAAAAGAAAGAGATATTGTAATGTGTTATCATTTGTTGAGAAAGCAACATTGAGAGATAGTTGTGTGGTATACACAAAAGGGGTTGGTGCTCCTATGGGTTGGTGCTCATGAATAGTTGTGTTGATGCTCAACAAAGGGGTTGGTGCTCCTGTGGATTGGTGTTCATGAATAATTATTGTGTTGGTGATCAACAAAGGGGTTGGTGCTCCTGAAAGTTGGTGCTTTTGAATATTTTAGTTTGATTTGGTACTCATTCATATACTTGAGATTGTTCTCCATGGTTTTTCCCACATTAGGTTTCCACATTAAATTTGGTGTCTCTCTCTATCTTGTGTGGTGTTTATTATTTCAGTTTTATTGCATATCTTGAATGTATGGTTAAGTGGAATTTGATTAAGTGAAATTTTATAAGATTTATGATAAATTGATTCACCCCCCCTCAGTATATCCTATGCTTAATAATTGGTATCAGAGTAGGTTCCTTATGATAACGTTTTACAGCTTGAAGGTATATCAGGAAAGCACGATGGCTAGATCACATGAAGGATTTTCTACAAATAGGGCACCTTTATTTGATGGGATGAATTATGTTTTTTGGAGCATAATAATGGAGACTTATTTGATGGCCCTTAGATTTGACATATGGCAAGCAGTGGTGGAGGAATATGAAGAGCCACAGACACTTGTAACTTCTCCAGTAAAAAATAAGGCAAGTGAAAATAATGCTAAAGATTTAAATGTTATTTTATGTGGTTTATGTGAATCAATTTTTTTTAAAGTTATGCAATATAAATCTGGTCATGAAACTTGGGTAAAACTTGAGAATATTTACAAAGGTGATGGAAAGGTTTAGCAAGCTAAGCTTCATACTTTCCAAAGACAGTTTGAGAGTTTGAAGACGGAAGAAGAAGAAAATATAGTAGGTTATCTTTTGTGGGTTGATCAATTAGTTAATCAGATTCAAGGTCTTGGAGAAAATTTAGAAGAGTCAATTGTGGTTCAAAAGGTTTTGAGATCTCTACCATTGAGATATGATGTGAAAGTTTTGGCAATTGAAGAGATGAATAATTTAGCCAAGCTAAAGATGGATGAGCTTCATGGTATTCTTATGGCATATGAGATGTGGATTGAACAAGATAAACCCTCAAAGAGAGAAGTAGATTTTAAGACATCAAAGAAAGAGAAGGCTAAGATTCAAGAATCAAGTGATAGTTCCAGTAATGATGAAGATGAAAACGGAGCTTTTTTCATTTGCAAGTTGAAAAAGGGCACAAGTAAATATTAAGGAAAATTACCTTTTAAATGTTTTAATTATGGAAATATTGGACATTTTTTAGCTAAATGCCCAAATAAGGGTAATGATGATAATGGAGAAGGAAATTCTACATACAAGAGGAATTTCAAAGGTAAATTCAAGAAGGGATTTGAGAAGAAGAGTTTATATTCTAAAGATCCTAGCTCAGTCGAAGATAGTGGAGTCAATGATTTAGAAGAAGAAGAGATTCTATTCATGGCCATACATGAATATGCCTCTATAAGTGAAAGTATAGATGATCGAGAAGAAGAACAAGATGAAGCTGAAGTGAATCTAGAAGGAGAACTCATTTGTGCCTTAGAAGAGTTAGAAGTTGTTGAGAAGAAGAATCGAAAATTGAAGCACTAGATCAAGAAAAATGAAAAGGAGTCAAAGGAAATAATTGATGATCTAAAAACACACTTTGAAGAAGCTAAAAGGAATGAAAAATATCTAATAGCACAATTGCAAAAAGTAAGAAAAGAATGTGAAAGGTATGTTATTGAAATCCCCTGTTTAAAATAAGATATTGAAAAAGCAGTCAATGATAAAGTAATTAGTAATTCAAAATTTGAGGATAGCACTAACATGTTGATTAAGATATTAGAAAGCCAAAAGGAAATATTAGATAAGACAAGTATCAGATTTGAAAATGAAATGAGCTATGTTGAAGCTCTTACAACAGAGGAAACAAAAAGGGAAGAAGTGAAGAATATAGAGTACATCTCAAATAAAGAAGGTTGGAAGGAACAAAGTTACAAAATACAATCAGGATAGAGATACACAAATAGGTTATATTTTCATGGTTATTATTTTTATTGTCATGGATATGGCCACAAGAAAATAGAATGTCAAAAAAGAGCTAACAATTTTAGAAACAAGGAGAAGGAAACTCATGCAGAATCTAGTAGAAGCTACAACTCTTTTGCTCCTCTATCAAGCTTTGATGAAGAGGCCATAATATGTTACAAGTATAATAATTTTGGACACATAGCCCAGTATTGTAGAATCATGTTTGAATTAATCAATAAGGACCAAATTTTCAAGGTTCCATTCATTAAGAAGAATGTTCAGACATGTTCATGGCAAAAAAAACAACCTGAAGATTCTATGTTGGTTCAGACAACTTTGCATAAAAAAAATGAAGAAGAGCCATGGTTCATTGATAGTATATGTTTGGGGCACATGATAGGAGACAAGAGTAAGTTAATAACTCTAGAGAAGATCAATGGTGGCACAATGAAATTTAGAGATAAAACCACTACCAGGATAATGGGAAAAGGTACTTTAAGTTTGGATAATGGTAGAACCAAGACTAAGAATGTATTGTATGTAAAAGGTCTTAAGCATAATCTATTGAGTGTAAGTCAAATATGTGATCAGGAATACACATTAAATTTTTATGCAGAAGGTTTTGAGATTATAAGAAAAGATTCAAATGAGTTGATTGTAGATGCTCAAAGGACATGTAACAATTTATATGTATTACCAGATATCTTCACAAAGGCACAATCAAAGGACACATTTAAGGATCTACAAGAGGATTTGAGAGTAATTTCTTTTACTTCCTACCATTAAGGTTCAGCATTAGTTGAGGGGGAGCTAAGTGTTAGCTCCAGGTAGGCCCTTTTCCATTAATGTCAAAGGGGAAGAATAATAGGTACAGGTATAGGTACATGTTACTACATTAAAGGGGAGTTACTGTATGTTTTTCAGATGACAGTATGTGTAGGTTTTAAGATGTGGCAGTTTTAGTTTGAGGTTGCCATCAATGATAAAGGGGGAGATTGTTGGAAATATTTTCATTGATTTCAAAGGTCTAGCATTATTGATGATAAAGGTCCCATTGCATTTAATGATATTTTTAATAGTCATATCTTGGCTAATGTGTGTTAATATTTATTTAATATTAACAAATATGTTTTTGGTTGCATAAAGTCAAAAGAAGGGCCCATGGAGAAGTCAAATAGTCATGGGGTAAAGATAAAAGAAGAATGAGACACATTTTCCTATGAAGAGTCATCTTGAGGAATTCCAAGAGTCACCAAGTGAAGACAAAAGAGGAAGGGCACAATTTCTCATGAAGGAACACTTTGAGGAATATGAAAATTCACCAAGATAAAGACAAAAGAGGAAAGGATGCTTTTGCTTATGAAAGATAACCATATGAATTTTCAAATGCAAGGATACAAAGGGTCATGCAAGTTTGGCACCATTTTCCATGAGGATTGAAGGGTCACAAAGGGTGAATTCCAAAGGTCATTTGTAAAGCTATAAATAAAGGCTTGAGAAGCCATTTGTTACTTGGAAGATAGAGTATGATTTATAATTGTTATATCTAGCTTAGAAGAGCAAAGGAGAAAAAAGAAATAGATATTGTAATGTGCTATCATTTGTTGAGAAAGTAACATTAAGACATAGGTATGTGGTATACACAAAAGGGGTTGGTGCTCCTGTGGGTTGGTGCTCACGAATAGTTATTGTGTTGGTGCTCAGCAAAGGGGTTGGTACTCTTGTGGGTTGGTGCTCCTGTGGGTTGGTGCTCACGAATAGTTATTGTGTTGGTGCTTAGCAAAGGGGTTGGTACTCTTGTGGGTTGGTGCTCACGAATAGTTGTTGTATTGGTGCTTAGCAAATGGGTTGGTGCTCCTACAAGTTGGTGCTTGTAAATATTGTAGTTTGAGTTGGTGCTCATTCATATACTTGAGATTGTTCTTCATGGTTTTTCCCACATTGGGTTTCCACGTTAAATCTAGTGTCTCTCTCTATCTTTTGTGGTGTTTATTATTTTTATTTTATTGCATATCTTGAATGTATGGTTGAGTGGAATTTGATTAAATGAAATTTTATAAGATTTATGATATATTGACTCACCCCCGCTCTCAGTATATCCTGTGCTTAACACAAGTGTCAATTTATAATAATTATTTTTTAGTTTTTTACTTATATTGTGTATGTATACAAATGAATCTATCTCAAATTAAATATTATTAAATATATAAAATATAGTAGACAATTCTTAATTAACTACTCAATCAAACATGCAAGCGAATAGAGGACACCACGTTTTATGAAGTTGTCATTGCAATCTCAAGTTATTTGTGGCATTTCAAAAATGTCTAACCCTATTGACATGTTGAATCCCAATTCAAAATGCAATAATATCAAGGTTTTACAAAATGTCCTAGTCGTCATTAAGACTGTATGAATAGTCTTGGTTAGGGAATGTGAATCCATACGTCAATCTTTTGTCCATGTTTCTCTACTTCTAATTTGTCACCTTTCCTATTTAATTTACATGCTTCAACTTATAACTCTCTAAAATAAAATAATCCTATAAGAATGGAAATGGATAAGGGTTTGGGTATGGGGATCTTTGGGTAAGTGCACAAACTTGGAAGACAAAAATGGGGCCTACCCATAGACATGATTTTTCTAAAATTTCATAAATTTGAATTTATATAGATAATTTGAGATATTTACACTTCTAATTTGAATATGATGTAAGAACATGAAATGTATAATTTTTAGTCTAGTTTCCAAAACACTAATTTTTTTTAAAAATGGTTAGGTGTAACTAGGTCAAACATCTTAAATTTGAAGATGAACTCCTATTTTTTTTTAAAAACAAGTAAATAGATGATCATGCGGTGCACCATTTCTTTAGAAGCATTTAATGTTGTTTGAAACCATTTAGTGAACACTTAGATAATATCTTCTAGTTTGTGACTTATATTTTTTTAATGAATACTATTTTTATGAATTTTACAAGTAAATAGATCCTTAAAAATGACAAAAAAATGGATAGTCGATCATGTGGCATGCCTAACTACCTCAAAAAATGAAAATCAATTTTTTTTTTAATGTGTGTAGAATTAGGCATAGTTGTGACCATACATATAACTTGTTTTACACTTGGATCAATGAAAAACAAATTACATGAACATGTATATGCATTGACATTTATGGTATGTAGTAACCTTAAAAGTTATAGTTAGAAATCAATATAGTTTAAAACCTTAAATTAGTCCAAAAATTATAAAAATCATATTTTTAGAAAGAAGAAAGCGTGCTCGTCATGATGGTATTAATTTTTTGAATTTTACCATTGAAATTCATAGTGTATTTGATGATCAAAAATGCTTTTTTGTTGTTTTTTAATTAAAACTCTCAAACTCAATTTTAGATTGATAGGTCCAAGCCTTTCACTCAAGAATCCAATCCATTCTTGAGCCAAAATTATTGTTTTTTGAATCAAAATTCAAATATCATGATTGCATTACTAACGTGATCATGTTATATCTTCATAACACCCAAAAATGCATATTTGCTTTTGAGCTCAAATTTTATATATGTTCTTGAGCTCCCTAATAGTGGTAATCTTTCATGTGATATGAGAAAGGTCCCTAACCTTGGATAGTGAAATAAGGTGTCATGGTATCACATTACACTTCAAAAACTTTACGAGCATTTTAATATGTTGACTTGACTACTTATAATTATTTAGTTTTAAGGTGTAACTCCTTATACATTTTATGATATAACTAATTTTATCATGTTATGATATAACTAATTTTATCATGAGATGTCATAAAATGCATTTTTTAAACATATGGCCAAAACTTATCCTTTGGAATACCAATCTATCTATGCATCTAAAGTAAATTGGGTTATTTTGAGCCCCTTCAACCTAATTGCATGACTATAAAATGTGATTTTGGGGTTGATCGACTCAAATTTCATCATCTCGATTAAATCAAATAAACATTATTTATTTATGCAAGTTTTAAATGTATAGAATGTGGTTTTGATCTCAATAAACTTGAGTGTCATCAGATAATGAATGTAAATGTCGATTAGTTCAATTATGGAGGTAATTAGGGTCAAAATGAAACACATGAACCTATTTTAAATTATATATGATGTGATTTGGAGTGAAATTAACCCTAATGTCATGACATATATAATTAACCAAATAGTTGATTCATTTAATCGGGGATACATTTGAGACCAATTTGACCCTTTCAAGAGCAAGATATGATTTAGGGAAAAATTAAGTTTGATTCTACCATGAATTGATCCAATTAGTCAATTTGTGCAATTAGGGGCATGATTTAGGCAAAATTGAACCCCTAAACCAAATTTATGGCTTAATTGCCTATATAATGTAGACAACATGTATTACTTAATTAATGCTACTTTTATCAAAAATGCAAACTTGAAGGCAATTCTCACAAATGGGTGAACAAGTAGCTCAAATTTTTTTCAATTACCTTAGTGATTGGACCCTATATCTAATACCTTAAACCCTAAACCCTATATCATTTAATTAAAACCCTAAACCTTGTACCATTTACCTTAAACCCTAAGCCATAATCCCTAAACCCCAAACCCTTTAAATTATAGACCTTAAACAAATCAATTTAGACCCAATTAACATCCTTTATATAGTAAGAATTAGGTTCATAGAGATCAACTTGGTCAAAATTGCATCACTCATTACCACAATTGACTTAATTGGCTCAATTTGTGATGATGTGGGGCTAATTGAGCCCAAAATCACATTCTTTACTCATAGATCTAGGTTAAAGGAGCTCAAATGTGCCCCAACCTATACCCTAAGTTCTAATCCCTAAAGTTTTTAATCCCTAAACTCTAAACCATAAAGATAAACTCTTTAAAACCTAAACCAATCATTTTATCCCAAATTAACATCATTTAGACTAATAATTAAGTTTTTGAGGCTTATTTTGGCTTAAATCACATGATTTATTGGCCCACTTGGCTAATTCACTCAATTTACATGATGACATGGGGTATAATTAAAACCCAAAAACACATTCTATAGTCACAAATAGGTCCAAATGATTCAAATTATCCTCAATTATCTTTGTGATTAGACCCTATGTACCCTAAACCCTAAACCATATAGGTCTTAAACCCTAAAACTTACACCCTATATTTAAAACCCTAAACCAATTGATTTATCACTAATTAACATTATTTAGAGTAATAATTAGGTATACATTACTTAATTTGGCCCAAATCACATTTACTCATTATCCCAATTGAATAATTCGCTCAATTTGTGATGATGTGGGGGCTAATTGAGCTCAAAAACATAGTGGACCCTATGTACACCCTAAACCATATAAACATTAAACCCTAATCCCTAAACCATAAACTATAAACACTATACTTGAAATTGTAAACTGTAAGTTCCCTCTTTACCAATCAATTTAGTCCTAATTAACATCCTTTATAGTATAAATTAGGTTCACATGGTATAAAGTGATTATACCTTATATACACCCTTAACCTAAACCTTATGCCCTAATCCATAAAACCTAAAGCATAAATTGTAAGCCCTATGCCTTAATCCCTAAACCCTATGCACTAATGCCCTAATCCCTAATTAGGTTCAAAATGAGCCACATGAACCTATTTTAAATTGTATATGATGTGATTTGGAGTGAAATTAACCCTAATATCATGTCATATATAATTAACCAAAGAGTTGATTCATTTAATCAAGGAGGCATTTGAGGCCAATTTGAACCCCTTCAAGAGCAAGATATGATTTGGGATAAAATTAAGTTTGATTATGTCATGAATTGATCCAAATAGTCAATTTGTGTAAGTAGAGGTGTGATTTGGGAAAATTAAGTTTGATTATGTCATGAATTGATCCAAATAGTCAATTTGTGTAATCCCTAAACCCTATGCACTAATGCCCTAATCCCTAATTAGGTTCAAAATGAGCCACATGAACCTATTTTAAATTATATATGATGTGATTTGGAGTTAAATTAACCCTAATATCATGTAATATATAATTAACCAAAGAGTTGATTCATTTAATCAAGGAGGCATTTGAGGCCAATTTGAACCCCTTCAAGAGCAAGATATGATTTGGGGTAAAATTAAGTTTGATTATGTCATGAATTGATCCAAATAGTCAATTTGTGTAAGTAGAGGTGTGATTTGGGAAAATTAAGTTTGATTATGTCATGAATTGATCCAAATAGTCAATTTGTGTAATCCCTAAACCCTATGCACTAATGCCCTAATCCCTAATTAGGTTCAAAATGAGCCACATGAACCTATTTTAAATTATATATGATGTGATTTGGAGTTAAATTAACCCTAATATCATGTCATATATAATTAACCAAAGAGTTGATTCATTTAATCAAGGAGGCATTTGAGGCCAATTTGAACCCCTTCAAGAGCAAGATATGATTTGGGGTAAAATTAAGTTTGATTATGTCATGAATTGATCCAAATAGTCAATTTGTGTAATTAGAGGTGTGATTTGGGAAAATTTGAGCCCCTAAACCAAATTTATGGCTCAATAGATTGTATAATGTATGCAACATGTATGGCTTAACTGACCCTACTTTTATCAAAAATACAAATATGAAGGCAATTGTCATCAATAGGTTCAAGCAACTCAAATTTTCTTCAATTACCTTAGTATTTGGACCTTCTATCTTATACTTCAACCTTGTATCATTTACCTTAAACCCTAATCCATAAGCTCTAAACCCTAAACCCTTTAAATTGTAGACCCTAAACCAATCAATTTAACCCTAATTAACATCCTTTATAGTAATAATTAGGTTCACAAGGATCAACTTGGTCAAAATATCATGAATCATTACTGTAATTGAATTAACTAGATCAATCTATGATGATGTGGGGGCTAATTGAGCCCAAAATCACATTCTTTACTCACATATTTGTTTAAGGAGCCCAAATTTACCCCAATTACCTTCATAATTGTACCTTATATACCCTAAAACCTATACCTAATCCCTAATACCTAACTTTATTAATCCTTAAACTCTAAACCATAAATATAAACTCTTTAAACTCTAAACCAATCATTTTAGCCCAAATTAACATCATTTAGACTAAGAATTAAGTTCATAGGGCTCGGTTTGGCCTAAATCACATGACTGATTACCCCATTTGACTAATTCACTCAATTTACATAATGACACAGGGTATAATGATAACCCAAAAACACATTCTAAAGTCACAAAAAGGTCCAAGTAATTCAAATTATCCTTAATTATCTTTGCAATTGGACCCCGTGTACCCTAAACCCTAAACCTTATAGGTCTTAAACCCCAAGCCCTAAACCATAAACCCTATACCATATATTTTAAACCTAAAAAAATTATTTTATCACTAATTAACATCATTTAGAGTAATAATTAGGTATACATTACTTAATTTGGTCCAAATCACATTACTCATTGTCCCAATTGACTAATTGGCTCAATCTGTGGTAATGTGGGGGATAATTAAGCCCAAAAATATAGTGTACCCTATGTACACCATAAACCATATATAAATTAAACCCTAATCCCTATTCCATAAACCCTAAACACTATACCCTAAATTATACACCATAAATTCCCTATTTACCAATTGATTTAGCCCCAATAAACATCCTTTATAGTAAGAATTAGGTTCAGATGACATACAATGATTAGACATTATATACACCCTTAAACCCAAACCCCATGCCCTAGTCCCTAATCCCTAAAACCTAAAACCTTAAACATAAATTGTAAGCTCTATGTCTTAATGCCCTAAACCCTATGCACTAATGCCCTAATCCCTAATCTATATTAAGAATAACACAATCACACTATTCAATAACATGATCACGTTATTTTATAATGCAGTCACATTATTATTAATATAAAAGCCTCATTTTTTGACATTTATTTTTAACCCAAATTGAGAATTCTATCCCCATAAACATTCTCTGCATACTTCTACGAGACCTACGGGACTTGTCTACTTCTTTTGACCCCACCTTTGAAAAGCTATCAATTATCCTTGATGGATGATGGATCACATTCAAGGAAGAGGAAGATGTTGAAGAACAAAACACCAAATGAATTAGAAGATTTGAGAGAGAAACATAAGATATAAATGCAAAAACTTCATTTAAGATAAGGTACAATCCTTAATCCTAATGAGCCAAATGCCATAGATAATGAGCTAATTAAAAATAATGAAATAAACAATGATGAAATTTACCATAATGAATTGAATAATAATGAAATTGACCATAATGAAATGAATAAGATAATGTTGAAAGTTTACATTTAAATTTCTAAGTTTTTGATTTTGTTGATGATGAGTCTATGTATGATGCTTTACCCCTGCCCCCCCCTCCCCGCCCACCGCCTTGAGTGAATATAATTTGATGGAAATAAATAATGATGATATTAAAAATCAAGAAAATTTCATGGAAACATATAATGAAGAAATAAACAATTAATAAAATGTCATCCCACCTCTAAACAATGAAAGTAGTAATGATTTTGAAACACCCTCTCAACAAATTCCACCATAAAAAACACCTCCAAGAATTGTGCATAGAAAAGACAAGTACTTAATTGAAGTAGATGAAAATAGTTTAAAACCAATACCTAACAAAATGTCTGATTGACATTCAATAAGACCAACTCAACAAATTTGGGATAATTTTTTTCATAATTTGGATAATGATAGTCAAAGATGTCAATTATTTATTTTGTTGATAAAATTGATTAAGATGAGACCTATAATGTACACATTAAGAATAAGAACATCTAACATAGATGTTGAAAACAATGAAATTATTGAAAATATACATGATGCATATCATATTGTATGCCCAAAATCAGGCACCCAACATTATAATTTTTCCTAGCATATACTTACAACTTGTGCAGCAAGTGGCCAAATAGGGAAAAATAAATGCTTTCAAAAATAAGCCAAATATTTAATATAAATAAAAAAACATTAATGAAAGTAATTAAAATACATGAAAGACTTAATGAACCTAATACCAATGAGCTCTAGGAAATATTTGGTAGACTTCCACGAAAGGACAAGGCTATATCTAATGCTCTTAGAGTTACTTTCTCAATTTTAGAAAGGCAATATAAGAGTTTTGTACAATATAAGAGATGTAGTGAAAATAAGAGTTGGTTCTCGTAACCATGAACCGTATCCAAAACATTTCTTGGATATGACTCAAACATAATTGTATTCTAAGTTCTTGGAAAAACATCCATAAATTTTTATTTGTCAAAGATATTTTGAGATGGCCAAACCTTTTTATGTAAAAATAAATCACACATGCACCACTTCTTGTTGTAGGCAACATATTGAATTTCCAATCCACTATGATATTTTTCATCATATTCATTGTACTTTGCATACTAATAATATTTTGAAGGAGTGTGGCATTAAATTTCCATCAAAATCAACCAAGGAATTTATTCCAACTATTTTTTGCAAAAGAACAGATGGAGAATTATTTTATAACAAATCATGTTTAGATGGAAATTGCAGCATTTATGGTGGATTGCCAAAATTAAAAAATTGTATCCATGAGGAGAGTACAAGTGAAATTAGACAAGAATTAGTTGGTTTATGAAAATATAAATCAATGACTTATTAAGTAAAACATCGCAAAGAATCTAAAAGGTGTGAGCTTGTTACAAAAAAGATATTTGTTTCTGAACTTTTGGTTGAATTTAAGGAGAAAATTATTTATGAGTATGTAAGGCATGCATACAGATCTAGATGGTTGGATGAACATTTCAATATAAGTAAGGATAGATTCCCACTTCCACTTGGTTCGATTGTTTCAGTAGTTGACTTTGCTAAAAATTACACATTCAAACCACAAATGGAAGTTCAATCATATTATTACAACTCATCACAATCTACCATATTCGTGCATATAACATTCATGTATGCACCTGATAATACAAAGTAGAAACAAAAATATTAAGGGAGTACCATTTCTATATCAACAATGATTGATCAAATTGTTCAGAGTATGTTTAAGATTGTTTTCAGAAGTTCTATGAATAGTTGATTCAAATGAACATTAATTTTAATCAAAATTACATTTGGTTAGACAATTGCACATCGTAATCACAAATTCACAGATGTTTTATTGGTTGAGTAAGTTGCACATTACCACTAGTTTATAACACATTTTGAGTCTCACTGAGGATGGCCATGGAAAAGGTGAGCATGATGGTGTTGTAGCATGTGTAAAAAGAGACATTGCAAGGGAGGAGTTAAAATTTGAAGAGAGTATTGATTTGACAAATATAAAAACCATGGTTTAATGTGTAAACATAATATTTTCAAAATTTATCAATTACTGACACTTTTTATCTTATCAGAACCCATTGAGTCTCAATCTCTCTGAGTACATGCCTTAATAGGTGCACCGAGAATAGGGTGGGCAGACCATTGGTGCTTCACAAAATTTTGGTCCCATACTACTATTTTTTATCTACACAACCATCTCCTAAAAACACTCCCCTAAATTTTGCCTCCTCTTTTATACCCCCTTCTAGTCATTTTCTACCTTCATTATCCCTTCCCTAGCCTAAACCCCTTTCCAATAGTTTACAATACATTATTGGCCCCATCGACCCTCTACTTTAATTGATGAAACTCATTTAGGGTTTAGGTCAGCCCGTGGTCGACCTAGACCAAGGCCTAATTTTTTAATCAATAATGATACAAATTCAATTGGGCTAACCCTATCGGCTAAACTTTTAGAAAGAACTAGGGTTAGATTCAACTATATAAACACATTAATTTTTTCATTCTTAGAGAGACATCAAGAGTTAATTATTAATTTGTGTTTCCTTACAATCTAATCTTCCACAATTCTACTTGAGGAGTCTTAGCTTAGGGTTTATACTTGGAGAAGAATATTTCCTTATAGAAAAGTCTTGGATGTTTTGGCCTTTCATAGTGATCCTTACAAACCACAACAACCTCTTGAGAAGCATCTTTGGCCAAGGGAGAGATTAAGTCTCGACATGTTCATCTTTAAGGTAAGTATATCTAACTTTGTTCCTCTCTTTTAGTAGATAGAAGTAACATAATTAATGGATTTTGAATATATTATTCTCTCCATGCATTAGGGTCTTACCTACACATAGCTTAAATAAGATTTTCTTATGCATGTTTACTTTTATGTTTACTAACTCCTCATTTGTGCCACAAGATTTGGTGTGCACTAAATTATATTTTGCTTTTATCATTTATACATCAGTGAATATGAAAACATAGGACCTAATTAGGGTTATTGCATAATTTTTATTTGATTGGAAGCATTGGAACCCTCCTTAGTGAATTTGTTATGATAAGAGATCCCTCGTCTAGATCTAGAAGATCCATCTTGGTCATGACCTCAAATGTATAATGTATCAACAATTGAAAGTGTAAATAGAATTTATCTTCTTCAAGCTAGGATTAATTTATAGATCAATTGCATTTTCCTTTGCATACATTTTGGTGAACCCAACATGAATCTAACCCTTGTAGGTTTTATTTCACACCATCATTTTTGTCTTCACATTATATTTTTCTATATTTCTAGTATTATATCGAACCAGTCGATATCGTTATAACTTTTTATGCACAAGTTTAACACATAGTTACTTCAAAATGATTATGTTCTATCTATACAAGTCTTCATCAGTTATAGGTTGCTAGATTGAGATGTAATTATTTTCTTATTTGTACTTTGGCAGTAGTGTATGTATCATCGCCCTAACCATGGCTAGCATTTGTAGTTATTTTTCATATTAGTTATGATGTGTTTCATATGTCGATAATGATCAATGACTATTAGATGTCATGTGCTTATTTACAATTATCATACTTAGAGTATTTTGTATCATCACTTCTTAGATTCTCATGGTGTAATCTATTTAAAGTATATGTGTTTAATTTTTTTTAAAGAATCGCATTTATCTATGTCAAACTTAGTGAGGTCGTTATAAATGGTAAATGGCCCTTGTATTTATAGGTGTCTTGAATTGATTCCAACCATTATATGTGATTCAAGATGTGTGGTTGAGCCTTGCTTAAATTTAGTAGGTGAAAATGCAATTAATATTTGAAATGAATTAGGCATGGGTTACAAATTCATATGTTTGCTTGATATTTTGTTAATGTTTGACAACTTTTAAAATGATGTCATGATGATGTCATCATTCTTGATATTTGTTGTGATGTTATTGTTGATGCTTAGATTTGCACCCTTGAGGAGATGCTCAACTCTCCTCATCCAAGTGGCAAAATGGAATCATCTCTCTTATTGTGGGTGATAATTTCATCGAGATGAATCTCTAGATTAGGGGCTAGCTCCCCTTGATGTACCTTTAAAGCTCTCTTTAATCTATCAATTCTGTATGAAAAGGGGTAAGGAAAATAACTAAAAAAAATGGTGATGCACCAATATATATTATCCTCCTATTTGACTGAAAATCCACTACTTAAAGGTAAATAAGGATGTTTCACATAAACTCATAATAAAAAGACATTACTGCATCAATATTTCATAAATTAGATTCAGGAAGGTACTTAACACTTAGGAGGGTGACAAATGATTCCATGAGGAGAATAAACATACACCACTTCTAAGACTCTTATACACTTAGTAAAGAATACTAACAAAGACCTACAATAGCATCCCTTTTGCACATTAGTAAATGACCATATATTGACATGCTAGAAAGGTAACTCTTTCACTAGTCATTATCAACAAGATTCAAACCTATACTCAATAGTACAATGTGTGAATGGAAAAATCACTTGTATATTTCTTCAAGAGTTTTGCAAGTACAAATTTGGCTAGAGTTTTTCCAATAACCAGTGGAAATTGTCAAAATGAGCCAAGAGAATATATATATATATATATATATATATATATATATATATATATATATATATATATATATATATATATATATATATATATATATATATATATATATATATATATATATATATATATTCCTTAAGAGGTAGAGCAATCAAAGGAAGTCCAAGGGTCACTTGGACATGTGTCATCTTGAAATAATCAGTTACATTTACATGGGAGAAAAATGGGTGAGCTATGCCATGTCACCAAATGGATCAGTTACAATGAGTTATAACTAAACCAAAAGCATTAGTTACATTTGTTACAACTGAACCAAAGCCTTAGTTTTATTTTGCCATTTGTTATCTCTTTTCCTCACCTTCAGGTTCCTGTTGATCCTTTCTCTTAAACTCAAATGGATATTTTAATAGTCTAAAATTGACGTTATGTGGGCCATCACCTTTTGGGTATTTCTTTCAAATAATTTGTTTGCGGCCATTTGTCTTCAAACTTTTCTATTGGGGAATTTCTTTCAACCTTTTTTCTTGAAAGAATTCTTTTAGATTTTTTGCTAAGTGCCCTCTGCTAAAATGAAAGTGCCCTTTAGATTTTTGAAAATGTCCCTTCAAAAAAGTTGTAAGGTACCCTTCAAAAATGCAAGTGTCCTTTAGAAAAATTGCAAACTATCCTTCGGCAAAAATGTAAGTGTCCTTTTGAAAAATTGCACTTGTTCTTCAAACTTTTTGAGAAGTACCTTTCAGAAAAATGAAATGATCCTTTGAAAATTCAAGTGCCCCTTCATAAAAAATGCAAGTGACCCTTTAAAAAATTGACCATTTAGAATATTTGTAAGTGTCCACTTTCCAAAGAAAATACCTTTCAGGAAAGTTGCAAATGATCCTTCAGAAAAACTAAAGTGGACCTTTTCCTGAAAGGAAAGTACCCTTCGAAAAAGTTAAAGTGCCCTTTCACATAATTTGCAAAGTACCTTTCATAAAATTGAAGTGGACCTTTTCCTGATAAAAGATACCCTTCAAAAAAATGTAACATACCCTTCAAAAAATTTGTAACATACCCTTTGGAAAAGTTGCCTCAGACAATTTTTTTGAAAGAATTCCGTCGAATGAAAAGTCTAAAAAATAACCCTTCAAGAAAATTATTCCAAGCAATTTGTTCAAAAAAATTCTAATGTTTAAACAAAAATCTGTAAACAAGACTTTCGAAAGAATTAACACTTAGCAAAAGACCAAAACAAACCTTCCAAAAGAATTAGACTTATAAATTTGTTATGGCTTGTATAGAACACTTCTTGCATATTGAACTTGACCAAAAATATAGACTTAGATGATTTTTTCAAATAGGCATGCCCAATTTTAACCTAAAAGGCCAAAATTTGGTCAATAGTTATGATGATGTCACATTTCATATATTTATTGATGATGTCATCAATCACTTGGCCACTTGCCATGAGAATGGGGGAATAATTCAATTAAAGAATTTATAAAATGGGTAATTCCAAAATTTAAATAATTTTTAATTAGAAGAAGATTAAGTTAATTAATAAAGTTTAATTAACTTAATAAAAATTGTTACGACTTTTGAAAGTTGAAGAAACATTTGACCTAATTAATCCAAAATATCTCTTGCACAATCATAATTTGACTCGAGATGAATTAAGTGAAGGTGGTGATTGTGTATGGTGTAATTCCCTAATCAAGGATGCACTAATACATTTTAGAATGTACATGCCAAATGTGCAAATAAATTTAAAAGTTTCAGTGATTTAGTGCATTATTACTAAAAATTAGTCTAATTACAATTCCGACATGAGAGTGGTGAGAATTGAGTGTCTACATAATTTTCTTTTTCCATAATTTTCCTTTTCCTCAAATTATGCCCCCTTTTCCATAATTTTCCTTTTCCTCAAATTATGCCCCCTTTTCCATAATTTTCCTCATCCCATTAGTCACCTCATTGGTCTATAAATTGGCTTCCATTCATTTTAAATAGATACCATTTTCATATTTTATATTTCATCTCCTTCTCATAACAATGCTTCTATTTCATTTTTCCCTGCATATCTCTATCAATAACTTATGATAGTGATGCCAAGCTCAATCTCCCCTTAGAAAAATGACTAATAGTTCACTAGGCACGATCTTAATATGATACAAGGAAGTGGAAATTTTCTTATGGAGGAATCAATGAGTATGCATGGATTGGAGAACATGAAGGCTAACCACTGGGTTGTTGACACATTAATAAAATAATGGTTGGTAATCCCAAGAGTGTAAACCTATTGGTGAAAAAGCACTATATGGCAAGCAACAATGTGAGGTTTATTCTTTTTGGAAACATGTCGAGTGGTGATTTTACATAGAGATGGACGAAATTGATTGAAAAGTATGTTTTGAAGACAAAGATAACATCTATGGTTGATCTTTCTAACATTCTCTCTAGTAAGAAACATGGCTTCCACACAAATATGGATCCCATTGTTGTTGCATAGTACTTATAGCCCTTTGACGACATTTTTGGTCATTTATTGTATCATTTTTTAATATCAGACTACATATGTATATTTATATTTTATTTTTAATAAGATATATAACATATAAACTCTCTTTGTTAGCATCTAAATTTTATCATTGATAATGATATTATGTTTCTTGTGATCTCTTTCATGTACTTCATGTCTTGGTTTCGCTTTGTTTAATGAGTACTTGCATTCTTTCTTCTTCTCCCTTTTGCATATCACATGTTGAATATAGAGTATGATTTTAATAGTTGTGAGAACAATGTGCCAATAGCATCCTTCCACATTCTACATCAAACTAACTTCATTCATTTTCCATGTTGAAATCTGAATGTCGAGGTGGGATTTGCATTTATAACCATTTGGCATTCCCCTATACTTACATTTTAACACTAATCAAAACTATAATAGTGTGCTAGCACTTTCAAGTTATGCTTGTAAAATCTTTGCATATTTGTAAAATCTTCTCAAGCTTTTAAAATTATTGCAGATATATAAAAGCATCATTTTCTTATAACATCATTGCTCTCCTAAAAAACCATCACTCTTCTACAAAAGCATAACGAGTAGTGGGAAAACATCACATGCATTGGAAAAGCATCGTGTGCATTAGAAAATCATCTTAAGCATTGGAAAAACATTGCAAGCTTATAAAATCATTACAAGATTAGAAAATCATAGTGATCTTATAGATGTATCCCATTTGATGGAAAAGCATTGTGGGGATTGAAACCCATCACAAGCAATCCTTTTATCCTCATCAAACAATGTTGAAGTTGAAACTTGTAAGGATAAAAATAATGTTTAACTCAGAGTATTACATTTGATGCATTTGGTTGGGTCTAATTAGTGAATTTAACTATGTTTCAAGTTTTCTCTCTAAAATTTCAGCAAGAGTGATCCTAGTGCCCATGGAAGGTGTGGTGATCCAAACATTATTTAAAATCTTGGACCATCGATTTCTTGGCGATCCAACAACAAAAGCTTGTTGAGATTAAAATTCGTTTTGTTATTCAAGCAATAAACAATAACATGTATGGGTTTTTATAGCAAATTGTTGTGCGGCCCAAAATTACTCACATAATCAATCCCGAATCTAGAAATTGTTAAAACTTATCAGATTATACGAATATCTACTATGAAAAGTTTCTCCAACAATAATGGTTCAATAATGCCAAATTTAAACCATTCACCTTTACATAGAAAAATGTACTATATAATAATAATAATAATAATAATAATAATAATAATAATAATAATAATAATAATAATAATAATAATAATAATAATAATAATAATAATAAATGTTAAGTGACCATTTTTTAATATCTATATTTTCTAGAATTTAAAATATTTGTTTAACCACAAAAAATATAATGTAAGTACACTTCAAAATAAAACATATATATATATATATATATATATATATATATATATATATATATATATATATATATATCTTTAAATATTAAAATTTTAAATTTTAGAAATTAGAAAAGCACACTTATTAATTTTATAAAAATATAAATAAATGAAAAAACGTAAATACCAAATATAAAGTAGAATAATTTCTTTATTCCTAATATACATTAGAATTTGTATGTTATCTCCCAATATACATTAGAAATCTTATGTTATCCCCAATATTATAAAAGAAGATGATGAAGTAGAATTGTAACTCTATGTATTACCCAAGAATCTCCATCCAAAAAGGAATAGTAATCAGTCTTTACATATAAAGAATTGAAGTTTGAACTTTCTAACCTTATGACGACATGATCTCAATTTCATATTACTCTGTGCAAGATATGAATATCCTCTCATCTTCACAATCACTTTAAAATCATACGGCAACAACATTGCCATCATAAAATGAGCATTGACAAGGGTGTCATTTGACAACATGTAACATAGTTTCATAGCAATTAAGAAAAAGCATTCGCTAATAAAATTTAACCCGCAAAACAATTAGTATAACAAAAATATTTTAAATGAATTAAATGGCATGCACCTTTCTTCGGATTTTTACCTTTGTAAAGAGAGTGAAATAAAATAAATTTATTTTATTTTTTAATTTTTTAAATATATTTAAAAGTATTATACAAAATGATTAAATTATATAGAATGTTGATATTTTTTTATATTTTGAAAATATATTATATAAAATATTCATATTTTATGTATGTATGTGTGTATATATATATATATATATATATATATATATATATATATATATATATATATATGTATATGTACATATATATTATAGTGAGTTTTTAATTAAATAGTTACGAGTAAGAAGTATTTATAATATCAAAATTATTCGGAACATGATTTTGGTCTTAATTATTTGACTGTTTATGTCAAATATCTAGAAGGATTTGTATTTTAATGGATGAATATAAGCAACCATCATCTTCCTTAATTGAATTACAACCCTTTCGATTTCATTCTTAATTTTGCTTTACGACCTAAAATTTTGAATAAATATATCTTACATACCCAATTGGACCATGCATTAAAAGATCATAATCACAGATGAAATGAGACAAATAAGTCATGTTGTTCCTAATTTCGTAACAAAAAGATTTTTTTTTTTTTCTCATTTTTGAACTATTATAGACATGTGCAGTGTTGGAAGACCATATTAACTGACGAAATGAGACAAACAAGTCATATTGTTCCTAATTTTGTAAAGAAAAAAAATCTTTTTTTTTTAATTTTTTTTAAAACTATTATAAACATATACAATGTGGGAGAACCATATTAATCGATGAAATGAGACAAACAAGTCATAGTGTTCTTAATTTTGTAAAGAAAAAAAAACCTTATTTTTTCCCTTTTTTTGAGCTATTATAGACATGTGGAGTGTTTGTCTATGATATATGGTTTTGAAAAAAGATTTGTAAGTGCTCAATTTCATACAAAAATATCATATTTATATTCAAAATCATCGTATAAAAATTTACTTAACAAATCATTAAACAAAGCAGCATACAAATTTAAACTTTATGTGGTATTAAATAAAAAACCATAATGAATAAAATATAAATATAAGGAAATAAACAAAAAACCATAACACAGTTAAATATTTAGGATAAATTAAATATTTATATTACAATTTTTATTTGAATGTTAACCATATCTTAATCATAAAAAATAATTCGGTTTCTGATATTAACTCATTCCCATTGGCCAAGTTATTTGAATCTTCCAAGTCTTCCCCTAATTTTGCATTGATTAGAATTTCATTAAAAAATTTATTTGATCCATTCATCAATTTACAGGACCCAAGAATGATTCATTAATCATTTTACAAAGACATACCACCTTTAAAGTTTACATAACATTATAAATTTCTAGGACCAAGAATGATTCATAAATCATTTTACAAAGACATACCACCTTTAAAGTTTACATAACATTAGAAATTTATATGGTGTGTTTATGGTGTCTTTTATAAGTAAGACAAGATTGTATTGTCAATGTTATCTTCGTTCACTTTTTTCTTGTCATCTCAATAAATTTATTACTTCTATCAAATAAATATACAAATAAAAGGATGAAAATAGATAATCCTTTCTTTTATTGTTTTCTCGTCATTTCCTTTGTAATAAGGTGCATGGAGTTTATTCACTTTTCATGATAAAATGTTTATCAATATTTTTCTATTTTAATAAATCTCTCAAAAATTGAAAGTGACAGATATTAATCTCTTAACACCTCCTCCACTTAAATATAGAATTTTGGTTTCCTTAACTATTAACAAATAAAATAGTTAGAAAATTCTTAATATATCCTTCCCTCTGAAAAATGATTCGCATATGCATAAACGTTCTTCAAAACTATCTTAAAAATTAAGTAAAAATAAATTTCACTATATAAAATCCAAATAAATAAAATCATACAAATGTCTAAAATATAACCTACTCCTTAAAATCATTGATAGAAGACATTGAAAATTTTATTTTAAAATTAAATAATAATATAAAATTAAAAAAATTTGAACCTACTCTTTAAAATCTTTGATGGAATAAATCTACAAATTTTATTTTAATATTAAATAATAAAATTAAATTAAAAAAATTCAAATTTACTTTTTAAAAAATTTGATGAAAAATATTTTAAAATTTTATTTTAAAACTAGATAATAATATAAATTTAAAATTTGATGAAAAATATTTTAAAATTTTATTTTAAAATTAAATAATAATATAAATTTAAAACACTCTGAAATGTCATAAATTAGTAGGGATTATACTCTCAACTAATCATATAAATTAATATTAAAAATTAAAAAAATTGATTGATCACGTAACTAAAACCATTCAATTTATGAATACTGATTCAACTTTCTCATAAGTTTTGACTGGAAGCAGCTGTCTAAGCCTTGATGTAACCAGACCAAGCTTTGTTTTCTTTCCTATAAATTAAAAAAAATTGCAATAAAAAGAGGCAACCATAGCTTCTCCAGATCCCTTTATGGATTTTGTAGAAGCACAACTCCACCTCTATGAAATAATGTTTTTAGTTGTCAAGCCCATGGCTCTCCAAGCAGCTATTTTACTCTAACATTCTTGATATAATTGCCATCTATGGCAATGGAAATCCTCTCTCCATAGACCAAATTACTTCATATATATCCGTTTCCACCAGCAAACCTACACAATCAGAGTCCCTGTATAGAATCCTTAGACTCCTTGCTTCCATAGGCATCTTAACGGAAGAAAAAACTAGTCTCTTCAATGGTTCCACCGAGCAATCACATTACAAGTATGGGTTGAACATTGTTTCAAAACTATTTGTCAAGAAAGACAACCCGAAAGCATGTGATGCCCCGACCGTGCTGGTGGCAGTCCACAAGGTCGTATTAGATTCATATCAGTGTATTCACGAATCAGTCACAGAAGCAGGGTTCCACGCATTTAAAAAGATCCATAGCATGAGTTTGTGGGATTATTTGAGCAGTCATCCATATGTGAACAAGATTTTCAATGAGGGTATGACTAATAATATGATGGTTGTGATGCATGAGGTGGTGAAGATGTATGATTCAGGGTTTACGTGCATCAAGAGCCTTGTGGATATCAAAGGAGGGGTCCGATCTGCTCTGTCTACCATTGCCAAAGAACATCCACAAATCTGTGGCATTAATTTTGATCTGCCTCATGTCATTGAAACTGCCCCTCCAATACCTGGTGGGTAACTCTTTTTTCTTGCTCCTCTTTGCTTTGATCAAACGAGTAATTTGTCACAACCGGCAACCATGGTCGATATTTATTGATTGCAGGAGTAAATCATGTCGTCGGTAATATGTTCCACCAGATCCCTCCTGCGGACAATATGTTCCACCAGATCCCTCATGAAGGTATTCATTCCCTCATACGAGCAAGAACCAAGATTTTGGTCTTTTTGATAAATATTGGGTTAATTTATGAGATCATATTGTTGTGTTGTTGTTGTTTCAGTGGATATTGCATGACTGGGATGATGAGCATTTTTTGAACATGTTAAAGAAAAGCTACGAGGCAACACTAGAGGATGGGAAGGTGTTGATTGTTGAGGCAGTTATTGATGGCAACCCAGGGGATATCTGATGATTGGGATTCCTGTTTGACTTGCAAATGATGGCTTATACACCTAGTGGAAAGGAGAGATCAGAGGAAGAATTTAAGGAATTGTTTTATAAAGCTGGTTTCAAAAGCTATAATATCCTTTAAAACTCACTACTTTGTAGCACTCATAGAAGTTTCCAAATGATAACATTTAATTTGTGGGTTATATCCGAGGTGTTTTCCTTCCTCTCCTCTTCTTTGTAATGGTTAAGGCATTAAAAAAAAGGTTTTCTTCTTTTTCTCTTCTTTTTAGCGGTTACATTATTTTTATTTTTTTAAAATCTTCTTTTTTCCTTTTTCAAGGATTCCCCATATATATATATATATATATAAAATGAATGACAAATCTTATTGAAACAAGATTCGATTTATTGGGGTGATGAGTCTAAGAATATTAACCTTCATGACAATGGTAAAAATAGAAAAAATATAGATTTGTTATGAATATAAAGGTAAATGTTGCTTAAATTATATAACTTAGTAAAATCTTTTGCTAAACTTTAGTTTTTCTCTCAAAATCATATTTCAATAGTCATTGGAGGTAAAGGTCATTTATACAATCTTAGTGGTATTGTAATTTGTCATATTTGTTATTTTGTAATATTGTAATATTTTAATGTTTTTATTTATTTTTGTTTTTCTTCTCGATTTTGATATATTTATGGTTATGGTTATTCTATCATGAAAAATGTCATTATATTAGAAAACTAGGCATGTTTTGAAAAGCATCGCATTATAGGAAAAATACTTTTTGCATTGAAAAGTATTACGTGGCATAAAATAACATCCAATGGAACAAAAAAATATTTTGTTTTCATTAAAAAAACATTGTATTTGCGTGCAGAACCATCGCCTAACATATAAAAGCTTAGTATTTGCATATAAATGCATCATGTAGCATAAATAAGCAATGCATTTACATTCAAAAGCATCACATAAAGAGGAAGGAACTTTTATTAATGAGTCACTAAACAAAGAACTGCAACAGATACAAACTTTGTGTGGCCCTAAAGAAAGCACCATAACGAATAAAATATAGGTGCAAAGAAAGAAACAATAGTATTGCAGAAAAGCAAAGCATACAATATCATCGTGTGGTGTACAAAAGCATCACATAGCATACATAAATGTCTCGTTTTTATGCATATGCATCACATAGCATACAAAATCATTGCAGTTGCATTCAAAATCATTGCATAGAGAAGAATAAATAAAATATTAACGAGTCATTTAACAAAACACCACTATGAATACAAAATTTGTGTGGCACTAAATAAAACACCATAACGAATAAAATATAGGTGCAAGTAAATAAACATAGGACCACCATGAATTTAAACACTTAATAAATTAAGAATTCGTGTATCAATTCTGTTTGAGTATCAACCATACTTTAATCACAAAAATATTTGGGTTTCCCATGCTAACTCACTCCCATCGACCAAGTTGTTTAAATTATGCATATGTCTTCCCCTATAGTTGCATTGTTTGGAATCACATTGAATTTTTTATTTGATCCATTAATCAATTTAAACAACCTAGTTGCGATTCATTCATTGTTTTACAGAGACATGACACCCTTATAACTTACATAACATTAGTGTTTAGATTATAAGTGTTTTCTTTCTCTCTTCTTCATTCTATTATTTAGATCTTAAAAAATAAAAAATTGAAAAATTGAAATTGAATGCTACCTCAGAAACTGAATGCTACCTACATGGCCCAAATGGACTTCAGGTCAATGTAGTTCTACCCTAGTGGAAAATACTATGAATCAACAATAGGGTTGTTAACATGAATGGCATATGAATGATATAAATGGTACATGATTGACACAATGGCATTAATGGCATAGGATATTTACCAAATAGGTCTCAGTATACCTTCCACTTACATAATAAGGTAAATATGGGAAAATTAATGGTCACAAAAGGATAGGTTATGCTGAAATGGCCTGAATGGCAATGGTCTATAATGGCCAAGATGGCTTGAATAGAATGATCTATAATATGGATAGTGCTAGCCAAATTTTGGCTACCATTAGAGGGGTTTCCAAAAAAAAAAAAAAAAAATTTCCAATCAAACCTCCACCTTGATTGACCATCTTAAAATCTCACTGTAAGTCATGTTTAGCATAGTTAAGGTATGTTTGATAAGTTTAAGGTAAATGTTCTTTCCAACATCATACTTGTCTAGTCATATATGTCCTAGTCAAAAGGGTTCAAAGAGTGTCAAACGTTTATAGGTCTTTGTCATTTCATGTTATTCATGTCAAAGTCATTTTATATTCCCCATGGTCTATACAAGTGTCTTAAATGAAGTCAAACAATGTTCTAACATTATAACTCATTTTGAAAAAGATTTATTGATTATTTGTAACATCCAAGATTGAGTATTTTAATAAAATGGCAAGTTTTTAATAGAGGGAGATTATGGCACATTATCCCACATTCATATAGGTGTGAAGAATCTCAAGGAACACTTGTTGGTTCAGTTTAGTCAATTTCTAAGCAGAATATGATATTTCTCAAGCAAGAAAGAGAGATTTTTAATGGGTTCGTATAGGTTTTCAAATCAAGGATCACTTACAAGAATTCCATGTATTATTCCATCCTCTACAGGTCAAAAAACATAAATTTGAGGGAGTTTTAGACCCAAACAAAACAAAAACCTACTCAATCTCCCTATCACTCTCCTTGGCAAATTCATAAGACACATCAGTTTTCACTTGGTATAGGTAGGAGATAATAAGTTGGAATATTATCTCTTGGGCATATTAAATGACACTAATTACCTTTAATCTTATGGCATTGGTCATCTGATTCATCTCCCTAGCTTTATGAATAATCGTTAAGAAGTTAGGGGTGAAAATGCACTATCAAACCTTGAATGGTCAAGTTTGGACTTCTCAAGTGAATTTATGAAATAATTGTTGAAGGAGTGAGATTACATAAGTCCCTATAGACCCTTATCAATCATTTGAAACCATGTCTAGTCATACTCATGTTTGTACAAGTCATAAATGACTAGTATCCTAAGAATGGTGAAGTTGTAGGTTTACATTGTAGAGTTTTGAGTTATCCAAGAAGTTTGATGTGCATAAGTGTTTGGGATAGTTTATGAAATGCCTATATATCCCATACATCTTATACAATGCCTTTAATAAGTATTATAACCCCCACCAAGTTCAACTTTCACCCATGGCCATCTTGTGTGAATATGTCTTCATTGTTTGCAGGCAGTGTGTAACAGGGGCATGTTAGTGATGGGTTTTGAAGTCAAGAAGACTATAGAGGAACTAAAAATCAATAATAAACCCTAATATATTTAATATTCACTAAAATTCCTATAGTGATAAATAGAGGATATCTCCACACCTATAGTCTAGGAACCAAAATACGTACCTATAATTATATACTAAGCATGAAGACCACACAAGACTGATACTGTGAATAAGAAAAATGCATATGATGGTATGGTAAGCATGGATGCAGTAATTTAATTATGTTTTGATATACTTCTCCATCAATTATAATTCTCAAAAATCCTAAAATAAGATGGATGTAGACCTACAAGTCTGTAGACCTGTAGGTCCACACCCATGACCCAAAACATGAGTATTTGACAAAGAAAGCGATGCATTTAGAGGGTCTCAGATTATTCATTGTCTCTTCCAAGTGAAAATAATGTATACAAAGATTCTAAATTATTTATGATCCTTGGTGATGAATATGAAAAACAATGAAAAGACATGAAATAGCCTTTATACAAGCCTATAAGAAGATGCATCTATCAATTCGAGGTTTGGCAGATATATTATAGGTAGAAAATCAAGTATATGAATTTTATTAATTGATGGTAAAATCAATAAAATAATCCCACACTCCTTTCATATCTATTTACACCAAAGAAACCATTCTAGTTACCTCTCGAGCATGAGCATACACCTAGGCTAGGGTTTTAGTCATTTGTTGGTTCACCCATCTATACAAGTTTCCAGACCCTCAAATTTGACATAGAGCATGATTAGGAGGTATGAAAATTTAATCACATATTTTATTATATTCTCTCATGTGTGAGGTATGTTTAGAGCCAAATCTCAATTTCTTAAGCCTGGAGACCTAATTGAGGGCTAATAAAGAGAAAAATAGGTGGATCAAGCATACTTACATTGAGTGTTTGGTCATGAAATTTTGTACAGAGAAGGAAGATACAAATGGGTACCCAAATATATGTTTTTTTCCAAGAATATTTGTGTAATGTTCTAGACAAGAAGATTTATACATTTTCAGGGCTCCAAGGAAATGAAAATAGGTATTAAGCCTCCATGAAGACCTACAGGTCTGTCATTGAAGATTGAAGTAAAAGAGATTAAAATAGGATTATTTTTTTGGTTAATAAAGGATTATAGTTCTATCATTTAATGGTTATACTATTGAAGGAAATAAAATCCAAAAAGACTAATTAGTCATAGTTGCCCTAAGTAAGCATACATAGGACTATGTACGAAAAGGTGAAAAATCATGCATCCTCCTAACTGATTATCCAATTAAGAAATGATATTGGATGAGTGACATGTCCTAGGATATTTATATGAAGATTGGATTCATTTATAAATAGGTAAAAACATGAGAAAAGTTGGTTAGGGATAAAAGACTAGGACTATGTGCAAACCCTCATACAAGGCTAGGCAGATTTCATTAGTTTGAGGGGTCAATCCATTAAAGGAACCACATAAAAATATCATATTATGTTGCACAAAACTCATTGAGGTGTTTTGAACTCAAAATAATCAATCATTCTCCTTTTTTCCATAAGTCCTCTCTTGAGCTCGAGAATGCAAACCTGACTGCCTAAGAAGAACTTTCTTCACATGTGAACATCCATGAGTAGATTCATGGGATAATGATTCATTTAGGAGATGTGGGTAAGTTTTTATACTAAAAATTTCTCTTATTTTTTTTATGTATTAAGGTCCTCAAGGCTATGAATGATTGTTAAGACTCCAAGACACCTTAAACCCTCCTAAAACCTTGTTAAGAGCCCGATAGAGAATAGTGTGAGAGAAATGCATATAAATGTATTAAATTGGTCCTAAAAACCACTGAGAAACATTCTAAACTCTGATAGTTCTTGAACCATGAAACTTTCTTGTACGACCATATGTATGGATGCAATAAATGCCCTATTTTTATAAGTTTTTGAGGTGAAATCAAGGTACAAAGATAGATGAGCAAATGGAACCATAAGGGAAGGTGTATTAAGATGTTATCCAACCTTTAAAGCCTCAAAATACTCTTATTTACCCATTATAATGATCTTATATGTCTATATTAAGAAGGAAGTTTTGAATGTACTAGTGGGAAAGTGACATGGTCACCTAGAAGGTTAAAAATAGTAAGGTTTGAGTTCCTTGAAGTCTAAATCATAAACTAATATGCAATACATACTTATACACATGTCCATAATTATTTTATCAAGGCCATTTGAAGCATTTATGGCCATCCAAATGGCAAGTGTCAAGCAACTAGGCCTAGATGTCCAGTAGGCTTGAATGGCCAATGAAGAAGGTTCTTCATGATGAAGAAGCAAAAATGGTAAGGTGTCAAAAGGAAAATTCATGGAATAGATCAAGGTGTGAAAATAATTTACAAGCCCCAAAGATAGTTTCAAATATGATGAGCTTTGAGGAAGGTGAAGATCCTTTTTACCAACTTGTGCTAAAATAACTCCTATAAGATGGGCACATACTCAAGGGAGATCATTGGGCAATTTATTACCTCATTTCTTGAATATAACTGACTGATAAACTAGATAATAGTCATCATGGGATCTTCTTACATCCATCTCTTCCTCTTTTCTTCCTCATTATATATATTTGGCCTTTTTTGGGATTGTTAGGATCCACAAAAAATAGTATGGCAAAGCCCTGTTGAATTTAATACTTGTTTTACCTTTAAAATAATAATTCAAACTAATTTTGGTCTCCTCAAATATTACATTCATTATTCTGATATGGTTTTATTGTTGAACTATAAGGGATAGTTTTCTTCCTTGCATTCATCCATTTTCTTCATGCCTTTGTGTGAGTAATTTGCCTTCTAGTAGATCATACAATGTGTATTTAGAAAATTTATATGGTTTTAAGTGTGATAAAGGTTAGTGTATATTATCAGGTCTATTAAGCTTTCACCTTGAATACTACATTTCATCTTACATTCATATTGAATCAATATTAATAAAGAGGGGTTGGTTTTGAGTGTTGAAATCAATTATGTAGTTGTTTTCATGGTGTAAGTGTGAACAAGTAGTGGAGTTATCTTTGGTGCATCACCTCCATATTTTCCCTCTTATTTTAGTTATCCTCTTCCCCTTTTCATTTCAAAAAAATAGGTTAGTGATCAAATTTAGGTTGTGTACATGGGAGCTAGCCCATAATCTAGATATTTACCTCTTCAAGTAGGTTACCCATAACTAGAGGTAATTCTATGTTATCCCAAATTGAGAAGGCTTGATCAACCTTCTCTAGGGTGAAAATTTGGGTGATAATAGTTCCGACATGCCTAGTGTAACCTATGGTCCAATTATTTGTCTAAGGTTGATATTAGTATTTACTAATTTGAAGTTTTAATAGATTCCTTCATGTAGTATCTTATGAATCCAACAATCATTGGCTCTTGGTTGCAGACTAGTGCCCTAATTGCATGCCTAAGTTAAACACAAGATCCTCTACTAAATGTATTCCTTTTAATTTTTTATAGTTACCATATTTTTTAGTCAAGACAAGAAGATTTTCTAATACAGGTCTATATCCAAAGAATTCTTTTGTTACTCATACACCTATAAGAAGACTCTTATTGGGTCTAATTTATAAGATGGTAGCACCAAGAAATTTTCCCTTTGTTTCCTTAAATGGTCAAATCCATTTAGCATTTTCAAAATATGAGGTTGTTCCTATGTTATCCCTTATGAGTGTTCTTTATTACATAATATATTATACTATTACTCCCATTGAGCACATAAGGAACATAAAAAACTTGTGAAATACACATAATATCACTTAAGAAGATGTAGCTACTAGCTTGTTAGCAATTTCCTTCAATTGAACCCTAATTTTGTTGACTCACAGGATCACTTGGCTGAGATTTTAAAGAATAGATTTGAATACAAAAGTGATCACTTATCATTTACTGAGCAACTAACCACTATCAAGAGGTTCCCTCAAGATGTCATACAAGACTTTTAACACTAGATTTCAAGAAACATGGGATAAAATCCCAATCTTGGTGTGGCCTACTACACATCATGCATATCTCTATTACCTCAAAGATTTTAATAGTGATATATCCATGATGTTACAATCCATGGGAGGGTAGACACTATATAATGATTATGAAATTACTTCAGGACTAAGAATTGTCTTATACATGCTAGGAAGATCTCTCTAAGACCCCCTATGCCATTATTTCATGATGTGCAAGCCCCTATGCCCACTACTGCTCCCATACTTACACCCAAGAGTAATCAATATGCCCCAAACCATCCAAGTAAGTCAAATGAGGAAAATGTAATAAAGGATATTAGATAAGAGATCCAAACTCTCAAAAGGAAACAATAACAACAACAACAACAATAGACATCTCACCAAGGTTCTTATCATCTACATCATCCCTATCAATTTTATCAAGTTAATAGACCATCTTTTAAAGTCCATTCTCAAGGTCAAGGGAAAATAACTCAAGCATGACCATATAATATTCAAAATCCAAATTCTCCCTCTACCTCAAAATATCTATTACATATCCAAAATAATCTTGTGCAAGATAATGAAGAGCATCTTCCATGGGACTAGCCTCATGATCAATCTACCTATGTAAATAAGGTACTCAATCAAACTTTTATGGTATAATGTGGAATAATGCCTACTATAACACAAAATTATTTACCTAGTGAAGGACAAATTAATGGAGAGAATGATTAATTATATTCCACTTTGGTTAACTATCTCTAAGAATATTCATGTGCAATTAACTATCAAGGGCATCTAAATAAGGATTAAACCCTATAGCTGCAAACACAAGGTCAAAGAGAAGAGTCGTTGATGAGGTACAAGAGATAAGGAAGGTTAAAAATATGAAATCTCCAACATCAATAAGGGAAGGTGTGTCTAATATAGTCCCTAATGCTCAGGTAAATCAAAAACTTTAGAATGCTAAAGGTCCTTCATACATCAAAATTCACAAGCTCAAGGCAACACTATGCCTACTAGTGGAAAAGATAAGGTTAGTGGATATTTTAAAAACATTGTAGAGTAGATGAAAAGGTTCCATGTAAGTATCATATTGTGGGATACATTATGAATCCCTAGACAAAGTGACCTGCTCCAAAAGGAATTATCCAAATACAATACATCTTCAAGACAAGCTAGTGAAAAGTGGGCAATTTAGAAAATGCATTGAAGTCTAATGATGGGTAGTCAACAAAAACTAAGAAAGTAGATAAAACTCCTCATTTATACCTCTCTATAATCATTAGATATTCATTGGTTCATAAGTACCTGATTGATAGTGGAGCAAGTAGTTTAGTCATGCCAAAATAGGTAGATGACCAGTTAAAATTGAAATATGAACCAAACTCCAAAGGTGTGTTGGAATTGGATAGATCAATAGCTAAAATAGTTGGCATCATAAAAGGTTTACAACTTATTCTTCATGGTTGTCCTACCTTTTCCATTTCACAATATGTTGTGGTTTTAGATGTACCTCCCCATTTTGCTTTATGTTTGTCAAGGGACTTTACTTCTAAGTTTGGGAGGTACTTGACTTTAGACTAGTCTTATATGGCATTTAGGACTAGATATGAAACTAAGGTTTCAATCAAGTCTAAACCTCTAGCTAAGTTTAATGTAGAAATTTATGTAAAAAATACATCTAGTATTAATTTCACTATCACTAATGAGGGAGACCATCCTAATGAACAAAAATCAATTGTACCTCTTGATGGCATACCTGATCTTTTTCTATATGAATAGGGTACTAAAAATCATGAGTTTGATCCTTTTAAACACATTGAAGAGACTAGTATAGGGGTCTACTATATGAATTAAGAGGGAGAAGTTATATCATCCCTTTAAAAGCCCAATGAGAATGAATAAGGAATGTGGTAATTTTTCTTTGATGATTCTAAGAGCAAAAATGAAGTGGGGACATGTATAATTCTTGTTTCTCCTTCCAAGGAGAAGTAATTTTATGCCATTATATTCAAAATTAGATGCTCTTGTAATGAAACAAAATATGAAGGACTTGTTCATGGCCTCCAATGGGAAAGGAAGAGAGGTATAAGTCAATTTCAAGCCTATGGTGATAGTGAACTAGTAATATAATAAATTAGAGGACATAATGCTACAAAGAATCCATTTTTAAAGGCATACAAGCATAGGATTTGGGACCTTATTGAAGAATTTAAGGGTTTCAACTTGTAATTAGTCCCAAGAGAAAATAATCAACATGTTGATAGGTTAATAGTAGTAGGGGATCATTATGACATCCTAAATGATGTCAAAAGTGAAAAATATTATCCACATGTCAAAGTGTTGGTTAGGACATATATCTCAAAAAATAATACAAGTTGGCAGGTTTTTAATAGTGACAAATAGATTGCATGTTTTCTATGTGAGGAAGTTGAATCCTCCTCAAAGAATCAAGCCAAATTTCAATAACCATATGGTGAACATATAGTGCAAATACAGTCCAACAAACTCCCCAAAGGATTGGTGACCCTTGAAATCATTTTCAATGAAGAAGATTAATTAAGAAAAGAGAAGGTAGGCATGTCTATAAATGAGGATCATTTTAAAAAGGCTTCCATCTTCAAAGATAAACTCCTAAAGCTGGGAAATGTTTGTACTAATGTTAATAAGAGTGATTTTGTTGAATTATGTAGATATTTTTTAGATGTCTTTTCATGGGAGTGTGGTGACGTTAAAGTTTTTAATCCTAGACTAGCTCAATACACCATCGAGTTAGACCCAAGTGTAAAACTAGAGAGATAAAAACAACCCATAAATCCCAAGGTTGAAGTCTTGATGAATAAAGAGATGATCAAGTTGATTGAATCAAACATCATTTTCCCTATTAAGCACTCTTTATGGATTCCTAATCTAGTCCCTATGAGGAATAAGAGTTGGGAAATCATATTATGTGTAGATTTCAAGGATTTAAATAGAGTGTCATTAAAGGACCATCATCCTCTACCTTCAATAGAGTAAATATTTCAAATGGTTTCAAGATCTGAACATTTCTCCCTCTTGGATGGATATTCCATTTATAACCAAGTCTTGGTGAAAGAAGAGGATCAATACAAAATAAATAGGGTACCTATGCCTATAATAAGATGTGTGTTGGGCTATCTATTGTAGGGGATAGTTTTCAAAAGGCTATGGACATGGCCTTCCAAGGATTGATCATCAAGATGTTTATAGTATACCTGGATGACATTATTATTTTTTCAAAGGATGTTAGTGACCACTTAGCTCACTTAAGACTGATTTTTGAAAGTTGCAAGTAGTTTGGGATATGTTTGAATCCCAAAAATGTGTTTTTACAGTCCATGAGGGTAAGTTATTAGGCCACATTGTCATTAAATAAGGGTTAGCCATAGATCTTGAAAGGGTGAAAGCCATTTTGCCTTTATCTCTACCATTTCATAATAAGGGAATGCAAATTTTTCTTGGGAAAATAAACTTCATTATAAAACCTTTGACAACAATGTTAAATAAGCATCAAACATTTAGTTGGACTAAAGTAGGGAGGAACATTTTTGAGGGTATAAAATAAGCCATAGCATAAGCACCTACTTTTATTAACCCTAAATTCTCAAAAGATTTATTTTTATATGCTTTCTCCAACATTGACCCCATATCGACCATGTTGATACAACAAAATAGTGAGGGTGTTGAGCATCCCATTGCATTTTTTAGTCAAAGGTTTTAAGGCTATGAATAAAGGTACACAATTTTGGAGAAACAAGCCTTGGTAGTCATAAGAAGTTTTAAAAAATGTAGACATATGGTCTCAAATAGTAAAATACTCATTATGGTAACCCATAAAAGCATTAAATACATCCTTATAAATAGAGACTTGAGTGAGAAGAGGGAAGGTTGGATTACCAAGGTAATGGAGTATGATGTTTATATTAAGGTCACCAAGTTATAAAGGGGGAAAGGCCTATGTGAGCACTTATCATTGGACCTTCAAAGTAACAAGGAGTCAATTTTGGCTCTATAAGATGAGCCTCAGGAAATAACATCTTCACCTACTACAAGTTGGATACAAGACATGAAAAGATTATTACAAATAGGTAAATGTCCAACTAATTTAGATAAGTCAAAGAGAAGGTACTTTAGGATTCAATCTATACCTTATGTTCTTGTAGATGGGGTCCTTTTCAGAAAATACCTTAATGGTATGTTGTTTAGGTGTGTTGAGATTGAGCAAGTAGGCATAATTTTGGAGCAATTTCATGATGGACCCACAGGAGGTCACTTTTCTCAAAAAATTACAGCAACAAAAATAATGAGTATAGGATACTATTGGCCTAGCCTCTTTAAAGACTCATATGCATGGGTAAGAAGATGTTCAAAGTTTGCTTTCTTCACTAGAAATCAAAGGTTAGTAGCCTTACTCGTCAATCCTATCCAAGTTGATTAACCATTCATGCAATGGGGGATTGATTTCATAGGCATGATTAACCCCCCCTTAAGTTTAGGTCATAAGTGGATACTCACAACCACTGATTACTTTATAAGGTGGGTATAGGTAGTAGCTCTTAAAGAGGGTAATGAAAAATCAATCCTTGATTTCTATGAGAGTATAGTGACTAGGTTTGGAGCACCATCAATGATCATATGTAATAATGTATTTTCATTTCTTGGTGCAAAGATAAGTGAGTGGGATAATTAACATGGCATATATCTAATCACCTCTTATAAATACTATCCCCAAGAGAATGGACTTGTTGAGTCTATAAACAAAAATTTGATCAAGATTTTTAAGAGGACAATTGATGATAATCAAAGGACTTAGCATACAAAGTTAAATTCAAACTTATGGGCTGATAAAGTCATTACTAAAAGGGTTGTGGGTAACTAACCATACATGTTTGTGTATGTAAGAGAGGACAAATCACCTATTTATCTTGAGCTTATAACCTTAGAGTTAGCACATCAACTAGAACTAAAGGAGAATGATTCTATAGAGGTGAGAATGGAAAAAATAATGGAGCTGGAGGAGAAGAGAGATGAAACCATGCATACCTTGGAGTACCACCAAATACAAATAAAGAAATTATTTGATAAGAGAGATAATGTAAATAATTTAAAAGAGAGTGATCTTATTTTGAAGTGGGATGAGGACATGGCCAATCCTAGTAAACACACAAAGTTTGACACATTATGAAGTGGGCCCTATGTAATCATTGGTTGCAAAGAACACAATGATTTATAGATATCAAGACTCAATGGAGAATAAATAAGTCTCCCAATCAATTACATACACTTGAATCCTTGTTATTGATGTTAGTTTGTTGTTTTGTACATAGTTGTGTGGTGTGTTTGGTTTCCATAAGTGTCTTGCATAGTGTTTTATGTGAGCTTGTTGTTGTGTGGTTTTCCCTAAGTGCCTTTGGCATGTTGTGTTTTTACCTTTATTGTGTGGTGTGGTGTGATTTTAATTCTTTAGGAGGTGAATTAGTGTTTAGTTTCAGTTGTAATCATAAATCCATAGCCCAATAGATGCACTAGGCCACTAATCTATATGCTTAGCAAGCAAGCATCTCCAAGAAGTCACCAAATATGTTAGCCAAATTTTGGATACCATTAGAGGGATTTACAAAAAAATATCTTTGCCAATCAAATCTCCACCTTTATTGACCATCTTAAATCTCATTTTAAGTCATGTTTGGCATAATTTAAGGTATGTTTGGCAAGTTTAAGGTAAATGTTCTTTCCAAAATCATATTTGTCTAGTCATATATGTCCTAGTAAAAAGGGTTCAAAGAGTGTCAAAGGTTTATAGATATTTTTAATGTCATTTTATTCATGCTAATGACATTTTATATGCCCCATGGTCTGTACAAGTGTCTTAAATGAAGTCAAACATCCTTATAACATTATAACTCATTTTGAAAATGGTTTCTTGATCATTTGTAATGTCCAAGGAAGAGAATTGTAATAAAATGGTAGGTTTGTAGTAGAGGTATATTATTACACATTACCCCATATCTGTATAGGTGTGAATAAGCTCAAGGAAAACTTCTTGGTTTAGTTCAATCAGCTTTTAAGCAAAATATGACAGTTATCAAGAAAGAAAGAGAGGTTTTCAAGGGGTCTATACATGTTTATAGAGAAAAGATAATTTTAAAGAATTCCATGTCTTGTTACATCCTATAAAGGTCCAAAACCATTAATTTTAGGGAGTTATACACCCAAATAGAATAAAAACCTACTCAGTCTCCCTATCGCTCTCCTTGGCAACTTCATAGGGCACATCAATTTTCACTTGGTACAAGTACGAGAGATAAATTTGGAAGCTCATCTCTTGGTAATAGTAAGGTACAATAATTAAATTCAATTTTATGTAATTTTCATATGATTCATCTATGTAGCTTTATGAATAATCACTTAGAAATTAGGAGGCTAAAATGCACTATCAAACCCTGAAGGGTTGGTTTTGGACTTCTCAAGTTAATTTATGAACTCGTTGATAAAGGAGTGAGATTTAATAGGTCCATATAGGCCAATATAAATGTTATAAAACAATATTTAGTCATATCCATGTTTTTACAAGTCATAAATGAGTATCATCCTAAGAATGGTGAAGTTACAGGTTTATATTGTAGAGTTTTTAGTTCTCCAAGAAGTTTGATGTTTAAAAGTGTTTGGGATGATTTTTGAAAATGAATCTATATCCCTTCCATATTCTATAGGGTCTTAAATAAGTCTTATAACACTCACCAAGTTCAAATTTCACCCATGGCCATATTTTGTGAATGTGTCTTCATTGTTTGTAAGCAATGGGCAATATGGGACATGTTGGTGATGGGTTTTAAAGTCAAGAAGTCTTAGATGAACTCAAAAACAATAAAAAACCCAAATATATTTCAATATTAACCAAAATTACTATATTGATAAAAATTTATCTCCACACCTACAATCTAGGAACCAAAATACACACCTATAGCTGCATACCAAGCATGAAGACCACATAGGCCTGATACTATGTGTAGTCATATAAAATTACAAATTGGTAGATTGAGTATGGATTATGAAAACCAATCCATAATAATTTCTTGCATGCTTTCATGACCCTTCCAAACACCTTTTTGCTTATCCCTAGTCACCTATATACTTCTAAGACCTGATTCCAGCTCAGCCAGGCTACATTTCCTAGGCCGATTCTATCCCTTAGGTCTCAAGCCTATAATATGGGAGAGTTATACCTATACAATAGCATAAAAACCTAGGGGTGGCACTCTTATCTAATCACATTTTGATCCCAAATGACCATTTTCATTTGATTCTTATCCTTCATCATGTTGGCCTGGTGTAAATACATCTAACCCATGATCAATAGTTCCCTATAAAAGTCCACCCAAAGGTCATTTACAAATGGGGCTGGAAAATATTACAAAGAAAGCAAGAATAAAAGAAAAACCACTAAGGCAAATTTCCCTATTCTCTACATATAGCCATCTAATACAACTATAAGCATATCCAAATCCTCACACCAGTTCCTAACCACCTCAAACACACCTAGTTTAGCATTTGTACATCTACATTCACACTATTGAATAAAGCACATTAAGTGGGAGAAATACATATGGATTGATCCATATTCAAAGTATTGGTATGTAGGTAGTGTGTCTACACAAGGGGTGTGGATACATGCTCAATGCATCTTACACATACCAATTCCCCCTTCTTTCTCATGTTTTATCAAAGCATAATGAAGTCTAGGGTTTGAATATTAAATAATCTCTAAAATGAGTTCCATAGACTTTCAGTAGTTAATACTTCATAGGAAAAATCACATAGGGACAACAAATAAAACCCAAAAAACTCAGGTCTCTGTGAGGAGTTTGGACAATAGTGGTAGAAGAGGACAACATCACCAGACTCCAGAGTGTCTTGTTTCAATGGTCCCATCCTTTCATAAAATGAAAGATAGATCCTAAATTATGATACTATCCCAGTCCTTCATAGGCAATATCAGACCCTACAACAATTGTTTCAATTTATTTTAAGCTGTCTTATTTTCTCCATATTTATTGCTATTTATAGAAAGGTTTAAAATATAAATAAATTATATAAATCAGTGGTTAAGTTATTGTAATATTATTTACTAATTTACTCAACCCAGACTTTTAACTAAAATATGAATAAGACACCAATATTCCCAAAACTATTAAATCATTTGGTGAACTTGACTTACTTTGTTTGTGAAAACAAACCTTAGAAACCCTAGGGAAAATTCCTTTTGATTTTTCCATTTTTTTTTAAATTTTTTTTGGAATATTTAAATCAAAATTTTACACTTAAATTTTTAAATTTACCATGGTAATTATAAAAATCATTTATTCCAAACCCTAGTTGAATTTACTAGGTCCCTTTATGCACAAAAATCCTAGAAACCCTAGGGAAAATTCCTGTTGATGTTTTCCAATATTTTTTTAATTTTTCCAACATATTTAAATCAGAATTTCACATTAAATTTTTAACATTTACCTTATTAATTTTAAAAAATATTTCCTTCAAACCATAGTTTAATTTACTAGGTCCCTTTTGCTTTTGAGATATCACTTTACATCCAAATTAGATTTCACATAAAAGTCAAAAATGGATTTCACTCATTTCATAACATTTATTGCAAATAATGAGGAGTCCATACTCAGTCCTATCATGTATATGAATGATGAAGTTTACTATATGTTAATGCAAAGCTTCATTATTTCCATTTCATGCTTACTTTTTATAATATGGGATGAGATTAAGAAAGTTATTGTTAAACATATTAAGATCCCTTTCCTTCAATGCAATGTTTACTTTTTTTTAATAAAAGGTTTAATTACTCTTTTAACATGTTATCTCTCTATTATGTGTAATTAAATTAAGAATAAAATCCTTACATACTTATAGGATACATTACATATGATAACAACCATCTGTCAAGTTTTAATGTCATATCTTATGCATAGGAAAGAATTTCTTTCTCCTCCTTTCCCCAAAGAGGGTGATAGTTACTTTCCCTCCAACCAGGTCCATGATATCACCCCTCCAAAATGTGAGGCAGCCTATACTATTGCTCATAATACATACATTTAACCTATAGCTTCTTCAGACCCTCTTCAACATATGTTCTTACATGTTCAATTGGAAACAACTAGGGTTTGTACTTGTGAGACTCTAAGGGATCAAATCACCAGTATGATCAAGTTAATTTCAGATTTAAAAACATAGAATCAACTATTACATGAAAAGATCATAACAGTGGAAAATCATATTATAATACAAAATCCTCAAAGGCAGCCTAGTGTCAATCATGTATATGTATCTTCACCTAGTCAATTAGTTGAAATCAATGTTACATATCAAAACAAGAAATCACAAAAAAGTAACTCTACAACTAGTGATTCAAAAAGCATTAAAAGATAAAATAATATTTCAAGTGAGGCACTAAGGGAAATGATTAAATCTAAGTTGATCAAACTACATCCTCTACATTTAGTGAGAATATCCAAATATTATTATGCATATCATAAAATGCATGGGCATCACACATATTCATGTTTGACATTGAAAAAACATATACAATAGATAATTTATAATGAGGGCCATATACAAGGTAAATCAGTCAAGAAATCCACAGTGACATAGGAACACATTCACAAAGGGTCAAATTTAGAAATAGTACAAAAGTGGTTACCAAAGCATAACTCAGAAGAACAAAAGGATCAAAAAGCAAAATCAAAGTAAGAAACAGTACCAAAAGCATAGGTAAAGCACAAAAAAGATGCAAATCTAACATTCCAAAATGAGGCTCAACTTTCGAAGCAGTATGTTTTTGGTTAAAAATATCTACAATAATTTGATTATCAAGGTCAAGGGTTGGGCATGCACGCTCAAGGCATCACTACTCATATTCTAACAGTTGATAATGTTTGTCACCAAGGTTTAAGATTTATTGAACATCCTAAAACAAATTATTCACATACATAATTTATCAAAAGATAAGATCTAGATACAATAAAAGTCAACACTAGCATTCCATTGGCTCAAAATCAAGATGATAATGATGAGTGGAACAATACAAGTTATTATGATTTCTAAGATACCGATAATGAATTCGAATATTAAGAGTCCTATTCATAGCCATTCCCTCATGATTCACAATCATGCATGATTATTTTATTTGATACAGGACACCATGATAGGGTATCTCTCATGAGACTCATTGGTTAGTATCATTCCTTCTTAGTCTTGATTGTATATAGCTTCCTTTCAATTACTTGTACATAGGTTCTTTTTTCTTACTTGTACATAGTTCTCAATATTTCTTATACATAGTCTCCTCATGATTTATTGTACATAGTTTATACCAAAAATACCAAAAAAAATTCAAATATACTAAAAATACCAAAAACATTTCAAATATACTAAAAATACCAAAAACATTTAAATATGTCAAAATACCAAAAACATTTAAATATATCAAAATACTAAAAACATTCAAATAACTCAAAATACCAAAAACATTTCAATCGTATGCATTATCCATGATTTGCATTTCTACTACCATGTTACACTTACATTTGTTGTTCTATGTTATTATCTATCAATTTATCTACATTACCATACTTCACTTGATCTTCTTTGAGTGTGTGCAGTGACATCCTGATCCTTAATTGCTTCATTCTACCCATTGAGGGGACATCCTACTTATAAATTTGAGACACACATCGATATACTTACCCACCAAAGGCATCTTCTACATGACTACACCATCCAGGTTATGTCATTACTATACCACACACTCTAATTATCATGTTGATGTACATTACTTACTAACTTACATAGATTACTCTATCAACATTCAATAGTATATAGCACCTATATATTTATTAGCATATACCTAGTATTGTACTACATGTCTTGCATACTTTAACTTCTTGCTTTGATTAGTTAGATGCAATTGTATTTTTAGATTTTACATGCCTTCCTTTATTGCTTTGTATATCTAGATATGATTGCATTTCTCAGTTCCTATTCTATCTCTTGTGTGTGCCTTAGGACATTTTCCAATGTCTTTTACTTGTACTCTTCTATGTGACTGTGGCCCTTGTACCAACCTTGATTGTTTCAATTTTATGTATATGTGGCATTTGAACATGCCTTGTATGCTTGATTCTCAGTTTGAGTGACATGTGCCCATGTCCCTTATTTGCTTGGCCCCTTGGCCACTTTTATATGTTTCTTACTTCTTGCCTTATGTGATTGTTGCTTGTTTAATTCTCACTGTTTCCAATGCCATGATCCACATCATTCATTTTATTGATTTCTTGGATGCCATGATGGACATCATGCTCCATCCCTCCTTGAAAACTAACAACTAGAAACTAACTAGACTTCTAGTTCTAGTTTACTATATTGCACATGTTATTACATTGTTATATCTATCTACGCATACCCCCATTGATATAATAATCTCTCATTCAAACCATGCTATATCTTGAGATATCTTGTCGATTATCATTGCTATATCATGTATTTTCATAGCATAACACACTTACAGGGCTTTTTATTCTGAGGATAGTCATTGCAGGGTATTCATTCCTAACCTCAAAAGAGGGGGAAAAAAATAGGGGTTTTGTCATAGAGATCAAAGGTTCTAATCGATCAAAAATCAATTTTCAAAACACCTAGAATAGTATTCAAACTTCAAACTAGGTAGAACAGACTAGATAGATAGTGACAATTCCATAATAATGTTTAGAATCAACATAGGACAAGAGTGTTAACTTTGGACTACAATGTTGGATAGTAGAGTTTCCTATTTTGGCACTCCTATCCAAATAGCATAAAAACTAGTTTTCCAAAAATAGATAGAAAGGTAAGACCAGTTATAGTTTTGTTAATAATAATTTAGTTCAAAATCAGTAGTTTCAATATAGTTTTTCTTAGAGAATCTAGATATAGGGGACATCATGTGCATCATGATAGATCTCACTTCTAGTTTCATGTATGGAAGTTGGTATAACTTCTAGATCAGAATATATGTTATAGACACCAGTGATTGGGGGCAAAGTACATGGAACATTTTGATTTCTCTTTTTTATATTTTATGGAATTACCAAAGTATTCTTAGTAGTTACATGCCTTATTCCATCTATAGGTGGTTGGCATCATTCCTGAGTGGCTTCCACATAATCTTATTTCCCAGTTTTAGAGTGGATTTCATAAAAGCTTAATCTCCACCTTTTTTGAGTGGCCAAGAGTGGCCTAGTTTTTAGCACACATTAAACTTTTCATGCCACATTATCATATTATATAACATTCATGGGCTTTAGGAGCCATCTTATACAACACATATTCATAATAGTATCAGTTTGTAACTTTACTTCATGAGGCAATGATGGAGACAAAGGACTAGCTAGCCTTTGTATTCTTGAGCCACCTACTTAGAGGGATTGGACATATAGTTCAAACATTGATTAGCACATGTATGATCACATAGCTTCACTTAGTGGGTGATGATGGATCTAAAGGGCTAGCCTTTGCATTCTTGAGCCACTCTCAAGGAATTAAACACTTAGCTCCATTAATGATATTGCTCTTGATGCAACACATACCTAACATCACTCAACATCATAACAGGGTTTATATTGGTTCATATACCCGATGAGGTGTATTCATTCCTTTCTCTTCCTCTCTTTCTTACCTAGCTTTGTACATTCTTATTTTAGATATAGTGTATCTAGTAAGAACTGACCTACTCTTTATTTTTCTCTTGTAGATTTACATTTCATGATGTGATCTCTCTATGTACACTCAAGATCACACAGCTTCATGGGTTTCACCCTTATAGGTAAGTTTAGGTATGCTTTCTATTTTCCTTTATCCTAGTATTTTGGTTTGATGCATCAATAGAATAACAAGGGGGGGGAAATTTAGTCATATAAAATGTCCAAATTGGTAGCTTGAGTGTGGCTTGTGACACCCAATCCATAAGACCTTATTGTATACTTTTATGACCCTTCTAAACACCTTTTTGATTAGTCCTATTCATCTATAGACTTCTAAAACCTAATTCTAGCTCAGCCACACTACATTTCCCAGGCCAATTTTATTCCCTTGGCTCCCGATCCTATAGGACAAGAGCATCAAACATGGATAATAGCACCAGACCCTAGAGTGTCCAATTTTTGGTGCTCCTATACAATCACATTTTGAGCCCAAATGACCATTTTCATCTGATTCCTACCCTTCATCATGTCATTCTAGCACAAATACATCTAACCCATGATAAATAATTCCTTATAAAATTCCATCCAAAGGTCATTTACCTTTAAAAGGGGTTGTCAAATATTACAAAGCAAGTAAGAATACAAATAAAACCACTGACACAAATTTATCTATTCTTTGCATATAACCATCCAATACAGCTAAAAGCATATCCAAATCCTCACACCGATCCCTAACCACCTCAAGAATATCCATTTTAGCATTTTTACATCTTCATTCACACTATTGCACAAAGCACATTAAATGGGAGAACTACATATGGTTTGATCCCTCTTTAGAGTATTGGTATCTAGGTAATGTGCTCACACAAGGGGTATGGATATATGTTTAGTGCATTTTACAGACACTAACCACCCCTTATTTCTCAAGTTTTATCAAAACATAATGAATTCTAGGGTTTGAATATTAAATCAGATCTATAAGGAGTTTTACAGACTTTCAATAGTTAAGATTTCATAGGTAGGCTCATATAGGGACAACGAACAAAACATAGAAATCTCAAGTCTCTACAAGTAGTTTAGACAATAGCAGTAGAGGAGGACAACAACGTTAGACTCTAGGGTGTCCTATTTTAGTGGTCTTATCCTTTTAAAAAACAAAAGCAAGATCCTAATTTGTAACACTATCCCAGTCCTGCACAACCAATATCAGACCCTGCAATAGCTATTTTAATTCATTTTAAGCTAAGTATTATTTTCTCCATATTTATTACTATTTATAAAAATTTTAAAAATACAAATAAATTATACAAATCAGTGGTTAATTTATTGCAATATTATTTACTGATTTAGTCAACCCAAACCTTTAACTAAAATAGGAATAAGACACCAATATTCTCAAAATTGTCAAATCACTATGAATGAGAAAAATGCATATGATGGTGTGGTGAACATGGAAAGAATCATTGAAGTATGTTGTGATATACTTATCTTTGGAGTAGAATGCTCAAAAATCTTAAAACAAGATGGATGTAGACCTATAGGTTTGTAGACTTGTAGGTCCACACCCATGACCCAAAACATGAGTATTTGGAAAATAAATTGATGCATTTAGAGGGTCCTAGATTATACATTGTCTCTTCCAAGTGAAAATAATGTGGATAGAGTTTTTATAGTAGTTATGATTATTGGTGTTGAAGATGAAACTCAGTGAAAAGACATGAAATAAACCTTGTGTAGGCCTATAAGAAGATGCAGCTACTGATTGGAGGTTTGGAAAAGATATTATAGGTAAGAAAGAAAGTATATGAAGTTTCTCAATTGATGTTTAAATCACTCAAATAATCTTACACTCCTTTCAGATCTATTTACACCAAAGAAACCATCCCAGTTACGTCTCAGGCTTAACCATACACCTAGGCTAGGGTTTTAGTCATTTATTGGTTCACCCATCTATACAAGGTTATAGATGCTCAAATTTGACATGGATAATGATTATGAGGTCCTAAAATTGAGTGAAATTTTTTATTGAAGTCTCAAATGTGTGAGGGATATGTAGAGCCAAATCTTAGTTTCTTAGGCTTAGAGACCTAATTAAGTGTGAATAGAGAGAAAAATAGGTGGATCAAGCTTACATTCATTAAGTGTTTGGACATGAAATTTTATATAGAGTAGGAAGAGCCAAATGGGTACCCAAATATATGTTTACTTTTACAAGATCATTTGTGAAATATTCTAGAAAAGAATATTTATACATTTTAAGGGTTACAATGAAATGAAGACAGGTATTAAGCCTCCATGAAGACCTATAGGTGTGTCATTGAATATGAAGTAAAAGAGATTAAAATATGATTATTTTTTTGGTTACTAAAATATTATAGTTCTCTCATTGAATGGTTATACCATTAAAGAACATAAAATCCAAAAAGACTAATTAGGCCTAATAGGCGTAAGCAAGCATATACTAGCATGTGTATGAAGAGGTGAAAAATATTGTATCCTCCTAAATGACTAGATAATTGAGAGATGATATTGGATGAGTGGAATTTCCTAGTATATTATTATTAATATTTGATTAATTGAGAAAGAGGTAAAAACATGAGAAAAGATTGTTAGGATTGGATTAGTAGTACTATGTTTAAACCTCATACAGGGCTTAAGGCATATTTCATCAGCTTGAGGGGTCAATCCATTCAAGAGACTACCTATAAATATCATATGATGTGTCATAGACCTAACTAAGGTGCTTCAAACTCAAAATAAGTAATTGTGTTCCTTTTTTCCATAAGTCCTTTTTCGAGATTGAGAATGCAAACTTGAAAGCCTGAGAAGCACTTTATTCACATGTGAACATCCATGATCAGATGCATGGGATCATGAGACATTTGGGACATGTGGGGAAGGTTTTAACTAAAAATTCATAACATTTGTTTAGGCATTAAGTCCCTTAGGGCTATGAACGATCACTAAAACTCCAAGATACCTTAAACCCTCCTAAAACCTTGATAAGAGCCCAATAGAGATTAATGTGAGAGAATTGCATCTATATGTATTTAATTGGTCCCAAAAACCATTTAGTAACATTATAAAATTTGAGAGGGCTTGAACCATGTAAATTTATTATATGACCACATGTATGGATGTAATAAATGCCCTATTTTTATAGGTTTTAAAGGTTAAATCAAGGTATAAAGATGTATGAGAAAATGGAAACCATAAAGGAAGGTGTATTAAGATGTTATAAAATATTTTAACCCTTAATAACCTCTCATTTACCCATAATATGGATCCTAAAATCATGTATCATAAAATTAGTTTTGAATGTGTTAGTGGGAAAGTGACATGGTCACCTAGAAGGTTAAAAATAATAAGGTTTTAGCTCCTTGAAGTCTACATAATAGAATAAAATGAAATAGATACTTCTAAACATGTCCCTAAATCTTTTATCAAGGCCTTTTGAAGCATTCATGGCCATCCAAATGGAAAGTGTCAAATAACTAGGCCTAGATGTCTAATAGGCTTGCATGGCCAATGAAGAAGGTTATTCATGATGAAGAAGCAAGCATGGTAAGGTGTAAAAAGGAGAATTTAGGGAGAATTTAAAGGTTTAAATCAAATATACAATCCCCAAGTATAGTTTCAAATATGATGGGCTTTGAGAAAGGTGAAGAGCCTTTTCGCCAGCTTGTGCTAAAATAGTTCCTACAAGATGGACACATGCTCAAGGGAGATCATTGGGCACTTTATTAATAAATTTATTTAATATAACTAAATAATAGACCAGATGATAGTCATAATGGGATCTTCATATATCCATATCTTCCTCATTCTATATATTTATCCTTTTTGGCATTGTAAGGACATAAAAATTGGCATGGCGAAGCCCTGCTGAATTTGATACTTGGTTTACCTCTAGAATAAGAATTCAAATTGATGTTACTCTCTTTAAATATTACATTTAGTGTTGTTATATGGTTTTTTTGTTGAATGATAAGTTACATTTTTATTTATTTCATTAATCCATTTCCTTCATGCCTTTGTGTGAACAATTTGCCTTCTAATAGGTCATATGATGTGTATTTAGTAGCTCTGTATGGGTTTAAGTGTGAGAAAGGTTATTAGTGTTTATTAGTAGGCATATTAAGCTTTCACCTTGAATAATACATTTCATATTACCTTCATATTTAATCATTATTATTAGAAGGGTTGTTTTTTATTGTTGAAATCAGTTTTGTAGTTGTTTTCATAGTGTAAGTGTGAACAAGTAGTGGAGTTATCTTTGGTGCATCACCTCCATATTTTACCTCTTATTTTAGTTATCCTCTTCCCATTTTATTTTAAATAAAATATATTAGTGATCAAATTTATGTGTTTTACATGGTATCTCTCTCATAATCTATAGATTGACCTCTACAATCAAGTTACCCACACCTAGAGGTGATTCCATGTTAACCCAAATTGAGAAGGCTTGAGCAACCTTATCTAGGGTACAAATTTGGGTGATAATAGATAGGGTTTCCCCTAAGTGTGAAAGTAATTTTAGATAAAAAAATTATTTCTCTTTTTGTTTTTTTATTGATTTATCTATTTTTTAAAATTTTATACCATCTCAACTCAATGGAGGATCACGAGATGTGCAAATGGATTATTTGTTGTCTGTCCAATACCTGCTTGGAATGGTAGTTTTATCTGAATCCTACTATTAATATAAATGAGATGATCATTGTTGTGATCTTCATTTGTTTTTGAATTTTATTCCTCCAAACCTATAGACAAGATGTCTTTATAGCCTCTAGAAAGAAGAGTGTCACCATAAAGACTAGGGAGGGATAGGCAGGGGCTAAATGGTCTAATTGGATAATGGAAAACAGGTATTGAATGGATAATAGGATCAAAATGAAATGTATAATGGTTGGTGGAAAAATTAAAATTGGGATTTTTAGTATTAGACACTATTTTTTATTACAAATTCAAGTAAACTTTGGTTGTGGTAGGGTAGATATTATCTTCAGTAATGTCTTCCTCAAGTAATGAGGAATAAATTGGCTCAACTATTGGTGCCTCAAAGAGGTTTTCACCAACACAATATTCTTGATTATTATAAATTGGATTATCCAATAACACCTTGAATAAGGTTTCACTAAAGGATGTTGATAATTCATTTTGAATTTCCCTTAGCACCTTAATCAAGGTTTCAATAAAGGATTCAAATTTTTATTTTGCTTATCATCTAGTGGCTCAAATAAGGTTTCACTATAAGATACTGAGTTTAGACTTTGATTGTCCCCTAGCACCTCAAACAAGGTTTCATTAAGAGATTGTTCTTCTACCTAAATATTGTCTTATTTCCCCAAAACTTATACCATTGAGATGTCACCATGGAATACATTCAATAATGTGTGATTTTTTCGGTCCTAATTAATGTTTTTAGGAGGTGGAATGTCAATATAATGGCTAGGTTAGGTAATGGTAAATTCATGCGTAATTTCAATGAAAGGATAAAAGGCATCATAATTATCATAGAGTCTACTAGGAGAATTTGTGTCAATGTCAAAATAATCTTCCTCAAAAATTGTGGAAGGATTATAAATGTTTTCAATCAGATATGCCAAAAATGCATAGCCAATATCATAACATACATTAATATATTCTAATTATAAAGTTGTACCTAACTCAAAAGGATATGAATATGATATTGAGACTAACATTTTTTATTATTATTAAATATGATATTAGTTCTGGAATGGAACCTAATTCTGATATATATTCTAGAATAGAACTTGATTTTGACATTGAAGTAGTCACAAAAAGGGTCTGTTGAATTACATTGTCCACAAATACCTTGTTCACCTTCTGCTTCAAGATGAAGGCTTTTGGATGAAAAAATATTAAAAAATGGGGGACTTTGGTAATGAATGAATAATGGTATTTTCTAAGATGATTTTCTTTGGGTCAATTATGGGTGATTCAAAAAAAATGTCAACAATGGTTTGACTAACTTGATCTTGATTTAGAAGTGAATATATATGATTATGTTTAGGAAGGGGATCATGACATGATTGAATAATTATCAGACTTAGACACACTTGTCTTATCAATAGATAAGGGCCCTTGGTTAGGCAATGGTATAATAAGTTTGGACTATTGGATTCATTGTGGTCTCTCTTTAGGAGTTCTAATCAAATAGCATAAGTCTTCTACTAGAAATCTAATCAGAAGTTTAACATCTATCTTTAACACTCTGAGAAGGTTTTCATCTTTATTGTCAAAAATTTATCATGTAAATTTGTCTTGTTCATAGTCTATACTAGATGACACATTCGAAAGGTAATGTTGTTTTAGAATAGTAGGTTGTATTTGTTATGGCTGTAAGACTAGTTTGGAATTTGGATTAATGGCTGAAGTATCCAAAATAGGTGTAAAGTAGTATATTTGTTGACTAAGCTAAGTGATTTGATCTATTAATTTTTGATGCATGACTAGTCATGCTAGAATAAGTTTAAGATCTTGATATTATATGAATTGGATTATCCTTGGATTAATGCCCCTAATCAAGGATACATGAAAGGGGAATTGGATAGAAGAAGTTGGACCCAAAGAGGGAAGACTTGGATTCAATTAGAATGGGCCTAAAGAAAGTGGATGGGCATAAATTAGAATAAGGTTGGCCCCAAAATGGGTGGTCTTGGCACATATTGGAATGGTTTGGCACCTAAAAATGGGGTTTTGACATACATTGAAATGGTTTTGGCCTATAAAAAGGGTAGTATTAGCATAGATTGTAATGGTTTGGCCCAAAAAAGGGTGGACTTGACACATATTAGAATAGATTATCCCAAACAAGGTAGGTTGGCATAGATTATAATTAGTTAAAATTGTCTTGATTTAATAGGCATGAGATTGATTTTGGAATAGTTGGATTTGGACTAAATAGACTTGGTGTGGGATTAGACTGAGAATTTGGTTCAAGATGAACCGGTCTAGAATTAAAATGGTACAAAATTTGATTTTATACATGGTTCAAGATGAACTAGATTTGTCTCTAAATTGGCATATGCCTCAAGATGACCTAGATTTGGCTATGATTTAGCATAGGGTAACTTGGTTCAAGATGAAATGTATTTGGATTTTAAATTAGCACATGGTTTTAGGATGAACTAGCTTATGAAACACTTGCCTTAAGATAAGATTAAAAGTTTAAATGTTCATTAAATAAATTATTGCAATTATTAGCAAGTTTTTTACAACCACCTTTTCTCTCAAGGTTCATACAATTAAGGTGACCTTTGAGGGCTTTTACATTTTCACCCCTACATTAATTAATGATCTCCAATAAAAGAGGCTTTTAAGAATCAATCCAAGATTTGTCCATTCATGATAGGGTCTCATCCCTTTGTAACCACTTCAACCATAAAGGTCTTTTAGAAGTGCTATCAGATTTGGGGTTTGCTTACTATTTTATAATTGGCTATCTAGATGGTCCCTATATACCTTGTGGTTGTGGACACAAATCCATCAATGAAGAAGATCAATATCTTTGCCAAGATTGCTCCTTTCAAGGTTACCACACATTGAACTTGATTATTGGAAAGAACTCCTTGGGATTATTTTCCTCACGTGACTTTGTGCAAGCACAAAACTAGGTCTTCATGATGGCATGTTCCTTAATTTATATACCCCACTGGATAAGTGGGGTTTGGTATGATTATATGATGTCACTTCCTAGGTCAACACATCCATAAATACTTGTAAGAAGGTGATGAAATCCACCCCACTAAGTCAAATGAAAATAGGCTAAAGGTAAATAGTAACTTTTGAATTTCTAATCCATCCAAAAGGGGAGAGCATATGCATAAAAAGAACCCCAAAATACAATAAATCAATCAATCAAACTTGCATAAAAGTAAATGACTTAGAAATAAACAAGTTTTTTAAACCCAAATTGAAGTGTAGATTTATTTTAGTGCCCAAATTGAAGTATGAGATAAAATGGAATTATTTTGATTCAAAACACCACTCTTTGGCCAAGGACCTACAACACAAGATGATTATAAGTTAAAACAAGTGGTTTTAAGCCAAAAAGAGTTTGAAATTTTGATTTTTTTAAGTCTTGGCCTCAAATTAGAACATTTTCATAATTACATAGACTAATTCATTGATAATGCCTTCAATTTCATTATTAGGATCTATAAATAAAAATATAGAAAAGTCAAAATAATTTTTATATTGACTACGATGATTTTTCCAATACATTAGATGATTTCACTGCTAATAAGGATGATTTCACCACTAGACAAGACAATTTCATTATTGGGTTGAGAAATTTTGTTGCAAGAAATGATGATTTCACTATCGATATTGATAATTTTTCCATTTCTCTAGGTTATTTCATTGTAGATAGGAAAATAGATAAAAAGTAGTAAATTTATTTCATGGTTAGGGTTTATAATTTTGCTAATAGAGTCAATAATTTCATTATTAAGAGCTATAATTTTGTTGTTATGCAAAAAACACAAGAACAATAAACAATAAGGAAATGATTTCACTTATTAATTTTATAATTTCATTGAAGATCTTGACATTTTTGATACTAGTCTACATGATTTTGTTATTGATAATGATGATCTCACTATTGATAATGATGATTTCAGTGATGCTAATTTGTAGCCAAGAAGAACATAGAAAATAGTGATGATGATTTCACCATTAAGATTTATAATTTTGTTCATCAGGTTGATAGTTTTTTCATTAATATCTACAATTTCATCATTATACAAAAAAACACCTGATAGAAAATAGTAAGAAAAATGATTTCGCTGTTTAGAAGAAATTTCTCTAATGGTAAAGACTATTACACTATTGTTGAGAGTAATTTCACCGGTGATGTGCACAATTTTGCCATTCAGACCTATTAAACAGAACACAAATAAAATAGTTATGATGATTTCACTATTTCAAGATAATTTCACTAATGTTATGAATAATTTTGATGTTTTTATTCAAAATTTCATTGGTGAATGCTTTGAATTCACCGATAAATAGTCACTATTTTTTTCTCTTGAATAGGTTTTAATAGGCTTTTGGAGGAAAAGAGAGAATTATTTTTTAGAAGGCTAATTTTGGTAATTATAAGAACATTTATGGTCTAAAAAAGGTTTTATAATGAATCTAATCCTTAATAGGTCCCATCAGACATGTCATTATGTAGATGAGGAATCCAAGAAGGGTTAGTCAATTGTTAGTGAAATAATCCAAAATAACTTGAAGACATAACTACTCAAGCTCGATCCCTATGTTGAGCTATGACAATCAAATAAGAAATGCAAATTGGAAGGTGATTGATCTTTTTTAGGGTTATGGAGTTTAAGCCCTAGGTTGCTAAAGGTATGAGTATAGTAAATAAAGATAGAAATATGCAATAAATATAGACATTGATTTGTAATATAATTGACTTAGTTTGACCTTTTAAAAAATAGTAATAAATAATGTAAAAAAGTACTTAGCTAGAAAATGATTAAAACAAGAGATCTATAGGCTGGAAACTAAGATAGAGGTTGATATGAGTGTCACAGATAGGATCCAGGTGTTAAAACCCATCCTAAAAAAACACCCTAATTATATAGTAGTGTCATGTGCACTAGTGTCCCTATTTTGGCTCTAGTGTCATCTATGTAAAACTATTTTGAAGTTCTGGGTGCACCTATGTCTAGGTATACCAAGCATGTTCTTATGTGCATGTGTTTTAAATATCTATAGATGGCCTATTTTGACTAATTTTATATACAAACCCTAAAAACCCATGTTACTAGGGTATCTAATTGGCATAAGTAGTAAAGTGTGTTTGTTAGTGGGGTAGGGTGGACATCCTAAACACCCTTCTGTGATGAGAGTTGCCTACATACCAATACTCTAAAGAGGGATCATGCCCAATATAGTTCTCACCACCTAAGTGCTGGTGCAAGTGACAGTAAAGCTAGTATGAATGTTGGATTGAGTGCTTTGATTGTGCTTAAGATTAGAAACCTAAGTAATTTGAGCTTAGGAATGATGTAAATGATTGTATGTAGAAGTAATGTAGAATAGAGATTGATAACCTTGATTGTGCACGACTTATTCTGAGTTTGTTTATGTAATTTGCATTTGATTTCCATCTAATGGTTAGAGGGCTAAAATTCATGTGTATATATTGTTCTAGTGCTTGTGTGGGTCTTAAAATAGGTCTAGGGTGACCCTAGGTGCTTGTTTATTTGAAAATATATTCATTGGTAGCAAAAAGAGGGAAAAGGACAATAGTGCCAAAACTTGGACACTAACACCATGGGGTGCTACTATACCTATTATGGTGTTAGTGTCTAGGTGGAAGAACCTGAGGCAGTAAGGGACAAGATGTCAAAGTGAGGTTTTGGGACTACTTTAGGGATTTTTAAGGATGTGTTTGGCCTACATTAAGGTTGGATAAGTATCTAAATAGGCCATAAGATGGGTAGTCTCAAGTAACACTCTTAACACTCAAGTGTCATTTTTAGGTGATTACATTTGCTCCCATTTAGTAGAAATGCAACAAAATGAAATGATTGGGATAAAGAAAAAATAAGCATACCTGAACTTACCTAAGAGACAAAGCCAATGAATCTAGATCTAACTATGTGAAGAATGATCCATTGTGTATGATGCAAGTGAACTATGCATAGATCATCCCTTATTTAAGAGATATCAAAATCAAAGACAAAATTGAGTAACAAGATAAGAGAGAGGAAAGGAATGAATACACCTCATTGAGTATGTGAACCAATACATAAACTTGGTGATGACCTATGTGTGTACATATAGATAGTGGTCAATCTATAAATAACTTGGATTGAGCTAATGGCTTTCTTAATCCCCATATGTGGGTGGCTCAAGAACTCAATCCAATTTTGACTCCATCATTTCCCACCCTTATTTGGTGGATCATGACCTTTGAATAGCTTGGATTGGACTAATGGTGTGTCCAACCCTCTTATGTAGGTGGCTCAAGAACTCAAGTAGATTATGAATCCATTATTGCCTACCCATGTGTAGGAAAATGAAATTTCATGATGTAACTGGAGATGTGTAAATGTGTATGTTGGCTTTACGGCCACTCAAGAATATTAGGTAGCTCTGGGAAACTTGAGAATGCCAACTAATATAGATGGATTAAGGTATAAATCTAGTGTGTAACTTAGAACATGGTGTATGATGTGTACAATGTAGATAATGCAATGGAGTTTTTCATTCTATTTGATCAATCGTTGTTTAAATGAGCATATAGAAATAATGTGTTCCACACATGCCCCTAAATCTGATATTTGAGTATATGGATTCTAGACTAAGTTGTAATAATCTATATCTGAGCATTTGAACTGAAATGGGAAAGCTCATGTCATGCATGATGCCCCTAATATGAGTAAACTATCATGAATTTGAGATAAATTAAGCCAAAACTACTAATATATAATTGAACCTATATAAACCTAGATTGTACATGTTATACTTTTCTAGCCAATTTAGAATTTTTTGAAATTAAGGCTACTAGACAAGAGCACCATATCTTGGATAGTAGTGCCATGTGGTGCTAGTGTCCCAATTTGGGCACTAATGTTGAATTGTTCTAATTTTTGTACAACTATAACTGATCTCTATGTCATTATTTACCATTGTGTTTATCTGAATTTGATTTCTATCATTGAGCCTATGTGATTAAAATTGTACTCTGAGTGCATTCAAATAACTGTATCTCTGTGACAAAACCATGTCAATGCCCCATATTTTGAGGGGAGTTTTTGAACCTATCCTAGAACTATTCTTATAAGAAAAATCTTTATAAAATGTTTGTTAGTCGAAGCATATATGATATCGATATAATAAACCAAAATGATATGTATATATAACATCATAATGTAAGCTAATCTAAGCATAAATTTGTAACATACGATGTATGTTAGATCAAACATTCACAAGATTGTCAAGATAGATATAATAATATATATGAATAGCAAATCTGAGTAATAACTAAGTATATGCCTAGGGGATGGGGCATAATGTTTATTACAACACCCAAATAGGAAGGGAAGATGCATGAGGTCCCTCATGGCATCTAAAATTGAAATGTGTAATAAAAAATAAATAAGTGTCATGGTCATGACACATATAATAAAACATACATACAACACACATGAGCCATGGAAAGTAGGACAAGGGACCACAATACAAGGGACATGGGCACATGTCACCAAATTTGAGAAAGAAATACATACAAGGACATGTTCAAATATCCCATACACAAAAAACAAGAAAGTTGGCTTAGAGTCACATGGAAGGACATGTTCAAATGTCTACAAACACAATAAAAAAGGCACACATAAGGACATGGGCACATTTCCAAAAGCATGCATACAATGAAAATAAGTGGCATAAAGCCATAGATCAATCAAATATTCAAATGCCTTTAAATAGATGTAAAATCATAGAGACATGGTCAAGTCTAAACTAATGAAGCTAGAAATGAAAGTATGCATGAACACCTGGTAAATTTTGTATAAGAGAAAAAAATGTACATACGCTGAATCTAGAGTAGTAGTATTTAGTAGTGAATCTTAGTAGTGTAGGATGATCAATATCAATGTTAAATCTATGATGTATAGTTTATAAATATGTAACCTAGTAATCAAAACTATGTATAAGATGCCCCCAAATGGGTGAATGTATCAAATAAGGAACTCATGTATCTATGTATATGCCTCTAATGGGTAGATAGTATAAATTATGGATCTGTGTAGTGTACATGGATCCTATAAGTAGTTTAAAACACTTCACAAGAATAAATGAAGAATGTATATGTGATAAAAACTAACTATACTAATATAGCTAGCATATGCGGTACCTGATAAGTATAATAATTGTAAATATGGCAATGCATACAATCTAGAATTTGTATTATAAATATTTGAATGTTTTTGTGTTTTGGCATATTATATTTTTTTTGTATTTTACAGATATAAGCTATGTATAAGTAACATGAAAATGAAACAATATATAAGGAGTAAGAGTGAATGAGACTATATACAAGAAGGGAGGAACATACTAAATGTTGAGTCTCATGGGAGACTCCTTATTAATGTGGAATGTGTCAAATAAAAGAATAGTAATTATGTATGCTATATAAAAAGGTAATTAAGGTCCTAGAACCTATTTTATTGAGTGATCTATAGTTTGCACTGCTTGTGAAGTGGTACTAAGAATTCATGAAGCTAATTGAGGTGTCTTATGAATTATAGGGGTCTTAGAGACCCATCTAGTAGAAGATATTGTAGTTGACATAGGTGCCCTGTGCTAAGAACCCTGATAACTCAATAACACTAATATCAAGAAAGGGGTAGAGGGAGGCCCTCTTAAATCTACAACATATCTTTAACATAGGGGTATCTCTAATAATGGTATCCATGGGAGAGTATGTGTATGTAGTAGCATTTTAGGAGCATATCTCATCTGCACTGGTGACTCCAATGAACTATGGTGTACTGATAGGAACTATGCTTAAAACTATAATTGGTAGCTATGGTGTGATTTCCTATGGGACAAGAGAAGGATGCTCATATAAAATACCTGTTGACCAAATTTGACCTCGAGTCAAATTGGTCACCCCCCTATAAATTAAAAATTACCATGGTCTTATGATGTATTCATGTCATGATTATATGGTCCCTAGAGTCTTCATATAATCTTGTTATCATGTTTAAGGTTAGTTTAGAGAAGTTAAGGTAAAGTCATGTTGTGGTCATATAGAGGTCTAGGCATGTCATGGAGAGATAAGGCATGGTAAAGTTGTTTCACAGGTGATTATGGGTATATTAATGCCATTTTATGTCTTAAACATATTATAATAACATTTCATGATGTTTTGGAGTGTTTAAGGTTCACTTCTAATCTTGGAGGTGGTAAATATGCATGAAAATGTGATTTTGGCTAACATTTATGTATTTCAAAAGTCCCTAAAGATATAAATCCATAAAATTCCCTTTAAAAAGATATTATATCAGTTACACAACTTCCACACCTATCAACATGTCAGATAAAGGTTAGATTGTTGAAGTGTCAACACCATCTTGAGAAGTTAAAGAACTTGTACAGAGTTTTGGAAGTCATTTATAGATGAAAAGAGTTAAAGAGTGTCATTTGAGATTTTATATGTCAAAAAAATCTTGGAATGAAGTTTTAACTCTCATATTTTTATAAAAACATCTGTCTCTTCCATTGCTTTATTCATAAGCTAGTGAAGGCCAAATTGAATCAAATGGTATAGAGTGTAAAAGTAAAGTTGGGGGATAATATTTTGGAAACTTTTTGGGAATCCTATGGGATTCCAATTTGAATAATTTTTCATTAGATTGGTGTCCTTATCTTTATGAAAAATAGATAAGGAACTCGACTACTTTTTGAAGGATCAAATCCCCATAGGTTGAGTTTAGAACAACTCCAAAATAAAGTGTGAATTCTTGGATGACTTAAAATTGTTTTAATAAGTTATAAGAGGTATGTATATGTTTCAAACACGTTCATTCATCATTTTGGCACGTTTGGATGGTCCTTTGGTAAGCAAAGTCTCTCTTGTGCATTGTCTGCAAATGACTATGATATTTTCTATGTCTCAAAGTTATCTAGGTGGTTTGATACATCTCAATAGTTCTTCATGTTATCATTTCATCCTTAAAAATCCATTCATGGCCTCTGATCAACTAAACATTCTATACAAGTCCCAAGGAGGTCACATCTCCATCCACTTGGTAAAATGTGTTCTCTGTGTCTACATAATATTTGAGTTGATTTGAGTAGTTTGAGTATGTGTTTCTAATGAAATTGAAGTTATGTTTCATGTTTAATGTGTTTATGTAATGAAATTCAATCATATTTAAGCACTATCATACACATTCATACTTTTCAAGGTTTTTACATAGGTTGTAAACCTACAGGTCTGCAACTTCAATGGGAGATTCATGATGCCAATGTTAATGAAGGTTTCATAGACATGAAACATGGTGGTGGTTTAAGATTTTAAAGGTCAGTATATAAATTAAGGCTTTTCAAGGAACCTAGAACTAAGTGGTGGTTGAATGATAAGTTTATCAATAGAGATCTATAGGATTCTATGAGATGACAATGGATACAATGTTTGAAAAATGTGCTTTGAAGATACTGATAGATAGAAAAGGAAGTGAGCGTGAGATATCAATGTAATAATAAATTTATGACACCATGGTGTAGTTGATATAGACCTAAAATCCCTAATTACATGCTCAAAATTATCATATTGTCACCTATAGTCAGCCAACTAAGAGAATGGGCCTTGAACAGAGACATTGGTAAAGTTTGGAGTTCAAGACATTGAGAAGTGTCTTGGGACATCACAAAAACATGATAAAACCATTGATAGGTTTAGTGTTGGTAAGGGAAGGCCTAGAATACAGTCAAATCATTGAAAATAATCATTGTTTCATGAACACCACCTACAGCCAGTTGGGATTTTTCCTTGACATTCATATTGATGAGGTTTGGAGGTCTTTAGGGATTTGAAAAAGGTCTTGAGATATCATAAATATCATGATATATCATTGAATATTTAGAGAGTGATGAGATAAATTCATGAAACTCCATAAACATAGTTAAATTCCTTTAAGAGTCACCTACAACCAACCAGTTAAGGAAATTGGACTTGAAATAACAATATTGATAGAAACATAGAGTTTTAAAGTGTTGGATAAAGTCTCAGATATCTCAAATAGTATGATAATAAGTTTAAGGGTGAAATATTACAAATAGGGTTCTTAAAACACCTAGTTGGCAGACCTATTTCAAATGCATAACACAGGTAGATAGCCACCTGTAAGCCTATTTAAGAAACTAAAGACTCTCTCAAAAAAATAAAAATAATGGTGTATGTGTGTGTTTGAAAGTTATGAAAGATAACTCAAGTCATAAAGTCCTTAAATATCAAGGAGACCTAAGCAAAGAACAAAGGAAGTGACCAAACAAGGGTCACAGGGCTAATTGCATACATATATAGTCCTTGTTAGCATAAATATGCTTGTCTAGCCAAAGAAGGAAGTTTCTCATTTGTAAAGTATTAAGCTCAAAGAGAAAGATGTACCAATGGAGATAAGTCTCATGGTGATAAAAAAAGTATCATAGAACCTTCAAACTCACCTAAGTATAAGAAAACATGCAAACTCTACATACTCAATCAAGGCATGACACATGTCTACATATTCAAAAATAATTGCTTATTTGAATAAGTATAAAGGAATATTTTAGAGCTAAGATCAATGTAAGTGAATATGATTTAGATATGATGATATATTTCCATCAAAACTCAAACATAGTCAACAAATAATGGAGGCATTGGCAAACCCTATTTAGTCAAGGACAGTCCTAAGTGCATACTCAGGCCTGTATAGGCAGTATCATGAGAGATGGCCAATCAAGTGAAGTGAAGTTGAAAATTTATAACCTTTATGGAAATATATACAAAAACTTCATGAGGTCTTAGAGTCCTAACATTGAGGAGAAACTAGCGAATATAGTCTATTAGGGTATCTTAAGCAGTTTGGCCCACAAACCTTAGTCCTAAAACATTGAGGATACAAAGTGTTTGGTGAATAAGTGTGGAAATATGAACATTTTAATAGGTAAATAAGGATGTAATGGACCTCTTTAAGTCATTTGATCTTAAACCAACTCAATAAAATCACCTATAGACCCCAATTTACTCTCAAACTTCACAAAATGTTTATTTTCAACCTGAGAGGTCATTTTCTTTTACTTGGTACATATTAGAGATGTCACATGGGATATTGGGATCATAAGGGAAGTTAAATACCCTATTTCACTTCCATTTTGTGTAATTTTTTTATGGTTTCATTCCTTAAACTTTATGAACCATACTTAAGAACCCAAAGCCCTTTCAGGCCACCTAAGAGAGCCATAAGGACCTGTTGAGAGAGAAATAAAATTTAATGCTTGTAGATGAATCATAAAAACTTAAAAATGACCCATAAAATCTTCAAAACTCCCTTGAGAATCATCCCATGCCATTGGTTGATATAGGACTATACAAAATTGTATATATCAGGCCTAAAAATACTATTTTTTATTATTTTATAAGTCATTACAAGTTATCAAATTTGGCATGGATAATGGGGATGATGTTTTATAACTTAATAAAAAACTTTTTATGGTTTATAATGTGTGGGGAGACTGTATAGCCATTTTTCAATCTCTTGGTGGAGAGGCCTAATTAAGGCCTAGTTAGGAGAGAGAAACTATAGAAAAAGATATGTACATTCACTATCAAAGCATGAAATTGAATATAGATTTGTAAAGGCATAATGGGTACTATAATATTCCCTCATATTTTCACCACCATCTATACAACTCTCTACACAAGGAGGTTTGTATGATTTTATTGCCATAAGCAAGAAGGCCAATTTGGGGATTTTGTAGATAGAGAATGGTTGGGGATAGTTTGAGATCTGAAAGTGGAGGTTTTAGGTCTAATATGATTTAAATATGCCATACATGAAGTTTAGATGAGCTGAATAAGACAAATCCAAGTTTTAACACTTGTGTGTAAATTTGGCCTAAGGAGATGAAGATTCCTCTAGATACCTAGAAAGAAATGGAAGTGATGTGTCAAAGAGAACCTAATGGGTCCAATTGAGAGGTTTCAAGAGTAGACCAAAGAGGTAGGAGAAACTTATTTTACCATCAATAAGGCCACTTTTCATTTAACATGCCAAGACAAAGGGTAGTTTTCAAGAGCTAGTCAAGGTGTTAAGCATGCAATTTAACTCCCACACCATTTGGAGAGTTATATCATCTTAAAATGAGTTAAACATGGAATTTTGGACCTTTTGAGGCATTTCCATAACTCCTCTCTTATTTTTAACTCACATTGACACTTATCTACTCTCTCTCTCTCCTATGACCTTCTTCTCTTCTCTCTCACTTGTGTTATATATTGAGCCAATTTTGGCTATGTTTATATCCTCCATCTGAGTATGGAGAATAATTGATCATTTTCAGCCTTTGAGAAATAAATAATAATCTATTTTACCTTATCCATGATTTTTTTCAATGTGTATGCTAGGCTAGTTGATCTTACTAAGTGATAGATTCTCTTCCCCTTAGCATGTTGTCCTTGTTAACATTCATATTCAGCTTTGAAAGTATTTTTCAGGTCTCTTGAAGTGTTATAATGAAGTTTTCATGATTTTATTGAGTTTTATCTTCACTAGTGTCAAGTCATGACCTTTTTTTTATTCCTCCTAGCTTAAGTTTATTTCACAAACCTCCATAAGAAAAACTAATGCAATAGGCAGATTTGGATTAGTGTTATGTGTAGATTAGGCTTTTATTTGAAGTGTAATTTAAATTGGTTGGTAGTGGTCAGGTTATAATTGGTGCATCACCTCACTAAAATAGGTTTGCTTTATGTTTTCTCTCTCCCTTTTCATCCAAATAAACTAGTAATATAGGTGATGAGCAATCAAAGATAAATCTACGGAGCTAAAACTTTAATCTAGAGGTTTACCCCTGCTATAGGAAACCCACAGGCCTAGGGGTAATCTCATGTTCCACTCAATTTGGATAAGGCTTTAAATACCTTTCAAGGGTGAAAAATTGAGTGACAACAATACCCTCAACTATGATCACCTAAATATCATGTATATATTTGAGGCATATGTGAAATGTGGATGGAATGGCTAATATTTGTATCCATGTCCTATAAAATAACATGCCAAATGTGTATATAATATGTAATAATAATAATCTAGTGGCCACATGTATTGGTCTAACCTGTAGTGGAAGTATATCTCCCCAATGAATCTCTAAACATGGCCATTAAAATCATGACTAACTATTTCATAAATATCCTACTCTAAATACCCCAAATGTTGTATAAGTGTGAGAAATGACATGTTAATATTTGATCCATTGTCAATAATAACACTTTGAATACGATGATGATCCATGTAGGTTTGTACAAAGAGTGCATATAAATTTGAATCTTCATCAATAATATCCTTCTCAAAGAAAGTGATGAGTGGTCTAGTTGGTACTATCATATGATACACACCAATGATAGTATGTAGGGGGTATGTATCCTCTGTATTAGTGTGATATGATGTTGGTGGTGGATGTGCCTGATACATATAATGAACACCTAAAGTGCCCTTACTTCATTAGGTGTGTGCTTTGGAAATGAATTTGAGAATGTTTTAAATGCCTTAGCTTCTATTTGTTGAAATTTGGGTGCCTATTTAGGTGTGCCCACATCAATTATGTTGGCCTCTATCAATTCTTGTATCTTATGTTTCAAGGTGATGCATCAATTTTTAGTATGGCTTGGTGCCCTATGATAGTCATAGAATGGATTAGACTAATATCTCTTTGGAAGAGCTAGTGTCTTATCAACCTCTTTGATGGTAGGGAGATATATGACATTTTACTCTAAGATCTACTATAAAACACGTGCTAGAGATTCTATAACATTGGTGAAAACTCTTCATGGAGGAGCTGATAAAACCAACAAAGGGATGGATCTGAAGCTATGTTAATTATGGCCTTTGGATCACTCTTTTTTTTAGTGGCCCTTACTTTGTATGGAGGATTATTATAACTCTTGGTAGTTAACTTTGATCCTCTTGTATATTTTAATTTTCCCTTAGAGAGAAACTTGACTTCCCTTTATTTCACTATGTATCATAAACCAGTGAAGTTTCGAAGCTTATTGAACAAGATAGCTTCATGTAATGTTGGTAGTAAGCTATGTTTGAATTTATATTGAAGATCTCTATCTTCTATGGGGCGATTCATCTTTTCCAATATAGTTTTATATCACAAGACATATTATACAATAGGGTCATTGTATTTTTTCTTCAATTATGCTACTTGAGCATATGAGATCTTGTCACTAATGTTAATTGAGAAGTGTGATAAAAACATATCTACTAATGGATTGAATGTAGTGATAGACTAATTTGGAAGATCATAAAACCATTATAAGGCATATTCCTTTAAACTGTGTGGGAAAAAATTAGTAAGGATCCAATCATTGGACACATAGTCCAAACAAGCAATGTGGAAAGCTCATAAATGGTGTTGTGGGTCACCCTTACCATCATACAAAGTAAGCTTATGTGCCATGAATTTGGATGGTATAAGAGTTGATGCTATGTGATTTTATAAAGGAGTATATAAAATAACATGAGAATCCAAGGCATGTGATGGCTTAGTAGTTATTTTCTCAAGATGTAACACCTTGGAATGTAGAGAATAAATCTCATGCATAAGGAATTATATATTTGGAGAGGAGGAACTAGCCATAAGAGGTGTTTACATTATTTAAGGTTGTTGAGTTTAAATGAGCTGTACAAAATGAGTTTCCACTAAAGTAGGTGTAAAAATATTATTATCTGGGGGAGTAGAAGATTGATTATTATTTGCTTTATTCTTTATTTCCATTATGGTTTGTAGAATTTGTGCATGATCATGGGGTTGTTAAAAAATTCTATCCCTAAAACTCTATAAAATCTCATCCTTATTGACAATAAGATTTTCATTTTTAAGTGGGGGAAGAGTGTCTTTATTCCCATATTGTGTATTATTTTGATCTTGATTGTAGTACTCATCTTGTACTTTATGATTTGGAGATATAAGAGTGTTAGGCACAAATTTTATAGGTATATATGCATATACATGATGAAAATTAGCATATTCTGAAGACTTTTTACATGTAATTTGATTTTCCAATATTGTGACCTTTTCACTTAATAACTAATTTTCAATCTATAATTTTGATATTAGCTTGCTTATATTGATAATTTGACCCCTTAAAGTCTCATAAGTGCAGACCTTGGTTACTTTTGATTGAATATATAGGCACACACCCTATAGGGGGGAGGTAGAGGTATGGATAGGCTGAGTATGGGTACTAGTAATAATAGTATAGGTTGTGTCATCTCATGGAGGAGTGATAACATATACCTAGTTAGAGGGGAAATATCTATCACCCTCATAGAGATGAAGAGGAGAAGGAGATTCTTTCATATGCATAGGATATGACATTGAAACATCTTGAAACATGGTTGTTAGGGTATCAAATTTATGGATTAAGTCCAATAAACTATATTTTAATTGATCCTACATGTATGTAAGGATTCATTTCTTAATTCAATTCCACATAAGATAAAAATAACATGCTAGAGATAGAATGAAATATGACATACATTTTAATTGATATAAAGCATCATGTACATATTTGTTTATGTCATCTTTGAATTCATTCAAAATGAAATAAATAAGTATGTAAAGGAATCTAGAAAACTTTGTATTAAAAAGTGATAAACTTCATCTATCATTATCATCATGATTATGTGAAATACAAAGAAGAATATATAGGGATCTAAAATATGAGTGTGGGTCTTAGAAGGATGGAAACATAAACCTTAGGGTTATCTAAGGTTAAGGTCTATACAATATTTGAAGTAATTCAGGTTCACCAAATGATTTAATTTTTTTAGGGTTATGAAGTTTAAGCCCTATGTTACTAAAGGTTTGAGTATAGTAAATCAGGTTAGAAATATGCAATAAATACAACTGATTTGTAACAAAAATTAGAATTGACTTAGTTTGACCTTTCTCAAAATAGTAATAAATAATGTAAACAAGTACTTAGCTAGAAAATGATTAAAATGGGAGATTTTGAGGCTAAAAATTGATACATAGGCTAATATAAGTGTCAAAGATAGGATCAAAGTGTTAAAACCCTTCTTGTATGGTATCACCCTAATTGGACAGTAGCACCATGTGATGTTAGTGTCCCTATTTTGGTTCTATTTTATTTTATGAAGAATTATTCTAAGCTTCTAGGTGCACCTATGTCTACCTCTACCAATCCTATTCCTATGTGCATGAGTTTTAGATATATGTAGATGACCTATTTTGACTGATTTTTTATGCAAACCCTAAATCTCCGTGTTGTTATGGCATCTAGTTGACATAAGTTGTAAAGTGTTTTAAAATTTTAGGGTTTAGCTAATGTAAATCCCAAGTTTGATTAAAAGGTTGAGTTTTCTAAATTGGTGAAATAATATGCATAAATAATAATTGATTTTTTTATAGAATTTGACTTGTTTTGACTTTTTAATAATAATAATAATAATGTGTAAATAGAGACTTATATTGAAAACACCTGACATTGAAGATCTGAGTGCTAAAAACTATGGTACAAATAGGTCTGAGTGTCATCTATAAGATTCTTAAGTCAAATCTTCTCATGGATAGTAGTGACACACTTGGATAGTAGTGCCATGTGGCTCTAGTATCCTATAAATGGTGTTAGTGTCTTCTATGAAAGACTATTCCTAAACTATGGGTGCACATGTACCTATGTTTATGGGTTTTGTTCCTGTGCACACAAAGTTTGAAACTTTGTATTGTGTATGTAATGGATGATTTATGATGCAATCCTTAATCCTCCTTGAAATTATGGCATGATCTAAAAATGGTTTTTCATTATTAAGATAGGTTGAACATCTTCAACACCCCACTGTGAAGAGAGTTTCCTACATACCAATACTCTGAGGAGGGATCAAGACTGATGTAGTTATCCCCACCTAAGTGATGGTACAAGTGCAAGTGATGCTATAATGATAGTGGTCTTAAATTCCTTGAGTGTGCTTGAGATTAGTAATCTTTAAAATCTAGGCTTAAGGAAACTATAGATGGTATTATGCAAAAGTAGGGTAAGATAAGGATTAATAACCTTGATTTTGCTCAACTTTTTTCTTGTTTGAATAGGATTTTTGCATCTATTTTCCATCTAGTGGATATAGGTCTAATAGTATTATATTTGTAGTGTTCCATAGCTTATGCAGATAATAAAATGCACTTAGGTTGATGTTAAGAGGATTTAACATTTAAAAATATATTTGTTCATGAGAATTAGGGTAAGGGACACTAGCACCATATGGCTCTAGTGTCCATAATGTGGTGCTAATGTCTAACTAGCAAGAAATTGGGCATGAGGGGCCATGATTTGGGAATGAATGTCTGAGACTATGTTTTAGCTAACTAGGGATGTTTATGCTCCACACAAAGGTTGGAAACGTGTGATAAAGGCTTTAGGATGTGTCTAAGGATAAGCTAGGAATTGGTTATCTCAAGTATCACTCTTATCATCTAAATACCACTTTTAGGTGATTACATAAAGTGTGTTTGTTAGTGGGATAGGTTGGATATCCTCAACGCCCTATTGTGATGAGAGTTGGATATATACCAATACTCCGAAGAGGGATCCAGATTGATGTAATTCTCCCCACCTAAGTATTAGTGCAAGTGCAAGTGAACTTAGTATGAATGTTGGTTTGAGTGATTTGAATGTGCTTGATATTTTAAACACGAGTAATCTAAGATTAAGAATGTTGTACATGGTTGTATGAAAAATTAGGGATGAATAGGTATTGATAACTTTGATTATGCTCCACTTTTTATGAGTTTGTTTATGTAATTTGCATCTAATTTCCATCTACTAGTTAGAGGGATAAAATTCATGTATATATATTGTTTTAGTGCTTGTGTGGGTCTTAAAAGAGGTATAGGTCAACCCTATGTGGTTTTTTATTTAAAAATATATTTTTTGGTAGAAAAATGAGGTAAAAAGACAATAACACCAAAATTGGGACACTAGTCACATGGGGTGCTAATGTTCCTATTATGGTGCTAGTGTCCAAGTGGTAGAACCCGAGGAACTAAGGGCCATGATGTGAAAGTGAGGGCCCAGGACTACTTTAAGGATGTTTAGGGATGTGTGTGTCATGTATGAAGGCTAGATACATGTATAAATAGGCCCTAAGATAGGTCTAGGGATAATTTAGGGATGTGTGGTCTCAAGTAACACTTTTAGCACTCAAGTGTCCTTTTTAGGTGATTACAGAAGGATAAAACAACACTTTTACCACCCTTGAAGTAATGCTTAAAAATTGATCTAAAATGGTCTGAGTTCAGCTTGTAGATGTAGGATTATTCATCTATGCTTAAATCCTTGTGTGGGTAACACCTGTTCTTATTTACACTTAGTCTTGACTTTGGATTGGCATGAGAAAGAGAGAGAATTCATGTAGCATCTTGGAATAATCCAATAGAGTAAGTTTAAATTAGAAAGCTTGATGAAATGAGAGGTGTGAGGGTTATATTTATAGATTACCTAAATTGATATGAACCATTCATCTCATCCTAATATGGATGGTTGAGGATCAACCCTAACATCCATGACTACACCTTTGGAGAGTGTAAGATATGCCATTTAATAAATTTTGGAGTAGAGAAGTCAATTTAGAAAAAAGTGCAGTCATATTTTCTCTTGAGTGTGTAATAGGGATGTAAGAGATGTAAGAGTGTGTGTAAGTAGAAATGTCATAAGCCACATTTCCCACACTCTAATCCTTCCATTTACTTCCCCTATGACATCACCTATGTGAGGACATAATTAAATTTTGTATTTTAGGAAAATAGGTTATCTTAAATCCATGGAATTTCCTATTAATCAAGGTGGTTAAATTACTAATTAGAAGAAATGTAAAGTTTGTAATGTTTCTCTATTAATCAAGCATTCACTTAATTAGACTACGAAGACACTTACAAAGGGTTGATTAGAATAAGGATAAATTAGATAATATAAATGATGAAAGATGATACATTTCCCTAATTAGGGATATGTCATTATGATTTTGGGTTATAAATATAGTTGTACATGTGAGTTAGGTCTAGTTAGAGATTTGTTATTAAACTTGCATGCGATTGTGGAAAGTTGTTACGAACGTAGTTTAAACACAAAAAGTGGTTAAAATGAAGTGTCTTCAGTGCATGCTTACAAAAGCATCACTTAACATATAATATCATCACATGCCATAAAAAATCATCACTATTTCATACAAAATCATCTCATTTGCACATAAAACCATACAAAAACATTTCTTTTTCGTACAAAAGTGTAGTATTTGCATATAAATGTATCACATAGCATAAATAAGCATTACATTTACATCCAAAAACATCACATAGAGAGGAAGATAATTTTTTCTTAGCGAGTCACTAAACAAATCACCAGGATCAATACAAGTTTTTTGTGGCCCTAAAGAAAGGACCATAATGAATAAAATATAGGTGCAATTAAATAAATAATAGCTTATGATAATAAGCATATCATACAATAACATAATGTGGCATACAAAAAAAATTATTTTGTATTAAAAGCATCACATAACATACATAAGCATCAATTTTACATACAAACACATCACATAGCATATAAAAGCATCACTTTTGCATTCAAAACCATCACATATAAATAAATAAAATATTGCATAGGGAGTTGATAAACAAAGCACCAATATGAATATAAACTTCATATGGCACTATAGAAAGCAATTTAACTTATAAAATATAGGTGCAATGAAATAATCGAAGGACTATCTCTAGATGATAATGTAGTAGACAAAAATGTAGTAGTAAAAACATAGTATGACAAAAACATCATGAGGATAAAACATAGTGAGGAAAAAATGTAGCGGTATTGGTAATGTCGCAAAGAGCATAATTGGGACATTTTAGTGGTTATCACATTGTTTATTTGTTGTCTAGTTAATTTTGGTGATGGTAGTTAACATTTCTTGGTGGAAAAGTAATGCACCAAATTTACAAGCACAATAACAGAGGAAAATGTGATTTCATGAGTTTGGACCTTTATTTGAAAGTTATGTCATCTTCTATGTGAACGCACCCTATACTATGTTTTTTTCCTGTAATGTTTTTTCCTCGATACATTTTTTCCTTGTTACATTTTATGCTCATTACATTTTTCATAGTACGTTTTTAACTACTACATTTTTCTCCACTACTTTTTTGATGGATTCCCAAAGGACCACCAAAAAGTAGAATGCTTGGGATCAATTAAGAATTTTTGTAATGTTTTTTGTTTGAGTATCAACTATACCTTAATTTTAAATATATTTGGGTTCTATGTGCTACCTCATTCCTATCGGCCAAGTTATTCAAATCATGCATATGTTTTCCCTAAATTTTACATTGTTAGAAATCCTGCTGAATTTTTAATTTGATCCATTCATCAATTTTGAGGGCCCAGGTGTGATTCATTAACTTTTGTGTAGATACATAACACCCATAAAAATTATATATCATTAATAAATTTTATGGTATGGATTTATGGTATCTTTTATAGGTAATAAAGAGTCATATGGGTGATGTTACCCTTATTCACAAGCATTTCCTTTTGGAATTGTTAGGCTTATCTCTTGTTTCACATAAATCTATAAGCAAAGGGATAAAATGGATAATCATTGTTTTATTAAATGATTTAATTTTCATTTTCATTTAAGGATACATCAGATGTGGTACCATGTCATATTATTTTTTTAACATTATTTTCCTTCCAAGTTGCTTCATTAATGATGGAACCTAAGTGTGGTTGGTTGGTGACATAAGAAATACTTAATAATGAGAATTCCAATGCAGCCAAATTTTATATAAATATGGACTTATTTATTTACATTTGTCTTAAATCGTCTTTTAGGTTGTTGGAGTCATATCTGGATACATTGGTGTAACATCCTTCATATTCCTTGTTTGGGTTGTGATCTTGACATTTATACCATTTCACATTAATTTGATTAGCATTGCTACATAATTAAAATTTTACTTCATAGTGTCTTCACATAAATAAGTGAGCATTCCATTTTCCTCATATGAAATATAGTTATAATCCCCTTGTGTTTATTTTTGATTAAATTATGCCCCATTTTCCCATAATTGTTCTCATCTTACTAGTCATATCATCAGTCTATAAGTTAGATTCAATTCATATTTACGACATTCCATTTTCATCTTTTGTATTTTTCCTCCTCATACCAATGTGTCTAGTTCATTATTTTTTTCATCTCTCTATCAATGTCTTCTAATATTAATGCCAACCTCCCCCTAAAAAAATGGCCAATAGTTCCCTAGATACTATCTTCTTATGGTATAGATAATTGGAAATTTCCCCATGGGGAAATTGATGGATATACACTAATTGGAGAAACACAAAGACTGACCACTAGGATTTCGATACATTGATAAAATATTGGTTGGTTATCCCAAGAGTGTGAACCAATTGGTGAAGGATTACAACATGACATGCACATTCATGGTCGATGTGAGTTTTGTTCTTTCTAGAAACATGTCAAGTTTTGAGTTTACTGAGTGATGGATGAAATTGATGGACAAGTATGATCTAAAGACAAAATATGACACCTATGGTTGATCCTTCTATAATTATCTCTATCAAGAAACATGGCATTCCACACACTAAATTATCCCACCATTGTTTCATAGTACTTATATCCCTTCAATGGAATTTTCCATCATTTCTTGTATTAGTTTTAAATATTAGGATATATATGCATTTTTTGATTTTTTAAATATGATATATAACACATAAAATCTCTTTATTATCTATTATGTTTTATCATTGATTATGTTATAAATGTTTCTTGTGATCTCTTTCATGTACTTCACATGTTGGTTTCCCTTTGTTTGATGAGTACTTGTATTCTTTATTTTTCTCCCTTTTGCATATTACATGTTGAATAGGGAGTATGGTTTTAATATGTTATGAGGAAAATGTGTAATAAATTTGCAATAGCATCCTCCTTCCATGTTCTGAATTAGACTAATTACATTTAACTGTCCATGCTTAACTCTGACTATCAAATGTGGGACTTGCATCCATAGCCATTTGTCATTACCCTATATTTAAATTTTGACACTAAGAAAAATTTTAATGATGTGTTGGCACTTTAGATGTATATTTATAAAATATTTGTATACTTGTAAAATATTCACATACTTGTAAAATATTCTAAAGCATGTAAAATCATCATAGACATCTAAAACCATTGCTTTCCTATAAAACCAAAATTAAAAGCATCATGGGAAATTAAAAATCATTGCATGCATTGGAAAATCATTGAAAGAATTGGAAAAACATCATAAGATTATAAAATCATTGCAAATTTAGAAAAGCATTGTGTCAATGGAAACCCATTGCAATCAATCCATTTATACTTTCCAAACAATGCTGAAATTGAAATTCGCTAAGATGTAAAATAGAATTGAACATAGAATATATTTATTACTTCATTTAATATATTAGGTTGGGTATAACTAGATAATTTAATAACATTTCAAAATTTACTTCATAGGTTAGTGTGATGTTAGAGCCTGTAAAATGTGTGGCAATCTAAACATTGTTTAAAATTCTATGCCATTAATTTCTTGGTGATTTAAAGCCAAAAACCCATTGGGATTAAAAATAATATGGATATTATAATGGTAAATAATAACATGTATGGGATTTTTTGGTTAACTATTATGCATCCTGACATTACCTACATAACCAATCCCAAGACTATAAATCCCTATTTTTTTCTTGACTACGAATATTCACCACTAAATGTTTTTGTGACCATAATGGTTAAATAATTACAAATTTATATGATTAAACATTACATAGATAAGTGTGCATAACATGTATAAAATAATGTGAAATAAATTCCAAAGGTCCATTCTTAAGTGTCTACATTTTCCCCAATTTGAGGCATGCACTTAGCAATAAAGAAGGTGGTGTGAACATACTTTAAAGTAGAACATATAAAATGGATATAGATGTTGTTGAAAATTCAAGTCTTTGAGTATTAGGATGATAAGTCTTGGAATTTTTAAAACCACACTTACCTTTATTTTAGACATATGGGTGAGTGGAAAAATGTAGGTGCCAAAGATGAAGTACAATAGCTCCTTTATCCCCAATATGCATTATCAGTCCCTTGGGTCCACCATATTATCAAAGGAGGTAGAAATGAGGTGGATTTTTAACTATATGTCTCATCAAGGGATGAACCCCCACATCTAAAGATGAATATTAATAAGTGATTCATTGAGCATAGGTAATTGAAGTTGGAAACCTATTGTCATCTTGTGACATGATCTCAATTACATATCACTTTGAATACCATATTTGCAATGAGACATGAATATATTCATAATAGAAATATAATAAATATGAAATATAATTTCCCCGCTTTGGATTTTGCTTCTTGAGATATGAGTGAATCATAGTGAGAACATCTCTAGAATAAGGATAATTTCCATTGCAAGTTAATGCCATTAAAAGCATATACAACATTGTCATATATAATATGTATCATCACGAATAATATAGAATTCTTAATATATATCATAATATAGTAATCTTTAATTAATCATTAGCATGCAATGGAGCATTGAACATTTAAAACACATCATAAAATGTGTCATTTGAAATCATGCATTAGATATTTCCATATAGCACCATGTAAAAAAGTATCAAGGAAATTTTTAAAAAAATTGGCAATAAGTTTTAACACATAAAAGAGCTACTATAATAAAGTAATTTTAAATGAATTAAATTACATGCACCTTTCTAAGAGTTTTCCCTTCATAAAGTGAGGTTGATATAATAAATGTACCTCATTCTCAATTTCACTTTTGCAACATAGATAATTGAATAGAACTTTTACCATGGGCAACTAAAGAGTATTTCTTACATGCCAATTAGACCATGCAATGGAAGTCACCATACCATCTAATTAAATAATGAAAACAAGTCATAATTTTCCTAATTTTGTCATTTTTTTTCATTTTTTCCCATTTTTAATAAATTTTAGACATGTACAACCCTGGTCAGAATTTGTAGTCTTGGCAAGAGAGAAATTTTAATATTTTAACACCTATAGCTACACAATTTCATAATAAAATTGCATTATATTAGTATAAATATCATTGATTTTATTTTTTTAATGTGATACAAGGTACTTTACATGTGTGGGACATACATCATGGATATGTTATGAAGAAAAATATAATCACTTGGGTTGGATGGGGTATAATGGGTGGTGCACCAAGACGTGATCAACTTTGGCCATGAAATGTGATTCCAATGTCTCACTTTGAGTCTTATTTTTTCACCATTTTGGTTAAGCAATGGAATAATGATATATGTACCTTATATTTTTTGACAAGGAGATGTTTATCACACTAAAATATATATGGTGAATCCTTAGACTTTGAATCAAGAGTTGTAAGTTTTTGTAAAGATCCCCATGATGAAGAGGGTCATATGGCACATGAGTGATACCTAGGATGGGTTAGGATACCAACATAAAGAGTGGGAATTAAGTTCAAAGTGATATTATGGGGGAACACATGAATAATATAGAGATATTACATTTTATTCCTTAGTTTTATCATAGTGATTGACATTATAGGCATTCCATGCTCATATAACTGTTATCACATGATACAAGAGATGGAGGAGAGGTAAATCATGTACTCTTTGGGTTGATGTATGCTTATCCAATTATGTTATTAACTCTACCAATTTTTAAATGATCCACATGGGAGAGGGATTTCCATGAAGAAACTCTTGTAGTGTTGGGATCACTTCATAGTGACTAGGTTTTTAGACCTACTTAATGACCTTGGAGATATAGAGAGACCACTAGCACACTAATGGGGTGAAAATGGATTGAAGATATGGTTGTAATTTTGAGGTGAGGCATAGAGAAGTATTATAAAATATCTTAAAGATTTATACATCACCTAACATCTATATGGGGACCATTTAGGATGGTGTGTGGATTTTATGCAAGTATAATGGATCAAGAGGACTAGGTGTGCTAGTGTTGATACACACGTACCTAAAATTAATTATAATATTATAAAATAATGATATAGTTTAAGTTATCATAGGATGTACCCTCATTAATTTTCATATGGTAATGGACACATAGGGACCTCAAAGGGATGAGGATCAAGTGATACTCACTTTTGAGGATGGAGTGCTCAATGAAATGAATCCAAACATAAGGGGAGACAATGAGGGATATATTGAATCCTAGAGGACATGGTGGATCAAGGCTCTACTAATGCCACTTTTCCCACCTGAAGCTAATGGATACTTAGATGAATTAAAGAGATACTAAAAAGAAGATGTATATGATATTAGAATGGATGGCATAGAGGAGGTTGAGGTGTCAAGTATGAAGGAGGAATTTATCATGGTTTATCTAATCCAAAAAATATGAGACATAAACCAACATTTAAGAAATGAAAGTGAGTATGTCAAATGATTTATTTTTATCTTTATAAATAATGTGTTAGCTTTATTGATTATATATTTTGAATTTGAAATGATTTGAAGGACTAGGCTTTCACATTTCTTAGAGTGACTCAATAAATAATAGAGGAGACACTAAATATGATCAATTGGATTTAGGAAAAAATAAGGAAACATGCCCCCATATTCTATCTAGTGAGTTGGGAACGTGTGGCATACCTTGAGGAAATCAATGATAGGGAGAAGATGAGGGTAACTTTCTCATAAGAATGAATACATATTACACAATCACATACTACATGAGAGTAATCACAAAGGAGATATATATACTAAGGGAGGATGTGAGGATTCCATTACTCAATGGTAATACACTAATAAAATTTATCTTTGAGTTATATTCCCACATTAAAGAGTGTTATATGGATGTAGTGACATAACTTGGGAGCTTACATAGACATCTTACCTTAGGATCTATATCTAGAACTATGATTGACATGATGACATAAACTCCCATGTCTATGATATATGTTGCCTCATAATCTAGGTAGTAAAATCAAATGGGATCATTCACCTACACCTTGATAAATGATTTGTACAGGGCATGTGCCCTCATGTGTTTTATATGCTACTTTTGGTTATCTAACATATATATTATTTTTCTTACATGTGTCTCTATCTAAGAGTGTGTGTGAGAGAGAACATATATGTGAAAATGCATGTGCTTTAATTTTTAAATAATAATAAAAACACTAAGAATTTAATATAATGAGTATTGCAATTGAGGTTCTATATGACTTAACTTATAATCACTTCTCTATCTCTAATAAGGGTCAAGGTACATTTAGCTCAATTCATGGTTTTAACATTTATCTTTGTTGGTTGAATATTTTGTTGATCAGCGTACTGATAAAAAAAATAGGTCTGATCAGCCAAAGTAGGAAGATTGGTCATCCAAATGTGTAGGTTTACCACATCAAAAGGGGACTAATCTCTCCTCTCATCAATGGGAGGTTCCCTATGGATATATATATATATATATATATATATATATATATATATATATATATATATATAATAATACTCAAGGGTAGGACAAACCATCCATCTCTCTTTCTTCAAAGATGATGCGCGCAAATCAAAGAAAAAACTCAAGGGAAATGATAGAAAGCACTCCTCTTCTTTCAAAAGTACTATTCAACAAGCCACAAGAATACTCCTAGTAGTAAAAGCAAAATGTAACTAAGGACGTAGTAACCAACAAATTGAGATGTACCACAAAGTCTCCACCTGAATTTCCCAAGAGTGAGATATGAAGGACAATGAGGGCACAAAGTCATCCCAAGTTCCTTTACACATAAATGAAAATAAAACACACTAAAGGCAATTATGGGGGCACAAAGTCTCTCCACAGTTGACTTCAGGACACCTTCCTGACTACTTTCACTAATTTTTCTTGTTGAATTAAAGGAACAAAAAATATATCAAGGAAAAAGACATAAGAATAGTTTCCCAAACAATAAAGATATCACAGCACAAAGTATGAAAAGTCACTTGCTTTCTTATTCCAATAACAAAATATGATCAACAATCTGAGCTCAAAGTCTCAGTAATGCCTTCCAATTTGGGCAGAGTTTTGTTTTTGATTGTCAAAAAGAGATCCATTTACAATAAAAGAGAGTCCCTTATATAGCCTCTTTAAGAAGGACTCGGGAATAGTAACACATCATGTTGCATTGAAATTTGTTAAGAAGATAGGCTAGAATCTAGGGGCATCTACCCATTTGCTTTTCTCAATGTAGAGAAACAAGTCACACTATTGAAAGTTTGCATCTTTCAATGTCCACATGGTGATCTGATCCTTCTTCATCATTCCTCATTTTTTGGTTAATTAAATCGGGTCCTTCATTCAATTCGATGCTTTGTTCTTTAGTTGCTTCCTGCTGGTCTTGGCCTCAAAGCCTTTGAATGCATTCAGGTCTATAGATTTAAAACTACAAGGAAGCCATTGAAATTTGAAGTGGTTGAACTTTGAACCTTGATGAAGTGCTTAACTCTTGCCAATGACGTTGAACCTTTGAACTTGTTGAACCCGTTGAACCAAAATGGTTCAAGGTTCAACAGTTCAATGGTTCAATGGTTGGATCCTTGCTTAGATGCTTGCCAATGGACATTTTTGATTAAACCAGCCTGCAGAAGCCTTTGAACCTGTAGAAATGAACCTGCATGCAGAGTCTATAGAAACCAAGTCCATAGAAATAAACCTGTAAATCCCATTGAACTTGGCCTATAGAGTCTGCAGATTTTTTTTCCTGTAAAGTCCGTAGATTTCTCTTCCTACAGAGTCCATAAATTCAAGCCTGTAGAGTCCGTAGATTCCTAAGAAGCTTGAAAAATGAGGAATTTGAATGCCCAATACAAATTTTGGAAAGGGAAGAGACAATTTTGGTCTGTAGGACCAAAATAGTTCAAATGTTGTCCCAAAAATGAGTGATATTTTTTAGGGGACAACAGCTGGCTCCAGTTGGGGAACTTCTATCAATTGCAAAAAGAATTGAAGAGAGTAGAATCTAGAATCTCCAGTGTCTTCATGTGTACCATTGGGCTATGGAGTCATGCTACCCAGAAATGAAAGGCATCAAAAATGGAAACAAACAAAACAAAATAGAATTAAAAACCATACAAATATACATATATACAGATGTAATGATCTGAGACTTCAAGAGTTGAAGTGTTTCAGATGCTGCCCATTGTGAGGCAGACAAAAGAGTGTGCCATCTTGATATTTCAATAGAAAGCTATTTTCACCAATGTGTTGATGAATTATAAATGGGCCTCTCTAGAGTGAGTCAAATTTTCCATGCATCCCTTTTGGTTCTCTCCTTTTGTCCAACAACAGGACTTGATCCCTAATCTAAAAATCATGATTTTTGGCCTTCTGGTCAAAGAGTTTCTTTACCAAACTTTGATGAGCAGCAATTTGGTCCACCACCATGGTTCTCTATTCATCCAACTCAGTCAGGCACATGATTCTCTTATCAAGAGAGCTTTCATATGTCTGATCTTCAATTGCCTTTGCCAATTTCAAGGCTGGCAATTCTAAGGTGATTGGTATCTTAGCATTGATACCATAAAGAAGTTGAAAAGAAGACATACTGATTACCCTCTTTGGTTTGATTCTATCTACCCATAGAGCATTAACCAATGCTTTATGCCATGTTTTTTTATTGTCATCTACTAGCTTCTTGATGATAGTTACTAGGTTCATATTGCTAGATTTAGCTTGTCCATTCCCTTGTGAAAAATAATCAGAAGAGTGAGAGAGTATAATTCCATAATGGAAGAAAAATTATCTAATCTCTTGAGAGGTGAAATAAGCTGCATTATCATTAACAATTTTGGTTAGAACTCCAAACTTGGAAATGATATTCTCCTTGAGGAAATTGCATACAACTTTTGAAGTAGCATGCTTAGTTGGCATTGCTTCCACCCACTTGGTGAAATAGTTAGTTGCTGTAATGACATAATCATGTCTAGCACTTGAAGATGGGTTTATAGTTCCAATAAAACCAATCCCCCATTGCTGGAGAGGTTCCTCTATGATCACTGGCTTGAGAGGCAGGGCAGCCAACTTGGGTCTTCCAACAAATTGCTAGCAGAGTTCACATTTTCTTATCCACTTATATGCATCTTGAAAAAGAGTTGGCCAGTAATACCTGGCTCGAAAAATCTTGTGAGCAGTCATAGGAGAAGAAAAATTTCCTCCACAAGATAGATTTTGGAAAGATTTTAAAAGTTTTCTTTGTTTCTCTTTGTCTACACAGCGAAGGAATACTCCATCTATGCTTCTCTTGTACAAGCCATTGTCCCAAAGAACAAAATTGCCAGCTTTCAACTTGATAGTACTCCTTTCTTTATAAGACAAATGAGCAGGACATTCACCATAAGTAATAAAATGAGAAATATCTAAATACCACTCATTGGTAGTGGAGATAAAAAGGACTGTTGGAGTATCTTCCACTTTAGCTTCTTCATGTTGTGTATCTTTTGGTTTATTGTCAGCAATTAATTGGCATAGGCCTTTTCCCCTGACCAGCTTTGTCAGCTTGATGTCTAGATCAAATTCTTGGATCTTTGTAATCTAATTTCCTCTTTTTGTACCAAACTCTTACTGAGTTAATATGGACTTGATTGTAGTGTCAGGAACTAAGGCAGTAGTGTGTGAATTCAGGATATAGAAGTAGAAATGTTTGACTACTTTCACCAATGCATAAGCATGCTTCTCTACATTTGAATACTTCATCTCATGGGTTTTGAGAGGAAAACTCATGAAATAAATAGGATATTCCATACCTTCCTTGTCTTGTTAAACAAGAATTGTTGAAAGCGTGTGTTCAAAAGCATAGCTATATATGATGAAATCTTTGTTATAATCTGGACAAACGAAGGTAAGAGTGTGGGCAATGGCAGTCTTGATATCCTAAAATGTTGATTTACCTTCTTTAGTCTAGATGAAGGTGGTCTTCCCTTTCATCATGTTCACAATGTGTATAGTCTTCTCAGGAAATTCGGGGATGAACCTCTGTAACAAATTCACCTTTCCGAAGAAAGAGTGAACAACATTTTTACTTGTAGGTAAATTAAGATCTTGAATAGACTTGAATTTTTCTGAGTCAATCTTTATGCCTTCTTTAGACATAATGTGTCTAAGGAGTTTCCCCTCTATTACTCCAAAAATAGACTTCTTGGGGTTTAAAGAAATACTATTTTGGTGGCAGTGCTCTAGCACTTGTTGTAAGTGGTGTACATGATCAGATCAACACTTTGAAAAGACAGTGAAGTCATCAAGGTATACCAATATGAATTTACTTATCTCATCTTTAAAAGCTAGGTCCATTGCTCTCTGAAAGGTAGCACTAGCATTTATCAAGCCAAAAGGCATCCTTTTACATAAAAATGTACCCCAGGGTGTGGTGAATGCAGTCTTGTATTGGTCTGCTTCACCAACTTCAACTTGATGATATCCTGAGAAACCATCCAACATTGATAACATCTCTGAACCTATCACTATTTGAATCACTTGATCCATGATTGGTAAAGGATAATTATCTTTCAAAAATGACTGATTCAGATTCTTGAAATCTACACAAATGCAAATTTTGCCATTCTTCTTCCTTACAGGCACTATGTTTGCAATCCATGTGGAATGATGGATTGGGAAGATGATTCTACCATTTAATATTTTTTGTATCTCAGACAGAATAGTACCTGATATTTTTAGATTGTACTGTCTACATTTTTGCTTATAGGGCATTGAATCAGCCTTGAGAGGAATGTCATGGCAGATTTCATCAGGTCTGAGAGACTTCAGGTATTCATAAGAATATGCTAAGACATCCATGTATTGATAGAGTAAAGTGGTGAACTTGAATCTTTCTTTAGGGGTGCAACACTTACCAATGTTAACCATCTTGGGATTTTCTTTAGTAGTCAAATTTACTTGTTCGAATCCCTGAGAGAAACTTGAATCTATTTGCTGTTATTTGATGAATCTATCATGCTTGTCAAACAGTTTCTCAAAAAAACTAGGCATTTAGGAATTTTATTTCCTTTTAGTTGTAAGAATTCTTCATTTATATCTAAATTGGATTCAGAGGCTGATTCATACTTCTGAGGTTCACTACCTTCAAAATGTAGTTATTCAAAATTATCTTTTCATTCTGTTGGGTGAATATTTTGTCATCAACTAACTGATGACAAAATGGTTATATCAACCATAGCACAAGGAGATTTACGTCACAAAAAGTGTGGGTTTACCACATCTGGATGAAGTAAATCTCTCCTCTCATCAAGGGGAGGTTCTTTATGAATATTTATATGCTATATGTATATGTATAAGTAAGCAAAAAATAATACTCGGGGTAGTATAACAACATCTTCCTCTCTTTTTTTAGATATGATGTCCAAGGAACAAGAGAGAGAAATATTGGTCATTGGCTAAGAACATTCCTCTCTTTTTTTAATTTTGAAGGTTTCTCCCTATATATAGAGGGAACCTCTTTTGTAAATATATCTCTGATAATTGAGAGCAAAAACTCTGCTAAAATTGAGACACTTCTTAAGACTTTGTGCTCAACTTGTAAATCATATTTTATCAAATGAATGAGAAATAGGTTTATTTCAGACTTTGTGTTGAATTAATTTGTGTTATTTAGGAAATGGTTCTTATGTCCTCTTTCCTGATAATCTCTTATCTGTTTGATTTAATAAGCAAAGTGTGTGTGTTGACATTATCTGAGGACATTTCTAAAAGATAGAAGAAAGACTTTGAGCTACTTTTATCTTGGTGATCCTTTTATCCTTTGTAGTTTTAGGTGAAGACTTTGTGCTTTGTTTCACTCTATGGTTATGCATATTCTAAATCAGTGAAGGAGACAAAACAAGACTTTGTGCTTATGTAAGTTTCTTTGTCAACTTTGTTACCTACTTCAGGGGATTTTCTGCTCTATGTTGGATACCATTCTTGAAAGAAGAGGAATATTCTTACTCAATGACCAGGATTTCTCTCTCTTGTTCCTTGGACATCATCTCTGAAAAAAGAGAGGTGGATGTTGTTATACTACCCCAAGTATTATTTTTTGCTTACTTATATATATATATATATAGCATATAAATATTCATAGGAAACCTCCCCTTGATGAGAGAAGAGATTTACCTCATCCAGATGTGGTAAATCCACACTTTCTATGGCATAAATCTCCTTGTGCTATGGTTGATATACCCATTTTGTCATCAATTAGTTGACAACAAAATATTCACCCAACACATTCCAGGAAGGCAATGATTTGATGATCATCATTGAATACTTACCAATGATCAGTATTGTCAAGAACACTTGGTCTATAGATTAGCTCAATAGTATACCTATCTTCTTTGAAATCTGAGTGAGGAACTAAAAGAGTTCTTGAAACAACAAGTGCATCAGCTCTATCATTAGACTCTCTAGGTATGGCAGGAACGTTGAAAGCATCAAAGCTTTCAATATAATCCTAAACCAGGTTATGGTAGTGGCATAATCTTTCATTCTTGATTTGGTATAGATTTCTCACTTGACAAACCACTAATTCAACATCTCCTTTGGCATGAAGAAATTTCATGCCTTTTTCTTGAGTATCCTTCATTCCAAGCAATAGAGATTCATATTCAGCTATATTGTTAGTGTTGCTAAATTATAATTTATAAGATGAAGGAAACATATCTCCTTAAGGAGATATCAACACAATCTCAACTCCCAAACCGGTAGAGGAATAACTACCATTAAATTCCAAAGTCCATACCTCATCAGACACTGATTTTTTTTTAGACTTTCCTTCATTAGAGAGGGAGGGTCCTTCATTTGTATTGCAACCTACTAGTTCTTCTGCTTTTCTAGTTGAACTAATTTTTGGGTTGGCACTTTCAATAATTTTATCAGATGCTTCATGCACTTCATTTGTACATATAAAATAGTTACCCATACCTGAGGATTCAAAAAGAATTTGAGCTTCAGGGACTAATGTTTGGGTGGCCACATATTTTGCCTCCTTTTCAGGGAGCAACCTCTTCATTACGCCTTATACAGGGATCCTTGCCTCAGACAGGTCTATGCTTAGTTCTCCTCCCACATCCTTGCATAAATTTTGTCCAAACAAAATGCCATAGGATGCTGAGATGTCAGCCACCAAGATAGTCATCTTGATTCTCTTGTCTAGAAAGGCTATAAATACAAATTAGGCATCTTTGATTTGCCCCAGCAATGGTACTTGCTTATTCTCCATGGAGAAATATCTCCCAAATGTATTGGTCAGTATGAGACCCAGAGACTAAGCTACTTTAGCAGGCATGACATTGTCAGATGTGCCTGAGTCTATAATACAGTTACTCAACTTGTGACCATTTATTAATAGGGAAACATAAAAAAGTTCTATTTTTCTAGGAGCAGCTGGAAGAGTCATGACAAGATTATTCAAAATGGACATGTTCTTTGGTGAATCATGAGTTACCCTTTTAAATTTTTGTCTTGCAGGGATGGTTTGGTTCTTGACACATTGGACCAAATTATCTAATTGATTAGGATTGACTACAAATATTCAAATTCAGACATTTGTATTTTTGTCTTTTTGACATGATCGATTATGTTAGATGGCTGAATTGAGCTAAGTACAAAGGAAGGTATTTCAACCTTTTGAGTTTTAGGAGGGATGGGAGGAGGGCTGGTTTGAGAAATGGGAGTAGAAGGTGAAAGTGAAATTGATGTATTTGCCTTTTGGGTGATCACCAGATCCTTTGACTAAAAAGGCAAAGTGATTCCACTCTTAGCAATCATAACTACTGGTTGAGGTTGCTCTTCTATCTTCTCTTTATCAATTTGCTAGACTGCCTGGTTCTTAGACCTGGTAAACACTGCATATGATCCATCAAAAGCTTCTCCTTTGCTTCTGGGTTCATCCTGGTAGTTTAAGAAACCAATGTGGGAATCACCAGTTGATTCTTATTGATTTTATATAAGGAGATAAATGTCATTTTCTTGATTCAATTTAGGATGGAAAGAGAAATTTGATTCTACTTCAAGATATCCCATTGCTGAATTGGTTGGAGGAGCTTCCAGGGCAAGTTTCCCTTGTGGGGGAGGAAGACAATTTTGTTTCCCTTGATTCCTGGCAGCATTACCCTGATATGACTAATTTAGAAATGTCCTTCTTGGCATATCTCTGTATGGAGCAGAAGACATTTTTTGCACCATTTTCTTTTTGAGAGCAAACAACTCATTTGCCAACTTCTATACCATTAGATCTATGATGCTTGTAGATGCATATTCAGAAGATGATGAAGGTCTATTTCTATTTGGATCTCTTCTTATCTTCCCTGCTAAGATGAGATCATCTTCTACCTCAGTGGCCAAATGTTGAGCTGCAACAAGATCTATTTGACCAGCACGTCTTAAAAGAAAACTTACTTCAAGTAACTAAGAATTAATGAAGAAGCATTTGAGATTCTCAGTTGTAGGTCAAGCAATTACAGGAATTTTGTTCCTCAATTTTTTAAACTTGGCTATGAAGTCTCTCATTGGTTTATGAGGCTCTTTCTTCATCTGTGTAAGTTGAGCCAGAAGTGCATGTGCATCTTCTATAGGTTTGAATATGGCTTCAAACTTATCTTTGAGGGTATTCCAATCAGTTACTGACCGAGCTTGTAGATGATATAACCAATCTACAGTAGCACCTTGTAATGTTTCTACAAATAGCTTGACTGCTACATCTTCAAATTCTACTCCAATTACTCCACAGGCTATGCTGAAGGCTGCAACATCTTCATTAAGATGAACTTTTCCATCACCATAGAATTTGGAGAAATTCTTCCTTGAATTGCATGGAAGCTCATGTAAAGGTGGACTAAGATTGAGAGGACCAAAATCATTACCCTAGGGGCCTTGAACTACCATTATAGGACTATGAAAAAGAGGGATAACAAATCTCAGAGGGGTAATTATTGGCAAAGCTTTATCAATAGTAGAAGGGGATACTTCATCTGGAAATAGAGATCTAACTTTAGTAGGAGGAAAGCTCTTGGTTTTTTGGAGATGAGATGGTGAAGGAAACAGATCAAAATCACTTTGTTATACCAATTACAATATAGGGTCAACAATACCTTTATCCCTTTGGCTTTGTGTATACCTTGAATTTGCCAGACTATGAAACAAAAATGGAAAAGAATTGACCTTGCTTTAGTTTGAAGCTCAAGGCTTTAAAATGTGCATTCTTTTCTAGTTAATGTGGAGGTGAATGGTAAGGCTATAAATGGATAATGGGTTATATGTCCAGCGGAGTCACTAAAAACTATTAGTTGAATATTTTGTCGATCAACATACTGATAAACAAAATAGGTCTGATCAACCAAAGTAGAAAGATTGGTTATCCAAATGTGTAGGTTTGCCACATCAAAAGGGGACTAATCTTTCCTCTCATCAAGGGGAGGTTCCCTATATATATATATATAAACAGAAAATAATACTCAAGTGTAGGACAAACCATCCATCTCTCTTTCTTCAGAGATGATGTGTGCAAATCAATAGAAAAACTCAAGGGAAATGATAGAAAGCACTCTTCTTATTTCAGAAGTACTATTCAACAAGCCACAATAATACTCCTGGTAGTAAAAGCAAAATGTAACTAAGGACGTAGTAACCAACAAATTGAGATGTAGCACAAAGTCTCCACCTGAATTACACAAGAGTGAGATACGAAGGATAATGAGGGCATAAAGTCATCCCAAGGTCCTTTACACAGAAATGATAAGAAAACACACTAAAGGCAATTATGGGGGCACAAAGTCTCTCCATAGTTGACTTTAGGACACCTTCCTAACTACTTTCACTAATTCTGCTTATTGAATTAAAGGAACAAAAAATATATCAAGGAAAAAGACATAAGAATAGTTTCCCCAACAACAAAGATATCACAGCACAAAGTCTAAAAAGTTGTTAGGTTGTGGAGCTAAAAGCTTCACTAATGCAGACATGGAGGAGGTTGCTGAGTTATAGAGCAATAGACATCAGTCTGATCAGCCAACATCAGTCATATATAGTGAGAAGATCAACCGATGTCAGTTAGAGATTGGCCGGCGTCGATCACCTCTAGGTAGACAGGGACCGACGTTGATCGCCTGTGTGGTACTAGAACTGCTTGTCCATGAACAGTTAGTTAACGAACCAGTTGTTTGCATGTCAAAAGCCAATTTTAGACTTGAGCTATAGATCTAATTATTGTAATTGGATGTCTAATTATTTTTTGCATGAGATCTATATAATAGACTGATGGGCTATATTGTAAGGTGTGTTAGTTTAGAGTTGAGTTTGATTAGCTCCTTCTGTGTGTGAAGAGAGCAAGGGTAGCTCCTCCTAGTTCCATAGTAGTGCCAAGTGTGGGTGCTAGTTTGGACAATCAGAAGGGTTCTTCAGGTGTGTAGGATCTTGGTCGGCAGGTGTGCAAGGCCATGTTTGGAGATCTACATGGTGTGTGTGTGTGAGGTTAAAGGAGATCTACAGGTGGCAGCAGGATCAAAGGTGACAACAACACATCAAAGAGCAAATAGAGGAAGGCAAGGTAGATCCTTCTAAAAGTAAGATTAGTTGATCTATAGGTGTATGTGTGTGCAAGATCCAGGTTTGCAGGTGTGCAGAACCAAATTGATTTGTAGGTGTGCAAGATCAAGGAGGTCAGCAACACAATAGGTAGTAAGATCAGGAGAGATCTACTTGGAGTACATTGTGTACTTGATTTGAGTATGTGGGTATACTCGATGTACTGGCAGTATTGTTACTGACTAGTTGACTGGTGGTGTTGTTACTAGCTGGTGGAGGTGAACACCAACTCTGTGTTTGAGTTGTGTGTTGGGATCGTAAGAGAGAGAGTGAGCTCTTGAAGAGATTTACTGTTTATGCCCTAGAGGTGTGTGAGCCCTAGAGGTGTGTAAGGAAGAAGACTGTGGCATCTTCTTTGTTATATTTCTTTCTGGAAGAGTATTAATACAATTGGGTATTGTCTCTCATATTTTGTGTTATTTTTGAGTTCTAGTTACTTGTTACTTCTGGTTAATTCCATATATTTAGTTGCTTGGTAATCAATTGTGCTTCCTTGGGTTCCTAACAAGTTTGTATCAGAGCCAGGTTGCAGGGAGCAAGTTTGTGTTTGGTTATAGGTCACTCTCATGGGTTTCTAATTGAGTGGGAGTATAGCAACAGTAGAATAAAGTACACTAAGAATGGAAGAATTCAAAGGCACGAATGGTCAATTACGGTGTTATGGAAAGAAAGAGTAGGTAAAGAAATATTGTTGGTTGGTAGCAGATCAACATGAAGGAACTGAAGATGCAGATGTTGCAGGTGTTGTTGCATAAGATGCTCTAAGATGTTCCTTGGATAAAGTAGAATCTTGGTTTATAGATTATGTTGCCTCTTTCCATGCAACCCAAAATAGAGGGGTTGGTGAGCCTTGTCAAAGTATTGGCAAAGGGGAAGTGTGGTTGAAATTGTAGACGGCCAACACATGGGTGTTAAAGGAGGTTATGCAGGTCCCAGTCTTGGAGATGTGGATAATTTATTTAGAAAATTTGGGTGATGAGAGACACAGGAACTCTCATAGTGGATTCATGGAATGTTACTAAGGATGCACTTGAATTAGCATGTGGTAAGAAAGCAGGTACTCTTTATCTACTTACTTGTATTACTGATTCTATTTCTATTACACAGGTGTGGCTTTTTAGGCTTGGTCACATAAGTGAGAAGGGAATGGATGTTCTTAAGTCATATAGTAAGAGTTTAGCTTCGGAGAGCATAGACTGAGATTTCTGTGAGCAGTGGGATGCTACAAGAAAGGATTGTGTTTATTGCAGGAAAAGGAAGTCTGTTGTATTTGACAAACTTAAGAACTAGAAAGCCTTGGTGTTCTTGGAGGATATGATGGATAGATATCAGTGGATGGGGCTGGATACCTCTAAGCAAGGTAGTTTGGATAGGGTTTTGATTCAAAGTAAGCTCGCGAGTAAAAATTCATCACTCACAGGCGAACACAGGTACCGGCATCGGTCAAAGGGAACTGACGTCAAACAGACAGGTACTGACATTGGTCATGTGTAGACTAGAGGAGTCAGTGGTGTTAGGTAGGTGGAGACTGATGTTGGTGGTATAACCAGCGTTGATGACCTGGACAGTCACATGAAACCGACATCGGTCGGATGCAGACTATGTGGTGACTAAGGTCAGTCACTAGAACAAATTTTGGGTGGACAGCAAGCTATCAAGGAGTCTCAAATGCCCATATGGAGGACTGAAAGGGTAAGTAAGCCTCAAATTCATTGTTCCTCTTCTTTAAACTCGTTGCTCACTGCAGAGTAAGAAGGATCTAGGAAATAGTGGGAGCATGGCATGAACAGGATGCAGAACCAAATGGGAGATTTGGTAGGGTTGCCAACCAGTATGAAAGCACTGAGAGACAGATGGATTCCTTGGTTAAAGAATAGAGAGAATGGATACGTGAGATGGAAGGCTAGGTTATATGGTCTTGAGCAAGCTACAGGATAGTGGTACAGGTTTTGACAGGTGGATGACAAAGTAGGGCTTTAGTCAATGTCAGTGTAACCATTGTGTTTGTCTTACCAAGTGGATGATGATTGCAACATTATCCTGTTACTATATATGGATGGTATGCTAGTTGAAGGTTCAGACATACAGGGTTTTGCTAAGCTAAGGGTAACGTTAGTTCAGTGGTTTGCCATGAAGGATTTGGGAGCAGCGAAATTCTTTGGCATGAGTAATCCTAGAGATAAGGAGATCACATGTTGATGTTGTCACAAGATGATTGTGTGAAGGTAGTGCAGGATGCAGAACAGGGCAACACACCTATGGATGGACAGTTCATAGAACAAGGTCCCCAATCACATGATGAGGTTGAGTACATGTTTACTCCCTGAGTTTGCCCAAGCAGTGGGTGTTGTCAAAAAGTTTGTAGTCAATCCAGCAAAGAAGCATTGGAGGGCAGTTCAGTGAATTCTCAGGTATCTGAGAGGGACCAATAGCAAGTGCACATGCTATGCAGGGTCAAGTTATTTTCTAAATGTGTTTGTAGATGCAGATGTGGTAGGTTACTTGGATGATAGGAGGTTCACCATAGGTTTTGTGGTGGTTGGTCTTCAAGGTTGAGCTTGAAGAGGGATACAAGCCAGGAAATAGATTAGATGATGTACAAGTATAGGTACAGTGTAACTATTTATCTCCAAGTGGGAGATTGTTAGGTTATGGAGCTAAAAGCTTTACTGATGTAGACATGGAGGAGGTTGCTGAGAGGTTGCTGAGTTGCAGAGCAACCGATGTCATTCTGATCAGTCGATGTCAGTCATATATAGTGAGAATATCAACTGGTGTCGATCACCTGTGTGGTTCCAGATATACTTGTTCACAGACAGTTAGTTAACGAACCAGTTGTTTGCATGTCAAAGTCTAATTTTAGACTTGAGCTATGGATCTAATTATTGTAATTAGATGTCTAATTATTGTTTGCATGAGATCTATATAATAGACTCATGGGTTGTATTGTAAGGTGTGCTAGTTTAGATTTGAGTTTGATTAGCTCCTTCTGTGTGTGAAGAGAGCAAGGGTAGCTCCTCCTAGTTCCACAATAGTTCCAAGTATGGGTGCTAGTTTGGAGAATCAGAAGGGTTCTTCAGGTGTGTAGGATTTTGGTCGACAAGTGTGCAAGGCCATGTTTGGAGATCTACATGGTGTGTGTGTGTGTGTGAGGTCAAAGGAGATTTGCAGGGTGATAGCAACACATCAAAGAGAAAATAGAGGAAGGCAAGGTAGATCCTTCCAAAAGTAAGATCAGTTGATCTGCAGGTGTATGTGTGTGCAGGATCCAGGTTTGCAGGTGTGCAGAACCAAATTGATTTGCAGGTGTGCAAGATCAGGGAGGTCAACAACACAACAGGTAGCAAGATCAAGAGAGATCTACTTGGAGTACGTTGTGTACTCTATTTGAATATGTGGGTATACTCGATGTACTGGCAGTATTGTTACTAACTAATTGACTGGCAGTGTTATTATTGGCTAGTGGAGGTGGACACCAACTCTGTGTTTGAGTTGTGTGTTGGGAATGTAAGAGAGAGAGTGAGCTCTTGAAGATATTTATTGTTTATGCCCTAGAGGTGTGTGAGCCCTAGAGGTGTGCAAGGAAGAAGACTGTGGCATCTTCTTTGTTGTATTTCCTTTTGGAAGAGTATTAATACAATTGGGTATTGTCTCTCATATTCGGTGTTATTTTTGAATTCTAGTTACTTGTTACTTCTGGTTAATTCCGCATATTAAGTTGCTTGGTAATCAATTGTGCTTCCTTGGGTTCCTAACAAAAGTCACTTGCTTTCTTATTTCAATAACAAAATATGATCAACAATCTGAGCTCAAAGTCTCAGTAATGCCTTCCAATTTGGGCAGAGTTTTGTTTCTGATTGTCAAAAAGAGATCCATTTACAATAAAAGAGAGTCCCTTATATAGCCTCTTCAAGAAGGAATCAAGAAAAGTAACACATCATGTTGCACTGAAATTTGTTAAGAAGACAGGCTAGAATTTAGGGGCATCTACCCATTTGCTTTTCTCAATGTAGAGAAACAAGTCACGCTATTGAAAGTTTGCATCTTTCAATGTCCACCTGGCAATCTGATCCTTCTTCATCATTCCTCCTTTTTTGGTTAATTGAATCAGGTACTTGATTCAATTTGATGCTCTATTCTTTAGTCACTTCCTACTGGTCTTGGCCTCAAAGCCTTTGAATGCATTCAGGTCCATAGATTTAAAACTACAAGGAAGCCGTTGAACTTTGAAGCGGTTGAACTTTGAACCTTGATGAAGTGTTTAACTCTTGCCGATGACGTTGAACCTTTAAACTTGTTGAACCCATTGAACCAAAATGGTTCAAGGTTCAACGGTTCAATGGTTGGATCCTTGCTTAGATGCTTGTTGATGGACATTTTTTATTGAACCAGCCTACAGAAGCCTTTGAACTTGTAGAAATGAACCTGCCTGTAGAGTCTGTAGAAATCAACCTATAAAGCCCATTGAACTTGGCCTACAGAGTCCATAGATTTTATTTTCCTACAAAGTCTATAGATTTCTATTCCTATAGAGTCTGTAGATTCAAGCCTGCAGAGTTCGTAGATTCTTGAGAAGCTTGAAAAATGAGGAATTTGAATGCCCAGGACAAATTTCAGAAAGGGAAGAGACAATTTTGGTCTGTAAGACCCAAATAGTTCAAATGTTGTCCCAAAAATGAGTGATATTTTTTGGGGAACAACAATATTCATCACCCCATTCTCCACTATCTATAGAAGACAACTTAGTTCACATGCATATAGGTGGATTCATTTTGTGTTATTTCAATTTCAAGTACGTTCCATATTTTTACTTTAAACTTTATATCATAAGTGAAAATTGATTTATACATGTTTCATTTTAGGTCTTTCATGGAGTAAGTCACAACACTCAACACCCACTTAGACATAAGAACCACAATTACACTCAAGTATCACCTTCTATACTTTTACTCTAGTAATTCCATTACTAAAATAAAAGGGGGAAAATTTAGACACTCATATTTGGTATTAAACACTTGGCAATGTTAGTTTTGATAAAGCCTTTATATAATTGACTTGTGTGAACATAACTGACTCTTGCTCACACTCTCTCTTAGCCATTCACTCATATGTGGACCCAAACTTCCCAAATTATTGTTACTACCACACATGATTTCACTATTCTTTGCCTAAATAACTTATATCATATTCAAACTATCTCCTAATCTTAGTTCATTATTTCTTACTTTTTTTACACCTATGATCCTCCTTAGACTACTCTACCCTACCAGATCCATCCACCTAGGCTAGATCTATCCACATTCCCTTTAATGTTTGTTTCCATAAATTCAAATCCTTTATATGGGTCAACCCATATGTTTCACATGTTAGTGCAGAGGGAAATCACCCAAAGAGTCAAGTATTTATATAAATCAAGCCTAAGCTTATTCCTATCTAACACTCAATTTAAGAATCATTACTAAAATCAGGTAAACATTTTTCATATTGAGAGAAGCTACCCTAAAGATTTATAATATGAAACCCCTAAAAGGATAAGGCCCTAATCCAAATATGAACACCATTTCAAGTTCACAATCATAGGTTGTCAAGTGTCAAAATCCATACTCAAGATTACATTGCATGTTAGTATTACATTAATTGCACACACATAGTAGGTGGGAGACCTATTTGTATTTTGACCCTTATTTATAGTATTGGAACATAAGAAATGTTCAACAACTCAACAGGGAGTGATTGGGGTCAGATCAACCCATCCCACTTACCCTTTTGTACATGTGAACCTAAAGTTGAAAGTAAGGCTAAGGTTTTTAAGGAAGGATAATGAAAACATAGCTATTTGTTCAAGATCAAAGGTATATAAATTTATAGGAGTTACTTTCAAACATAGACATAGTGATACAAATTATCATAGACTTGCATAACACTCACAGATGATTTTATTCCTATATAGATGGCTCGACTCTGACATAGGCATCCAACAAGCACCATACTCATCCCAACTAGTGTAGACACTATATTTCCATATCTAAGAGATCACAAACCTATTCAAAAATTATGTTGATAATTATACCATGTCATAAACCAGAAGAGAATACAAATAAGCTAAGTACCAAATTCCTTTTGTGTTTATATAAATACTCTATTATAATCAATAAATAATATAGTTAGATTTGTATGTGAAATGTTATATCTTATGCAATCTGAATATTATATAGTTTTGCCTTATTTAAATAACCTAAATCCAAAATTATATAAAACACAAATACACATGGTGGTATGTGAACCATGTTTTCATATCTAAAAAATAATTAAATGTCATGGATCCTAATAACCCTACAAAGTTGAAAAATATTTATACCATGGATCCTACTAACCTTGTTGAGTAGCATAATATATGTATTGTGGATCCTGCTAGCCATGTCAAGTGGTGAATGGAACTTTCTAGTTGATTAAACAAACCTTTACAATTTTTCATCCTCAAAACATTATGTAACCAAAATTAGAATAATATGAATATATGTCACTATTTTGAGGTGATGGTTTTACATACATATTGCTCATCTCTAAGAAAATGATTATGCATATCATGTGTAAAATATGTATAAAATAAAGAGATGATAATCGTGAAAGCACATGATTTGTAATATGTGAATACATAAACATAAACATATGTCATCACTAAATGTCATCAAGAACCTAATACTAATATTAAAATTAGAATCAATATAAGTAAAGAAATAAAATGGGTGGAGGGGGGGATGATTTTCTCAATGTAATAGTATGCCCCAATATCAACAAGATATAAAAATGAAGCATAAAAATAGTATGCCACAAGATATCCATGGGATAAACATGGGTAAAAAACATAGAATCCCATAAGTAATAGCATATATGATAGAGATCATGACACTAAACACATATTTTACAAATAAAGTGATGTAAACACACACAATCATGTAACCAATATATGACACACATAGTAAACAAGTGAAGCAATAAAAAAAATAAAAATAAATAAATAAATCAGAAATAAGTGACATAATATACAACTAGAGGATCTTCTATGAAAATATAGGAAATACATGCCAATAAACACACCCAAACACAAGCAATCAGAGAGAAAACAAGATAATGCCACATAATAACAAGCATGTAAATCAATATGGGAACAACACAAAGTACACATGATAAATTACAAAGCATCACTAAAACACATAAGATATTTTCTAGATTAGTATATGTAGAGTCAAATACAAAGGTCAATATGGTAATGGAAATCAAGAAATATAAGACCTGAAACACAATTGAGAATGCCGCCAGTGTAGGTATGATGAAGCTATCAAACAAATATAAGTTCATAACTATATGTAAAACATGAATATCATTCATCTATCTCAATGATACCATTTATAGCAAGTCCATAATCTTTGTATATGTAAAACCTATATAAATAGGTAAATGATGACAATATGATAAAATTTATAGCCATTTAACACATAAATATAAAGAGAAGAAATGAAGAAATAATCAAAATAAATCGATCAAGAAAGAAAACAATCCAAGAGGAAAATACAAGAATAATAAATAAGAGGAGAATATATAATAACCTATAATTTACCTCATAACTATGTGTGCAAAGGGGCATAAGGCCTCAATATATATATGTTATCATCATTGGGAAGCTTACAAAAAAAAATTGGATGGAAAAAATAATCAAATGCAAGGTCCAACAATAAATAATTTAATCAATCAAAACCCTATGGGCTCTAAGAGTGACATAACAATATGAAAGAAGATAGATTCCCAAATCAAAAATAGTAGTAACAATAACCTAAAAAGAGAGTAAAAATAAGATAAAAAGATAAAAAGAAACATGATGGACCCAAAATCCATACACAAAATAAGAGAGAACACATATTGGAAATACACAACAAATATAAGAAAGTGATTGAAAGAATTTATGTATAATATATTATTCAATTGAAGTACATGGGCTTAACAATAATGCTAAATAATAAAATTATCTATATAATTGTCAATATGACCACATTTTGCAATTAAATATGTCATCTTATCTTCATGATCAATATTTGAATGTCTTAGGAACTATATTCATGTAAAATGTGAAATTTTACAACTTTAATATGGCTAAGACACCTAATCTATAGGTCCTCCTATTAGCTCACACAACCCTTCTAGGCTACTTAGTTCACTGACTCCTAGTCATCCGTAGCTTCCTGGACTTACCTTTTTGAGACCCATGCAACCCTCTTAGGCTCAGATCCATCCCCCTAGGTCTCATCCCCTTAGGAAAAAAATTCCCAAATAGGATAGGAGCACCAAAATTTAGGGTGTCATGTTTCTGGTGCTATTATCCAAGCTCATATTTACCTCAAACGGTCATATTTTCTTGGATCCTTATTTTTTTTCCTATCGACCTCTCATGAATTCATTTAACCCATGACCATTAGTTTCCCTATAAAATTCCATTCAAAGTCCATTTATAAGGGTTGGCACTCATTTACAAGAGAGACACAAGAATACAATCAAGTACACTCAATCACTCCTCTCCATTCTTTGCATACAACCTTCTAATACTACCGAAGTCATTACACCAGTCCTTAGCAAGCTAAATCACATCCAAATTCATATTCTAGTTGCATTGATCATACATAAATTTCAACAAGCACTTCAATGAGAGAACTACATTAGCTTGATCCCTCTTTGGAGTATTGGTATGTAGGCAGTGTGCCCACACATGGAGTGTGAAGTGTGTCCAATGTATCCTTTACACACTAACCCCTTCCCTCTCTCTCTTCCAATTTTGCATTCAATTTCAAATACTAAGATCTCCTAAGAGTTTTTAAGATTAAAATATCCACATAGTAAGCTCTGTGAGGTTTTAGACCCTAAAATTTTAGTGACAAGGTAACATAGGCATTTTGAACAGAACCTAAAAAGTTTTTAACCTCAGGACAACAACAATGGAATATGACTATAGCACCAGACAGTAGGGTGTCCTATTTTTATAAATCCTATCCAATCAAGAAATGAAGTCTAGAGACCTATTTCTAACTATTTCTCAGTCTACTCCTCCAGTATCAAACTTTGTCTCAGTCCAGATCAGTCGAAATAAGTTAAGTTATAATCTCTCTCATTTCTTACTATGTTTAGAAAAGGCAAAAGTACAATTTGTTTACAAAAATCATTAGGATAATTCTTTCATATTTATTTACTAATTTACATTGCTCAACCCCTTTATTATTTAGGAATATAGCTCCAATATTAAAATAATAATAAAATATTTAGTGAACCCGACTTACTTTTGAATTTTTGCATAAAAACCCTAGAAACTCTAGGGATAATTATTTCTAATTTTTTTAAATATTTTCCTAATTTTTCCTAAATTTAAAAATTAAAAAACTACAAATTAATTGAAATATTTTCAATAAATTCACCCAAACCCTAGTTTGCACATACTAGGTCCTATTTACATACAAACACTTTCAAACCACTAGAAAAAATATATTGCTAATTTTAGAAATATTTTCAAAATTTTCCTAAATTTTTCAAGCTAAATTCTACAAATTTCTCTAAATTTTTCAAATTATTACATTAATTTTGAAAAAAATCATTCAAAACCCTAGTTGCATCAACTAGTTCCCAGTTATTTTTCCAAGTTTTTTCCAATCATTTTCTACATTTTTAGTTGAAAATCTAATTCAAAAAATCAATTTCAAATTAAAAATTTCATAGTATTTTGCAAATAATATTTCTAAAAAAATACCTAGTTGCATATACTAGCACCTATTTGCTTTTGGGGTATCACCTTACATGTTTGGCAGTGCAATATCCTTTTTATGCAAATTGTAATTCACTATTTTTTAGACTTTGCATTTCTTATATTTAGTGTTTTCCATTTATAACACATTACCTATTAAAACATATTGCAAAACATTTAAAAATATTTCAAATTATTTTCCTACTTTATCAATGGCTCAATATACTAGTTTTGATGAAACTGATAAAAGATAACTTTAAGAAATCTTGACCAAACATCCAAAAATGCTTAGAATTTTACAAGAAGAATAGAAAAAGTTAACCAATGGGAAATCTTATCAAAGCATAGATCAGTCAGTTGCAAATAACACTACAAGGGAAACTATGCCTCAAAAACCCCCTATAACAACCTAACCTTCTTATATGCCACTAGTTGTAGCCACTACATCCCTATCTCCTGATGTCATAGCCCTTGTGCAAGAGATATGATCTCTTCAATCCAAGGTGCAACATCTTGAGAAATGTACCACTAGATTTACATAGGCTTTATATTCTTTTGCTTTACTCCATACACCATTGGCACATCACATTGCTTCTACACTCTTGTCACAAGGATTTGTTCAACCCAAGCTTACTCTTTATGATGGCAAGGGAAATCCAGAGACATATTTGAGAGATTTTCATGTAGCATGTTTGGATTATGTACCCAATGATTAGCTACTTACTAAGAAATTTCCATGGATCCTAAAGGATTATGCCTTATAATGGTTTTATAGTCTACCAAATCAGTTGGTCATGGCATTCAATCCTTTAGCAGACATGTTCCTAGCACATTTCAGCTTCAACATTGGTGATAAGGTTTCATATGCACAGATTGCACAAAAAAAACAAAGGTCAAATGAGCCTCTCATAGATTATGTTCTTAGATATAAGACTATTATGTCTAAGTTAACTATCCTCATGGTTAATCAAGATCTATATGACATCTTCAAATAGAGCCTTCTCCTAGCACTGCATGAATCTATTATGTTTAAAATATTCTCTTCTTTCATTGAATTGTGTCATACACTCAAAGGAAGAGAAGTCAAGCTAATTTCAATGGGCAAAATTAAGTATTCAAGTATCCCAGACACAACTAATGAGAGTAATAACAAAGTCCCATACAAGGTTAAATCAATGATAATAAGATTAAGAATCAACCAACAGTTAATGCACCTTATGAGCCCCCTCAATGTGTGGTCCTATCGGCACCTCCCCGTCATGCATTTACCAATATACCAATTTTTCTAGCCAGGGTTTTATAGTAGTTATTAGAATGTAACATCATCACTCTCCCTCCTATCCAAGAAGAAGATACAATAAAGCCTCTTCCATAGAGATATGATCAATATGCATTTTGCAATTTTCATAGGGCACCAGGCCATACAACAAACATATGCATCAGTTTGTGACACAAGATACATGATTTGATTGATGATAATCTACTTGATCTAAGAACTTTAGTTGAGCCTCCAAAGGCAAAACCAACACAAGATAAAAGTTTAAATTTTTTTCCAGATCCATTTCCATAACATTCTAAATAAGAGAAAGAGGACACATTAGGTGTTCATCATACATACCATACACATCCTCCACCAGATACATACCAGGCACCTTCAGTGGAATCAAATCCTTTGAGTGGTATGATAGGGGTGTATGAGTTTAGAGTTCCAGCTAGGTCTTCGATTATTTTTTAGATCATGATATTATCGAGGATAATATAGGTTACAATGCATTATTTATTAGAGCACATATTCAGAATCATCCTATTCACAATGTACTCATCAACAATGGTTCCAGTCTTAATAGGTTCAATTTCACACTTCTATAACATTTAGGTTATTTAGAGCAAGATATCACTCTGATAGACATAGTTATTAGTGGTTTCAATGGGCATATACAGAGTTCATTGGGTGAGATAAGACTTCCATTATAGGTTGGTCCTACATATGTGGCCACACCATTCACTATAGTTCCCAGTGTAGGAGTTTTTGACATATTACTTGGTCAACCATGGATTCAAAAACTCAAGGTAGTACCTTCTATAGTTACATATGCATAAAATTCATTCACACTAATCAGTTTATTATATTTGGTAGAGTTCCTTATGAGTCACCACTCCCCACTACAAAGCCATCTACTAGCTTATAGTTACCAGTTCCAGTTCTTTCACCTATTTTAGTTTCCACTCCAATATCAATTCAGCTTCCAGTTTAGAGTCAAACACAATTGCAACATACATCACCAATATAGAGGGTTCATACACCCCCATAATTTTAGGATTCTAGATAGCTTCTAGCTACAGTGTTCAAACCTAGAGTAGTTACATTGCAATTTCATATAACTCTATAGAGAGCACCTATTCACAGAGCTTCTCCTACTTTTAGATGGGTCCCTAAGAGCCCTACAATTGCATCCACTTCTTAGAGTCACAGGGGGACCCCACATTTAGTTTCCACTTTAGAGATTTCAGAGCAGTTATGACATACATAGATTTCAGTTACACAATCTTAGACACTCCATCGTACCTCATAATCATGCACGATCCCATTATTTGATACAAGAAACCATGATAGGGAGTCTCATCCAAGACTCATCAGTTAGTATCATTTCTTTCCATCACTGATTATACATATTATTTGCTACTTGATTGTACATAGTTCAAATATTGTCAAAAATACAAAAACAATATAAATTTCAAAATACAAAAACAATATAAAATTTGTAAAAACACCAAAAACATTTTTGATTATATGCATCATCCATGTTTACATTAATACTATAATGCTAGGACTTACATTTGTTGTTTCATACTATTGTATGCCAATTTATCTACATTACCATGCTTCACTCGATCTTCTTTGAGTGTGTGCAGTAACATCCAGCTATTTAATTACTTCATTCTACCCATTGAGGGGGCATTCCTAATTTTACATTTGAGACACACATCGACATATATACCCATTGGGGGAATCTTTTACATGACTACACCATCTAGGTTATGTCATTCCTACACTACACACTCTGAGTTATGATACTGATGCACATTCCTTACTAGATTACACATATTACTCATCAACATTTCACTAGTAATTAACACTTATGTCTCTTTTAGCATATACCTAGTCTTGTACTACACATGTTTTACATACTTTCACATTTACTTTGGTTAGTTAGATGTGTTTGTATCTTTTAGTTCTTATTTTTGCCTTCATTCCTTGCTTAGCATAGCTTGTGTGATTGTACTTTCTAGTTACTACTTGTCTCCTACTTGTGCCTTAGGACATTTTTCAATGTCTTTTGTTTATATTCATATGTGTGCCTTAGAAATTTACCAATGTCATTTGTTTATACTCTTTCATATGCTTGTGTCCCTTATGCCAACTTTGCTTTTTCCACTTGTATGTGTATGCAACATTTAAAGATGACTTCTATGCGTGTCTTCTAGTTTGAGTGACATGTGTCCATTTCCCTTGTTTGCGTGGCCCCTTGGCCACCCTTTTATATTTCTTGATTCTTCCTTCATATGCTTTTTTACTTATTTGCTACTCACTATGTGCAATTCCATGATTCCAATCATGCATTTATCTTACTTCTTGGATGCCATGATGGACATCATGCTTCATCCCTCCATGCAAACTAACAAACAAAAATTAATATATAACATTAATAGTCTAGTTTAGTATCATGCACATACTCTTACATTATTATATCTATCTAGGCATACCCCTATTTATCTAACAATTTATCAATTCAAATATTGTTATATCTTGAAATATTTTGTCAAATATTCAATGCTATATCTTGCATCTATACAACTTAACACACTTATAGGACTTATTTTATTCTAAGAATAGTCATGGTAGGTTCATCATTCCTACCCTCAAAAGAGGGGGCATCAAACAAGGATTTGTCACAAAGATCAAACCTCATAACAATCAAGATAGTAGTATTCAGATCACCTAGTTCAGAATCCTGACATTAGACCAGGCAGACAATAGAGAATTTATAACAATAATCAGATTTGGCTCTAGACAACAACACCAAAGTAGGACTACAATGCCAAGCATAGGGGTGTCCACTTTTTGGTGCTCCTATCTAGGTAGGAAAACACTTAGGGTTTCCATAAATAGGAAAAAAGTCTAGTTTAGGGATAATTTTTTGCACTTTTAGATCAGTCATATTCATCAATTTTAGTACAATTTTATCATATACAATGGGTTATCATGCATGGCATGATGGTTCTTACTTTCAATTCAGATTAGGTAGTTGGCATAAATTCTAGATCAAAATCCATGTTTTAGACATTAGTGATTGGGGGCAATGTGCACGACACATTGATCTTCTTTTCTTTTTGAGTTCAGTTTATCCCAGGTGTTATTAGTAGTTGTATGCCCTACTCCATCTACAAGTGGTTGGCATCACATTTGAGTTAAAATTTCATACAAGTTTAGCTTTTTGAGTACCTGAGTTCCCGAGTTGGATTTCATATAAGCATTTTACATCAATTTTGAAGAGGCTTTCATACAAGCCTAACCTCCATCTTTCAAAATGGCCAAGAGTGGCCTAGTTTCTAGCATCTATTCAAGGTATCTATGCCACATTGTCATATTTTGAGCACATCCATGGGATTCACAAGCCATCCCACATGACATCTATTTTATATCGATATTACTTCATAGCTTCACTTCACGGGGCAATGTTGGATCCAAAGGTCTAGCTAACCTTTATATTCTTGAGCCACCTATTCAGAGGGATTGGAAACATAGTCTAGACATTGATTAACACACACAAGATTTATTAACTTCACATAGTTGGTGATGATGGAGATAAAGGGCCAACCTTTGCATTTTTTAGCCACTTTATGGGGAATTGATCACTCAAATCCATTCATGATATTACTCTTGATTCAACACACACTCAGCATCATCTAACACATTTTAGCTTCATAATAGGTATTGTATTGGTTCACGTACCCAGTGAGGTGTATTCATTCCTTTCTCTTCCTCTTACTTAGCTCTTATACATTCTCATTTTAGATATAGTGTATTTAGTAAGAAATAATCTACTTTATGTTTTCATTTATAGATTCACACTTCACAGCATGCTCTCTCTATGTACATTCATCATCACATAGCTTAATGAGCTTCACCCTCATAGGTAAGTTTAGGTATGCTTCTTATTTTCATTTATCCTAGTATTTCACTTTGTTGCATCACTAGAATAAAGGTGGGGGGTAAATGTAGTCATGTAAAATGTAAAATTGTAAAACTTTAGTATGGCTAAGACACCTAATCCATAGGTCCTCCCATTGACTCACACAACTCTTTTAGGATGTTTCTTTCACTAATTCCTAGTCATCTATAGCTTCTCATACTTAGCTTTTTGAGACCTAGGAAACTTTCTCAAGCCTAGATCCATCCCCCTAGGTCTCATCCCCTTAGGAAAATAATGTCCAAATAGGATAGGAGCACTAGAATTCAAGGTGTCCTATTTTTGATGCTATTGTCCAAGTTCATCTTTACCTCAAACGGTCATATTTTCTTAGATCCTTATCTTTTTCCCTATCAGCCTCCCATGAATTCATTTAACCCATGACTATTAGTTTCCCTATAAAAGGCCATTCAAATTCAATTTAGAAGGGTTGGCACTCATTTACAAGAGAGACACAAGAATACAAACAAGTACATTCAAGTACTCCTTTCCATTCTTTGTATACAACCTTCCAATATTATTCAAAGCCTAATCAAGTCATTGCACCAGTCCCTAGCTAGTTGAAGCACATCCAATTTCACATTCTAGTTGCATTGATCATACACAAATTACACCAAACACTTCAATGGGATAACTAGATTAGCTGGATCCCTCTTCGCAGTATTGGTACGTAGGCAACATGCCCACACACAGGGTGTGAAGTGCATCCAATGTATCCTTTACACACTAACCCCTTCTCTCTCTCTCTCCCTCTCCCAAGTTTGAATCCAGTTTTAAGCACTAGGAGCTCCTAAGAGTTTTGAATATTAACAAACAAGCACACAACGAGCTATGTGAGGTCCTAGACCCTAAAATTTTAGTGCAAAGGTAAAAGTGCAATTTGTTTACACAAATCATTAGGAAAATTCTTGTGTATTTATTTACTAATTTACATTTCTCAGCCCCTTTATTATTTATGAATATAACTCCAATATTCAGAAATTAATAAAATAGGAATCATGAATCTAATAATTTCAATGCATTATCATCACTAGTATCATCATCAGTGTAATCACGAGCTATATCATAACTAGAATCATTGTCACTCTTATTATAATCATTATCATTATGAGTAGTTGCAATAGTTATAATATCCTCTTGTAAAGGAACACTTCTCTTAGTATGGATGTTATTTTGTATGATTGTACTATCGATAGGTGCTTTATATTGAATAAGTGCAAGATGATGCAATAAGACTACCTTAGTGTGTGGATGAGTATGAACTTAAAATCTAGATGCAGTTGGTTGAGGTTGTATGATTTTTTATTTTGATATTCAATATGACCACACTTCGCATATAAATATGTCATATTATCTTCATGATCAGTATTTAAATGTTTTAGGAACCATTAATCTAAGAATTTCAATGCATCATCATCACTAGTATCATAGTCAATGTAATTATGATTTATATCATAACTAGAATCATTGCCACTCTTATTGTAATCATTATAATTGTGAGTAGTTACAATAGTTATACTATCATCTTGCAAAGGAACACTTCTCTTAGTATGGATGTTGTTTTGCATGATTGGATTATCAATAGGTTCTTTATATTGAATAAGTGTAAGATGATGCAATAAGACTACCTTAGTGTGTGGATGAGTAGGGGTTTGAAATCTAGATGTGGTTGGTTGAGGTTGTATGTTTTTTATTTATTTTGATAGCTCTTTAGATAACACCTCAAGTTGAAATTTTATTATTGACTCATAAAAAGTGTCTTGAATAGTAGTCAGTTTATTATCATGCACAATTTTAAAACATTGGTGTAATGTGGATGAGATTGCTTTCATTTGATTTAGCCAAGGACATCAAAGTGATACCCAGTATCTCCCATCATCAAGTAATATATCAAACCACACTAAAATAGTTTTAGGACCCACAAAGACAAGTAATGTGATGTGTTCAAGTGGAGTCTAAATAAGATTGTCATACCCTTTAATAATAGTGGTAGTAAAATCTAAATCCTTGTATGTAATTATTCCTAGTGCACATTTTTATACTTGAACCATTATCAACCATAATGCCTTTTATTAATGTCAAATGTGTATACATGAAAGCTTATATAGAAAATGGTCCATTGTTAGAATTATCCTCTAGGATATTATGGTCATAGAATGCAATCAACCGAAATTCCTCATGTGGTTATATGACCACACATATGAACTTGTTAAGAATATGAGCATTAGAAACTAGTAAAGGTTGTTTTTGAGCTATCATATGAACATCATCTTGTTTTTTATTTTGAGTAGCATGAATTGGAAAAGGGTTGGTAAAGAATTTATAATGTTAATTTGGTTGTGCAACCACTTCATTCAAAGTATTATTGTGTCCTTCCACTTAGATCTAGTTGTTATCAATCAAGTCTTAAACGTTACATCTTGCAGAAAAACATATATTTATAATATGAATAGAGTATCTATGATAATTATAATATGCAGTAGTATCATAAATATTAGGTAATCTTGAGATGGATTAATCTTCATTTGTGTAGATCAAGGTATCATATTGGATTCAAGAAATCATTTGAGTAAAACTTGAGGAGTCTCGACTAATTGTGTAAATTGTCTTCATTCTTGTTGTGGAAGGAAAAGCTTGTCAGGTGGTTGAGTTACCATATTGACTACATTCTTGGGTTCAATCTTAGTTTGAAAGTAAGAATATTATCCTTAATTTTAAAAGCTTATTTACTTATAAATTTGTCTCTACTAGAGGTAGGGGAATTAGTCTTCATATATAAACATATTGGTCTCTATAAACTTGATCTCATAGTTTCTAATCACATGACAAATTTCATTGAAAGTTTGGTATGAGTTAAAAATCACTTTGTTTTTAATAGGTTAAACTACTCCATCTCTCTTTTAGTTTGATATTTCCTTTGAATCAAATGTGGGTATCCTCTTATCCACTTTACATAGGGTTGCATCACTTTCTTTTGAAACATTAACATAGATGTAAACTTTTCAATACTGAACTAGAATCAAAGGATTGTTTTGCATTTAGATGTCTAGTGTTTTATGAGATCTATGGAAAATTTCATTGTCATTTAGAGGAAATAAAGGATTTATGTAGATCATATTCATTATGAGGATCAAATATGTGTAACTCTATTCATTAGAAATATGACACAACATAGTATTGGCCTCCTTGAAAATAATGTAATCAATCAAAACCCTATGGGCTATAAGAGTGACAGAACAAAGTGGAGGATATGAAAGAAGATATATTCCCAAATCAGAAGTAGTAGTAACAACAACCTAAAAAGAGTGTAAAAATAAGATAAAAAGATAGAAAGAAACATTATGGACCCAAAATCCATACATGAAACAAGAGAGAACACATATTGGAAATAGACAACAAATATAATAAAGTGATTGAAAGAAGTTATGTATAATATATTGTTCAATTCAAGTACATGGGCTTAACAACAATGCTAACTAATAAAACTATCTATATAATTGTCTATATGACCACACTTTTCATATAAATATGTCATCTTATCTTCATGATCAATATTTGAATGTCTTAGGAACCATGAATCTAAGAATTTCAATGCATCATCATCACTAGTGTCATCGTCAACGTAATCATGAGCTATAACATAACTAGAATCATTTTCACTCTTATTATAATCATTATCATTATGAGTAGTTGCAATAGTTATAATATCCTCTTGTAAAGGAACACTTCTCTTAGTATGGATGTTGTTTTTTATGATTGTACTATCGATAGGTGCTTTATATTGAATAAGTGCAAGATGATGCAATAAGACTACCTTAGTTTGTGGATGATAGGGGCTTGAAATCTAGATGTAGTTGGTTAAGGTTGTATGTTTTTTTTATTTTGATAGCTCTTTAGATAACACCTCAAGTTGAACTTTTATTGTTGACTCATAAGAAGTGTCTTGAATAATAGTCAATTTATTATCATGCACAATTTTAAAACATTGGTGTAATGTGGATGAAATTGCTTTCATTTGATTTAGCCAAGGACATCAAAGTGATACCCACTATGTCCCATCATCAAGTAATATATCAAACAACACTAAAATAGTTTTAAGACCCACAAAAACAAGTAATGTGATGTGCTCAAGTAGAATCTAAATAAGATTGTCATATCGTTTAATAATAGTGGTAGTACAATCTAAATCCTTGTATGTAATTGTGACTGGTAAGAAATGGATTGTGCACATATTTATACTTAAAACATTATCAACCATAATGCCTTTTATTAACATCGAATATGTATACATAAAATCTCATATAAACAATGATCTATTATTAAAATTATCCTCTAGGATCTTATGGTCATAGAATGTAATTGACTAAAATTCCTCATGTGGTTCTATGACCACATCTATGAACCTGTTAAGAATGTGTAACTCTATTCTTTAAAGAGATGACATAACATAACATTTGCCTCCATGAAAATTTTCATCACAACTTCATATTTCTTTCTTCGACTTCAATTTCAAAGGTAGAAATAGAACCACTATTCTACTTAGAACTCATGAATTGTCACAGGAAATAATTCAGCAAGAGTGTTGAGGAAATATTTCAATAACTTTACACTTATGAAAATATATTAATATCTTAGGTACTGTGTTTTATGTTTTATCTCATAATCTATTACGATTCTATGGTACAACTTAGCTCATGGGGAATCATATGGAAAACCAACCAATCCAATAAATGCCTCCACATAACATTGAGATTGACCTATAGATATTCAGTTTATAGGAGCAGATGCTTAACCAGTGAGCTATATAGTGGAGCATGTGAATATAATGAAAGATATACAAGGGCAGATGCTCAACCAGTGAGCTATAGAGGCAAGATTAGGCAGAGCATGAAATAGGTACACTCACTATTGTTGTGTAAATCCTAACAAAAAGGATATTCAAATAAGGCATTATAAGAATTGAACTTGAGACCTCTCACACCCTAAGTGAGAATCATACCACTAGATCTCATGCTCGAGGATGGTCATCTCGAAAGTGACAAATATTTTTTAAACAAATACTTGATTATGGATTATAAATCTTCAGATGAGAGGAGACAAAATGCCATCCCCTCCACTACAAAAAACAAGTTAAAACTTGGGATTCTGATAACTTAAAATTACTGGCCAAAAGTTCAAAATGTTGAGAGTGGGATTTGAACCCACACCTGTTCGGACCATAACCTTTATCTGACACCTTAGTACATGGTTCTATCTACACAATTGAATTAGTAAAGTTAAAAATTTACCAATAGATTGAAGCTTGTATTTGTAGTAAATTAAGAACTTTCTTCGTATTGTTCAACATTAATATGGAAAATAATCAATCATGAATAATTTTCATTCCAAGGTTTTTTCCTTTATTTAGTTATTGTGTTATGAATAAATGGATTTCAATCAAATTATAATACAAAATCTATATTCATATACATTTTATTATAATTAAATTTTTAAATTAGATTTATTTATTTTTTAAAATTAATAAAATAAAGATAAATATAAGGTTTAGAAATATATTTTAAATATTAAGAGAACAAATGATAATAATGAAAATTTGTCAGTGAAAATTATAGATTTTTAATAAGATAATGAGAATGCAGAAAACTTGTGACCAACATATAAGGTTTTCCAAACCCTCAAGTTTAGCTATATACATGTTTAAATTGTTAAGCTCTATTATAAGACATGTTAGATAAGTGAAATATGACTACATTTTTTTGGAAAAATTATGTGAAGGATTTTTCAACCAACGTTCTAGATCACTTTGTGATCCATTAGTAGGGAAACCATTTTAGATTACTACAAAGTGAAATATGTTTTGGTGACTATGTTCACCAAATCTGGGGCTCCAAAACCTCACATTCTTTTCCATGCCTTCACTTGGATCATTGGCAAAATGACTTCTTCTTTCCTTATTTCAACAGTTAGATATAAAAATTATAAGGAAAACAACATATTTTAGGGGTCATGCATTATACCAAGGAATTTTCGAGTTATCTTTTTTTTTTAAGACCCTTCAAAGGTGTACAATATCAAAAACAATACTATAGTAATTCATCAGTCCAAAAAAATAATGCAATATAGTGTGTCTCTAACATGAACTTGAATGTTATAATGAATTCTCTAATGATTATTTGTTTTCTCTAAATGCTCAAAAAAATCTCGTAAAAAATAAATGAATTATTTCCAATGCTAAATGATCGCTCGATTGATAATGGATTTTAAAATGCACTAGATGACATGAATTTAAATTAGGACCATGTTGGCCCATAAACACACATTCAATAATTGAAAAAATGTAAAATATGGAACAAGAGTCACATGGGGAGAGGTGCAAGAACAATGAGAAAAACCTTATTTAATTTATACACTAACATTTTGGACATGTATAAAATGCCAATGCATGATTTGGACATCCCTGAAGCATGATATTACACTCAATACATGGAGGGTAAAATGTGATCAAATATGGAAGGAATGGAAATGAAAGTTGGAGGTTATTAGGGGAAGTGTATGGACCAATAAAAATTAATAAATGTGATGATAACAATCTAATTTAAGCTAATGATTAGCATGTACACTAACATCCTCTCAATATGTAATGTAATGACCAATTAATACCTATGGACCATTTTTAGTTGTATACATCCCCCCTCCCCTCCCCCACTTTTGGGGGTGTGTGTGTACTCATAATATCAAATTAAATTAGAGATGATATGGACAAAATAAATTATACCACTAAATCTCTTAAAGCAAACTCTAATATGTCTATGAATCATACAAGAATGTTCTTTTTTTAACACATGCATGGATGAGTATTACTAATAATAATGTGTTTAAATATAAAAATCTGATAAAAAACTACATAATTTGATTTAATGGGCATATAATTTCCATGTGTGATCACATGCCTTTGAACATGTGTTCAATCGTGCATAAATTTTTGATTACACGATTTAGTTCCATAATTAATCTAAGGCAACATTTTGTTTACTACAAAAAAATGTTAAATAATATCCTAAACATTTACCATTGCAGGAATAGGTGGTGCATCCTTAGTACATCCCATTATGTGAGTGAGTGAAATCTAAACATCTCCTTCTATAGTCTTCCTACGTAAAAGTTAAGATGAATCCCTAGAGTTTGAATGAATATAATAAGTGAAATGTATGCCCCACTTTTGAGATTTGGGATGAATCTATGAAGCACATATCTCAAAAGAAAGGAATTTGACACATCATGTGTAAGATAAGATATAAAAATAATTATGTCTAGCATAGAAAGCGTAGATTACGATTACAAGAGGGGTTAGTTTCCTTGTTAGCTCATTCAAAATAACAAAGTGAATAAACACAAAACCTTAGGCATAATCCCTCAGATTGGGTAAAACATAAAAGCAAATAACAAATAGAAAACATAATCAAAATGATTATACCTTCCTCATAGACATTCCTTCTAAGCTTGATTCAAGTTTGTTTATGCCTAGATTGTAGATCTAGGAGTCTTTAACAATGTCGTGAGTGCATTTTGAAAGCATCTCCTCTTGTCTGCAAGTGGTTTTGCTTGATAAATGCAAGAAATGGTTGAATCTTTTATAAAAATAAATGCATTATGAGTCTACACAAAAAATCTTCTTGAAGGCATAAAATGAGATTTGTATTTATAAATTTTATAGATTGATTGTGATCATCGAATAATGATCAAGATGAGTGGATGAGAATCATTCGATCTTAGATGAATTATGTCATTAATAATTGTAGTTGATTTTTTATTAATTAGGCATGGCTTGCAAATTCTATTATTTTATTTGATATTTTTTAAATGTTTGACAAATTTCATGATGATATCATGATCCTTAATATTTACCTATGATGTCATAATGATGTCATCAGCCACTTGGCCATTTACCATGAGAATTGAGGAATAAATCCAATTAATGAATTTAAAAAATAAGGAATTCTAAAATCTATAAAATTTCTCATTAGAGGAAGATTGGGTTAATTAACTTAATGAAAAATACTGTGACTTTACAAAGTCAAATAATCATTTGACCTAATTAATCTAAAACATCTGTTACATAATTACAATTTGACTCAAGATGAATTAAGTGAAATTGATGATTACGTATGGTACATTTCCCTAATTAGGGATGCCCCAATACATTTCAGAAGATGTACGTCAAGTGTGCAGATAAATTTGGGTGTTTCAATGATTTTTAACTTGATTTATGTGTCATTACAGAAATTCTTTCTAATGACAAATTTGACATGAAAGCAAAGAGAATTGAGTATTTACATAAATATTTAATATTGGAAACATATATATTTTAAATACTTTTTTTCATGTGACTATATGATATGATCAATATAAATAAATGAATAATGTGCCCCACATGGGTGAAATGTAAGCAATATAGCATCAAGATTAATATACCCCATATGAATACAAAATATATTTAGTGTCATATCAATAAGAGATACTAACATTGTAGTATTATTAAATAAGCAATGTAATATTAGTGTCATAAGCTATAGAAATGTAAAGTGCAATTATGGGTTTTTACCTAATCATCAGTAGTAACATGTATCAAATATAATCATGTTGTTAAAAATAATAATGTGACTAGCAGATAACTTATTTCATCATGTATATCAACATAATCAATTCCTAAAATTATGCTAATTATGTTAGTGTAACTAAAAAATAAATCATGTTAACATAGATAATTACGTAATAACATATGACAAAAAAATATTAATGTCTAGGTTTATTTGTTCCTATTCTTTCTTTTCAAATTGATATTTTTGAAATTCAAATCTTCAAAAAAAATTAAAATACAAACTTCAAATATATATCATGCATATTGACTACTTGTAGCAATTGGCACTTATTTTAGGAACATCAAAAATCCATATGAATGGAAGCTTAAGTCGAGAAAATATATTAAAAATCCTCCACTCTTTCTTAATTAAGTGAAGGTACGTATTTCAAATTATTTACATTTATAATGTGACACACACATGCATTTACTAATGCTCACATACATATGACAAAGTGGGGGAATTATGTATACACCTAAATTTGGTAAAAGACACTTTTCCCTAATATCTTATCCCTAATTTATCATATTTGACATACTTGTCTATATTTACATATTTATAGGACTTCTTTAATTCTGCATTGGTCTCCATTTAGCCCTTGAGCCTTAAAAAAAAACATTATACCTATCAAAATCAATCCATTGGAATATTCAGACTAATCCTCATATTTTATCATGTTCCTCATTAAGATCTAAGCCTATTTTCATTGATATAATTAGATTTATTAATCCGATTAGGTAGTTTAATTCATTGTTATCCTCAATAAAGTACTTGTGTGTAGTGCACTAGATAGTTGTAGTTTTGTTCAGTTTAGTTGTTGAGTTATCTAGTTATGTTTGGGTAGTTTATTATAGTTAATTTATCATCACTCTCTTTGGAGTTATTTTTTACACTAATTGTGGACCTAATTTGGAATTGTAAATTTATTGTAAATATATTTTCAATATCTATAAATATTACATCTTGGTTTCTAATAATAAGAAGATTATATTTGGTATTTATTATAGCTTTTTATCCATGTGTTTTTATCATTTGGTATCAGAGCATGTTTATGATACCTTGATCTGATCTAGAGAAGGTTAGAGGAAGATAAATAAGGGGGTGGAGCCCTATGGCACCCTCTCTCCAAGCATTTATTCTACTACAACAAATCCCTCCTATCATAATCCTCACACCTACATTGTTGGATCTGGTTTTTAGTGCATTGGAGTTGCTTTCCTACATTTTGAGTCACATAGTATCTGATTTCAACCTTAATTGGATATGTTGTTCTATCATTGTCTATGTTAAAGTTTGCCATACCTTGAAATGCCTTTTAATTAGTTTACAGCCTTCAAACTGTGCAAAGAATGTGAATTAAATAATCAATTGGCATTTTAATTAAATAAGAGAAATTCATATTTAGATATAATGCCTTCATTCAAGATTTTTGGCTAAAACTTCATCTACATTAGAAACTTGACCTTGGAAGTTTTAAATCATGTCACATTAGTATTTGATATTTACTATCTAATCAACATAACATTCAAAATTAGTGTGTGAGTTCATAAAAAAGGCAAGGGATTTGAAGTGAGTTACTTACATAGCCTCAAACCACCTTCTACTATTGAATACCTTCCTCAAACTGCCCTCCAAAATTTTCCTTTGTTTTACTTAATTCTCAAGACCACCTTTGGTGAAACCCATGGTATATCAAAAAATGTATTGTTTTGTTATTTTTCTAAAATTTAACTAGAAAGTTTATCCTTTATATGATTGATGTGATGCATAGCGAATTTGGTGGAATATATTTTTACTAAACCTATCCAAGAAGAGGTTTATATTTCAAATCATAAGTCACTCATTTTAGTCAAATTTCAATTTATGAAAAAAGATAAAATATAGAAAAAGATAATAACAAGGGATTTTTAACCCATTTTTTTCATTGAACCAAACTAAGAAAGGTGCATCTTTTTACTTCCAAATAGAGGGGGGAAATTAAATTTTCTTATTTCCATTGCAATTTTATTTTTTGCACATTATAAATTACAACCAAGCATTAACACAAAATAATGTGTATTACACATCTCGCAATGTTCAGTGAAAATGATGCATCTAGCTCACATTTATGATTAATTTCATCACACTTTGAGCTAATTCATACATATCTTAATATAATTTTAACAACGGTGTCTATGCATCATCCCTATAAATCATCAAGGAGAAATAAGGTACACATATTTTCTTTAAACCTTCCCTTGTTACCCATTCACCATGATCATTTGGTGTAAATCCTAAAATTAGTAAAATCTAAGTATATAGGGAAGTTACGTCCACATAAAATAATTTACTTCTATGAATGTGCCATTGATATGATTAATCCTTATCACGTATTGTCTTGGTACCATGTATCACTCTCTCTCATATACATTAATGCATCTTTCACATATCATTGAGTATATATAAATGATGCACGTATTACACATACTGATGAGTATATAATCAAGGTGCATGTATCGAGTGGTTTGGTATATCATACTAACTTTATATAAAGAGGGGAACCTTTTTAGAGTAATAAGGAACCAATCCATCTCCCATACTTTATGAAAAACATGGCAAATGGTCTAAAATTCTTTCTACTAGATTCACAACTCATATGTGGAGATAACTATGTAGCATGGAAAACTAAAATCAAGACTTGTTTTCAATATGAGGAAATATATAATGTAGTTTATGGATCCTTTACTTGACATGAAATAAATGTTTACTAGTAGTGCAAGTTTGATAAATTCAACCAAAAAGTAAATCTCATTATCATGTTCTAAGTAAAAAAGGAGGTATAACCTCATATCTAAGATGCCAACACAACCAAATTATCTTAGGACAAACTCAAGATAATGTGTGATGAATAAAATTAGAATACCATCTTGCATCTCTAAATTCAGCTACATAATCTCAAACTCAAGTTAAATTAGACAATTGAAGCCTTTTTAAGGCATATTGCAACCTTAAGGGCCTCATTCCTAGCATTGGGTAAACTCGTGATAGATACCTCTCTTGTACCCATTATCTTGAGAGGACTGACACAAGACTAAAAAGTTTTAATGAACACATTGAACCTCCTATACATGAAACAAACATTTGAATAGTTGTTAAACATGTTCTAACTAGAGGAGTCCTTGCACAATGAGGTAGATAATGAAGACCATGCACTTTCTTCCAATTTGAAGGGAAAGAACAAGAAAAATTTCTCCAAGAAGCAATGAAATTATTATAATTTAAATAACTCACAAGGGTCCTCAAAAAAGAAACCCTACCCTATTTGTGAAGAATGACATCACATCAAATACTTTTGATATAATGGTTTGACAAAAGGCTCTTTAAGTAATAATATCAATAAATAACATTCATATAATAATGATTAAAAGTCTTGTGGATAACAAAAGTGAAAATAGAAATAGAAACAATAGTACCAAGGGAACCTTGTTAATCAAGAAGAAGAAAACTCTTAAAAATATGTCATATATGTTGCACAATCAAGTGAAGAATAAATCTCATCAAACTCTATCTAGCATATTAACTTAGGATCCTCCCACCATATGACTAGAAGAAAGGATTGATTCATCATTTTAGAACCTTGACCCACTAAAAAACATGTTTCATTGGCTGATGACACTTCCTACCAATTCCAAGGAACTGGTAATATCAAATTACCTCTCAAAAAGCATATATGCACTATCATGAGAGTCTTGTATTTTCTAAAACTCACTAAGAATATTTTCTTAGTCAACCAGTTGGTAGATTATAATCTCAATATTTAATTTGACTATAAAAGTGGAAAAAAAATGTTTAATTTGAAATAAATAGATAAAATCTCAAAAAAACATGTGCATCAAGCATTTCCAAGATGTTTCAACTTGACTTTACTTCATGTAAAAATCATGCACTCATTACAAAGGATCAAAACTCTACCAACTTATAGAACCCATATATGGATATGTGAGTTTTGATACTTGGTTTCCCTCATCCAAAACAATATGGTTAGAGGATTGCCACACTTAAAAATAATATATATCTCTACTCGAGTTGTGTGACAAGAAAACAACATTGGGCACCATTCTCAAATGATCCAAATAAATTTAAAGGCCCACTGGACCTAGTTCATACTGATATTTTCAAAAAAATGACTAAAAATTCAAATGGATATTGATATTTTCAGCTCTTTGTTGACAACTATTCCTAAAAAATATGGATATATATATCTACTCAAATCAAGATTTTCAATCCCTCAAAAAGTTCAAAGATATTGTTAAAAATCAAACTAATAGTAAAATCAAAGTACTCCACTCAAATCAAGGGGTAATTCACCAATAATGCATTCTCAACATATTTAAAAGAATGTGGCATTGATTGAAAATTGACTACACCTTAAAGTCCAAGAAAAATGGTGTTGTAGAGAGGCAAAACAACACTATCAAATAAATTGTGTGTTGTATGATCAAATATATAAGTTTGGACAAAACATATTGGGTAGAAGAAACCAAAAAAAAAAACTATACTTGTTAAATAGGTCACTGATATTTCCACTTGACAACATGAATCCATAGGAAGCATGGTCAGGCAAGAAACTGCCCATTGCTCATCTTCATGTTTTTGGAAGCAAAACACACATGTTAGTTCCTAATAAGAAAATAACTAAGTTAGATAACAAGTCCACACCTTTAATATTTCTTGGGTATTGTGAATACTCAATGGGATACATACGTATGGATCCAAAGACAATAAATTTATACATAAGCAAGGATGTTGAGTTTGATGAGAGAGGTGCTTCAAGTACATCTTCCACAAATTCACATATATAAAATATAGAAGATAGACATGTGATATATTTAGAATATGTATACAACATTAAAAATAATGATGGGGATGATGGTGATCATAAAACTCCACAACCTATAGCTAAAAGTATGTTGAAGTGGTGTACAAATTTGATTAGAGATGCAAAATAAGATGGTGTTTCAAACACATATACTCCTGAACCAAGAAATCATAGTAAAGCTCAAGAAGAAGTCAATATGGCCCTAATGAGTAAAGTTGTTAAATTAAATGATCCCACTAAGGTTCAAGGATATCTTAAGTTAATACCTTGGAAAGAAGCCATGGAGTCTGAATACCAGTCCTTGATGAAGAATAACACATGGCAGCTTATAGATCTTCCACTAGGAAAGAATCCAATTGGATGCAAATGGGTTTTTGAATCCATGTACAAGGTAGATAATAGGATTGACAAACACAAAGTAAGGCTTGTAAAAAATGGGCATGCTAAAAAATAATTCACTAATTATAAGGAGAATTTTTCTCCCATGGCCAAGATCAAGACTATTGGAATGATATTTTCTTTGTTTGCACAATTTGGATGAAAAGTCCCCCAAATGGACATAAAAATTGCCTATATCAATGGTTATCTTCAATAATAAGTATACATGACTCAAAAATAATGTTTTATCACACCAAATCAATAAAAAAAGGTGTATAGACTCATAAAATCATTGTATTATCTCAAATAGGCACCCTAATAATGGTAAATCAAAATTGATGAGCATCTCATTCAAAATGGATTTAAGAGGAATCCTTATGATCCCAATCTCTACCTCAAAAATCAAATAGGAGAATTGGTGATTGTTTTAGTCTATGTCAATGATCTAGTAAATAGTGGAAGTTTAGTATGATTGATGCAATAAATACAAAACTAAAAAGATCATTTGACATGATATATCTTAGGCTACTCCATTATTGTCTTGGATTAGAAGTATGGCAGAAATATAATCACATGTTTGTGATTCAAATGAAGTATGCCAAGGTAATGATCAAGAAATTTATGATGATGTAATACAATATTATTATCTAAAACTTAGAGGTTTTGGTTGAAATATAATTCAAAAACACAAAATAACACAATCATATAATGCTATCTCTGGGAAGAGATGTTTTATTGCTCACAAAATTGTAGAAAACATATGCTTATCTCTAAGACGAGATGTCTGATCTCCTTATTGGGATACATCTATTTTTATACATACTTTGAAGGTAGGATGAGGATGTGGAAGGTCACCAATCTTGAGGGAGATGAAGTGGTTCGACTTCCACAATTTACAACAACATAGAATTCAATAAATTACTTTATTTAGAAACTTTCTATTTTTAGAAAACACTATTAAAATTAAAATTATGGGCACTTCCATTGGGTTTTTGGGGGTCAAAAACCACTAAGCATAGATCATTCCATCTCATCATGTTCTCCTCATTCTTAGCTTTCTAATGGTTTGAATGAGGAGTCAAATAGAGCTATGGTTCAAAAATTATGGCTCCCAAAAGTTCTACCATCAATTGGGGTAGAAACATTGCCTGAATTGTCACTCGAATCACCTATTTATATGCCTATGGAAACAAGGCTTAATTTATCTAAATCAAATCCATCACCTCAATTAAATTATTTAAGATGAATGATAAAAACATAATAAAAAATATTTGATAAACACCAAATCTGATCTTATTATTATTTCAAATCAAGATGAAATATTTATAAATATTGAACAACTATTAAAAGAAAGTTATAACTCCATATCAAGTCAAAAATCATTGGAAAAATCACTCAAAAGAGAGTGATGGGAATTAAATGTAATAAACTACCCAAACACAAGTAGATAACTCAACAACTAAACTAAAGATAATGACAATTGTCTTAAAGATTTTTTATTCTATTTTGAATTGTAATTATGAGAAGACTAATCTGAGAGATGGTGTTTATTAAATATTTTTCATTGTGTTTATCAAAGTTTTTTATATTGTGTTTTGAATTATAATTGTGAGAAGACTGATCTAAGAGTGTATTTTACTCTTGTTAGCTTGTAATAAAATATGAGCAAGTGTTTCTTGGTGGATGTAGCCCATATTGGGTGAACCACATTAAATCCTATCTTCTTATTGTGCATTTTAATTTCTATTATTTATGTATCTCTATTCATATTTATTTTTATTATGATTTTTTAAAATTATTCCACATTAATTTTTTATTTATTCCTAACAACTGGTATTAGAGCTTCAGGTTGTATTTGTCGAAGTGTTGAATTGCAAGAAGGGTTGTTAGTTTAAGTGGGAGCTATGACTGATGATAATAGATCAAAGGTTGAAAATTTCAATGAGCATAACTTTGGTCTATGGAAGATGCAAATGGAGGATTACCTCTCTCAAAAGGACCTCCATTTTCCACTAGGAGAAAAAGTAAAGAAACCAGTGGGTATGACATATGAGGCTTAGGAGCTGCTTGATAGGAAAGCACTCTAGGCCATCCAGTTATGCCTGGCATCTTTGGTCGTATTTAATATATCATAGGAAAAGACCATAGAAGGTCTCATGAATTCATTAGGGAAGCTATATGAGAAACCCTTTGCTTCTAATAAAATATTTTTAATGAAAATGTTATTTAATATGAAGATGTCTAAATATGGTTCAATTGTTGATCATTTTAATGAATTTAATATGATTGTGAGTATGTTGAACTCTATAAAAATTGAATTTTATGATGAAGTCAGGTCTCTACTTATTTTGTGTTCCTTACCAGAGAGTTGGAACAACCCTGTGAATAACTCAATCTTTAACAATGCCAAGTTGAAGTTTGAGGATGTCATAGTAGTAATACTTAGAGAGGAAATGCAATGGAAAAGCTTTGGGGAAACTTCTACTTCAGGGGATGCTTTGGTAGTGGAAATTATAGGGATATAAAATTATAGAGGAAAAGGAAAGCGTGGAAAGTTAAATGGTCAAAAAAGGTCAAAATCAAAGAGAAGGATGGCATGTTGGCATTGTGGAAATATTGGGCATGCGAAGCAAGATTGTTGGGATCTTCAAATTAAAAATAAAAATTAAGAAAACACTAAGGAGGTGAATGTGGTAGCAGGCAATGTTTGTCAGGATACATTAATTCTCTCCATAGATAATATTGTTGAAACTTGGGTTTTATATTCAAGGGCTTCTTTTCATGCTACACCACATAGGCATTATTTTATTGATTATGTTCAAAGGTATTTTGGACATGTTTATCATGGTGATGATAAGCCTTATAACATATTATTAAAAGGATGAGGTCAAGATATAGAATGGGAACACTTGGCTACTAAAGGATGTTAGGCATGTGCCCAAGTTGAGATGAAATTTGGTATCTGTGGGGTAACTAGGTAGTGTAGGTTGTATGCTAACTTTTACAATATATTATTGGAAGGTAGCCAATGGTGTTCTTGTGGTATCAAGAGGTAAAAAGGTTGGTACTTTGTATTTATCAAGTAGTGTTGATTATTTTAATTTAGTTTCTATAGATGTACATGCAACTTTATGGCACAATAGTCTTAGTCATATGAGCTAAAAGGGCATGCAAATTTTGAAGGATAGATTTCCTGGATTGAAAGCATTTGATTTAGATTTTTTTGAAGACTATGTGTATGTAAATAAAAAAGGGTAAATTTTATCAAGGTTAGACCTATGAGGAAGGAGAATAAGTTGGATCTAGTTCATTTAGATGTATGGGGGCTAGCATAGATATCTTCTATTAGTGGATCATTTTATTACGTCACTTTTATTGATGATAAAACTAGAAAATTTTGGGCGTATGGTATTAGGAGAAAATATAATGTGTTTAATACATTTAAAATATGGAAATCCTTGGTTGAGAATGAAACATGTCTCAAGTTAAAATGTCTCAGGTCAAATAATGGTGGGGAATATTACAACAATGAATTTTTTGATTATTGTTCTAGGAATGTAATTCATAGATAGAGGATAGTTATAGGAACTCTACAATAGAATAGAGTGTTAGAAAGGATGAACATGACTATCATGGAGCATGATAGGAGCATGAGGTTACATGTAGGACTACCCCTTTAGTTTTGGGTAGAAGAAGTAAACATGATTATATATCTAATCAATTGAGGATCTTCATCTTCTTTTAACGGAGGCATACCTGAGGAACTATCCTCTGGTAAGGAGGTTTATTATTCCTTTATTAGAGTATTTATATGTGATTTATTTTTTCATATTGATAAATATGATAGGACCAAGTTAGAGGTTAAGTCTAAAAAATACACCTTTATTGGTTATGATGAGGATGACTTTGGTTTTCAGATTTGGAGTCTTAAGGACAAAAAAAATCTTTCGGTCTATGGATCTAATATTTAATGAAAAATTCAATTATAAATAATAGTTGTAGGATTAGAAAGAGGATTCCAAAAAAGAGTACACAATGTTAGAGGACATTGTAGATGGTAAAGTGTCCAAGCAATTAGTTAAGGCCCCTATTCCACAAAAATCCCAAACTCCTGAGGTGAGAAGGTATCTTAGGGTAAGAAGGGAACCTAAATGTTTTTATCCATCTCTTAATTGTTTAGTACTCACTAAAAATAAAGAGCTAGAGTGATTTGAAGAAGCCATGCAGATAGATTTTAGGAAGAAGTGGGAACAAGCAATGGATGAGAAGCATCAATCTCTCATGGAAAATAAGACTTGGGATTTGGTAAACCCACCTGAAGGTAAGAGAGATTTGTAGAACAAGTGGGTGTATAAAATTAAAGAGGATGATGAAGGCAAGGAAAGGCAAAAGGAATAGTTAGTGTTAAAGGGGTTTTCAAAAAAGAAGGGAATTGATTTTGATGAGATTTTTTCTTCAGTGGTGAAGATGACTTCTACTAGGACTTTTCTTGGGATAGTGGCAATGAAAGACTTGCAATTAGAACAACTAGATATGAAGACTACATTTATTCATGGTGATTTTGAGGAATAATTATACATGTAGCATCCATAGGGATATTAGGTCACAAGGAAGAAAAACATGGTGTGTAAACTGAAGAAGAGCTTGTATGGCCTAAAACAAGCTCCATGATAGTGGTACAAGAAATTTGATAGTTTTATGATGGAGCAAGAATACTCCAGGTGTCATTCAAACCATTTCATATATATCAAGAAGTTTGATAATGGTAGTTACATTATTCTATGTCTGTATGTGGATAAAATGTTGGTTGCAGGTAAGAACATTCATGAAATAAAGGTATCAAAGGAACAAATTAGTAATTATTTTAATATGAAGGATTTATGGGAAGCAAAATAAATCCTTGGTATGATAATAAATCAGGATAAGAAGGAATAAAATCTGAATTTATCTCAGGAAGAGTACATTAAAAAGGTCTTGGAGAGGTTTAGTATGCAAGATGTTAAACCGGTTGGGACTCATTTGGTAGGCCATTTCAAGTTATCAAAGAAGTGGTCTCCCAAGATAGAGAAGGAGAGAATATAGATGTCCTATGTACCTTACTCATCAATAGTTGGCATTCTGATGTATGTCATGGTGTGCACTAGGCTAGATATTTCCCATGTAGTGGTAGTAAGTAGGTACATGAGTGATCTAAGTAGAGAGCACTGGTAGGCAGTGAAGTGGATCCTTTGGTACTTGAGAGGGACAATGGGGATAGTTTTAATCTATGGTGGATTAGACAAACTTTGCATGGTTATGTATATTTAGACATGGTTAGATATTTAGATAGTAGGAGGAACATAATAAGACATGTATTTATTGTAGGTGACACAACGGTGAGATGAATTTTATGACTACAAAATCTTATGGCTTTATCAACCACAGAGGCTGAGTATGTTGCTACCACAGAGGCAAACAAAGAGATGATTTGGATAATATAATTTATTTAAGAGTTGGGGCATAAGCAGGATGAAGGGAAGCTATGTAGTGATAGTTAGAGTGCTATACACCTAGTAAAGAACTTTGATTTCCACTCTAGTATGAAGCATATATAGTTGAGGTACCATTTCATCAAGACAACTTTGGAGGAAGAGAAGTTGAAGTTAGAGAAGATTCATACCAGTTAGAATCCTGTAGACATGATGACCAAGGTGGTCACAAGGAAGAAACTAAAGCTATGTTTAGAAATGGTTGGCCTTCACAAACGATAGTGAAGGGTTAATAAGCCTAATCAGAGCAAACAAGTCTCCAAGTGGGAGATTGTTATGTTGTGGATCCTATTTCCATATTACAATGTATTTCAAATATTGTACATTAAAATGTACTATACACTCTTAATTTATTCTTTTTTGGAACACAGATACATGGTTTAACTATACTTGTATATGTGTGGTATCATCACCCATTATTAATGGGGAACCATTATGGGTTGACTTGGCCCATGATTTTGGCACCCATAGTTTTATAAAATCACTATGTCAATTACTTATTGATGTATTATAGATGGACATATAGTAGGTAATATATCAGATGAACTAGGTTTGAGAAGGTGAACAAAGTGTGTGAATTCAAGTGTGAATTTGAGAGAGTTTGTTGAGCTCAACTCCAAATAAAATTTTTACATTATAATTGTGAGAAGACTGATCTGAGAGTGGATTGTACTCTTGTTGGCTCGTAATAAAATCTAAGAAAGTGTTTCTTGGTGGATGTAGCCCATATTGGGTGAACCACATTAAATTATTTATTCTTGTTGCACATTTTAATTTCTATTCTTTATGTATCTTTATTCATATCTCTTGTTATTATGATTCTATGAAATTATTCCACATTAATTTTTGATTTATTCCTAACATGGTCAATTTTCTTATTTCCATTAATCTTACATCTTTAACTTAGATCATTGTCATTTCTAAACTCAGTTAACACACCTAGCTTATCTTAGAGTGCCCTATATGTACAATTCATCCTAAACCATTTAGGATATAAATAAGAGACCATTGAAAATAATATAATATTAAGTTCTAGACCTAGAATAGAGCTAAGCATTGAGTTACTTTATTCATCCATACTTAAAGTTGAGTTTTATTGAGTAATATCTTACACACTTGTGATAGATTTATGCATCTTGGTATCTCATTATCCCCTTGTATCAAATGAATATTTTATCTTTCATGTAGTTGCATAATCACTTCTAGGGAAGAGGAGGTTCAAAACTAATTGCACTAGTTATTCCATTTACACTCACTCATAACTACATGGATGTTTCAATCCAACATGTGGGATACATAGTTTACAACATTGCTTCAGAGGTTGCTTGACACCATAACCCATTTGTTTGTTTTAAGTATCAAGCTGGTCAAGGATAAGGAATCTATAATTCAAAACATTTTCCCTCACAAAATAAAAAAGTGCAAGGAAAATTAGATTAAAAATTAAGAGGTGAACTAGTGATAAAAAAGGTTTGAAAACCCTACACATGTTAGAATTTTTTGCAATAGAGACAAACCTAGCAGTGCAAATATGCCCAACACGAGTCTACCCAGGTCAAACTTGTGTATAATGTGATTTTATTTAGGATGATCCAAGGGTTAAATATGGGTTTATAATATTGAACAATCATCCTAAAAATTCATATTCCATATCCAAATTCTCATATTTCAATTACAAAAATAAGGTGTGATCATTCATAATTATTATGTACTTGTTTTGCATGACATAGTTGTTAATCACTTGGTCTTGTTACTATTATTAGCCAATTGAGTATATTTGATTCTGACATTTCATAGATATATTTTTATATCTATTCCTTATAATATTTTATTCCTTATTTTTATTAAAACAAGAATTAGGGTAAACAAATATTATCATTATTATTAAGCTATGTTATATTTAAGGTGCTTAGAGTTATTAAAGGGTTAAATCATGAGTTATGTAGGGTTTGTGGTTTTACTATAAGGGGTGGAAAAAATATAAATAATGTATATTTTACAATTTCAACTTCTAATAAAAACAAATAACCAATATTTTCTGAGAACTTCTATGTTAAAGGAATTTTTTCAAGTGTAATCCACTCTTGGACCTAAGTAGGTGCCCCCATTTTCTACTTTCTCATTTTTTATACTCTATGTTTTTAGGTTTTTTTTATATTGTTCTTTAAAATTCTTAAAAAATATCAACTTCTCTATAAACCATATTAAAATTATTAACTCTTTCTTTAAATAATGTGATAAAGTTAGTGATACTCTTTGATATAAATTACTTGAATGGCATAAACTAGATTAATATTAATAACTCTTAATTTATTTTCTCCTTTCTCTATACATTAGATTGAATTTTTTTTTTCTTTGGATCTTGACTTTGATTAATTATTAAGTCATAACTTATACCCATTACAATTAGAATAGCTATAAGACTAGTAATTGCACTTAAAAGGTGCAACGAAGATGATAATAGAGGCAAAGATAAACCAACAAGAAAGAACGAGATAGAAAACAAGAATAATAAATTTGAAGCCAAAGGAATTGGAAAACCAAAATAGTGCATGAAGGCATGTGTAAGAAATGAAGATAAATAAATATCAAAAGTACAATTTCAATATAGAGTGAATTATTTAGATGAGAAGGAATAATATATATGCATTATCTTGAAATCTTGTATATATATGAAAATAAAAAGGATGAGAGATGTAAAGGTATTGAAATGAGTATACTCTTGATATTAAAATTAAAATTAAATCCTTGTCATTTAGTGTTATCAATGTCAATTGTCTATTTTGACAATGTTAAACCTTGTGAATTATGTATTGTTATATCCCAAACCATTTTTAATGAGAGTTGTTTTTTATTTACATGAGCAACAAGTGGGATTGGAAAATGCTTAGGATTGTTTAAATCCTATGTTGGGCATGTATATTTTTTGAATTGGATAACCTCAAACATTGGAAAATAAAGTGTATTTTCTCTATTTTTATAAACAATAGCATCAATTTTATGGAGACTAGCATTTACCAAGAAAACCTCCACCCAAAAATTAGACATAAGCATAAATTTCTATCCCTTGCACTAAATAATTTTTTCCGCTAATTGATCATCATCAAGATCTCCCAAGGTTTTTTATTTGGTATGCTATACATTAATATATGTAGTTAGAGTATTCAAAGATTTCAATGTTTATTTATTATGTATTATAGCCAAATTATTTGTTGCATATAATTGTGTTGAAGAATGGAATTAAGATTTTTATTTTTGAGATAACCATGTATTTTTTTGAGACATGAGAATATCCAAATATTCAATTTTTGTTTTAACATTTATAATATTTATTAAGAGGATTTAAAACTCCACTTGGCATGGATTAGACCCTTGTTGGTGGAAAATTGTGTGCAATATGAAATCAATGTTAGAGCTTCACCAAAGGGTTAAATCATATGATATTCCTACATATATTGGTATGTCCTAATCTAGATGGATTTATCCCAATTCACCAAGGAGGACAATTGAAATTTTTATACAAATAATATTTTGAACTTTTATCAAATACTAATGCTTTACATCTTGCATGAACCCATCGCAACTTAATCTCTCTGAGTGCACACTCTAAGGGGTGCACTGAGAAAGGGGTGGGCAGACCTTTGGTGCTTCACAGGACTATTGTCCCTTATTGACACATTACTACCAATCCAACTAGATCCAAAAACTTTTCCCTAAGCTATTTCTCTTCCCTTGAGTATTCCTCTAGTCTTTTCCTCTTTCATTCCTCCTTTTCTTGTCCTAAAATTCTTTTGGATTGTTGATTGTACTGGGTCAATTGGGTCAACCCAATATAATTTATGGGTATTCTTTACTTTCTTATCTTATTAACCCTTTGGATGACCTAGCTCAGACTTGGTAAATTATCCTTGAAAACACACTAGGTTGACTAGGTTAACCCCATATAACTCTGATGTTACTAGAAGGATTTATGGTAAGATCTACCTATAAATACAAAATCATTTCGGTCATTATTCATGTGTGAAATCAAGAGTTATTATTTGCTCACACTTCTTCAAAATCTACTCTTCCACCATTCTACTTAAGGGGACTTAGTTTAGGTTTCTTATTTTGGAGAATTTAGTCTTGGGGATAAGTCTTGGATGCTTTGGCCTTTTTTAGTGATCCTTACAAACCAAAACATCTTGCAAAACCATTTTGGCCAAGGGAGAGATTGAGTCTCGATGGGTTCACATTCAAGTAAGTATATTCTAACTTTTTTCTCCTCTCTTTTAGTAGATAGAATTAGCATAAGTGTTGGCTTGAATAATACTATCTTTCATATTTTATGTATTAGGGTATTACTCATACTTACTTTAATTTAAGTTCCCTATGCATGTTTATTTTATTGCTTCTAACCCCCACTTTGTGCCACAAGATTTGGTGTGCACTAGATTAGATTTAATTTCTTACTATTAGAATAAAGGGAATGTTTTAAACCGTAGGACTCAATTAGGTTTGTTATGTGATTGTGTTAGACTGTAGGCTTTGGAACCCTTCCTAGCATGATATGTTGTGACAAGTGATACAAGTGATTCCCTAATCGGGTCTAGAAGATCCCCATATTGGTCATGCTCCCACTTAACAAGTGTATCCCAATTGAATGTGTAGGTATGATCTATCTTATCCTATCTAGGATTACTACATATACATGATGCATTTCTAATTGCATACATTATGGTGAACCTGACGTGAACTAAACCTTATAGGATTTGTTCACTTTTACCTTCATTTATTTCATTCTTTTTATCATAATTTTTTCACTTATTTCTTCCCTATTTTCATTCTCTAAGTCACCATGAATCCAACTTATTTTATGGTTTGTAAAATGGATGAGTAGAACCAAAGATATAGGCAAAACAAAAAATCTACCTTTTTCAACCCCTATTCATTGTACTGGAATGACCTAGTTGAAATTGGACAATATGCATCTCCTTTTTCATATTTTTCCTACCTCTATTCATTGTACTAGATTAACCCAATCAACCCTGTATATTTTATAGGCCTTAGCTTCTATACTGGATCGACCTAGTTGGCCCTATATAATTTGGATCTCTTTTTCCTACCTCTATTTACTGTACTAGATCTACCCAGTCAGCTCTGTATAGTTTATAGGCCCTATTTTCTATACTAGATCGATTAGGTTGACCCTATACTATTTTTTACCTTCTTTGCTTTTTGGTTTAGATTTTTACTTTCCCTATATGTTTGATTTAACTCTATGTTTTTCATTTTTCTTACTAAACATTCTTTTCCTTTCTTCAAGCATCATGTCTCCTATTAGACTCTTCTTGGACACCTTGAATCCATTTAGACACTACATGGGATTCTATTTACTTATTATCTCTTCCTATCTTTTCTTATTCTTTTTAGCTTGTGGGGCATTTTGCAATGCCAATCCATAAATTACTCTAGCCTTTGGGGAATCTTGAAATGCCCACCCAGATTCATTTTAGACTTTGGGGAATCTTGTGATGCCATCCCTACATACACTTACCCTTTGGGGCATCTTGTGATGCCCACTCTTATTCTCCATTATATGCTATCAAACTAATTCAACTTCAAGAAACCTTCCAACACACATAGGCTCATCTCTCACATTCTCATCCTTGATATAGACATTAATGTAGGATCATTTCCTTCTTATCATGTTTTCTATCAATATCTAATTAATAGTTTTTGTAGGTTACCTAAGCATGAGTCTCTCCCTCTAAAATAGTTTCCTTCCTTTCAAAAACCTTTAAGTCCTTATTTTTGGACTTTTGGTTTCTTGATGTACCATAGTCTTCTTTATCTTCTTACATTTTCTCTTATTTTTTGCACCTCTTAGGTTTTTATTTTTATGAGTTACTTTGTAAGACCACGGATAAGACTTAACATCCCTAAAAAAACCACCATATTTTAATCATTTTTTTTTCTTGTTGTTGATTTCCAATGTTGTTTTAACATCCTTTAGGTTTTTCTTTTATGAACTGCTTTGTAAGAAGGCTCCCTCACCTTACTTTTATTTTTGCTTATCAACACCCTCATGGGTCTCTCTTTTATGAGTTTATTTGTAATACCATGGATATGACCCAACCATCCTCATAAAATTACCATCTTTTCATGTTCTTGATCCTTCTTTTTAAACTTTAGCTTTTGCTTATTTTGTTAGATGAAATTTACACAACAATCTATGTTAGCTTGTTTTCCCCCACTTCCCTCCTTCTTATGATAAGGAATCACATTTTAATATCATTGTATCCTTTTTTTTCCCTTTGTCACATTTTTTTTAATTTCAAGTAATTTAAATTGTTCTATGTGTCATTCCTCTTGATTTCCCCTTCCTTTCATCTCCGCATTAGATAAAACAAGGTCAAAGTTAAGATAGCACTTTTATTTCACCTAGATTTACAAGACTCTTAGATCCCATGTTCTTTAAGGTTCTCTCTCCTAGCAAATTTATCCCAAGTTTTCAAATGAAAGTCATCTTTAACACCCATGTTTAGTTTTCCAAATTTATATGGACGAGGAATAGAAAAAGCCATCAAGAAAGTTAAAAGCCAAATCATTTTAAATAAAAGACAATGATATCTATAAGGCAACATACAAATCTTAAAAGTCAAAATCACACCAAAATATGTGATTTCAATCACATCTCCTATCTCCAATCAAAGCTCAAACTCCATAGTTAGCTTCACATAAAGTCAAAGTCCTTTGGGGTGCAATAGGCTAGTAGATTAGAATAGGGGATTTTGAAAAACTCTATGGTGTTACTTTCTCATACAAGTACCTAATCTTCACAGTAGACTGATGGCTCTATAAGGGATCCCAAAGAATGGGGAACATGTTGTGGGAAAGTAGGTCCATTTTAATTTTCATGCATATAGCCTTCATGGGATGATCTATATACTCCATTTATTGACCCAAGACTTGTGTCACTAAGAGAAGTTCTTCAGAGTGCCTAAGGTTGAAAGTCCTCTTATTTTGACAAACCTAATTTAAGTGTCTTGAATTCGATAAAGAGTTCCTCTACCTTAGTTTTTCCTTCATTCTCCCTTCCACCCATTTAATTTCCCCCCCCCCCCCTTGATAGACAAATTTTTATTCTAAATCTATTTTTCCTTCTTTAATTCCTTCTTCATCACCTCTTAAAAGCATGCTAGCACTACTTTGTTTTAGTTTTATCTATCCTTAGAGAAAAACAACATGTTTTAGTAACTATGGATCCTTCTTTATTTACACCATAATTTTACATTTTCTACACTTAATTTACTTTACTTTTACCATTTGTCATGATTTTTTTGTCTTGATGTTATAGTCACCTAAGTTCATACACTTTTTCCATTGTTGAGTGTGGTTGGATTGTTACTTCTCACTCAACAATGTTGTTTTCCCTTTTATGCATCCTTTTTCCATTGATGATTGAGATGTGTATTGTTACTTCTCATTCATTAATATTGTTTTACCATTTTGTTTAGTCTTTTACTATTTATTTATTTATTTTACCATCCTATTTGACATATATCCTGGGTTTAATTTGGTGAGTATGCCTATCTTACTTAAGGATAGCTTGTTTGAGTTTTTTGGTCTTTAGTAGCCTTGGATTTTTGGTTACCCAATTTAATCTTGTTGTTTGACTTGTTCATTTGATCTAACATATCACCTATCACCCCAAATTACCAAATTTCCCAAGTATATCATGTCCTCATAGCACCAACTATCTTAGCTTTTCTTGCATTTTTTTTGTTTTTGCTCTTTAGTTTTGCCTTCTTGGGTTTCTCAAAAGTAGTCTTTGCAACCCACACAATCAAAATTAACAACACAACAGATAACCATCCCATGATAAAGGTAAGTCAAGGTACACATTGAATTTACTTTTTAGTTATTTAATTTTTAGATTTGTTTCCCTTTTCAATCATTTACTTTCAGATATTTTTAATTTAAAATAATACAACTTTTTTTAGCATTAATGTTATGTGTGTCCTTATGTTCTTTCTCGAAGCACCATCCCCTATTACACCTTAGTGACACATGATGATCTTTGAGTGGGGCATATATATACACATAATATTTTCAACTTTTATCAAATAATGATGCTTTACATCTTGTAGGAACCTATCATGACTCAATCTCTCTGAGTGTGCACCCTAAAGGGTGTATCGAGAAAGGGGTGGGCAAACCTTTGGTGCTTCATAGGATTGTTGTCCCTTATTTACATATTATTACCAATCTAAATAGATCTTAAAACCTTTCCCTAAGCTATTTATCATCCCTCGAGTATTCCTCAAGTATTTTCCTCTTTCATTCCTCTTTTTCTTGTCCTAAACTCATTTTGAACTTTCCATTGTACTAGGCCGACTGGGTTGACCTAATATAGTTTAGGGGTATTCTTTACTTTCTTAACTTATTATCCCTTTAGCTGACCAAGATCAGACTTGGTAAATTGTCCTTGAAAACACATTAGGTTGACTGGGTCAACCCTATATAACTAAAGTTCCCAAAAGGATTTAGAGTAAGATCCACTTCTAAATACAAAATCATTTTGTTTATTATTCATGTGTGCAACTAAGAGTTCTTATTCACTCACACTTCTTCACAATTTGCTCTTCCACCATTCTACTTGAGGAGACTTAGTTTAGGTTTATTATTTTGCATAATCTAGTCTTGTGGATAAGTCTTAGATGCTTTGGCCTTTCTTAGTGATCCTTATAAACCACAACAACCTCCCCCTTTGGCCAAGGGAGTTATTAAGTCTCGACTAGTTCACATTTAGGTAAGTATATTCTAACTTTGTTCTCCTCTCTTTTAGTAAATATAAGTAACATAAGTGTTGGCTTGAATAATAATATCTTTCATATTTTATTTATTAGGGTGTTACTCATACTTTAATTTAAGTTACCTTTACATGTTTGTTTTATTGCTTCTAACCCCCACTTTGTGCCACAAGCTTTGGTGTGCACTAGATTAGATTTATTTTCTTACTATTAGAATAAAGTGAATATTTTAAATGTTAGGAATCAATTAGGGTTTTTGCATGATTGTGTTATAATGTAAGCTTTAGAACCCTTCCTAACATGATATGTTGTGACAAGTGATATAAGTGATCCCCTAATCAGGTCTTGTGGATCCCCATATTGGTCATGATCCCACTTAACAAGTGTATCCCAATTAGAAGTGTAGGTGTGATCTATCTTATCTAATATAGGATTAATCCATGACATGATGCATTTTTTATTGCATAAAAAATCTACCAAATAATTCAAATTTGTGATGGGGAAAATCTCACACAAATGTTGGTTAATATGTGTCAACATTTTTGGTCCTTAAAAACTAATTTCATCAATGAGAATGTAGTGGGAATGTTCAAAAATTATTTTAGAGTTAAATGTGCCTACTCTTCAAGTGGTTTCATTTCATTTATAGGTATGGGAATGATTGCATGTATTTTTGAATCATTAATGTTAAAATTTGCAATGCTAGTTAGAACAAGCTATAATAAGGGGGATATATTATAATTTGCATGTAAACTCAATATGAGCTTGTTTCTATTAATAAAATATGGTTTCCATGTATTAAAATTCCCTTATATTATCATTTTCAATGGAATTATTATATCTCATTGAGTGAAGTGGTGTAAAATTATGTCAACTACAACTTTTTGTTTTGTAGAAAAAGTAGCAAGAGTGAGTAAGATGGAGAAATAGATATGAGGGATTTATAGGGTTGCTTAAATGATTTATATAAAAGAGTTAGTTGTTTATTATAATTATGGGTGAACATTTATTCTATTTCCAATTATGATGCATGTCAAAATCATGATGGCCAAACATGTCAAATTCAATTATTTCAATATCATTAATGGGATGGAGTCATGTTGAGACTTTTCAATCATCAAGTTATTCAGATCCATGGCCAATGATGACATCATTTCAAGAGTCATCATTTTAATTTGTTTCATACCAAAAAGGTATATGGTCAACATGTCATAGATGGTAGGAATTCTCTCTAAATTCCTAAGTTACAATAATTTCTTTAGTGGATCCACTAATGTTTGCAATGATGTTTTGAAATGGTTGTCTAAGAGGAGCTCACTCTAACAAAGTGTTTCATAATAATTCAAATATTTTTATGGGATCAAAAAGTATCAAGGGTATACATGAAAATGGTTGGTATTTCTCAATTTTTCCATTTTTGAATGTGATAATTTTTGTAATAAGGCCAACATCTTGCAGCATCATTAAGTAATAGTGGTTCTAATAAATAAGGGTGATCCATGTATGCATAAATGAATATTTAAGTTATAATAAAATCATTCACAATCAAGGAGACATGTCATAAAACCATATCTTCAACATTAGATGAAACAAATGACCGTCTACACAAAAAAATGGGTAATTTTGGCAATACGTAGAATGTGTAGTCACTCAAATTTGGGCATAAATACTTGATAATGTTAGTTTTTTCCCACTTTCACTTTAATTGACTTGAGCACTTAATTTGAACCTATTTCACCACCTCATTATATCCTAAGCACCTATATGGACCTATTCATTTCTAAATTTCTATCTTACATAGAATGTTTTAATTTTATCAAAACACCTATAAGCATATGTATGAACATCCTTAGACCCAAAATTCACACATTTCTATTAAGGACAAGATCTAACGATAAGGGAAAATAATAGTAGATATTTTTATCCCTTACAATTTGACCCTACCTTAACCCTTCTAATGGTTAATTTTTAATTTTGAACCCTCCCTTATCAGTTGGTTTGTATTTTTAGGACAGGTAGTGTGAGTTTTTCCTCTTTTAGATTGCTATAAAGGCACACTTAAGTCACCTATTATACCACTTGGAAATTTAAATACAAAGGCATACTTACACTATTGAAAATTGACCAAAGCTTCCCTATTCTTTCCATATCTAATTTTAATTATCTGAAGTAATCCTTAGCCAAGTTAGGAGACTATTTTATCCAATCCAAAGCAAATAACAATCAAGTATTTAAGCAATCTTTAGATGTAGTCATATAGTCAAAGGAGCATAATTCCAAGAAGCATAATTCCACAAATCACTATAAGTGGGAAAATGACATGGGCTTGATTTCCCTCTTAGAGTATTGGATACATAGGTAATGATTAATCATCACGGGGGTGATTAATGCTAGCTCAACCTATTACACTCCCCCATTTTTTTATTTACATGTTTTCAGAAATTACAAGCCCTATCATGGTTTCAACTTTGAATAATTAATTTCAAGATATTTTAAATCCATATGAAGGCAAAATATTTTCACATAGGTGTGATTTAAGTTACTTTAAATGATCATGCCTTGATTTCATGATCAGCACTAGAGAACATAATCAACCAACTTAGGACTATAGTGCTAGTTGATCTTGTCGTAGTTTGGACAAAGTTGTCCTTTACCAATTTCCATACCAATCTATATGAATTTTTAGAATAAGTGCCTTTTGATCATTTTTAGTCACTATTCAATTTTACCCAATCATATCATATATAGTAAACAAATAAATATTCATTATTATCCATAGTTAGTCTTCTTTCATTTGATCATAATTTGTTATTTTTAGTGTTTTTATTTCATTAAGATTATCATAAGTTGATTTACCACATTTTACTTTACTTTATTCAATTAATCTAAATAGGGTTAATTATGGCATTAATTAAAAATTAAGATAAAACTTATTGGTTAACATGATGTTTATTTGAGCATTACTTCCAAAAAAACTTCCTAGGGTTTAGATAAATTCTTGAGCATCTAACACTAAAAGAACTTTATTTTGACCTTGGATCTAATATATAAAACTAAAATAACCTAAATTTGACCTCAAATTTAATAATTGGCTATAAAATATATTTCTTTTGGCCTTGGATATGATATCTGACACTAAAATCACTTTCTTTGACCTTATATTTCAAGGATTTACCAATCTCCAACACAAAAAATATCATTTCATTTCTAAATTTTTTTTCAGGTTATTATTTAAAATATCCTTTCTTTGTTATTTTTATATGCCATATAAAATACCTACCTCCTTTATTCCTTTATGGTCTAGTGCTAGGTTAAGTGGGGTCCATATTGAACACATTCAAATCCCTTTGACCCCTATTAAAATGGATTCTTATAACACAAAAAATTGGTTCTCTTTCTTTTGATGAAAAAATTGTTCAAGAATATTTTCAATAAGATAATCATACTAAACAAGTCAAGATGATCATAATGCATAAGATAATTATGAAGGCTCAAATAGGATCCATCCTGATGAACTTAATGGAGTAGATCATGCATAAGTCCAACATTTATCCACATTCAAAGAACTTTGTCAAATGCCACAAGATATTAAAAATAATTGAAGTCATTTTAGCTTCAAATAATGCACAAAAAGAAAAAAAAACTACTTTAAATGCACCACAAGAACCACTCTTTCGCATTTTTAACCCTACCATATGTGTTGTTAATTCTACTATTGATATTGTTATTATATATACACCTTTGGATTTGGGGGAAACACAATGATTGAAATATATATCTATGCCAATGCCTAACCAAATGACTCATACATGACATTTGATAGCTACACATACCACATAACATAATTTTCCTACTGCACAATCCTTTGTGTAAACTATTTCACTTTTGCATGCTCAGGTGTTTCTATTAGAGCAAGGTATACCAAAAACTAACCAATCAATAGATTCCTAAGCCTTTCTTAATGATAAGTTAACACCTAATATTGTATCATATCCTTTACCAACATGATTTATAGTTTATAAACTTACATTAGATTAAGGTGAAGGAGATACAAAAAAACATCTTAGATGTTTTCATGTGGCATGTTTGGATTATGTTTTCAATGACAAGTTGCTAACTAAATTATTTTTGAGAAGTTTTAAAGACTATGCTTTGCATTGGTTTTTGTAGATACTAAAATTGAATATTCATAGTATCTCAATCTTTTAAATTTGACAAATATAAATCAAGGCTCTATCCTTTAGTTTTAGACCTCTCTACTACTGAAAGGTTCGTATTCATAATCTCATTGTGCGTAATTACTTATCTCTTAGTCTAATCCATATCATTTTGATGACTCAGGATCTTGCACTACACATAAAGCTCAAAATGTGATATACATCCTTCACTGTCATTTTTATATCCACCCCTATTTTTTATCCCTCCAGACACTACTGGGCATAGAGGAACACTACCACCAATGGTAGTGTCTAGATCCTTTTCTAGTGTCTAGTTACCAAAAGTCATCCAAATTTAAAATGTTTTGAAACTTATGAATCACCCTATTTGTCTTATTAAACCTTGTAGATGATATATATGGATTATATAACACTTCAATCTTGTACACTTGGTAAACTTAGAACTTGGTTGTTCCTCTAAGTTTTGGACCTTTTCCACTTTTCAAAGTCTCACATCTGCTCTATCTTGTGCCCCTTGGCCTATATCTTAGTATAACCAATATTATGTTGATAAAAAATACCTTCTATCTTTCCCATAATTCTTAAAACCTACTTATCTTCCACCTCTGCAAGTTCTAAGTTTGTACCTACTTCCCTACTACCGAGACATTAAAATCTAGGGCAAACACTAGCATCGATGCTAGTGTCTTAAACTGATGCAAGTGTCTAGTGCCTTAAATTCATCTAATTTTCAAATGAATCATTTACTAATGGTTGGCCTAAGTGATTTGATATGAGTTACTTCACCAAAGGGATTGATATAAATCCAAGATCAACCCTCATTCATACCTCACCTAGAAACTTCTTACCTCTTCACTAGGTAAACTTATAAAAGGCATTATATCAAGCACTCAAGGGAGAAAATATTCCCTATTTTATCTAATTTCTATATCAATCATAGGGGCAACACATATATAGGTCAAAAGTGTTTAAGGAGTAACCTAAGAGCCCAATTTTCCATGTTACAAGCTAGGTCACTATTGTAATTACTTTCCACATACTGCATGATTCACACACAAGACAATATGGATGGGATAAGAAAATTAATATGAGGACCTCTTTAGAGTATTAGATATGTAGGTATCACACATTGATAGATGGGTCTTTGGGGTCAGCTCGACACTATGTTCCCACTGACCCATTTTCCCCCAAGGTCACCATGAAGATGAAGAACTAGAGTTTTGCCATTTCATGAAGAGCAAAAATCCATGACCCAGATGTGAATACCCAAAATCAAAGGTAAAGATAAATATAGAATCATCTATGCAGTCACATCATTTTCTATCAAGTATTTCATATAAGACACTTGCATCGAACTTAGACAATAACATCGATGTAACCATCCCAAGATGACATAAGTGTCCAAAGCTCTAGAAGTACTTAATATAGAATCAAATAGTTTTTATAGAATCATATTCCAATTTACTTTGTGCATGTTCCAGATCTAACAATGTATTAACATCAGAACCAACTAATTACATTACTTTTTGTTCATTTTCATGTATAGTTTAGTTTACTTTCTATATTTAGCCTATTATCAGTTTTATAAAATTAACATATGTTATAAATGATTTTAGCACCTAATTGGATTAATATAGATATAATTATCACCCTTGTGTATTATCATTTCTATATACCCCTTTAAAAGTAATTTAAGGCTAACACCAAGTCTTTAGACCAACCATTTTAGGGTTAAACTATGTTTAGATTTAGTTTTTACTACTCAAAAACTATGAAATTGTTTACTCAATAATGAGGTTCATGTTATAGTTAAAGAAGATCCATTAATTTTCCTTATGAATAAAACATACCTAATTAGCCACATAGAAAAATGGGTAATGCATCTTACAGATTTTGATCTAAAATTTATAACCCAAAATTCAATAAAAGGACAAGTTATAGTCGACCAATTGGTTGTGGCTCATTTACCAAATTTAGTTCCACTCACCAAATATTTATGAGATGATTTTGAAGAATATAATCTATCTTCCAATCCATGGATAATGTTCTTTGATGAATCAAAATGTATAATAGGGGTAGGTGTTGGTATTGTATTTTGTACCCTGATGGTGAACACATGCCTTTCTCTTACAAATTAGCCTTTTCTTTCACCAATAATATAGCCTAATATGAGGCCTTGATCATCGGATTCTCCATAGAAAATAAGCTTCATATAAGAGACATCTAAGTTTTTGGCAATTCCCATTTGGTTTTCAATCAAGTTACTAATCATTACCAAACCAAATAAGAGTATATTTTTCTATATAAATAAATAGAAGATAAACTCATAGGGACATTTGGCACATTTTGTATTGATATTATTCCACGTAAATATAACTACCATGCAGATGATATGGCAAGTGCAACATCCTTGATGACTGTTGATGATGATGATAATATAGACTTGATAATATTATAGCTACAAAATCCTTCCATTTGTTTTGATAAATGAATGCCTTGGATATTCTTACTATTACTCATAGTACTATAAATATAAAATGGTATAATAATATATATAATTTTATTTATCAACCTATATACCGGACCATTTTACATGAAATGATAAATAAAAATTGAAATATGAAGAAATATGTTATATTACCATTGGAAATGATTTATTCAAATGAAGTTTTGTTGGGTAATTACTATGATGCTTAAACAAAGATAAGTCTCACACTACACTCTTGGAAATGCATGGTAACGAGTGTGGTGGGGATTTCAATAGGTGTGTCATGTCTCCAAAACTATTACAATAAGGTTATTACTAGCCTAAAATGTAATAATAATGTATCGAATATGAAAAAATATGTTTGCTAAAAATATGATAATTTGAATCATGTGTCATCACATGAGGTACAACCAATTATTTCACCATGGCCTTTTTCCTTAAGGGGCTTTAACTTAATTAGAAATATAAACCCAATATCCATTAGTGGACATAAATTCATCATCACAGCCACAAAATATTTCATCAAATGGGTGGAATTAATTCCACTTGAGTTTACCATAAGGGATGACATATGCAATTTTTTAATGACCAATATTATTTCATATTTTGGCATATTCTCAGCTATTATTTCTGATAATGGATCATCATTTAAAAACAAGATGGTAAAATGATTTTGTAGTACATAAAAAATTAAGCATACCTTTACTACACCTTATTACCCATAAGGCAATGGATAGGTAGAGGCAACTAATAAGATAATTGTCAAAATACTTGGCAAAATAGTTGAATGATATAACACTAATTAGCACCAACATATGGTATATGCTCTATGGGCATACCAAACTAGTGTACGCACACCTACTTAGGCCACACCTTAATCTTTGGTCTATGTTATAGAGGTAATATTATCAATTGAACTTGAGATACCTTATTTTTGTGTTTCTCTTAAATACATCATCAAATATAATGAATATGGTGAAAAGAGATTACATTAGTTAGATAAATTGAGTGCCAAACACAAACAAGCTACTGAGCACTTACATGTTTATTAGGATTGTGTAAAATGAGAATATAACAAAAAGGTTTGGCCATGTGACTATGATATGGGTGACCTAACACTAAAATAAAATAAAAATAATATCAATGTAAAAAATACAAAAAATGAAAGTTCAAACCAAATTGGTTGGGACCATTTATAATTACATAAAATCTAGGAAAATGTGTATACTACCTTTCTACACTTGAAGGAAATAATTTAAAAATATTAATAAATATTATGCACTTACATAAATATACTACATGATAACCAAACCAAAATACCAAAAAAAACACAAACATTCAAAAATTACAAAAAAAATTGGCACTTGCATGTTTTATTGGCTCCTTAGCATCTATGTGTTAGTTTCATGTTAACAGATGGGATTTTTAGTTACTCCTACATACACATGTGTGTCACACTTCTATTTGAGTGTGAATGAATATACAAATACATGATATATTACTATTTCAAATGTTGGGCCTTCCCTCTACTCATGTCATGCAAACATTGGGAACATCCACTTCTTTGATATTGATACACATAGGTTTTATGGTATGATGATCACATTTCATTATCATGTTTGATCTTACATATGTACTTACCCATGCCTTTATCCATGATTATAGCTTACATAGGGTACTTGATATCCTATACACTTGACATATTTTCCTAACACATTTTATCCATAGGCTACTATGATATGTTTATGTTGGTTGCTTATGATTTAATTTATGCACTTCTTTGAGTTTTTTGCCTTGTTATTGTGTTCCTTGTTTGAGCATTTAAATATGCTCCTTTACTTGTGTCCACCATGCTTATGTATGCTTTATTTGAAATTTTCATATGTCAGTGTTTATTATATGGGCATTTGAAAATGTCCTTATTGATTTTATGGACATTTGACTAAGTCATGTCCCTTTGATTGTGTGGCATTTGAAAATACCCTTTGTTTGCAGTCTCCTTAGACCATTGACTTTTCTTTTGATTTTGAGTGATCTTATGTGTGTCCTTATTTGATTATTAGGATTATATTGTTACTATATACATGTTTCCATGATCCTTATCATGCATCTTAGGCTTTCATGTGATCACATTGGTTTAATGTGCTTCAATGCTATATCTACCTAGACATGTTCTTTATATATGCTATAGGATTTTATTCACATATTATATAATTATCTTATCCTTTTGAGGTGAGTTAACTAGTAGTTCCTATATTTACATCACCTTAAAGTGGCGGGGGGGGGGGGGGGGGGGGGAATATTAGTGGGGACATATCATAAAGACATGTTCTCCACTCTTGGCACAAATTTTAGATTTAGTGAGGGCATGCTTTGAAAGCATATTCTACACACTTATTCAGTATTGGGCATTTCCATATGACAATGGGGGCATGTTTTTGGAACATGATATCCACATTGGTACCTATTTAAATTTTTATACATATCCATATATAGTGGGGGAATGATTTAGAAGCATGTTATCCACACATAATTTCTAAATTGACCAAAACACATAGTTATATGATTCAAATTCACAGTTATGGTAGAATTTTATACATTGGTACCATTATTATACATTATTTTAGGATGAGACATATCTAAAGTGTGTATACTATGTAATTTATGCATGAATTTTCAAAACCCAAATTAGTTTCATATTCTAAAACTATTTTATGGATTTTTACTAGATTACAAACTTTTACATACTAATACCCCCATCAAAGTTTTAGAGACTTTTTTGAGCTAATATACTATAGTGGTTAGTTTGATTTTTGGTATGGTTGAGGTGATTAAATCACTCAATATTTATAATTTTTTAAATTGGAATTGATTTTATCATCCAAGCTCATCAAGTTATAAGTATCATTGGGTTGCACGGTTGAGTTAATCTCAACTGCCAGGTGGAAACTCACCTTTGCTCCAAGGTTGGGGGCATGTGCCTTCCAATCTCTCTCTCTCTCTCTCTCTCTCTATATATATATATATATATATATATCCTTGGATATATAAATTTTCTATATTAATCTATATTTTTCATAATCTCAGTTTTAGAGCCTTACAATGATACATCTTTTTCAAATCAACTTGCCAATATGCAAGGAGGTTACATCAACACACACATGTACTCATAAACCTTGCTCTTTTATATTCAATATTTTCAATTATATATTATATTAATTTATTATATATTTTAAAATTCTCTTATTTTCAAGTCATTCACCAATAAAGCACTCAAATGGGCACATGTAAAGACAAGGAGTGTTATACACACCTAGGTGTGCATTAATTTCCTTTAAACTAACAATTTCATTACTTTATTAAAGTGGGAGAAATGTAGATGATATTTATGGATTATATATCACCTCAGTCTTGTAGACTTGACAAACTTAGACCTTGGCTATTCCTCTTAGTTTTGGGCCTTTCTTATTTTTGGAAGTCTTGCATCTACTCTATCTTGTGCCCCTTTATTTATCTCTTAGTTTAATCAGTCTTGTGTTGATAAAATATAACTTATATCTTTCCCATAATTCTTAAAACATACTTATCTTCCACCTCTATAAGTTTTGAGTTTGTACTTACTTCTTTGCTTCCTACATATTAACATCCAAGATAAACACTAATGTTGATGCCAGTGTCTTAACTTGATGCAAGTGTCTAATGCCCTAAAGTCATCCAGTTTGTAAATAAAATGTATCCTTAAGGTCATAAAATGTGATTTAATGCAATTTAATTCACTAATGAGAATGATATAAATACAAGATCAACCATCATTCATACCTCACCTAGAAACTTCTTACCTACTCACTAGGAAAATTTACAAAATGCATTCTATCAAGCATTCAAGTGAGTAAAGTTTCCTTATTTTCTAATATTGATATATAAATCATAGGGATAATATATTTATAAGTCTAAATTAATAAAGGATCAACTTAAGATCCTGATTTTATAAGTTACAATCTAGGTCACCATTGTAGTTGCTTTACACATATTGCATGATTCACACACAAGCCAACATATGGGCAAGAATTACATCAATATGAAGCCCTATTCAAACTATTGGATATATAATAATTACCCATTGATAGAGGGTTCTTTGGGGTTAGCTTGACATCATGTTCCCACTAACCCAATTTCCCCCAAGGTCACCATGAAGATGAATAACTAGGGTTTTGACATTTTATAAGGAGTGACAGTCCATGACCCAAATCTAAATGCACCAGAGTGAAGTCAAAGACAAATATAGAAGCATCAAGGTGGTTACATCCTTTTCTAGTAGGTATTTCATACATGACACTTATGTCAAACTCAGATAGTAGTATTGATTCAACTATCCTAGATTAATGCATGTGTCCAAATCTCTAGAGGCACTTAATGCAAAATTTGGGGACTATTACAAAATCATCTTCCAGACTGCTTTTAGCCTATTCCAGATCCAACACTATGTTAGAATCATAACTATCTAAGTACATTATTTAATTTTCATTTCCATACATATCTTATATATACTTTCTATATTTGGCCAATTCTCAATTTTATAAATTAAAGTTATGTTGTATATGATTTTATCATCTAATTGACCTATTTTAGATCTGATTATCACCATTATGCATTGCCATTTATATATACCCCTTTCAGGGCAATTTAAAGCTAACACGAAGTCCATAGACCAACCATTTTAGGGATAGATAAACCCTACATGAGATATTTTCAAAATATGTGGTAAAAATACAAGTACAATCCTTCTCATTCTTCATCTAGAAAAATACCAAAAAAACACATACCAAGGCTCATTCAATTTTTTTCACAACTAATTTATTCTACCCTATTCATCCCTATTTATTTATCAATCATAGGATCAATCATAAAAATGTCTGAATCATTCAAATATCAATCTAGGAGTGATATGTGTCAAGTTACAAGCTAAATCACTACATGTATCTTCATATAGTATATTTCAACCTTGTGCACAAACATTCACACACATAGGGAAGAAATATATAAGTATGAGACCTTATTTTGAGTATTAGATATGTAGTTAGTGTTGGACATTTTAGCCCACATACCAAACTTTTATCTAGTTCAAACAGATAAGCCAGGTCCCAATTGATGAATGGATCAGGTTTTTTTTAAAGTAGGCTCAACTTTTGAAAATGGAGGGATCCAAGTAGGTTTTTTATAGTGATGAATAATTTTAAGGACAGGTCCATATGAAGCCAAAGTTTACACATCTTCAACTTTTGGGCCAAGTGTTAACATTCAGATTTCCTTCGACATAAGTGTTTCACACAAAACCCATGGAAAAAATACAAGGCTTATTTATTTTAGAGGTTTTTTATTCCACTTCATTTGAATAATTATTATAATTATTTTAGGAGTTTTATTTTGGCCTTTCCTTCAAGTATTAGGAATTGTTTCAGACATTGTGTCTGAAATACTGTCCTTGAAGGGCACTTTTGGAGCCAAGGTCTTATACATTTTTCTCGAAGGGTACTTTATTTAAAAAAATGGTCCACTTCCACAATACAAAGGACACTTTTCAAATTTTTCAAAGGATCATTTAAAAATGAAAAAGGACCACTTCAAAGTTTCAAAGGGAAATTATAAGGACACAATTCCTTTGAGAAAATTGTTCAAGATTTTTTCCCGAAGGCAGATTTCTTTCGAAGCTTTTGTCTTGAAGAAAAAGACTAAGGCATAATTATTTCCAACATTTTGTCTAAAAGAATTGTTTAGAGCAAATCATCTTATGCACTTCTTTTAAAAGATACTTTTCCTAGGGAAATGGTCCAATGCAAATTCTTTTAAGGATATGTCTCTTGGGGAAGTGGTCTACTTCAAGGTTTCTAAAGGTTACTTTTGTTTTGGAAAGGGCACTTTTTAAATCTCCAAAGGAACAGTTTCTTGGGCAAGTGCCCTATACATTTTCTCCAAAGGATCTTTCTACAGTGAGGTGGACCATGTTAGCATTTTGAAGGGAACTTGTTGGGATTTTAGAGGGACACTTTTCCAAAGTCAAAGGACTAATTCCTTTGAAAAAAATGTTTGAAACAAAAGGAGACATAAAGATATTTTGAGATAATTATCTGAACAATTTTCTTAAAGGAATTATTCTATAGGAAAGGGCCTCTTTCAAAGTTTTGAAAGATATCTTTTAGATAAATTATCCCAAGACAGAGATCTTGAAGTCTCAAATTCTTTTAGACATTTTTTTTGAAAAAATTACTCAAGGCAAAGATGTAGAAAATGAATTCTTTCAAGAAAAGTGTCCCACATAATTCTTGAAGGATTTGTCTAGAAAAAAGGCTAAGGGAAATAACCATTTAATTTCAAAATGTCAAATGACATCCCAGAGAATCTCAATTTTAAGATCATGAAGTAGCCATTGGGTTTCAAATTGTGGGTCCTAGTATGATCAATGGTTATGCATATTCATACCTATAAGATCTAATGGAACAAGATGGTTCAAATAGTTAGAGAGCTCAAGATGCCACCACATGTCATAATCATGTAAACTGACAGGCTGATAGGATCCTAAGAACCAATGTATAATTGACAAGTGGCACCAATGGGGATAGGTTGACAATTCAAAGATAGATCTCAAGGCTCATATTTGATCAAAATTGGCATATCCAATGAAGTGAGTTGAGTTAAAATGGTTAGTGAGCCTCAAGAGCAAAAACATGATGGACAAGTGACATAAGCACATGGATTGAGGTAGGAGATTGATGGATCATGTTCATTCACCTTAGGAAAATCCAATAGAGCGAGATGAGTCAAGGAGTTAAGGACTTGGATCAAACATCAACAACTAATGAGTAAGGTATAGCCCAAGTGACTTAAGTAAAGGTCGAAGAGTCTATTTTCAACTAAGGCAGGTAAGCATGATAGAGCTGAGCTTGAGCACATTTCAATTAGGGCTAGGAGTGGATTTTACAAGATTAGATAATGGTATTTGGAAAATATAGAGTAAGACATGTAGATATCAATGATCATTGCCAAACCTAGCCATAGGAAAGTGACCTTCATCCCCACTTTAGCACACATCAAAAAACTAGTCATGAGAAGTTTCACATCATGAAAAATGAAAATGACTTGATTCCACTATTGTAGTCACCATGGAGCATCACAAAGAAGATATTGTAATAATGAAATGGACTAGGGTGGCCTGGATCAATCACATGTTCTAAATGAGCATATTTTTAGAGGTAGTTGTAACAAATTTTCAAAGAGATTTGAATTTGTTTGATTGCCCTTTGAGTGCCAAAACTCCCTCTCTCTTCCTTTCCTTCTACTATATATATAGCCTTTGAGTTATTATTATGAATCCCTTAGGTTGGTATGATTAGACTCTACCAAAATTATATTTGACACCTTTTGGAGTAGTAAATAGAGTATTTTATAGTCATTTTACTAATCTATATTTAGTGTTCTGTGTTTTTTTAATATACATCTATGAATATTATCTTCCTTTTGTATGTTCAAACTCAACCTAAGTGTTATAAATCTTCTTTGTAGGTCATACAATGTGTCTCAGCATTAATCTATCAAAGATATAGTGGATAGCCAAACTTAAGTGTTTTTAACTTGACCTTATTTTCATTTTTCCCTAGTCTGAGTGTATCAAATAGACCTCTATATGAAATACTGTTGCATACAAGCATAATAAGCATTGCATTATTTTATTTCTTAATTCATTAGTGTGTTAAAGATTCCAAGCTTACGAGTGGGTCTAATAAATTATTGGTGCATCACCATAGCTTAGAATAGGTTTTAAATTTATGCAACTCCTCCCTTTTCCCCCAACCAATTCTTAGGTTTTAGAGATAAAGGCCTAAATTTTGAAAATTTGAGGAGTTAGCCTCATAAAAAATCCTAGAGGTCTAGTCTAGATATAGGAAATCCACAACCTTAGACCATTCCCATATTAATCTAGGTATGGGTCAGATTTGAATAAACTTGAGCCCTATTAAGGTGTTATCTAGATAGCTAACATTTCTAACATGCCCGATGGGACCACTAATCTTGCATAATATTTTTTGCTCCCCAGGGTTATCACAAGATCCTCCAAAAAAGGGAAGGGAGTAGATTTGTTTGAGCTACCTTTACAATAAATAAAGAAAAAGAAGGCCCCTTACCCAAAGCCTACACATATCAATATTATTCCCCTTATTATTTCCTAAAATCATCTTGTTCAAGCCAATATTATTTAGCCAAACACTGTTATAAACCCCATACCTCAGATGGTCATCCCTAGGAGGCAAGCCTTTGTCTCATTCAATGGTGGTAGCCCTATGAATCTCACTCAATGGGATGATATCCTAGTCTTGGATTTAAAGGCTCTTACCTATTATATAGGATAAAATCTTATTACTCCTATAGACCATATCACTGATATTGCTAGCCTTTGTTCAGTGCATCATATAACCCAAGAAAATGTAGCAATAAGCTTATTAGCAACCTCTCTCAAAGGGAAAACACTCTAGTGGTATAGAGGTTTTCCCCTCACATTTATCAATAGCTAGGATGAGTTTGGAGTGGTCCTATGCAAGCACTTTGAAGATAAGAGTGATCATCTTTCACTTATGGAGTAACTTACAACAATAAATAGATTCCCTAGTGAGTTCATGGTGGATTTAAAATATATATTCCAAAAGACTTGGGACCGAATTCCTATGGTAATCAAACCTATGCCCAACTATGATTTTTTATACTATTTGAAGGCTTTCAACTCAGATGTAGCCATAATGATTCAATCCATGGGAGGGAATACCCTACCTAAAGATTTTGAAGTATAAAATAGGGCTAAAAATTACCTTATACAAATATGCAAGTTAGCTCTAAGGCCGCCAATTCCTTTCTTTCTAGACTCCTACTCCAACTATCACTCTAGTTCTAGAATCAACAAAGTTTTAACAAATATAAGGTGAGAAAATCAATAGACTGAAGAAGATGGAGAGTCTCCTCAAAGCCCATAACAACAAGTTGTTTCAATGAAGAGGAAACAAGCTCCACCATTTAGGCCATACTAGAATAATAATAATAATAAAAATAGTATAACAAGACACCCTATCAAACCAATCAACAAAGACAAGTACAAAAGCCTCAGTCAAGGCAATACAATACTAATGCTCTAAGTAATTCTAGAGCTATCATGCCAACTCAAAAAAACTATGCTCAAGTAGGTCCATGGTAGTCAAAGGGACAATCCAATGAGATGGTGTTGGACACTACTAGAGACATATATCAATACCCTAATTGGCAACAGGTTCCTTCATTTTAGAGTCATGACATTATGCCTCCTCCACCATAAGCCCCCAAAGTGAGCTAAGATAACACACCTACCATGTCATGGTCATAATATTAGAGCCAACATTAAGGGAACATGAGTACAGTACCTGTTGATACCCCATGTGTGAATTTTCAATAAGGGGAATATGTGTTTGAGCATGTAACAACCAATATGGGATAAGCCTAAAGGAAAAATGAATTAGTTGTAGTTCAGACAAGATCCAAGAAAAGGATACTAGAGGATAACTTGGGGCAACCTAAGCCTTTTACATCACCTTTTCAGATTAGTTAGTAACCCACTTGTTCAAATGCAACTATTAAAGCACTTACAAATCAACAAGTACCCCAATCCCATGGATAGCAGTAAAGGTCCCCTTTCATTCCTCATGTTACTTAAATGTCAAGTGATGCCTCTACCTCCAAATGGAATTTCAAAGGTACTAATCTTCCTTTTAATATTTTGTATCATTTAAAGAAAGCTAATGTAACTATGTCCATGTATGATGCTCTGTCTATCCTTGGGCAAAGGGAAATTCTCCATCAAGAGCTCTCAAAACTTTCTTAGGTGGAAAAAATGGTTGATATAGTGAATGATATTTTCATAAATGATTTTCAACCTAACTAAGCCCTAGCCAAGTTCCCAATCAATTTTCAAGGACAAGCCAACCTCAAAATGGTGTCCCTCCTCCTAAGGTTACAAAGCCTTCCCAATTTTATCTATCAGTCATCATAGGGGATTATTTGGTGTATAATTGCATGATTGACTTAGGTGCTTCAACCTCAAAAATGACTGTAGCCATAACAAACAAGCTTGGGCTCAAATATGTGCCTAATTAAAAGGGTGTGCTCCAATTGGATGGATCCCCTACTAAGACAATAAGCATATTAAAAGATCTTTAGATCACCTTGGATACATGTCTAAAGACTTTACTGCTAAGATTGGGGGATATCTATTGTCTAATTGGTCATACATAGTTTTTAAAACTAGGTATGGGACCAAAGTCACCATAAGGTTTGAGCCTATAGCCAGGTTCCACTAGAGCCCTACATGCCCAATCTTGTAAATGCTAATTTTGCCATATTTAAGGAGGTTGAAGAGGTTATTTAACAAGAACCCCATAGTCATCTAGAAGGAATCTCAAACCTATACGTAAATGAGTGGGTAGATAATAACCATGGATTTGATCTATACAACATCATTAAAGAGATAGACTTGGGAGTGTACTATATGCATGAGGAAGGTGTTGTAATACCTTCCTTAACTAACACTGCTCAAGAAGAAGATAGTATATGGACCTTTTTCTTTGATAGATGAAGGTCTAATAATGGAAGAAGAGTGAGATCCATGCTACTTTTACCCTCAAGTCAAAAATACTATTTTGTTGCAAGACCCCAATTTATTTGTACCTCAAATACAATTGAATATGAAGCTCTTTTGCATGGTTTGTAAGAAATAAGGAAGAGAGGTATCCAGTTTCTCATGTCAAGGGTGATAATGAACTTATAATACAATAGGTGAGAGGCCTAAGTGTAGTCAAGAGTCACCATCTAAAATTCTATAATCACCGAGCATAGAACCTCAAGAAATATTTCTTTGCATTTGATATCTAGTCCATACCAAGATAAGTAAACTAACATGCAGACATGCTTACTGCCATTGGTACCTAATATGAGATAGTAGGAGTTAAAGGAAACCAAGGCCAAGATAAGGTCAATATTATATGTAGACTAGTTTTACTTTATAATGAGATGAGTTATTAAGTATTTAATAATGATGATCAAATCATATGTTTTCTAATGCATGAGGTAGAGTTTGGCCATAGGAACCAAGATAAGTTCCAGAATCAATATGATGATAAAATAGTACAATTGAGATCAAACAAGCTTCCCAAAGGAATTGTGACATTGGAGATGATATTCAATGAAAATGACCAAGAAAAGGTAAGACATGCATCTCAACTAAAGAGGAACACTATGAAAGGATAGCGATCTTTAAGGGCAAGCTGTTGAATCTAGGAAGGGTTAATACAACAGAAGAAAGAGTTACAGTTGTTGCTCTATGCAGAGAATTTTCTAATATATTTACATGGGAATACCAAGACTTGAAAGGGGTTGAACCTAAACTTTCAAAACACACCATTTAATTAGAAAGTAATGCCAAGCCAGTCAGGTAGAAATAGAGTCTTGCTAACCCAAGAGTGGAGGATCTCATGAGAAGAGATCTCTATAAATTGATCGAATCTAGGATAATATTTATAATTAAACATTGCTCTTGGGTGGAAACCTTGTGCTAGTGAGAAAAAATAATGAAGAGATTTGGTTATGTGTTGACTTTAGGGACCTTAATAAGTTGTCCCTAAAGGACCATTACCCACTTCCCTCCATGGATCAAATTCTACAGAAGGTGGCAGGTTCTCAAAGGTCTCATTGCTTGATAGATATTCTAGCTATAATCATATCATGGTGAAAGAAGAAGATAGGCACAAGATTGCTTTCACTATAAAATGGGGTACCTATGCATATTGTAAAATGCCTTTTGGACTCTATAATTCTAGATCCACCTTTCAAAGAGAAATGTATGTTGATTTTCATGGGATTTTTAATGATAAGGTTTTAGTTTACCTTGATGATATAATAGTTTTCTCAAAGAATCCTAATGATCATCTAACACATTTGAGATCTATTTTTGATAGATGTAGATAATTTGGAGTTCCTTTAAATCCAAATAAATGCATATTTTTAGTATATGAAGGGAGACTTTTGGGACATGTGGTGTCTAAATATAGTTTGTCCATTGATCCAAAAAGGATAGAGGAAATCCTTACTCTATCACTGCCCAAACACAAGAAAGGGTTATAGAGCTTCTTGGGCAAGCTTAATTTCATCAAGAGGTTCATTCTAGGCTTTGTAGAGATGGTTAAGCCTCTCACTCATATTGTAAGAAAAGGCAAAGAATTCACATGGACAAGGGAAGGTAAGAGGAACTTTAAGGCCATCAAGGAGGCCATATCTCATTTACCCACTTTGTTAGATCCATATTTCAACAAAGACTTCTATTTTTATGCCTTTTCCACATTAGATCCAATTTATGCCATGTTCATGCAATAGAATAGTCAAGGTCTGGAGCAACCCATTGCTTTCTTTAGCCAAGATTTGGATGATTATGAAGAAAGATATAGCTTTGTTTAAAATCACATGCTTATTATTGTTATAAGTTTGAATAAATTCAATAAAATGGTTTCAAATAGTAAGATCATACTAATGGTGGCTCACCCAAGTGTGAAGGATTTTATCCTCAATAGGGATTTGAATGAAAAGAGAGCTTGATGGGTCACCAAGTGTATGGAATATGACATTGAATTTAGGGTCATGAAGCTAGTTCGAGGAGTGGGATTATGTGAACATCTTGATAAAGATGTGAGAGAAGAAAAAGAGACAATATTGGTAATCTAAGACACGTAACAAGAAGATGAGGACACTCTTCCATCCTTTTGGACATGAAATATTTCAAGATTTATCCAAATGGGAGAGTGTCCAATGGAACTCAATCCATCACAAAGACGACACTTTAGGATGAAATTAGTGCCATACATCCTGGTTGATGGAGTGATATTCAAAAAGGACATTTGAGGTATACTCTTAAGATGCATTAAAACTAACCAATTTTATAAGCCTCTCCAAAAATTCCATGATAGTCTTCAAGGAGGCCATTTTGTAGCTAGGACCACAACCACAAAAATCATTAGAGTTAATTACTTTTGGCCCAATTTATTTAGAGATGCATATGCATGGATGAGGAAGTGTTCAAAATGTGCCATGTTTATGTGGAAAAAGAAGCTAGCTACTATGCCACTAAAGCCTATTCAAGTTGATTAGCCTTTCATGCAATGGGGTTTAGAATTTATTTACATGATTAATCCTCCATACATTTCTATCCATAAGTGGGTATTGATAGCCATAGAATATTTCACTAGGTAGGTGGAAGTACTCCCCTTGAAGGAATCAAATGAGAACTCTATTCTTGAGTTCTATGAAAGTCTAGTCACCCATTTTGGAGCACCTTCCACCATAATATCAAACAATGCTTTTGCATTTATCAGTACATAGGTATGTGAGTGGGCTCTTGAGTAGGGTATATATCTGACATCTTCATCTAATTATATTCATAGGGTAATGGACTATCTGAGTCTACCAATAATAACCTGATTCAGATCATTAAGAGAATAATGGAAGATAATCAAAGATCTTGGCACACAAAACTAAATAATACCTTATGGGTTGATAGGGTCACTACCAAGAAGTCCATTGGTAACTCCTATTGTCTTTTAATCTATGGAAGAGAAGCAAGGCTACCCATTTCATTAGATCTCCTAGCTTTAGAACTTGCACACTAACTAGAGCTTCTAGAAAGTGATGCAATGGAGGTCAGGATGAATGAATTTAGAGAGTTAGATGAATTAAGAGATGATGCCATGAATTTCATTTGGTCTAACCAATAATAGGTCAAGATGACCTTTGATAAAATAAATTCATCAAAGACATTCTAGCAAGGTGACATAGTCCTCAAATGGGATGAGGACCATGCAAAACCATGAAAACAATCCAAGTTTGATAGTATTTGGAGTGGACCATATGTCATCATAGGATGTAATGAGAGAAATGCTTTTGATCTTGCCAAATTTAATGGAGAGATCCTTTATATCCTTATGAATGGGAGGTATCTCAAGTTCTACTACTAGTCCCATATCTCACTTCTTGTACATAAGTAGATAGTTTTGTTCTTTTCATCCAAGTGTTTTTGTACATTGCTATTGTTGGTCATTCTATTCATAGTTTAGGTTATTTGTTTATCTTTTTTTTTATTCATCATTGTTTGCCCTCCCCATTACTCCAAGAAATTTTTATAGAAGTTGAGTATACTCTATTTGTAACCAATTTTCATTTGAGCAAGCTTGATCAATGTTTGGGTTCCATGACCAACAAGTTGGTCAAGCCAACTGAGTCACCAAAATTATTGGCAATTTTGGCCCACATACCAAAATTTTATCTGGTTCAAATAGATAAACAAGGTCCCAGTTGATTAATGGATTAGGTGATTTTTAAAGTGGGCTCAACTTTTGCAAGTGGAGGGATCCAAGCAAGTTTTTTGTGGTGATGAACATTTGTATAAATAGGTTTAGAAGAAGCCAAAGTTTACACATCTTCAACTTTTGGGCCAAGTGTTAACATTCAAATTTCCTTCGATAGAAGTGTTCTACACAAAACCCATGGCAAAAGTACAAGGATCATTTTTTTTATAGGTTTTTTGTTCCACTTCATTTGACTAAGCGTTAGAATTCTTTTCAGAGGAATTCTTTTGGGAGTTTTGTTTCGACCTTTTGTTCAAGTATCAGGAATTGTTTCAAACATTTTATCTAAAATAATTTCCTCAAAGGGCCATTTATTAAAAGAGGTTATTTTCATTTTTTATAAAGGGCACTTTTGGAGCCAAGGTCCTACACATTTTTTCTGAAGGGTACTTTCTTTTAGAAAATGGTCCACTTCCAAAATCCAAAGGACACTTTTCAAAGTTTTTGAAGGATCATTTCAAAGGGGCAAAGGACCATTTTAAAGTTTTGAAGGGCCATTCTAAGGACACAATTCCTTCAAGAAAATTATCTAAGATTTTTTCCTGAAGGTAGATTTATTTCAAAGCTTTTGACTTGAAGAAAAAAAATACGGCATAATTCTTTCAAACATTTTATTCAAAAGAATTGTTCAAAGAAAATCATCCTACACACTTCTTCTAAAAGGTAATTTTCTCAAGGAAATGATCCAATGATTAAATTTTGAAGGATATGACTCTTGGGGAAATGGTCCACTTCAAGGTTTTTGAAGGGTACTTTTCTTTCAGAAAGGCCACTTTTTAAAAGTTTGAAGGGTCAGTTTATCGGACAAGTAACCTCTACATTTTCTTTGAAGAATCTTTCTACAATGAGGTGGACCAAGTTAAAGTTCTAAAGGGCACTTTTTGGGATTTTTGAGGGACACTTTTCCAAAGTCAAAAGGACTAATTACTTCAAAAAAAATATCTAAGGTAAAAGGTGACACAAAGATCTTTCAAGAAAATTGTCCAAACAATTTTCTCGAAGGAATTCTTCTACAGGAAAGGGCCTCTTTCAAAGTTTATAAGGATATCTTTTAGAGAAATTATCTAAAGATAGAGATTCCAAAGACTTGAATTCTTTAAAACATTTTTTTTGAAAGAATTTCTCAAGGTAAAGATGCAAAAAATGAACTCCTTTAGGAAAAGTGTCCCACACAATACCCAAAGGAATTATCCAGTGAAAGCTCTAAAGGAAATAGATGTTTGATTTCAAAATGTCAAATGATTTCCCATAGACCATCAATTTTAAGATCATGAAGTAACCATTGGGTTTCAAACTATGGGTCCCATCAAGATTAAGGGTCCATGCATGTTCATACCTAGCTAATCTGATAATATGAGATGGGTTAAATAGTTAGAGAGCTCAAGAGGCCACCACGTGTTATAAGTGCATAAACTGATAGGTTGACAAGATCCTAACTAATATGATATTAAAAATTGGAACTAGTGGGGATGGGTTGATAATTCAAAGGTATATTCAAGTGCTCACATTCACTTAAACCTAAAAAATCCAATGGATTGAGCCGATTCAAAATGGTCAATGATCCTCAAGAGCAAAGGCATGATGGATAAGTGGCACAAGAAAATGGGTCCAAGTAAGAGATCGATGGATCACATTCATTCACCTTAAGTAAATACAATAGAGAAAATTGAGTCAAGGAGTCAAGAATATAGATCAAACATCAACAAAAAATGAAAATAAAGGTCGTGAGCAAGGGAGAGACTAAGTGACTTAGACAAAGGTTGAAGAGTCAATTTGTGACTAAGGCAAACAAGCATGATGGAGTCAAGCTTTAGAATGTTTTAGTTGGGGATAGAATCAATTTTTTTGGGATTAAATAGTGCCATTAGGAACCTACAAATTAAGACACATAGATCTCAATGGCCATCACCAAAGTGAATGACATGAAAGTAATCTTTCTCCTCATTTGGGCATGGATCAACAAACTAGTCATGAGCAATTTTGCATCAAGACAAATGAAAATGACTTGATCCTACCATTACATCCACCATGGAGCATCACATAGAAGATATTGTAATATGAAATGGACTTGGGTGACCTAGATTAATTAAATGGTTTGAATGAGCATATTTATAGAGGCAGTTGTAACAACTTTTTAAAGGGATTTGAATTTGTTTGATTCCCCTTTGATTTCCAAAACTCCCTCTCTAGTACTTCCCTTCTACTATAAATATAGACTTCAAGCTATTATTTTTCATCCCTCACCATGGTATGACTAGACTCTACAAAAATTTTATTTGACACCTCTTGGAGTAGTAAATAAAGTATATTTTAGTCATTTTGCTAATCCGTATTTTGTTTTCTATGTTTTTTTAATATGAAACTATGAATGTTATCTTCCTTTTGTATGTCCAAACTCAACCTATGTGATATAAATATACTTTTTAGGTTATACAATGTGTCTCAACATTAATCTCTCAATTATATAGTGGATAGGTGAACTTAAGTATCTTTAACCAGACCTTATTTTCATTTCTCCCTAGTCTAAGTGTATCAAATAAACCTCTATATGAAATATTGTTGCATAAAAGCATAATAAGCATTGAATTATTTTCTTTTAGAATTCATTAGTGTGTTAAATAGTCCAAACTTATGAGTGGGTCTGATAAATTCTTACTACATCACCATAACTTAGAATAGGTTTTACATTTATTCAATTCCTTCTCCCTTTTCACCCTAAACAATTCTTAGGTTTTAGAGATAAAGGTCCAAAATATACAAATCTAAGGAGCTAGCCTCATAAAAGATCTTATAGGTCTAGTCTATATTTAAGAAACCCACAACCTTAGACCATTCCCATGTTAGTCCAGGTATTGGTCAGACTTGAACAAACCTAACTCCTATTAGGGTGCTATCTAGATAGTTAATAGTTAGTGATCATTGACAGAGGAGTATTTGAGGTCAACTCGACACCATGAGCTCACTAACCAATTTTTCATCAATAATGACATAAGGGTGAAGAGCTAGGTTTTTTATCCATACACATTCATCAACATCCTATACACAAGATCCAAATACATCAGTATAAATGTGATAAAACATAGAAAATCATAATTGATGGATTCAAAAAAGAGACTATATTTTAGGTTGGATAGAAATGTCTAAAATAAGGACACTAACATTGATGGTAATGTTTGAGTTTGATGGTAGTGTTCAATGAATAAAAATAATAAAAAACCTAAAGGAATGAAACACATAACTGAGTTATAGAACTAAGATGAAGCTAGACAAAAATGATAGTTTAGAGCATAATATTAAACAAGATATGCTTCTCTTAACCCTTAGTTATAAAATCATTGTTATATTTATTACACATTATTGAATGAACTTATTATCAAATACTATATTATATTACCTAGATTTGAATATTACATTGTTACATTCAAACATTTTATTTATAGTGTGTTTATGTAATAGACCCATTTTATATAAAACATTCTGGGGTACTTGACCTTTGTTATAATTTGAACTAAACCTTAGATTGTATTAAGGGTTTCTCATTCTAAAAAAAATCATTTTTAGATTACTATATCAAATTTATTGCATGGCCATATATTTAGGAATGTTTCTTCACATTTTTCCCTTAAGCCTTATATTTTTCCTCTTCATGATTGTGTCCAAACTTAGAACCCTCATCATGCAAACTCTTATTTAAAACCCTAAGAAGCCTCATACTTTATATCTTTTGTTAAATATTCTTGATGATCGATACATTGCCTATGAGGATCTTATGGCAAAACAATAATGTCCCCAACCACCCACTTTTTATTACAATTATGATAATGAAAATACCAATGATGAATATGTAAGTCTAAATGAATATGTTGATAATCATAAAATTTGTTCATAGTATTATGAATGTGGTTATACACCTCTTGAATATGACTATAAGGAGCATATTTATCCTATTTATTCTACATCTAATTATAAAGTACCCAGAACTTTAAAAATGATAAACATTTTTAGTGCATCTCATAAAGATGTTAAAATAGACATGCAATAAGTTAGCATTCATAATGTTGAAAATAACCTTTTATCATGCATAACACAAAGCATTTCTTCTATTTTAAATGATGAACATGTTGAAAAGGATAAATGTTATCCTTATTTCCAAACTACTTATAATGTTGAAAATCTTGTTCTTTCTTTATATCACTCAAATGAAAATAGTACTTTTCTCTCTCTAGATCTCAATAATACAAATGCATGTACTACTTTTATCCCTATCATTTTAGGTCAAAAAGATGAAAATAATAATACTAATCAAAATGTTCTAGATGCATGTTCTTCTAATCTTATTCCAATTCAATAAAAACAACACAACATCTTTGCCAAAGGTTTCTTAGTGAAATAATTTCCAAAGTCAAGTAGCAATAATGCAATTCAAGATTCAAATGCTAGTTATGCTAATGTTCTTTTATCATATGACAATGATGTATCTACACTAGAAAGTGATATTGCATCTTCTATTCCTTTATATTTTGAATTCAAAAATGAATTTGAACCTTGAATATTTCCTCCTTATGATGATATTTCAAGCAAAATAGAGAATTTTCCTCTTTCTCCCTCTTTTAATTTTTTTTCTCAAAATCATGTTCCAATTTTAGATGAAAATAGTGAAGTATTCCTCTTGCATGTAATGAAATTTCAATTATTCAAGCCATTTAACATGATATTTTTATTAACATTCATGACATATAAAATTATATAATAACCTCTCTTGAATCATCAAGTAAAATGGATGTTCATTTACCTAATGTTTCTAAACCACATGATGATCCTGTCTTATAATGCAAGGATGGTGTTAAAGAGCCTATTATTCATATATTTCATATGGATGGTAAATTACAACTTATAATCACCTCTTCAACATCTTTACTAATCCTTCCTAGTGACATTTTATCTATGATGAATACCATAGGAGATCTTCAATGAAAAATGACTAATCTTAAGTTGTAAGTATTCTCCCATGAGGCTACCTTTAATGATAATATCTTAGAGGACCAATCCCTTACATGGGATGTTTTTAATCATCCATATCCTTCCTATTTTTTCATGCTTATGGTTTTTTATTTCAAGGATCAAGGAGATCCTACTAGTCATTTTAAATAATATATACACTCCTTTGACCATTGAGATAAATGTGAATGCTTGTTACTGAAAGCTTTCCATATAATCTTAAGTTAGGAAAATTTAGATTGGTTTTATAGCCTTCCAAATGGTTCCTTACCAAGATTTAAAAATTTTGAAGATGTATTTTTATTTTATTTCCATATGCATAAGTTACCAAGCTACCATTGGATCATTTTCAAGCCTTAACTCAAAATGAGGATGAAACTATTTAAGACTATGTTATTGTATTTAACGATATATTATATTCCTTGAACTACAACCCATCGTATTTATAAGTATAATTCATATTTAATAAAGGTATGATTTTTCCACTTTGAGAAAGAGCATTGCACAAGCCTCTTATTTCTTTCAATACTTGATATTGGGATGTATATAAATATGCATGTGCATTAACAAATACCAATATTTAATCACCTATAAATTCACCTAAAGACAAACATGCTACAAAAAATTCTTAGAAAATGAAATAGAAAACTAAGAAGGGTCACAAACCACCTAAAATACCTTCTTCTGAACCGATAATATATACTAAGGAAAAATAATAAAATTTTTACACAAAGGAATTCAATCCACATACAAAATACCTCCTACAATTTAAAAATATACCTCTACTAAGAGGCAACCAATTTAGTCTGGTTGGCTTAGAGATAGGCCACATGACATATTACATACATTGTTGGATATACAGGTGATTACTCTTCCTCCAAACTATTACCATCCACCACATATATTTGAAAAGATAAAATGACACCCTTTTGTACTTACCATGGTATTAATGGACATCATGACAATGATTATTTTGCACCAAGGTGAAATATTTCATAACTAGAAGATCAAGGAATCATAAAATTTTAGAAAGACACACCAAGGTCTCTTTCCCATACTTCTTCTTGGAGTCATTATAAGAGGGCCAAAATATCCCATTATGTTCCTTTTTAGGAATGTATGGTATATCAGCCTTCACAAAAATCAACTAATAGAATAAGTCTTTCTCCTAGTGTACCTATTGACCAAATTTGACTTTAGGTCAAATTTGGACCCCTATAGGTAAAAAAAGTTGGTTTTTTATATGTTTTAGGGGTCTAATTATTTTTCATAGGCTATACTATAGTTCATTTGATGTTATCTAATGTATTTTTAGCCTTAGTCATGGTCAAATAGGTTTATTTGTCATTTTGGGTCATTTCGTGGGATTTTAGGGGTCATAAATGCAAGTGTCATGGTTCCCAAGGTGTCTATATGTCCTATTTTCCTTTAAAACATCCAAGAGGTTAGATTCCTTGTCAATAATGTTAGTTCAATTAGAATATTGTAGGTTATCTAATGGAAGATCAAGTATTCAACTAAAAAGGGTGAGTTTGGAACTTTTATGGCCCATGGGAGAATGTGACACATGAGATAAGGTCATGTAACACCAATTAATCTTCTTCATAGTCATCTCAATGCTTGAAATGCTCTGGAAGTGCCATTTTTAAGCCAAAACTATTCTACTCCTTTTTTTCCTTTTTATCAAAACTATTCTACTCCTTTTTTTCCTTTTTATACATATAGAAGTGACCATTAGTTTTATGCTTATTATAGATTAAAAAAAGAGGTTTTAGGTCAAAAGGAGGTGGTAGTACACTCCAATATATCCATTTCCAATTTTATTTAACCATGCTTTATGAACCATCCTCTACAAGCTGACTATGTTTTTTTGCTCACTATTTCCTGTACCCTATAGGTTTTGCTCCATTTTGGACAAGTTTGTACAAACCAATTGGTGATGTTGGTTCAAAATTATGTTGGATATATTATTATATTATTTCCATGCTTATTTTTATGTTTCATGGTGTCTTTATGATCAATTTATCTCATGCTACAGGAAGGTGTCACCATTGTAAAGTTTTAGTCAATTCTTCCTTGTTCTAGAATGTTGATCTTCTACAGAGGTTTCATGTGAATATAAGATGGTGTTATATAGGTATAAAGGAAATATTATCATCTCTTCCCATGTTTTGTTTCATCATATCATTATTTGGTTAACTTTGAGTCTTACCATTCATCTCAGTTAACTCTTTACTCAATTTCATGTTGAAGCACATATGTATAAGCTTGTCTAACCTATTCATGGAACTATAATGAATGTGTATTAGTTTTCCAAAGTCATTAATAATTGTAAATAGTTAATTTTCATGTTTGGGATAAATTAAATATTGTTTTTAAGCTCTAACAAGCCAACATAGACCTCTTGAGACCCTTTCCTGCTCTATTCTAGATGTATGCAAGAGATTTGACATTGAAATGGATGTTTTAGGATTAGTCTTAAGATATCCTTGATGAAAATAATGTATTTGAGAGATTTAAAATTATTTTGAGTGTTCATGAGTCCTTTAATCCACACTTTTACTCTATTTCATGTTCATTGTCCACATTTAGCCCATACACACATGCAAGAGCCTTCATTGATGACATCATGTTGAGAGGTGTAAAGCTTGAGATGTGCTTAAATATATTAATATTGATAAGGGTGAAATTTTAATACTTTTTGAAGGCATTTAAGTGTTTATAAACCTATTAATTCATACTTACTACCAAAAATTTCATGTTTACTACCTATGTATGCTAATGTCCACCTACAAGTGGTACCACAAAACTATAAAGGTCTTTGAATGGGTGTTTTAGAGTAGGGTAAGGTCCTTTTTAAAATCATAAAATATGAAAAATCCCAAATAATACCCATCTAAAACATAAAATGGATAAATGGAAAGGTAAATAGTCAAGAGGAGGCAAGGACTGAGTTTAGGGAAGGTTTCCCAAAAATGTGAAAATAGAGGTCCAAGGGGTTTTGTGAATATCCTATAACATGTTTTCTAAGAGAATTAGATAATATAGATAGGTGAACCTTGTATCTCATATAATAGAGAGAATCCATTCCAAATATGAGGGTTAAAAAGTGAGGAGAAGATGGAAGTTTAAAAACACTGAAATCCTGCATTCTCATCTATAAGTTTGGAGTTTAGAGTGACTGTTGATATCCTAAGGTTTCAAAAAAATAATTATCTCATAGTTATAATGGTTAAATTGATTTAATATTGTGAAAAATGGAATTATTATCATTATTATGATGTTTAATTATGGTGTTTCAAGTTTCATAGACACCTACAGGTGTCCCATCACAGGTAAATGTCCACCTACAACAAAATAGGTAGACAATGAACTAAACTTGGTGTTTTAGTGGTATTTTAGCCATACAAGGTGAATGATAGTATGAGAATATACTATATGACTCTAATAATTAATTAAAGTTATTTAAACACCATTACCAAGCTCAATTAAAGATAATATGCACTTACAAGATTAAAAAAGGTAGGGCTCATAGTCATGACAGGGAAAACTTAGTTTGTGAACTCAAAGTGCATATAAAGGGTGTGAGTAGAGTTTAAATGATGAAATATCATATGAAAACCTTCATTATATCCATGATGACTATAGATTAATTTCCTACTCTACGTTGTATTCAATTATTTTCAGTCGAGCACTACAATTTTGGTTCTTCAGGCAAAGCGGCAGAATTTTGAAGCAGAGGACCGGTTCATTTTGCCTAAGTGTTGAGATGCAGTAGAAGCTACCAAGTGTCGCCCTCTAAGCAGGTCTTTTTTCCCCTTCTTGTTTCCTTCATCTCATTTTTGCCTGAGTATTAGTTCAAGCAGATGCTGCCAAGTGTCACTTTTTGGGAGACAAAGCCGACAGTTAGCATCCCCTGAGTCCCCTTTTTGTAACTTTTGAGAACCACAGATCGTGCCACATACCCAATAGCAGTTAAGCGAAACGCACCACATGTCAACATCCACGTCTCATATCGACATCCACACTTCATTCAAAGACTTTCAACATAAGGGAGTAGAGAAGGCGGGAAGCACCAAGTGGCAATTGCAGAGGCCCTGAAATACCTTTTTGGAGAAAAATCTCAAGCCACCACATGTCAGCATTTGGGAAGCCATGAGTCCAATGCTTTCCATTCAATGCACAAAGGTGTCATTTTATTTTGCTTAAGCACCACAAAGCAGCAGATGCTGCCAAGTGTCACTCTCTGGGTTCCCCTCTACTCCATCCATAGAAGAAGCGGAAGATGCCACTTATCTTCCTCGAAGCCACGGAAGTCTCCACATGTCAATGCCTAAGAGAATCATCGTCAAGCTCTATTGACAAATATGAAATGGCAGTGGGTCCTGGGTGTTACTTAAAAATTATATGAAAGCTACCGAATGTCACCATCTATAAGATTTTGATATATGCCCCTAATGATACTACGACACAGCCAAAGGGGAGTGAAAAGAGCCACGTGTCTTCGATGAATTAGGCAGAAGGCACCAAGTGTCATTTTTCAGTTTCTTCTAGGTGATCAAAGGGATTTTCAAAAAATTGACTAAGTGTCCTCTCCCATTTCAAACATAGCAGAGTGTTCCATGTATCAGTTTCTAAAAGCGAAATGGAGGGAAAATTAGCTGGAGTTAATTCAAGTAGATGAAATAGTTCATCGGGTAGATTTTTGGAGCCACCCATAGCATTGAAGGCGCCATCTATTTTTCCCCTATGAGCAAAGGATGGAGAAGATTGCGCAGGAAAGAAAGTGATCAAAGGAGACATCCAAGGCTATATAAGTAGGATTGTAAAATCTAAAGAAAAGGGGGGGAAGATTTTTGATAGTTTAGACTTCTTGTAATTTCAACCAATAATATCATTTGTTCTTGTCTTGATTTCCTGAAGTTGTAAAAGTTGATATAATTGTGCATGTTTCTGTGCCCTTTATGTGGCTGAATGAATTAAGGAAATTTAAGCTCCATGCCTTGGTTGGTGTTACCTGTGTCATTTACACAGTAGTCTATGATGTAGATTTTCTAGTGTTGTGATTGGAAATGTTATTTGCTTTTGTCTCATTTTCTAGAATCTGAATTTCTACATAACTGTACATGAATTTTGTGCCTCTTATGTGATTGAAGGGTTCTATTAAGAAGATTGAACATTATGCCTTTGTTGACAATTCTTGTATCTCAGCAAAAGACTCCCCTGTTGTGAGCCTCTATTTCTATTATTCCAATCATTTACATTGATCATGCACCTGTCTACTCTTAAATGTAATTGAATCATATAATAGTTTCTCTGTGCTCAGGTTAGGATTAGGATTACACTCAGGTGCATCACCATAGTTAGGTTTCAATTCCTGCATTTGCATTTTTGTTTAATCTCCTATCCCTTTTCTCCAATACCCGATACAAAAGAAGAGACCAGCTTCTCTAAAAACTGGAGGTTGTTTCAAGCCACATCATCCCATAGTTTAAAACTTCCCATTGTTGTTGATTAAAATCAAGCACAATTTTAAGGCATCAATAGTTTTGGCACCCCCAATGGGACCAATATTTCAAGGAGTTGAAGAATTTTGGTGTATTCTTTAGCCAATCTGCCTTTGGAGGTTTTTATCGACACTAACAACGTCTCTGCATCACCAGCCAATCAAGCAGTATCATCAATAAATCCCTTTGGTATGTATAACTCTGTAACTCATAGCTATGAGTCTTATTCTCCTTCAAATATGTTTTATCAAGAACAAACTTCTCCTAGAATTATGTCAAGTAATGAGGATGCACATGGCCACGAGCTATACCATTTTTATGCCCAGCCTAATCTCATTTTTACTTTCAAGAAAACATTGCTGGGATTTAAAAAATATGTGTTAGAGCTTGATAACAGAAGGGGATGTGGTCAATAAATTCCTTGTTAGGTCATCTATCAAGTGAGAGAAGCAATAGACCTGATCAAAAGTGAGTGGGATCCCATTGAAAGGGCATATTGGTAAGAGCTTACATACAAAATGTTAGATGTGTGTGGATTGATTGCATTTATAGAAGAGAGGCTAGGCATTCATGAGAACCAGCCTTACCAAATCTACCAAACTTCATATCCACCACCACAAATTCTAGATCAGGCATATGCCACCCCTATTCATGGGCAAGGTCAAAATTATCAAGGCCAATTCCCCAATAATGCAGATCCCATGTTAGTAGCAAGTCAGGAGGACCCCAGACCCTCACTTCTTCCTCAACTCTCCCCCACCATTCCTTAAAAGGCTCCTCACTTCCATGAAGATTCCTATGAGCCCGCTTTAGAAGAAACTTCTTATACCACTCCCCAGATCTTTCAGCATGATGATGAGTCTCTAAGTTGGACCGAAGAGGATGATGAAGCAGCTAAAAACTTTGTAGAGGAGTGCATTCAATTCATGGCTATTCAAGAGGATTTCATCAGTATAGACGAGGAGGAGATCACCATAGACTCCCCTTTTGATGAGAAAGAGGATAAGCCACAAGCTTTTTCCTTAACTTCTGATGAGGAGGAGATCATTTTAGATTTTTTCCTCACTCTACAAGAGGATATGGAGGAATATGGACACTCCCTCGACCAAGTCATTGAGATAGGAGGCACTGAGCTGGTTTTAGATGAAGAAGAAAGCCCTAAGATTCAAATGAGTATGCAAAAGAGATGCCAGCTTTTTAATTCATCCTTGCAAGAGAATGAAGTCATCAAAGAGCATGATGATGAAATAAAGCTGGAATCTAAAGAAGATGTGTTGAAAGATAATGGGTATCAAAAGGTATAGCATGAAGAACCAATAGCCCATGATTTCTTGATGACACTCGACAACGTGAAGAACCAGTATTCGATGGGCATTCAAAGACAAGAAGAGTTCATAGGTGTCAAATACACATTTTGCTCAGACTCGTTTGAGTGCAGGCAGACCTGTGTGGCTAGTGCAGAGAACATTCCATCAATGACATATCCATTGCAATCATTGGTATAGCAATGAAAGTTGGCTTGTCATAAAGAGGATGTGGGAAAGTTCATTTTAGATCTCAAAGGAAAATAAGGATTTGTAATTAATGTAGTTAGGTAGTTTCCATTCCTGCATTGCTTTGTTTTGTTTTTTTGCTTTCCCACTTTTCCTTTTAAATAAGTGTTTTAAACGTAGAGTCGACATCTTAGAAATTCTTTTATTCTTTATTTTTTGCTACAATAAATGCTTCCCCAAATATTTTGAAATCTCTAAGGTACCTTGCATCGCATAATGTGTCTACCTTGCTGTTTCCTGAAGATTGAGTAGGATTTGCTAACGGTCACCTTAATTTAATGCTATTTGGGACTTGATAGGCCCATAAAAATCCCTTAGCAAATTTTAAAGTTTACAAACTCTCAAGCATTCTTATGAAAATATCTTGCTCATTATGATTGTGGCACCTAGTGAAATTTTTTGCAGCAAGCATGTTTTTATCTTGTGAAAGGTTCATACCAGGGTATTATACAAGAGATTTAGAGATGGTGGGAACATCAAAAACACCTGGGAAGAGAAGAAGGGTGCAATTCCAATCAGACCCAGAAGAGGAAGAATAGCCTTCACAACACCCAATGCATAGCACTGCAACTTCTCCTCAGGTAGGAATTACTCCCCCTCCTCCCTCTCAATCCATGCCTCCACCTAGCCAAATGACACCTCCCACCACTGCTACCATTCCCATTTTGCAATTCACTTCATCCTTGATGCCTCAAGCCTTAAAATTACCCTATTTATCCCCCTCCATTCCAAGAAAAATGCCCCTTCAACTCACCCCTAGCTAGCCAATGGCTCTCCAATACGGCCTGCCGCAAGGATTTCCCTTCACAGGGGGATATATTGTGTCCCCTTCAACTTTCCAGATGTAGGTTGATGCCACAAGGAAGGCAAGAGAAGCCCGATTGGAGAAAAAGAGGAGTAAAGAGAATAAAGCACTAGCAGTGCCACATTTGAGGTCACAATTTGACCCCATTCAACAACAGTTGATGGTGACCCATTTGTCACCCAACGTTGCCAAGCTGCGCAAACAAATGTGGCCATAAGACTACACCCTGAATGCAGTGGCCATCGACATGTCCCTATTTAGGCCTCAAGACAGAGTCGAGCTCATGACCGAATCCACTTCTGTAGTCACAAAAGATTATTTGAGGATATCAAGGAGACTGTAGAAGATGGAGGCTGACTTGGCCACAGAAAAGGCAAACTGTAATAGTTTGGCCAAACAAATAAACTAGAAGGACAATGAGATAGCTAGTCTGCAAAAACAATTGCAAGATATTGTTTCCCTCTAGACTCAATGGGAAATTTAGGCCCAAAATGATTCTTTGAAAGTAGAGCTTATACTTGCCAAGGATTCAACAACAACTCTAAGACAAGAAAATGCAACATTGCAGGGAAGAGTCGAAGGACTCCAACTGTAGGTTACCCAATCACAGTAAAGGTTGCTAGAAGAATAGATCAAGGGTGTGAATTTTCAAGCCCAGCTCTAGGTAGAGCAGTAGCAGACCACACAACTAACAATTGAGCTAGTCAATAGGCCAAGAGGTGTCAGAATGGTGCAGCTGGTGAAGGAACTCTACAAGTCAGCATGGGAGAGAATATCTTTAGAGATTCTCTAGCTCAGGCCAGTTTTCACCTTCCTCCTCAAAGCACAGTAGCTATGCAAGAGGGTCAAGAATTTGGTACAGAGCACTCTAGCCATGATCTCTAGAAGAGTCACAGACTCTCATTTTTTACTAGAGAAGCTCTACAGCTCAAGGGATGCAAAATTGGTAGCCGTGGGGATTCCTGACAGAATGGCCACTATGAAATGGGTCAATAAAGAGCTCAGTCATAATGCCATAACCAATAATTGCAGAAGTTGTCTCGATGTCGTCAAAGAAGGCATCGGCAAAATGAGGCAACACATTGAAGATCTGGTGTGACTGGGCCTTCCTTCCCCATTTTTGGATGCGAGGATGGTACTGATGGTGGACCAAATCCAAGCATTGATGCTAGTTAGACAAAGGGATCAAATTGTTTTTTAGAAATTGCAGGATGATTTTCCAACCTCTGAGGTCAAAACTATTCTAATTCTTATTTTCTTGCTAGAAACCAAGCTGAAAGCCACTGCTCAGGTCTTGTAAACCTTCTCACACAAGGATCTCATTAGCTTGGATTTGGATTTTGATGAGTTGCAGAACAAGTAAGGATTATCCGACCATGAGTGGTCTATCTTCCAGATAGCTCTTTTGAAGCTGTAAATTTTGAAATTTTGATCAAGCAGGAGTCGGGTTCTTTTTGAGCAGGCTCAAAAGCCCTAATGGTCGCTAATAACTGTAGATTAATTTCCTACTCTACGTCGTATTCAATTATTTTTAGTCAAGCACTACAATTTTGGTTCTTCGGGCAAAACAGTAGAATTTTGAATTAGAGGGCCAGTTCATTTTGCCTAAGTGTTGAGATGTAGCGGAAGCTACCAAGTGTCTCCCTCTAAGTAGGTTTTTTTTCCCCTTCTTGTTTCCTTCATCTCATTTTTGCCTGAGTATTAGTTCAAGTGGATGCTACCAAGTGTCACTTTCTGGGAGACAAAGTTGATAGTTGGCATCCCCTGAGTCCCCTTTTTGTAACTTTTGAGAACCACAGACCATGCCACATACCCAGTAGCAATTAAGTGAAACGCACCACGTGTCAGCATCCACGTCTCATATCAACATCCACACTTCATTCAAAGACTTTCAACATAAGGCAGTAGAGAAGGTGGGAAGTGCCAAGTGGCAGTTGCGGAGGCCCTAAAATACCTTTTTGGAGAAAAATTGCAAGCCACCACGTGTCAGCATTCAGGAAGCCATGAGTCTAATGCTTTCCATTCAACGCACAAAGGCATCATTTTATTTTACTTAAGCACCACAAAGTAGTAGATGCTGCCAAGTGTCACTCTCCAGGTTCCCCTCTACTCCATCAATAGAAGAAGTGGAAGATGCCACTTATCTTCCTCGAAGCCATGGAAGTCTCCACATGTCAACGCCCAAGAGAATCATCATCAAGCTCTATTGACAAATATGAAATGGTAGTGGGTCCCGGGTGTTACTTCAAAAGTATATGGAAGCTGCCAAATGTTTCCATCCATAAGAGTTTGATAAATGCCCCTAATGATACTACGACACAGCCAAAGGGGAGCGAAAAGAGCCACGTGTCTTCGATGAATCAGGCGGAAGGCACCGAGTGTCATTTTCTGGTGTCTTCTAGGTGATCAAGGGGATTTTTAGAAAATTGACTAAGTGTCCTCTCCCATTTCAAACATAGCAGAGTGTTTTGTGTATTGGTTTCCAAAAGCAAAATGGAGGGAAATTCAGCTGGAGTTAATTCGAGTAGATGAAACAGTTCATCGGGTAGATTTTTGGAGCCACCCACAGCATTGAAGGCACCGTCTGTTTGTCCCCTATGAGTGAAGGATGAAGAAGATTGTACGGGAAAGAAAGTGATCAAAGGAGACATCCAAGGCTATATAAGCAGGATTGTAAAATCTAAAGAAAAGGGGGGGAAGATTTCTGATAGTTTAGACTTCTTGTAATTTCGACCAGTAATATCATTTGCTCTTGTCTTGATTTCTTGAAGTTGTAAAAGTTGATATAATCATGCATGTTTCTATGCCCTTTATGTGGCTAAATGATTTAAGAAAATTTAAGCTCCATGCCTTGGTTGGTGTTACCTGTGTCATTTACACAGTAGTCTATGCTGTAGATTTTCTAGTGTTGTGATTGGAAATGTTATTTGCTTTTGTCTCATTTTCTAGAATCTGAAGTTATACATAACTTTGCATGACTTCTACACCTCTTATGTGATTGAAGGGTTATATTAAGAAGATTGAACACTATGCCTTTGTTGGCAATTCTTTTATCTCAACAAAAGACTCCCCTGTTGTGAGCCTTTGTTTCTGTTATTCCAATCATTTACATTGATCATGCACCTGTCTGCTCTTAAATGTAATTGAATCATATAATAGTTTCTTTGTGCTCAAGTTAGGATTAGGATTACACTGAGGTGCATCGCCATAGTTAGGTTTCAATTCCTGCATTTGTTTTTCTATTTAATCTCTTATCCCTTTTCTCCAATACCCGATACAAAAGAAGAGACCAGCTTCTCTAAAAACTGGAGGTTGTTTCAAGCCGTATCATCCCACAGCTTGAAACTTCCCATTGTTGTTGATTAAAATCAAGCACAATTTTAAGGCATCAACAATGACATCCATGAGATCTTTTAAATGTGAATAAATCCCACACATACCTCTTAAGGCCCTGTATGCACCTACAATTGAGTGTGTAGTCTTGGTGGAAGTTAGGAGATGAACATGCTTTAGAAAAGGAAGAAGGTTAAAAAAAATTAAAATGGTTCATGATTGATCAATAAGGTTTTTTAACATACTATTAGACTCTTTTAAAGTTGACCACCCACTCTTCTTCCTATCTAAAGGTAGCATTGCGTACAGTTGCACTAGGAAACCCATGTTGCTCAATGGGTAAAATTGAAGAATCCAAAGGAGAGGAGTGTTTTTGGGTGAATGCCAAGATTCATGAGCATGAATTGGAGGTGGGAAACATGTTGAAGATTCCTAAACATATTGGAGTTAGCATTGAGGGTTCATTCTTAGGTGGAAGTGAAAAATGCAAAACACAATCCTTTTTGGAGGCTTTTTGGGGCATCTTGAGTTGGTTAGGTTCCTAATTTGATGAATCAAACTAGACCCTTTGGTATAAAGTTTCATTAGGAACTAATACAACTAATAAAATATTCACTTTTCCTTGGGAAGAGAAAGTTGTATATGCATTTAGATGGGCTGGAATGGCCATGAAAGTAATTGGAGGTTGTAGAGGACTCTTCAAGGCTCCTCGTCATCAATGTTTGCACTACCCTACTTATATGAACATAATATATAATGTATTTACTTGCCTATTTTATGCATTGTGTAGGTTATAGTGACATATAAGGAATGAAATCAAGTTTTATGGAAAGATATATTCTTATAATAACTCACTATGGTCATTGCATGCCTTGAAAAAACTTCAAGTGTTCAAACAATAGTTCTCATCTTAGCTAGTCAAAACTGACATAATGAACATAATGGTGAGAAGGGTGAAAACTTTAAGTTGAGCCTTTGAATGGTGTAACTAAGGATTATAAGGCCATATAGAGTATTTATAAGTTTCATCCACTCCTGCTCATGGATTTTCATGGAAAATTGAAGCCAATGTTGAGGCCAAGTATGAGGGGTGACTGAAAGAGGAGTTTTTTAGATTGCAGGTAGTGGTGGCTTACTTATAAGAGATTAAAAATTAGTAGGAATGAAACCAATGCATGGAAAGGAATTTATGAAAACCTTTAATCTAATTCCAATCATCAGTGATCCAAAATTCAAAAGCTTTGGTTGAAAGATAATTCAGAAATAAGAACAACATGATTCAAATAATGCTATCTCTAAAAAGAGATGTTTTATTTATCAAAATTTCAGACTCAAACATATGTTTATCTCTGAGAAGAGATGTTTGATTTCCATTTCAGGTTAAATATTAATTTATACATGTTTTTAAGGTGTGGGGAGGATGTGGAAGGTCACCAATCTTGAGGGAGATTAATTGGTTCGACTTCCACGATTTACAACAATATAGAATTCGAGGAATTACTATTTTTAGAAACTTACTATTTTTAGACTGCACTACTAAAATTGAAATTTGGGACACTTCCTTTGGGTTTTATGGGGTAAAACTTCATTTATTAGAGCTCCATGACATATCAAGACATTCTCCTCATTATTATCTTTCTAACGGTTCAAATGGTGAGTCAATTGGAGCTACGGTGCAAAAGTTATGGCTCCCGAAAGTTTTACGATCAATTGGGGTAGACCCATCACCCGAATTTTCATCTAAATTATTGTCTAGATCAATTAGACCTATCCCTATTTAGTTTTGGGATATTCAGATAAGTCCAAATCATGAAGATAGTTTTTTGAGCCAACACAAGGAGTTTCATGCCACTTTTCATAAGTTTCATGACTTGTATGGACACTTGGAATTCCTAAAATTTAAAATTTCATTTAAAATATCTTTATCATGCATATGTAACCTATTTTATTATATTTATAAGTTTCCAAGTGACCTTTGGACTTCTCTTGTCTTGTACCTCTCCTAAATGCTATAAGTAGTGACCTTTTTGGCTCTTTTGGGTATCCTCCATTGGTTAATGGTGAAAACCTAGCCAATTTTGTATTTTAATGACTCTTTAAATAATAAACAAGTGAATTTTCCTACTTACATGCTATAAAATTGAGTTTTGTTACAATATTTTTGGTCTTGTCTAGTAGAATATGATCTTTTCTAGTAAGTTATCCTTGATTGTTCACCAAGTGTGTAGAAAAATTATTATTACAGGTCTTTGTTAGTGTTCTCTTTTAGTGTATAAGTGTTTTATAAGTGTTCTATGATTGTATTCTCCAAAGGATCATTCATCATCCCTCCTTAACATCAATATACCTCTTGAACCTAGCATATGAAACATTGATTTAACAATCAGCCTTATATTGTGAGTTTTGTGTGAAAGAAGCATTGATTTGATCTTATAAGTATAAGTTTAGTCAATAGGAGGAAATAAAATATTGTTGCATCACTTTTTATCTTTCTAAGTTTGTCTTCTTAACCATTTTCATGTAAAGTTGATAAGTTAAAGAGTGTTTCAAAGAGTCCATCAAAGGAACTAGCCCTTTTAGAGATTCATCTCACAAAATTGATCACCCATAAAAAGTGAGATGTTTCCATTATTCCACTTAGATGAGGAGAGTTGAGACATATCCTTAAGGGGTGAAAATCCAAGTGAAAATAGTTTTTCTCATGCTCGATAGGACTCTAAGTTATAGAAGATTGTCCAAGATTGGTGTTGGTCTTGGTATATTTGTAGTCATAAAAATATCTACATTCAGTACCTAGAGACTCTAATAAATTTTAAAATATTTGGCTATTGATCATTCCTTAATTTCCATGCCAAAGGTGACCACTAGGTCTGCTACTAAAGGTATGCCTTTTGAGTTTGTACAATTGCCTTTGTATTCTATCAAAATATTTAGATTTATGAATACTCATCCTTATTCAAGGGAGTTGGTGTTTAAGAAGTCCAAGTTTATACTTAGTTTAAGCCCTAATACACATAGTTTACATTCCAATGTTGCTAGAAACCAACCTTTTATATCCTTTACTGGATCATTTCCTTTGAATCTTGCTCAATATGACCAAATTCCTAGAGAAGCCCTTATGGGTGTTCCATATTTTAGTGGAGAAGGTCCTACTACTCCCATTAAACACATCAAAAAAATATAAAAATTATAAAATATACATAATATCACTCAAGAAAATGTGTCTATTAGGCTATTGGCATTTTCTTTCAAAGGGAAAGTTTTATAGTGGTATGGGACTCTACCTCATAATTCTATTGCTTCATGGGATGAACTAGGAGATCTATTATCTAAGAGGTTTGAAGAGAAGAGTGATTATTTATTACTAGCTAATTAATTTACCACTATTAAGAGGGATCCACAAGAATTCATATAAGGCATTAACTCTAGATTTCAAAAAACATGGGATAGGATCCCAGCCCTTATGAGACCTACTCCAAATTATGCCTTTTTGTATCACCTAAAAGCATTGAATAGTGATATAGTCATGATGATTTAATCCATGGGTGGGAATACACTACCTAGTGATTATGAGATAGATATTAATGCTAATAATTATATTTATCAAGCAAGGCATATTTTTTCTAGACCACGAATGCCATAGTTCCCTTATGTGCAGCCTCTTAGTCAAGTTGTATTACCTAGCTTGGATCCTTTAAATAATTGTTAAGAAAAGTTTGCCCTTGCCCATACCAATGAGATTCATAAAGTCAAGAGTTTGCTTCAAAGTGTTACTAATTAATTGGTTGCTATTGAAAGGCAACAAGCTCAAAATTATAGGCCTTACCAATCCTAAAATAAATTTGGACTATAAAATAGACCTCCTTTTCAAAGTAATGCTCAAGGATAAGGTCAAATCACTCAAGTTAGACCTTAATAAAGTTACAATCCCAATTCCCCATAATATTTTAGAGCTCTTATTCCCACTCAAAATAACTTTGTTCAATAACAACCATGTTATCTTTCTTATGGTCAAAATCAAGGCCAAGTTGCATATGCCAATGAACTGCCTAGTCAAGCCATGACAATGCAAGGTAGTCAAGCCCCTCAAGTTCCCACTTTTGAGATGCCAATGTAAAATAGAATGGAAAATTTAAAAACAAAATTTTATTTTACTCTTATGAATCATTTGGAGGGAGAATTTTTTGCCATCAATCATTTAAGAAATTCAAGTAATGTGAATGCTAATGTATCCTCTAACACTAGGTCTAAGAAGAGGGATGTTGAAGAGACATAAGGAGCTAATATATGACCTATTTTGGCTCCTACGTCATCTAAAATGGTGGGTGGGTCTAACTCATCCCCTAAGATGTAGGAAAATTATAATTTTCAAAATGTAAGGCCAGCTCCTACACATCCAACTTCACATACTACACCACAAGGTACTAGAGCTTCTAAAGAGCTTTTTAAGGTGATCAATACTTATATAAATGTGGTAGATAAAATGAAGAAGTTACACATGAATATTTAATTGTGGTATTCATTAAAAATACCAAGATAAAAAGATATCCTTCAAAAATAATTGCTTGGATTAGGTATATAAACTAGATCAACTAGGATTGAAAATGTTGTCTTGATGAATGGAACTCAGCCCATTGATGGACAAGTGAAGAAAAATTAAAATAATTCTCCTTTTTATCTATCATTTATAATTTTTTATTTATTATTTCATAATTTTATCATAGATAGAGGTGTTAGTACTTTAGTTATGCCCAAGTCAATAGTGGATAAACTAGGCCTCAAGTATGAACCAATAGCTAAAGGAGTTATACAATTGGATGGGTCACTAGCAAAGACCTTGGAAGTAGTCAATGATTTAAATTTGAATTTACATGATTGTCCTAATTTTTACATCTCTCATGATTTGGTTATTATATATTTACCTCTATACTTTGCTCTTTGTTTGTCAAGAAAATTTATAGCCAAGATAGGTGGATACTTGGTAGTCAATTGGTCATATATGGTTTTTAAGACAAAGTATGGTACCAAGGTGAAGATTGAATTAGATCCTATTCATCACAATCATTTAGATCCCTACATGCCTAAAGTTGCAAATGTAAATTATGCTATCCTTGATGAGGAAGAGCTTCACACGGATCAATCTCCAACATCTTCTCTTGAAGGAGTTTATGATTTGTATTTAGATGAATAGGGAGCTGAACATTATGAGCATGATCCTTACAAATTCATAGAGAAAGTTAGTCTTGGAGTGTATTTCCTTCATGAGGAGGGATATTTCATTCCAAATTTGATGAATCCAAATGAAAACATGGATGGTTTATGGAAGCTATTATTTGATGGATCAAGAATCAAGGTTGGATGAGGTGGTGGAGCAATGTTAGTTCTCCATACAAGGAAAGGTATTACTCTACTTTTATATTTCACTTAAGTTGTACTTGTAGTATGGTAGAATATGAGGCCCTTATCCATGGCCTTGAGTTGGATAGGAAAAGAGGTGTGAAAGAGTTACACATTTATGGTGATGGTGAGTTGATTGTTAATCAAGTAAGAGGCCAAAATGTGACTAAGAACTCCTTGTTTAAGTCCTATAAACATAGAGTGTGGGATCTTGTGGAATATTTCTACGACTTCAACATTAAATTTATATCAATAGAGGAAAACAAACATGCTAATATGTTGGCAGCAATTGGAGATCATTTTGATGTTCCAAAGGGGATAAGAGAAGATAAGAACCAATCTCATCTCAAAGTGATTGTAAGGACCTCTATACCTAATAATATCATTAATTATCAAGTGTTTGATAGTGACTAACAAATAGTTCTTTTTATACAAGAGGAGACTAGTTTTCTTCAAAGAATTAGTCCAAAATATAACAACAATATGGAGGGTAGATTGTAAAATTGAAGAAAAACAAGATCCCTAAGGGCTTAGTCACACTTGAGAGTATCTTCAATGATGATGACTAGTTGAATAAGGATAAGGTAAGAATGTCTACTAAGCAAGAAAAATGAGAGAGTACAAATCTTCAAGGATAAGTTGCTTGCTCTTGGGAAGGTATGTACTAGAGAAGAAAGATATACTTCCATTAAGCAAGGAATTTTTTGATGTCTTTGCATGAGAATATAGTGATTTAAAGGGACTTAATCCAAACTTATCTCAACATACCATTGATCTAGATGATAATGTTAAGCCTATCAAGAAAATACAAAGGCCAATCAATTCTAAGATTAAACCTCTCATGAGAAGAACTTACAAAGTTGATTGAGTCTAAGATCATTTTTCCTAATAAACATTCATCTTGGTTGGCAAACTTAGTCCCATTAAGGAAGAAGAATGGGTAAATTAGGTTATGTGTTGACTTTAGAGATTTGAATAGAGTTTACTTGAAGGACCATTATCCTTTTCCTTCTATGGAGAAAATTTTGTAAGTTATGGTAGGTCATGAAAGGTTCTCACTCCTTGATGGATACTCATGGTATAATAAGATTTTGGTAAAGGAAAGTGACCAATATAAAAAATAATTTATTAATAAATAGGGTACATATGATTATAGGAAAATTCCTTTTGTTTTATCTAATGCTAGTACAACATTTCAACGTGCAATGGATATAGCTTTTCAAGGTCTAATAAATGATATAGTGTTGGTGTATATTGATGATATCATGATCTTCTCCAAAGATGCAAAGGATCATTTGAATCATCTTAGGTAGATTTTTGAGAGATGTAGATATTTTATAATCTCTCTCAATCCAAAGAAGTGTTTGTTTTTTGTAAATGAAGGCAAAATGTTTGGGACACAAAGTCTCAAAGAAAGGCTTATCCATAGATCCTAAAAGGGTGAGTGCAATCTTGGCATTGACTTTGCCCAAACATAAAAAAGGTTTTCTAAGTTTCTTTGGAAAAATAAATTAAATAAGGAGGTTTATTCCTAATTTTTATAATTTAGTCAAGCCTCTAACCTCCATTCTAAGGAAATATGAAGTGTTTACTTGGACAAGGAGTAGGAAGGAGAGTTTTGAAGAGATCAAGAAAGCCATTACTCAAGCCCCAAATCTTACAATTCCTAATTTCTCAAAGGATTTCAAATTGTATACATTTGGAAATGAATAAGTAATATTTACCATGCTCACTCAATCAAATGAAGAAAATTTGGAGTAGTTTATTTCCTTGTTTAGTCAAGGATTGGAAGGTTATGAGGTAAGATACACTTATGTAAAGAACCAAGTACTTTTAGTTGTTAAAAGTCTAAAGAATTTTAGGCATATATTATCTAAAAACAAGATTAATATATTGGTAGCTCATCCTAGTGTCAAATAATTATTTTTGAGTAGAGATTTGAATTTAAAAAGGGTTGGTTGGATTAAAAATGTGATGGAGTATGATGTAGAAATCAAGACAAACAAGGTAGTGAAAGGGAAGCGACTATGTGAGCACCTTACTTCAGATTTGAAGGAATAAAAAGAAGTTGTTTTATCCCTTCATGATGATCTTATGATATTTGTATCTTTATCAATGAGAAGTTAGACACAAGAAATGATCCATTTTCTTCAAACTAGTGAGTGTCCACAAGGCCTAGATAATGCCAAAAGGAGGTACTTCAGATTACAATCTATTTATTATCTACTTATTAATGGAGTATTTTTCAGGAAAGATTTTTTAGGTTCACTATTGAGGTGTGTTGAATCAGATTAGGTTGAGAAGATATTTTTTGAGTTTCATGATGGACCAGTTGGTGGTCGCTTTGCTCTAAGAAACATAGTTAATAAGATTATGAAAGATGGATATGTTTGGCCTAGTTTGTTTAAAAACACCCATGGGTAAGTAAATATAAAAAAAATTCTCTCTTTGATGGTAAGCAAAATATTGTAGCTTTTCCTCTTCATCCAATACAAGTAGACCAACCTTTTATGAAATAGGGTCTAGATTTCATAGTCTTAATCGATCCACCTTCTAGTGTTAGCCACAAATGGGTGTTGACTACTAAAAATTACTTTAAAATATGGGTGTTGACTACTCAAGGAATCAATTGAAAGTTTAGTTTTAGACTTTTATGAAGGCATAGTGATAAGGTTTGGGGCTCCTTCAAAAATAATTTTAGATATTACATTGGCTTTCCTTGGAATGAAGACAAGTGAACAGGCTTTGAAATATGGTATTTATATTAGTACTTCCTCCAAATAATATTCAAAAGGGAATGGACTAGCTGATTCCACTAATAAGAATCTAATTAGGATCACAAAGAGGATAATGAAGGAAAACCAAATAACTTGGAATTCCAAGTTGAAGACAACTCTTTGGGCTGATAGAATCACCCCTAAAAGAGCCATTGGAAACTCACCATATACACTTGTTTATGGGAGAGAAGCTATACTACATATTTCACTTGAGTTACCAGCCTTGGATCTCACTTACCAGTTTGAGTTGATGAAAAATGAAATTATGGAGGTCACATTGTGTGAGTTAATGGATCTTGAAAAAATAAGAGATCAAGCTATGCAAACTATGAAGGGTCATCAAGATCAAAATAAGAGATACTTTGATAAGAAATTCATGCCAATAAACTTCCAAGAGGGGGAAATTATTCTACAGTGGGATAAAGATAGGGATAAAACTAAAAAACACATAGTTTGATGCTTTGTAGAGTGGGCCTTATGTCATCACTCAATATAAGTAACACAATGCTTTCCAACTCTCAAAGTTAGATGGAGAGGAGCTTCATATCCTAGTCAATGGGATATATCTTAAACATTTCTACTAAGGTTCTCCTCTCTCCTTGTACATATATTCTATATTTTTTGTTTTCCTTAAGTGCTTATGCACATGTGTGAGCCTTATTGGTGTCTTGCTTTGTCTTGTGTTTACTTGGTGTGTTGTGGTTTTTTTATGTGTGTTTTAGGCAATTCATTTCTATTTGTCTTCAATAATTAATTGAATCCATATCCCATGGATTGATAAGTTTACTAGTCTTTATTATAACAAACATACTACCCCTATGAGTCACCATTTTGTTGACAAAATTTGACTTTAGGTCAAATTTAGACCCTTATAAGTAAAAAACTTGGTTTTTAAGATGTTTTAGGGGTCTAATTATTTGTCATAGACTATATTATAGATCATTTGATGTTATCTAATGTATTTTTATCCTTATTCATGGTTTAATAGGTTTATTTATCATTTTGGGTCATTTAGTGGGCTTTTAGGGGTCATAAATGCAAGTGGCATGGTTCCTGAGGTGTATAGATGTCCTATTTTCCTTTAAAATGGCCAATAGGTCAGATTCCCTATCAGGAATTGATCTATAAACTACACTAATAAACTCAAAGTGAAGTTTAAAAATATGGATACTAAATCTCTCAAACTTATCAAATACTTGAAATACTTAAAAGAACTTGTAAATTAAGTATTCTCGATTATCAAATTGGATTGGAACTATCAAAATACTTTTTACTTCCATTCACCAATTAAACTGGTTTGATTTTAAAAATGTCATAAAATGTCAAATTTTAATCTTTTCATGCATTCATTATTAATTAAAAATTAGAAACTAAATTAAAAACATGCAATTAAAAGATAATTTTACCATACGACATTGATAACAAAGTTCAACATCTCTTGCCTACGTCTCTGGGTCCACCCAATAGTAAGGACCATTTCCATTAAATTTGCATAAAAAATAGCTTACAAATTCTTTGAAACACTACACATCTTCCCTCAGGCCTGATATATGTACAAGAACTTCACCTTCATTGATAAACTCAAGCTCAACAACACTGAATCCTTCCTTAGTATTCAACCCCTTCCGAAGGTGCATAAGTCCCTCCACTTAATTATTGGTCTATCCAATTTATAATAAAAATAATTACAACTTCTCTTTTCAATTACAAAACATAACTAAAAATACTTACTCTCTGTGTATCAGGTCAGATAATGGATCATAATCCATTTTCTAGTTATCTCCAAGCTTTAATCTAGCTCTCAGCCTAAAAAATAATACATAGTCCCACAGAAGCCTACCATCAAATAAATGTTCATGCCTTTTAAGTTGTTTTCCAACCCATAACATGGTAGGTCAAGGCTTATCTCTTTTTCATGATAGGTGCAAGGTTTAAGTCTTCGGCCTCCCTTTTTGGGTGCTTGGGCTTATCTTTTTAATCCCACATTGGCAAAATACAATGGCTTTCATGTATTTTAATAGGTAGGCCGCTTCCTTAAACAATACCGATGCCCCTTTTGGTGGGATTGAGGCACTAAACATAGCATGGTTTGTTGGTTGGTGTACCAACTTAGCATTTGGTAATCGACATGTGCTCTTCTCATGTTCTATGGCTCAACGTATGACTTAGAAGATAAGTCATGAGCTATGTGGATGTGGCATTTATCACGGTCTCCAAACTTGGAATATCTTCTCAATCTTAACTCGACAAGGTAGTTGTAAGGCCTTTGTGACATGGCAAGTGTTGGTTCTCCCATGTGGCTTAATGGGTAATGGTAATTACAAAATATTACCAAGCTATTTAAAACATATAATTTAATTGTCCCACATGCATCTGATGGGCAAAAAATATAGGTTTAAAAGCAAATTCAAATACATTACAATATGAAATGGAGGCCAAGGCACCCCTCCTTAATAAAGTGTGTCAACGCTTACTGAGGGCCCCTAGTGAGCCAATAGCATGGCCCATGGTTCTTCATATGACCACCTGTTAAAGACCAGAGGCTGAAACCAAACCAAAACACCAAAACAAATTTTTACACAAACATACAAAAATAGACTGCCATGTGTCAACAGGTTATTAGTCTACTTGTCGCATACAAATTATGACACCTTATTTTGGCTATCATAAAATAAATTTAGCAGCCTATAACTTGGATATCTGGACTCTATTTTGTGATCTAAAATAAGTGCCATAAGGCTCTCAATGAGCTCTTCCATGTGCAATAGGTTTCATCACAACTTTGGACCTTTTTCTAAACTAAACTCTAGATCACACCTCCCTACAAAAGAAGCTTTTGGTCTCCAAAAGTCTACTATCTCCTAAAACTAATAACTAGTCTATTGCATCACATCAAATAGAACCCAATCATATAAAAAGATAAACATTGTAAAAATAAATGATTCACAACTCAACTAAAATTCCTACAACATAGCATGAGTAAAGGAATCTGCAACTGCCAATAAACTGATCACAACATACTAAAACTATCTGCCCATGTCACATCCTTTAAAGTGGTGAACTATCAATAACTGAAATAATTATTAATGTAACTAAAAAATAATTTTTTTAATGCCAAAAAAATACAATAAATATTTTATACATGTTGCAATACAATGCCCTGGTATGGAACTTACAATGCTAAGCAAATGCAAACAACACAAAGTGTATATTACCTAACATCCAAACATGCCCATGGGGTCCTACAATACATTTATACATTCTCAAAATAGCAGTCAAATTTGAGACAAGTGTTGTAAGTAAATTAACTCAACCCACAACATGCATTCTATTATTATCTCCAACTGATCAAATGAGTTCAAGTCCTATCAATTCCATAGACAACTCACTCAACATAAACATGAGATTCCAAAACATAGAGCTATTCAACATAAGGTGAGAATTGAAATAATTTGAATGATAAACCTATCTTGAAGTGTTCTCACAAGCTCTATTAATGCATCATCAAATCTTTTTATTTCCCTTATCTTAATTCTTAACAATGCTTCAAAAAATAAATGCATTATAAATCCACTTAATCAAATTTTCTGCCTAGTTAACTTGATTTCCTCAGTGGATTCCTTAACATCATTATGGATTGATTTGACTTCATTGACCTTATTAATAGGTTGATAAATCATCTTAGTTTTACCATGTCTAGAATGAGAAGATGATTGAAGTTTAAAACAATGATCAATTCGATGTCCACTCATATGGCAATGAGTGCATAAAACCTTCTTAGGTAAGGTCTCCCTTTTACCTCTTCTCGCTTTGCCATGATGAGAATGGTCTTTAACACCTGAAATATACTTAATCAAAGCATGTATATTCCAATAAAATGCAACACTATGGTTATGCATCCCACAAAAAGTGCAAAGAAATGATTGCATCATCTTCTAAATGTTAAATCCAAATTTCTTAAACATAAAAAGTGGATCAAAAGATTTAGTGCTAACTTTCATGTAGGAAATAGGAGGTGGAATCTCAATACCTCTTTTACGTGTTCTCTTACACTGCACATGCTCTACTATTGGCCTTGGACCTTTGTTATCAAAAGCTTGTCTTTCTTTAGCCATGGATGAATTTTCTCCAATATCCACCTGCTCACTAGTGTAACCCAAACCTGCATGAAGAGATCTATGTTCTACCTGTATTGAGTTAGTAATTCCTTAGCCATTTTGACCAAGACCTCTCCCATTAAAGCCCATTTTATTCAAAAATTTGGATCCTATACCCTTAGTTTTTTTTCATAACTACCAAAAACATCATTAGTTGAATTTGAATCAGAATGGAAAGAAGAAGATGAATTACTTGGTGAATAACTTATAGTGCACTCAGTCATAGTCTCTGCATCTGAAGTAGAAGGTATTTCCTTCTTTTGTTCACCACACTATACTTTGATCAAGATCTCATCCTTAGATTCAAGCTCTGATTTCAAACTTGTAACTTGCTCTTCAAGAGCTAAGAGCTTGCATCTCAGGAATGCATTCTCATCTTGAATCTGGGTATTGATGCTTTCAAGCTTTTCCATCTTAGATTTATGTGACAACTTGCCCATGGTTTCCTACAAACACACTGATTCCACAACTGCACACTATAATCTAATAAAGTCTACAAAATATTGAAAACCAATAAACTAAAAGCAACTATCAAATCACACAATCAGAAGCTAACCCTGGTTGCTAACTGCTCTAATACCAATTTGATATGTAAACTACATTGATAAACTCAAAGTGAAGTTTTAAAATATGGATACTGAATCTCTTAAACATATCAAATTCTTGAAATACTCAAAAGAACTTGTAAATTGTTTGGCAATTAAGTATTCTTGATTATCAAATTGGATTAGAACTATCGAAAGACTTTTTACTTCAATTCACCAATTAAACTAGTTCAATTTTAAAAATGTCATAAAATGTCAAATTTTAATCTTTGCATGCATTCATGATTAATTAAAAATCAGAAACTAAATTAAAAACATGCAATTAAAGGATAATTTTACCATATGATATTGATAACAAAGTTCAGCATCTCTTGTCTATGTCTCTGGGTCTACCCAATAGTGAGGACTATTTCTATTAAATTTTCACAACAAATGGCTTACAAATTCTTTGAAACACTACACATCTTCCCTTAGGCCTGATCTCTATACAAGAACTCCACCTCCATTGATAAACTCAAGATCAGCAACATGGAATCCTTCCTTAGTCTTTAACCCCTTTCGAAGGTGCATAAGTCCCTCCACTTAACTATTGGTCTATCCAATTTATAATAAAAATAATTTTAACTTCTCTTTTCAATTACAAAACATAATTAAAAAGGCTTACTCTCTGTGTATCAGGTTGGATAATTGATCATAATCCATTTTCTAGCTATCTCCATGCTTCAATCTAGATCTCAGCCTAAAAAATAATACATAGTCCTATAGAAGCTTACCTTCAAATAAATGTTCATAACATTTAATTTTTTTTCCAGCCCATAGCGTGGTCAGTCAAGGCTTCTCTATTTTACATGATAGGTGTAAGGTTCAAGTCTTTAGCCTCCCTTTTTGGACGCTTGAGCTTATCTTTTTAATCCTACATTAGTAAAATACAATGGATTTCATGTCTTTTAATAGGTAGATAGCTTCCTTAAATAATGCCAACACCCCTTTTGGTGGGCTTGAGGAACTAAACATAGCATGTTTTGTTGGTTGGTGTACCAACTTAGCATTCGGTAATGGGCATGCCCTCTTCTCACATTTTATGGATCGACATATGACTTAGAAGATAAGTCATGAGCTATATGGACATGGCATTTCTCACAGTCTCCAAACTTGGCATATATTCTTGATCTTGACTTGGCAAGGTAGTTGGAAGGCCTTTGTGTCATGGTAAGTGTTGGTTCCCCATGTGGCTTAATGGGTAATGGTAATTACAAAATATTACCAAGCTATTTAAAACATATAATTTAATTGTCCCACATGCATATAGTGGGCATAAAATCTAGGTTTAAAATTAAATTAAAATACATTTCAATATGAAATAGAGGCCAAGGCACCCCTCCTTAACCAAGTGTGTCGACCCTCACTAAGGTCCCCCAGTGAGCCAATAGCGGGGCCCATGGTTCTCCATATGACCACTTATCAAAGACTAGAGGTTGAAACCAAACCAAAAAACCAAACCAAATTTTTGCATGAACATACAAAAATGGACTGACACATGTCAATGGGTGATTGGTCCACTTGTCACATACAAATTGTGACACCTCCTTATTTTTCTTTTCACAAAATAACTTTAGTATCCTATAACTTGGGTATCTATACTCCTTTTTGTAGTCTGAAAGAAGCACCAGAAAGCTCTCAATGAGATCTTCCATGTGTAAGAGGTTTCATCATGACTTGGGACCTTTTTTTGAACTGAACTATAGATCAAGAATGTCAGTTTAATTAGAATATTATAGGTTATCTAACTGAAGATCAAGTAATCAACTGAAAAGGGTGAGTTTGGCACTTGTACAGCCCATGGGGGAAGGTGACACATGGAAAAAGGTCATGAAATGAATCTTAATATTCATCACACTAATATCATTGCTTTAAATTCTTTATAAGTGTAATTTTTGAGCCAAAATCATTCTACTCATTTGCCTTTCTAGACATACATAAGTGACCATCAGGTTTGTGCTTAGTATAGACAAAGGAAGAGGTTTCAAGTCAAATAACTTTAGAAGGTGGTATTACACTTAGAGATATCCATTTCCATAATAATATTTCCAACGTTGGCTAACCATGATTTGTAAACCATCCTCTACAAGATGATTATATTTTTTTTCTCACTATTTCTTGCACCTAATAGGTTTTGCTCCATTTTGGACAAGTCCATATAAACTAGTTGGTGATGTTGGTTTCAAAATATATTGGATATCTTCTTAGATTATCTCCATGATTAATTTCATATTTCATGGTGTCTTGATGAACAATTTGTCTCATTATGGAAGAAGGTGTCACCATTGTAAAGTTTTAATCAATTCTTCCTTGTTCTAGAATATTGGTATTATAAAAAGGTTTAATGTGAGTAGAAGATGATGTTACATAGGTATAAATTCCATATGATCATCTCTTCCCATGTTTGGTTTCATCATATCATGCTTTAGGAAAATTTCAATCTTACCATTCATCTCAGTTAACTCTTTGCTCAATTTCATGTTGAGGCACATTTGTATAAGCTTATCTAACTTGTTCATGGAACTATAATAAAGGTGTATTAGTTTTAAAAAGTCATTAAGATATAGAGAGAGTTCACTTATATTTTTTGGATAAGTGAAATATTGTTTTGAATATTTAACAAGCCAACACAAACCTCTTAAGACCGCTACATGCTTTGTTTTAGATGTATGCAAAAGATTTTCACATTGAAATGGATGTTTTGGGATTGGTATTAAGATATCCTTCATGTAAATCATGAATTTGAGGGATTGTAAATGATATTGAGTGTCCATGAGGCCTTTCATCTACACTTTTTCTCCATTTCATGTTCAGTGTCCACATTTAGCCCATACACACATGCAAGAGACTTTAATGATGATGTCATGCTAAGAGGTGTAAATCTTGATATGCATTTCAATATATTAAGATTGATAAGGGTGAAATTGGAGTAATTGGTGAAGGAATTTAAGTGTTTATAAACCTATTAATTTATAAATCTTGCCCAAAATTTCATGCTTATTACCTATAAATGCTAATGTCCACCTACAAGTGGTACCTCAGAACTATGAAGGTCTTTGAATGGGTGTTTTAGAGTAGGTTAACATCCTTTTTCAAATCCTAACATATGAGAAATCCTAAAGTAGACATATTTAAAACATCATATGGATAAATGGAAAGGTAAATAGTTAGGAGGAGTTAAGGACTAAGTTTAGGGAAGGTTTTCTAAAAATGTGAAAATAGAGGTCCAAGGGGTTTTGTGAATATCCTATAACATGTTTTCCAAGAGAATTGGAGAATATATATAGGTGAAACTTGTAACCCATATAATATAAATGATCCATGACAAAGATGAGGGTTATAAAGTGAGTATAAGATGGAAGTTTTGAGCCTCAAAGTTTCCTAAAAATAGTGAAACCCTGCATTCCCATCTAAATGTTTGGATTTTTAAGTGACTATTGATATCCTAAGGTTGAAAACAAAGCATTATCTCATGCTTAGAATGGTTCAATTAATTTAATATTTTTCAAAATGTCATGATTATAATTATTATTATTTTTAATTATGGTGTTTCAAGTTTCATGGACACCTACATGTGTCCCCTCATATGAAAATGTCCACCTACAACAAAACAGGCAGACAATGAACTAAAATTGGTATTTTAGTGGTATTTTAGCCCATATAATGTGAATTATAGTATGATAAGATAATATATGACTCAAATTATTCATGGAGGTCTTTAAACACCATGACCAAGCTCAATTAAAGCTAATATGTACCTATAGGAGTAAAAATGGTAGGGGTCACAATCATGATAGGAAAAACTTAGTTTGTGAACTCAAAGTGGATATAAAGGGTGTGAGTAGAGTTAAAATTGTGAAATATCCTATGAAAAACTTCATTAAATCCATTATTACCTCCATGATCCCTTGAAAATTTGAATCAAGTCCACATAGACTTCTTAAGGCCCTATATGCACCTACAACTAAGTGTGCAGTCTTGGTGGAAGTTAGGAGATAAACATGCTTTGGAAAAGGAAGAAGGTTAAAAACAACTTGAAAATGGTTCATGATTTATAGATAATGTGTTTTCACATACTATAGGACTCTTTTCATGTTTACCACCCACTCTTATTCCTATCCAAAGGTAGCAGTTCTTAAAGTTGCACTAGGAAACCCATGTTGCTCAATGGGTAAGAATGAAGAATCCTAAGGAGAGGAGTGTTTTTTGGTGAATTTCAAGATTAATGAACATGAATTGGAGGTTGGAAATTTTTTAAAGAGACCTAAACTTCTTTGAGTTATCATTGAGGGGTAATTCTTAGGTGGAAGTGAAAAATGCATAAAACATTCCTTTTTCGAGGTCTTTTTTGGGCATTTTGAGTTGATTAGGTGCCTAATTGGATGAATCCAGCTAAACCATTTGGTACAAAGTTTCAATAGGACCTAATAAAACTCATAAAATATTAAATTTTCCTTGGAAAAATAATTATATAGATTCATCTATATGGTATGGAATGGCCATGAAAGTAATTGGAGGTTGCAGAGGACTCTTCAGGGCTCCTCCTCATCAATGTTTGTGCTACCCTACCTATACAGACATAGTATAAAATGGTTCTATTTAAATATTTTGTGAATTTTATAGGATATATGGACATATAATTAATGAAATAAATTTTTTGATAAATTTATATACTTTTATTAACTCACTATGGTCATTGCATGCCTTGAAAAAACTTCTAAGTGTTCAAACAATAGCTCTCATCTCAGCCAGTCAAAATTAACATACTGAAAACAATGGTGAGAAGGGTGAAAAATTAAAGTGTGAGCCTTTTTAAGGTGTACCTAAGTATTCCAAATCCATGTATATTATTTCCAATTTTCATCCACTCCCTCCCATGGATTTACATGGAAAACTAAAGCCAATTTTGAGGCCAAATATGAGGGGTGACTGAAAGAGGAGTTTTTTAGACTGCAAGTAGTGATGTCTTAATTTTAAGAGATTATAGATGAGTATGAATATAAATAATGAATATAGAGTCATTTTTGAAATACTTCCCTCTCATTCCAATCATTATACCTATCCCTAGTTAGTTTTGGGATGTTCAAACAGGTCCAAATCATGAAGATAGTTTTCTGAGCCAAGAGAAAGAGTTTCAAGCCACTTTTCATAAGTTTCATGACTTGTATGGACACTTGGACTTCATAAAATTTCAAGGTTCATTTAAAATATCTTTTTCATGCATATTTAACCTCTTTTCTCAGCTTGAAAAGTGTCCAAGTGACCTTTGGACTTCCCTTGTCTTGCCCCTCTCCCAAATGTTATAAGTAGTGACCTTTTTGGCTCTTTTGGGAAGCCTCGATTGGTTAATGGTGAAACCTATAAAATTTTGTATTTTAATGAATATTGAATCAATAAAAAATTGACTTTTCTTACTTACATGTTGTACAATTGAGTTTTGTTTTAATCTTATTTTTCTTGTCTAGTAAAAGATGATCTTTTCTAGCATGTTATCCTTGATTGTTCACCGAGTGTACATAAGAGTAAATCTTAAAAGTCTTTGTTAGTTTTATATTTTAGTGTATAAGTGTTTTATAAGTGGTATAGTATTACATTATCTAAAGGATCATTCATCATCCCTCCTAAACATCAATATACCTCTTGAACCTAGCATATGAAACATTGATGTAATAATCTACCTTGTGTTTTGAGTTTTGTGTGAAAGAATATTTAATTTGATTTAAGTAGTATAATTTCAGTCAATAGGAGGAAATTAAATATTGGTGAATCATATTTTAGGTTTTAAAGTTTGTATTCTTAAACCTTTTCATGCAAAGTTGATAAATTAAAGAGTGTTTCAAAGAGTGCATCAAGGGAACTAGCCTTTCTAGAGATTCATCTCACCAAATAGATCACCCAAAACAAGTGAGATGTTTCCATTGTGCCACTTGGATGAGGATATCTGAGACATCTCCTCAATGGGTGTGAATCCAAGTGACAATAGTGCCCTCTACAATGGCCAATCACTCTCACACTAATTCTACCAAGGAACCATTGGTTTATCAAGCTCTCACTAGAGGGACACACAAAGGAGGCATTGAGCCAAATATGATAGAGTCTAATCACATATCTACATAGTAGATTTTGGTACCAAAAAAATCATGCACAAGTATATATTAGATATATACACTTTATACTCCCATGAATGTACTTAATATTATATTAGAATAAAAATCAAAAGCATAGTTTCCACATGATCATTATAGTCAATCATTTTTATTCCCAATCGGATTCTATTGCATATGGTGATTTAGTTATCAATAAATCAAATTGACTAAAAAAATACCAATACTTTACCACATATTAAAATATCATATTTCAAGCATATTTCATGAACTAAAAGTCAAGTATTTTAAACAATAATCACAAATTCTGTAAAATACCTCCCAAAGTGCATGGGTGTATTAAATACTTTTATATCAACAGGTTAATCACAATTTTTGGAATTCCATATGAATATCCAATTAAACAAGACAAGTTTATTTCAAGATATATAATTATCAAACCTACTAATGTTAATCCTTTATGAAAGGGTAAGCAATAGTAAATCCCCTTTCCTAGGTGGCCCATACTTGAGAGGATTTTCCACCATAGATATACATTGGATTCCACGTAATCCTCATATACTCCTACACAACATATTCAGTTACAAAGATCAATTAAACATGTTTTAATTAATGTTACTTTTAAAAAAACACATATCACTAAATGATGGGTTCCAAGAACCCCTACTCCTATTGTTTCTTCACAACCATAGATTCCTATTATACATACATAGAGTACCATATATTATACACATCCAAAAATGACACCTATACATGATTATTGGTAGTACCACTAGTTTTATATTTTGAGTTTAGAGCTACTTATGAGCATCCCTTGGATGGGACCATAATTTAGCCTTTTTAAAATATTCCAAAAATATAAAAATATATATTTTAAAAATACAAAAACATTCAAATAATTCAAAAATATAAAAGTATTCAACAGTCCCATGTTTTATTATCTTCTTGTCATCTATGTTGTTTGATTTATGTTAGTAGATAGAATATCATTTATTTTTATATACACATATGTTTTATGCATATTTTGAGTGTGATACAAGCATACCTAGACATATGATATATGTACTTACAGATGTTGGACCTCTCCTATACCAACATCATATAGTACATTGGGGGAATCAACTTCTTTGATCATGATTTATATAGGTTACATATATGTTATGGTAATTTATACATTATCATGTTTTAACTTATATACTAACACTTATTCATGTCTATATCCATGATCACATCTTTCATAGTGTAATTGATATTTTATGTTACATAACATTTTTTGCTAACACATATGCAAGGACTAGTATGATATGTTTATGCTTCATTTATTTTACACTTCCTTGAGTGTATTCCATTACTTTATATTGTATTACTTGTGAAACATTTGAATATGTTCTTTTCTTACTGGCCCCTGTGCCATTATATGTTGATTGGACATTTAAATATGTCATTGTATGTTTATTGGACATTTAAATATGTCATTCATTTTGATTGGGTGGAATTTGAATGTGCCCATTGAATGATGTCTCCTTAGACCATTATTTTGCATTACATTGAGTTCTCTTGTGTGTGTGATTGATTGTTTAATGAGCTTGTACTATTAATCTTTAGATGTTGTCATGATTTATATCATACATCTTAGGACTTGATGTGATCACATATTATAAGCTTCATTGATATATCTAATTTAACATGTTACTAATATATGCTACGTGATACATACATAGATTATATAGTTACCTTATCATTTGAGGTAAGGTACCTACCAAATTATATCTCCCTCACTTTTAAAAGGGAGGCATATGAGTGGGGGTATGTTATAGAAGCATGACCTCCACATTTTAATAATTTCCATATTTTAGTGGGGGTATGGCATAAATTCATGACCTCTACACTTATTCATTTTTTAGTATCTCTAGGTTTCAATTGGGTCATGTTAAAAAGATATGACCTCCACACTTACACAATCTCTAGTATAGTTTCATGATTTATATATACACTTGGGTTAGAATCCTATATATTGCACTAATTTTACATAGATTTGAAATATAATTTTTTATATTTATGATATATATACTCTAGTGATACATATTAGAGGTGAATATGTCATGATATTGAATTAAAAATTGAAATTTTTCCAATTATATTATTCATTAGGATGCATCGATTAGACTAGGATGTACTGTTATTGAGAACTTTATATTACAATAGTTGGTCCAAGTTGATAGGTTTAAGTGATTAAATCATTTAAACTAACTATATTTATAGGTTGGATTTATTAAATCATATAATCCCACCATATTTATGGGATGGTTTGATTAAATCACTCACCCTCACCATATTACATATTCTCACTTGAGTTCTGTGATTGAGATATAGTGATCTCAATGGTCATGTCATAACTCATCATTGCATCATATTGGGGGAATAACACCTTCCAATATCCCTCTTTTATTATCTAAGGTTCAATTATAAACCTCTTTTAGTGCTAATGCTTCATAAAGAATCATATTTACCAAGTCAAAGCATCGAAGGGCAATATGGTTGGATCAACACATAGGGATGTTCCTTACTTGCTCTCTTTATTTTTAAACATTTCAATAATTTCAAATTCTAGATAATATTCATTGATTTATACTATAACATTCTCTTGGTTACAAGTCTTATATTAAAAAAACACTTAAAGTGGGCTCAAGAAAAGGCAAGGTGTGTTGTACACACACAAGTATGCATCTGTTTATTTTAAACTAGTAATTTCATCCTTATGCAATACTAGATAAAATGTGGAAAAAATGTAACTACTAAAATTGAATATTTATAGAATCTTAATTAGGGATCTATTATTCAAGTTTAGACCTACATGCTACCAAAAATCTTGCATTCTCCATCTCATTATTCCTAATTTCTTATATCTTATTTTATCCTTACATCCTTCAGTGTTAGTTTCAAATCCATACCTATTTGTTATCCCTCTAGACAATATTGGACATAGAGGGACACTACCACCAATGATAGTGTCCAAATATTTATCTAGTGTCTAGTTTCAAAAAGTCATTCAAATTAAAAAAGTTTTGAAACCTATGGGTTAACCTATTTATCTTATTGAACCGTACCATTAGATATTTTGAAAATATGTGGTATAAATACAAGTAAAATAATTTTCATTCCTAATCTAGAAAAATACCAAGCAAACACCTAATAAGGCTCATTCAATCAATTACACAACTTAGTTATTATTTCCTATTCATCCCTATTTATTTATAAGTCATAGGAGAAGTCATACAATTTTTTTGAAGCATTCAAAGAGCATCCCATGAGTAATATTTGTCAAGTTACAAGATATATCATTACTTGCATATTCATATAGTATATTTGACCATTATGCACACGCAGTCCCACACATAGGTGAGAAAGACATAATTTTGAGGCTTTCCTGAGATTATTGTCTATGTAGGTAATGCTTATTGGCAGATGGGTTTTTGAGGTCAACTCAACACTATGATCCCACTAACACATTTTTTTTTAATCATGACGTAAGGGTGAAGAGCTAGGGTTTTGATCCATATGAAATTATAGATAACATGTGTGAAAGAACCAAATACATTAGTATAAATGCAACAAAAAACTCATAAATTTGCAACTCATGGATTCAAACATGATTCTATATTGTGGGCTTAAAAATTTCTATAAGAAGGAAACTAATGTTGATAGTAATATCTAAGTTTGATGGTAGTGGATAGGGAAGAAAAATAGTCAAAAAAATGAATGAACAGAACTGAGAGTTGAGTTACAGAACTAAGATGAAGGTAGACAACAACGATAGTCTAGAACATAATAGTAAACAATATATGCTTCTCTTAACCCTTAGTTGTACAATCATTTCTATATTTATTTCAAATGCTTGAGTGAACTTATTATTGAATACTTTATTAAATTACCTAGATTTGAATATTACATTGTTGCATTCAACTGTTTTATTTGCATAGTGTGTTTATGTAATATACCCATTTTGAGATAGTATCATTTCCTTTACCAATGGCATTTTTAACTCCTAAGATTATATTAGATGAAGGTGAAGGAGATGCAAAACAACATCTTAGATATTTTTATGTGGCATGTTTGGATTATGATTTCAATGACAAGTTTAAAACTAAATTATTTCCAAAACGCTTAAAAGATTATGCCTTGAAGTTCTTTTATGATTTACGTATACAATTAATCAAAGAATTCAATCAACTAGTAAATCAATTTATGAAGTATTTTTCTATCGACATTGATGAAGATCTTTCTTATGCATAAATTTCTAATCTTAAGAAAGGAAATAATGATACTATCAGTGATTATGTACTTCATTACACAACCATGCTTGCCAAAATGACTAATACATTGGAAAATAATGAATTATGGGATATTTACAAAAATTACTTGAACCATTACATGAGTCAGTTATTTTTAAAAAAATATATCATTTGAATAATTTTTTCATACAATAAGAGAATGATAAGTCAAACCTCTTGATGTGCACAAGCTAAAATTTGAACCCACATCCACTTCAATTTCCATAATGAAGTTTCAAAGTAAACCATCTTACAAAGCTAAGCCAACACATACTAAATTCTATGTAAAAGTCATAATTAATGTTATTTCTTAAATTTATAATAAGGTTATTTTATTAGATCAACCAGGGTGAAAATTATTTATTTTACCAAAACCACCTCAAAATTACTACTAAATTTACTTGAATGCAATCTTATTACTCTAACTCTACCACTAGAGGTTGATATGAGTAAACCTCAAGGTAGATATTTTGATAAAAATGCATATTATGATTACCATAGATAGAATAGTTAATATACTAATAGATGTTTCAATATCAAACATATTATTTAAGACCTTATTCATAATAATATCATTGATCTAGGTACTCATATAGAGGAAACTAAGTCTAAAAAAATTAAAATGTTAAGTTAAACATTTTTAGTGAGCCATTTCCAAATCATGATATTAACAATGATAATTCAATAGTGAATCGTACCTATAATGCATATATACTTCCTAATTCATAATCATCCATTTGATATAATTATTAGGATAATTATTCAAACTACTCAACCATGTCCTATGATCAATTTTGATGATAGTAAGATAGTAGATGATGAATTTGATTTGCATGTCTTATGTATGTAAGAATATTTTGATCAATAACCCATCCATAGTGTGCTAGTTGTTAATGGATTAAGTGAGAATGCATGCATAGTGACATTAATCCATTTATTGGATTACACATAATATGACATACAAGGAACATATAAAAGTGATAAGACATTTAGTGGGAATAACAAACCACTTTGGGACACATTGTGTTGCCTCTTAAAATGGGCCCTGATATAATATCTACTCATTTTTTATTATATGATATTAGGATTCCCTTGGTTACAAAAGATATGTGTTGAACCTTATATGGTGTATAAATGCTTGAATTACATTCATTGTAATCAAGTCACTAAAATTTTATAAATCTGATATGAGTACCTTATATAATATATGGTACCTCATTCTCCCCATCCACCACCATGATTCATTTATACATCAATGTAAGAAAAAATTATATTTATAGTTTTTGTATCTATGCAAAATATTTATTAGTGTAGGTTTTTATTTTTCCCTATTTATTAATTAGGGAATATTATATATTTGTGCATACATGGAGTTTTCCTACATTCGTGGGATAGGCTAGCTTATGTAGAGATTGTGTGTCATATTTGTTTCATAAGGTGTCATAAGAATGTCATAAGTGACTCTTTTGACTGGCTATTCCGGGTATGGGAGTTATTTCTCTATTCTTAGCACCTTATCACCACCTTTTTTTTAGGAGTCTATTCTTGGGGTGCTTTGACCACCTTTTGTGGAGGAGTCTATTCTTGGGGTGCTTTGACCACCATTTGTGGAGGAGTTACTTACTAGCTCTCCTATATGTATTCTTCATTTTGGCCATTTCATGTTAATTAGATTTTGGTTTTCTCCATTTTGTCTTGTGCAATTTATCTTCTTGTTATTTTCAAATTGATTTAGCATCTATGTGGTGTGTACTTGTTTATCTTGTGTGATCACGTCTTCATTGCACTCACGTTATCCAAATTCTGGCAACAACTCTGATATGGTATCAGAGCAAAACCGGTAATCTTGTGTGTGATTATGATTTTAGCTTATTTTAGAATCAAGAGGAGTGGAGTTCATTTTTTTATTTTTAGATTTGATCAAAAATAAAAAATTTCAAAATCTTTTCTGGTATTGGATCCTTGCATTTGAGTGTCTATTGTTGTGTGGAGCAGCAGAGGGAGGAGCAACAGTCAACACTCCTCACAGTCAGCTCTTTTGGTCAGCAGCTTCTAGTCTAGGTGCCAAACTTTAGTTCTGCACCAAGATTCTATCCTTCAACAAAATTAGCTTTTGCACCTAGCTTCAGCACTCCTTCAAGGGGACACATGCCAACTTCAGCTCCAGCAAGGTGCTAAGTAGCAAACAGTCATTTGTACGGCGCTCAGGCTGCCGTTTTTTTGTTTTTTGCAAAAAAAATCAGAACAGCGCCATTTTTGGACGCCACTTGCTTTGTTTGATGTCCAGCTCCAACATTGCACCTTGTTTTTTGGTGAAACTTACTACCATAGTCCTCCCTAACAAGCTTTCAACCGTATGGCGCCAAGCAATAGGTCTGCATTTAGTTTTTTGTCTTTTATGAGTCAAAATTTTGGACTGTTTGCTTTTGGACATCCCTTCCTACTTGGCATCCTATGTGGCGCCCCTTGGACACTTGCAATCCTTTAATTCTGTCTTTGATTTAATATTCTCAGTTAAATTTGACTTGTTAAAACAAAAATCAGTCAATTTGACTGAGTATTTAATTTTTTTAGACAGTTTTGTATTTTGGGAATTTTCAATTAAAACTTGTATCTTCGCCTGTCAAAGATGAAGGGTGAGGCCTGGGTTGGCATGAGGCCAATTACCCCTCACAAAGACCTCATTTGGATTCCTCATTCCATGTCGAATCCAAAAAGTGGTTGGAATTCCACTTTATCTCCCCATAACTAGCATTTTTTTAATGTTTTAGTGCTCTTTTTTGTAAAAACACTAGTTTATGAGAAAATTGTAACTTTAAAATCTTGCAAATGGTAGATCAGTTTTGGGTGCCATTTTTTGTAAAAGTGCTTGTAATTAAATTATCCACAGTGTAGACTTGTTATTTTTTAAAAATGCACTAGTTTATAAAGTGCCAAAATTTGGGTCTCTCGAGATGCATTTTCGGCTGAGTTCGACGTCCTGTTTGCTTTAGTCTTGCACTGATTGCTTTAAGACACATTTTCAACTGAGTATGACATATTTTGAGTGTGCACTTGCATATTTGAGGGGGGGCTCAATATTTTGAGGGGGTGTGATTGCTTTTCACAACTTGCTTTCATTCTCCTTTCTACATACATTCACAACTTGCAATCAACACAACTTCACCTAATTTCAGCTAAAAATGGATTATTTTCAACTTAAACCCCTAACACCCTTCAACTATCATGAATGGAAAGCTAAAATGTCAATAATTATTAGAATCAAAGGGTTGTATAGGATCACCATGGGTAAAGAAGTAGAACCCAACACAGATGTTGAAAAGGTTAAGTGGTACAACCATAGTGATGAAGCCTTTGGATTATTGAGCTTGTCTATGTCTCCAGAACTTCTCTTCCACTTAGAATCCTCCCAAAATCCTAATGACATATGGGACACCTAAGAAAATTTATTTGGGAAGCTTGATGAGATGAGAGGTCATGAGCTCAAAAATGAACTCATAAGTCTAAGTCCTAGCAAATTTGACACCCTACAGGACTTCTTCACTAAGTTTAAGGCCCTTAGATTGTAAATGAAATAATGTGGAATAGATAAGAAAGATGATCAACTCATACTTTATATTCTTGCAAAGTTAGGTCTAAGCTATTCAGTCTTTGTCTCCACTTTCCATGCCACAAAAAGTGCCCTTGGCACTACATGGAAAATGCCTTCTTTGGATTCATTAATTGCCGACTTGACTAGGGAGCAAGATAAGCTAATTCAAATGGGCACAATGAAGTCTACTTAACCCCAAGCTTTCATATCTGGAAATGGTAAGGATAAGACTTCAACAAAGGAGAAGAAGAAAAAGAACAAGGACCAGGAGAAGAAGAAAGAAAACAACAATCCTGCCAAAAACAACACTGAGTCTTCATCCTCCAATGCTAAACCTAAGAAGGAGAAGGTTAAGTGTGCCTATTGTAAAAAGACAGGGCATGATGAACACAAATGCATGAAGAAACAAATAGATCACCTAACTCATCTTCTAGAGAAGAACAACATAGGTGTTCCTGAGTCCATCAAGCAGAATTCATCTACCCAAGATTCTACTATGACAAAAGGCAAGGGTAAGGAGAAAGAAAAGGGAAAGGCCCTTGTAGCAACTATAGCTTCTACATCTTCATGGGTCATAGACTTGGATGCTTCTCACCACATGGGCTCTTAACTAGTTGAGTTTTCATCTTTAGAGCTTTGTAGCATGACTTCAATTAGTTTGGGTGATGATACATCAGTTTTTGTTACAGGGAGAGGTTCAGTTGAAATGGAAGGAGGAACATTCAATAATGTTCTAAGTGTTCCTTCCATTTCAACCAATCTTTTATTAGTGTACCAAATCACTCATATTGGTCGGGGCATGAGAGTTGAGTTTTCACCAGATTCAGTGTCTATCAGGGAGTTGCATAGTAATACTACAGTGGTAGTGGGTAGGGCAGATCACCAAGCTAGGTTATACACCTTCTCACATTTTGCATCAGATTCTTCTCTAACAACATTGCTGACTCATTTAGATGGAGTTAGCAAAGTGTGGCATGAGCGGTTTGGCCACCTTAGCTACCGCTACCTTGAGCAACTTTGTAAACATGACATGGTCATTGGCTTGCCTCATGTCCAATTCTCAAAAAGACTTTGCGAGGGGTGCTCCCTTGGGAAGCATCCCAAAGCAAAATTTGACAAAGGCAAAGCTTGGAGGGCTTCACAACCTTTGGAGTTAGTCCACAGTGATGTATCGAGACCCTTTCCCAAACCATCTTTCACAAGGGCCAAGTACATCCTCACTTTCATTGATGATTTCTCTAGGTACACTTGGATATATTTTCTCAAACAAAAGTCTGAAGTGTTTGAAAATTTTCTAGACTTAAGGCTCTTGTTGAGAAACAGAGTGAGAAATCTATCAAGGTTCTTCGAACTGATAATGGAGGGGAGTATGTCAGCATTAGGTTTGAGCAGTTTTGCACCACAGAGGGGATTGAATTATAGTGCACAGTCACTTACAGTCCTTCACAAAATGGGGTTGCAGAACATAAGAATAGGTTCTTAAAAGAGATGGGTAGCTGTATGATTCATTCCAAATCCTTAGCACCATAGTACTAGGCCGAAGCCATTAATTGTGCTTGCTACATTCAAAATAGGGTTCCTCACAAAGCTTTGAAATGGATAAGACCCTTTGAAGCTTGGCATAAAAGGAAACCTGATGTTGAGCACCTTAGAGTTTTTAGATCCCCAGCCATGGCTTGCATTCCAAAAAATAAATGCAAAGCTATGGAATGACAGTCCAAGCCTTACATCTTTGTAGGATATCCAGATGGTATTAAGGGATATCACCTTCTAAATCATGTCACTCATGAGTTGTTCATCGAGAGAAGTGTCCATTTTTAGGAGAGTCTTAGAGACTCAACACTTGACACTTCTTCTCCCTCATCGGATCTACTTCTTCATGATGATTCCTCGTCAGATTCAGATCAGCCACAATAGGTTTTTAAGCCAGAGTCTTCTTCTTCTTCTTTGAGTTTAGACAGCAAGGATAGTGATGCAGTGTCATCCACATCTAGTCAGTTAGAGGATGAGGAGTTAGCACCTGACTCACCCACTTTTGGGCCACTTTGGGCTAGACAGACACTTGAGACTGCTGGCACTTGGGTAGGAGATCTCACAGATAATAGACATACTAGGGGGATTTTCAGAGAGATCCACATGCCTTCTTTGCTACAATTTTGGATCCACAAACTTTTTGAGAGGCATCATGGGTACCTGAGTGGGATAGTGCTATGGAGGAAGAATATTCTTCCTTAATCAAAAATCACACTTGGGATTTGACTTCACTTCTTAAGGGAAGAAAGATGGTTCGATGTAGGTGGATATATTAGACCAAGTTTGTAGCAGATGGGTCAGTTGATAAGTACAAGGCGTGATTGGTCACCAAAGGTTTCTCACAGGTGGCAGGCATTGACTACTCAGAGACCTTTGCACCTATTTCAAAGATGACTTCTATTCGACTCACCATGGCTATTGCCACATCACATGGTTGGGATGTGCATCAGATGGATGTGAAGAGTGCCTTTCTTCATGGAGACCTAGAGGAGATCTACATGGAACAGCTGCCAGGATTTGTTCAAGATTCTTCCTTAGTATGCAGACTTAGGAAATCTATCTATGGCCTCAAATAGGCCCCTCAAGCTTGGTATGTCAAGATGGATTCCTTCCTTCTTACAGTGGGTTTCACTAGGTGCCATTCTGATCCCAATGTCTACTTCTTGCTAACAGGATGATTCGCTCTTGATTTTGGTTATATATGTTGATGACCTTTTGATCACCAGGAGTTCTTCATTGGCTATTGCAGCCATGAAGGCATCTCTTTAGGATAGATTTTACATGATAGACTTAGGTTTTTTGCACTACTACCTTGGCATCGAGATCTCACAGTTAGATTCAGGGATTTCTCTTACACAGCCTAAGTATGCTCTTGACTTATTGGCTCGATTTCACATGGCTGATTGCAAGCCATCTCTGATTCCCTTTCTATCAGGAGTCAAGCTTGATGCTAATTGTTCTTCACCATTGGTTGATGCCACTTGGTATCGACAACTTGTTGGTAGTCTCATCTACTTGACTCACACCAGGCCTGACATATCATATTTAGTGGGACTTGTCTCCAAATTCATGCAGGAACCCCATGAGCTGCATTGGAAAGCAACTAAGAGGATTTTGCATTACATACAAGGTTCACATAGATATGAGATTCATTACAGATTTGGCATAGAGGTTGACTTGGTTGGATATACAGATTCAGATTGGGATGGCAATTTACAGACTCACAAGTCCACTTTTGGTTACAGTTTCTCTCTAGGTTCAAGTCCTATCAGTTGGTCTAGCAATAAGCAAAATGTTATTGTTATATCATCCATAGAGGTAGAGTATAGGGGAGATTTTAATGCAGATACTAAATCTATTTGGATTTAGGGGATTCTTTCTGAGTTTGGCATTCCTATCAGGTAGCCCACCATCATTTATTGTGACAACCAGAGTACCATTTAGATTTACAAGAATCTGGTTTAGCACCAGCAGACCAAACATAGAGATTCACATGCATTTCATTTAGGAGCTTATTCATAGTCAAGTCATTGACTTGATATTTTTCTAGTTTTTAGAGCAGGTTGTAGACATCTTCACCAAACCTTTCACTGAGAGCAAGATCATTCATCTACGAGCTCTTCTTGGGGTGCAGTCTACATTTATAGCAGCATCATCTTTAGGGGGGCCTTCTAGCCTCTTCTTTTCTTTTATGTCTCTCTTTTGGGGGGGGGAGTTTTTTCCTATGGGTTTTCTCCTTTTCACTATCTTATGGGAGATTGCATTTGTACATGGGTACCTCATCAGGCTTAGTTTCTAAGACCCATTTTTTATTTCCACACTTCCCACCTAAGTTGTGCTTATGGGGGGGTATTAGTGTAGGTTTTTATTTTTCCCTATTTATTAATTAGGGAATATTATATATTTGTGCATACATGGAGTTTTCCTACATTCATGGGATAGGCTAGTTTATGTGGAGATTGTGTGTTATATTTGTGTCATAAGGTGTCATAAGAATGTCATAAGTGACTCCTTTGACTGGCTATTCTAGGTATGGGAGTTATTTCTCTATTCTTAGCACCTTGTCACCACCTTTTTTGGAGGAGTATATTCTTGGAGTGCTTTGACCACCTTTTGTGGAGGAGTCTATTCTTGGGGTGCTTTGACCACCATTTGTGGAGGAGTTACTTACTAGCTCTCCTATATGTATTCTTCATTTTGGCCATTTCATGTTAATCAAATTTTGGTTTTCTCCATTTTGTCTTGTGTAATTTATCTTCTTGTTATTTTCAAATTGCTTTAGCATCTATGTGGTGTGCACTTGTTCATCTTGTGTGATCATGTCTTAATTGCACTCGCGTTATCCAGATTTTGGCAACAACGTCAATAATATTTTTATTCAATAATTTCAAAAACAAGTGCAAAAGTCTCAAAATCAACAATGCAAAAGAAAGCATATTAGAAATTGATGTCTAGTTCCCAATAAGCACCATCATGTGCAACGTCTTATAAATTGGTAATGTATATAGATAAACATGTTCCTCAAAGACTATAAAATTTGGCACAATCTCCTACTAGTCCTCATTAGATTTAGAAGAATTCTACATCTCTTAAAGCTATTCCTCCCACATGCAATTACATAGGTAGTAATCTAGACAGTTTTGTCATAACACATGATGCATTTTCCTATTGTCAATCATACACATCTGGCACATTTTTTTCACAATATGTAATCCTTATACCATTTATTTGAAGAACTTATACACAGATTTAACTCATGCAGAGGATTTAAACATAAAATATAAACAAATATTTTAATCAAACAATATATTATATTCTCTATTACACTCTAATAAAAAATCATCTGACATAATTCAATTATATAAGATAACATATCCTATTATCTAGAATATTCTACTACACATAATATCTCCCAAATAATATCCCTAATAGTACTAAGCTATATATGTAACTATTATTATTATTCATAACAATATTATTCATATATAATATATTCTAAGAACTAACCAAATATAAATTATTATTACATAAAAATAATGTTACTAATTACCATACCATTAGTAATTTTTACTCTACGGTAACTAATCAAACACTAATTTACCCAATGTAAATACTAATCCTCAACATTCCCCCCTTAGATTTTACATGGTAAAACATATCCCATTCTCTGATTGTAGTGTGCCACTTCTGTGTGATCATGATCAAATCTTCAACTATGTAGAATTGGGCTTGCAAAAAACTCCAACACACAATATTCTTACAAGTGGCTTTCATGGATGGATACAACCATCACTTAGGCATGAACAAAAACCTACTCTTTTGTTCATCCTCCAACTTGTCCTCTAATAGTTTTACCCAGTTTTGACTAATAACCTTACCCAATTGATTTTTTAGGTGTATCAATAACCTTTCATAATTGGTTTTCTAGGTTCACTAAAAACCTTACACAATTAGTTTTCCAAGTTTACCAAAAACCTTACACAAATAGTTTTTCATAGATTTATCAATAACCTTTACATCATGATTGCTACAATAAATTTTGATCAACATTATAAAATGATTCTACAAAAGGGGTTACATGAGGAATACCCACAAGTGAATAGGAATATACACATATGTTCTTATTTTGCACACCATATTAAAAAGTTGAAAAACTAAAATCCACACCATTTAACTAAAAAAAACATGCCACTAAAGCAGAATGGCCCTATCATTAGTGGCTAATGAGAGGCTTGAATGGCCTCCATCCTCTAATGCCTCCAACCTCCTTCATAGGAATTTGCTTACTCAGTCGATGAATATTAGAATCTCAATAGTTTCCACATTGGCTTTACTTCAACCCTCAATGTCAAACAGTGCCTAATATAGATATTTAATTCCTAAAGCTATTTGTGTTGAAATTATAAATCTTACTCAAATTTCATTCAAATGCATAATTTAGGCCAAAATCACTAATAATGCACTAAATGGTTCAAGCTTATCATATACAAAGTACCAATTTAGGCAAATGTATCCCTAAATGGGGCAATGCATTTTATGTGATTCCTAACTTTGATCAATTCATTTTGATTTAAAATGATGATTTCACCCTTTTGTGCCCTAGATCACTTTTTTCTTCTAATTCATTAGTACACATCACATACCTTTGTTATTTTTTGTCGGTAACATCCTAGATGGTAATATGGTCTATACACATCTAACATCACTTTCCAATTCTTTTGGAGTCAAATTATGACCCAGTAATATGAATTCTTGACCATTTAATTAATTGAGCACCAATTTCCAAAGAATTACACTAAAATTGATTAATATCGTTTAAGATAATTAATTTAATTCAAGAGCTTAAGTGGATTTTCTATGGAGGTTATTGATTATTTTATTATCAAAAATTGATTCTCAATATCTGCATCACCTAATGACATGATCTATGGGGTAGCATCCATAAGCCATAAATGCAACAAATATCAAGATTATGGACACCCATGCCTAATCAATGCCACTTCCTCCCAAATCATTATGAGGATATTTATAGATTTAATTATAAATATTAAATTAATTCATGGCCACACATCTCAATCTTGAGATGGATGGTCATGGTTGATCTTAGCCTATTTGTAAAATTTATAAATAAAAGGGTATAAAACATCATTTTAAAGCTAAATTATTGTAAAATTATAATGTAGAATTGCCTCCACAACCTTTTGTGTTGATCATTGTATTTTGTTTACAAGTTTCATTTGATAGGCATAGATTAGAGGTTTCTTATCTTGAGTGTAGGTTATACATAGTGATCTTGAGATGATAGAGGAACATGGCATCCATTGTTGACAAAGACAAAAACACTATATCAAGGAGAAAAACACACTTGGAACTACTCTTGGATGGTGGAATCATTTGGGAAGGTAATTGTTATTGATTTATTTCAATTTATTCTTCTTATCATTTGCAAACCCCATTGGAATAGGTTGGCTTAGTTTGTTAAGTTATTATGCATTTTTCATGGATTTATTGACTAATGTTTGAATAACAAACTTTTTAATTCACTCCTACATCTTGGCACACCTAGTGGGACACATGGAGTCCATTTAAACAAGGAAGACACTATGTCAAATTCAAATTTCCATTTTAGTCAATTAAAAGTCATTAAACAATAATTTTTATGCTTTTTTGTGTGTTTCTAATGGTTTTTGTACACTCACAGGTTACATAGTGACCATCGATAATTCTTAGTGATCATCGACAGTTAGGGCCAACTAGCCATAGTTTGGTTGCAAGGGAAAATCCATTCAAAAATTTACATTTTGAGAAATTTCTAAAGTTTATTGCTAACAATTTGGGTTTTGTAAGTCTATGGTCTGAACATAATTTTGATCTAGAAGCTTAAATTTTAAATATTTTATCCTAAAGAACATTTTCAAGCATAACATTTTTGCCTTTGAGTTCACAAGTGATCATCAATGATTGTTTTTGACCTACCACAGTTAGTTATCAACCAGTGATGGTCTTGTAGGAATCATCACTGGTCAACAGTGATCGATGATGGTCTCTGTGTTTTTAAAAAAACATAGACCCAAGAGCATGTTTTTCAAAGTTAATTATTTCAAAAGTGAAAGTGCTTCAAAGCTAAACAAGACTATCTAACTTTCTATGTAGGACCAACACGGAAAGTGATCAATTTGAGCTTAATTAAGTCTTTTTAACCTCCTTTTGGTGCTTAAAAATAACTAAGAACTTTCCTTTGGTGTGTTAAAAATAAAAATTCCATGTTTATATTGAACTTTTTTGTGATTATTTTTCAATTTTTTTTACAACTTAAGGCCAAGGGGCCAAAGAACATCACCAAACACTTCAATTGAGTGCTTAAAACCAAACTCACTTTAAAGTTTTCATCTTTTCAAAAGAGTTTTTTTAGGTATAAGTCATCTATCATTGATTGGTTAAAATTATTTAAAAAAAAGGAATTTGTGAGTGTTTTCTCTCCTCCTATCCCCTATAAGGAACTTGTGTGGATCAAAATCACCATTTTCATTGCAAATTATGCCATAGTCCAAAGGCATAAAAAGGACATTATTCAGGCTCTCTCCAAAACTTGTATGGTTTGAGTGATCTAAAAACAACCTATAAATCCTTTTTATTTAATTTTTATTCTATGTATTTTGGAGTGTGAGGGGGACTTCATTACCTCCCATGGGTTTTATAGGGAATATTTGACCCAGGGCTCCATCTTTTGGCATCGTCATCAACCCCTCTTTATGAGGGGTATATAAATTAGGATTGCCCTACTAGAATGATGGTTTGAGTAGTTAAACCATCTTAATTAGTGGTAAGCTAATCTTAGAATGTATGATCATTTTGGACATCACACTAAACTGAGCAAGCAATTGATGCAGTGGTTGTGAAAAAGACTAGAACTTTGTATGAGTCACTTAACATGGATCCAATTGATGTGATGATTCTCTTATGTGCTAACATGAAAGTTGGTACACATGGGATTCATCTAGATGGTCAAAAATTATAAGTTTGAGACAAACCCCACTTGCCATGGAAATATTATTGATGTGAGGTGTGCCCCAAGTTCCATGTCATCATATTGTCACTTGAAAGAGGAGGGTGTAAAATACCCTACCATATAATGTACTTTTATTTTTGATGAACACTTAATTTCCTCTCAAGTGTACGTATAAATATGGACTTCAATAATATCATGCAACCTTGTCAATTTAGGGCTTAAGATAATTACTTAGATATATTTGTCTCTTTTGATCTTAGATTACTTGGTCTTGATTTGAGTCAAAACTTTCTTGTAAACAATTGTCATAACCAAACACATTGTCCATAATTTCTTGAACAAGGAGGAGTTACACTATCCAAGTGAAAATCAATATTTTCTTTGTTCAAATTTGTCATATTAAACATTATGTCATATCATCTTATTGGTGTAGTTATGCTACCCATTTGAGTCTAGACCAATTACCAATTTTTTTTAAGTCCTTAATTGATATTTCAAAATTAGAAATTGAACCTTTCTAAGTTCATAAGGTTGATGTGTTAAATTGGGTTTGCCATTTACACTTTACTTGAGGTAACTTAGGTTCAATTTTTAATTTGGATTGAGGGCCATTTATAGACTCATTATCACATTATCATCATTGGTGGACTCAAGTCATCTTGCATATTGCTCATGCTTTGAGTCCTAGAACATAACTTATACTACCATTTCTATTACCATATGGTGGCATTGTGTTGCCCATTTGGTTTTAGTTTTATACTTAGGAATTCTTGCATGTTTTCACATCTTGATTTTGGTCTTTATTCTAGTTTTCTAGTATCAACTCATGGAAGTTGAACTAGATTTTATAGTATTGATGTATCATAAAATTATAGGCTTTGGTGTACTACTTTTCACCTTAGATTTTTGAGTTATCATACCCTCTTATGATTTATACAGTTTCAAACCTAGCCAAGGTTGATTAAATTCATGAACACATTATTCTAATTGTGTGTGTTTCCATGCCACCCTCCTTTTATAGTCTCTTTGGTGCCTTAGTCATTTGTTTAGAAGAAATATCAAAATCCATAATTTGTTTAAACATTTTCACAACATTGATCCAAATCTAGTCAAACATATAGAGCAACCCTTTCTAGACATGACTCAAATTTTAACTCATAGTGGGATCCTTTATGACCCTAGTTATGAGGATGAGAATTGTTATAATGGTCAAGAAATTTTTTGTCTTTGAAGACATCCCTATGAATATAGGAGCTAAGGAAGAGTATACTAAATATCAAAATAACCAAGATGAATCACTCCTTAGGTTGATAGAATCTGGTGCTAGACTACCCTCAAATTTTCTTATGGAGAAATTACACACCTTAGTTTGAGAAGGAGAATAACAACAACAAGTTTTCCAAAACATTGTAAACACAAACATACATTATTTTTATAACATAGGTAAAGAATTAATTATAGATTCAAAACCAACCGATCAAGATCTTATCACCAAGATTAAGAAAATGAGTCAACGGTATGCCAATTAGTTTATCATGGACTTGACTGACTCTCTAGTTGCTACTTCAATTTGTAATGATGATTATAAGGATTAAGGAAATGTGATTGAACCTATACAAAAAACATTGGTTGGGAACACAATAATGATTTATCAAGGAATCTCAAATGAACAAAGAAAAACATAAGAGGTTGTTTAAAAAAAAATTATAGACATGGAACACACATTCTTTAACCATCAAAAACCTCTTATAACTTTGAAAAATCAAAGACCAAAATATTTAGTTTGAATTGAGGAGATACCTCAAGATAATTTGGCTAGTTCATCTAAACCAACACGTATAATGGTGAATAGATAAAGAACTCCCCAAAACTAGTAGCACATGGTTGATTCAAGGCAACAAATTCTTATGAATCGACCACTTACCTACTCAACTTAAGGAGTGAACCAAAACTAAGTTGAGGATTTTAGGCTGTATATCCCTACCAAATCCATACAACAATAGGGGCACATACCACCCAAAAAACAATAACAGGGGCACATACCACCCCAACAACATTATGTTCCACCCACAAATGTACCAAACATGCAAGAGTGAAACTCTATGAAAGAAATTATAAAACTATTGGAGATGAATAGTAGAGTTAAGAAATATAAGTTCAAAAAGATATGCATATATCATTTTGATCTATCTATTCTCCAAGTCCCCTTTCCATCTAATTTTGAGGCACCAAATTTTGATAAATACAAAGGACATGTGAACACATTCAGGCATTTTTTGTGTTGTGCCAAGATTAATTATAGTAGTGTGTACTTACTTAAATTATTCTTATGAAGTTTAATAGGGAAATATTTAGATTGGATACTTAAGTTACCTAAGGGATTAGTTACAGATTGGAATGACTATTTTAAAAAAATTGTAAACCATTTCTCATATAACATTGAGGAAAGTGACTATTGTTGACTTGTGCAAAGCCAAACAGTGTGATGGAAAAAATTTCACCACATATGTACAGAGATGAAGAGCATTAGTGGATTAATTTTAACATAATTTTCTAGCTAAATAATTGGTAGACATATTTGTACAAAACTTACATCCTGAGGTCATGCACAATCTACGTTTAGCTTATGCTAAATATTTTGAGTAAATTATTGACAAAGGGGTGTAGATTGAGAAGGATTTAATTATAAAGGGCCTTGTCAATATTTTCATGTAGGGTCAAAATTAAAATCTACCCAATATTTTATGCCAATAATCATGAAAGATAAGCCTAAGGGCTTTAAAAATAACAAGAACATGGTTGGAAATGCGGTGACTAAAATAAAACACATACAAATGATGTAGGCTCCACTAGCCCTAAACATACAATTAGATCCTCTTAATCCACCACCAAATTTGCAAATACAACCTCCACAAAGGACAAACCACAATACTTTTAGGGTCTTTAGCAAATTGGGAGAACCAATTTAAATAGTGTTCCAAAATCTTGTATCAGCTAACCTAACTATATGGCTAGTACCAAGGCCATTTCCTCAAGATCAATTGAAGCCATATTGGTACAAAGAGAATCAGTGGTGAAACTTTTATCATTGTATTGGTCATGGTGCCTATCATTGCATATAATTGTAACATATGATTGAAGATAAAATTGAGAGTGGTGAGGTTGATATTAAGTTGGCCCCTAATCAAGACACAAATAAGGATATGGGAATATACAAGGACCCCTTTCCTTGACATAATCAAATGCCACCAAGGAATAACCAAAATCAAGGACAAAATTAAGGATAGAGGCATAATTAGAACTAGAATAAAGGTAAAAATCATAATCATCATGAGCATAATCATGATCATAACAACCATACTAATAATTTGGGTTAGAAAAACATGCCTTATAATTATAACAACACTATGGGATGCATTTATGCAACCCACATTGCCACTATTATTATTAGACCATGTGAACCATTTCATGTTTCTCATAGTATGGGACCCATTATTATAGGGTCAACACCCTCTCTCTAGTAATATTGCATCAATTTTGTATAACTATATTACAAATCAATTTGCATGGGTTACTATTTTTGGACAACAACCTTCCTCTAATTATAATGGCCCCTTGTCAACTTAAAATTATAGAAATACAACTAGATGCTCATAATTCACCTTCTAACACCCTTTACCTTCATCTTCTAATTATATTGGATCCTCACCACCTCTAGGTTATGCAGTCATAACTAAACTCTTGTGAGTTACTCTCTATGGACCTTTGCCTACTTCTTCCATAGAACCTGATGTGAACATTACACCAACGGATATAAAGTTGACTAATGTGCCAACCAAAACCAAGAAATTTTGTCCTAATGTTAGAAAGACTTAAAGTCTATTAGATTAATTAAATAAAACCCTTGCATATATTTCTATTTTAGATCTCTTGTAGACATCTGAAGTCCATAGAACTATCCTGAACAATCTTTTAAAATAATCCATTTTTCCCAATGATATAAATCTTGACTAGTTTCAGAACATTGTGGGACATTTGTAATCATTTCATCAAGTAATGTTTGTTACAAAAGACATGTATACATTTGGACCAAGCCATAATAACCCATTGTACATTGAAGTAATCATTGAAAATCATAAGATCAAGCAGGTTCTTATAGACAATGGTTTAGGGATGAACATCATATCTCTTAAGTTGGTACAAAGATTGGGTTACACTAAAAAATAAATTAAAATAGAGATGATCACCATCAAATATTATGAAAATGTCGAAAGGGAGTCTGTTGTTAGTAGTTAATTGTCAATCATTGTTGGGTCTATTTCACATCATACATTAATTCACATTATGGATATTGAACTACCTTATAACATAATTCTTTGTCATCCTTAGATCCATGAAGTATAGGCCATTCACTCCACCCTACATCAGTGTCTAAATTTTCCCCATGATGGGATTGAGGTTAATATTCTCACTGATCAATAGCCTTATGCATATTGAAAACATCTTGAGGCTGAGTTCCACAATTATAACTACTATTCAGGTTCTGAATTAGTTATGAAGAAGAATAAGGCTATAGTTTCACATCTAATTCCATCAAATTATATCAACCCTAGTGATCTTGCTTCCAATTTAGTTGATCCATTTCTCATATCTCTTGTGAAGCAGTTTATTATTAAAGACATGGACATTTCCACGTATAGTCTTAAGGATGCCTTCTATGTTGAAAACTTAACTAAAAATCTAAAAACATTCGGTAAGCCTAAGCTTTCAAATAATCCTAATGGACCCAACATGATTTGGTATCAAAATAAGAAATAATGAAAACCACCTATGGTTTTTATACCTACTATTGTGTCAAAGAAAGATCGAGAGGATTTTACCAAGGGAGACTGGTTATATTATGGTCTTATTGATTGCTTCTAGAATCTATAATATCTTATCCCTAATCAGATCATGGATCATATTTATCATACAATAAAAGGCATTGGCCCATGAACACAAGGAATCCTAGAACCCTTATTAGCTAAAGTACCTAATTTGAATCATGGTCTCATATTTATACCACCTAGGGGTAACCTCATAAATTTTGATAGTGATTCTTCTAAATTGACTAGTGATGAGACTCCTAGCAATGATGCAACATCCCATTATATCATTTTTAATGAGTTTACTGACATGAAACTATTTGATTCTAATGTGATTTTAACCTTAACTATTAGATCTTCCTATCCTAAATCAAGAACCTATCCCACCATTGGAGCTTCCTATCTTGAAGCAAAATCTACCATTGGAGCTTCCCCTATTAAAGTAGAATCCCATACTCTTATTGGATATTCTCATCCTAAAGTAAACCCTCATTATTCCATATGCATTTTCCATCCTAAAATCATTGATTGAGACCAACAAAAATTGTTCATATGGATTAATGATTTTTAAAATGAAGAATCAATTGTAGAATACATGGGCCTAAGAGATGGATTGCCCATTGGTGATCAAAAACAAGTCTTTGGTTTTTCATTAGATCCTTTTGCCTAATTTAGAGAGTAGATAAAATTTCTTGGTCATAATAAAAATGAAACATCAAGATCTTTGGGTGAAAACCTCTTTGAGGAACTTATCGATTAGGGAAAAAGTAAAGAAAAAGACAATCCTTTGAATGAAAACCTATTTTAGGCACTCTTAGGTGGGAAAGTTTTCTCATCCCCTTAGGATTTAGAAGGTACATCTATCCCAAGTTATATATCCATTACAATCCTCTCTTCATAACAATAAAAAATGTTTAAGTGTCTTGGTCTTGAGTTTATAGAGGTTTTTGCTGCTTGGACTTCACCTAAGATGGTGAATTTTGATTCGTCACACTATTTATAACTTTAGGAAGAATAACATGAAGATGTAGTAGTAGAACATGATCATGATCATACCTTGCCTATAATTTTATAATATAGATCTACACTCCTCATGGAGAACACAATGAAAGTGAACCTGGGAACCTATGAGGATCCTAAAATTGTTTATCTTGGATCTTCCCTTACTGAAGTGAAACATGAACATATTATATCCCTCTTAAAGGATTATATTGACATCTTTGCATGGGCATACTCTGACATGCTAGGATTAGACCAAGATTTGGTTGTGCATTGCCTTGTTGTCCATCATGATGCCAAACTAATCAGGCAAAAATTGAGGAAGATGCATCCATGCATTACCCTATTGGTTAAAATAGAACTAGAATTTTTTTAGGATTAGGTTTAGTTAAACCACTAGATTATTTTGAATGGATTTAAAACATATTCCTAGTGAGTAAAAATACCTTGGGTATACGTATTTGTATTGATTTTAGAGATGTCAACAAAGTGTGCCCCAAAGATAACTTTCCTTTGCCCAATATTGACATGATCATCGACTTGACTATTGGGTATGAGATGTTATCCTTAATGGATAGATTTTATATATACAATTAGATCAATATATCCCAAGAAGATCAACACAAGACTATGTTTACCACTCTATGGGGAAAATTCTATTACCAAGTCATGTTATTTGGCTTAAAGAATGTTGCAGCCACATATTAGCATGCCATGACTATCATCTTCCATGACATGATGCATGATATTGTTGAGGACTATGTTGATGATATACTATAAAAATCAAGAACAATATCTAGACATCTTGAGGTTCTATAAATAATGTTTGGGAGGCTTCATGAACATAAAGTCTATTTGAATCCTAAGAAGTGTGTCTTTGGCATCACTTCAAGGAAATTACTAGGTTTTATTGTATCAAAAAGAGGGAACAAATTTGACCCTACCAAGGTCAAGGCCATTATGTAAATACCTCCACTAAACAATCTTAAACAACTATAAAGCTTGCAAGGAAAGATCCAATCTATACGCAAGTTCATTTCTCAACTGGTAGATAAGTGCCACCCATTTACCCATATCTTAAAGAAAGGGATCATGTTTCAATGGGATGAAGATTTTTATATATAATTTGTGAAAATTAAGACATATTTATCCAATCCACTAGTATTGAGACCACCAACACTTAGATGCCCATTGCTTCTTTACATATTAACAATAGAGAATGCACTAGGGGAAATTTTGGCCCAACATGATGATCAAGGTAAATAACATGTAGTATATTATTTAAGTTACACTTTGGTGGTTTATGAACATAATTATATGCTTATTGAGAAGGCATGTTTAGCTATGGTGTTTTCTACTAAAAAATTATGAAATTATATGCTAAATTAAAAAAATATTATCATCTCTAAGGTGGATCCTCTTAAATTCTTATTATCTAAAGTAGCTCTTCAAAGATGCATGGATAAGTGGGTTATGATCTTAAGTTAGTTTTACATTAGGTTTCAAAATCATAAATCAATAAAGGGGTAGGTTATTATTGATAAACTTGAAAAGTGCCTTATGGTAAACACTCAATCACTCAAATTTGAATTTCTAGATGATTCTATTATGGTAATAGAACAAGCATTATAGAAACCTAAATAATGGAAGCTATATTTTGATGGATCCTTTATATCTTGCAGATTTAGAACTGACATATTATTGATTATACCCTAGAGGGAACTTATTTCCAAATCATTTTATACATAATTTCATTGTACAAACAATATGGCCAAGTATAAGACATTTATTATAGGGCTTCACCTTGCTATACAGTGGGATATTTAGAACTTAAAATTCTATGGTGATTCCCAATTAATCATCAATAAAACCACTGATTAGTATCAAAATAGAGATGAAAAACTTGTTCCTTAAAATTAAATTATTGATAATCTCAAAGGTCATTTTAAATCTCTATTATTTGAACAAGTTTCAAGGGCTAATAATAGATCAACCGATGCAATTACAATGATTGTTTCCATGATATAGATTGATGTCAGTACCAAAGAGTATCAATTTTTTATTAAGAATATTCTTTAGCCTAAACATATTATATCATATTTAGAAAGTATATGCACCATTTTTGGTCCAAATCCCCCACCTAAATTACCATGGTTCCAAGACTTTTATAACTACTTCCATGATCATATTTTCCTAGCCGACCTATCCAATAACAAACATAAACTCTTACTTCATCATTTATCATGTTTACCCTAATTATAAATATGATTTATCATAAATTATATGATTTAAATCTTCTTCATTATTTATAGGATAATCCAAACTAGTACTAAGGAAGGTTCATGAAGGAATGTGTGGGGCCCACACCAATGGTGTAGCCTTAGCAAAGAAACTCTTCAAAACAGGCTATTATTGGCCAAAAATGGAGATTGATGTTTATAATTATGTAAGGAAGTGAATTCCTTATCAGAAACATAGAAATTTAATACACACACCTTCTTTACCGCTATAGCCAATCACAACACCATGGCCATTCTCAACATGGGCCCTTGATCTCCTTGGGAAAATAAACCCAACATCTTCAAATGACCATAAGCATATCTTGACTGCTATCGAGTATTTTACTAAGTGGATTGAGGCAATTTTTATGTCACCAATAAGTAGCTATCTAAATTCATCCATTAACATATCATCTGTTGATATGGCATCACAACTCACCTTATATCCGATAATGGTGGATCCTTTGTAAACTAAGATGTAAAAACTCTTTGTGAAAAATTCAAGATCAAGCACAAACAATCAACTCCATATAACCCACAAGGAAATGGACAAGCCAAGGCATCAAAAAATACTATTGTATCCATTTTAAAGAATATATATAAATCTTCATTGCCCTCTGGGCTTACAGAGCCAATCATCAAACCCCAACATGAGCCACTCCTTAATCCCTTATCTATGGCAAAAAAGCTATTATCCCCATCGTGATCAAGCTACCATAATTTTTCATATCACTAGATAATATTGATGATGATGAGGAATATAGAGTCTCAAGGTTGTGAAAACTAGAATTTCTTGATGATAAGCATTTGACTACCCTAGAAAACTTGTAAGCCTATTAGAATAGATTGTGGATAATCTATAATAAGCACATTCTCCCTTAGGAGTTTGAGATTGGTGATTTGGTTTTGAAATAAAACCAAAAGAATACAAATGTTGATCACAAGAAAAAAGGTAATTTTCAAGCTAATTGGTTGGAATCATATGTTATCACGATAAACTATGGATTAGGGGTATATCAACTGACTACTCTGATTGGTAAAGAACTTCCAAATCCCATGAAATTCATGCACCTTAAGAGGTTCTATGAATGAACAACTTAAAATAATTATATATAAGACCCATTACTTAGGGGGAAACTTATGTTGAAGTAATTTTATCCTACCATTGTATACTAGCTTGGACTGCGCTCACATGAGCCCTATTACTGTCATGACTCTAGACAGTGAAAGCTTTTGGACCATTGGTACTCTGAACACATTTTATCTAATCCTATGTCATTCTATTTGAGAACCATATTCTTTGGATAGTTCTTCTTGAGAACCTCATTCTTTATCCCACCCTAGACCATCCATCTATTGGACACTATTCTTTAGACCATTCTCTTTGAGAACCATATTCTTTGTTATGTCTTGGGCTTGTTATAACTTGAACAGTTTTGTCCCTCGACCAATTATGATCTTGATTATTTCTCAACAACATTATGAACACCTTAAACACTAGTTCTATAAGGCAGTTTAGCTAGAATAATATTTCATTGCTTCTTCTATAGACAAGTGAATAAAGACATTTTTTTCAATCAAGATCTTGGTCTACCACATGGTTCTTTAGATTGATTTCATGCTACACACTATTATATAATTATTTAATAATATTTGGTGAACATTATTTTCTTTTAAATATCCTCACTCTCATCGATTTGTGAGCATGTGTCATTGCAGCTAGTTTTAACTATTATTGGAGCTCTCAGTTAGTTCCCTAATCCATTATTTATATTAAAATAGGCCATTACAGCTAGCTTAACTACTTATTGGAACTTCTAATCTTATATGAGCATCTCCTTGAATAGTTGGTCCCATTTGTATATATTTTATCTTAAAAACATCAAAAACATTAGAAAATGACCCACAAAAGAACAAAAACATTGTCTTACACTTTTGTACATTTTGATCCTCATGCTCTTGCCATTTTACAAGCATTTTTATCCTACTAAATTTCTACTATGAAATTAATCTTTTCCCACACACTTTCCATTTTATGAGATCATTATTACTCATCCCACCATGCCATGTTCTTGCCATTTTATAAGCAAATTAAGTTTCACTGGCTTGCCATTTGTAAGTCATCTCATCTCACCAACTTGTCATTTTCCAAGACCAATCTCATTTGTCAAGTCTTCCATTTTATATTACAACATTAATCATATGTTATAATCATCACCTTTTTATTCTATCCCACTTCCCAGGAGAACTACATATGGCCTAAATTTCATGTTAGAACATGCATCCATGGAACTATGTAGGCAGTGTCCACTTGTTTTATACATCTGGAGTCAGCTCGACCAACCCCTTCCTTTTCTTATCTTCCCCATTTATTCTACCATTGTTCCTCTTTAATTAGGGAACAAATTTTGTGTCCTTTTTCATTGTTACATTGTAGTGGAAAGTAACACCTCTACTACACATGTATGAATAATTGTTTTTAAACTACACTAACTTAGTTTTTATTTGTGTGTATTTATTTGAGTTTTATTGGTTTTTTTTAAATTTTTTTCTTGTGTTTTGTTGAGTTTTCTTATATATTCATTAATTTATTATCATTTTCTCCTTTTATTACTTCTTGTCTCACCTTGGTCATGTGTTTCCATGTTTGAGTTTGCTCTTCTCTTTTGTTTTCAAGAACATCTTGATGGTCCACATAGTTCTTGATTATTTATATCTTGATCTCATGTTATTAAGTTTTTATTATTATTTTTTAAACATTATTGTTCCTAATTTAATCTTAATTATTCATATCTTAATTTTATGTTAGGTTCATTTATGTTTATATTTTTTCTTTGTCTTTGATTTTTTGTTTAAATGTAAATAATTGTAACTCTAGTTTCAATCTTTGTTTTCCATTATCCTTAGTTTTAGGTATTCACATCTAAACCATATCTAAAAACTTTAAATTCCATTTCATTATGATTTATTCATACTTATGATTCCTAATTTATTTTGATATAGGAAGAAATTTGTGCTCTAGATTCAAGTCTTAATGTCAACACAACGCTGATGAACAGATCTCAAGATCACTATGTATAAACAAGGCTCAATAGGTTTAACACCTAAATCTATGCTTAGACGTGCATATCTTCACATACATTATGAGTATAATCAATATTTGGTTAGTTTTCATCATTTTCATTCCATTCTCTCCCAATTTTAGGTGAACTACATTGGCTTGAGATCCATTTGGACTATGTAAGTAGCGCACAATTTTTTTTGAGGTTATCTCAGCCATCTTTATTATTATTTTCACCTCTTTCATATTTTTGTGCATCTTCATATACTTTGTTTTTATGGCTTTCATAACCATTACATCATTGCATCTACACTTTCACCCACTCATATTTAAGCTATGTAATAGGTTATATCCTTGAGCTATTGCTTGCCAGTTTGTCCATGCTAGGGCACAACATTTTAACTAAGTCACAAATCTAAATCATCCCTACAAAGGTAAGACCATTATTTATTCTTTATCAATGATAAAAATTAGCCCTACTAGGCCACAACTATCTTATCATGATTAAATATACTCTACTGGGGCACTTCTTATTATCATCTTTTTGGAGACCATGTTCTCCTTTTCCTCTAATTCTAAGATCTTCACATTACTACCCATGATGGCATTATTTTATTATGTAACTTGTCTCAAGATTGATCAATATCATAAGCATGTAGCTTACACTCTCAAATTGGGTGCATTCAAAGTGTGTCACTTATATGTTTGGATTAAATCCTTCCCATTCCCCCTATCTTTTGGGCCCATTATACCTCTAACTATATTTTTATCATTGATGGTAACTACACATGTAAGCATTATCCTATCTGGGTGTGATCTATTCCATGGGTTAATCTCACACTTCCCCTCTCTTTTTGAGAGTCCATCCTTTTCTTTCATCCCAATCTGTCATCTTGAGGGGGAATCATGGATCATTTATAATTTCTTCTTGACAATTATTTTCTTTAAATATAGGTTTCTTCACCTAAATGTCTCATTGTGCCTTCACAAAAAAGGGAAAAATGTAGACATCTATCCTAACACTATTTGTGTTGAAATTATCAATCTTACTCAAATTGTACTCAAATGCACAATTTAAGCCAAAAACACTAAAAACATGCTAAATGGTTTAATCTTGTTGTTTACAAGTGTTAATTTAGGCTAATTTATCCCTAAATGGGGCAATGCATTTTATGTGATTCCTAACTTTTATCAATTCATTTTGAGTCAAAATGATGATTTCACTTTTTTGTGCCTTGGATCACCCTTTTCTTCTAATTTGTTAGTACACATCACGTACCTTTGTTATTTTATGTCAGTAACATCATAAATAGGAATATGGTCCGTATGCATCTAACATCACCTTCCAATTCTTCTTGAATCAAATTATGACCCAGTAATATGACTTCCTGACCATTTGATTAATTGAGCACCAATTTCCACATAATTGCACTAAAATTGATTAATCTTATTTAAGCTAATTGATTCAAATCAAGAGCTTAAGTGGATTTTCCGTGGAGGTTATTAATTATTCATTATTGGAAATTGATTCTCAATATCTGTATCACCTAGGAGATTCTACTACCCATAATATCTCTTAAATAATCTCTCTAACAATACCAAGTTATAGATATAACTATTATTGTTATTCACAATAATATTATTTGTATATAATATATTATAACAAATAACCAAATACACATTATTGTTACATAACAATAATGTTACTAATTACCATACCATAAGTAATATTTAATCTATGATAACTAATCAAACACTAATTTACCCAATGTAAATACTAATCCTCAACATTATAACAGTCTATCATGACTCTCATATCAATGGGATCATTGATTAGTATGTTGAATTTTCAAACATTCTAAAATTAAAAAAACATTCAAATACTTCTAAAAAGCAAAAAAATTTGATTACATATAGCTTATCCATTGTTTATCATGTTATTTTGTACTTCTTGCACATGTCATTGATTTGATCAATTCTTATAAGCCCTTCGATCTTACTAAATTTGTGGCATCTTGGTTATTTTTTTTCACTTTCCATATCTGAATAGTCTGACACAATGATCCATACTACAATATTTTCCATTTACCTTGTTGTTTTCAAACTCTGAATTGAAAAAATTACATTTTTTCGTCAAGGACATTATTAACCACTAAGGGAAAGGAATGACTACCACTACTATTTGACTTGATCAATCCTTTTGTGTACCATTTTGCACATCAAAATTAGAAACAAATTATACATAACCTTAATACTACTAATTTTTTGATATTCCACTCGGTTTCAATATACACAATACTTATGTAAAATCTTCTTTTCTTGTGATAAATTGATCATACATGCATTTTACATACCTTGACATGTGTACATTTGATAGAATGAGGATGTACAATCTTTCCTCTACATACCTATTTTATTCCCACCTATTTTCATTTAAAATCACATAAATAGTGGGGTCATCTTGCTCAATGCCATCATTTTTAATGCATATTTCACATTGACACATTATTTATTGTCCATATCCCTCTGTTTTATTCAAAATTTGAACCCATTGGTTTATCACTAGTTTATTTTGTTCTAATCTAAATTATAAAAAGTACAAAAAAATCAAATATTTAAAAAAATGTAAAAACATTCAAATATTTTCAAAAAATCACAAATCAAGACCTAAGAATGATTAAACATTTTGTTTACATTGTCATATGTTATTTATCTCATTATTGGTAGATAACATATTATTTTTCTATCACAAGTGTTTCACTAGTATTCATATTTATAAATGTCTTTATAACATATTTATCTTACACTGTGTACATGGATATTCCATTTTATAGTCACATTACATATGCATGGTGTAAACTATCTTTTTAATTCTATACTTCATTAATGCTATTACGTGTACATAGTATTTTAGACTCTTATTTTTAAATTGTGTTTGGCTCTTTTATTTTGTGTGATAATTTCTTGAGCATCTATATGAGATCATTTTTTGGTATGTGTGACATTTGAACATGTCCATTGATTGTTACCCTTGGGCCTTTATTTTATGAAATATTAGAACATGTCCCTTATTTATAGCATTATTAATGTCCTTTAGATGTGTACTTTAGGCTTGTGTGTGAAATATTTACTTATGTGACAAAATATTTACTTATGAAACATTTGAACATGTCCCTTGTATATGACCTTATTATATGACATTGCAATCGTTATGTGTGTCTGTGTTTTGGGATATGATTTTAATTTTACTATCTAATATTATAAGATTCATTGATACATTTATATAATCCTTGCCTCATACATCACATACATGATTCAAATGGTATATATATATATATATATATATATATATATATATATATATATATATATATATATATATATATATATATATATATATATATATATATATATGTTACCATGTTCACATACTTTTTCACATATGCTATAATATTCAATTATTACATTTTAGTACACATTATATAGATAAATTTTAATAATATATGAGTGAATATGATACAAAATTCCCTCACATAAAAATGGGGAATTTTAGTAGGCTTTTCATATATGAGATAATCCACTTCCAGAGCAAAAATTAGTTTTGAGTATAAAATACAGTTTCAAAGGTTTTTAAATGGTAAAAAATTAAATAAATCATACAAATTATAGGGAAACATGCCATGAATATGTGCTCACATCACATGAATATAATATAGATTCATATATCTTTGGGTGCACGATAAGATTCATACTCTAGTCTTCATGGCTTGATAATTTTCCGTGCATATAGATCATGTTTGAACAGTGATAATTGATCTATCCTTTCAAGAAAGCACTTATGCATATTTAAAATTTTGGAATTATAATGGTTATTGTAAATAAATGTGTATGGATTTATATTATTAATATTAAATATATAATTTACATGCCTATCCTTTTGTAAATTGTTTAAGTTCAAGACAATGAAGAGTTGCCAACATCAAAAAATAATTCATTTGTAGTTTTCCTTATGGTTGGATTAAAATTTTGCATTAGAGGATATACAATGTAAAGGTTCATTACTTCTTGAAGAAACATATGTAATTTTGGTGTATATCATATTCAAATTTTATTTTAAATACATCTTAAGTGGGTTTTTTATCAAGGTGAGAATTATTGTGTGCACAACATTGTTAAATGTACATTTAATATGGTAGTTATCCTCACATGTGTGATGGGGTTTAGTTTTATTTAGGAAATTATTCCACCTTTCATATCACCAATAAAAATCTCCAAATCACCTCTTTATTTTCATATATAAATAATCTTTTCATCCTTTATGAGTATGGTATTCAACTTAGTTAATTTGAAACATATTATAATGTTGAGCTGGTAGAGATGTAGTCATTTAGGAAAACCAAGGATCATTTTTTGAACCTTGTTATTAATATTGTATAACACTTTGTTTACAAAATTCTCCCTTATATACTCATTGGTTTGGATTAATACATTTTTATGTTGTTGGTGGAATATCTCATCTGAATACTAATTTTTGGATGGTGTTTTTACATATAGATTTTCCTATGTCATGCTCTTGCCTGACATGGTTTCATAGTTAATATTTTTTTCCCAATATAGTAAAAGATCCATTATCAAAATATAGTATAAGATCTATTATCATAGACAAACATTATGGATTTTTGAAGTTTTTAGCAAGCTCAACATTCCTAAACAACCTCTCCATCCCCTAAGTAAATTCTTGTGCCAAACCTTGTTCAAGTTTTTTCAAGTTTTTTTCCAATCTAGATCCATATTTTTTGCCAAACCTTGTTGGGGGTTTTTTAAAAACAAAATGTTTGATCTAGAACTATGTTATTTAACCAAAACTCATTGGGGTTTTTAAAAATTGCCATTGGTTATTTTTTTAGCCAAAGCTACAATTTTAGGACCATTTACATGGAGTGAGTTATACATATGAATATTTCTTCATATATCCCATCTCTTATTGTTTTAGATCTATTTTTTCTTTTAGTTGGATTTGTGTTTGTGTTATATATTCACTTATGGAGGAGTTATATTGAATATATTTCTTGTGTTTTATCTTTTTAAGTATTTTTAGTGTGAGTTATACATTCCATTACATTCAAAGTGCCACATAAAGTCAACATGAATCAAACGCCATGATCTCATTGGGAAATAACTTCAATTTGAAGGGTAAATATTTTATTTTTTTTGCATTTTTAGGCATCCTAAAGAAAATATGAAAATTTCATTGCATTGAAAATGTACAAAAAAAAAACCTAATAGGACCTTTTTTTTAGTTAGCTTGGTTTCCATTCCTAGATTTTTAATGGATTTTAGTTTTTGAAGAGTTAGGTCATAAAGCCATTTTTGAAAAAATATAATTTTATAAAAAAACTTCAACTAAAATAAAGTTCATTGGATTTTCATATCTGATATCTTTCCTAAATGTCCTCATTTATGTTATTTAGACTTATGGTGCTCCCATGGAATGCATTGAAAGTTGTAGTTGTGTACACGATATAATGGCATTGAAGGGCATATAAATTTTTAGGCACTTCTATTGAAATCAACAACCAACACCCATGTGGTTGTATGTGTCATAAATTATACCACCCCATCTACCACTTAATTTCCCTAGCCACTAGTCACTCACACTTTACCAATGTAACCTACCACTCTAGCTAACCACTTGCCCATAAACCATGGCATAAAGTGCCTATGTGATTATAAGTGTAATTGATAACATTTTTTTAAGAAAATTATTCTACCATGTGACTACCTACTAGTTGAGTTTATCCCTTGAGTTCTAACCCTTTGCCATTAGGCCTCTTGTTTGAATTAATTTTCTCTTAAGATTCATAAGTTTGTATCTATGAAGCATGGGAGGGTGAATTTTTTCCTCACTTTGCGTATTATTTTGATATCTACATATTAATAGGGTTAATTTTTATTTTGATGATCCATTTTTTAGATTTTACAATTTATTTCCTATTTTAATAATGATCTCTTATTTTTTGAATCTTTTAGAGGCCATAACTTTTGACTAGTAAGTTGGATTTGCATGTCATTTTTTAAAAAGTACATGTTGTTTTACAGTATTCACAACAACAATATTTATTTATTCTAATTTTGTCTCATATTGTATTTTTTAGCATAATGTATTATTTTTAAATTTTAAATCATAATGTATTGCACCGAGTATAGGTATCACCTCATTTTTAGAGGGGATCAATTTTAAGTGCTTCAAATGTCTTATGGGTGGGTTTTTAAGATGTATATTATACTTGCACTAATTCATAAAGTGATATGTTTTTTTTTAAAAATTTTAATGCTGTCTACCTTCATGCACATGTGTTTTATCATGCGCCATTTTCTAATATCAATTATTGGGTTATTCATGTGGTATATTGGGCACTCTCACTTGAGGATTTTTTTTATGTTTTATTTTTCACACCTATATCACTAACACACATTTTTAAGGTCTTTATTCATTGGATCTTGATATTTTCTTTATCTTCACTCTTTATTCAACATTAAGGTATTTTTTCATATATACTAGGTAGATGAAGAGGCTAGTTACCCAAGAATTTTGATTAGATGGAACATGTACCATATAGTCACTCTTATTCACACATCCATATTCATGGAAGCTTCTTTTTTTTGGTTATTTTTGCATCTTTATCAGTGAGCAATCTATTTATTGGACCATACCATGCCTTAAGCATGATTATATATTTTATCTATTGCAGTGAGTAGTGTTAACATGGTCATTTATCTGATTTATTATGTTGAATTAAGGAGTATCAATTTTTAATTATGAGGGCTTATATTAGTATTGTGCATTGATATTTTTTGGTGGCCATAGTTATTATCACTTTAAATCTTTACCTATTTATTTGGTATTAAATTCATTTTGTTGGAGGGTTCATCAGATTTATCAATCATCTAATTTAACATCTTAATTATTATTATTTTTTTCATTTCACATGGGTACTTCATTATTCCTAGTTGTTAAGACCCATACTTATGAACTTAAGACTCTCTTATATTTTACCTTATCACCTAAGTTGATCTTTAGGATTGGTGTTGGTGTGTGTCATATTCACACTACCTTAGGTATTTTTATTATCAAGGTGGGATTTATTATTTGAACAACATTGTTAAATGCACATTCAATATGGTATTTATCCTAACATGTGTGTGAAGAGTTAGTTATACTAAAAGAATACTTCCACCTTTCACACCATCAATACAATTTTTCTAATTTCCTCTCTTGTTTCATATAAAATAAACCTTTGTGTCCTTTATGGGTATGATATATAACTAGGTTAACTTGAAACACATTGTTAAGTTGAGCTAGTGGAGATTAGTCATCTAGGAGAACCAAGGATCACTACTTCATCCTTTGTATTATTATTGTGTAAAATTATATTTGAAAACTTCTCAATTGTATATTTATATGTTTTTTGTACAATATTTCATCTAAATACTTGTTCTTGCATGGTGGATTTACATGTAGGATTTACTAGGTCTTACTCTTTCCTAATATGGCTTCATAGTTAAGAGGTTTTTCCCAATATGAAACATCTTGAGTAATATATTGAGTATGAGTGGATTTTAACTAGGTGTTTTCATGATTATATATATGAAATATTATCAAATTTTGAATAGTCAAATCTAAATTTATGTTTAAGGGATGTCCTCTCCCTTATGCATTCATTTATGATATCTTTATGGCTTTGGTATAAATAATTTTATTATTATTAAATATGATCTTTATTTTTTGTGTAATACTGGTTCCATTACTCTATATTTACAAAAGAAGATATTTACAAGTTAAATTTAAAAATAAATAAATCAATTTAAATGATGTATATAGATGAAACAATATAAACAAACATTTATGAAATCCATAAGACATAGAACCAAGAATTTATAGAAAAGACCAAGTTCCTTGAAACTACTTTCCTTCTAACTCAGCCAATGTAACACCATTAGTGGAGCATATACATGTGGAAAACAAGACATTAACCTTCATTCACTTAACTTTCTGAAGTCTATCCAAGACACCCAATAAAGAGATGATGTGATGGGTGGTATATTGGTTTGGCTAATTAGGTTAATTTGGTTGAGGAATTTGAATAGGAAGAGTAGGAATAGTTGGTTATGTTGGAATATTTTCATTGATGTCGAAGGAATTTTAATTTATGTCAATAAAAATATCAATAGAACTCAACAAAATTGTCAATGTAAATATCAATGGAAATGTCAATGGAAATGTCAAAATGTTGATGGAAATGTCAATGATCACATGTTTTGGTGAAGAGGTGCCTCTTGGATGGGACAAATCCTTTGTGAAGAGCCTTTTAAGGATATATAAGGTGGATATAAGGTTGAAAAATATATGGAAGTTTAAGTGTGATACATTTGAAGATTAATAAAGAAGAGAAGGAAGCAAGTGTGTGGAGAATAAAAAGATATATCATACAAACACATACAAATTTTAAGAATGAAATTAATTATTTCTATCATTCAAGAATAAGAATATTTTTTTGGATAAGAAGAATAATAAGTTGAATTGACCATCATCTATTGATAAAACAATTGTAAAAAGGTGGAAAGATTGCTTCAGTAAGAGTTCAGTGCCTCAGAGAAAGAGATTGGTGTCTTTCGATAAGTTGGTACTTATCAATAGGATATTTTTGTCTCCAATAGGTTGGTGCATATGAATTTTGTAAAAATATTATTATTATACTGCTATATTTGGATAGTAGTTATAATCAACTATTAATTTTTGGTTTTTCCTTGAAAGGGTTTCCACGTAAATCTAGTGTCAATCTATGTCATTTTTATGTGAATGATTTGATTATGAATATTAAGTTTCATTAAGTAAAATATAAGATTATATTGATTCAACCCCCATATTAATAAATCATGTGCTTAAAAATTAATATTAGAGCGGTTCCATCAAAAATAAACGAACTACTAGAAGGTAGATCTCGAGAGCATACATGGCCAAACAAGAAGGTTTCTCCACAAATAAGGCTCTATTATTTGATACAATAAATTATTATTTTTATAGAATAATAATGAGAACATATTTAATGTATTTAGGTTTTTATATTTAAAAATCATTAATAAATGGTTATACTATTCCATCATCTCCACCAATGAATACAACCAAAAAGAAGGCTAGTGAGAATAATGCCAAAGCCATGAACACTATTTTGTGTGGCTTATTATAACTATATTTTATCAAGATTATGCAATGTGATTAATCAAATAAAATGTGGCATAAAATTTAGAACATCTATCAGGGTGATAATAAAGTGAAGAAGGCAAAAATTCAAACTCATAGGATGAAATTTGAGAGCTTAAAAATGAAAGATAAAGAAAATGTTGTGGCATATCTTCTTTATGTGGATGAGATTGTTAACACCATCAAAGAACTCATCAAAAAGGTTTATAATACATGATCATTCAAAAATTTCTAAGGTTACTTACCTTGATATTTGATGAAAAAGTTTTGGCTATTAAATAAATAAAGGACTTAGATTCATTAACAATGGATGAGTTGCATGGGATTATCATGACATATGAAATGATAAATAAAAAGGAAAAGCCATCTAAGAAAAAAAATTAAATTTAAATATTCAAATAAAGTGAATAATAAAAACCTTGAATCAAGTGATGACACTAGTGATGAACAAGATGAGAAGGAGGCCCTGTTTATCACAAAGCTTAAAAAGGGATACGACAAATACAAAGATAAGCTACCTTTAAAGTGTTTCAATTATGGTAAAATAGGGCAATTTATTGCTAAATTCACACATAAGGATGATAGTGATGAAGATATAAATCATAATGATGAAATAAATAAAAATGAAATCAAACCTAAACACAAGAAAAGCTTCAAACAGAAAAAAATTGGTAAGCATAAGAAAAGTCTCTATTCTAAAAAGGATAACAAATTAGTTGAGGAGAGTGATGAGAGAATTTTAGGCAATGACAGAGAAGAAACTATGTTCATGGCTATAATTAATGATGCTTCTACAAGTGAAGATACCTTGAAAGAGGAGGAAGATGTTGAGGATGAAGGAGAAGTAAATCTTGAAGAACTTATATGTGCTTTAGGTGAGATAAAAGTTCTTAAGAAAAATAATATAAAAAAAGATTACAGATTCAAAAATATGAATAATAAAATAATGAACTAAAAATAGAAATGTCTCATAGCCCTGAAGAGTCAAAAAAGGTCATCATTAGTCTAAACACTGAAATAGAAGAAAGAAGACAATAAGATATAGGAGGAAGTAAGAGTCCAGCTTAAGGAAAAAGAAGACCACATTGCCAAGCTAGAATTAGAAGTTAATTTCTTAAATAAATAATTAGAGAATACATGTGATAAATTAAAAACCAATTTAAAGTTTGAAAAAAGAACCAAAGTACTGGATGAGATTATAAATTTCCAAAGGTCATCATGAATCAATAATGGTCTTGGTTATAAAGAGAACCAGAAGAGCGCTAAAGAAGGGTAGAGTGCAAAAACTATAGAACCACCTAAGAGGATGAATATAGAGAATCCCAAGAGCTACGTGGATGCACTTAATGTATTCATGAATGGTGGAAGTGACAAGAATAAAGAGCATGACACTTCTCCAAAAAATAACAAAGACAAATTAAAATATTCCTTTCCTCTAAGATAGACACATACGACCATGTTCCAAAGTTAATTTTATGGTTATTGTTATTTATATAATCATTTTGGTCATAAAACAATAGATTGTAAGGAATAAGAAAGAAATGATTTTGTATGTAACATAAAAAAAATTCTTATGGGTCTTCAAATATAAACTACAATTCATTTTATCCTTTAGTATATTACAATGTCAGATGTTATAAGTGTGACAACTTTGGACATATAACATGATTTTGTATAAGTGGTTTTATGAAACCTCCTAGGTAGAATAAGAAAGTGGAAGCCATGAGTAAAAAAAAGGAAGAAACTTCAAAAGTCTAGAATAAGAATCAAGATCAAGAAAATAAGGAGAGACCTATGCTTGTGTAAACTGAATTTCATGCATAAGATGTATCACTAAGCTCATAAAAAGAAGCACCAATTCAAGGGGAGCTAATCATTGTATTATCTTTTAACTCCATAGATTCTTTGGTGATATGCATTTACAATTCAAAGAGAAAGATCAACTAATGAATAGTATTTGTGAGAGTGATGATGAAAGTGATGCTACTATTTTTAGAAACAAGTTAGAGAAGCAAGAAAAAAGCAAAATGAAATTTGTTAGGGTGCAGAACAATTTACAATAAGCATATGCCATCATCAAGTGCATATTGTACAAGGTATCTCAGATCTAACAATTGATCAAGTTAAGAATGTTAATGAACATATGGAACATGATATAAAGATAGAAAGGGAAGTGGAAAAGAGGAGTTACCACTTAAGCAGTTAGAGATAATTCATATGAATGTAGATGATGTTAAAAATCCTAAATTTGATCAAATTCAAGGAAAGCAAATGAAAAAAGAAGTCCTTATGCAAAAGGTTAAGAAAGAGCATAAATAAAATCATTTAGTTGTGATAATGTTGAATAAGATGACATGGATGTTTCCCATGATTTATTTATGGATGGAAGTATAATGAACATCCCTTTGCCAGTGATGTTAAAGGGGGAGAATTACTAGAAGGGCAAGCAAAGGAGGAGAACTATAGTAAGGGGGAGTTTATCTATAGATTTTCCATCAATGATAAAGGGGAAGATTGTTGGAATATTTTCATTGATGTCAAAGGAATTGTAATTGATGTCAATGGAATTGTGCCAAAGTGAACAAAATTGTCAATGGAAATGTTAAAATATCAATGAAAATGTCAACAGAAATGTCGATGGAAATTTTGATGAAAATGTCAATGGTCATATCTTTTGGTGAAGATATGCCTCTTGGATGGGATGCCTCCTTTGTGAAGACCCTTTGAAGGACATATAAGGTGGATAGAGCATTGAGAAAGATATGGAAGTTGAAGTGTGAAACATGTGAATATTAATAAAGAAGAGAAGGAAGAAAGTGTGTGGAGAATAAAAAGATATATCATACAAACAAATGCAAATTTGAAGAATCAAATTAATTCTTTCCATCATTCAAGTATAAGCATATTTTTGTGGAGAAGAAGAGGAAGTTGAATTAGCCATCATACATTGATAAATCAATAGTAGAAAGGTGGAAAGATTATTTCAATAAGAGGTTGGTGCCTCAGAGAAAGAGATTGGTGTCTCTCGCTAAGTTAGTTCTTAGAAATAAGAGATAGGTGTCTCTAGTAGGTTGGTGCCTATGAATTTTGTTAAAAAAATATTATTATAAGACTATATTTGGGTGATAGTTCCAAGCAACTATTTATTTGTGGTTTTTCCACGTAAATTTGGTGTCAATCTATGTCATTTTTATGTGAATGCTTTGATTGTGAGTATTAAGTTTCATTAAGTAAAAGATAAGATTATACTAATTCACCCCCGCTAAATTTCTTAACATGTTGATTATGGGGAGATATTAACATGGGGTTTTGATTAGTAAATGGTAGAGGATGTTCATATCTATACCAGAATAGTTAAACTACTTCAAAATGCTTGTTAAGGGCAGAAAATTGAGGTGTGATAGAATTATAAGAATCTCTAGAGTTTAGGAGGACAAGGAAAGGAAGCATGGGAATTATTCAAAATTAGGTTGTAGGACTCTATGATTTGGCTTAGTCTATGGGGTTTGGCTTGCCCAGATAATGTCATCAAGTAAATGAATAAAATATCAATAGGCTAGACCTAAGGATAAAAAATAAAGAATTACATTTGTAAGTTGTGTGTTTGATGGACTAGAAGGAGGATTTGTCTTGCTAGTTGGATATTTGTTAGTTAGGTTTTCTCATCAAGAACATCTAACTAACTACTAATGAGATTAGGAAAAAGAGTAAAGTGAAAAATTTGAAGTTTAACCTCAAAGTCTATACAAATTTAGATATTAATTGATGGTATAAGGGTTGGTAGTCTTGGAAATGTTCCCAATCTATGAAAATGAGCTTGTTTATAAAGCATCATTCTAGAGTGACGTAAACATTTGTTTTGAAATTTTAAATAGCATTGTTTTCTTTTTTAAAGTGAATAGATTTTCTTTTTTTCTGAAAAATGTGTGCTTGCTGATTTTGAAGTTAAATGTTTTGTTTGGCAATGTCTTGTTGGGATTGTTTCTATTTGTAACAAGAATTTTGAAATGGAAAAAAAACTATGTTATTGTTGGAAATAAAAGTATTGAAATCAAAGGATTTTTTTTTTTTTTTTTTCCTTTTAGGAATATTTATGCATTCAATGGCTAATGAAAATAAAATAAAATCTAAACGATGCAGTTATTTATTTTATAATTTAAAGAGTGTATAAATATATGCATGTTTTTTAGAATGAATGTTTTTGTTTTAGTGTTTTAATGAGATTGAAATGAGACTTTTATGTATGGTTTGAAATTTTTATATGCAATTAGAAATAAACCTATAGTTTATATTGTATGTATGTAATGCAATTTCTGAATTCTGAAGTCTACTTTTTGGATGCAAAGGCTAGATGCAAATTTTATATTTTTTTATTGTTGTTGTTTTGTATGAAACTAGATTTGATATGAATTTAAATAAATTATAATTTAAAATTATTATTTATGATTTAGATTAATTTTCCTAGCATGCAAGAAGATAAAATGATTCTAAATGTAAACGTTATTTTTGGGTTTTCTATGAAAGTGTATATGAAAGTTGTTCATTTGTGTTGTGTGTGAAGTTGTATGTGATAAAATCTAAAATTGAAATTTGTTTTTGGTTGTAATTAAAATAAAAGTATATTTATCTATCTCTAATCTAACACTCAATTTATTATTTTATTATCTCTACTGTATATGAATACACTTATGTAAGATTAAAAAAATTACAATGCAAAATGTATGAGAGATGGATTATTTTTGGTACTTTTCTGTATGAATTTTATGAATAAAAAATAATATAATAAAACAAGAGATCTAATATAATAAGTAAACTAACAAAAATAAATGAAATAAAAATATCCAACCTAGCCAAAGTAGAGGATAGTTGGACAAGAAGATATTTGGTGAGATCAGTTGATGCTCAGGATGCTAACTCTGTGTATATTTCTCAATAAATAGCTTAGAAATTGTCTAGTAAGATGAAACACAAACAGGATGGAAATAAAATCAAACTAAATAAAATTATAATTAAATAATGATTAATTACTCACTAAAAAAATTATTGTGCTTCAAGCTCCTAAGTTTCTTCCTCCGATTGGCATAGTTGACTAGAAGATTCTTGTGGAACTTGGACTAATTTATTTTAAATCTACATAAGGTAGATTATGGTTATATAAAACCTATGTGATCAAATATTCATGAAAGTTTTGGATCTATAAATTAAGGAGAAAGAGGTACTTGTAGGGAAGGAAAATATTTTGCATGTAGGACTTAACTGAAGTTTGAATGAGAACTTGTTGGACTTAACTTAAAGTTAGATAAAATTGACTTGAATAGGACTAAGAGTGTGTTGAAACATTAAGAAGGTAAGCTCAAATGAGAATGATAAAAAATGTGAGTAAAATCATAAAAAATGAATCAAAACATGTATCCTAAGAGTGCGTTTAAAATCCCATGCAATGGTGATGAAACCACTAGGTTGGTTTTAAAAACCATCATAGTAGTGACATGAACCACCGTGGTGATTATGTAAAATTATGAAATGGTTTCATTGTGCTGCTTGAAGACTAAGAATTTTAAAATAAAGACTTAGAAAAAAGAAATTTGACAAATCAATAAGGTCCAAAAAAGGCAAAAGATAAATATGGGGATAATATTATCTTTATTCAATTTTTGTTTATGGAGGTCCTTGCATCATCATTAGTTATCAAAAAATGTCACACCTTACAAAATTTAAGTACGTACATACTACCCCTTGGGGAGATGCCTCGTCATGAGTTAATGAGGGTATTTTTCCCAAGTAGTGGTACACTGAAATTAAAAAGAGGGTTAGGAAACTTACCTTACTTACCTATGTGGTATAGTGAAGCCAACCAATATGCCTTTGTGACTTGCAAGAAAAGAAAGGGAAGCAAGTGCAATTTTACAACAAAACCAAAAAATATATTAACTAATCAAAATATGGACAAACATTACATACCATCTATGTGAGGATGAAAATACTACCTAAACCATATTATTAGTGGATTAAAATTGGTGTTGTGTGAAAATATGTCAATCTGAAAGACTAAGATACCAAAAACATGTTTTGTAATAAAATTATGAGAAATAAAAATTACATTTTTAAGTATTTGGGCTAGTCAATGCTAGTTAATATTTGAAAAACTCATGAATTCATCATAATGTGTGAAAGATACAATTTTTAAAATAAATTTTCAAAAATGGAAACTTTTTTGAAATAAAGCATCTAGAAAATTGATCTATTAATTGAAAAACTAACCAAATTTGGAAGTCATTTGTACATTGTTAATTGATAAAATTTAAGCTCTAAGATCCATAAGATGGAATCACATCAGAGTAGAGTGAAATAATATAATGAGATGAGAGGATGGTAATAATACCAATGGAAATAGGCAACATGAAGACATGGTTAAATTATCTTAAGTTTTGTGTTGTAGCCCTAGGTTTAAATTTTTTCTAAAAATTTACCTTAGGATGGGTAATTTTTGATTTTTTTTGCATGAGGGAGTTTGTAATATCATGTAGGATTTTTATTGATTTTGATTAATTTTTAGGTATTTTGGGGTTTTGGGTAAGGAGAGCACGATGGGAAAAACCATTAATTATGGGACAAAACCATCAATTTTTATAGACACGTGGTTACATTATTACTTAGGAGTTACATAACTTCCATAGCAATTGTGTAACCATCATTTGTGTGAAAATTTTATGCAACCATCATGGTAATTATGTAACCAAGATTCAATGAATATTTATGATTTCATAATCTACCATGGTGGTTTCATAATCATCCCCTATAGATATTGGTAGATTTACCATAGTCTTATCTAAAATATTTTGGGAGGTTTTTAAAGGCCAATTGACTAATTTAAGGTATTTATTTCATTTTTTAGGGATATCACATTTAGTGGAGCAAGGATATGGAGGAAGAGAGGCTCTTGAGGGTGTTGAGATATTTGATGGCAAATGAGATTTTTATTTTAGATAAATAAGGTATACTTAACATTGCATAAGTGGGGATAATTACCCTAATGAGCAAATGGTTGTGTCACCTATTTGGATGTAGACCAAAACAAATTCCAATTTTTTCAAGATTTTAGTTAGTGGATGATTACAATAGTGGATGTATATATATACTTAGGATTTTACATATAAGTAGGATAATGACATTGAAATAGGTTATTGACAAAGCTGAAGCCCAAGGATGGGAAGAGTATTTTGGGGACCAAAATGCACCCAATTTGGGTGTTAAGTAGGGAGTAATATTTGTGGGGGTTGAGCAGCCTATGATCCTAAACCTTCATAAGGTTATCATCAAGATTTTGGCATCATGGTTGGTGGGATACAAGCAGATGAATCCTCTCCTCTACAGTTGGGATCCAATGATGAGGAGCATAGAGGATCATAGTAGGAGATTTGATTAGGAACAAGATGTGTTTTATAGTACCTAAAAAGAGTTATAAGAGACATATCATCTAGGTTTTATATCCATCAACCACTTAACACTCATGTATGTTAGGTGTATGAGCACATAACACCCTACCAAAGGGGTATAGCTATTAAGGCTATGAGATCCATCAAGGATTCCAAGTGGATAGGGATGTCACCTCTCAAGGATATTCCATAAAAATTAGGCACATTGATATTAATATATATGATTATGCCCTACTAGGGGATGGCTAGTCAGTGGGGTGATGAGGCTATCATACTGCCATCTTGTGAGATTGCATGATAGGTGTACAACTAACATGGTTGGGAAGAGTCACACCCTATTGATAATATTTTGGGCTACAATAAATAGGAAACCTACTTATTCCTCATGTATTATATAAAGGGGAGTAGGAGGTTAGGGATACATGACTTGAGAGACTAGGGTAGAATCCATTGACACTAAAGACTACCCTCACTATAATGTTTGGTGGTTGATGGAGAGGAGTATAAACACATGTTAAACACCTCAAAATAGGAGGATGGGGTGAAATGTATGTTGTAGCACTAGTAGCCCATGTGGCATAGTGTGTGTTTAGTGATGGTTAATATCATGTGCCACAACAACCAACATAACTATATCCACAATAGTATTAGTAGTTAGCAATATCTATAGGAGAGGGAGAACAAGGAGAAATAAAGGGAGGACATAATCCTACTATAGATAAGCCCATAGACAAGGAAGAAGGGGATGAGATGAGTTATGATGAGGATTCAGACCCTGACTGGTAGGAGGGATATCTAGGTAAGTGATTTGTTTTTGTTTTGAGTTCTTTACCACAATTTACCATGTTTTCTACTTTAATTATTTTAATTATCTATTTGAATATATATCTAACATATGTATATGTGTACATGTGTTTACAAATTTGGTCACAAAGTAGAGGAAATTGATCAGGGACTCCTTGGTGGGTTTGTTCCATGTGGTCATTTAGATCAACAGGGAGCAACTCCTCACTAATTTAGGCCTTCCAATGAGTGTGTTTAGACACACTAACATATTTTACCTTGCATATAACAAAGATCAAGAGATCATTAGATAGAGGGAAGATAGCATTGATATATAGACTAAGGTGGTAGGGTTAGTGTTTCATGTGAATAATCTTAGTGACCTTTTTATGGATAGATGGGGATGAGTCTCTTCTAGTAGATAAATAGTGGGAAGGGAGGCCTCTTAGGAAAGGATGAGCCATAGGTGGAATATAAGCAAGATTTATAACCCATGCCATTCTACATCTATACCTTCTCAAAGGAGGGGAAAGATCCCTAAGAAGTCTACCTCAGAAGGAACCCAATGATAGGGTTGATTGTAGTTTAGCTCTGGGGTTCCTCTATTTTCTTTGGATTTTTTAATTTTTAGACATACTTCCCCTCTTGATGTGGAGGTGTAAAACTAAATGTATATGAAACTTTTGATATATATAGATATTTGACTCATATTTGGTTTTAACATTGTCTATCATCTTGTTTTACATATTGGATTGAATGATTTTTAATTTATGCATTGTAGATGGATAAGAATATGATGAAGAACTATGGATCTTTGTTTTGATAAAAATTCTATGTATATGCTTATAGTTTTTTAATGTGATATAAAAACGTATACAAATGAAATATAATAAATGATTACAAAATACAATTTCATAAATAATTGTTTTCCATTTAATAATTGAGTTATTTTTTTCCAATGACAAATCATGTTGAATCTATCATATGAAAAGAAGGAAGATGGGATAAGGTGAATAATGAATTAGGAAAACCACACATCAAAATTTAATGAGTTGGAGGTTTACCTAATCCTTACAAGATTTAGGAATAATTTAACTTCTTATTGGGCTCAATTTGTTTTAGTTTTTCAGCTTCATCTAGACTTGGATTAAGAGATGGCCAGCCATGAAAAAATCAAAAAATATATGAGGTTTTCCTTGTAGCATAGACATATAAGAAATATTTTAAAGGATTTTACTACTTTTAATACTAATTTTGTATTTATTTGTATCTTGCTCTTAATTTTATGACCCCTTACACTTACTATCATGCAACTAGGAAGACACAAGGGTTCATCACTGAAGACTAAATGTAGCTAGGTAAGAGCATATCCTCCCAATGCTAACCCCATGTAACAAGTAAGATGTGAGGGCTCATCACAAAGAATCAGGGAAGGAAAAGAGATGTAGAATTACTTTCTAAATAATGTAAGCTTGTTTTTTTACAATGTCTCTATTTTTTCTAGGGGGATTCCCATCCCTTAATATTTTCCCCATGTAATTATTGACTAATTTGACTACAATTCAAATTAATTCAATCCCCTATATTGTAAAACTTATCATATAATGTTTTCTCTTATCACATTTGTATAGTTGGTCTTATGTCATCTAGGGGTCACATTTTGAGTCATTTATGGACTTGTAAAGTTTTCATAGAAGGAAAAATGTTTCAAAATCATATCTAACATCCTACATGTTTTATTCATGTCATAAATTGTAGTCTTGGACTGACAACTATAGGTACAACATTGAAATCAAGAAGATCAGGAAGTTTAGGCAGTTTTCACTTGTTGTAAAACTTATATAGTAGTTTGGGCATGTGTGAATACTTATAAAGTGACTCTTCATGTCCAATAAACTTAATTCTATGATTGATAATATTTTATCGACTTGAAAATGGCATAAAAACCATTCTATCTTTCCATCACTCTCTTAGACAAGCAAAAAGGTCAATCGATCTTTGCATGGTATGGATAGGAGAAGGTGAGTTGGATAAAATGATTTTGAGGGATGATATTAATCTTTGTGTACTTGAAATTCATGTCAAGTTTTTATGGTTTGGTTTCTTGTCCTCTATAAACCATTTCTAATAGGGTTTGCTCCTCTTTTCTAACTACTCATCCCCATGGTCTTCAAGTTTCTTATCTATTTGGATTGGTATTTGTAAACCAAGTGTTTACACCTATTATATAAGGGCATGAACACCTTATCACATGGTTATTTTTTTTATGTGTGGTTTGAAGGAGAAAGTCATAAGAATCTCATCTTTTTAGTTGAAGACACACTGAGGTCTGCAAATAGTTATTTCATCAGTTGCATAAGTTTTTCTCTCTTGTAGTGGTCTTAAATAAAAAGATTCATGATTTTTTCACTATCACATTACAAGGTGATCATATATCCTTTCAAATATCAGTCCCAAGTAGTCATTATTAATGGAGTAAAAACACAGTCAAAATTACATAGTCAGTTTTCCTACAGTAGTCACCTACAGTCAAGTGAAACTGGGTCTTGAATAGTCATGGTGGTAAGACAAAAAGTTTTCAAAGTGTTGAGATCATTATCAAGAGAAAATAATAGGACTGACCTTTTCAAATATATAAATATTATTGTAAGATCCAATACACCACACATAGTCCTATATATCTATACCTACAGATAGTCTTCAATAATGGCACCTACAAGTAGCTTCAATAGAGGTTTGAGGAGTTGGAATAGAAGTGTTGGAGCTTATTTGAGACTTAATTAAGCACTAAAAACACATAAATAATCAGGGTAATAATGGTGATAATTTCATATGGATATATACCTATAACCATGTCTACAAGTTTTGAAATTTGCATTTGGGGACAACTTACCTTAATTTCTCTGAATCAGGGTTTTATCCATACTCAATGCCATATTATGATGAGAAATTGGAGTTCTTTGCTAGTCTAAAATTCTTCCATCTTGTATCCCAAGTATAAGGGTAATGTATTTACATAAAGAGTGATCATTTGTTCATGATAAGGATTATGTAAATAGGTTTCCAACTCAAGCAAATTCTCACTATAGACTTTTAGTGTAATATGTAGTACTCTTGAAACCTAAATGGTGTTATGATGTAACATGACACAATGAAGGCATGGACTATAGACAAAGTGACCTCATTTTATGATAGATGACACTAGTTACCCACGGAAAAATTGGAGGAGTTGAGACACAGTGGTCATACAAATATGATCACCTATAGGAGTCCCTTTTCTCCCAAAATGTCACCTATAGTCTGACTAAAAATTGATAGTATATTAGTAATAGATAGTTTAGATGTTATTAACCCCTAATGTATTATATGAATATGATAAAATATTAAATGAGATTAGAGACTTCAATAAATATCCTATGAATGAAACACAATATTTAAAACATCCTACATGGGTTTCATTCGCTTAAAAATATACATCCATAGTCAACACAGTACATAGGCTAACCTAGGCAAATAAAATAGATGTGAGCTAAAGAGGTCATAAAAGATATATTATGAATGGGTCATGATAATACCACTCTCAAAGTGATATGGAAAACTTCATATGTTCTTAAAATAATTAAAACAAAGAAAATGCAAGTCCTCACTTGTCACATGGTCTGAAGTTCCTAACCCTGCATAGTTATAAACTCTATAACTCTGTCTTGAAGAATTATGATGTTGAGGAATCTAAAGGAGTGATAAAGCCTTTAAATATGTTTTATAAGGTTCTAATGACCTAATATAACCTCCCATGGCTTCAAATTAGTAATAAAAATAGGGGAGGTGCCCTCTATTTTGTTTTAGACGGAGGGCACTCCTAGATAGTCCAAAGTTGCAGGCAAAATATGTGAATGAGAGATTGATGAGGTGATAATGTATTGGATAATTTTATAATGATTATTCAAGTTGTTTTGAAGGTGAATGAGCATTTAAAAATACCCAAAATTGGTAGAGTCAATCATAGGTGGTCAAAGGGCCAAGGAGTGCAATCAAGCCTATTAGGCCTAGAACTAGACCTAAGCCCCTTCAAGGGTCTAACTTAATTTATATGAACCAAAGACAATTATAAACCATGTGAAGACCTTAATTGTAGATAATAATACTATTTTTATCCATAAATTTTTGTGAAACTACTCAGAGGGGTTAATTTTTGCTTAAAACCATGATAAGGGTGTCTAGAATACATCCAAGAGATCAATAGGCCAACTTCAAACACTCATACCTATATAGACCTATTTCATGGTGCATCAAGAACTTGGGGAGAGTTTAAGTAGATCCTACACTTTATTTTAGTGGAATTTTTTTAGAGATTGAATGTTTGGTTTTTATGAATCATCCCTAAGAACCAAAACCCCCCTAAAACCCTGACTTTGACATGATGGATAAAATATGCATGGAGATACACTAAAAATGGGTAATATGGCCTAGAAACTATTTTATACTTGTTTAAGACTCTCTCAGTCTCCATGACACACATTTGGTTTGTACCCTACTTGTAAGACAAGTTTAAAACTGGGGTTTTTATAGGTTTTTATGTGATTTATAAGTACAAAGTAAAATGAATAGGTGAGATTCATTGGGAGAGGTATATAGAGACTTGTTAATACTATCCATATTCATTTATAATCATATATTGGCATGTAAACACTTATTCTAACTCATTCATCTTAGGCAGTCTTAGACAAATAGTGAGAATGAATAATGACTACCTAGTGAAAAGAGGAGAGGTTTGTTCTTGGATATTTTTAAGGTATAAATCATGGAGTATAAGACATAGGGACCTTTAAAATATGTCTTAACACATATTCCATGGAGTTTTCTAAGAAAATTAATGTCATATTGATGACAAATATGAAGACAAACCTATAGGGCTAATGATGGTGACTGCAGATGGTGAGTACAAGTGTCATCGAGATGGATAATAGTTAGGGATGCATCTGATGACAATCATGGAATATTTCCAACCACATTAAGACATTGAACATGTTTCAACTCTCCTTATTCAATTTTTAAGTGCTTAATAGATGTGTCATGATGAAGGCAATTGAAGGGTCTCTACGCCAGTTTGAGGATTTTTTCATGTTTCATATGGACACTTGTCCAAGAATACCTTCATGGTTTGTTTCACACTCCATTATCCTATAATGTAACTATTTTTTCATGATTTTACACTTGCATTTGTGACCTTTCCACTCCCTTTTGTTTTTCTTCTCTCTCTTCTCCATGTTTTACATATGCAAGCCATTTTAGCTTTTGAAAAGGGATCTGCACCTAGTATGGAAAAGATTTGCTAGTTTGATACTATAATTTTACTTTGAAATAGAGTTTGTAATCTAGTTTTAATTTCACAAGATATCTTGTCTAAGTTTTTAAAGTGGTGTATAGTGAAAGGTTAAGTGATTAGTATCTATCCTTATTTTCTCTCAACTCTTCCATGTTTAATGCAAGTAGTGTTCACTCTAATAGGTGATATGAATTGTATTAAAGTGAATTTGTCTATATTTAAGTGTAATGAGTATCCTTAGTGTCTAAAATCTGAAATTTAGTCCACTCACCATGAATATTTCAATGCATATCACCTCCATGTTTGAAATACTAATATTAGAGCAATTCAAGATTTTGAGACTAGTGTTGTGAGTCATGTTTCTTAGTGTAAGTGTATGGTATTTTAGTGGAGATAATTATAGTGTATCACCTCATTAGATTATTTTACTTTCCATGTTATTTATACCCATTTTCATCTAATCAATCAAGTTTTTTAGGTGATAATAAAGTAAAGATCAATCTAGGGAGATAGCCCTTAAACCTAGAGGTTTACCTTTACTATAGGCAACCCATAGGCCTAGAGGTAATCCAATTTTGCCCAAATATTAGAGTAGGATTGAACAACTATCTCTAGGGTGAAATATTTGGTGATGATAGTTATGACATGCCCAATGGAACCATTTTCTTAAAGACATCTTGTCAAGGTGAATGTTGGTCTTGACAACATCACAATTACATATGGTGTTCTACTCAATATTTGGAAACTCCATTCAAGGTAATATATAGTTGTAAACCAATTTTTATCATTTTTGTGTTCATACTCCATGGTCCTTACTAGCCCCACTTCTAGTAGAGGTATAAATCCCATAAACCCACTCCTTCAACCTGAACTTCCTCTTGAATTTCAACATCCTCAGCTTATCTTGACCTTTGAAGAACATGAGGACTTTACAAGATAATAGATCAAGAGAGTGAAGATTAAATTTAGGAAAACATGGATAGGTAGCATTAATTCTAAGACTTTAACACTAAAAATGTCATACACCTCAATTTATATATTGATATACCCCCTAATGCTACCAAAAGTGTTCCCACTTTCAATGGTGAAGGTCATGTCACCCCTAGTGAGCATATTAGGGACATTTCAAACTTATATATTTTTCATAATGTTATTGAGGTTAACATTACAATTAGAATACTTGTCATGTTCCTTAGAGGGAAATCATTTTAATGGCATAGGACATTACCTGAAGGATGTATCACAACTTGGGATGATTTTGGAGAGTTTCTAACTTCAAGTTTTGAGGACAAAAGTTATCACACATCACTCGTTAATCATCTCAATGTAATTTAAAGAGCCCCCAAAGAGACTATACATGACTTTGATGAGAGATTCTAAATAAATTTGCATAGGTTACAGACCACCTAAAATATTTGTGTTTCCTACATATCTAAGGGCTATTGGTACTAACATAGCCATCATGTTGTAGTCCATGGGTGGTTACACCTTACATGAAGCATATGACCTTGCCATTAGAGCTGAGAATGGACTAATACAATCTAGAAGCTACCTATAAAAGTCTCCATGCCTCTACTACCAAACATGTCTACTAGTACTCTAAGTTTTTCTCAAGTCCCAAGTGTAAATACTAATTTTAAAAGTATCCCTAAGAAGGTATAATATACCATTGATTAGGAGGCAAGGCGTAATGCCTTAGAGACTCAAGTTAGGTAACTAGATTTTTAGTATATAGTTAATTAAAAAACCCTACCCCTATTCTTAATAAGTAAATACGTTCCAAAATAAGTAATATATTCAAGGTATAGGGAAAAGATAACCTAACTCCAATAGGCCAACCAATGAATACAATCCAACTTCCACCTCCAACACAAGAGCCATGGTCCCTGTTCATAGTAATTTGGTCTAAGGAGATGAATGCCAACAAGGATAGTTCATGGATGAAAATTAATTTGGGGAGAAATATTTAGTTTCCCAATTAGGATTCACTCCTCAAATATCAATAGAAGATGATAATTACATGCAACCAAATGAAGGATGACAACCCTAAAAGGTGAATTTTACAAACTTTATAGTTGAAGATACTTTTGTCCTCAATCAGAATAGTTTAGTTATAGATAATATAATAATAAAGAGGAAGTCTCTAAGATATTATCATGGTGTTTACATAATTTTAAGTAACCCTCTTATAAATTAGTAAGGTGTGAGTCTAAGTGTGACAATCCCTACACCTTCTTCACCCATTTCAAATCAGAATGTTAGAAAGGTGACTCAAAGTGCTCTAATTCCTCAAGATCAAAGAAATTATTTGGCTTCAAGGACTCAATAAAAGGATAATACTCCTAATTTGAATATTTTATATTCTTTGGAGAGTGATAAGGCATCTATATCTCTTTATGAAATGTTTTACTTGCCTGGTCAAAAGGAGCTTCTCTAAGAATAATTCTCCCAAATCCACATTGGTCCTCAATCATCAAGTCATAATAATGTTTCCCTCACCAATGCTTCTAATCACATTGTGAAACACTATTCCAAATCTGAAAATCCTCCACCCTTCTACCTCACTCTCATTATTGGAGACAAACTTGTTCACAACTACATTGCAAATAGTGGGGCTAGTACCTCAGTCATTCCCAAGCTTTTGGTAGATAAATTGGATTTAAAATATGAACCATATACTAATGGGGTGATATAACTTGATTATACATCATATAAATTAGTGGGATTAGTCAAAGGTTTGATATTTTTCCTTCATGATTGTCCAATCTTTCATATCCTACAAGATATAGTAGTGGTTGACTTGCCTGATCACTTTGCTATTTGCCTCTAAAGGGATTTCATAGCCAAGATAGGAGGCTACCTCTCAGTTGATTGGTTTTTATTAGAATTTAAGACAAGGTATGGAGAAAAGGTAACCATTATAACTCAACCATTGGCTAAGTTTCATATGGAGCCCTATGTGGAAGAAAACACTAACTTCAATTGCACAATCAATTATCAAGAGGAGAACTTTGTGGATGATGGAAAATATTCTAAGCTTAAGGGAATATCTAACCTTTTCCTAGATGATTATGGTGAATATAATTATGTACATGATACATACACCTTATTTGAACAAACTGACTTTGGCACATACATCATCCATGAGGGAGGTGATAGATAGTCTGAGGTAAGCATTGATAGTTCTTTTCCACAATTTTTTGAATGTAATTACCTCATTCATTTGCATGATTATGATGATGTTATTCAAAGCATGATAGATCAAGATGATGAATATAATAATTCCATTGTGCCTACATAAGAGGGGGGAGTCCATGAACATGACAATCATGAATAAGATGACTTATGAAAAAGGTTCCATGCCATAAGTCAAGAGTTGGAGAAGTTGAGTAAGTCTCCTCCCTCTCCAAAGAAGCATGAATCTAACAGTAAGGTTTTTTAGTGTCTTATAATTCACAAATTATAATGTATTTTTAGGCATGAGATTGAGTGTCTTTTTATTTTCAAATAAGCTATAGTCATAGAGGAATCCAATGAAGTCAAGATATAAATGTGTATGTGTGAGGAGCATCAAGACCTTAGCCTAGTGTTGAATAAATTTTAGGCATGTTGGAGTATAATGAATACAAAATTTATGATATTATACATCAAGTACATCATATTAAATAACAATGTAAAGTTGTGGAAACTTTGATCACTCCTAAGTTTTAGTTTTAGGAGTGCCAATTAGACATGGCAAAAGTCAAGCAAACTACAAACTCAAACAAGTTTCTTGGAGAGATAGAAGGAGTGCCCTTAAAAGATAAAATAAACACACTTGTAGATAGAATAATATCTGAATATATTAATTAATTTGATTACTTACATAATACAATTTTTATTTATAAGCATGATTTACATGATGGATAGATTTTATAGAGCAACAAAGATGTAATAGGTACCATTTTTTACCATGGTTGAATTAATAATGATTGTATTTCACCTCAAATGTTTGATGTCTTGTACATAATAGGATAGTTGTGTGTTTTTGTTTATGTATTGTGTGGTTTCCCTAAGTGTTCTTGAGAACTGAAGTGTGTTTTCTTAGGTGTGTTGTCTTGTATGTATGGACAAGTCTAAAACTAGGTTTTTTAATAGTTTTTTATGCGTTTTGTAGGTACATATTAGAATTAATATGTGAGATTAATTTGGGGAGGTCTATAGATAATTTTTACTAATATCCATATTCATTTCTCACTATATATTGGCATGGTAACACTTATGATAACTCATTCATCTCAAGAAGTTTTAGACAGATAGTGAGAATGAAGAGTAACTACCTAATGAGAAGAGAAAGAGTTTATTATTATATATTTTTAAGGTATAAATCATGGATTAAAAGATAAATGGACCTTGAAAATTTTTCCTAACACCTCTTTCATGGATTTAGTTGAGAAATTGAAGGACTTCTTAATGACAAATGGGAAGATAGACCTATAGGGCTAGTGATGGTGACTGCACATGGTGAGTACAAGTGTCATGGAGATGGCTAGCAGTTAGGGATGCATCTAATTATTTTCATGGAATTTTTAAAATCCCCCTAATATATTTCACTTTTTTAAACTCTCCCTAGTCTATTTTCAATCACTCAATAGATGCTTCATGATGAAGGCAGTTTCAAGAAGGTAGTTTAAGAGTCTCTACACCAGTTTGAGGATTTTTTCATGTTTCATATGGACACTTATCTAAAAATACATTTGTGGTCTATTTCAAATTAAATTATCTTGAAATGTAACTAATTTCCATGATTTGACACTTGTATTTGTGACCTTTTCACTCCCTTTTCTTCTCTCTTCTCCATGTTCTATAAATACAAGCCATTTTGGCTTTTGAAAAGGGATCCACACCTAGTATGATGAAGCCTTGATGGTTTGATATTGTACTTTACCTTTGAAATAGAGTTTTTAATATATTTTTGAGATCAAAAACTATATATTATAAGTGTTTGAAGTGGTATATAGTGAAATTTTAAGTAATTAGTATCTATCCTTGTTTTCTCTCAACTATTCCATGTCTAATGCAAGTAGTGCTCACTCTAACAAGTCACATGAAGTGTAGTAAAGTGAATTTGTCTATCTTTAACTATAATTAGTAACCTTAGTGTCTAAAATATATCCTTTAGTCCACTCACCTTTAATATTTTAATGCATATCACCTGCATGTTTGAAATACTAATGTTAGAGCAATTCAAGATTTTGAGACTAGTGTTATGAGTCATGTTACTTAGTGTAAGTGTATGGTAGTCTAGTGGAGATAATTTTGGTGTATCACCTAATTATATTAGTTTATTTCCATGTTATTTCTACCCATTTTCATCCAAGAAAAAAATTAGTGTAGATGATAATCAAGTAAATATCAATCTAGGGAGTTAGCCCTTAAACCTAGAAGTTTACCTCTGCTATAGGCAACCCACAGGCTTAGAGGTAATCCAATGTTTCCAAAATATTAGATTAGGATTGAAAAACCATCTCTAGGTTGAAATATTTGGTGATAATAATAACTATTAGGATGTAGGGGATCATTACAAAGGACTAAGATAGATAGATAAGGTTACCTAAGAGCATGCTAGTTTTTTTCCTTACATAGAATCATAAAAAAAGGATTTTATCATGGGCATGATTCTAGACTAATTTTTAGGCTAGATTATCTAAGTTTACAAACATATGTATGGGAATGAGGTTCATAGTGCCCATATGAAATAGAACAAGACTCTTAATTTGTGTTAATTTCAAGAGTGGTTTTTGAAGGGGAATAGGCTAATATGAAAAGGGGTGTAATGATATGATGTATTTAAAATTTATTTTCACATGAAATCTTAGATAAATAATTATACAAACAAAATAATTTAAATTTAAAAACATCACAACAACAATGAAATTTTTGTTAATGAAAATAGGGAAATGTGGAATGCAATATCTATATGAAGTAATGTTTAAGGTGAAAGGAGTTCATAGATTCATCAAAATCCTTTCCCTCTAAGGTGAATAATATAAAATATCCAATATGATAATCTTGTGTCACCAAATATGGGCCTAACTAATGAGGTCTAAATTTTTAACCTTTGCATTTATTTTTATCAATTATACTATCAAGTCTTAGGACAAAGTCTCCTACTTGAATATGGTACTCACAAACATTTTTATTATACTATCAACATATGTGATACATGTAAATAATGTTTTTTATGTGCATATATTAACCAATGTTCATATAAAATTTATAGTTCAATCAGACATGTGTTTATATACTCTACATTATTGAGGAGGCCTTGAAGATAAATGGAAATGCTTGGGATTTATACCTCAAGAGGCATAATTTATTTAGATTCAAAAATAAGGGAATACTTAGTTGTCCCAATGGGCATATGAATTTTCACCCTATAAGCCCACAATGTAAGATAAAGTTGAATATGCCAATATCTTTTATTATCTTTCACATTATTGACCATTATTGATTTTAATTTTTTTTTTGTGGCTTAAGTTTAACCATTGACCTGGGGGTAGTACAAAGAGGTTGTGTGATGAGATTTAGATATTTTATTCCATAATTTATGCACCTCAGGGTTCTTAAATGGAGATCCATCATCCATGATTATGATTTTTGGAACCCCAAACCTAAAAATGATCTAATTCAAGTTAAATTTGGGAATTAAAGATCTAGTGATAATAGTCAAGGGAATTAATTCCAATCATTAAGTAAATTATTCAGTGGTTGTGATAATGAAATGGTGGCCACTAAGAGAAGTTGGAGAAATCTTTTTGAATAGATCTAGCCTCCAAGTGGAGAAGGGTTGTGTTGTAACTATGGGTTGAAGTTCCCTAGTAGGAATGTGAATCTCATGGAATAAATGCTGACACTTCTTACACTTCCTTAGGTATTCTATGACATCATGTTTTAGTGTGGACCATAAATATCCCATCATGTTGATCTTTAAAATGGTTACATGACCACCAAAATGTCCACCATAACTACCACTGTGACATTGGAAAATAACTTTCTTAGAATCCACTTGGTCAATGTATTTAAGGAGAATGTTATCAAAATCCTTTCATCATATAACCTCATCAAGAATCACATACTTAGACATAATGAATCAAATACATTGCCTCTTCTATGAGTTGGCATCTTCGAGATATCTATGATCAACTAAGTAATTTCTTATGCAAATGTACCATGGAGAGGAGACAACTATGATTCTCTATGTAGCATATAAGTTCTTCTAGGGAATTGATGTCGATAAGATCACCAACCTTCAATAAGGATTATTCCAACTAATTATTATTGATTTATCCTTTTATTAAATTTTGGTTGACGTATGTCAACTCAAACTTGATCAAAAGTGTAATGACATGGATAGCCTTTCAAGAGAGGTTTGGTTGGGTTAAGAGAATACTTGGGGATTGTGATCTCACAATAATCCTTGTTTATTGATTGAGCATATAATGTCTCAATCACTTAGTCATAAAGACTATATCTAAGGACTCTTTTTATACTTGTATATATTGTGTCTCATAGTTGAAAAGAGTGTGACTAATGAAATATATGGATATTCCTTTTCCATCATCATCCTATTTTCCTAACATGTAGGCAATGTATACTTTAGGTGCCCTAAATAAAAAGTATAAAGGGCCTATCAAAATTAGGTGCCATGAGATTTTATGGAGCCATAAGGAAGTGTTTTACCACCTCAAATTTGCCTTGGTAGTACTTGGTCCAAGTTAGATATCTATATTTTTTTATAAAATTATTGATGTGATGAACAATGTAGGTGATGTCAAGTATGAATCTATGAATTACCCTAAAATTACCTAAGAAAAACTTAATTCCTAACTCATTATTAGGAGTTCAATTCTATATTTGTGTAAATTTTGGTAGGGTCGATATCAATCCTATGCTTTATGATAGTAAAACCTAGGATTTTTTCACCTGTAACTCCAAACACACATTTTTTGGGATTAAGAATAAAAATGTACTTGATCAATCATGTAATGATATTGTGTAAAAACTTAAGGTGTTAATATCTCATCTTAGCCTTTTAGATAAGATCATAAACTTAGAATTCCACCATCTTATAAATAAAAATGTGGAAAATATGGGTCATATCCCTTTAATAATTTTACCTAGCATTCTTAAGGATTAAATGCATAATGACATAGAATAATTAAATACTTAAGCCATTAATTTTTTTATTTATTTAAATATCGAGAACAAATTCTATGCATCAATGATGCAAAACATCTAGCAGAGTATCAAAAAAATAGTAAAGAACTAGGAAGCAATCCACCAATATTCAAGGTGTTAATTTTCAATATTGTAATATAAAAAATGACCCCAAATAGGTGGCCCAAAAAAATGGAAATAAAAATTAGAACACATCCAACCTATCACTCAGAACATGGGTGACACCAAAAACCAATAGTTACATTATCACATCATCTAACACCCTCCAAGAAGTAGTGTAATACATATCAATGTCTTTATCAAGATCAAAATCCATAAGAACATGTCCCTTTGCACTACTCAACTTTGTAATAGGTCCCATTAGTTCCAAAATAGAGATCGATGGTGGAGTGAAACAATCAACCTTCAAAAAAGACTTCATGTTATTAGATTTGACATTATCCATCACATGACATACTTTTGCAACACCACTCCTTTCAATGAATTTTTTTTTCTAATTTACCAGCAAAGACATTTAAATTATCTTCAATAAATTTCCAAATATTTCTTTAATCATCAATGTTTTGCATTATGGAAGAGAGGGGGGAGAAGGTCAATTAATATCCTTTTCATCAGAGAATAGATCTATCTCAAGGTCCCAAGGAGAAATTATATCCTTAACTTCCTTGATCATGTTATTAATAATGTCCACACTAGCACTTTGTACATCCAAAATCATACCATTGTTGGCATCAAACCAAATATCCATGTCATTATTATTTGATTTAGATGAATTAACCCATTCATGGACTGGGTCATCTACCTAGTCAAAGTATGAATATTTGATACAATCTCATTCATGTTCAAAAATATTTACCTCAATGGTCGATCCATGATGGATTCCCTAATCTGAATGAGGATTCAATTTAGGATATCCACACAAATCAATAAGGAACTTAGATGTGATCTTTAGTATACCTGTCCTTAAGAACTACTCTAATTGCACTTGTGATACCTTCGGTTGGAGAAAAATCTGCAAGGAAACAATGCATATGATGACTTCAATAGTGAATTCACTAAGCACCCTAGTATTTGATTAGAAAAAATATAAGTTATTTTGATTCCATAAAAACCATAGAATTTTAATTAAAAAACAAGCCAAAATGTATGAAAAAAAGGGTGGAATTTATTTTTAGGACAAACATAACCAAAAACAATATTCAGCCATCCAATCTCATAATCAAAGACAATAGCCTAGCCTTTAAGGAAACATTTCAAGATTTTATAAGCATATGGAAATGAGAAAAAAAGATGCTCAATATATTTAGAATCACTAAAAAAGGAATAATAAGGCTGACCAAGGCCACTCTTAACCAGAATAATACCAACATCAAGTTTATTATAAATCAATAAGCATCCAAAACATGACTTTAAAGGTTCAATACAAGATAACCCTATAACATCAAGCCTAAAAGACCAAGAATGAAGGGGATCACAAACACTCCATATAGGATTGAGGGTAAGAAAAGGGAATTTGGAAAAAGAGAGTTTATTGTATAGCATCTTGGTGGAGAATTCAAAGAGAGACAAACCCTTCAACCATTTAATACTTTCCCAAAATTATCCTTATCATCCATAAAAGATACATTGATATTTACCTACAGTGGTTTTAGTAGGAAAGTATATGTTCTAAATTGAGAAGAGGGGATTTTAAATCTAGTTCTAATTTCCATCTAGGATGCTCATCCATTATATGAGAAGAGGACTTTAAAATTCCTCAATCCTTTAGTGAACCAATAAAAGGTAGAATAACCCCTGGTGAGTGCAAGAAGCCTCCTATTTACACAAAGATTCCACCAAATAGATATATACCCTTGGAAACATGTCCTAAACCAACTAAATGTGTATTTAACAATGATAAAAGTTTTGATAGAATCCCAAGTAGACCATATAGAATCAAAGATTGGAGATCTAACCACTTTAACAGAGAAGGGACCTGGAATAAGGTCTACAATATTGAATCCTTATTAATTTTATTTACCTTTAAGAAAAACTCTCAAGATATTATTTTTAAATAATACTTTCTAGGGATCTTCACATTTGAATGCTTTGATAATCCATTTTATAGTAAGGTAAATCCCTTGAATCCTTAGATCTTTTAGGCTAAGGCCCCCAATATGTTTAGGCTTGAATTATAATTGCCAAGAAATAGCATGTCTTTTTCTTCCTCCTTTGCCATCAGACCACATGAAATCTCTTATAATTATATGAATAAAATTGATATGAATTTTATTAAAAATCCAATAATAACCATAATATATGTTTTAACAAGCTAAAACCTTTTGGAAAACCTGGATCCTACCAGGTAGGAACAGTAGGTGGCCATGTCATTTCTCAATATTCTTATTGATTTTTACAAATATGCATTCCCATATGAGCTTGAAGGAAGGGGTAAGAGAAAAGGAAATACCCATATATCTAACCAACCGATCAGGCCCTTTCCATTCCTAGCCAAAAAAGGGGTAAGAGAAAAGGGAATACCCATATATCTAACCAACCGATCAGGCCCTTTCCATTCCTAGCCAAAAGGTTCAAGCCAATTTGGATGGGTGTCTTGCCAACCTAGCATACAAGACTTATGCATAACAACTTTAGATCTAGAAGTAGAATAATAGATATCAAGCCTTAACTAAACTTGGGTTAAGTTGTCTTTCTCTAGTTTGAGAAAAAGAGTAGTATCACCTGCAAATAAGACATCAATTAATTTAGCTTCATTATTCAAAAAAATTCCTTTGACTAGGGGACCCACATCTGAGCTTCTTAGGAGGTAGTGAAGGGCTTCATCTACTTGCATAAACAAATAATGGGCTAAATGAAAACCTTGTATAATAGAGAATTTAAGAGAAAATGAATCAGTCATCTCCCCATTCACTTCAATAATAGTAGAAGCATCTTTAAATAGAACATTGACCATTCTATAAAATTTGTCTTAAAATCCAAAGGCTCTCATAATCCTTTCCATGAAGGGTCATTAAATTCTATCATAGGTTTATTCAAAATCAATTATAGTCACACCAACACCTTATTTTTAATCATGGGCCCAATACATCCCTTTCCATCTAGTAATATGGTTATCTGGAATATATCTACCTTCGATAAAACTAGTTTGGGTTACAGATACTATAGAGGGAAGAAGTGATGAGAGCCTTTTAGCCAATATTTTTGCCAATATTTTATAGGATACATTTAGGAGAGTAGTGGGTCTCTAATTTTTGACTTGGTGGGGGTCCCCATCCTTGGGGATGATCTTAATAACTCCTCTATTAATATCACGGCCTAAGGAACTTATAGAAATAGATTCATTGTATACCTCAAGATAATACTTTACCATCCAATCCTTATTTACTTTGAAGAAATTGGTAGGGAATTAATCAATACCTAGAGCTTTATCATTCTTAAGTGAATCATTGGTCTCTTTTGTTTCATCCAATGTAATATCCTTATCCATGGAGTTGACTTGTACCCATGAAACCTTATTTGGGATACAAAAATCACAAAGAGCCCTATTCTACTCAATATGAGAGTTAGATCCATTAGACAAAAAAATATTAGAGTATAAATCATAAAATTATTATTTAATTATATTATATTCATGAGAAAGGTTACCCTGGAACTCAATACTATAAATTTTTCTCCTCTGGTTCTTTTTTTTAAGAAGTGAAAGAAAACTTTAGGCCCCTTATCTCCTAGTTTTAGCCAAGTTAGATGGTAGCAAATCTATGCTCCTCTGGCTAGGTAGCATTGAGATTGTCTGATTTGATGGTTTAGAGAATTGAGTTCATCCATAAGTATTCCATTGGAGGGGTCAAGTTGTAGTGAACTTTCAACCAAAATTATTTTCTAGCTTATTTTCTACATTGTTTACATTAAACTATCTATAAGTTCTTTCAAAATTCTTAGACAATTCCATAATAGAGTTCCACTATACAATACTAGAACTAAAGTTGCATGAGATACTCTCTATATTCCAAGAATCCTAAATACCATCCATACAGACTTGATGATTCAGGTGAGAGATATTCTTATAGATCCCTTTTAAAGAAGCATAACCTTTGTCAACATCATTAATTAGGGAGACTCCAATCTCAATGGGATGGTGGTCAGAGATGGTGAAGGGCAAAATATTAACCACATTTATAGAGTCGTTTGGGGTCACCTAAATGGAATCATTGTTCATGTAAAATATGTCAATTTTGGAATAGAGTCTTTTCCTATTGATTTAATTATTACACCAAGTATACCAGATACCTTTGCTTTGTTTTTTGACTTTATGTAGAGGATCAAAAAGTCTATGCAATCTCTTAAATTTAGAATAGAAAAATATCAATGCCTTTCCAATATTAAGGATTATCTCCAATTTTATCTTCTTTTTCCTAAACCATGTTAAAATCACCTCTAAAGACCTAGGGGACATTTTTGAGGTTGGCTACAAGCTAGTTCCAAAGCTCATATCATTCTTTATAGTCATTAGGAGCATAAATGTTACAAAGACCAAAGAAATGATTATGTTTTTCCAGTAAAACATATACAAATCTATTACAAGAAGAAGATCCATGATCAATAATGAACTCTTTCCAATTAGGGTTAACCAATATAGAGGCCCCTCTGTTACATCTTTGATGATTGGTAAAATATTGAGTAGTATTTGGCCAAAAAAATTAAGGACCAATGACAACTAGGAGCCCATAACTTTAATTTTTTTAACAAAAAATAATCCCAACTTGTCTCTGGAGTGTCTGAGTTACCTTACAATAGGTTTTTTATCAAGGGAATCCAAGCCCTTAACATTCTAACTTATAATTTGCATAAAAGCAAAGATGTGGGGGGTCACTTAGACTGAGCTTGGGGCCTACCCCCAATGTTATATAATATTTTTAAGTAGTTTGGTGCCTTATTTTATTTTAATTTCCTCTTAATAGCTAAATTAGGGATACTAAAGGGGATATCTTTAGATTTCTTACTGTCAATCATAGGGGCCTATCCATGAGGGGTAGAGGCAATGCCAATCTTGAGTCTATTGCCACCTCCTTTAGGCTTCCAATTTTTAGAAACATTAGGTTCCATGAGGGACAAAGGTGAAACAACCTTAGTATCAAGACTAGATCATAAATTACTTATCTTCTTCATCACTAGTGAAATCAACATGGGGGAAGAATCATCACCTTTTTCCATATGGCTAGTTAGTGGTAGGATTCTAGGGGTATAATTATTAATAGTAGGAGGTTCAACTAAGATAACCAAATACTCATCTAAGGGAGAATCCTTGAGATGTGAGTCAAAATATTACAATGGAATCATCTACTCAAAGAAAGCATCTTCCAAATCATCAAGCAAGTAATTATGCAATTTAGACATGTAATTCACCATGTTAATAGAAGGTGCAGGGGAGATGCAAGACTAAGAAGAGCACTTAGACATATCCTTACCTATCATTCAATAGTTACTAGAGTGTTTTTCCCTAGAGTCTCCTCAAGGGAGCCATAACCTTTGAGGGGTTCATTTTTTGTGTCACTTGACCTTTTTATTTATTATGTAAATCCTCCTTGTTAACCAACAATGGATAATTCTTTCTGAGATGTCCATCTTTTTATAGAAAAAATAGGCATTTAAGCCTCTCACCTTTGACAACACAAATATGAAAGGTCCCTTTAATTTTAAAATTAAGGGATTTAGGGAATACTTCTAGAGGTTTTAATGAGATTAGAACCCTAGGATTAATATGAGCCAAAGACCTTCTAGTGTCTTCAATTATAAGTACTTCCCCAAGGGGCTTCAAAGTTTGAGATAAAAAATTCCATAACTGAATAGGAACATTTTTGACATCCACCCATCTAGGTGTAGTTTTAAACACAAGGTCATTATATTCCATATCAGGTTCCATGGGACCACCTTAAACAAAGATTGACCAACATTCCACAATGGTTTACTAATGGCCCTTCTCTACATATTGGAGTTTTTGAATAAAATCATAAAAATCCCTTTTGAACCATTGTATAGAAGATAATGTATATTCTCAATTTCTTACCCCACACAAAGTTGAGCTAATTATTAAAAAAATCTAAAAGGAAGAGAATTTTTGTTCAAACACACAAAAAAATTTCATTTTTTAACTAAGTTTCTTTCATCAAGATGTCATTTTCCATAGAAACATTTAGAAGCAAAGTTAGAGTTTTCCCAAGATAAGGGTGCTTATCAATTTAGGCTTCATCATGCTCCTACACTCCATGTTCACCTTTGATAGAGTAGTTGACAAGGAAATATGATTCCTTTGATGGCTTCATGGCCTCTTATTGCCACAAAACTTCATTGAATAATTTCTTCGGTGCTCAAGCCTCTCCTTTGCCCACCTCAATTGAAAGTATTTCACTATCCTTGATATTGAAATCTTTAACAAACCTTAGAGTACCAACTGGCTCATTAAAACCACCATCCTCTTCATCCATTACATGCTTAGGTATATCTTTTCCATTGATATCCATATAAAAAGGTATTTAATGTCATGAGTACATTAAGCCAAGGGGAAATGGGTAGGCATGGGGCAAATAGGGAAAAATAAATAAAAACAAATGCACACCATAAACCAATAAACCAAGAAACACAAAAATAAACTTAATGTAACAAATCAACCATGGGCACTATGGCCATTTTTGGCCCACATACCAAATTTTGAAAATCTAAATAGAGTTCATGCAGGTGAATGGAGTAGGTTTTTTTCAAGTACGCCTAATGTTGCAAGTGAAGGGATTCTAGAGGATTTTCATAGTACTGAGTAGTTATAGGAATAGATCTAGAAAAGGCCTAAGTGTTCACTTTTCCAACTTTTGCTAAGTATAACACCTAGATTTCCTTCAGAGGAAGTGCTCCACAAAAATCTTACAACAAATGTATAAGGCTTTATTCTTTCAGGAGTTTTATACCACTTTATTTGACTAATTGTTGGAATTCTTTTGGGAGTTATGTTTTGGGTTGTTTTTTCAAGTATCAAGAATTATTTCAAACATTTTGTCTAAAATAATTTTCTTAAAGGGTTATTTCTTCAAAGGGCACTTTTCAAAGGTTTTAAAGGATCATCGATTGATGAAGTGGACCTTTACAAAAATCCTAAGGGGCACTTTTCTCAACAAAGTATCCAACACACTTTTTTCAAAGGTTGTTTTTTATTTTCCAAAGGGTCTAGTTAAAAAGTTTTGAAGGATATGTTTCTTGGGAAAGTGGTCCATTTCAAGGTTCCCAAAGGGTTCTTTTCTTTTAGAAAGGACATTTCCAAAGGGATGAAGGAACATTCTAAGGACATAATTCCTTTGGTAAAATCATTCAATAATTTTTCTCAAAGGTAGATTTCTTTCAGAGATTTTATCTCAAAGAAAAAGATTAAAGTAGAATTTTTTTGGACATTTTTTCCAAAAGAATTGTTTAGAGCAAAGTGTCCTACACACTTTTTTTGAAGGGTGCTTTTCTTCAGCAAAACAGTCCACTTTAAGGTTTTGAAGGATTTTTCTTTGTGAAAGTGGATCCTTTACAAAAGTTTCAAAGGATATCTTTTGGAAGAGTTGACCCAAAATAGAAATCTTGAAGGGTACTTTTTCAACCAAAGTGTCCCAAATAATTTCCCCAAAGGGCACTTTTCTCAAGGAAATGGTCTAATATAGAAGTTTTGAAGGGTACCTTTCTTTTAGAAGGAACACTTTTCAAAAGTCTAAAGGGTCAATTTCTCAGGCAAGTATCCTCCACATTTTATTTGAAGGACCTTTCTACAGTGAGGAGGATCAATTCAAGAGTTTTTAAAGGTACTTTTTAGAGGGAAAAGGACCAAGACATTGATTCTTTCAGACATTTTTTTCACAAGAATTATTCAAGGAAAGGATAAGGAAAATGAATTCCTTCAGAAAAGGTGTTCCAAATAAAGCCACTATAAAAATACACATGATCCTAAATTTGATAGTCTATGGGATGTCAAATATGTTTGCATAGTTGTCAAATGATAGTTGTATAGATGTCGAGTTTAAGTCTCAAGAAGTAGCTATTTAAATTCAAATGTCCCAAGGATTAACATGGTATTACTAAGTGTCATGATATTATGAGCTCACAAATAAATCCAATAGTGTGTGAGAAACTAGTAGGGACAAGTTTGAAAATTCAATGATGGATCTGAGGGCTCATGCTTATTCATATCTGGAAGATTTGATGGTACAATATGAGTTGAGGGATCGAGGATCCGAGTTAGGTCTTGATGACTAATTAGAATAAAGATCAAAAAGTAATTTTTATGGGGCAAGGTAAGTAAAAGGTATGAATCCAAACTTGAGTATGGTTTAATTAGAGCCAAATCCAAATGTTTCAAAGGATTTTATTTGATTAGACATGTAAACTCAAATGGTTTCATCTTTGGGACCAACTGCCTAAAAGGGACCATGTCCCTCCATTATGCACATCATGACAAACTAGTTTGGAGTGGTTTAGCATCAAGAAAAATCCCTAATAGATTGATCTAGTTATTCTAACCAAATGAATGTCTAAACCTATTAAGAATGATTGATTCTAACATTACAACTACCAGGGAAGATCAAAGAGGGAATATTATAGCTATGTAGTAGTTGAAAGTGATGGGGATTAATCAAATGGCTTGAAAGAGTGTAATTCATGGAAGCAATTGTAACTTTAGCTAAAGAGTTTGAACTGATTAATTCCCATTTTGAGGGCCAAGCCCCTTCCCTCTTGAGGTCATTCTCCCATAAATATGGCCCTTGAGCTATTACAAACACAACCACACCATGTATAGTGAAGCCTTGCTAGACTGATGTTATATTTTTCCTTTAAACATTAATACAAGTTTGTTTTCTAAGTTTTGAATAATTTTCTAAGTCTTCAAGTGACGTATGGAAATAAGAAGTGATAACTCTTTATCCTTCCTTCCCTTATCTTTTCATGTTTTAGCAAGAGTTATTAATATAATAGGTCATATAGAGTGTAGTCAAGTGTACAATTTTCCTTTGAGTGTGAAATCTACCCTCTAATTCATTTACCTTGTGTCACTACTCACATTTTTCCTCTATATCAAAATACTCATGTTATAATCTATTAAAACTTAGAGACTAGTATATATTTCCTATTTTAGTGTGGTAAAAAATATGATGGTCATGTGGAAGATATTTTTGGTGCATCACCTTCTTTAGAGTAGGTTTTATTTATGCATTTTATAACTATTTTCTCCCATAAATAAGCATTAGGTTAAGTGATAAACATTGCACCATATATTTAGGGAGTTATCCCTTAAACTTAGAGGCTTATTTTTGATATAGGTACACCCACATACTAGAAATGTTTCCATGTTACACAAATATAGAAGAAGCTTGAATAGACTCTTATAAGGTGCAAGATATGGTGATAACATTTTTGGCATGCCTGATAGGACTCATTTTATTCAAGATAACTTGTCAAGGTGAATGCTAGTCTTGATAAACACTAGCTACAAACAGGTGTGTAACTCAGCATTTGGTGACTCCTCAAAGTAAATATGGTTTTAGACCATTGTTTGGTATAAAATTTCCCATATAACTCATGGTCCTCATTAGTTAATCCTTTACTAGACCATCTAATCCTATTAATGCACCCATTCAGCGTAGGATCCCTCTTGTATTTTAATATCCATAGCCTAATATACCCTTTGATGAATGAGTAGATTTTTCTAGAGAGGAAGAAGAGGAAGAGGCTGAAGAAGTTAAAAAAAATAAATAAGAAGACATGGCTAGACCTTAATCTTTCCATGTAATCAATACTGATTAACCCATTCAACTTCATGCATATGATGCCATCCCTCCCAATGCCATAAAAGGTGTGCCCACATTTAATGGTGAGAGTCATATCACACCTAGTGATCACATTAGACATGTCTCTAGCTTTTATAGCTTCCACAATATTTTCTAAGTGAATATTTCCATTAGGATCCTTTCCATGTTCCTTAAAAGGAAGGATCTTGATTGGTATAAGACTCTAGAATGTGGATACATCTCAACATGGGATGAGTTTTGATTATTATTGACTTCCATATTTAGGAATGAAAGTGACCATGCTTCTCTCCTACATCAACTCAACATGATAAAGAGGGGACCTAAATAATCAATGCATGATTTTAATGAAAGGTTTTAAAATACTTGGCATAGGTTTCCTCCTCCCATGAGACCACCTACTAGTTTTGTATTCCCTACTTACTTGAAAGCCATTGGGACTGAAATTGTTGTCATGTTTTAATTTATGGGTGGTTCCACCCTCCCTAAAGCATATGAGCTTGTTATCAAAGTTGAGAATAGTCTCATCCAAGCTAGAAGATTTTCACCCAAAGTGTCTATGCCTCCATTACCTCATGTTTCTATTGAAACTTCAAATGTGGCTCAAACTCCTAACACTAGTACCAAACCTAGAGCTACTCCTAAAAAAGAGGATAACGTCATGGACAAAGATTCATAAATTCAAAAGCTAAGAGTTTAGATTAAATAAGCTAATGTATAATAAGGTGCTTATCAAAACCCTTACCCCTATCAATAATAGTATGGTCAACAATATGGAAGAGGGAGAGGATAATGGTATCCTAATCCCAATAATCCTACTAATACATACAAACCTAGCTCTACCACCAATGCAAAGGAGATGGTACCGGTTCATACCAATTTAGTACAGGGAGAAGATTAGTAAGAAGGCTAATTCATGGATGCTAATCAAAATGGAGAGTAAGATATAGTGTCTCAAGGGGTAGTTACTCCCCTCTTATCAAATGAATATGAGGTGATTATGTAATATAATGAGGATTAGTAAACTCAATGAGAGATCTCCACTAACTTTATAGTTGAAGACACTTTTGTGCTAAATCAAGAAGCCTTTATTGTAGATAATACTAGGGCCACAAATAGGACTATAGGGGTGGTATTAGCATGCCTAAAGGATCATCCAATCCTCCTGTAATTCAATAAGACACACCTACAAGTTTTACCATTTCAAAGGCTTTTGTAGTAGTTCCAAAGGCTTCTAAACCTCCAACAAGTCAAATTGTGGTAAGGTTTTCCCCTATCCCTCAGTTCCAAGTATTTATCTACCTAAAATATCCCAAGAGAATGTAGTTATATATTTTTTAAACATTGTATATTCTTTGAAGAATATTAAAAAATTTGTTTCCCTTTGGGATATTTTACATATGTTAAGTCAAAAGAAACTCCTCCAAAAGTAGTTATCTATTATCCCTGCTAGTGTCTCACCCTTGAATCAAATTCAAAGTAATTTTATCATTTTAAGTGTCCATATTACCATTATTTAACCATCAAATAGGGATAATAAACATCCACCATTATTTCTCACTCTCATAGTAGGTGACAAGCTAGTCCAAAATTGCATAGTGGATAGTGAAGCTTCAACTTCAGTCATGCCCAAGGTAGTAGCTAAAAAATTGGGTTTAAATTATGAGCCTTAGAAAAAATGATTTATTCATATGGATGGTACCCCTACCAAAACTATAGGACTGATAAAAAATTGAAGGTTTTCCTACATGATTGTCCTAGCTTTCCTATCTTGTAAGACATAGTTGTTGTTGACCTCCTAGCCCACTTTGCAATCTACCTGCCAAGGGACTTTTCTATCAATATTGGTGGATATATTTCAGTTTCTTAGTCCTTCTTAGCCTTCAAGATGAGGTAGGGGAAAAGGTGACAATTAATACATAACATATTACAAGGTTTCATATCAAACCTTACATCGAGACAAGTTATAATTTGAACTATGTTATTCATGAATAAAATGATTCTATTTCAGATGATGGCACTTCTTCCAAGAAGAAGGGCATTATAGATTTTTTTATTGATGAATATAATACTAATAATTATGATTATGATCCTTATGATTTCATGGATAAAACTAATCTAGGTATATATTGTGTACATTAAAAAGGAATACCAACACCTCTACTTGCCAAGGAAGAGGGTAAAGATGATGAACTATGGAAGATGTTTTTTGATGGTTCAAGAATCAAAGCTGGTGTAGGGGTTATTTTTATGTTGGTATCTCCATATAAAAAATGTTATTATTCTTCACATAGATTTCATTTTATTTGCACTTGCAATGTGGCTGAGTATGAAGGTTTGATTCATGACCTTCAATGGGCAAAGAGAAAAGGGGTCAAGAATTTGCAAGCATATGGAGACAATAAGTTGGTTTTGCACTAGGTGAGTAAGGTAGTTACTTCTAATAACCATTTTATTAAGTCATATAGGCATTGGGTATGGTATATTCTTGAATACTTTAATGCATTCAACATACACTCAGTCCTAAGGGAGTAGAATAGTCATGTTGATAGACTAGCTACCATGGGAGCCAAATTTGACACTCCAACTGCCATAAAGGAGGAAGGAAATTAGTCTCATATTAAGATAATTATCAGACCTTTTTTACATAATAATCAAGTCTCTTGGCAAGTGTTTGATAGTGACAAACACATTTCATGCTTCTTTCAAACTGAGGTTGAGATTTTTTCAAGAAATCATGGGAGACTCCAATAACGATTGGGTGCCTAGATTGTGCAACTAAAGACCAATAAGATACCTAAGGGTTTGGTGACCTTATAAATTATCTTTAATGAGAATGATAAAAATAGGGAAGATAAAGTGAATGTATATAAAAAGGAGGAAAATTATTAAAGGGTCTTGATCTTCAAAGACAAACTCCTCAAACTAGAGAAGGTATGTTCTATATTAGAAAAGTAAACATTCATTAAAATATGTAGAGAGTTTCATGATATCATTGATTGAGAATATAAGTACCTCAAGAGATTTTATCCTAGACTATCATATGATACCATTGATTTGGAATTAGGAGTTAAACTAGCTAGATAAAATCAAAGACCCATCAACCCCAAGGTTGAGCAACTCATGAAGATGGAGCTCACCAAGATCCTTGAATATAAGATAATATTTCCCATAAATCATTCAATGTGGGTGGCTAACCTTATGATTATTATAAATAATAATGAGGAGATAAGGATTTGTGTAGAATTTAGAGATATTAATCGAGTGTCACTCAAAGATCACTATCATCTAACCTCAATGGATCAGATTCTGTAGATGGTTTTAGGTCATCAACATTTCTCTCTACTAGATGGCTATTTAGGCTAAAATCAGATTTTAGTCAATGAAGATGATTGGTTTAGGAAAAAATTCACTACCAAATGGAGGACCTTTGCTTATAGGAAGATGACTTTTGGTTTGTCCAATACTGGTGCCACTTTATAGGGAGCAATGGACATGGACTTTAAAGGTTTAATAAATGAGTTGGTACTAGTTTATCTAGATGGTATAATAGTATTTTCTAAGGATGTAGATGAACACATGAAACATTTAAGGAAAGTTTTTGAAAGATGTAGGTAATATGGGGTATCCCTTAACCCAAATAAGTACATCTTTATTGTTTATGAAGGTAAGCTCTTGGGACATGTTATTTCTAAGAAAGGTTTGACTATCGATCCTGAGAGAATAGAGGTTATCCTAGGTTTATCATTTCCCTTGCATAAGAAAGGTATTCAAAGTTTCTTAGGAAAAATAAATTTTGTAAGAAGATTCATACCTAGTTTTGCATATTTATTAAAACCTATCAAAACTATGCTCAAGAAGAACTAGGTCTTCTCTTGGACCAAAGAGGGTAAGAGCAATTTTGAAGCCATAAATAAATCAAATATAGAAGTTCCTACCCTTATGAATCCAGATTTTACTAAAGACTTCATGTTATATTCATTTTCTAACCTTGACAGTATCTCAGTCATGCTGATGTAGAAGAATAATGAGGGCATGGAGAAACCAATTATATTCTTGAGTCAAGGTTTAGAATAATATGAAGCCAAATATACATTTTTAGAGAATCAAGTCCTTATTGTTATAAGAGGACTAAATAAATTCAGACATATGGTGTCAAATAACAAGATTCATGTCATGGTCTCTCATCCTAGTGCTAAGGAATTTATTTTGAGTAGGGATCTCAATGAAAAGAGGGAAGGGTGGATCACTAAAGTGATGGAGTATGATGTTAATATCAAAGTGACAAAATGGGTAAGGGGTAAAGGCCTTTATGAGCATCTAGCTTCATATCTTCATGAATAAAAAGAGGAAGCTTCAGTCAACCATGAGTGTCCCTAACCAATTAGTCCATTGCCTCTACAGAAATAAACATGAGACATGATAAGATTTCTCCAAAATGGTGAGTACCTTGGTAATATAAATAGATCACAAAGGAGGTATTTTAAATTACAATCTATACCCTTCTATCTTGTGGATGGCATTGTGTTTAAGAGAGATGTCAATGGTGTGTTGTTGAGTTGTATTGACAATAACTAATTTAGATTGTTGCTTAAGAAGTTCCATGATGGGAGAATAGGAGGCCATTTCTATCCAAATACCATAGCCACTAAGATCATGAGGGATGGCTATTATTGGTTCTGCCTCTTCAAGGATTACCATGCTTGGGTGAGAAGGTGTGGATAATGTGCCTTCTTTATAGGAAAGTAGAAGCTTGTAGCTCTTCATCTGAAGCCCATCCAAGTGGACCAACATTTCATACAATGGGGTCTTGACTTAATTGGCATGATAAACCCCCCATCAAGTGCTAGTCACAAATGGATACTCACAATAATTGACTATTTTACCAGATAGGTTGAGGTAGTAACATTAAAGGAGGCTAATAAGAGTTCCATCTTGGAGCTCTATTAGAGCATCATAACTAGGTTTGGCATCCCTTCTACTATCATTTTAGATAATTCTCTTGATTTTATGGATGATAAAATAGTTGACTAGGCAAGTGATAATGGCATATTATTGAGCACTTCATCCAACTATTACCCTCAAGGTAATGGGTTGGTTGAATCTACCAACAAGAACTTGATCATAATCATTAAAAGAACCCTGAAGCATAACCAAAGAGATTGGCACACTAAATTGAAGATAACCTTATGGGCTGATAGGATAATTCCTAAGAGGTCAATAGGGAATTCTCCTTTTATGCTTGTCCATGGAATGGAAGCTAGGCTATCTATATCTCAAGAGATATTGGCCTTGGAATTGACACACAAATTAGAGTTTCTTGAGAACACTCCTATGAAAGTGAGATTGATAGAACTAATGGTGTTTCAAGATACTAGTGTTAAGGATCATCAAGTCATGGAGCATCACCAGGTACTGATGAATAGGTCTTTTGATAATAAGGCAACTCTAAGATCATTTCAATAAGGTGACATAGTCTTCAAATGGGATGAAGATAGAGAAAATTTGGGCAGGCATACCAAGTTTGATGCCCTATGGAATGGACCATATGTCATCACCAAGTGAAAGCAAAGTAACTCCTTTCAGTTAGCAAGGATGAATGGAGAACTACCTATCCCTATGAATGGGATACACTTAAAACCCTACCATTGAGAGTTGAAGGTTTGTCTTGTAAATATTAGGTTAGGTGTGTGTTTCTTTTCTTGTTATGTTGTGTCCCAATAAGTGCTTTGAAGTACAATGTGTTTTGTTTAATTTTTTGATTTATTTTTTGTTCCTGTTGTTTTCTTATGTTTTTTATATTATTTAAAAGTAGTCTATATTTCCAACCTGTATACTTGTGGCTCCATATCCCAATGGACATGATTAGGCAAATGGTCATGGCATATCAAGCATGTAACCCCTATGAATCACCAAAGATGTTGGATATTTTTAGCCCACATACCAAGCTTTGAAAATATGATCAGAGTTCATGTAGGTGGTTTTAAATCAAGCCTAATGTTATAAATGAAGGGATTCCATAGGATTTTCATGGTACCAAGTAGTTGAAGGAACAAATCTAGAAAAGGCCTAAGTTTGCACTTTTCCAACTTTTTCTAAGTATAGCACCCAGATTTCCTTTAGAGGAAGTGATCCACTCAAATTTGGTAATAAATGTATAAGGCTTTATTCTTTCTAGACTTTTGTCCCACTTTATTTGGTTGAGTTTTGGAATTCTTTTGATATTTATGTTTTAGACTTTTTGTTCAAGTGTCAAGAATTATTTCAAGCATTTTAACTAAAATAATTTCTTCAAAGGGTCATTTCTTTGAAGGGTACTTTTCAAAGGTTTTGAAGGATCACAGATTGATGAAGTGGACATTTAAAAAAATCTTGAGGGGCACTTTTCTTGGCAAAGTATCCTACACACTTTTTTTGAAGGGTGATTTTTCTTTGCCAAAGGGTCCAATACAAAAGTTTCAAAGAATATGTTTCTCAGGAAAGTGGTCCATTTCAAGGTTCCTGAAGGTACTTTTATTTTAGAAAAGGCATTTCCAAAGGGCCCAATTAAGGACACAATTCCTTTGGAAAAATTGTTTGGGACTTTTTATCGAAGGTAGATTGCTTTTGGAGCTTTTGTCCCATAGAAAAAGACTAAGGAAAAATTCTTTCAGACAATTTATCTGAAAGAATTATTCAGAGCAAAGTGTCCTTCACACTTATTCTAAAGGGTTATTTTCTTTAGTGAAATGGTCCACTTCTAGGTTTTGAAGGATTTTTATTTGAGAAAGTGGATCCTTTACAAAAGTTTTGAAGGATATCTTTCAAAAAAGTTGACCCAAAATAGAAATCTCGAAGGGCACTTTTTCAAGCAAAGTGAATTATTTCCTTGAAGGGCACTTTTATTGGGGAAATGGTCCAGTATTAAAGTTCTAAAAGGTGATTTTCTTATGAATTCAAAAGTCTGAAGGGTTAGTTTCTCAGGCAAGTATCCTCCACATTTTTTCCAAATGACCTTTCTATAGTGAGGTGGATAAGTTCAAGAGTTTTGAAGGGCACTTTTTAGAGGGTAAAAGACCAAGACATGGATTCATTTAGACATTTTTCTGAAATAATTATTCAAGTCAAGGCTAAGTCAAATGAATTCCTTCAAAAAAGGTGTTCCAAATAAATCCATTAAATAAATCCACATGAGCATAAATTGGATGGTCTATAAGATGTCAAATATGTCTACACAGATATTGAATGCCAATCACATGGATGTTAAGTTTAATCCTTAAGAAGTAGATGTTTAAATTCAAATATCCCAAGGATTAGCATGGTAATACCAAGTGGCATGATCTCACAAAATCTCAAATAGATCTAATGGCATGCAGATGACTAACAACAAGATCTTATGGATTAATGCACATTTGTCATGTGGCACTAGTAAGGACAAGGTTGATAATTTAAAGGTAGATCCAAGGGCTCATGCTTGTTTGTATATTGAATATCTAATAGTACAATATGATTCAAGGGATCAAGGATTAGATTCATGTCTTGATGACCAATTAGAGCAAAGGTTAACAAGTAGTTTTGATAAGGCAAGGTAAGAAAAAGGTATGAAGCCAAGCTTGAGTATGGTTTAGTTAGAGCCAAATCTAAATATTTTAAAGGATGCTATTAGAGAAGACACATAGACTCAAATGGTTTCATCTCTAGGACCAACTACCTAAAAGGGACCACATCCCTCCATTATACACATCATGATAAACTAGTTTGGAGTGGTTTAACATGAATGTTTGAACCATTTGTATTAAGAAGATGAATGTTTGAACCTAGTGGGAATTCTTGATTCTACCATTGAAACTACCAAGGAGGATCAAAGAGGGAATATTGTAGTTGTGTAATATCTAAAAGTGATGGGGATTAATCAAATGGCCTTAAGGAGTGTAATTCATGGGAGCAGTTGTAACTATGGTTGAAGCATTTAAACCAATTGATTCCCTTTTTGAGTACCAAGTCCCTTCCCTCTTATGGCCATTCTCTTATAAATATATCCCTTGATCTATTGTAAAAACAACTACACCATGTATGGTGAAGCCATACTGGACTAACATTATGTTTTTCCTTTTAACATTAATACAAATTTATTTTCTAAGTTTTTAACAAAGTCTACAAGTGATGTATGGTGATGATAAGTGATAACTCTCTATCCTTCCCTTATACTTTCATTTCTAAGCAAAATTTCTTAATCTAATAGGTCATATAGAGAGTAGTCTAGTGTGTAAAGCTTTTCAAGTGTACAATTTTCATTTGAGTGTGTAATCTACACTCTAGTTCATTTAACTTATGTCTCTACTCAAATTTTTCCTCTATATCAAAATAATCATGTTAGAATCTATTAAAACTTAGAGAATAGTATGTATTTCCTATTTCACTATGATAGAAAATATGATGGTCATGTGGAAGATATTCTTGATGCATCACCTTATTTAGAGTAGGTTCAATTTATGTATTTTCTAAATCTTTTCCCCCATAAATAATCATTAGCTTAAGTGACAAACATTGAAAGATATATTCAAGGAGATAACCCTTAAACTTAGAGGCTCATTTCCAATATAGGTACACCCACATACCTGGAAATGTTCCCATGTTGCCCAAATTTGGAAGAAGCTCGAACAACCTTTTCTAGGGTGCAATATCTAGGGACAAAAATTCTAGCATGCCCAGTGAGACCAATTATCTTCAAGATAACTTTTCAAGGTGAATGTTGATCTTGATAAAAACTAGCTTCAAATGAGTGTGTAACTCAACATTTGGTGACTCTTTAAAGTAAATCTAGTTTTAGACCATTATTTAGTTATAAACTTGGACCTATAATTCATGGTCCTCACTAAGTCATCCTTTGCTAGAACATTTGATCCTATTAATCCACCCATTCATCCTAGGATCCCTCTTGCAATTTAGTATCCATAGCCTAATCTACCCTTTGATGAATGAGTAGTTTTTGTTAGAGAAAAAGAGGCTGAAGAAGTTAAATATTAAATAAGAAGACATGGCTAGACCTTATGCTTTCCATACCTTCAATAATGATAACCCCATTTAAATTCATGCATATGATGTCAACCCTTCCTATGCCACAAAAGGTATGCCTGCATTCAATGGTGAGAGTCATATCACATGTAGTGAGCACATTAGAAATGTCTCTAAATTTTGTAACTTTCACAATATTATCCAAGAGAACATTGCCATTAGGCTCCTTGCCATGTTCCTTAAAGGGAAGGATCTTTATTGGTATAGGACTTTAGAATTTAGATGCATCTCAACATGGGATGAGTTTTTAATATTGTTGACTTCCTAATTTGGGAATGAAAGTGACCATGATTCTCTCATACATCAGCTCAACATGATAAAGAGGGGACACAAAGAAATAATGTATGATTTCAACAAAAGGTTTTTGAATACTTGGCATAGGTTTCCTCCTCCTATGAGACCACTTGCTAGCTTTGTATTTCCTACTTACTTGAAAGCCATTGGGACTAAAAGTGTTGTCATGCTTCAATCTATAGGTGGTTCCACCCTCCCTGAAGCATATGAGCTTGTTATCAAAGCTGAGAATAGTCTCATCCAAGTTAGAAAATTGTAACCCAAAGTGTCTATGCCTCCATTATCTCATGCTTCTATTGATGTTTCAAATGTAGCTCAAAATCCTAACACCAATACCAAACCTAGAGCTACTCCTAAGAAGGAAGATAATGTCATGGACAAAGATGTAAAAATTTAAAGGCTAAGAGCTTAGCTTATAGAAACTAATGTGTAACAAGGTGATTATTAGAGTCCTTACCCATATCAATGATAGTATGGTTAAAAATATGGAAGAGGGAGAGACTAATGGCATCCTAATCCCAATAGGCCTGCTAATATATACAACCTAGCTCTATCACTAATGCAAAGGAGATGGTACTAGTTCAAAGCAATTTGGTGTAGGGAGAAGATTGGTAGCAATGCCAATTTATGGATACTAATCAAAATGGAGAGCAAGCTCTGGTGTCTTAATGGGTAGTTAATCCCCTCTTATCAAATGAAGATGAGGTGATGATGCAAGATAACAAGGATTGGCAAACTCAAGGAGAAATCTCCATCAACTTTCTAGCTAAAGACACTTTTAGGATAAATTAAGGAGATTCTATTGTATAAACTACTAGGGCTAAGAAGAGGGATCTAGGGGGTGGTTTCAACATGACTACAAGCTCATCCAATCCTCCTACAAGTCAACAAGACACAACTACAAGTGTGACCATTCCAAAGGCTTCTACACCTCTAACAAGTCAAAAAAAGGTAAGGTCTACCCCTATCCCTCAAGTTCTAAGTATTTATCTACCTAAAAGAGCCCAAGAGAAAGTAGGTATCTCTTATTTAAACATTGTATATTCTTTTAAGAGTAATAAAACATCCATTTCCCTTTAGGATGTTTTACATATGATGAGTCAAAAGGAACTCCTTCAAAAGTAGTTATCTATTATCCCTACTAGTGTCTCACCCTCCAATTAAATTCAAATTCATGTTGTCCTTGTAAGTGTCCCTATTTATATTATTGAACTATACACTAAGGCTGAGAAACTTCCACCATTCTATCTAACTCTCATAGTAGGTGACAAACTAGTCCATAATTGCATAGTGGATAGTGGAGCTTCAACTTCAATCATGCCCAAGGTAGTAGCTAACAAATTGGGTTTAAAGTATAAGCCTCACAGCAAAGGATTTATCTAGCTAGATGGTACCCCTACCAAAACCATATGACTAATAAAAAACATGAAGGTTTTCCTACATGACTATCTTAGCTTTCCTATCTTGCAACACATATTTTTTTGTTAACCTCCCATCCCACTTTGCAATCTACCTATCAAGGGACATTAATACCAAGGTTGGTGGATATCTTTCAATTGATTGGTCCTTCTTGGCCTTCAAGATGAGGTATGGGAAAAAAGTGACAATTAGGACACAACCTCTTTCAAGGTTTCTTATTGAACCTTACATTGAGAGAAGTTTTGATTTGATCTATGTTATTCATGAAGAAAATGATTCTATTTTAGATGATGACACTTCTTCCAAGCATGAGGGCATTTCAGATTTGTTTCTTGATGAATATGGTATTAATAATTATGAGTAATATCCTTATGATCTCATGGATTAAATTTATCTATGTACATATTGTATACATGAAGAAGGAATATAGACTTTACTCATCAAGGAAGAGGGCAAAGATGAATAACTATGGAAGATGTTTTTTGATGGTTTAAGAAGAAAAGTTGGTGCAGGGGCTAGTTTTATGTTGGTCTCTCCATATAAACAATGGTATTATGATTCATATATATTTAATTTTAGTTTCACTTTAAATGTGGATGAGTATGAAGGTTTGATTCACAGCCTTCAATGGGCAAGGAGAAAAGGGGTCAAAAACTTACAAGTCTATGGAGACAATGAGTTGGTTATGCACCAGGTGAGGAAGGTGGTTGATGCCAAGAACCCTTTTATTAAGTAATATAGGCATAAGGTATGATATCTATTTGAATAATTCAATGCATTCAACATTCACTCGGTCCTAAGGGTGCAAAAAAGACATGTTGATAGACTAGTTTCCATATGAGCCCAATTTGACACTCTAATTGCCATAAAGGAGGAAGGAAAGTAGTGTCATATTAATATCATTATTAGACCTTATGTACCTAATAATTAAGTCTCTTAGAAAAAAATTTATAGTGACAAACACATTACATACTTCTTACAAAATTAGGTTGATTTTTCTTTAAAAAATTAGGGGAGACTCCAAGAATAGTTGTGTGACCAGATTGTGAAATTAAAGACCAATAAGATACCTAAGGGTTTGGTGACCTTATAAAGTATATTTAATGAGAATGATCAAAATAGGAAAGATAAAGTGAGTGTATCTACAAAGGAGGATAAGTTTTAAAGGGTCTTGATCTTCAAAGACAAACTCCTCAAACTAGGCAAGGTATGTTCTATATTAGAAAAGCAAAAGCATTCATTAAACTATGTAGAGATTTTCATGATATGTTTTCTTGGGAATATAAGGACCTAAATGTATTTGATCCTATCCTAGCATACCATACCATTTATTTGGAACTAGGATTTAAACCGATTAGATAAAATCAAAGACCCATCAACCCCAAGGTTTAAAAACTCATGAGGATGGAGCTCACCAAGCTCCTTAAATCTAAGATAATATTTCCCATCAAGAATTCAATGTGGGTGGATAACCTTGTGACTCTTATAAATAAGAATTATTAGATAAGGATTTTTTTGGACTTTATATATCTTAATCAAGTGTCATTCAAAGATCACTATCCTCTACCCTCAATGGAGTAGATTCTACAAATGGTTTCAGGTTCTCAAAATTTCTCTCTTCTAGATGGCTCTTCAGGCTACAATCATATTTTAGTCAATGAAGATGATTGGTTAAAGACAACCTTCACTACCAAATGGGGGACCTTTGCTTATAGGAAGATGCCTTTTGGTATGTCCAATTTCGGTGCCACTTTTTAGAGAGCAATGGACATGGCCTTTAAAGGTTTAATCAATGAGTTGGTACTAGTTTATTTAGATGATATAACAGTATTTTCTAAGGATGCATATGAACACATGAAACATTTAAGGCAAGTGTTTGAAATATATAGGAAATATGAGGTATCCCTTAACCCAAAGAAGTGCATATTTGTTGTTCATGAAGGTAAGCTCTTGGGACATGTTATTTCCAAGAATGGTATAACTATTGATCTTAAGAGAATAGAGGCAATCCTAGGTTTATCATTTCCCTTGCATAAGAAAGGTCTTCAATGCTTCTTAGGAAAAATAATTTTTGTAATAATATTCATACCTCGTTTTGTATATTTAGGAAAACCTATCACAATTATACTCAAGAAGAATAAGGTCTTCTCTTGGACTAAAGAGGGTAAGGGTAGTTTTTAAGCATAAAGAAAGCAATTGCAGAAGGTCTTACCCTTGTAAATCTAGATTTTACTAAAGACTTCATGTTGTATTCATTTTATAACCTTGATACTATCTCATCCATGTTAATGCAAAATAATAATGAGGGTGTGAAGTAGCTAATTACATTCTTCAGTCAAGGTTTAGAAGAATATGAAGCTAGATAAACCTTTGTGGAGAAGTAGGTCCTTATTGTTATAAGAGGACTAAATAAATTTAGACATATGGTGTCAAATAACAAGATTCATGTCATGGTCTTTCATCCTAGTGCTAAGGAATTTCTTTTGAGCATGGATCTCAATGAAAAGAGGGTAGGGTGGATCACTAAAGTGATGGAGTATGATGTTGATATCAAAATGACAAAATGGGTAAGGGGTAAATGCCTCTATGAACATCTAGCTTTAGATCTTCATGAATGAAAAGAGGAAGCTCTAGTCAACCATGAGTGTCCCCAACCAGTTGGTCCGTTACCTCTAGAGAATTAGATACGAGACATGGTCAGATTTCTCTAAAATGGTAAGTACCCTAGTAATATGAATAGATCACAAAGGATCTATATTATATTTCAATCTATACCCTTCTATCTTATGGATTGCATGTTGTTTAGGAGAGACATTAATGGTGTGATGTTGAGATGTATTGATAACAACCAGTTTGGAGTGTTTCTCAAGAAGTTCCATGATGGGATAGTAGGAGGCAATTTCTCTCCAAGGACCACAACCACCAAGATCATGAGGGATGGTTATTATTTGTCTAGCTTCTTCAAGGATTTCCATGCTTAGGTGAGAAGGTATGGACAATGTGTCTTCTTTATAGGAAAGTAGAAGCTTGCAACTCTTCCTTTAAATCTCATCTAGGTGGACCAACCTTTTATAAAATGGGGTCTTTAGTTCATTGGCATGATAAACCCTCCATCAAGTACTGGTCATAAATGGATACTCATAGTAACTAACTATTTTACTAGATGGGTTGAGGTAGAGCATTGAAGGAGGCTAATGAGAGTGCCATCTTGAAGTTATATGAGAACATCATAACTAGTTTTGGCACTTCTTCTACTATCATTTTAGATGATTTTATTAATTTTATAGGTGATAAAAAAACTAATTGGGCAAGTGATAATGGCATATACTTGAAAAATTCATCTAACTATTACCCTTAAGGTAATGGGTTGGTTGAATTTACCAACAAGAACCTAATCAGAATCATTAAGAAAACCCTAGAGAATAACCAAAGAGTTTGTCAAAATAAACTAAAGATAACCTTATGGGTTGATAAGATAACTCCCAAGAGGTTAATAGGGAATTCTCCTTTTGTGCTTATCTATAAAAGGTAATCTTCGTTGTCTATATCTCAAGAGTTGTTGGCCTTGGAATTGGAAAACCAGCTAGAGTTGCTTGAGAACACTCCCATGGAAGTGATATTGATAGAACTAATGGAGTTGCAAGAGACTAGATTTAAGGCTCATCAAGCCATGGAGCATCACCATGTACTGATAAAGAGGTCTTTTGACAAGAAGGCAACTCCAAAATCAATTCAAGAAGGTGACATAGTCTTGAAATGAGATTAAGATAGAGAAAATATAGGTAATCATACCAAGTTTGATGCCCTATGCAGTGGACCATATGTCATCACCAAGTGTAAGTACAGAAACTCCTTTCAGTTAGTAAGGATGAATGGATAAAAACTACCTATCCCTATGAATGGGATACACATAAAACCCTACCATTGAGAGTTGAAGGTTTGTCTTGTAAATATTAGGTTATGTGTGTGTGTTTCTTTTCTTGTTCTATTATGTCTTAATAAGTGTTTTGAAGCACAATGTGTTTTTTTTAGTTCCTTACTTTGTGTTTTGTTCATGTTGTTTCTTTGTGTTCTTTATAATATTCAAAAGTAGGCTATATGTCCATCTTGTATACTTGTGGCTCCATATCCCAATATACAAGATTAGGTAAATGGTCATGGCATAGAAAGCATGCAACCCCTATGAGTCACCAAAGTTGTTGGCCATTTTTAACCCACATAAAAAGCTTTGAAAAGCTAAGTAGAGTTTATGCAAGTGAATGGAGTAGGTGGTTTTGAAGTAGGCCCAATATTGAAAGTGAAGGGATTGTTGAGGATATTCATGGTATCGAGCAGTTACAAAAATAGATCTAGAAAAGGCCTAAGTTTGCACTTTTCCAACTTTAGCTAATTATAGCACCCAGATTTCCTTTAGAGGAAGTGATCCACACAAATCTTGCAACAATTGTATAAGGGTTTATTCTTTCAAGAGTGTTGTCCCACTTTATTTGGATAAGTGTTGGAACTTTTAGGAGTTGTGTTTTAGACTTTTTACTCAAGTGTCAGGCATTATTTCAAACATTTTGTCTAAAATAATTTCGTCAAAGGGTCATTTTTTAAAGGGCACTTTTCAAAGTTTCCAAAGGATCATCGATTGATGAAGTAGACCTTTAAAAAAGTCTTGAGGGGCACTTTTCTCAGCAAAGTGTCCTACACACTTTTTTTTAAGGGTGCTTTTTCTTGACCAAAGGGTCCATTACAAAAGTTTCAAAGGATACGTTTCTTAGGAAAGTGGTCCATTTCAAGGTTCTTGAAGGGTACTTTTCTTTTGGAAAGGGCATTTCCAAAGGGTCAAAGGGCCATTCTAAGGACATAATTCCTTTAGAAAAATTGTTTGAGACTTTTTCTCAAAGGCAAATTTCTTTTAGATCTTTTGTCCCAAAGAAAAAGACTAAGGCAAAATTCTTTTAGACATTTTATCGTAAAGAATTGTTTAGAGCAAAGTGTCTGATGCACTTCTTCTGAAGGGTGATTTTTTCAGCAAAATGGTCCACTTCTAGGTTTCGAAATATTTTTATTTGAGAAAGTGGATCCTTTACAAAAGTTTTGAAGGATATCTTTTAGAGGAGTTGACCCAAAAAAAAAATTTGAAGGGAATGTTTTCAAGTAAAGTGTCTCAATTAATTTCCCTGAAGGGCACTTTTCTCAAGGAAATGGTTTAGTATAGAAGTTATGAAGGATATTTTATTTTAGAAAGAGCACTTTTTAGAAGTTTGAAGGGTCAATTTATTAGGCAAGTATCCTCCACATTTTATTCAAAAGACCTTTCTATAGTGAGGTGGACCAATTAAAGAGTTCTAAAGGGCACTTTTCAAAGGGAAAAGGACCAAGACATGGATTCTTTCAAACATTTTGTCTACAATATTTATTCAAGGTAAGGCTAAGGTAAATGAATTCCTTTGGAAAAGGTGTTCCAAATAAAGCCACTACAAAAATCCACTTGAATCTAAATTTGATGGTCTATATAACATCAAATACATCCATGTAGATGTCAAATGACAATCATGTGGATGTTAATTTTAAGCCTTGGGAAGTAGCCATTTAAATTCAAATGTCCCAAGGTTTAGCATGTTATTGCTAAGTGGCATGATCTCACAAGATTATAGATAGATATAATGGTGCATGGGTGAATAAAAAAAAGATCCTATGGATTAATGTGCATTTTCCATGTGGCACTAGTAGGGAAAAGGTTGAAAATTCAAAGATAGATCTGAGGGCTCGCACTTATTCATATCTAGGAGATATGATAGTGTAAGATGAGTCAAGGGATTAAGGATCTGAATCAAGTCTTGATGACCAATTAGAGAAAAGGTTGATAAGTAGTTTCAATGGGGCAAGGTAAGTAAAAGGTATTAAACCAAGCTTGAGTATGATTAATCTAGATGTTTTTAAGGATTCTATTGGGGCATATATGTAGACTCAAATGGTTTCATCTCTAGGACCAACTGACTAAAAGGGATCATATCCCTCCATTATGCACATCATGAAAAACTAATTTGGAGTGGTTTAGCATCAAGATAAAGCCATAATAGATTTATCTAGTTATTATAACCAGATGAATGCCTGAACCTAGTGGAAATGTTTGATTCTACCATTGCAACTACTAAGGAGGATCAAAGAGGGAATATTGTAACTATGTAGTAGCTAAAAGTGATGGGGATTAATCAAATGACCTAAAGGAGCATAATTCATGGAAGTAATTATAAACGTAGCTAAATCATTTAAACTAATTGATTCCCCTTTTATGTGCTAAGGCCCTTCCCTCTTGTGACCATTCTCCTATAAATATAGCCCTTGAGCTATTAAAAAACAACCACACCATGTATGGTGAAACCTTGCTAGAATAATGTTATATTTTTCCTTTGAACATTAATACAAGTTTATTTTCTAAGTTTTGAATAATTGTCTAAGTCTACAATTGATGTATGGTGATGAGAAGTGATAACTCTCTATCCTTCCTTTCATGTCTGAGTAAGAGTTCTTAATCTAACAGGTCATATAGAGTGTATTCTAGTGTGTAAAGCTTTTCAAGTGTACACTTGTCCTTCGAGTGTCCAATCCACCCTCTATTTCATTTACCTTATGTCATTTCTCACATTTTACCTCTATATCAAAATACTCATGTTAGAATCTATTAAAACTTAGAGACTAGTTTGTATTTCATGTTTTAGTATGGTATAAAATATGATGGTCATGTGGAAGATATTATTGGTGCATCACCTTCTTTAGAGTAGGTTCAATTTATGCATTTTCTAAACCTTTTCCCCCATAAATAAGTAGTATATTAAATGAAAAAACATTGCATGATATATTCAAGGAGCTATCCCTTAAACCTAGAGGCTCATTTCTGAGATAGGTACACCCACATACCTGGAAATGTTCCCATGTTACCCAAATCTGGAAGAAGCCTAAACAGCCTCTTATAGGGTGCAAGATCTAGTGACAACAGACACCATATGAGAAGACATAGAAATAAAAGAAGCAAAGGCAACTAAGGTGAGCAAACAAGAGAGATATTGAAACACCATCAATAGAGGATGACTCTTTGCCTCCTCATTACAAAACTCCAAGATTCTCTTATTAGTAAAAAAACCATTAAATGTATTAAAAATGAGCCATATAAATAGATCAATACAAGATAAGAATAAGGAGAATTAGTTTAGCATATTAAACTACATAAAAAACCATAAGCTTATTTAGTCTTTTAAGTAAAATAAGAATATATAAACTATGAAAATAAACAAGATTAATACAACCATCTTGGTAAACTAGTATAATACCCTCCCTTAATTACTAAACCAAAAAAAAACTCTGAGTTTATCTCTAAAATTTAAAAATTTATCTTTACTCAAAGTTTTAGTCATTATATCAGTAGATTTCTCTATGATTAGAAAATAATAATGACATGTCTTCATTATTAACAAAATATTAAATGTACTAGTGATGAAATTCAATATGCTTTGTTCTATCATGAAAAAATAGATTGTTCACCAACTTTAAAACACTCTAGTTATCAAAAAATATAGGTGTGGGTGTAAGTGAATCAATTTGAATATCCTCCAATATTGTTTGAATCCATATTAAGTCGCACCCTACACTAACAACTACTTTGTAATTAGCTTCAATACAGGACAAAGCAATTGTATTATGAAGCTTACTATGCCATGAAAATAATCTTTAACAAAGAATTAAAACATAACCTATTATATAACTTATTGAATCAATTGATCCTACCCAAATCTGAATCAGTATACCCTATTAGCTCAAAATCAACAAATTTTTGATATAAAATGCCAAAGTCAAGAGTTCATTTGATATATCTAAAAACTAGTTTTGTAGCTTAACAATGTTATTCATGTTATTTGGGCATGAATCAGGAAAGATAACTTACTAAAAAACAAATATGGTATAATAGTAAGATAAATCAAACTACCTGCTAATTATTGATACATTATTTCATTAATCGGTGGTGAATCAGTGTTAGTTGAGAGTATTATCCCAACTTCCATAGGTGTCGCTATTGGATTATAATCATGAATTCTAAATTTATCTAACAAATATTTGGCATATTGTGTTTGAGATACAAAAATAATATAATTATTTTTATAAAATTCTACACAGACAATATTGAAGCAAGATTATATTTTCCATTTCAAACATAGAACATATGTCAGCTTTCACTTGTTAAATCAAGGTAACACTACATCTAGATATGGAAATATCATCAACATAGACAAAAATAACTACCATGTCCTCACCAACCAATTTTACATATAGATTGGATTACTAATCACTTCTTTTAAAACCACATTCTAAGATATTTACCAATTTTAAAGTACTAGGATTGAGGAGCTTCCTTAATTCCATACAAGGATTTCACTAACCTATAAATTGGATGTTGTTTTCTAGGAATCTAGAATCCTTATTGCTAAACCATGTACACTTATTCCTCTAAGTCTCCATTTAGATAATAAATTTCAAAATCCATACGATATACCTTCCAACCAAATTGAGCAACAATAATAATAACCATTTATAATGTTACCATTTTCACTTTAGGAACAAAATTATCTTCATAAACTACTCCTTGTGCATATGCCTTAGTGATAAGATGAGGTTTCTATTTATCTAAAGAGCCATCTGACTTACATTTTACTTTGTATATCCACTCACATCCAATTAATTTTTTTATCTTCAGGTAGATATAACAAAACCCAAGTTCCATTTTTAATTAATGCATCATACTTCACCTTCATTAAATATTCCCATTCATGTTTTCCTTTAGTGTCTACATAATTATGTGGCTCAAATATTTTTAAAATATATGAATTTATAGAAAATATTACCTATTCATGACTTTACACTTCTTGTTTCCCAGATCTAGTGGATCTAGATTTCATTGTGAGTGTTCATCCTCTTTTACATCCTTTAGTGTGGCATAACACCATTTTGGTTGTTTGTGCTAACTAGTATAATTTGAATGTGAATCACTATTGGCTTCACTAGATTCTTTTATGGAGCTTAACTTCTCTAGTGTTTATCTTTTTGAGTCTTGTTCCACTTTAGTGCTTAAACTAGATTCATAATAATTAGTATTTATCCATAGATTATTGATATCATTAGATTACCCTTACTTGAGAAATATGGATTTTTTCATCTATTATGACATTTATATTTTAAAAAAAATTATTTATAGAGATATCTAGTAATTTATATGCTTTGGATTACTCATTATAGCCAAGAAACATTTACATTTTACTTTTTGCATCTAAACCACTTTATTTTTCTTTAGGAATTAATGCAAAATTAATACATCCTAAAATACATAAACCACTTACATCAAGTGTTCTACCTGACCGTGCTTATTCAGGAATGATGTACTACATATCTTTAAATAGAATTTTATTAAGAATGTATACTACAGTAGTAATGGCTTCTTCCCAATACCAAAAATGTGCATTCATACTTTGCACCATAAAATTTATCATCTCCATGATAGTCTTGTTTCTCCTTTCCACTACTCCATTTTGGTGTGGAGTGTAAGGAATTACATATTGCTTATGTATACCTTCCTGTGAATAGTATGCTTTGAACTATTTTGAGATGATCTCGCCTCCATTCTTAGATCTAAGTGATTTAACTTGTTTTCATGGTTTTTTTTTCAACCAATGCTTTCTAAGAAAAAAAATTAGAAAATAATTATAATTTCTCATTTAAGAAATACACCCATATTTTCCTCAAAAAAACATCAACAATCAACAAGAAATAAAGTGCTCTAGATACTATACAAGTTTTCATTGGACCATGTGAATTTTCATGAACCAATTTCAATACACTTTTTGCCCTCCATGTTTTACCAATAGGAAATGGATGTCTAATTTGTTTACCCAACTAAAACCATGTTCAAACATTTTTAATTTCTTGAATGGATGTAATTCCATTCACCATTTTACTTTTGCTTAATAAATTCAAATGCTAATAACTAGGGTGACCATATCTTTCATGACAAAAAAATACTAGTATGCTCAACTGATGCTAATGCATGTTATTTTGTTATTTTAGGATCTATAAGTTTGTATAAACCTCTTTCCCTAATGACCTTAGCAATTACCATATCATTGAGTATAGTTACTATACATCTATTTTCTTCAAACTTTACAAGACTTTTATATTTGGTTATTTCACTTATAGACAATAGGTTCTTGTTCATATCAACTACATATCTAACACTAAAAAATGTATAGTTGAAAACACTATTTAATGTGATATAAACATCCCCACCACCTTTATAAAAATGATTATACCCATCACCCAAGGAAATAAATTCTTTATTACTATTATCCTCAATGAAATTAACATACCAATATTTATGACACATGTAATGTCGAGATGCACCTAAGTTGAATTACCAAATTTATGAATTGATGGATTGGTTATCTAATGATATAAAGGCAAATTCATTGAGTGATTCTTCTAGAATATGAGCATACCTAGGCTTATTTTATACATTAGCCATATATTTTTATCATTTACAAGACTCTTTTTGAAATGACCAGGTTCCTTACAATAAAATCATTTATGTTTAGACTTATTAGAAGTTATTTCATTATTTTTAGAGGTTTCTTTCAAATAATTATTTGCATGACACTTTTTTGTTTTCATTGATCATGCTACGAACACACTTTCTATAGCAACTAACATTGAGGTAACTAAATATTCTTATGATCTAAGGCCCAGGAGGAGACCTAATGGATAACCTACTTAATGTGGATTAAACATATTAAATACAGAATCCATCTATTGAATGATAGATAATATGAAATTCAATGTAGTAAATAAATAGGAAAGAAATAACAAGATCAAAAAATATATAAAATTGTAATACCAAAGTTATATTATGCTATGTTTTATAAAATCTGAGAGATCAAATGTTGTTGTCATAGACTTCTTAAATTTATTCATCTATGGTTTTTCTCAATGTATTTATAACCAAAAAATGGACATGTGAAATATTATACAAGGAAATAAGATGAAACATTGATTTAACTATTACAACACTTGGTAAAAATTGCTTCATAATCAAAAAGAGTAGTGGCATCATTAACTACCATTACTAAAAGTTATTGGATATAATACTCACATTATAAGATTTTTGAAGTAATGTAAAAGTGGAATTGTAAGGAATGCTTTGGTATGTAGGTGTGGAACCTATTGACACAATTATTTACATAAATACAAGACTAGATGTGCAATTGTAGTGATGTGCAGTATGATCTAGTGACCTAGATCCTCCTAGATCAATCACCATTTCTTGAAGAGAAATGGTCCCCATTTCATGTAGTTTCAAAAGAATGTGTGTAAATAAATTTTCAACCTACAATTCTATAAACCATTTTCCTTGAGAAGTAACTTTACCTATTTTGATAATATGGAAGAGAGGGATCTCTTATCAACATGTTCATTTAACCCCAAGCATTAACAAATTGATCTAATTCTACTAGAATACTACAATATAGATTGATATTTGTCTATTGTAGAGTCTCCACAATATTTGAAGTATTAAACAAGGGTGGAAAGTAATGTTGCAAGATTTTTACATTGAATACTAGATGTAACCCAAGATAAGTCAAAATATTAAACTCTAAAGCATTATCTCCCACTTATTTTGTGATGGTGTATGGCCCATACTAAGTGGACTAAGCTTGTGGTAATGTCATGTCGATATTTATTATTTAGGTGTATCCAAACTTGATCACCAACTTGAAAGGTGTGAAGTGTTTTATGCTTGTCATGACACTAATTGACTCCATATTTTCCTATTGCATAATGGTTTACACCTATTATTAAATATGTTAAATGAATTTAACAACTTTTGGACTTCATTTTGAGCTCAAGGAATTGCTAATGTTGATGGTGGAATAGGATAAGCTACACTAATTGGTGCCAAAGGATTTAAATTCAAACAAACCTCAAAATGACTGTGTGGTATAATTGTGTATAAATATAATTGTAACTTTGGTAAATGAAAGGAAGACTTTCATCCCATGGTTTTTTTTGGTTTTCAAAAAAGAGAGTGTGAACTAGTGGTTGGCTGAAGTAGTCTACTACTAGATTGGTTCTCCCTTCTTATGCTTGATGTTAAAATGAAACTACTCAAAATAAGAAGACCATTTTTTTATGCCACTTTTGATATAACTTATTCTAAGTTTGTAATAACTAAAGTGACTTATGATTAGTGTGAATCATAGTCTCCTTTCCTAAGATATAATGATTCTAATTCTCGCATGCCTGAATAATATCATAAAGCTCATGGTCATATGTTGGGTAGTTATTTGATAATGTGGTAAAATTTTCATTATGGTAAGCAACTAGGTGACCATGTTTAGTGAGAACTACTTCAATTAAAAATTTAGAGGCATTTTTATTAAGCTTAAATGGTTGTTTAAGTTTTGATAAAGTAAGTATTGATACATAATAGAGTTTATGTTTTAATTCCTCAAATGTTTTTTATTATGAAATAATCTAGTTGAAGTATGTTTTAGTGCCACCCTAGGTAACTTGGTTTAGAGTCCAGGTTTCATGAGAGAAATAAAGTAAAAATCCCTTGTATAAATTTTATAATCTCAAAAATTTATGGATTTGTTTGAGATTATTTAACTATGGCCAATCTCAGATGATTTGAATCTTTAATCGGTCAACATGCAGTCTTTGTGCATCTAAGATGTATCCTATATATTATATCTATGGCATGGAAAATGAACATTTTTCCATGTTTTCATATAGCTTATGTTTCTTCAATTTATCAAGCACTTGCTTTATATAGCATAAATGTTCATCTCATGTTTCGATAAAGATTAGAATGTCATCAAGGTATACAATGACAAATGAAATAGTGAATGGCCTGAGAATATCATTCATCATCTGCATGACTGTGGTTAGAGTGTTGGTCAAGACAAATATCATGACTAACCATTCGAATAAGCCTCATTTGGCCTTGAAGTTTATCTTCCATACATATATAATATCAATAAGAATATGATGATATCTAAACTTAATATCGATCTTAGTAAAGTATTTTGAACTATGAAGTTGATCTAAAAAATCATCAATCCTTGGAAAAGATAGTGGATTTTCATTGAGATATCTTTGAGTGATTAGTAGTCGATACACAACCTCCATATTTCATCCTTATTTATCTCTATCATAATTAGGTTGTCATAAGGAAATGATTTGGGCCTGATATGTCCTTTGTCCATGAGTTCATGGATCTTCTCCTTGATTTAATCATTTTCAAAAAAGGATTTATTGTATAAAGCAACATTAGGAAGAGGTGGTATAGGGATCATATCAAGAGTATGATTCATCACATAATTTGTAGGCACTTATTTTGGTAGTTGAAATACATCCTTGTATACTTCCAACTTGAATCATAACTCTGTTATTTTTTGCATTGATATTGGAGGAACCATGGTAATAGTTGGTGTCACAAGGACTTTATTTCATTCATATCTTACCATAAAAAGCATGAACTTATTATTATATGTGACTAAATTCTTATATTACTTGGTGATAATGAGTTAGCTTTAGAACTAATTCTAATATGTGATATCTCATATTGCCAACATTTATGACAATATTCTAGGATTTACTTCATTATTACATTCTAATGATAAATATATGGTTGAACTAGTAGAATATCACATACCTCTAATGGAAAAACATTGTAAATGAATGCATCTTGAAAAGTCTTGATGTTGTACACCACTTAACATTATGGAGTGATGAATTTATTGAATCCTACATCAAACCATCTAATGGAACATGGTTATGAGTGAGGTGTTAATGGCAAGTTTAATCTATGAACTGCTTTAATAGAAATCAAGTTCTTATAGATTTCATTATCAAAAATGAAATATAATGGTTGGGGATTGACCAAATTTACTAATGGAATAATATTTATGTCTCCTCTATCTCTATAAGGATAGTATATATGTTTGTAGTACCCATCATGGCACTAGGATCAAACTCTAAGATCAACTTACCTTTCTCTAATGATGTGGTGATAGTACCTATTGCCTCAATTTGTACAAGTAAAGTTTTCTTAGCATGACATTCTTTATTGAAATGACTATTGGAGTTATAAGATAAACACCACTTACCAGTCTTGGATTTTTTAGTCTAATCATCTAACAGTTATTGTTTCTTATTTAGGGGCATTTAAAGTTATTCCTTGGGTTGAAATTATACTTAGAATATTTATACTATTACTTGGTTTGAGACTTAAAATCTTCCATATTAGTCTTAGTCTTGGCCTTTGACTCAAACTTACAAGCATATATGTAGGATTCACCAATGGAGGAGATAATTAGGAAATCTAGATCTAACTATTTATGAGGTCTCAATCCTAACCTATACCTTTGAACTATATTTTTCTCTGAATCTTAAATCTTAAATTTGGATACCATGGAATGAAAATTATTTGTGTATTATTACACAAACTTCTCTTTACCTTTAAAAAACTAGGAGAACTTAATGTATTGATCATCATAGTTTCCAATAGGTTAATAGGTTACTTTTAGTGATTCAATGAAACCATTCCATGTGTCTAAATTGATATCTTCTTCATGTGTAGTGAAGTAATTTTCCCATCATTTCTTAACTAATAAAGAAACTTTTAGAAGAGAAAATGTGATTATATCTTGGTTAGAGAAGTGATTAACCATGTAGTATGAACATACAAGGTTAAATAAATTATCTAATGTAGATAAATTTATTTTACCTTCAAACATTAGAATGTCTTAATTGACTTTTAATTTATATGGAATTTGTGCAAATGACTGATGAGAATGAGAGCCTATCAGATAAGTCTATTACTTGAGGAGTGAAAAGTGATCAATGATAATTAATCATTCACATACATGAGATTATTCTTATTATTCCCTTTATCTCTACAATGCATCCTCTATCATTTTTTGAAACATCTCTGGAGTTGGCATTGATGTGGATTTGTCTCCCATTTGAGGACATGAAGGTAGGTATGATAAAGGGTCACAATTATCGAGCCCTAACTTCCTAAAATTAGACCTCATATGAGTGTGCATACAAATAAGGATGAAGTTTTAGAAACACTGTGATACCACTTAAGAATGATATAAAGTGTGTAGAATATGATACCATTGATCTGGGACCTAGGAGGAGAATTGGTGGATAACCTACATAATGTCGAATAAATAGATTATATGTGGAATCAATTTACTAAATAACAAATAATATGAAATGAAATGTAATAAAGAAATAATAAATAAATCACAAGATGAAAAAAAATACATAAATGTAATAACAAAGTTATATTATGCTAAGTTATGTACAATCTGAGAGATCAAATTTTATTCTCAAAGACATCTTAACTCTAATATTTTATGGTTTTGATCAATGTAGTGCTAACCTAATAGAGATGTATAATATTATGCAAGGAAATAAGATGAAGCATCAATTAAAATATTAAAACACTTAGTAACAATCACTTCATAACTAAAATTAATGGTGACATCATTAATAACCAATATTGACAAGCTATTGGCTACAATACTCAACAAGAGTTGTGCAGTAATGTAGAAGTGGAATTGTAAGGAATGAATTATCCCATATGTTTGAAACCTATTGACATAGATACTCAGATAGGCATAATATTATACATGAAACTATGGGGATGTGCAATATGATCTAGTGACCCATATCTTTTTGGATAAGGTTTCGTCCTTTCTTTATGCATGAGAAGTGTAGATAACTTCTTAAAATCAAGGGTCTATGTCTTTGTGATCATGTGAAGTGACTCAACAAGTGGTTCATGTGACAATGGAAAGTTTTATTTGATATCAAAACTCACTCATCTACAATAATATCAACTACATTCACATGATCATAGATGTCCTTTAGCTACAATAAGAACTCAAAAATAGAACCACCTTTCTGCATCTTAGTTAAAAAGAGAAAAAAATTATATAATACCATTCCAGATTTAGAATCCTAGTATTTATATGTAAGATGTTTCCATAAATCATAATCAATATTGGTATTCCTAACTTCTGGTATTAAATTTTTAGCTACTCAAAATTTTAACAACATTAAAGTTTCTCTATGATGTTTATCATAGTTGTTAGGTTCATCATTTAGCCTTGTTTTTTTTTTCAAGCATAATTTGATCAATATTGTGATACTCACATATATTAAGTATCTTATGACTCCATATACTATAGTTTTACCCTAGTAGTTTTTGAGAAACTGATAATAAGTGTTTCAAACTAGCCATTTCCCCTAGCTTTATAATAAAATAATTAATTCAAAAAAACTAGAAATGATTTACAAAAAAATATTTTGCACATGATTCTATACTAAAATTGGATAGCATTGCCAGTTTTAAGCTTCAAACTCTTTACCATTTTGGACAAATGAAATTAACTATTTTCTACTAAATTACCTAAAAATCATAGAAAAAATTAAATTTCACAAATTACAAGGATTTTGACCAAAATTATTTTTGTATGCAGGTTGGTTGACTTAAATAGACAATTTGGAAAGGTTTTGAGCTTCTTCTCCTTTTCATTTTCTAGATTCAATCTAGAATTAACCAATTTCCCAAACAAGTTTTGAGGTTAATAATTTAATTTTAATAAAGTATAAGTTAGACAAAATTTTAAAAAAACAATTTTTGCCTTAAATAATTATAAAATTTATTTAATATAATTTAATTTAAATAAACCAATTATGAGAGACTTGTGTATAGCAATGAAAACCAATTAAGTGGTGCCTTCATCTTCTAATTGCATCGTACTCCCCACATCTTGCCTTCTATCATAATGGTGTTTATGTATAATGGTGCTTAGTTCAGTGGTAGAATCTTGACCCCCACACCTTTATTGATAGCTATAGAATGGAATTTAGCTTCCTTCCTTGAGAGCATCTCCATGCATCTACCTCAGGTTTTTATTACACACCTTCTCAAGAAATAAAATAACAAAAAATGATAGTAGAATCCATCTGACTACATTGTATAATATTAAACACTCCTTAGAATAGTAATACACCTCAAAAAATATTGAAAATTCCTCCCCATATCCTAGAACACCTCAACAAAACACTAAAATGCCTCTTTTTTCTCTGTCATGCCTCTTTACAGGATTTCATGCATTTCTTATAGGTCTATCACATCCTTCTCACACATAAATAACACTTTACATGTCCATCACTCCCAAGGTGTAATAAAGAATCAATAATATCCTCCCTCCTTGTATCTTTTAATAAAATCTTCACACCAAGTGTATTTTTCCACCATGCTTCCTCCCTAGTCAAATCTCCTCCCTCACTAGCTTGTTTCTAGGCTCCAAAACCATTATATCTAAAACCATATAAGATTTAAATTAAATCTTTAATCTATTGAGAATATTATGAAAATGAGCCATATAAATAGCTTAGTACAAGCTAAGAATAATGAGAATTAGTTTAACGTAGTCAACTACCTAACAACCCATAAGCTTAACTAAGCTTTTAGGTAAAAAAAAGAATATCTAACCTATGACAACAACAAAATATTAATACAAAAAGCTTGGTAAACTAATAGAATAATATAATAGAATTTTCCCCATGGCATGGTAAAAGAGTTCTTGATTTGGTCTTGTTTATATATGTAAATTTGGTTATGTCTCGAGAAGCCATCCATGAGAGTTACCAACTCATAACCATTTTTAACATCCACAATCATGTCAATGGAGGGTATAGGAAAATCATCCTTTGGACATGCTTTATTAATATCTTGAAATTATATGCATATCCTAATCTTTCCATTATTTTTAGGAACATGAATGATGTTATATAACCACTTGATGTAGTCTATGGGCTTAATGAACCCCACTTTTAATTAGGCATAGTAACTAAATTATGGACAACCACTTTAGGTTGGATTATTGTCATGTCAGTATAGGAGAAGGTAAAGGCCTTGGATAATTTAGTAAGCAAATTCTTATGGTATTCCACCTCTTGAGGAAAGAGTGATGATCTAATCTTGAGGATTTCAAGATGCTCTTTAGTCCTAATTTTAATGTCAATTGTGTCCTTTATGATATAAGCATTCCCTTATTCAAATTCTATAGAGGAAGGAGGAATATCAATATCTTTGTCATTTCCCTAAAAAATATCATGTTCCTCCTCAAAAGAGTAATAGTCCTCAATCTTATAATACAAGTTATAATAATCTGATCTAAGGGCATATAAGGGGTAACATATGAGGGAATAATCCCTCTTATGGTGTGATTATGTTATGTGGTTGCATGTTCATATAAATTATAAGATTTCCTCATCATTTTCAATAAATTATAGGACAAGATTACCAACTTCCTCTTCAATGTGGGTAAGGGGATCGAGTCCTATGGAGATGATTGCATGTTCATATAAATTATAGGACAAATATTCCAAGAGGATTGAGTCCTATGGATACTAATAAGTCAGAGTCTAGTATCCATTAATGAGTAAAAATGAGAGGAGGAAGTATCCATGAAATTATAAAGTTGATTATTCTCTCTAGATACAACCTCTATGGCAGAAAAATCAAATTATTTGGTGAATTCACATATAATTTTTTTATAAAGCTGAAGATTTTCAACCTTAATCTAGTAGATATCTAAAACTTGATTAATTGCCAATTTTGAGTGAATTCTAAGGTTTTGGACACCTATCCTTTTAGAAATGAGCATTTCTAAAAATAAGGCATCATAATTGACCCCATTGTTTGTGCATTAAATTCAATTTTAAACCCAAAGGGCATTGTCCTTCATTAAGGGGAGATTAAGATAACTACTACACTTGTGCCTATATGACATTTTCCCCTATTGTAGTGGTGTATCCATTGATCACTTGTAAAGGAAGAATCATTATGTTGCTCGAGAAATGTCTCTTAGTTTTCATATATCTAACCATAAAAAAGTTGGGTCTAGTAGCTAAATTGCATTGCTAAATATTATGATTAGAAAAGGTTTTAGATACCTAATCCTAGTGGATTAAAAGGGAGTATAATGGGTTTATCCTTTTCTATGATATTAATGATCTCATCCATAGACTTGGTTGAGATAGTTGGTATTGTTACAAATTTTTCCTCACCCATTTTCTCCATTATTTCTATGCATTTTCCCCAATTTTTTCACTTGGTGAGGTTTTAAGTTTTTCAAAACTCAATTTAAAAACACATGTCATGGTTGTGATGCACTCTTTGTCTTCGATTAGTGTATGGGGATTGATTACACCATTTTTAGGTAAATTATAGTAAATGTGAATCCCTAGTATTTTTTTAAGGTTTGCTTAGTAAACATCAAATGTATTTGGATCACCTTGGCAAACAAAGACCTTTCCTAAATGTAAGAATTTAACTTCTTAAAAGAGGGTAGAAGGAATTGGTTTTATCTAATAGATCTAAGGTATCCCTATGATCATCTTATAGTTCTTGTCCTTATATATGACATAAAATTAGATAAGCATAGTTTTGGGACCTAAATAAATAAGTATAACAATAGTCCCAACCTAAGAGGACTTAAGGCTATCATATCCTCGCAAGGTGTTTTTAGTTGTAGAGTAGTTGGTTTCTCCATTGCCAAGATTTTGGAGAAATGAGAAGGGTACCGTAGTGAAAACAACCCCATCATTAGCCATTACTCTCTTGACATACTTATTGTAAATATAAACTTGTAAGTATAAATCTAAATCTCCTCTCTTGGCCATCTTGACATCTAGGGGTGGGTATCTAATATTATTGAATTATCTAGAATCCCTTAAATATTTCCCAAGTGGATACATGTTTAAGTTTATATGGTTTATTTGGGCTTGTGAGTGAGTTATAATTATATCCAAATTCCCAAATCCTAAGGCATCAAGTAATGTTAGGTAATGGGTTAGAGAGTTCTTGAGGAGATCCATGAAGGAGATATGGGAAAAAGTCTTCATAAGGTTGGAAACAAGGTCATAGCTCCCCTTGGGTTTGGGTTTGCATTAAATGTCAGTCTCTAAGATAGTTAAGGATGGGGATTATGTGGTTGATACTCACTTTTAGGAGTGAATATGTTCACATCCTCATCTATTTTAAACTCAATTATTCCTATTATTCTAATTGTTTCCTAAGGTCTTAGTTGAGTAGCCACATCCAGATTATATGGTGTATAAATAGAGGCTTCATCATGATGAGTCCCAACCAACAAGGGATGGTTGAATTGGATATCCTATGGTTGATTTTTAATATTATATTATTGATAATTAGGAATCTAATCTTAATAGATGCACAAGTTGGTGTTTTGAGGTGCCTGGGGACTTGTTGGATAAGGTTAAGGATTTGCATTTCATAATAACATGTCCATAATGTTTATCATTGGTCTTCAAGGAGTTATTGGATAAAAATTTTATATGCCCTACATGCTCTAGTATCATGATTAACAACCTTACAAAATACACAATACACATTGGGATTGTGTTGAGGTCAACATAACCCCATTTCCAAAAAATGGGGACCCATGTGTCAATCGTGCAAATTTGTACCTTGAAATTAAAAATTCACTTAATCAAAGTGTTAGTACCATTTTTTCACATCATTTTTATTTGAATATCATCCATGCCATGGTTTGGTTAACTTATTTTTTCATGTTTATAGTTTAATCTTATCTAAAGTGATAACATTGGATATTTGTGTTTTAGGTTACTGGTTTAATGGAGCCCATTTGGGAATGAACACACTTAGGGTTCTATGATTCAATGTTAAATTGATATTTTAATAACCTTGGTTTATAATTGATTAATTAAATCCATATTTTTGAAACACTAGCCTAATGTTTTACTTAGACCTTTGAATTCAAATATAAAATTGGTGGGAGTTTTTATTTAAATTTAAGCGGGAACAATTTAATACCATGAACTTGTTTAATTTTTATCCTAAGGCTTGGTCATGTTTTTCAGCACAACAAAACCTTAGGCTAAAAATCCTATGCTTGGTCAATTTTATGTCATGTGGTCCCTTTGTTATAAGGCTTAACTTAAAGGCTTATCCCAAGGTTTATCATATTTATTAATAAGATAGAAACCTTAGCCTAAAACTTTAGGCTGTCTTTATTAATCATGTGGTCCTTTTGTCTATTTTTATAACCTTGGTCCATAAATATTCATGCCTTTGTCCCTTTTAATTCATGGGGTCCCCTTTAATATATTTTGATCTTAGCTTAATCTTGTTATCCTAAGTCCTTCATATTATTCTCTAGATCTTAACTTTCATCCATCTATGTAGGATCAATGACCCACAGTTGATCGAATAAAATTGATCTAATGGAGAAAAACAAATGATTGAAAAGTAAAGTAGTGGACCCCATTTTAAACATTGATCACCTTTTAGATATTAATGGTACGCATTTGAGCATATAGATCTATATCAATAGATCAAGATCAATAAAGACTTTTCAACAAAGCTCTGAGTTAAAGTGAGACCACCATATGGTGAAAGCACGTGAGCTAATAGAACTAACAAGATGTAGAGCTTAGAAGGCCTATAAGACTTCTAAGTGGCACAACCTTGGATTTTGGTACACATTAAATATGGATAAAATATTGGAAATCAATGACCCACATTGATTCATACCCATTTGATTGAACAAAATGAGATCACATTGAATTGTCAAAGGTTATGTGAGATTGCCAAGTAGCACAACTTTGTAGCCCAGTACAAGGAACACTTAAGCACTAAATAGTTGACATGTGACACATTCAAAGTGTAGAATGAACCAAAAAAATGACAAGTGGTAGTCTTGAAAAAATTCCCCATAACATGTTTAAAATTGATGGTCATGTAATTGTCAAAGATGTTCCTATGGATGTCGAATGACAATCATGCAGACATCAATTCTAACATAACAAGGAGCCTAGATCATGTATTTAAAATTAATGATCATGTAACCATCATAGATGTTCTCATATAAATCAAATTATGGTTGTGAGGATGCCAATTTTAACATAGCTACTTGGATTCAAATGTTAAAGGGTAATAGTCATTATTTGAACATTGACAAGTAGTTTTACTACAAAAGTGTCATGGGGATGCCATGGAAATTCCACATCAAATCCATGTGAGTGTAATAGGCTAAATCAGAGACCCTGTAGACTTGGTAATGTAAAGGTTGGGATCTAATTGCATAATGTTTAAACTAGCTACCACTATTGGATCATTGTTGGAACCTACATGAATGCCCTGGTCAAGTAAGGACCATAACCAAACCATGTGAGCATTATAATTAACCTGAGGGAGGATAAATTGTCATCTGTGTAAAGGTAAATCAAGTTAGATTCCATTGATGAGTAGTTTAAAAGGATTTATAGAAACTAGGGGACCTCTCTTATATCCTTGAGTAGCTTGAAGATGGGATAAGGATTATATAAGCAACATCATAGAGCAATGAGGACCCTACAATAGTAATTTAGAACTTCAGTAACATAAGGGTCCCAAAGATTAATGAAATAAGAATATTCATTTTATAAATAGCTTTGTATAATATTTTAGAATAGGATATTCTTTTGTATAGACATGTACAATTTTTAAGAGCACAATGTCTATAAACCAATCTATTAAAAGGAAAAGGTCATTTGTTCTATAGTGCAATAAAAAGGGCACCTATCCTTTACACTTGTACAAATGTAATTAGATTAAGATTAACTGAATGCTTCCTTGTATCTTATAAAAGGAGAATCATCAATTGTAAAAAGGGAGGGAGTTCTGAGAGCTAAACTTACTTTGTAAATTTGGGGTAATTAATATAAGAAATTAATTTGCAAAGATTGTCCAGTATTTTCTTGTGTTCATTGTTATCATGGATTCTCTCTCACTTGTTTGTTATAATTTCTAGATTATAAATTATTTGCATAAACCTTTGATTATAGAGTTATTAACTTATGCCAATGCTAGGTTGACTAAAAGTCCTTACATTCATTTTGTTTTTGTACTCTTCTTGCATTTGGGCTAATGTTGTTTACTTGCAGGGGTAAATCTTTAAAGTGAACCAGGTTCTACTTTGCATTATTTCCACCTTCCTTAGGAGTTTGCCTAATGTGTGATAGGATTTTAGCTTAAGTTGTTTCATGTTACACATTGTTTAAGTGCATGTCTAGATGAAATCTAAACTTTGTCATGATGTTTGGAATGAAGATCAACAACATTTCTTTCTTCCCTACCCTTCTTTTTGTTTCTTTTTTAACCAAATCACTTTAGCTTAATTATCGTTGTAAATATCGATATTAGATTAGTTTTTAGTTTAAATTTTGATCATAATTCACTGATCTTAGCATATATACTTCATATTTTTCATAAATATACTATTTGACCACAGTGTCTCCCAACCACCAAATTTATAAATATTGTGAAACAGTCACTTGTTCTACTTCTATTCCACCAACAGATATCAAGATTATCACAACCCACAAATCATGCACTAAATTCTTTGAATTCTAAAATGATAAGTGTTTTATAAACACTTTGGGAACCTATGGTTCATGTTTAGGCATCAACAAATCATAATCCCTCAGACTTTGGTTCTAATTTCATTGGATAAATGTCTATTGATTATTATTTTTATAAAAACATTGGTTTTAGAATTGAGGGTTTTGAATTTGATCAACATTTTGGTATTGATTTTGAAATTTATTTTGATACTAATTATCATGAGGTGGTGGAAGGTTGAAATACACTACATGAATTGTAGCTAGAGGGTTTTAATTTATCATTATTTTATTGCTATTGTTGTTTTTGTTGTTGTTGTTGTTGTTGTTGTTGTTATTGTTCATAATTTGGTTTTGGTTGTTATTCAAAAAATTAGTATTTTTAGTTTGGTCTATCACACCATCTATAGTGTCAATGTGGTTTTGGTTCATAATCTTAGGACCTTGGTTGTTATGGTTATTTTGATTGTTATTTTGATAACCTGCACTATTTTTATTAGTGGCAACAATTCACCCATTAGATCCATAGGTCTCATGGTCACTATCTATGGATGTTTGATCTATCTCAAGTGTGCTTTTAATCACTTCTTTATAAGACCTATAGGGAAAATTTTAGACATATCCCTTGTTTCTTTATTGAGAGAGTGTAATAAGATATCACATAAATCTTTTTGGTCTATGTGACGAGCACTAATGAAGGAGTAGAAAAAATTTGGTCACCTTGCGATAAAGTCAATAAAATCCTCATTTGGTTTTTTTTTTATGTGTGAGAACTCCCATATACTAGTTTGAAGAAATTTTTTCATGTCAAATTATTTCAAAAATTTAGTAATGAGTTGGTGGAAGGATAAATGGAAGCTTTAGGGAGGTGATATTATTAGTCTATAGAAATTCCTTCTAGAGTCTTTGGGAATATGTTAGAAACTACCCCATCCCAAGGTAAAATATATTTAATGGATATGGAATATGCTTTAACATGTGCATTTGGATCTCCCTCCCCTTTGATTTTGGAGAGTTTAGGAAAGGGACATGGTAGGATGAACCTTTATATGTTGTGATCGATAGCTTCCTTCAAGTATTCTGCATAAGTCCCCATGGTCCCAAAATCAAAAAAAGGTGTGTTACGACAAAATTGAGGGAGAGGAATTGGATAAGAAATTATCAAAAAAAGGATATGGAAAAGGATGTCAATTGAGAAAGTGAAGCATAATATGTCAGAAAATAGTTATCTGGCTAAGTGTATTTAGAGAACATGCGATATTATGATGTTAGGGAATTTTAAGGGGGTTCATTGGTTGGCACTTGCAAGGATGGATCACATGTTTGTGGTGTTTTGGTTGTCATGTAGTGTGTGGTAGTGTGTTGGTTTCCACATTTCTTGGAGGAGGGTAAGATAAAGAAGCTTCAATGGGAACTTATGTAGGAGGTTGATAGGATAGGGGCATGTTTGATGCCATATTATATGGGTGCCCCATAAGTTAGGATATCCCTCAATTTTTTATTAGTGTATATCCATTTGAGGGTGGTATAGGTTAGTTTTGTGGTGATTGATAAGATGTTTCTAAGAAGGGAATATAAAATAATTTACCTTGATTGTTAAGGTTTGAGGTCACTCCTTAATTGAAATAACTAGTTTTGAGAGAGGCTTAGTTACTCTCAAAATCATAAACACAACTCATCAAGGTGAAGGTAAGTTCATTTGGTGAAGTATTAGTGGTGGGTTTGGGAGCGTCTCTTTCAATAGGCTTTAGAGGAAAGGATTAGTATCCCATGATGATTTGATTCATGTTGGACAACTCACAAGGAGTCATCATGGGCTACTCAGGTGGTATGAAGGTGTTTTGATTAGTTTTTTAAGGAGGTGGGGGTGATTTCAATCTACTCAACCCATCTTCTAGAAGGTGAATCCTCTCAACATACTAATCAAACCTCACCATGTTTTTGGTTTCAAGGCTTTGTAGATTGATGTGAGGTCTAGTCAAAACTTGAAGGTAAATACCACCTCTAATGGTAAGATTCATTTCATTTGAGTCATGATAATTACTATCACTTTACAAAGGATCCCACAACTCTTGGATCACTACACAAGACTTGATTTGTAAGGTAGAAGAAGTGGATTTGTGGAAAGAGGATTGGTTCTCCATTTTTTAGTTGGAGTTGTCATTCCAACTAAAGAAGGAAACTTCACTTGGAGATTAAAGACTTGTTATATAGACTTTAAGGTCTAAAGTCCTATACAACTTATATCTTGGCATATTTGGGGTTGTATATATAACCACAAAAAATGGGAGAGGAGAGAAGGAAAGAGGAAAGAAAGAAAAGAGGAAATCCAAAAGGAGAACCCTTTCACATTAGGTTAACCTAATTTATACATGTGGAAAGTGGCATGTTAACATTCATGTACATGACTTCCTAAAGCCTGGCCAATAAAACTAATGAAAATATGATTTGATGGGCATTCTATTAGTTTGGTTGATTGGGTTGGTTTGGTTGAGGAATTTTAATATGAATATTTGGAAGGGTTGGTTGGTTAGTTAGGATGAACTACTTGCATGGGGTTTTTTATTAGTGAGTGGAAGAGGATGTTCATGTCTATACTAGAATAGTTTAGTTTCATCAAAATTCTTGTTAATGGTATAAAATTGAGGTGTGATGGTCTTCCCAGAATATTTAGAGTTAAGGATAAGGAATTTAACCTCTTGGTCTATACTATGTTATGGGAATTGGTTAAAGTTAGGTTTGATGAATATAGGAATTTTTTTCTCTATTAGGTTTATTTTTCCTAGACAATGTCATCTATGAATCAATATAAATATTATGATGCTATACCCAAAGATAAAAATGAAAAAATAGGACTTTGATAGCTCAAATCCATGAATAAGATCTGTGAATATTCTTTGATAGGTTCATACTCCTTAGACATCAATCATGTCTGCAATCATGTCTGTTGATTATAGACATGTCCACATTGATTGTGACAAATTTATGATTATTATACCACTTTTCCATCTATCTAATAGGGATTATATATTATAATTATGTATATGTCACACATAAATATTTATTTTCCTTCTCTTTACCTTGAAAACCCTATGGGTACATCTGAGAGTTTGAAATATACAAAAAGAAAGGGGAAGTGTAATGAGATGAGCTGACCCTAATTTCCACCTTTTATGATTTACCACTACCTATGTTTCCAAATAATCTAAGGAGAGAATCAAGCCATGCAAATTTATCTCACCTAGAGTGATTGTGCAATTGTGTTCCTTGACTATATGTATGCAACTAGAAATTTAGCTTTGATACTTGACAATTTTAACTCTTGAATTGATTTGATACTACTCCTAGTGATTTATTTTTAATTTGAAAAGAATATGTCATAATTGATCAATGTGCATTATTGTAAAATATAGAGTTTAGATAAAAATCACATCCCTTTAAAATGAGATTTTGATTTACTTATATAGTGAAACCTTTGAACAATTTCCTTTATCTAACCTTAAGAAACATGTGATAAGGCCCAAATGAATATTTCAAAATTAGAAAGTAGCCATTAAATGGCATGGTAACAATGCCATGCTAGGTGGATAGGTCTATAACAATGAACCTTTTTTCCTATCATGGACCTATCACATAAAATCAAGGATAGTTATCCTAGGTTTGGAATAGTTTGAGAGATGATATACTATAATTTGAGTATTTACTTGGAAATTTTGAGTAGTAGTGACAAAAAATTGAGGGGCTAAACCTGCATATAGATAAAAGTCTAGAGGAAAGGCAAATATGAGTCATATATTTAGGCTTAAGTAAATAAGTTTAAGATATGTCAAGTATTAACATTGTCAAGTACTTGTGATCAGATTTAGGTATCTACATCCCCCCCCCCCCATATTCTATTAATAAATTGCTAGATTAAATGATAAAACAATACCCGAGTGTGTACAACACACTCTATCTTTGATAAGATACTCCAATTTTGTACAAAACTCATTTTTAGCAAACCTTGAAATAACACATGAAGTAATCATTGTTTATGTTTAAAATTTGAAGAAAAATGAAAATCTAAAATTTTAAAAATTGAAAAGAGAGCAAGGAAATAGTACACTTTTAAGGAGGTGAAACCATATTACCCTATAACTTTTACAATATGGAGAATCATTCCCCCTTGTCGAAGTAGTTACAAAAATGGGTCATCATGTTGAACCATTAGTGAATTGAGAGTGATAAAGTCCCAATTTTGAATAAATAATCAAGCCCTCGAGTTGGAAAGATGCATACTCCAACTCTCATGATTGGGGACAAGTACCCAATATATTAATCAAAAATAAGGTGGAACCAAAATGGGCTCATGATTTAGAGATAAGGGGGATAATTTTACAAAACACCATTGTCTAACTCTGGTCTTGAAAAAGATCTCATTTACATATGTTATGCTTATCTTAAATCTTCTAATCTAATCAAGTTTCTTTCTCTTGGATCACCAAACATGAAATATTTTTAATCCAAATGGATATTTTGACCTTAAAGACCTCTAATCACCCTAATTCAACTCATCTCATCCCATTTCATCATTCATCTTTCACTATTTCTCTTAGAACTCTCCCTTCTTCTTCTTAGGCCTAGTAGCCCTATTTATAGGTAAGTCTCTTTGATGGGAACAACTGAAAAACATTATCAATAAAATAATTACACTTTCAAAGACCATTTTGGGCAATTAAACTCATACATATCCCTCTTGACACAACTCCCTAGGATTCACCTACTTCCTTCACAACACTTCTTCTCAATTAGCCTTCCTAAGCTAGAAAGCTCCTTGGTTTGGGCAAAATAAAAACTTTAAAAACCAAATAAAGACATTTTAGGATACCCAAATTAATAAATACTTTTTTACCCTTATTAATAATAAAAATTTGGTTTTCCTCCATTACCCTTACTCCATTAGGCCTTCCTAGACCTAATACTAGGACACAATCCTAAAATCCATACTTGCCCATACCAAATAACCCTAATTATTTATTTATCTCAAATAAAATGTAAAAATAAAATTATATTACCTATTTTTTGAATCTTCCTAGGGTTAAATCTCCCTAAAACTTCAAAACCCTAATTTAGGGCTTACCCCTATGTAGACTTGAGAGGGTAAATAATTGAACTATGAGAACCACAAGGACTTTTATTGATTTTTTAAAGTTACTACACTTATATCTCAACCCTAAATAACTCATAAAATCATTGTAAATCCATCTCCAAGCCTCTATTCAAGTTATCTAACTTTTTTATGGTTGAATGTGCAGGACATAACAAGTTTTTATAGGTTTTCAATGGAGTTGGTATAACAAAACAAGATTCCAATCAAATTAAATGTGTAGTGAACCTTATAAATACAAAATGGACACTTACCAAATCCTTAAAAAAGTTTAAATAGGTTCTTACACTATCACCTCATTCATGAAACCACTTGCATAGTCTGCTAACAATGGATAAACCCAACAATAGGGTCTATATGAACTAGTCATCCAAAACTAGGGGTTTCCTCTTCTTTTTTTTCAAATTTTTGTCATAAAAAATGTTTAAAAACTTATATAACAAATTATTTACAATTCCTTATGAGCATACTCTCCTTCTTTGATCTCTAACTGTGTTAATGGGATTATACTTATACCAATAGGGTACCTTAAGAATGACTGCAACAAAATTTCAACATATATTTGCCTTCAAGGTTCTTTCTCTCCTTATAACTTGTCACCCAAAATCTTATCCCTTCTCTATTTACATCAAGAAATTGTGAATACAATAATCATCCCTCTCTCCAAATGTGTGTCCTTTCCACAATATACTAAAACAAGGTGTGCATTTTATGTTCATAGGGCTTATTGGACTATGCATTCCATTTCATTTCCTCCTTAAATTCAAAAAAAATACCACTAAAATAAATTATAATAAACATCCATTCACCAATCTTTACCTCAACATACATTGGTCTATAGTTCAAGACACAAGGATTTGTCTTCATATTTGGACTGTGATAGATGTCTATGGTCTATTACTAACCTACAAGTTCCACAAATATTACATAATGATGGCCTTAAGGCCTTTTAAAACCCTATTTGATTCAAAATAACATAATAATATTCAAAATATATAAACACATAGAAACCTTCATTTCCTTATTCATATTGATTATCAAAACCTTACAACTTTTGTCCTTCACAGGACTATGCTACCTTTCTTGAGGAGTTTTTACCAATTCTTCTACATTTCTCCCTCTTTTTTATTTCGGATCTCAATTTCACCTCCTCTATCACCTCTATATGCTATCCAACTCCTACAAATTACTTTTCCTTACCAACTTCAACATAGGTTTTGGTTGGTGGTTACATCAATCAATTTGGTTGTCATAACCAACTTCAATGTACAAAAGTGGTTCACATTAGTTTATGTGACTTGACTTAAGGAATAAAATTTAAATGAATTAAATCCTCATTTTTATGGCTTGATTGGACTCCTAAAACTAACTTTTCTCACCTAACCATTCCAAACCATGCATATGACCCTCTTATATTTTGTTACAATATTTGAATTTTCAAATTCCTAATTTTGGAGGGAAAACTCCTAGAATCTATTTTACTCACATTGATGACTCAAAATTTATTTCAAAGACACAAATGGACCTAATAAGGTCACTCACACACATTTACATCAAAATTTTACCAACTTTGAACTCCTATTGACAAAAACACAAAAATGATGTTTCCTAGCTTGATGCTTCTGCATCATACTCCCCAGGAGGGAGAAAAATTGTACCACCAAATTTATTTTTTTCCTTAAAATTTAAATTTTTAGGATCCTTCATGCTTAATTTAATTCTATTATTTCTTTCTTTCTCCTTCCTTTTTGTCAAACTCTTGTATTTATTTTTATTAATCTTTTCCAGTCTTCTTTTCCATGCATATTCTACCTCTATGAGGTGTTTTAACTATTATATATTCTTAATTTATACATATCCCACATGTTATAAGTAAATTTTAACCTCATAATACTCATATAAAACCATATAGGTCTTATTCTCTTTCCTCATACTTGTTTCCTGGCTTGTTTTCTCATGAAACTTATTTGATTCTTGCTTGTTTAGTGATTTTTTCTCCTTGAACATGATATCATATTCTTCCTTAGGATCTAATGGATTATTTTTCATGTAAAACTCTATCATTTTCTCCATTTTACTCTCCTTTTTTTCCTCTACTTCACATTCCTTATTACTTGATGCATTTTCCTATGACCTTGCTCATTATGCAAGAGCGACTTCTTATTCCTTTCATCCTCGATATAGTACAATGTTATTTGGAACCCTTTTTATTAAATCACCTTGTTAAATTCTTCATACTCCATTTTATTGTTAATTCACTTTCTTACTTGTGGTATTATGTACACAACTTCTTGTGCTTCTTTTTTCTTCTCATTATCTATCTTTTCCTTGATATTTTATTGCTATAAGTCACGTTATTTCAGCCCCTTGGATGGACTAAATATCTCTTCTAACATCTCCATTTATTCTTACAACTTGAGTGCATCCATCTCTTTAAAATCCTTATCAAACCTTGGTCTATATTACTATTTATCTTCTTGGACAATTTAATCTTTGTCTTCTCCTTAGACTCATTCATTTTTGAGAGTCACATCAACTTCCTCATTTGCATACTATGCTTCTAAATAAATCTTTTAGGTGCTTCATTCTCATCTTGCCTTGCTACACACTCATTCATCAATGTAATGGTTTCCATATACAATATGTCTTCATCATTAGAGTCAAATTCACATAAATTATCATATACAACATTTGAAAATAAATATTTAAAAAACCTATCTTATTTTATGCATTAATATTATTTATGTACCTTCATTTCTTTGGCTTGGTTTGTTTTCATTATCACTCTTATTTGCCTTGTAGACTTGTTATCTTCTGTAATCTTCATGCTTTTTTGGGATACACTTGCAATGTGATCCTTTTGTGCTCTTTTCATATTATTTTCAACCCAATTACTATCTTGTACCTTCTTGGGTTTCCAGTTACTTCTCATTGTTTATCCTTCATGCTTTATCCCAACTTGGTGTTCTTTGCCATTTATTCTTTATTTTCAAACGTGTTCTTATTTGCCACCAATACTCTTATTTTTTTTGACATCTTGTTTGAGTTTCTCATTTTCCTTCTCATTACCTATTTATTTCAGCCATTTAGGCCACACATATCCATGCTCTTGTTCCCTTCTTGAGGGATGAAATTTGTCTTTCTTCTTCTCAATCTTCATATTAACCTTTTCTTCTTCATATATGCAATCAAAATCAATACTTAGACATTCATTTACCTCAAAATATGACTACTAAAAGATTATTTATTCATTCATATCTTCATGGGTGACCTTCTTATCTACATGATTAGCTATCTTATCTTCTTTACATGCTTCTTCTCTTATTTCAGGTGATAGACTTGGAAAAACATCATAGTACTCCTCTTATTCATCTTCATCATGTGGGATACCTTCAATATTCATCACTTTGTCTCCTAAAATAAGTTTTCTTTCTTGGTAATCCTCTTCCCACTTTATGGGTGATGTATTTAGCCCATCCTTAACCAAATTTAAGGCCTTATTCTTGGCCTTCACCAATTCTTTCTTCATAAGTACATACACAAAATTTAAATCAATGTTAGCATATAAAACAAGAGATCACATAGTCTCTTTGAATATCTTTTACATAGACACTCTCTATCTCTCCTTCTTGTCTTCACTCTCATGTGCTTTTCTTAAAAATTATATCTTGTTCTTGTTCTCTTCAATAATAACTCTCTTATCCATCTCTCTATTATTTTTATTAGTTGTCAACATCTCATCTCTCATGCCTCTTTTGGATATCCTCTCTCTCTTTTATTTTCATTCTTCAAGACACTCATCTTGTGCCTTGTTTCTTTTATAAGTGACTCTAGTGGCCTCTTCACTCTTTTCCTCATGTTCTAGCCAGTCTATTGGCTTCTTTGTCTTGTCATGAGATTCACCATGAGCTCTATCTTCTCTATACTCTTCCCAAAATCTCATCTCATGTCTTCCACTTATCTTTCTATACCCATCTTATAACTTTTGTTTTCTAGGCCTATCTAGACCTTCCTCTTAGAAATCTTATCAATCTTGCCTCTTAGACCTCTATTAGGCCTATTGTACAAAAATATTACACCCTAAAAGAGGGTGTTTAAGCTTCTTATAGATTTTGGTAACATGGTAACACTTCCAGGTATGTGGGTGTACCTATAGTGGAAGCGAGCCTCTAGATTTAAGGGCTATCTCCCTAAATGTATCTTGAAATGCTCTTATCTAAGATAACTAATTATTTATGGGAAAAGGGTTAGATATTTAAATAATTAAACCTAATCTAAAGGAAGGTGATGTACCAAGATGTTTTAATAAGACTATAATATTCCATCATAAAGAGACAAGGCATACAACACTAGTCTTAAGAGTCCTACAATGCATTAACATTAGTGTTTCAATATGAAGGTGACATACATGAAGAATATCCAAGGTAAGTGAAATCATATATTAGTTGCATATACTAAACCTCATTATAAACTTAAGGACAAATCCATACACTTAACAACACTTCATATGACCTACTAAGATAGAATCACTTACATCAAACATGGAACGACTGAGAGAAAATAAGGATAGATGAATATATCTTGACTATTCACTATATATCTCTTCACATACTTTGATAAGCTAATATATGTGTTGTCCCCCAAAAATATCACTCATTTTTGGGACAACATTTGAACTATTTTGGTCTTACAGACCAAAATTGTCTCTTCCCTTTTCAAAATTTGTCCTGGACATTCAAATTTCTCATTTTTCAAACTTCTCAAAAATCTACGGACTTAGCAGGTCAAGTTCAATGGGCTTCTACAGGTTGAAATCTACAGACTCTTTCAAGGTTAGAGAAAATTATGAACTTGGTTTCTACAGACTCTACAAACAGGCTCATTTCTACAAGTTCAATGAGTTCCAAGTTCAATCGGTTCAATGCTTTCAGTTCAACGGTGGGTTCAATCAAAGGAATGGTTCAATGTCTCAGTTCAACCAAGTGGTTTAATGCTTTGGTTCATCCTTTTGTTTAATCAAACAATTCATCAATCAGTTCAAGGCTTTGTTTGAATCATTAAACCAAAACTTGGTTCAACGGTTAGTTCAAACACATGGTTCAAAGCCAAGTTCAACAAGAGGTTCAAAGCCTTGGTTCAACAGAATGGTTCAAAACTGTGGTTCAATGGAACGGTTCAAAACATGGTTCATCGCCAAAGTTCAAAGAGCTTCCTGAAGAAGCTTGAAGGCCATTCAAAGACTGCCTGAAGGGTAAATATCCTTGCAAGAGGCTCTTTTCGACTCAAAATAGGTCATTTCTTAAGGCTTGAAAGGGCAATTTCAATCTGAAAAAGTGCCAAACAAAAAAGCCAAAAGAGGATAAAGGAATGACGCACCTGAAAACATCAAATTCAACACAATGAATTGGCTATTGATCCTTTAAACATATAGACCAGAATACATTCATAGATTTCAAGGCCAAGACCAGTAAAAAGCAGGGAAAGAACAGAATAACAAACTAAATCTAGGACCCGATTCAATTAACTAGAAAAGGAGGAATGATGAAGATAAGATCAGATCACTAGGTGGACATTGAAAGTTGCCAACTTTCAATAAGCGTGACTTGTTTCCCTGCATTGATAAAATCAAATGGGTAAAATGCCCCTAAGTTCTAGCGTGTCTTCTTAACAGATTCCAATGCAAAATGATGTATTACTATTCCCGAGTCCTTCTTGAAGAGGCTATATAAGGGACTCTATTCTATTGTAATATGGATCTCTTTTTTGAAAATTAGAATGAAACTCTACCCAAATTGTAAGGCATTACTGAGACTTTGAGCTCAGATTGTTGATCATATTTTGTTACTAGAATAAGAAAGCAAGTGGTTTTTCAGACTTTGTGCTATAATATCTTTGTTGTTGAGGAAACTATTCTTATGTCTTTTTCTTCAATATATCTTTTGTTCCTTTAATTTAATAAGCAAAATTAGTGACAACAGTCAAGAAGATGTCCGTCAACTGTGAAGAGACTTTGTGCCCCCATAATTGCCTTTAGTGTGTTTTCTTTTCATTTCTATGTAAAGGACCTTGGGGAGACTTTGTGCCCTCATTGTCCTTTGTATCTTACTCTTGAGCAATCCAGGTGAAGACTTTGTGTTGCATCTTGATTTTCTAGTTATTACATCCTTTGTTACATTTTGTTGTTACTACCAAGAGTATTCTTGTGGTTTGTTGAATAATACTTTTGAAAGAAGAGGAGTGATGTCTGTCATTTCCCTTGAGTTTGTCCTTTGATTTGCATGCATCATCTCTAAAAAAAGAGAGATGGATGGTTTGTCCTACCCCTAAATATTATTTTTTGTTTATATATATATATATATATATATATATATATATATATATATATAGGGAACCTGCCCTTGATGAGAGGAGAGATCAGTCCCCTTCTGATGTGGTAAACATACACATTTGGATGACTAATCTTCCTACTTTGGCTGATCAAACCTATTTTGTTTATCATTATGCTGATTGACAAAATATTCAACCAATAGTTTTTGGTGACTTCGCTAGGGATGTACATAATATTGTGCAATTTGGAACCTCAAGTTTCAAATTGAAACATCACCTAATATAACCCATTATCATTATAACCCTTATCCATTACAGACTCTAGCAACTTCATTTCATGTCCTACCCATTATCCATTTATAGCCTTACCATTTTCATCCATCTCCATTATATTATCTAGTCTGCAAAACTAGAGCTATTGGGAAAGAAAGCACAGTTTGAAGCCTCGAGTTTTAAGCTAAAGCAGGGCCAGTTTCTTTTCCATTTTTGTCTTATAATCTGGCAACTCCACTCAGATTTGTTATTCCTATTTTTCATAATCCGATCATGGCAGTTTGAGGCCCCTGGGGTAACTCATTTGGCCCACTTAATCTAACTCCATCCCTGCATGAGCTACCACTCAATTCAAGGAATAATTTCCCCAAATTCATTGGTGATGGAAGAGTTCACCCTGATGAACACATTACAGCCTTCACCATAGCCTGTGGTGTGATAGGGGTGGAATTTGAAGACGTGGCAGTCAGGCTTTTTGTGGAGACACTACAAGGTGTTGCTACAGACTAGTTCTACCATCTACAAGCTAGATCGGTGACTGACTGGGATACACTTAAAGCCAAGTTTGAAGCAAGATTCAAGCCCACAAAAGATGCACATGCCTTGCTGGCTCAGCTCACATAGATGAAGAAGGAGCCCCATGAACTTATGAGGGACTTCATTGCCAAGTTTAACAAGCTGAGGCATAGGATTCCCATGATTGCCTAGTCGACACCTCAGAATCTCATGTGTTTCTTCATCAACTCATAGCTACCGAAAGTGAGTTTTTTTGTTGAGATGGCTAGACACATAGACCTTGAGGCTTCTCAAGACTTGGATACTGAGCTAGAAGATGACCTTATCTTGGTAGAAAATATAAGGAGAGATCCTAACAGAGCTAAACCCTCTTCATCTTTTGAATACTCACCCACAGTCACCACTGACCCAATGGTACAAAATCTGGCAAATGAATTGCTAGCCTTAAAAAGGCAAATGGCACAAGGTATGTCTTCTACTCCTCTATATATAAATGCACCAAGGAGGACATTCTCTAATCATCCATATCAAGGCAATGCTGCCAGAAGTCAAGGGAAACCAAATCATCTTCCTCCCCCATAGAGGAATCCTGCCCTTGAAGCACCTCCAACAAACTCGATAGTTAGATATCTAGAAACATAGCATGTTTCCTATTTCCAACCTGAGTTAGAGGAAGAAAATGGCACTGATCTCTTCAAGGAGGATCTAGAAGAATTAGCTGGCAACTCCCACATTGGTTTCCTGAATTACCAGGATGAACCTAGAAGTGAAGGTGAAGCAATCAAAGGATCATACATAGTATTCACCCAGTCCTAGAATCAGTCAGCCTAGCAAGCTGACAAAGAGAAGATAGAGGAGTGACCCCAACCAACAATTTTATTTCCTGAGCAGAGAACCCCTCTTCCTTTTCAATCAAAGGACCTAGTGATTACTAAATAAGTAAGTACATTGAACATCTCTGTACCTTCTACTTCAACTTCGCAAACCAGTCCTCCCCCTCCCAAAAATCAAAAGGATGAACTCCCATCCTCTCTTCCAAATCCATTCTAGTCATTTGACATGATTGATCATGTCAAGGAATCCAAAATTCAAATGACTAAGTTTGAATCCGTACAAGTCAATCCTGAGCAATTAGACATTGATGGAGAACTAGATGTGGACCTGTCTGAGACAAAATACGTGGTCACCTAAACATCAGCCCCTGTAACATAAATTTTGTCTGAGTCTTCAAGCAGGGGTAATTATTTCTTTACCATAGAGGATGTTCATGTTTTTGATGAAATTCCTGTAGCTAACAATCCAAGAATTGATCCAAACAAGACTTCAAGAGAATTGGTAGGATGCAGTATAAACAAGGAAGGATCTTCCATCTCTAATGAAGAGAAATCTGATAGGAGATCAGCTTTTGATGATGATAGCAATTCTTCCACCAATGATGAAGTTGGGACTATGTTGATATCTCCTCAAGGAGATATTCTTCCTTCATGCAATTTGCAAGTTAGCATTTCTTCCACAACTGGATATAGATCTCTATTTCTCAGATTAAACACTGCTTAGGGTGAAGAAGTCAAACTCCTTCACATTAAAGGAGATGCTGAGCTGATGGTTTGTTAGGAGTTTGATATGGACAATCCAATCATGTGCTGGACAAGACCAACAGAATAACAAGTTATGATGGTGGACCATGTTGCTACAAATTAAAATCAGGCAAAGGAATCTTCACCAAGAGAGCAAGGAGTTATGGTTTCTAGTTTGAAGACCACATCTTGCCTTGGAACAAGAAGAAAAAGCCAAGGGGAAGACACAAAAAATTGGTTTCCTAGTGGAGAGCTCCATTCACCTGTCACTATTTTTGGGGGAAAAATGTCTTCTTGCTAGTTTATCAAAATAGAGCACTATTTTCACTATCTTCCAAGAAGCAGCATCCAAAACACTTCAACTCTTGAAGTGTCAGAGCATTGCATCTGTATATATGTATAGTTTTATTTCTATTTTGTTTTATTTGTTTCCATTTTTGATGCCTTTCATTTTTGGGTAGCATGACTCCGTAACCCAATGGCATACTTGAAGACACTAGAGATTCTAGATTCTACTCCTTTCAATTCTTTTTTCAATTGACAGAAGTTCCCCAAATAGAGCCAGCTGTTGTCCCCCAAAAATATCACTCATTTTTGGGACAACATTTGAACTATTTTGGTCCTACAGACCAAAATTGTCTCTTCCCTTTTCAAAAGTTATCCTGGACATTCAAATTTCTCATTTTTCAAGCTTCTCAAAAATCTATGGACTTAGCAGGTCAATTTCAATGGGCTTCTACAGGTTGAAATCTACGGACTCTTTCAAGGTTAGAGAAAATTATAGACTTGGTTTCTACGAACTCTGCAAACAAGCTCATTTTTATAAGTTCAACGAGTTCCAAGTTCAATCGGTTCAATGCTTTTGGTTCAACAGTAGGTTCAATCAAAGGAATGGTTCAATGTCTCGATTCAACCAAGTGGTTTAATTCTTTGGTTCATCCTTTTGTTCAATCAAACAATTCATCAATTAGTTCAAGGCTTTGTTTGAACTGTTGAACCAAAACTTGGTTCAACGGTTAGTTCAAACACATGGTTCAAAGCTAAGTTCAACAAGAGGTTCAAAGCCTTGGTTCAATGGAATGGTTCAAAATTGTGGTTCAATGAAATAGTTCAACACATGGTTCATCACCAAAGTTCAAAGAGCTTCCTAAAGAAGCCTAAAGGCCATTCAAAGACTACCTGAAGGGTAAATATCCTTGCAAGAGGCTCTTCCTGACTCAAAATAGGTCATTTCTTAAGGCCTAAAAGGGCAAGTTCAATCTGAAAAAGTGCCAAACAAAAAAGCTGAAAGAGGACAAAGGAATGATGCGCCCAAAAACATCAAATTCAACATAGTGAACTAGCTGTTGATCCTTTAAACATACAGACCAGAATACATTCACAAATTTCAAGGCCAAGACCAACAGAAAGTGGGGAAGGAATAGAACAATAAACTAAATCCAGGACCCGATTTAATTAACTAGAAAATGAGGAATGATGAAGATAATATCAGATCGCTAGGTGGACATTGAAAGTTGCCAACTTTCAATAAGTGCGACTTGTTTCCCTGCATTGATAAAATCAAATGGGTAAAATGCCCCTAAGTTCCAGCGTGTCTTCTTAACAGATTCCAACACAAAATGATGTATTATTGTTCTTGATTCCTTTTTGAAGAGGCTATATAAGGGACTCTATTCTATTGCACTATGGATCTCTTTTTTGATAATTAGAACGAAACTCTGCCCAAATTGTAAGGCATTACTGAGACTTTGAGCTCAAATTGCCGATCATATTTTGTTACTGGAATAAGAAAGCAAGTGTTTTTTTAGACTTTGTGTTGTAATATCTTTGTTGTTGAGGAAACTATTCTTATGTCTTTTTCTTCAATATATCTTCTATTCATTTAATTTAATAAGCAGAATTAGTGACAACAGTCAAGAAGATGTCCTAAAGAGTCAACTATGGAGAGACTTTGTGCCCCCATAATTGCCTTTAGTGTGTTTTCTTTTCATTTCTATGTAAAGGACCTTGGGGTGACTTTGTGCATTCATTGTCCTTCGTATCTTACTCTTGAGCAGTCCAGGTGAAGACTTTGTGCTGCATCTTGATTTGCTAGTTATTACATCCTTTGTTACATTTTTTTGTTATTACCAGGAGTATTCTTGTGGTTTGCTAAATATTACTTCTGAAAGAAGAGGAGTGATGTCTGTCATTTCCCTTGAGTTTTTCCTTTGATCTACACGCATCATCTCTAAAAAAAGAGAGATGGATGGTTTGTCCTACCTCTAAGTATTATTTTATGTTTATATATATATATATATATATATATATATATATATATATATATATAAGGAACCTCCCCTTGATGAGAGGAGAGATTAGTCCCCTTCTAATGTGGTAAACCTACACATTTGGAAAACTAATCTTCCTACTTTGGTTGATCAAACCTATTTTGTTTATCAGTACGTTGATTGACAAAATATTCAACCAACAATATGAACTCAAACCAAATTGTATTTATTGTTCTAAAGAGAAGTATAATGTCAAAACTAGCAGGGATTCACTATACATGGGGTCGTATTATCTTACAAGGGCTAAAATGATATCTACTTATAGAACTTTAGAGAGAGGAGAAAATGAATAAGTTAGAGAGTCACTAGAACACATATCTAGGCATGAGAAATAGTTACATTAAAAGGACAACTAAGTGTGAAACAGACCATGAATGCCTCTTAAAATAATTATCCATATAAATCATGACAAACTCTCAAAAATAGTGTAGACATTATTTATCTAGCTTTCATGAATCTATTTTCATCATGGATCATTTATCAAGCACTTAAAACTAGGATAAGGGAGTTGACACATATGTTATGTCAGTCATAGATGTTCTCCAAGCTACTAACTATCTTCTAAACACTTGTATTTTCCATCTACAGTCATTCATTACCTTCCTAGACCTCATTTTTTATATTTGGTAGTCACTGTTCATCTTGGACCTCAGCTAGAATTTCATGGCAACATATGAGTTCAAAGATATTTCTCTACTATTAAATGATTAATCCTACATAGTTGTCTAATTGGCACTCTCTTGCCATATTGGTCATTCCATTCTAAATTATGTTTTCAATACTTGCTTATTTTGGTCAAAAATGGTTCTTGGTTTGACTCTCATTGAAAGTCTCAAGTTCAACTTTGTTTTAATTGGCTATCGGTATACAACTCATCTTGTTGACAATTTGACCTATGCTCACTATGTTGATCTTGATCTATACAATCAAGCACTAGCCATCGATCTTACCCCTTGACTTGGCAACTTTGTCCAAGATTACACTACATGGCATCCATGTATTTGATTTTAGGATCCATAATCAATTTTCCAACCCCACACACTTACACCATGTGTCAATTACTCAAGCTTCTTGACTATTTGACTCATCTCACATTGTTGGATTAAGATGTATGATCAAACAAGGACCATTAGATCTACTATGACCCACTATTTGAAATCTAATGGATACTTCACAAGCTTAAATTTGACATCCATGATCCTATCAAAATATGTTTGCACAACTATCATTGACATTCACATGACCATTAAATTTAATCTCGAAATGATTTATTCTGCTTGAGCTTAAACTTGATGGTAGTGTGAATGTCTTACTATGCAGGTTCAACTTTAGAAGCTTGTAACTTGACCCAGAAAGCTAACATGGGCATGAAAATTTTAGAGGATGATCCTAACATGAAGAAATATAATTGTGCATAACTTTCTAGCTTATGAGGGCTTCTTGAACAAGATAAAAATTACACAAAATAGCTAGTTCATTCATTTTTGGATGACATCCTAGATGGCCTAGCTCCTTAGACTTGGTAAGCTAAACTCTTAAGGCTTAGATATCAAGATAAAAGGGTCATCAAGATATGAAACTTATAGAGCATGATCTTGGAACTAAGGACATAGATCATGCATGGTTCAATGATCATGTAAGGATTTCTAGGCATATTTAAAAAATGCACAAGCAAGTTGTTCCAGTCTGGTTTTCATGTGATGTCCTGATGATGGTCTAGCTTCACAAAGATTGTTCTTAAACTTTTATATCTTTTAATTATTTTTTGAGGTAATGTGGACTTGTACCTAATATTTAATTGCATTCATCACCATGGAGCCCTGTTTGGATCCTTGAAAACCTGCCAATTGCATATATGGCTCTAAAATTACCATGAAGACACCAAATGACATAAGGACTAAGTTAAACTATGGCCAAAGCCAAAATGGCATATGAAATGGCATCAAATGAACTAAAATCATACCCTATTACATTACAAAAATCCCTTCTATGAGATCTTAACTATAGGGGGTTAACCCATTTTGACTTGTAAAAATGGTCAACATTCTTGGTGATTTCCCAAGGGTGGTATACTTGTTATGCCATGACCAGTTAACTGCCTGATCTTGTCCATTGGGTTATGGAATCACTTGTACATAGGTTTGACACATGAATTGCCTTTTAAAACACATAAGAATAGGAAATAATAAGGTCAAAACACAAAGCATAAATAAACATATGTTCAACTGGAACATTTAGGGAACATAACACACACAATAAAAACAAAACACACACTTAATCTACTATTTATAAAACTGAATTTTACCACTCAATAGCAAGGCTTCAAATGTATCCCATTCATAGGGATAGGCAACTCTTCTCCATTCATCCTTGCTAACTAAAAAGAGTTAGTGTTTTTTCACTTGATGATGACATATGGTCCACTCCATAGGGTATCAAATTTGGTGTGTCACCTTGGTTTTGCTCTATCTTCATCCCATTTCAATACTATTTTACATTCTTGAAATGATCTTAGAGTTGCCTTCTTGTTAAAATACCTCTTCATCAACACTTGGTGATGCTCCATATATTGATGAGATTTATCCCTAATCTCTTGTAACTCCATTAATTATGTCAATCTCACATCCATTAGAGTGTTATCAAGCAACTCTAGTTGATGCGCTAATTCTAAAGTAGGCATATCTTGTGATATAGACAACCTAGATTCCCTTCCATAGACAAGCACAAAAGGAGAATTTGTTGTTGACCTCTTGGGAGTTATCTTTTTAGCCCATAAGGCTTACTTCAATTTCATGTACCAATCCCTTTGATTATGCTCCAAGGCTATTTTAATGATTCTGATCAAATTCTTGTTACTAGATTCAGCCAACCCATTACCTTAAGGGTAATAGTTAGATTAAGTACTCAATAATATGCCATTCCTATTTACCCAATCAGTTGTCTTAGCACCCATAAAAGAAAGAGCATTATCTGAAATAATAGTAGGAGTGCCAAACCTTGTTATGATGCTCTCATAGAAGTCCAAGATAGAATTTTCATTAGCTTCTTTCAATGTTACTACCTTAACCCATCTTGTAAAATAGTTAGTTGTTTTGAGTATCCATTTATGACCATTAATTGATGGGGAGTTTATCATACCAATAAAATCAAGACCCTATTACATGAAAGGTTGATCTACTTGGATAGGATTCAAAGGAAGAAATACAAGCTTATATTTTCCTATAAAGAAAGCACATTATCTGCACCTTCTCACCCAAGCATGAAAATCCTTGAAGAGGCTAGGCCAATAGTAGCCTACCCTCATGATCTTGGTAGTTGTGTTTCTTAGAGAGAAATGACCTCCTATTTTCTCATCATGGAACTCAAGCAAAACTCCAAACTAATCATTATCAATACATCTCAATAGCACACCAGTAACATCTCTTCTAAATAGCTGTAGACACCAAAATAGTGTCAACCCCCCTTGGTCCCTTTCTAACTTTCACATGCCTAACCTATACTTTATTAATTTAAAATTCTTATTTTAAATTAATCATCCCCTTTAGACACCTCACCTTGGATTCCTCGCCCTTAGACCATTTATCACTCTATGACTAATCATAATTACCTAAGACCTATTTCAACTCTCCCACTAACTCTCGCACCCATTAAATCCATCTTTGGACTGTTCAACAACAACAATGGAACTTGGTAGATGGAATAATGATAAAAAGGCTAAAAATAACCTTTTTACCCATTCTCTAGCCACCGACATTGGTCAACTGTCGGCTGACGTTGGCGGTATCGCTGACGTCTGTTGCTTAAAACTAAATTCTAACCTTGGCTGGCCCCTCGAATGCAAATTCTCTTACTCTCGAGATCTGAATTCTCTTGCTCCTCGACTCCTTGCATATCAAAGGCAAGCTTTAGGATGAGGCATCAACATTATATCATCACTCTCCAGGCTAAGAAACTCTGCAAAATTCACTCCACACCAGATTGAAATGTTGCATGAGGTCTCCTACATCAGCCATAACGGAACAAGTCTTCTACACTTCTGGTTCTCCACTAAGAGCTAAGTATTCTTCTGGTTTATATTTTAGTATTTTTAAAATGCATTGGTAATTATTCCATTAGCTATTTCTGAGTATTTTTGAGACCAAATCCGACTTTCTTCTTGGAGAGGCTGAAAAGCCTTCCTTTTATCCTGACCCATTTTGACAACTTGTCCCCTACCTTTGTCCTCCTAAGACTCTATCCATTGTACTGCATCCTTTCACAACCCTTTTGAATCTCCCAGGGCATTTTGTTGACCACAGACATAACTTGAAACCTGTCCAAGGCCCATTACCCCTACTGACATCGACATCAAGGCCCATTTCCCCTATCGACGTCGACAGCCTAACCGATGTCAGCAACATTAACCAACCAACAACGGTAGACTAACCGGCGTCGGTGACTGTGGGAGACTTATAGCAGAATATAGGTACACATTGTATACTTTCTATTTCTTATTCTTTCATTATTTCTCTTTATCTGACATTCTTTTTATCAACTAGTGGATTGTCATCCCTCGAGGAAGTCTTTGCACTTCTAGGACCGAGCCTTGCTTGGCAGTCCACCATATATCTATCTAACATTTTCTTTGTTTAAGTCTTTCTTATCTACAAGTGTCATCCTCCATATCCAAAGAGGAGCTCCTACAATGTCTGGATATGGTGCACAACTTAATCCGGGTATCATCTAACCCCTGACCATTATCTTTAGTTTCTTCCTTCTTTTGAATGTAAAAAGCAAAAAAATGAGTAGAAACAATAGCACACCATTCACAAGTAAAAGGGAATAGATTAAAACCTAAAATATATCCTTTGTGACCTACTCATAACATTAATATATTCACCATTCTAAAGGAATATGATCAAATCTTGTGTCTAACTTTATGAAAGAAAAGAACCAGCTGATTGGGGATAATCATGATTGATTAGAGCCTCTTCTTTTGGTTCATGAAGATCTGAATCCAAATTCTCAAAAAGGCCTCTACCCCTTATCATCTTTGTCAACTTGATATTAACATCATATTTTATTACTTTGGTGATCCACCTTTCCATCCTTTCACTAAGATATTTGTTCAAGATAAATTCTTTGGTACTAGGATGAGAAACCATAACATGAATCCTATTATTTGAAACCATATGTTTGAACTTATTTAGTCCCCTTACAATAATTACTTATTTCTCTACAAAGGTTTACTTGAATTTATAATCTTCTAAACCTTGACTAAAGAATGCAATTGGTTGCTCCACACCCTCATCATTATTTTGCATCAACATATATGATATAGTATCAAGGTTATCAAATGAATAAAACATGAATTCTTTAGTAAAATTAAGATTCAAAATATTAATATCTTCCACAACTACTCTCTTAATGGCTTAAAAAAAAATTGTACCTTCCTTAGTCCAAGAAAAGACCTAATTCTTTCTAAGCATGGTTATGATAGGTTTCACAAAAGATTCAAACCTAGGTATGAACCTCCTTACAAAATTTATCTTTCCTAATAAACTTTGGAGAAATTTATTATGCAAGTTAAATGATAGGTCATGAATATCCTCTATCCTTTTAGGATCAATATCCAAACCATCTTTGGAAATAATGTGTCCCGAGAGCTTACCTTCATGGACAAAAAAGATGCACTTCTTTGGATTAAGAGATACTCCATACTATCTGCATCTTTCAGATATTTGTCTCAAGTGTTGCATATGTTTATTAGAATCTTTATAAAACACTATTATGTCATCTATATAAACCAATATCATCTCATTGATCAAACCTTTGAAGGCCATGTCCATTGTTATTTGAAATGTAGCACTAGCATTTGACAAACCAAATAACATCTTACTATAATCAAAAGTACCTCATTTAGTGGTAAATATTATCTTAAAATGATCATCTTCATTCATAAGAATCTTATAACTTGATTATCCATCTACAAGAGAGAAACATTAAGAACCTAAAACAATCTACAAAATCTGTTGTATTGAGGGTAAAGGATAGGGATCTTAGAGTGATACCCTATTAAGATCCCTAAATCCCACACAAAGTCTTATCTCCCCATTATTCTTTATAATAGGAACAATATTATCTACCCATGTTGAATGTTTGATGGGGAATATTATTTCATATTCAAGGATTTTAGTGAGCTATAACCTCATGAGTTGCTCAACCTTGGGATTAATGGGTCTTTATTTTTGTCTGACCGGTTTAACTCTAGGTTCTAACTCAATAGTATGGTGTGTTAGTATAGGATCAAATCCTCTTAGGTCCTTATATTCCTAGGCAAAAATATCATGAAACTCTTTACATAACTCCATGAATTTTTACTTATCTAAAGTATAATATACCTTGCCTAGTTTGAGGAGTTTGTCCTTAACAATCAAGACCTTTTCATAATTCTCTTGTTTTGTAGATATACTAACTTTCTCTTTATTTTTTTTATAATTATTTTTTAATATACTTTCTAATGTCACCAAACCCTTAGTTATCTTTTTGGTTCTTAGCTACACAATCTAATCACCTAATTGCTCTTAGAGTCTCCTTTGATTCCTTGAGGATAACTTAGCTTCATTTTTCAAGAAGCATGTAATTGTTTGTCACTATCAAACACTTTCCAAGACACTTCATTATCAGGTGAAAAAGGTCTAATAATTATCTTAATGTGATATTACTTCCCTTCTTATTTTATGGTAGTTAGAGTATCAAATTGAGCTCCAATGGTAGCTAGTCTGTCAACATGATTATTGTTCTCCCTTGGGACTGATTATATGTTGAATGCATTGAAGTATTCAATCAAATACCATAACCTATGATTATATGACTTGAGAAAAGGGTTTTTGGTAGCAAACACATTCCTCACCTAATGCATAACTAATTAACTATCTCCATATACTTGCAAGTTCTTGATTCCTTTTGTCCTTGCCCATTGAAGGCCATGAATCAAACCTTAATACTCTACCACATTATAAGTATAACTTAAATGGAATATATATGAAGCATAATATTTTTTTTTGGATGGGGAGACCAACATAACACCAGCTCTTGCACTGATTTTACTTCTTAGACCATCAAAAACAATTTTTCACATCTCATATTCTTTACCCTCTTCTTTAGAAAGTAGAGGTGGTGATATTCCTTATTCATGTATAAAATATACTCTTATATCATTTTCCTCCATGAGAGAATAAGAATAATGCTCATAAGTGTTAGTACCATATTCATCAAGGAAAAAATTTACAATGCCTTCAATCTTAGAGGAAGTGCCATCATCTACAATATAATCCTTTTCTTCATGAACAACATAATTCAAATTAGAACTTGTCTCAATGTAAGGTTCAATATGAACCTTACAAGAGGTTGTGTCCTAATTTTCACCTTTTCCCCATACCTTTTTCTAAAGGCCAAGAATGATTAGTCAACTGAGAGGTAGCCACCTATCTTGGATGTGAAGTCCATTGATAGGCAAATTACAAAGTGGGTTGGGAGATCAACAACAACTTGTCTTGCAAGATGGGGAAACTAGGACAATCATGAAAGAAATATTTCAAGTTCTTAATCAACCCACTATCTTGGTAGGTGTACCATCTAATTAAAGGAACCCTTTTCTATATGGCTCATATTTTAGGCCTAGCTTGTTAGCCATAACTTTGGGCATGATAGAAGTTGAATCTCTACTATCAACTATGCAGTTATCGACCAGCTTGTCACCCACTATGAGAGTGATATAGAATGAAGGATGTTCCTAAGCTCTAGTGGATTTTTCATCAATGGTATTAGGGACACTTATAAGGATAATATGACTTTGAAATTGATTTGAAGGAGGGACACTAGTAAGGATAGTAGCTAACTATTTTTGTAAGAGCTCTTTCTGACCAAACATATGCAAAAAATCCCAAAGGGAAATGGATTTTTTAGTAATCTTAAATGAATATATAATTATTAAATAATCCATACCTAATTTATCTTGAATTCTTGGAGGAAATGAAGTGATCAAAACCTAAGGAGTTGGGGTGTCTTGAAAATTCCTTCCAACATTCTAGTTTGGAAGATATGTAGAGTTGTTTGAGGCTACTGCACCTATAACCATATCTTATTTATTTGTATGAGGATTGAATGAGCCATTATGAACATTATTATAACCACCTAAATCCTTTCTCTTGGCTCTAGTGTTATATTCAATTGAGATTCTTTGGTTAAACATAAAAGTGTCCTCAAATAGGAATTCGTTGAAGATCTCTTTTGGAGGTTATTCACCTTCACTTGTCTACATCATCACTTCATCTTCAGTTGATAAGAGGTGAGTAACCTCTCATTTTAAAAAAATATCCTACTCTCTACCTTCATTATCATCCATAAACTGGCCTTGCTACCAATTCTCACCTTGCACTAAGTTGTGCATAGGTACCATTTCCCTTGCATTGGTAGTAGAGTTAGGATTGTATGCATTAGCAGGACTATTGGGATTAGGCTACCATTGGCCTCTTCCTCTTCCATATTACTGACCATATTTTTGTTGATAAGGGTATGAATTTTTATGGACACCCTTTTACATTTTATCTTAAGCTCATCTTTTAAGGCTTAAATTATTGCATATGGATCTATGACATTTTTTGCCTTCTTAATAGTAGACTTAGGCTTGGTATTAGCATTAAGAAGTTGGGATACATCTACAATATTAGAAAAAATATGAGACAATAGAGGCATAAAAACTTTAGGTGGAAATATTCTAGCTTGGATGAGATTATTTTCAGCTCTAATAATAATTTCATAGGCTTTAGGTAGAGTCTAACCACCCATAGATTGAAGCATGACAACAATTTTAGTGTTGTTACCTTCAAATATGTTAGAAACACAAATTTGGGAGGTGGCCTCATAGGAGGAGGCAGTCTATTCCAATTCTTTTGGAATCTATCATGAAAATCATGCATTTTTTATTTGGGTCCCCTTTTGATTGCATTAAGTTGGTGTATGAGAGAGGCATGACCACTCTCATTTCCAAATATTACATTCAAAAACACTCCAAATTCATCCCATGATGTGATACATCTACCTTCTAGAGTCTTATACCTATCAAGAGCCTTCCCCCTAACGGACATGGCAAGAAGTTTAATATCAATATTCTCCTGAGTGATATTTTAGAAGCTATAAAAGTTGGAGACATCTCTAATGTGCTCACTAGGTGTAACATGACTCTCACCATTGAATAGGGGCACACCTTTTATGGAATTTAGAGGAATGGCATCATATTCTTGAAGGGGAATAATATTTTATATATTGAAAGTAGGGAAAGCATGAGTTCTAGCCATTTTTTCTTTAAAATCTTCATTATCTTCAATTTCCTCAACCTCTTCCTCTCTATTAAAATCTATTGGTTCTCTAAAGGATAGATTAGGCTGAGGATATTGAACTTTAAGGGGAATTTCAGTCTTAAAAAGTGGGTCAATAGGATTGAGGACTCTTCTAGAGGATGACCAAGTGAGAACCATGAATCATGAGAGTAGTTTTATAATAGGACAATGGCCTCGAACTAGATTTACTTTGATTGAGTTACAAAATGTTGAGTAGCACACCAATTTTTAGTTGATGTTGTCAAAACCATCATTCACTTTGACAAACTATATTGAAGATAATAGTCCCACCAGGCATGTCAGAACTATTATCACCAAATATTTTACCCTAGATGAGGGTTTTCAAGCCTCTTCCAGATTTGGGCAACATGGGAGCACTTTTAGGTATGTGGGTATACCTATAGTGGAAGTGAGCTTCTAGATTTAAGGGTTAGCTCCCTGAATGTATCTTGAAATGCTCTTATCTATGCTAACTAATTAATTATGGGAAAAGGGTTAGAGATTTAAATAATTGAACCTACTCTAAAGGAAAAGGATGTACCAATATGTTTTCCATAAGACTATCATATTATATCATAAAGAGATAAGGCATACAACATAAGTCTTAAGAGTCTTAGAATGCACTAGCATTAGTGTTCCAATATGAAGGTGACATACATGAAGACTATCCAAGGTAAGTAAAACCATAGATTAGTTATAGATACTAAGGCTCATTGTACACTTAAGGATAGATCCATACACTTAATAGCACTTCATCTGACCTATTAGGCTAGAATAACTTGCATAAAACATGGAAGGACTGAGAGAAAGCAAGGATAGATGAATATCTCTTGACCATTCACTATATATCTCTTTAAATACTTTTAAAAGCTAATATATGAACTCAAACTAGATTGAATTTATTTTTCTAAGGCAAAGTATAATGTCAAAACTAGTAAGGATTTGTCATACATGGGGTGGTATTATCTTACATGGGCCAAAATGATAGATACTTATAGAACTTCAAAGAGAGGAAAAAAGAAAGAATTTCAAGAGTCACTAGAACACATATCCAAGCATGAGAACCAATTATGTTGCAGGTGTAACTAAGTGTGAAATGGACCATGGATGCCTCTTAAGACAATTTTCCATATAAATCATGACAAACTCTCTAAAATAGTGTAGAGATTTTTCAACTAGCTTTCATGAAACTATTTTCATTATGGATCATTTCTTGGGCACTTGAAATTAGGCCAGGAGAGTTGACACATATGTTATGATAGTCATAGACATTTTCCAAGCTACTAAATATCTTTTAGACACCTATATTCATCATATATAGTCATTCATTACCTTTTTAGACCTCATTTTTTACATCTAGTAGTCACTGTTCACCTCAAACCTTGATTGGGATCTCATGGTGGCATATGAGTTTGAAGAGATAACTTTGATATTGATTTATTGATCATACATAGTTATCTAGGTGGCACTCTCTTTCCATATTACTAATTCCATTATAAATTATGTCTATAATACTTTATTATTTTGGTCAAAAATAGCTCTTGGTTTGACTTCCATCAGAATTCCTAGGCTCACCTTTGTTTTAATTGGTCATCAATATACAACTCAACTTGTTGACATTTTGACCTATGATCACTCCATTGATCTTGATTTGTATGATCAAGTGTCAGCCATCAATCTTGCCCATTGACTTGTCAACTTTTTCCAAGCTTACACCATGTGGTAGCCTCATGTTTTAATTTTAGGATATGTTGTCAGTCTACCATCCCCACATTCTTACACCACATGTCAATCTCTCAAGATCCTTGACTATTTGACTCATCTCACACCATTAGATCAACATGCATGATTGAAAAAGGACCATTAGATCTAATGCCCACTATTTGAAATCCAAAGACTACTTCACAAGCTTAAATTTAATGTACGTACTCCCATAAAAATACATTCATATGATTGTCATTGATGTTCATGAGACAATCAAATTAAAGCTCAAAATGACTTTTTTTCTTGAGCTTAAACTTGATGTTAGCATGAATGTCTTACCTTGTAGGTTCAACTTTAGAAGCTTGTAACTTGAGCCAGAAAGCTCGTGTGGGCATGAAAATTTTAGAGTATTACCTTAGCATGTAGAACTATAATTGTGCATGATCCAATAGCTTGTAGGGCTTCCTAAGTAAGATAAAAATTTCACAAAATATTTGCTTTGTTCATTTCTAGATGACATTTGGATGACCTAGCTCCTTAAACTCAGCAAGTTAAACTTTGAAGGCTTAGATCTAGAGATAAAAGGCTCATCAAGATATGAAACTTTTATATCATGATCTTAACAATAAGGACATAGATTGTGCATGGTCTGATGGTCACACAAAGATTTTTGGACATATTTAAAAAATGCACAAGTAATCTATTCCATTCTAATTTCCATGTGACACGATGACAATTTAATTTCACAAATATTATTCTTGAAATTTTGCAACTCTGAATGATTTTTTGAGGCATATGTAGACTTATCCTTGATATTGAATTGCATTGATCACCATGAAGACCTATTTGGATCCTTGAAAACCTTATACTTGCATATATGGCTCTAAAATGACCACTACGGCATCAAATGACATAAAGACTAAGCTAAACTATGACCAAAGCTAGAATGGCATATGAAATGGAATTAAATGAACTACAATCATACCTTATAACATTACAAAAATCCCCTATATGAGATTTTGACTATAGGGGGTTGACCTATTATAAAAATGGTCAACAGGGCCTTTCCTCTTCTTTTGTCCTCTATCTAGGACCTCTTCTTATCTTTCTTGACACTCTCTTGGAGTCTTATTTATTCTCTCTCTCTTGGAGATCCAAGGCTCCCTCTACTTTTCCTTCACTAGTCTTCTCTTAAATATATTCAAGTCCTCTTCATAGGACTTTGGGTCTATTGTTCTTATCTTTATCAATATTGTACTCATCTATTCTAACCTCAATAGATTAGACTTGTAACTTTCTTCTCCCATAATACCCTACAAGGTGTCATCTCAAGTATTCCTCATAGCATGCTTCATCAATTTCAAATAGAGAAGTTTCAAATAACTCAAAACAAAAATCAAACCAAACTTACCTTGATATGATACCAAATGATGCAAATATAAGGGGGGAGAAGTTTTAAAAACATCATTGTCTAGCTTTGGTTTTGAAAAATATCTCATTTGCATATGTTATGCTTGTCTTGAATCCTCTAATCCAATCAAGTTTCTTTCTCTTGGATCACCAAACATGAAATATTTTTACTCCCAATGTCTATATTGACCTTCAATACCTCCAATCACCCTAATTCAACTCATCTCATCTCATTTCATCATTTATCTTTCACTATTTCTCTTAGAACTCTCCCTTCTTGTTATTAAGCCTACTAGCCCTATTTCTAGGTAAGTCTCCTTATTGGGAGAAATTTAAAACCTTATAAATAAATTAATTACAATTTAAAAGACCCTTTTGGTCCATCAAACTCATACATCTCCCTCTTGACACAACTCCTTAGGCTTCACTTACTTCTTTCACAACACTTCTCAATTAGCCCTCCTAAGATAGAAAGCTCCTTGGTTTGGGAAAAATATAAACTTTCAAAACCAACTCAATACATTTTAGGATACCAATTTGGCTTCCCAAATTTAATAAATCCTTTTTTACCCTTATTTATAAGACAAATTTGCTTTTCCTCCACTACCCTTAATCCATTAGGCCTTTCTTGGACCTAATACTAGGACACAGTCCTAAAATCTATACTTTATCATACTAGATAACCCTAGTTATTTCATTGTCTCTAAGAACACATTAAAACAAGTTAGATTACCAATTTTTAGAATTTTCTTAGGGTTCAATCTCCTTGAAATTTCAAAACCCTAATTTAGGGCCTACTTATCCCTATGTAGACCCAAAAGGATAAATACTTGAATTATGATAACCACAAGGACTTTCATTGATCTGTGAAAGATACTATAATTCTGTCTCAACCCTACATAACTCATATAATCATTGTAAATCCTTATTTTATCTTCTGTTTAAGTTATCTAACTCATTTTATGGTTGATTGTGTAGGACATAACATGTTTATATAGGTCTATAATGGAATTGGTATAACAAAATAAGATTCTAATCAAAGTAAATGTGTAATGAACCTTCTAAATATAAAATGGGCACTTACCAAATCCTCAAAACAATTTAAAGAGGTGTTTCCACTATCACCTCATTCACAAAACCACTTGCACGATCGGCTAATAATGGACAAACCAAAAAATAAGGTCTGTATGAACCAATCATCCAAAAACTAGAGGTTTCCTTATTTTTTTAAAAAATTGTGTCCTATAAAACATTTAAAAACTTATCTAATAAATTATCCTTACAATTCCTTAGGAGTATACTCTCCTTATTTGATCTCTGACTATGTGAATGGGATTATACTTATACCAATAGGGTACTTTCAGAATGACTATAACAAAATTTCAACACCTATTTGCCTTCAAGGTTTTGTCTCTCCTTATAAATTTTCACCCAAAACCTTATCCCTTATTTTTTTACATCAATAACTTGTTAATAAAATGATCATCCCTCTCTCCAGATATGTGTCCTTTCCACAATATACTAAAATAGGGTGTGCATTTTATGTGCATAGGGCTTATTGGACTATGCATTCAGTTTCATCTCCTCATTGAATTAAAAACAAGTACCACTACAATCAATCAGGATAAGCCTCCATGCACCAATCCTCAACTCAACATACTTTTGGTCTATAGTCAAGACACACAGATTTGTCTTCATATTTGGACTATGATAGATGTCTATGGTCTATTACTAACCTGCAAGTTCCACAAATCTTACATAATGATGGCCTTAAATCCTTTAAAAACCTTGTTTTATTCATAAAAACATAATACTATTCAAAATATATAAACACATAGAAACCTTCATTTCCTTATTCATATTAATTATCAAAACCTTACAACTTTTGTCCTTCATAGGACTGTGCTACCTTTATTGATGATTTTTTACTAATTATTATACATTGATCCCTCTTTCTTCTTTTATATCTCTCTCTCACCTCTCTATTCCATCAAACTCCTACAAATTATTTTTACTCACTAGCTTCAATGTAAGTTTTAGTTGGTGGTTACATCAATTTGGTTATCATAACCAACTTCAATGTACAAGAGTGGTTCACATTAGTTTATGTGACTTGACTTAAGGACTAAACTTTAAATTCATTAAATCCTCCTTATGTATTTAATATACTCTTAAACTAACTTTTCTCACCTAACCATTCCAAACCATGCACATGACCCTCTTATCTTTTGTTATAATATTTGAATATTCAAATTCCTAGTTTTGGAGGGCAAACTCCTAGTAGTTTTATGACACACCTTGATGAATCCAAATGGACTCTAAAGACACAAATATACCTAAGAATAACCCTCACACACATTGACATCAAAATTTGACCAACTTTGACCTCTTATTAAAAAAAACAAAAAAATTATGTTTCCTAGCTTGGTGATCCTACATCAGCTCATTAGAATTGATGTCAAAGCCATTGAGTGTCACTATACTTGAATGTATATCATATGTAATAAAAATATGGAACCACACAATAGGTTATTTATAATTAATTTTAAGGTCATTGAGTATCACTAGACAAGATTTTACATTACCTATAATAGAACTATTGACGCAAAAGATTGCACCCTTGGCAGGAGGCCAAGCTCCTGCCTTCTTCACGCAACAATGGAAACTCCCCTCTCACCTGTGGGACTGATGAAGCTAGAGAGGAGAGCCTCTAGATGAGGGCTAGCTTCCTCTGATGTATCATTTAGGCCCTAGTTTCTCCTACTGCTAACAAACAAAATGTAAAAGGGGGGGATGAAAAGGGAGAGAGAGATGCTAAAAAATAGAACCTAACCTAAAAAGGGAAAAGGGTGATACACCAGAAAAAGTTGACCCACTCAAGCCCAAACATACACTTTTCATCGAGAACTAGCTCCCATACACTTCATCTATCATGAGAAAACCTTTTGCATAAGTGGGTCAGGGGTCCATGGAGATACAGGGAGGAAATAAATACTAGAGGCATTTTAAGACACACTGAAGCAGCCTATCCACTTCACCTATACTCCTCTAGGGACACTTCTGACAGACCTGTGAAAGGAAAACTCAAAAATGCACCAGACGTGCTAAAATAATTCTGCAAAAGCATTAAGAAAATGACTTAACATAGAATCAAATACATAGACACATACTAAAGATGCAAAAACTCAGAATGGAGGTAAAAATGTTGAGTTTTGATTCAAGGTAAAATTTTGGCAGAGCTTTGCCTTACAAGCCTGAGAAATTTTTGGACAGAGTTTTGCCTTAAGGCTGAGAGCAGATTCCTTCTCAAAAGAGAATTTTACAATATATAAGAAGAGGAAGAGAACATTAGAATTTTTGAGGAAATATTTTGGCGCTCTTCTCTGCAAGTGGCCCATGTGCATTTTGAACCTTGGGAAGAGGAAAGCCACTGTTACTGATGTCATCCTTTAGAAGAGGCCTACTAGAACCATGCTATACAATCACTAAAATTGACTTTGGCATTCAAACATTAATGCAAGAGCATGGCCATGCCTCTTTCCTACAAATAGACTACAGTTTGTCCCCTCATAAATGCTAACTAGAGAAAAATAGGTCACACCACTTATCTGCAATAACTCACCTTCCCTTCACCACTTGAATGCTTTGTCCTTTCTGTGTTTGTCTTCTTCCTACTCTTTCAGCCCTTGGGGGTGATCTCTTGGCGGGTCACCACGTTCCTTGGGCTCTTTCCATGATTTGGTGCTAAGGTATTTCAAAAACAATGGCTACTTTACTTCTTTAAATTTGACATTCACGTGGCCGTCACCCAATGGCTAGTTCACTTGCTTAAATTTGATGGCTTTCAAGACGTCATCATCCTTGGCAAAAGTCATTAGGTTTTTTGTTTTGGGCCTTTTCCCTGTGGTTTTTCTTTTTCAGGATTTTTTCTCGCAAACAAAAAGTCTAGGGGAATTGGCCACTCTTTATCTTCTCTGTCAGGCTCTTTGAAACTCTCTACCCTCCGCAAGGGCTTCTAGACTTTGAACTACCCTCTGAAAGGGCTTCTAGAATTTCAATTGTGTCCTTTAGCTTTTTGGTCTTCTTCGCACTTTTAAAATCCTTTGGTTGTGGCCTTTGAACTCTAACTACCCTCCGCAAGGGCATTTAAACCTTTGGCCTTGGGGCACCCCATTGAACCAACCCATTGAACCAAAATTGGTTCAATGGTTCAATGAAGCACGCTGATGCCACTTGAACTTTGTTGATTAACCATCTGACTGAACTAAGAGCTGTTTGAACTGAGCATTGAACTAAGGCGTTGAACCGGTTTAATGGTTTAAAGACACTGACTTCTCTTATGATTTTCTTCAGACCAAAGCCCGAAGAATCCTTGTAAAACCTAGAACTCTCTAAATTGATCCTCCATGTGCCAAAAGACTAACCTACAGAGTCTATAGAAATCCAAAACTTGTAGAGTCTATAAATTTAATAGATTTATGCAAAATCAGAAAATGAAATGGCCTAAAATAGTAAGGACAAAAGGAGACCGATTTTTTGGCCTGCTGGGCAAAAAATGGTCAACAAATGGTGACTCCCAGAGGAAGCATGCCTGCTATGCTTAAAGACCAGTTGCCTTGTAGTCCATTGGGCATGGAGTTAGATGCAGCTTTGAATAAAGATTAGCAACAGCCCCAAAAGATCCAAGAATCAAACATGAAGCTCCTTATCCCACACACAAAGGGAAACACATAAGGCTAAAAAACACTACCTGTGTAAACTACACTTCGGGAAAATAGGAAAGACAACTGAAAGCAAACTAATATGTACAGCTAACTAGGAATGTTTGCCTCCCTCCTGGATCAAAGGGAAAACTTCTTAAGTCCCCTTCTTGGAAAGAAGACTTATGGTGCCAGGTAAGTAGCTGAATGAAGAAGAGAGTTAGTGACCTACTCCTCTTACCTACCACCTGAGTTGGCTTGTATCCAAGTGGATCATATTCAAACATGCTCCCAACATATGTGTACTCTGCTTGTTCTTGGAAGCTTGTTGAATGTTTGTCCCTCATACTAGTGCTCTTCACCAAGAAATTAGTGGCTACTGGCTTATCACCATTAGCCCTTTGATGTACACATTTCCTCTACAATGCGTCATGGTTTGACCCATTTCCTTCTACTTCATTGGATATCCTGTCAAACTCATCCTGTACTCCCTCTTAGCCTTCTTGAAGAAGGGTAACTATGGTCATGTTTGAAATGGAATCACAAACTAATTGCTCATCCCACAGAACATCACCTCTTTGTTTAAATCTTTCTTCTTCAAGGCTTTCCTCAAGGAAGACAGGCCTCTCCTTTTCCTCCTCCAACTCAAGCTCTTTAGCGTAGTTGTCCTCCTCATCGAAGCAACAAGGAAGTTCATCAAACAAGGGGGAAGAGAGCTCACTATGCTTTTGTTCCTCCTTGTATTGTTGGAACATCTACATGTATGCATGACCTGAGTCTTCTCCATTGCTGATGATGCCTTCACAAAAAGCCTCAACAATGATTTCTTCTTTGTTGTTGCTCATTACAGCCCATTGGAAAAATGTAGATTGAATCTTCTACTCCTCACCTGCCTCTTGCAAAATAGGTTCCTCCTTGAGAAGGGGTGAAGTGGGAAATCATGTGGAAGAGGAGGTAGTGCTTGAGCTAGAATGAAATGATTCTCCTCCTTCCACTTGGTCAACACTTCATCTATATCAGTTGTGGCCTGATATTTCTCTTATAAATGTGTAAGTGGGGTGTGTTTAGACATGGAATGTGTCATTGGGTTTGAACTGTCCATCACACACTAGCTGAGGAATCTCTCTTTAGATTCCAACTCTATAATTCTCCTAGCCAGATCTTATTAGAAGAGCTTTTCCTAGAGGTTGTCAGCATTATCATGAGCAAGAGCAGCTTCAGCTTCTTTAAGGTTTTGAGAAAAACCTTGCTTCTCTTCCTTCCTGCCCCATGATTCTACTATTTTCCCCTAATTCAGGATCTCAGAATTGGAATTTTGCTCTTGTGAATAGGTAGCAACTTTGTTTTCTCCAAGGTCCTGGGGCTCCTCCGTAAGGTCTAAAAATTTTATCTCTCTTTCACAAAGCAAACTCATCCTAGCCTCTAAATCTTCAATTTGCTTGGCTAGATTGTCCTAAAAGAGTCTTTCTTGGAGGTCACCAGCATCATCCTCTTCAAAGCTCTGGGCTAGTTCTTGGCATTCCTTCCTCCAACTTAGAATCTGCATATCATGCTAAAATTTTTGTGGAGGTTGAGGAATGCTAGGAAGAGATTGTTGATGCACCAAAAGAGTCTCTAGAAGGGGAATGTGCTGGCTCATGGTATTCCCCCCAATGGAAGATTCAAAATATAAGGAATTGAGAAGATTGATCTCCATGGGGGTTGTTCTGATGCCCTTTGATGTTGGAAAGCCAAGCACACGAGATTGAGAGCAAAGGCATCAGATGAGCTAGAGTGAGCAAGTGTTATCTAGTAAAAAGGATTTAGTGCAAAAGAGGGGGCTTTCTTTAGGATAGGAGAGGGTGTGCAAGGCTGAATACCTTGGATAAATGGATTTATCCATTTTGCTACCTCCTCCTCCATGGATTTCAAGGCCTGAGCTTGCCTAAATAAACACTCTTCTTTATACATTAGCTCCTACTGATATCTGTATTGCTCCTCTAGTCTGTCAATCTCCATTGTCTACTTCTCAAACTCTAGGGCCATTTCCCTTGTCATTGAAGGCTAACTAGGAGAGCTACTTGAGGCAATTCTCTAAAAATCTTGAGCTTGATCATAGTCATATGGAGAAAAACAAGACCCATGATTTTGTGCAAAGGAATTATACATACAAAAATGTGATTTATGATGGCACCAAGCTACTTAACTAGTTGATTCAACTCAGATTCGCCATTGGTGTTGATGTAAAATCCTCCAAAGGTTGGTCGGTTAAAGAACACACCAAAAATTCTTCAACTCTTTAGACACAACTCATCCTAGTTGGTCCCACCAAGCATGCCAGAAACTGTTGACACAGAAGATTGCACCCTTGGTAGGAGGCCAAGCTCCTACCTTCTTCACACAATAATGGAAACTCCCCTCTCACCTGTGGGACTAGCAAAGCTAGAGGGGAGAGTCTCTAGATGAGGGCTAGCTCCCTCTGATGTATCTTTTAGGCCCTGGTTTCTCCTACTGCTAACAAACAAAATGTAAAAGGGGGGATGAAAAGGGAGAGAGAGATGTTGAAAAATAGAACCTAACCTAAAAAGGGAAAAGGGTGATACACCAAAAAAAAGTGACCCACTCAGGCCTAAACATACACTTTTCACCGAGAACCAGCTCCCATACACTTCATCTGTCATGAGAAAACCTTCTGCATAAGTGGGTCAGGGGTCCATGGAGATATAGGGAGGAAATAACTACTAGAGGTGTTCTGAGACATGATGCAGTAGCCTATCCACTTCACCTATACTCCTCTAGGGACACTTTTGATAGACCTATGAAAGGAAAACTCAAAAATGCACAAGACATGCTGAAATCATTTTGCAAAAGCATTAATAAAATTACTTAACACAGAATCAAATGCATAGACACATACTAAAGATACAAAAACTTAGAATGGAGGTAAAAATGTTGAGTTCTGATTCAAGGTAAATTTCTGGCAGAGCTCTACCTTACAATCTCGAGAGATTTTTGGGCAGAGTTTTGCCTTAAGGCTGAGAGTGGATTCCTTCTCAAAAGAGAAGTTTACAATATATAGGAAGAGGAATAGAACATTGGCATTTTTGAGGAAAGATTTTGGTACTCTTCTCTACAAGTGGCCCATGTGCATTCTAAACCTTGGGAAGAGGAAAGCCACTGTTACCAATGTCATCCTTCAGAAGAGGCCTACTGGAACCATGCTATACAATTGCCAAAATTGACTTTGGCATTCAAACGTTAATGCAAGAGCATGGCCACACCTCTTTCCTGCAAACAAACTATAGTTTGTCCCCTCATAAATGCCAACTAGAGAAAAATTGGTCACACCGCTCATCTGCAATAACTCACCTTCCCTTCCCACTTGAATGCTTTGTCCTTTTTGCATTTGTCTTCTTCTTACTCTTTCAGCCCTTGGGGGTGATCTCTTGGTGGGTCGTTTCATTCCTTGGGCTCTTTCCATGATTTGGTGCTAAGGTAGTTCAAAAACAATGGCTACTTTACTGCTTTAAATTTGACATTCACGTGGCCATCACCCAATGGCTAGTTCACTTGCTTAAATTTGATGGCTTTCAGGATGTCATCGTCCTTGGTAAAAGTCATCAGGTTTTTTGTTTTGGGCCTTTTCCCCATAGTTTTTCTATTTTGGGCTTTTTCCTGTAGACAAAAAGCCTATGGGAATTGGCCACTCTTTGTCTTCTCTGTCGGGCTCTTTGAAACTCTCTTTGCCCTCTGTAAGGGCTTTTGGACTTTGAATTACCCTCCGAAAGGGCTTCTGGACTTTCGGTTGTGTCCTTCAGCTTTTTGGTCTTCTTCATGCTTTGAAAATCCTTTGGTTGTGGCCTTTGAACTCTAACTACCCTCCACAAGGACATTTGAACCTTTGGCCTTGGGGCACCCCGTTGAACCAACCCATTGAACCAAAATTGGTTCAACAGTTCAATGAAGTGCGCCGATGCCACTTGAACTTTGCTGATTAACCGTCTGACTGAACTAGGAGCTGCTTGAACTGAGCATTGAACTAAGGCATTGAACCAGCTCAATGGTTCAAAGACATTGACTTCTCTTGTGATTTTCTTCAGACTAGAGCCTGAAGAAGCCTTGTAAAACTTAGAAATCTCTGAACTGATCGTCCATGCGCCAAAAGACTAACCTTCAGAGTCTGTAGAAACCCAAAACCTGTAGAGTCCATAGATTTAACATATTTATGCAAAATCAGAAAATGAAATGGCCTAGAATAGCAAGGACAGAAGGGGACCAATTTTTTGGCCTGTTGAGCAAAAAATGGTCAACAAGAACAAATCACATTACTGTAGATAGATCTAGATCCTACTTACATAATAGAAAGAGAATGAATAATATTCATGCCCCCATCATGATTTTAGTGCCAATATATTTGAAGTGAAATAACAACCATTTTACTTTGAATTTGTAAATTGTATTCAATTTGATATGTGCATAAACTAGTATAATTAATTTTTAACTTTAAAAGATGTATATATGTTCTTGAACCATTATCATGCCCCATATTTTTTTCCAAAATGATATAGAATGCCAAGCATCTATATGCTCAATTATAATTGTATATTAAATCTATAATTTTTGTTCTTGTAATTTTTTTACATATGCATTCAAGTGTGTGTGGATCTATACTCAGTTTTATGTAAAGTGAGTGCATATCCATGAAATAATCACCAAGTATATATATCAATGTATGAATATATGTCATGTAATAATTTATTTGAATTTATTTGAAGCTTTGAAACATGTAATCTATGATAAAATATAATTTTTAAATTATTTTGAAAATTTAAAACATGTACTCAGTCATAGAATTTGATTTTTGAGATGCTTTTAACTTGTATGCTATCATAAAATATGATTTTTAAATTAATTTAAATCTTTTAAGCCTATATTTTGTTATATAATCTAATATCTCTACTCATACAGTATTGGATCTCTAAGACAAACCCATTATGATCCCCCCTTTTAAGATTAGTAATATATTCTACAAGTCACTTATCTCAAAAGAAAATTTAACTATATCATGTGATAAATATTGAATCATGTATAATCATGTCAAAATGTGGAAAGTATGTTATCATATAAATGTATTTGTCATGAAGTATTAATGTAATATATATATTGTGAGGCATATAAATGTCACATCTAAATAGATATAAAAATAAGTCATGCAGTAAAGTAACCATATCTAAATAAGATTATATAATAAAAATGCATGATATAGAACATGACACCACTAATTAAGGTCAACAAACACAACACACAATGCCACACATGAGACCAAGGGTCACATACAATGGACATGAACATGTCACAATAAACAAGGTGAAGGGTCACACATAAAGGAAATGAATAATGTTTCAAATAAGGGACATAAATATGCCACACACTCAAAGCCAAATGGCCCCACAAAATAAGCAAGTAATGTCTAGCCTAACATGTAAGAAAGTAATAATATTAAAGGATCATAGAACAAGGGAAAACTATTCTACACCATCCATATTTATTGATGTCACATCATATCAAATTATCATATCTATGTAGCATAATGTAAGATATGAGTAACTAGTAAGACACTTGTAAGAATATAGTTCAACATGGCATTTGAGGTCATAAATAGATATAACATGTGATAATGTAGCCCATAGAATAAGATACCCCCAACATAGTCATGGCCACTAGGTAGATGGGAAGTCCAACATCTAATAATATATGTATGTTATGAATCACACTCATATACCTCATGAAATTCATGTGTGTATGAAACAAAATTTTTTTTTATTCAAGGTAAAAGAGGGTTTTAGTGGGACCGTACCCATACAAAAGAACCACCATCATGGATAGGAACATAAAACAAAGGATTAACAAACATAGTAAATAAACTAAAGTCTAATTGAGAGAAATAGCATAAACACAGTAAAGAAACAACTGACACATATCCTTTATCACAAAGCAAAGATAATTAACTATGGGTTTTCTTTCATTCCTCATATGTTGTGGACCACTCCTCAATCATACTATAGAAATTATTATCCAATACACCTACCATTTTTTAATTTTCATTTGTAGTAGTGAACCCTTTAAGCTTATTTTTGGGCTTGGTTGGTACCATCATCATTGTGTTTTCCATTATTAAACAATACAGGCAAACCTTCCATACTTTACATTGTATTATTTACCATTACCTTGTTGAAATGTACAAGTAGATTGAGATTATCCATGAGATTTATGTTATCCCTCTCCAAAATACTCATTCTATTATTAAGAATCACAATTTGATTATCCATTTCTACTTCTATCTCCCTTATGCAAAAAAGTTGATTCTTCTTATTGAAATTATTGATTTCCTATTTTAGTTGAGTATTATCCTTCATAAACCATCAAAGTAAAGCTTTATGTAGGTTCAAATTATCTTACAATTCTTCCATTCTAATTTTATTCTTAGCTATATCCTTCCTTGAATTCAAATCAAAGTTGGCCTGAACATTAGACTAAGGATCACCTATTTTTACACCAACATTTTCATCATTACCCCTGCTACCTATCGTATCATATTTTTCACCCTCCCTAATGAAAGGCGACTGAGTCTTGATGGAACTATCTTATTCATTGATAATATTCTTATCACTCTCCTCTAGATCAATCATTTAATGTGGGTCCTAAAAATATTGATCATTAAATGAGATCTCTTCCCTTTAGGCAACCCTATTGTTAGGCAAAATTAATGCCTCAGCCTTCTTAGGTTTAGGTTTAAAACTACTTCTCAGAATTAGTTTGGAAGGCCCAATAGGAAAGATTTTTGAATGCTTCTTCTTAGTAATGGAATAATGAGGAATAGGGTTCTGAGTTTGAAAAACTTATTTAAAATAAAAATAACTTCTTGATGTAGCAACTATGTTTTCTTTCCCATTTGAACCTCTTTGATAGAATGTTCCAAGGAATGAAGAATATAAAAATGAATGCTAATAGGGATATTATGATAGAGATAATTCAATAATGAAAGATGATAGTAATGTGTTACTTTGAAGTGTTTTTCAATGGTAACATACCTGATGATTTACTCATCTACTTTATCAAAAGGAATCAGGAAATCCTCCCTTTTAAATCTACCTTGAAAAACTGTGAGCCTTTCATCACCAACCAGAAATTTGTCCTCCTAATCAAGGTTTGTATTTAATATTATATATTTATTATCTTAAATATTGATCCCTTTAACCCTATAAATTATATCCTCAGTGATTTATACCGATATGTTATAGATATTGACCACTTGGTCCACCTAATTCTTTGCAAATTGATGTGAGAGATATGTATCATATCCACAAATATGTTTAATGAAATTGGTAATACCCATTACGTGGATTAGGTTTCCAAAGATTTGGCTTCTTTCTGATATGATCAAGATTCATAGGTTTTACTCTTTTTAGATCTCCTCCTATGGTAGAACACCTATTTTTAGACTTTCCCAAAGTTACAATTAAAGGGCAACCAAAGTGATTCAAATCATAAATGGCAATGGCCTTTAAATGATTAAAGAGTTTGTTGACTAAGTAATGATGGGAAATATTATACCAGTTATTTCTATTATTAAATGCCTTATTATTACTCTGCATAATGTATTCATCCATATCAAAGCATCGCATAATGTGCCAACCCTGATCATGGATCTGGCACCTTCATGACTGGAATGGTGATGTTACATTTGTCCTTACTAATAATATAATTTATATGATAGGGTTGGGCCTCCAAATTATTTCAAATATTGAACTCATTGGCCTCTACCCCTCTATTATCAAAGGATTCAATCAACACATTACCTTCCCTATAAGTATGTTGAAAGATAACCTTCTCAAAACCATTGCTTAACTAAATTATTACATCTATAATATGTAATCTTGGCCAAGTAACCACATTTTTCTTGTTGATACAGTTTTTGATATTGAGAGAGTCTAATATGTTATCTACCAAAATATGTTATCTACCAAAGTAAGTGATAATAATGTGTAAGAATAAAACTAACACTCATGTTATGCTTAGGTCCTTATTTTTTAGGTTTAAGAATTTTTTCAATGTTTTTTGTATTTTTGACATATTTAAATGTTTTTATATTTTTGACATATTGGAATGTTTTTTTTTTTTTTTTTTTTCCATTTTTTTTTTTTTTTGAAATTTTGAAATACATCCAAGAGCAAGTATCAAGGCTTCTAAAATAGAGGAATGGGAGGGATATGAACAATCCACAACATGTATTAAGGTATAGTGTGCACTAGATGTGATATCATGGCCATGTGGAGAAAAAGGAAGTAAGTGACATGCCTCCTACTATATATGTGTATTGCAACAATGTATCTCAATATAATATTTGTTTACCCTATTTTTTATTAAAATATAAATAAATTTGTTTGATGTGATTATATAGGTGTAAAATTATAAAATAGCATAATTTTAAATATGTACAATAATTAACTATTATGATTTTTTTTTAAATACTATATATGGATAGCTTCTATTTTAGAAGAACACTAAGAAGTGAAATACTTATTTTGCATATAAATACATGTTGACTATTTCGACTATTTGGGATTGAAAATTGGAAGAGGAGGTGACTATGAAATCTTGGGATCATAATGAAGAACATAAACAAAATCTAAACATGTCTTTTGTAAGTGGATGACGATGAAATGTGCCTATTTCCATTGAATACGGACTTGTCATAGTTGACTATGACAAGTCATTAATAGATAAAGATAAAGAAACCATAATTATGGGAATGAAATATTAGAGGATTAAGTAGAATATATTCTTAGACACAAATGCAATAACATGCAAAATACCTACAATAACAAAAACCTAGCTTCCTGCACATAAACCATTTTAGAAAAAAATTGGGGGGTGGGGGGAGGGGGGAATCAGTTGAAAGGGATTGATTTGGACTAACCTTGTTCAATCTCCATTAAAATACCAGGCATTTAAATACATCTAAATTACTCTAAATAGGGCTCAAAATAAAATGTAGTTCTTCCACATACATATATGTGTGAAATTGTGAATGCAAGTCTATATTATTTTTCTCCTATTTTACCCTTGGCACAAGTATGCAGATGAAGATTTAGTCTTGTATGTAACTTTACTAGACCTATATATATAACATGATTTTTTTTTTAATATATTTTAAGAGTGAGAATATCCATCCTTAGTGCTTTACAAAACCCTTGTATTTATATATTTTTTTATTTTGACTTTACAACATATTGGTGTGCAAACGTTTACCCAAAGTAGGACCTGATGGACAAAAATAATAATAAAATAAAATGTGACACAAATAAGTTTTGAAAGTTATGCCTTGACAAGTATGCACTAATTGGATAAGGCTATAGGCTAGTCTCATCTAGTTATCACAAACTTGTCTATAAGGACACATAACCAAAATATGGGATCCCCATGACAAAGTGGAAAGATAAATAACCAATAGACAAAATCACAAATTAGAATATATAAAGACTCAATTAAAAATGCACTAATAGATGCCTCATTTTATATCAATAGTATATGCATACAAAAGTTATAGTAAATGACATAAATGGTGGGTTTGTACCAAATTTGGGTGTTTATATCCCCCCCCCTTTATTATAGTAATGAAATTACTAAGTAAAGGAACTAATTTAAACCTAAGTGTGTATGACACACTTTATCTTTAGAGACGTTGATTGTGCAAGCTACATCATGACATAATTTGCAATAACAAATGGAGTAGTTAATTTGCATTATATAAAATTTGAAGGTTTGAATTTTAAATTTTCAAAGGTATAGAACAAGGAAAGAGTACCCCTCTATGTGGAACTATATTATACTACTTCTGAATAATGGTCATGTTGAACCAAGTGGAGAGAGGATGTTTTTAGTCCTATTCATTTCCTGGCCAAGGAAAAGAATAATCCCTTAAGTGATAAAAGGGATGTAAATATGTCATTAGGTGTCACTATACCAATGACCATATTGACCTAATAAGATATAATAATATATACCCACTTGTTGAAGCACTCAATTAATGTCATTACTTATTTTGAAATGCTTAAAGAGTTGAGAATGATCAAGTCTAAACTTTAATATGTAACCAGTCAAGCCCATGAGATGGAAATATGCATTATTATAACTCTTAAGAATGAGAAAAACTACTCCATGTACTAATTCTAAAAAATTGGAACCAAGCTAGCTTCACTAGAACTAACACCAAGGTCATTGAGTGTCATTAGACTCAAACATGCATCACCTGCATGTATTTGAATCACATTGCTTCAAATAGATCTAGATTTTATTTTTATGATAAAAAGATATTTGATTTTAAATGGATATTTGCCTCTAAATTCATGCCCCCATCATGATCATATTTATCATAGAATTTGATTTTAAGTGGATATTTGCCTCTAAATTTTAATATTTTCTAATTGAAACTTTGAATTCTACAGATTTAAACTTTAAAACTTAATTTTTTTTCATTTTTCATCTTTGAAAAATCTTGAGTGTGAATGAGTAGCATGCCCTCTTTGAATATGTAACAATGATGTAAGATGTTATGCATCTATATGCTCAATTAAAATTGTATTTTAAACTTGTAATTGTAGTTTTTTCATATATGCCCATGCATATGTGTTCAAGTGTGTGTAATTATATACTCTGATTTTTTACCAAGTAATTGCATATGTTTGTCATATGCCCCTAGAATTTGAATCAATATGCCAAATATATGTTGTGTGTTTGATTTTTGAATCATTTGAAAACTCTATAATTTGTTTAGAATATGATTCTATATTATTTGCATCTCTATATTGTGTCCTTAATCTAATTTTTTAGTGCACCTATATGTCATGTGTTCATAGTATTACTATGTATAATATTGAATCTATCATAAATGTGTATCGTGTGACCAATTTGAACCATTTTGAATTATGTATAGCATGTTGAGATAAGATTTTATAATAACCATGATGGATGCCTCCCTTTTGATGTGGGGCATGAGAGAATCAAGTGCATTAGATCAAAAGAAGAAGGTGCATGCTTTTCATTACAATTTGATTAATGATTTATTTATTCTTTGATTGATTTGATTTAACGTTTTGATTATTATACCATGATGATTTATTTTATTTAATAATTTTTCTAAAGATTGAAAAATATGTGTTATAAGTAAGTAGGCATGAAATTTAGCATTTTTGTAAATGTTGATTAACTTTTTAAAAATAATACAATGTGGAAGAGTACAATGTGTGTGTTCCAATGCAACTTATAGGGAGTGATTGAAATATTCATCTCTTAATATATTACATGCACATGTTTATAAAATTAATTAAAAAGGTTTTAAATCATTTAAAAAGGAAAAATTCAACTCATATAATTAGATTGGTTGAAATAGAAATTGTATTTAATTTGCACATTCAAACTTTATAACTTTGAGATGTAAGATACATGATGCCACATAAGAGATTCAAGGGTTAAATTAGATCAAGCAGATTACAACTAGTTTGAACTCAAATGACACACATACCTTGGTAAGTTTAAAAACTTTGACTTATGTAAATTTTGAAAAATTGTGCATTTTTTATGTATTTTAAAAGTTTGTTTTATGTTCAGTGGTTCATGTCCTCTCTAGACCAGTCCAGTCCAAACCCTTTCAAAGTTATCCTGGGCTATTATGGACTCATTCACAAACCTATATGGGTTGGGATGGACTTATCTGTCAAGCTATCCAAAGGACCATGGTGCTATCCATGGAAAAAGTGTCTTTTTGTTAAATTTTATGATTTTGATTAAGGTGATTAAATTTCTATATGAGGTTTTTGATGTTATTTTTTTAAAACTTATGGTTTTATGGTGATATGTGAGCTAGATAGTTCTATTGTGGTCATATAATCGAGACTGTTCAAGCTCCACCATTGATAAACAATGAGATAACTACCTTAGATGCATCTGGTCTTAGGCATATTGGGTAGTTAGCATTGGTGCCATATGATATTCACATGATGACTACCTTATTTGAGCTATACAACTTAGATACATGTATCTTTTGGATCCCTATAAGGGAGATGACTATTACCTTATAAGATGTGTCATAGAGCATGTGATTATTGATTTTTGGGTGATGAGTTACCCTATAGGGTGATGATGGTCCAACCCACATTGCTTAGGCCCATTTATATATGATAAGAAATAATTAGGGGTAAATTTATGCCCCTAAGATATTATTCTCTTATTTTCATTTTTTTTGTAACTTGTTTGCATCATTTAATGCAATTGATAGTGTTAGGGTTGTTATTTCTTATCAGATGCACATATTTTTCCATGACATTGAGGATCACAAAATGAGATACTCTTAGGGTTGGACTATGTTGGACCATTTGTACATGTATCTAAATAATTTTACTTTGAGATGGTTTTGAAGGTGGTTTAGGCTTAACTACACTTCTTCATTTTTGGGCTTATGAGCACATCATTGTTATCTGGCTTGTAAGGATGCCTTATGGTGGATGGTAACATCCACACACACACACACACACACACACACACACACACACACACACACACACACACACACACATGTATATATGTGTGTGTGTGTGTGTGTGTGTGTGTATATATATGTATGTATGTATGTATGTATATGTATGTATATGTATTTATGTATGTATGTAAAGATGTGGGTGGGGACACCTTGATTTATGAGAGGTAATATGATGGAGTGCCACTAGATACTAGATCATTTATCTATTGGCAACATTATAAGGTAGTGATATATACGATTTGGAGATTGGCCATAAGACAAAGTGGAGTGGATTTGATATGTATTTGAGTTAGTTGTTAGATTTATAACTGGTGGATAGATGTTTATGAGTGTTTTTATTATGAGTGTGTTATCAATTATTTTTGCATCCCATAGTACATACCCCCTAAAACATATATATGGAGATGATTTATTAGTGATCTATAATGAAAGAGTGATATAGGTTATCCTACTCTTGCAGACCTAGCTCTCATTCCCCTAGTAGATGTGGATCAAGTTATTTAAACAATTGATGTGGATGATGTTAGATATACACTAGCCTATACACAATGGTGGTCAACCCATATTTGGACCAATTTCCTCTTGGTGGTGGTGGATGTTATTGTAACATAGGGTGTAGTGGGTGCATATGGTGCAATAGAAATTGGTCCACATGCTCCTCTTGTAAGTGATTATATGTATATTTTATAGTTTTGTATATAATTTTATTGATTTTGATAATATTTTTGTTAATTTTATATATTGACTTGATTTTTACAGGGGTGATGATTATTGGTAGATCATTATAAATACATCCCTTTATGTTCTCACATAGCATGTGCTTGGTGAGGTGGTCCCTAGTGGGATTTTGAGTGAGTGATAGAAATTATGGGAGATCATTCTCCTATATTTTATCATGTGGCTATAGATACTAAAAATTATGTTACAATGGTAAAAAAATCATGGTGATGCTCTAACTGATAGAACTGCAATTATTATAGAGTGCAACCATCTTAGGGTAGATCTCACAAGATAATAGATACCCCCTCATATAGCATCAATGGATATTAGCTATAATGTATTTGAGGAGTATGTGTAGTTGCAATATGAACATGAAACACTAAAGGTGTGATTTCTTATATACGAGGATCATGAGCCAAGGAATTGGTCTCGTTGTAAATCATGAGTAGGTGATGCAGCTTCCTCTTTACATAGTCTTTTGTTAGTCTAGGGTAGTAGTGATTTACAAGGTGATGATCCCATTATAAATTGATAATAATATCATGTTATACTTTTATAAAATCTTTTATATTGGACTCATGTAATATTTATACTTTGTGAATGTTCATTAAATGTGGTTTTTAATTTGATAGTGTAGTTCATGTGATGTCATTTGGTATTGAAAATGTTGATGTATTTAAAAATGAAATGTGTTATTTGGATTTAAGATACATGTGTGTATTTAATTAAATTTTAAACTATGAATCGAATGGACCATCCTGATAGAAATAGGCATTGTACACCATATTGATTATTATTCAAAGTTGTCTTATGATATTATATATATGTCTGTATAAATATATATGTACTTATGTTAATTACTTGTGGTACCTATATTTGATATTGATCATTTGATGTTAATTTTTTATAGATATTATCTTCATTGTGATGTTTTTGATTTTATCCAAATTGGAGATGTGATAATATAATAGAGTTTTGTATATTTCATATTGATTTTTTTGATTTGAAATGTGATAATCCTACTATCTTAAAGTTGTGTACTATTATCTCATAATGTAGAATAGTCATTATCCCAATGTATATTAATACCAAGATAAGTGCAAAATGACTTGCCTTTTATGTTCTCATAATGATGAGGAGGATTATAGTAATTAAGAGGGAGAGTAATTAACTTCTTATCCAACAATGTATGTAGAGTATTATGTGGTTGATCTTTTAATCGATCAAACTATAGTGATAGGCTCTTGGTGGAAGTAGGTTTTTCACTTTAGAGGATGCTTTGTAAAATATTTATTTTCATTTTTTGAGTACTTTAACTTGTTATTTGTTGATAAGAACCATCTTAAGTCCTTCATTTATCTTATAAATGAATTCAATTCAATTCTTTCTTCTGGGTGTTAAATTTGGATTCCTCTACTTATTGATAATTGTATTCTTAGGCTACCCATAGCCTAGAGGTGTTTCAATTTTTCCACTTGGATGAGGAGAGATGAGACATCTCCTCAAAGGGTACAAATCTAAGTGACAAAAAATACATTGAGAGTAACTTCTTAGGGCTAACTACTTTTTAATTAACTATAAAATAAATGGGTAAAGACATCATATGGATAAAAATAGGACCCTAGGAATTTATGATATACCATGAGGTACGTGGAAACTAAAATATATGAATAGTGTTGTCTAATGGTTTGAATATTGGGGTAATGCTCCTCACACCACAACTTAGGTAAAATTGAAGACCACTTTACCAAAACAACATGTCCTATGTGTTTAAATTGTTGAAACAAATTTTTAGGAAAATAAAGAGAAAAAGTATTTGATAAAAATGACAATCAAAGATTTTTTATATATAAATTGGAGAAATTAATCTTGAACACTAGGATGAAATCATAAAATTAATGCTCTAGCATATTTGAGTTCACCAATATTTTTTTTTCCTAATTTCTATTAAAACACAAAAAATTTATGTTATGTGATCATATAGGTGTAAAACTAGAAAAATTAAATTGTTAAAGATTTATAATATTCTAATTTTGATAAATTACTAAATATGAAAAGTTGTTATTTTAAGATACTAAGAAGGAAAATACTTAGATCATGTATAGATACTAGTTGATTATTTTGATTGTTTTGGAATCAAAACCAAAAGAGGAGGTGATTATGAAAGTTCAAATTCATAATCAAGAAAAAATAGAATCTGGACAAGTTCATTATAAGTGGACAAAGGCACAGTGTCCCTAATTCCATTGACTAAAAACTTGTCCCAATTGATTGTGATGAGTCATTGATAGAGAAAGACAGAGAAAACATAATTTTAGGAATGATAGATCAGAGGTAGAGGTAGAAGATATTTATAGACATGAGAACATTTATAAGATGGTGGTGTAATACACTTGAGTCTATTGACTATAGACTTATCCCCATTTAATATGATGCCAAACTGATTATTTCATTATATGCACATGTATTAATTAGTGTTGTGGATGTGTTCTTAGACCTTCAATATTACACAAAAAATATGAAATGATAAAACTTAGCTTCTTACACATAAACCAAATTAGAATCAAATGAGGGTGAATCAAGTAAAAGGGATTGAGTTGAAATAATATTGGTCAATCCCCATCTAAATACCAAGTGTTTTACTACATTTACAATACTCTAAAGAGGGATCAAACTCAAATGTAGTTATCCCACTTATGTTTATGTGTAAAATTGTGAATACAAGTCTAGATAATCTTTATCCTATTTTACCCTTGGCATAAATATGTAGATAAATATTCATCCTTGAATGTAACTTTAGTAGAATTATATATAGAACATGAAAATATTTGAATAGCTTTTTAGAGTGAGGAGAACCATCCCTAGTGCCTTAGATAACATTTCTATTTATTGATGTTTTTATTTTGAATTTTGGACCTATTGGTGTGTAAAATTTTCCCCAAGGTAAGACCTAATGGATAAAAATAAGATTAAAATGAAACATGACTCAAAAAAAGTTCATAAATTTACTCTTGGACAAGACCACACTAATCAAACAAGGGCATAGGGTGGTCCTATCTAATTAGCATGGACTTGTCTAGAAGGACACATGACCAAAAATGGGGATCCCCATGACAAAGTGGCAACATAAATAATCAATAGATAAAGTCTCAAGTAAAAATACACCACAATATTCCCCATTAATTTTCAATAAACTATGTATAAAATTCATAATAAATAACATAAAGGATAGGCTAATACTAAATTTGGGTGTCTAAACATATGTGGAGATAAGAGTTTGCATGCCCCCATTGGGAAAGAATGAATGTGTTCTCATATAGTATGTATAAAGTAAGAGTGTGAATCATGTAAACTCTAATGGAAGCCAAAGTATGTGTAAAGAGTCATTTTTCAAAAATAAACAAGTAGCATGCTATAAAATATGTGCATTAGAATTATTTCAAGAAAAGTGTCATAAATGTTTAAATCATGATATATAATCAAAGGGCAAGGAAAAAAAATAAATATAAAGGATATGTAAGCACATGTGCTCCAAGATATAATAATATAATAGATAAGTAAATTGAGTAAGCATCAAGAAGCTATGTAAAATATATTTCATTCTTATCAACTAATGATACCATCAACTGAATGCCCCTATATAGGTCTTGTATAAAATAAGGGAATGGGTAATTTTTTGTGAGAAATAGATGTATACCACCACTCATGTACATCATATGTTGAATCCTTCACTATATCATTATTTGTAAAATCATTATATTTATTGATTTTATCTTCATTATACCAATCCTTGGGATAATCATAATCATCCTCTTGGTCTTAAAATTAAGATATGCCACTCTTATTAGCTTTTATATTTATATATGTAAGATCAACTCCACCATAATTGGAATTATATTATTGAATTTATTTTGCTCTTAAGTGTGTTCATCATTATCATGATCGTGCATGTCATTCTAAAATGGATAAGAATCAAGTATTATTGCTTGAATAATAGGAATAAAATAGTTTATCTTTTGAATTTTTGACTTAAAGATGTAATCATAGATTTTTTAGTATCATCCTTATCCTTTTACTCTATGCATGAAGTTGACATAGTTTTTTAATCCTTAAGAATCACTTTTTTACAAATAGTCTTTTTAAGAACATATTACTTTTAAAATAACTTCATGAAAATTCCTTTCTTAAGGATGCTTTCTTGCTTATCTTGAGTTTTCTCTTGCAACTTCTCTTTTAGTGATTTCTCTTGATGTAATTTATCTTGATTTAACCTTTATTATTCTAATTATTCCCTTTGTATCCTTTCTTTCTCTAATTTTTCCTTTTGAAACATTTCTTTCTCTAATTTTGCCTTTTGTAATCTTTCTTATTTTGATCACGACTTTTGTAACCTTTCTTGTTCTATTTTTTCTATTTGTAATATTTCTTGTTCTATTTATACATTTTGTTTATTTTTAATTTCCTCCTTAAGAGATGAAATCATATTGTGATTGGGTTGCTTGATTAATTTATCTAATATAGGATCACATCTATAAATGATACTTTTTATTTTATTCGTTACATCCCAACTATTATTTGTATGATGTTTATGCAATCTATCATATGCACAATAGTATTTTGATCTCCTTATAGGATGTTTGGGAGGTAATTTGATTATTTTGTTTTGAATAATTTCTCTTAGAATTTCACTTGAACTCTTATTATCCTTATGTACACTTTCTGAATCACTAGTTGTAGATATATCCTATTTCAGCTTCCAATCTTGATAATAAGTCTTTTTAGGCACATAATATTATGATAGAGATGTAGATATATGATTAACATGGAATGATATATATTATTTGTATATTTGAGCTTACTTTCAAGGGATGTGGTCTTTGCACTAAAATATTGATCTTACTTTATAGTGACTGTTTAATTTTGAAGGACTTCCAAATCACAAGCCTTAGGTACTTTTGATTGAATATGCATACAAGAACCCTCAAGAGGATGTGTGGGAAATGGATTGGGGGGATGAAGGATATATCAGTTAATTTCAATTTTTAAATATAGCCATGATTTAGTTGTGAAACTTTAAATTTAAAAATGGAATTAGTAGTATAACTAGATAGGGTATGTTTGATTTGTAGGCTCTATAATATATTGATATTGGGTGTAGATAATGAACAAGACCCAAAAGGGAATTAATTATAAAGTACTACACCATTTGGTAGCCACACCATCCCATATTTTAGGTATGTTGAGAGTAACTTCTTAGGGATAATCACTTATGAGAGTACTATAATACTAAATTATTGAAATACTTCTTATGGCAAAAAGTAAAAACCCTATGTGTTTCCGATATACCATAAATTACATGGAAACTAAAGTCCATAAATAGTGTTATCTAATGGATTTGTTATTAAAATAGTACCCCTCACACCACATACTAAGTAAAACTAATGACTGATTTGCCTAGGATGATAGATCCTATGAGTTTTGCAATTGTTAGAACATAGTTTTAAAAAGTAATAAAAAGAAATTGAAAGCCAATAGAATAAAAGTTTTTGTGCATGGATATCAAGAATTGAATCTAAAACACCTAGGTCAAAGATAAATCCTAGAGAAGTGCTAAATCAAATATAGTAAATGACAATTAGATTCCTCTTTAGTGTATGGGAATCATGAACTCAACCAAAACCATAGAACTAAAAAATCAATGCTATAAAAATGCACATGTTCACCACTATGTTTTACCCTATTTTTTATTTAACAAATAAATGTTGTTCAATAGGTATAAAAACTTGATAGATCTATCCAGATTGTAATATATGACATTTAATCATAAATATGAATGTAAAAGTAGAAATTATTGAAATAGAAATTGAAATTGATAAGCAACATATTCTAAAAATAGTAAATACAACCAACTACAAGATACTTATCTTTTATAATATCTATTTGATTGTATCTGAAATCTAACAGTGATAAATTAGAACATATAGGATTGTGATAGCTCATATATAGAAGTAATATATGTGAATATTCATGGACAATTATGTGTTCCCTAGATAACAACAAAATATAATCATGTTCATTGATTACAAACTTTTCCACATTAACTGTGAAAAATATGTGACTATTTTACCACCTCTGTGTGTGCCTATTAAGAGGGATAGGATATTGTGATGTTTTAAATGTTGCATAGAAATAGTTGTTTTCCTTGGAAAATGTGTAGGTAATTTTGAAATAGTTAAAAATATAAAAGGAGAGGGGAAGTGTAATGGGTTTAGCTAATACCAATCACCCCCTTTGATGATTGATCATGACCTACGTATCCACATACTCTAAGAAGGGAATCAAGCCAGATGTATTTCTCCCACCTAGTGTGATTATGAGATTATACTCCTTAAATATATATATATGCAACTATAAATCTGGCTTTGATACTTGAGAAGGTTAGCTCTAGACTTGATTTGAGACTGATCATAGTGATTGATCTTGAATTTGGAAAGAATATGGTAGAATTGATCAATGTGTAGTATTTTAAAAATTTAGATACTAGATAGAAATCAAATCCCTCTGTAATGATATATAGTGAAACCTTTGAACAATTTCTTGTAAATGACCTTACAAAATTTGTGAGAAGACCCAAATGAATATTTTAAATTTGAAAAGTATTTGTTAAATGGTGTATGGATGAGGTCGTACTAGGTAGATATATTCATAACAAGGGAATTTTTTGCCCAATATAGGCCTATCCTGGAAAATTAGGGACAATTATTTTAAGGTTAAAATACTCTAAGAGATGATATAATAAAATTTGAGCATTGACTTGGAAATTATGAGTATTAATGATGATAAACTAATGGGTTAATCCTACATATAGATTAAAGGTTAGAGGAAAGGTGAATATGAGTCATGTATTTGGGCATAAGTCAAGTGGTTTAAGATATGTCAATAATTAATATTGGCAAGTACCTATGACCAAATTTATTTATCTATATGACCAACATGTGCAATATGGAGAGAGGGTACAAAACATTCCATAGGCAAAATTATTTCCATCCTGAAGAGCATATGGAAAGGTGTAGATTTATTCAAGTGCTTAGAAATGTTTTGATATGCTCATAATACTATATAAACTTGATCATCTTAGTCCTTGCACCCCACATCATAATTATTTATTAATTTTTTATCAAGGATCTTGTTGAATGACTCAATAGTATCATTCACCTTAGGATGTTAGGGGGTAATCTTATGGTGTATGATAATGAACTTAGCCAATGAAATGTGCACCATCTCATTTTTGAAATGTGTACCATGATCACTAGTTAGTCTTAAAGGACATCCATAGTATTTAATAATATTTTCCCAAATTAAGCATGTTGTTATTACCAAAAAAAAATGGTTAGCATTGCTTTAACCCATATTGTTAGGTAGTTTGCTACATTGATAATATAATGCATGATAGTTCAACATGTGTCTGGGGAGATGGGTCCTAAAAAATCAATTGCCCACTTCTTGAATAGTTCTTGGTCATTGATAGAAATCATTGGCATCTCATCATGGTGGTTGAGCTTACCAAATCATTAACATACATCACACTTTTATGCATAATCATTTACATCCTTGAATAATGTTGGCCACCATAGACCATAAAATAAACTCTTTATCTTAGTGCCTCACCAACATAATGGCCACCTACAATCCATTTGTACCACTTGCATAGAACCTCAACATATTCATGCTCCTAAATGTAACATAATAAAACCTCATCCCTATAAATTCCCCCACAAATTAATTTCATGCAGACTGCTAGATGTTTATTTTCCTTTGCTTTCTAATCTCTTAGAGTAACACCTAAAGTGAGGAATGTGTTGATCATAATGAGGTCCTCATGAACATGTTGTATGTTATACATTTGGGAATCTAACTTGTCATTCTCTTTGTTTAACACATCTTATCATGTGTTAGTTTTGGATAGATGATCTAGTCTAGATATTATTTTTCCTAGTTTAACAACTATTGAGAACTAGAATTATTAGAACATAATGATCAAACAACAAATTATCCCTTGCAACATTGGCTTGTTCACAAGATATTTGAGCACTTCATTTTTTGTCAATAATACCAAACATTATAGTTAGAAGGTATTGGTGGAAATTTTAAAGTGTGTATACTATCACAAGCATGTCATGTTTTATTATTACTGTTTTACTTAGCTAGAATGAGATTTTGACTAGAGAAGTATATAGGATGATCAACTTTAATATCCTTTGGTTATGCCAAAATGGCACTAGTTATTCTTGATGTGTCAACATGGACATGGAATGGGATGTTTCATTCCAAAAAATATAATATTGGTGCACTCATGAGCTTCTCCTTGAGAGTTTCAAATTCCTCTTGTTGCTTCTCAATCCATAAAAATGGGACATCTTTGTGTAACTCTTCCAATGGTGTACTAATATTTATATAATTATTGATTAAATTTTGATAATAACATGTGTGAACAAGAAACACATGTATATATTATTGTGTGGTCAGTGATGATCATGCCCTCTTTTAAAATGACTTGACCAAGCAGTGTCTTGAATGACATTACAAAATATAATTCTTCAAATTATTATAAATTTGTAACTATTGCAACATTCAAATCAAGGGAAAATTGGTGTGGTGATCATTGGCCAATATGTAAACTATCCAATCATTCAGATATACCTAGATAAAATGATGAATAAATACCTTTAAATACACTATAATGAATCTTAAGAACATGATGAGCATAATCTTTAGCCCAAAAGGTATGAAATTATAGGAAAATGATCCCCATTTAGTTATAAATACCATGTTTAGCTTATCTTCATCTCCAATATGGATTTGGTGGTACCTAAGAAATCATCAGTGAAGGAATATATTTTTCAACCTATCACCCCTTCTAAATTTTCCTCATTGAATAAAGTGGGAAAGGGGTCAGCAATACATGTTGCGTTAAGAAGCCAAAAATCAATACATATATGAATATACTATTCACCCATTTTTTTATGATGATGACCATGGGACTTATCTATTTAAACTCTTTCACTAGATAAATGACTCTAGTAGCCAACATGTTATCTATTTTTTACCTTTACCTTCACATACAGATTTGGGTGCATCCTAGATGGTCCATTATTTACTAATCTAGCACCATCCATGAGCTTGATCTTCACTTTCCCCTTAGAGGGTTACACACCTTTTATTTATTTATAATTGTGGGAGAAATTATCTTGATATTCACACAAGAGCTTGATTATTTTAGTTAATTCTTTGTTTATCTAATAATCTCCAACTGTATAAATCTTAGGCTACTCCTCCTATTTGATATTAGTTTTTATAGTCTTGAGTGGATCACAATAGTGATTATTCATATCTCTTTTGGCATCCACTACATTTCATTCCCCATAAGACATTTCAACCTTCAAATGGTATGTAGCATTTTCAATTGGCATGTCATCCAACTTACATACCACCTTCTCTTTGCCACATTTGAAATGTAAATTTCAATTCAGTCATACTTCTTTATCTTCATCATTGGAATCATTGTTGATGATGCTTTCCTAAAAAAAATTGTCAATGAAAGGCTCTTCTCATTATATAAATTTTATACACATTATTCAATTATGACATCATCTTCCATAATCACATGACACATCCATGGTAATGACTTTACATGTATTTTTTTTAGATGATGAAAAGGAAAATGTATGGGTGAAATTAACTTTCCCTATTTCCTAATATGTGGTCTCCTTGTGCATTTCATGGATCACATATGACACATGAGCCTAAGTTTTCAATGTCTCATCTAGAATACATGAACCCACTTCTTGATTATAAGGTGATGCATAATTCTTGTCCAAACTTATCACATCCATGTAAATTTTATGTTGTATGAGTTTCCACTATAATTAGGTAGGCCACACTTCAAAGCACTACACTCAAACTAGATGCAAATAACTTCTTTTACCTCAGCCCAAATTGGGAGATTGGGCTTATGTGTTTCCCACCAATGCACGATTATGCTCTATAAGGTGTACACTTATACATTCAAACATTTATTTTCTTTTGAAACACATGCCTTGAAGTTACTAACAAAAAATTTTACATCATTTTATTATTCATAATGTGGTAAGGCAACAAGCCTACCCCTGCTAAGATGAAATACTCTTTGTTACATCTCATTCTCTCACTAAACTGATTTACCTATTTATCCATGGATTAATAAGGTTGTTATATTAATTTTTTACTTTTTAACTAAATTATTAATTCATATGTTGTTATGGGATAGATCTATGATTACTTATATTTTATGAGTTCATTATTATGAGATGGCTAGTTGTGAATTTTACACATAATGATTATTTTACTTTGTTGTTTAGCATTACTTTATGATTTATATCATGATGTAATTGACTAACTACCTTCTTGTCATGAGTTGGATATAGGAGAGTTCATCCCTTAGAACATTATGGAGGGAGAGCATCATCAGAGAGGGTGATGTAGATGGAGTTGGTAAAGGATGATAGAGGAATTGCTAAGAGCCATGCGCACACCACATTAGATTAAAAATGTTATATGCATTATGTTTTTTATTATTAGAATTATTATGTTTTAATTAGATATTAACATTTGAGTGTTTTGAATATTAGTTCATAATTGTGGAATAAATCATGTATATAATTACATTTTGTACATAGACTTGGTGCTTGATGTTATAGTAGGAATGCCATGAGATTTTGTTACTTGTGTTTGTCTATGATTTCAAAACATAAATCAAGTATAGATCTGTAATTACTATTATATATAGACTATTGAAATGTCTTTAAAACATTTTATAATGTCAATCTTACTATTATTGATATTTGATAAATATCAATATAAGTTAATCTATTAAAATAAAGAAAGACATATGTAACCTATATACACTAGTAATTGACTAAAACAGTTATCTTGTTATAATTATAATCAATATTTGATTGTTATATCATTTTAATATATAAATAGATAATCAAAATTGTAATGGAGATAATTAACTTTAATTTATATTAAGGAGGTAAAATTATCCTAAACTATTAGTCTATGAATTAAGCCTAATCTTATTGGTTTGCATGAACTACGTTAAAGTTTGAAAGAGTAGTTATCATTTTTTAAATGATTGATAAGGTGGACTTTGAGTGATATACTCGTTAATAGAATATAGTTTGACATGCAATTTCAAAATTAATATTATATTGGATAAAGAATTTAGGGAAGTTTGAATTAGGGCATGCAATAACAGGGTTAATGGCAATTAACTATTTGTTAGTCATTGTTTAACTAATAAAAATATGATTAGAGTATGGTTACTGAAAGTTGGTAAAAAATGCATGAAAATATTGGTGTATGAGTCGGAAAGAATAAAGGTGAGCCAAGGAATATAAGAAGGTATGGTGAAGAAGAGAAGAAGGATACAGAGCAAAGAGAACAAGGGTTCAAGTTCATTTTTTCTTCATTTTTGGGAAGTTGTTTTACAAGGTTGGTGAATTTACTTCCTTTCAAATTATTTTTAGAAATACTATATAAGGTTTGAAATTGTAGGCTTTAGAAATTAATGTTTATTTTAAATAAAAAACACATAGGCTCAGCCCTATGGATGGTTTGGCCATCCACAGAACTAAGCTTGAATCATCCTCCTAAACCCTAAGACTTCAAACTAAGTTTTTGAGGATAGTGAAATCAATGAATTTAATTCATGAAATTACATTCAAAAACCCTAGGAAAAATAGATAGCATTTTATACACAATTGAGTTTAAAACTAGATGATATATATACATGGGTTTTATATAGACATATATATATTACAAACTTACGAAGGGAAGAAATAACTCGATAGATTTTTATACATTAAAATATAAGCTAGAATATACATAGATCTAGATATATATATATATATATATATATATATATATATATATATATATATATATATATATATATATATATATATATATATATATATATATATATATATATATATATATATATAACAGAGGTCTCAGTTAAAGGCTTTTTAAAATGGTTTAGATTGATAATATCGTTATAATGTTTGATTCAATTTTATAAATACATAATATAGATTATTGTGTGTGTTGCTGATTTGTTTTGGACTATCTAAATTTAATAAAAAAATAAGTAGTAGAATGGTTATATATTCTTCATACACAAGGTTTGGTTACTTTGAAAATAGACAAAGGGTACACATATACATTTAAATATGACTAGTGTGAATAAGGAATATATAAATATATATGTATAGCTTAATATATATTTCCGTGGTTCAAAATATGGAACATGTCAAAGCCAAAAGGTTGTAATTTTAGAGTTAATATCAAATTTTGAATTTAATTTGGATTTTGGATAAGTGACATAATATAACCATAGTCATACTTAAGTCAATTTTCATTTGTGATGCCAATAACAGTGAGACATATATACATAAGTATATATATCATGACTATGTTTGGGTTACATTAATTTTGAATTGTGTGTGTGTGTGTATACACACACACATTTTATATGTATGCATATTGACTTTAAAATACTGAGTTATGAATATTGTGTGTATATTTATACATATACAAGGACTGTGTTTTAAAACAAGAGCAAGTTAGAGGCAAGGATGGCATTTGATTATGATGTTTATATCCAAACTAATGAGCATAAATTCTTACTCAAACCATATTGATAATGGTATAGTTGGTTAATTCAAACACAAGAAATTCTAGCGTATGTAAGATTAGAGTTTTATGGATTTATGTTTATAGATATATAATAAAAAACATTAAAAATGTATACTAAAAGGACTATATGGAAAATGTGTTACTGAGAATATAAATCTAAAATGTATGGTTTTAGGGTTTTCAAGAAAAAATAGATTATAGGATGTGGGTAATGTGGGGTCATTAATGTACCACATCTAAGTTAGAGTTATATTATCAATTAAATTTGGGCTAAAATAATTTAAGACTCTCTTTCTAATTTTATATGCTCATTCATAAATAGGTTATAACCTAACGATAAATGAAATTGTCATTAAATGGTAGAAAGATGTGTGTGTGTGTGTGTGTGTGTGTGTGTGTGTGTGTGTGTGTGTGTGTGTGTGTGTGTGTGTGTGTGTGTGTGTGTGTGTGTGTGTTATGAACAGTGTATAATTATAAAATATATGTTGTATATATATGTGTCTATAAAATTAGGTTCACATACATATATATAAAGGGTATAAATACACATTTGATAAATACTTTTGTTAAATTATGGATTTAAATAATGAAGTCAGAAATGCAATAGATTAAGGTGATTTAATTTATGTGATAAAACCTCTCAATAGGCATAGTTAAAACAAAGATTACTATGCTTTTTTATTTTTTCTATTATAATGTAGTATGTGCCTTTTGTGTTGAGATGAGTGATTTAATGCATTTACTTGTAGAAAGTAGATTTTTTTAAAAAGTTATATTTTACCCATTTGGTAAATAAAATTGTTTGTCATAATTATCATTTTTGTGATGAATAATAAGAGTAAGGTTCATTCATATGTTTAATGAAATAAATATATATAGTAATTAGCATGTATTTATACTTGTTAATAGTAATAATTACATGAACCTATTGGTTAAATAAATGTTCACCAAATATCACACTACTGGTAATAATTGAGTAGTAAGATGGACTTCACTGACTTACTTTGCACCACCAATGCCAAATAAAAGTAATCTGATAAAGTGGTGTGTATGAATTTGACTGGTCCTAGAGATCAAAATCTATTTGAAAAATTTGGCCAAATTAATGTTTAGATAGACATTGTCATTTCATATGTATTATTTACATGTTTGTGTAATATAATGTTTAGAACATATTTATTTATGGCAAACATCATGTAGTAGAAATATTACAGCACATGGGTACCAGTATATCTCTCTAGATTCTTGCACCATCACTATCTACCCTTTCTTGAAGGGAGGATCATTCCCTATTTATGGGATTATATAGGAGATCGATCATCTATGGTTGGTGTGGAAAATCACTTAGATGATGCTCTCCCTCTCCACTGCAGTACTTACTTAGAGACTACACTTGAGATTATCATGGATATAGGAGTTAGAGTGACTCAAGCTCTATAGAGCATTTTATCTATCATTGTATATATGTTGAGGCATTTCACCTATTAGAATATAATTGTATTATTTTTATGTATTAATAGTAATAGTTGTATTATTATACCAATCATGTATGAGTTTTAATATGATTTATTTCCTTATATTGTGATGTTTATTTACATAAGTTATTAGTGATCAGTAATTGTTAATACTATAATTTTAATAATATTTAATATACTTTTATTAGTATGTTAAGGTCACTAATTAGATTCTCTTGGTGTAATCTAATGTAATAATAAGTGTTGTGTAAATATTTTAAAAAAATTACTATAGTTTTCTAGTAGATCCATGTGGGGATGTCACATTGTGGTATCAAAGTTGTGGCTCAAGCTCTAGGATTTTATGAGTCCACTAATGTTTTTATATTCTTATGTTACCAAAAATAAGAATGGTTCAAGCAAGAGCATCACGTTAGGGTCCTTCAAATGTTAAGGATAATAACCCTTCATTTGATCTTAACCAATTTGCTATTGAATAAGTAGAAAAGTTAGATTAGATTCTTACAACCATGAATGATATTAGGGATAGAGTCATAGCCCTAGAACAATAAATTCATGGACATGAGGAAGAATCCCAATAATATGATACTAAAGATCATCTTGTTGAGTAAAAAATCCCTCAAGATTAGAGACACGAGGAAGTGCCTCAAGATGCAAGAGCACATGTAACTATAAAATTGACAAGAGATATGAAAAAGATGAATTCACATAAGTTTGACAAAATCATTATGGGAGATGGATCTAAAGTTTGGTTGAATAAAATGGAGAAGTATTTTGAAATTTGAAACTACTTTGAGGTCACCAAATTCATTTGGGGAGCTTATCAGTTGGATGGAGAAGCATCTATGTGGTGGGCCAATAAAAATTTGGAAATGAATTTGAACTCAACCACCACTACTTGGGAGTAATTTATGACACTATTTAGATCATGATGGCTTCTATAGCTTTATTTTGATCAAAATTTGATAGCTTTTCAAAATCTAAAGTAAGGAGACTTATCGGTAAATGAGTATTGGGAATAGTTCATCAAAATTTTAAAATATGTACCTCAGTATCAAGTTGATGAGAGGTTTAAAATTAGGAATTTTATCATGGGATTAAAACCCCAGATTGGTGGAGAGGTGGATGTTCATAGACCATCTACCATGGACTAAGTCTTTAACAAAGTAGTCAAGCAGGAGAAAAAATTGAAATCTCTTGCTTAGGTTAGGGACAAGTTTAAGAAAAAGGTTGGAAGTTCTAAACCAACTTTCAAAAATAAGAATTGAAAGCAGAGGAGTGGATACTCCAAGAGTCAGTTCAAGAATCAGAATACCAAATTTAATATTCTTTTAGGTATCAAGAAATTGGGTAATGTTTTTAAGGGAGATTTCAATGGAAACTAACAATCTGACAAGAAGTGACCATTAAGAGGTTGTTTCATCTATAGAGGTGACCATTTTTCACATGAGTGTACCTAGGATACGTTGAGGAACAAAGGTTCTACCCCTTAATAAGGAACTTTTTAGCAATGTATCGATGTAAACATTGATAATTGGCAAGACAAATTCTAAGCTTCCCCCATATAACTATTAGGTATTTTTTTTGAACATCCAGCTTCCATTTTGATAGATATAGGGGCTATTGAATGCTTTATATCTCTTAGAATTCTAAATAAATTATCTAGGAAAGGTGGTGTAATGGTAAATGCATGATCGGTACAATATAAGAATGAATCTAAAGTCTAAGTTGACAAGTGTTTAGTTGAAGTAAAAATTAAGTTTCCAAAATTCACAATGTTTGTGGATCTTTATATAGTACCACTAAGGTCCTATGATGTGATCTTAGGAGTCAATTGGTTTGTGAAGCATAAATCCAAGGTTAACTATTATCTAAAAAGAGTGGAGTGTCTTGATGATTCTAGAAATTAGATACTAATTCAAGGTGAGAAAAGGGAATTAAGGCTTAGGAAAATTTTTATAGTGTAACTCAAGATGGCCCAAGGCAAAGGATGTTAAGCATTTATCATTAAGATAAATGAAATGGAGATAACTAAAGAACCATCAATTGAAGATTATCCTTTCCTTAGGAATTTTCATGATGTTTTTTCAAAATAATTTCCAAGATTTCCTCTTAAATGGGAGTTTGACTACTCTATTGATATCAAACCAGGATAGAAACCTCAATAAAGGCTTCATATATAATTATAACCATTGAATTAGTTGAATTGAAGGCACAACTTGAGGAATTATTGTCCAAAAAGTTGATCAAACCAAGTGTGTCACCATGGGGTGTACCAGTTATCTTCATTAAGAATAAGGATGTCACTCCTCAACTTTGCATTGATTATAAAATATTAAATAAATATACTATCAAGAACATGTATCCACTACCTTTAATAGATTATCTTTTCAATCAGATATGAGGAGCAACAATATTTTTTAATATTGATCTTAGATTAGCATATCATCAATTAAGGTTAAAAGATGAAGATATTATAAAAACAACATGAAATCACTATGGGAAATATGAGTTTATAGTGTTACCATTTGGGTTGATGAATTCACCTACAACATTCATGAATATCATGCATAATGTGTCCAAATATTACCTAGATCATTTTATTTTGGTATTTTTAGATGACATTCTTATATACTCTAAAGATGAAGAAGAGCATCTTCAACATCTGGAGTTGGTTTTTTAACTTATACAGAAGTACAAGTTGTAAGGCAAATTGTCCAAGTGTGTATTTTTCCAAAAGAAAGTGCAGCATTTGGGATATATTATCTCAGTGGATGGAATTTATATTGATTTAGATAAGATTAGAGCCACTATAGAGTGTCTAGCACCAAGGAATGTTTATGAGGTAAGAATTTTCATGAAATTAGTAGGTTATTATAGGAAATTCATCTCAAATTTTTCCAAGATAGCTAATTCAATTACATCTTTGCAACGTAAGAATCAGAGTTTCATCTGGTCAAATAAGTGTGAAGTAGTTTTTTAAGAATTGAAAAGAAGACTTACTTCAGCACTAGTGTTAAGATTCCTTGATCCCAATGGTCATTTTTTAGTGATCACAAATGCATCTAGGGATGGACTAGGAGGATTAATTATGTAGGATGGTGAAATATTATATTATGAATTAAGGAATTTGAAGCCTCATGAGGTGAATTACGCCCCTCATGATATTGAACTTGTAGCAATTGTTCATGATTTTCAAGTCTAGAGACATTATTTGTTGGGAAAACTATTTGAGTTCAAGATGGATAACTTGGGACTCAAATAAATTTTCACCCAACCAAATTTGAATGCTCATCAGAGGTGTTGGTTAGAGTTTTTTTTTACTATGACTTTAATATCAATTACATCAAAGGTAAAGAGAATAAAATAGCTGATGCCTTGAGTTGTAGAAGGTACATAGTAGTTGTGTGATTGAGTTCTCTCTGGGAGATGAATATTATGACCAAGTTAAGAAAGCTTTAACTGAGAATTCTTATAATCCTATGCATAAAGGATACAATTTATAAAGTGATGGAATTCTACATTATAATAGAAGGATGTATATACCAGATTAGGGAAATATGAGGATCACAGTGCTAAATAAACTACACAATGCCTCATATTCAAGAAATGTAGGAGTAACTAAGCTTATGGAAAATTTTAGACCACTTTATTTTTGGAAGGGAATCAAGAAAGATGAAGTGGATTTTATGTCACATTATTTGGAATGTCAACAAGTGAAAGTTGAAAATGTGCATCTGACTAGATTGTTATAACCACATGACATACTAGAGTGGAAATGTCAAGGGATCGGTATGGACTTTGTCCAAGGATTATCATTATCATAAAATAGGCATGGCATGATCTTGGTTGTATTTGATAAATTAACCAAGGCAGCACATTTTATCCTAGATAATTTAATAGACAATACACCAACTCTTGTGAAGAGGTTCATAAAGGAAGTTTATCAATTGTATGTTTTTTTAAAGAATATCATATTAGATCATGATCCAAAAATGACTTATAGATTTTTGTTAACTCTAAATTTAACTTTGGGTACATAATTAAATTTTAGCACTGTTTATCACCCATGAATTTATGGTTAAACTAAATGAGTTAATCAGGTGTTAGAGGATATTCTTCATATGTATTACATGGATCAAAAATACATATGAAAATAATAATATCCATTGGTTGATATTTCATACAACAACTCATACCAATATACTTTGAATATGGCACTATTTGAATCACTTTATGGGAGAAGGTGTAAAACACCAATCAGTTGGGATAGGTTGGAAGATTGGGTAGTATTTGGACCTAAGATGCTTTTATAAATGGAAGAATAGGTTAAAATAATCAGGTAGAGATTATTCAAGGCCAACGATAAGCAAAAAAGATATGTTGATCTAAAAAGAATAGATCAATAATTTGTATTAAATGATAAATTATTTTTATGTGTTAAGCCACAAAAGATCTCAATTAAATTTAAGAAGTCAAAAAAAATTCACTAAGATATATGGGACCCTTTAAGGTTTTAGAAGTGGTCAATCTTATAGTGTATAGGCTAGCATTTCCACCAGCCCTAGCTCTATTGCATAATTTCTTCCATATGTCTTATCTTAAGAAGTATATATTTTGTCCTTCACATGTGTTGGATTGGAATGTTTTGTTGGTTATAGATCCCAGGGTGGTCATGGTAGAACCAATCAGAGTAATGGACACTCACAAACTATGTTTACATAATAGAGAAGTGTCACAATTCAAGGTCTTATGGGACCAATACTCTTAGGATAGTGATACTTAGGAGGACTATGATGAGTTCTACAGGATATTTCCATATTTATTTACTTGATTTGATGCTAGATACTATGTTATATTCTGTTATATGTTAAGCATAGAATATACTGAGAGGGGGGGTGAATTAGTATATCATATATCCTATAAAACTTTCCCTTAATCAAATTCACTTAATCAAACATTCAAGATATGCAATAAAACTCAAACAATAAACATCACATAAGAAAGAGAGAGACACCAGATATAATGTGGAAACCCAATGTGGAAAAAACCATGGAGAACAATCTCAAGTATATGAATGAGCACCAACCCAAACAATATTCGCAAGCCAAACTTGCAGGAGCACCATACCCCTTTGCCAAGCACCAACCTAGCTACTATTCATGAGTACCAACCCACAGGAGTACCATACCCCTTTGTTGAGCACCAACCCAGCTATTATTCGTGAGCACCAACCCACATGAGCACCAACCCATTTGTGTATACCACACACCTATCTCTCAATATTGCTATATCAACAAATGATAGTTCAATACAACATCTCTTTCCTCTCTCTCACCTTTGCTCTTCTAAGATAGATATAACAAATACAAATCATATTCAACTCTCACAATTGCTCTTATAAGCTAGATAATACAATATCAAATCAACCTCTATCTCTCATATTACAAATGGCTTCTCAAGCCTTTATTTATAGCTTTCCAAATGACCTTTGGCCTTCCCCCTTTGTGACCCTTCAATCTTCATGGAAAATGGTGCCAAACTTGTATGACCCTTCATAGTCAAGCCTTTGAAAATTCATGTGGTGACCCTTCATGACCAAAAACGTCCTTCCATCTTTTGTCCTCATCTTAGTGACTTTTTGTATTCCTTAAAGTGTCCCTTCATGAGAAATTGTGCCCTTACTCTTTTGTCTTCACTTGGTTACTCTTGGTATTCCCCAAGATGACTCTTCATGGAAAAATGCATCCCATCCTTCTTTTGTTTTACCCCATGGCTCTTCGACTTCTCCATGAGCCCTTCTTTTGTCTCATATGCAACCAAAAATATATTCATTGATATTAAATAAATATTAACTCACATTAGCCAAGATAAACAACATTAAATGAAATGGGGCCTTTATCACCAATAATACTAGACCTTTGACATCAATGACAATATTTCCAACAATCTCCCCCTTTGTCATTGATGGCAACCTCAATCCTAAAACTACCACATCCTATCACCTACATATACTGTCATCTGAAAACATACAAGAAATCTCCCTTATTGTAGCAACTTGTACCTATTCCTTATACCTATTTTTGCACTTGTACCTGTACCTATTATTCTCCCCCTTTGAAATCAATGGCAAAGGGCCTACCTGGAGCTAACACTTAGCTCTCCCTCAACTGATGCTGAACCTCAATGGCAGGAAGTAAAGGAAATTACTCCCAACTTCTCTCGTAGATACTCAAATGTGTCTTTTGGTAGTGCCTTTATGAAAATATCTACAATCTGCTTTGTAGTACTAATATATTCCAACTTAACCTATTGATCTGCAACCTATTCTCTCAGGAAGTGATATCTAATGGGAAATTGTTTTGTTCTTGAATGCATTATTGGATTTTTTGAAATATTTATAGCACTTGTGTTATCACAAAAAATGGAAATAGGTTCATCATACTTTACCTTGATATCTTCTAGATTTTTCTTCATCCAAAGCACTTGAGTACAACACAATACTGCTGCAATATATTCTGCTTCAGCTATAGAAAGTGCTATTGAGTTCTATTTCTTACTTAGCCATGATACTAAGCTATCACCAAGGAAGAAAGCTACTCCACTTGTACTCTTTCTATCATCTAAGCACCCTGCCCAATCTGAATCTGTATAAGCAACTAAAGTGAAATCTTTACCTGTGGGATACCATAATCCATAATCCAATGTCCCTTTGATATATCTAAATATTCTTTTCACCAACTAAACATGACTATCTCTTGGAGATGACTGATATCTTGCAACCATACCTATTGCATGCATGATGTCTAGTCTTGATGCTATCAAATATAAAAGACTACGAATCATAGATATATACAAAGATTGATCTGTAATAGGTGAATCTTCATCCTTGCTCACCTTATTTCTTGTACACATAGGTGTGCCAACTGGTACACAATCCTAAAAACCAAATTTCTTCAACATTTCCTTGGCATATTTACTTTGAGATATAAAAATTCCTTTATTTGAGTGAAATATTTGTAATCCTAAAAAAAATGATAATTTTCCAAGCATAGACATCTCAAATTATTTTGGCATTCTATCAAAAAATTATTTTGTCATCTTTTCAATATTTCCACCAAAAATGATATCATCAACATATACCACAACAATCAATTGATGCTCACCTTCTATTTTGAAGTAAAGATTACTATCAGCAAATCCTCTCTTGAATCCTTAATCTTGCAGGTACTTATCAAGTCTTGCATACCAAGCTCTGGGAGCTTGTTTTAATCCATACAATGCTTTCTTCAATTTGCATACATGATTACTAATATTCGAGAGAATAAACCCCTCAGGCTGCTCAATGTAGACCTCTTCTTCAATATTTCCATTTAGGAAGGCAGATTTGACATCCATTTAAAATACTTTGAAATTTTTAAATACTGCATATGCAAGAAACATTCTAATAGCCTCTAACCTTGCTACTGGTGCAAAAGTTTCTTCAAAATCTATTCACTCAACCTGAGCATATCCTTTACATACTTCTTGCTTTATTTCTGGTTACTTCTCCATTTTCATTCAACTTATTTCTATAAACCCATTTTGTTCCTATCACATTGTGATCTTTTGGTCTAGGCACTAATTCCCAAGTATCATTCTTTTCTATCTAATCTAATTATTCATCCATAGCCTTAACCTAATGCTCATCATGTCTAGCTTTTAAAAAAATTCTAGGTTGAATTTTAGATAACAAAGAGAAATTAACTTGTTCAGATTCACTTACCATCATTCTTCTAGTGTGAATTCCTTCTTTTATATCCCTGATGATGTCACTTTCATTATGATTTTTTTGAACATATTTGGATCGAGTCTTGGTGCCCTTTTTCTCCTTCTCCTTTTCCTCATCTTCATCTGATTCTTCAAAGCCTTCCTCTTCAATGATTTCAGAAATGTCTACTGGATCACTGATCTTTTGTGTTCCATCTTCTTCTATCATGGCACTTGCACTTTCAACAATTTTCTTGGTTCTTTTGTTATAACATTTATAAGCTTTATTTTTGAAAGAATAACCCATAAATATACCTTCATCTTCTCTGGATTCAAACATACCAAGTTTTTCATCGGTTCTCTTTATGAAGCATTTGCTACCAAAAACTTTTAAATAATCAACTGTTGTTGGTTTGTCTTTTCATAGCTCATAAGGAGTCTTGTCACTATTGACTCTTAATAAATCTCTATTCTGAATATGCACTATTATACCAACTACCTCTCTCTAATATTTATTTGATATCTTGGATTCATTTAGCATTGTCCTTGCCATCTCCTGAACTATTCTATTTTTTCATTCAACTACTCCATTTTGTTGTGGAGTTTTGGATGCTAAATACTGTCTCTTTATTCCATGATCTTCACAAAACTCAATAAATTGATCTAACATGAATTCTCCTCCTTGACCTGATCTTAGACACTTAATCTTCAAATTAGTTTCATTCTCAACTAATGCTTTGAACTGTCTAAAAGCTTATGATTTTTTCTTTAAAAACAATTTCAAGTCATACGTGAAAAATCATCAATAAGCAACATGAAATATTTATCACCTTAAGTACTTTGAGTCCTCATAGGTCCACATAGATCAGTGTGAACAAGCTCTAGCATCTGAGTGGTCAAGTACTCTTCTATTTTTAATCACCTTCTAGCCTGCTTCCCATGCTGACAAGGTCCACAAAGTGTGTTAGATGGCTTTGTGATCTTTGGAAGATTCCTGACTACTTGATTTTTGAAAATTTTGACAAGATTGTCAAAATTTATGTGCCCCATTCTCTTGTGCCATAGCCAACTTTATTCAATCTGAATCAAACAACTTTTTTGACTTTTGATGTCTGATAGCATATATAAGTTATTACCTGTTCTCTAAGCATCTGTAATCAATACATCTGAATCTTTTCTTCTAATTTCACAACCTTTTGCATAAAACTTTAGTGTGTGCCCCTGATCACACATTTGACTTACACTTAAAATATTATGTTTAAGACCTTCTACATATAAAACATTTTCAATTTTAGTTCTACCATTATCTAAACTTAGTGTACCTTTTTAGGCAATTCTGGCAATAGTATTGTCCCCAAATTTCATTGTGCCACCAATAATACTAGACCTTTGACATCAATGATAATATTTCCAAAAATATCCCCCTTTGTCATTGATGGCAACCTCAATCCTAAAACTACCACATCCTATCACCTGCACATACTATCATCTAAAAACATACAGTAACTCCCCCTTACTTTAGCAACTTGTACCTATTCCCTGTACCTATTTCTGCACCTATACCTATACCTATTATTCTCCCCCTTTGACATCAATGGCAAAGGGCTTACCTAGAGCTAACACTTAGTTCCCCCTCAAATGATGCTAAACCTCAATGGCAAAAAGTAAAGGAAATTACTCCCAACTTCTCTCGTAGATACTCAAATGTGTCTTTTGATAGTGCCTTTGTGCAAATATCTACAATCTGCTCTATAGTACTAATATATTCCAACTTAACTTGTTGATCTAAAACTTGCTCTCTCAAAAAGTGATATCTAATGGGAATATGTTTTGTTCTTGAATGCATTACTGGATTTTTTGAAATATTTATAGCACTTGTGTTATCACAAAAAATGGAAATAGGTTCATCATACTTTACCTTGATATCTTCCAAAGTTTTCTTCATCCAAAGCACTTGAGTACAACACAATACTACTACAATATATTCTGCTTTAGCTGTAGAAAGTGATACTGAGTTCTGCTTCTTGCTTAGCCATGATACTAAGCTATCACCAAGGAAGAAAGCTCCTCCACTTGTACTCTTTCTGTCATCTAAGCGCCCTACCCAATCTGAATATGTATAAGCAACTAAAGTGAAATCTTTACCTGTGGGATACCATAATCCATAATCCAATGTCCCTTTGATATATTTGAATATTCTTTTCACCAACTGAACATGACTATCTCTTGGAGATGACTAATATCTTACAACCATACCTACTACATGCATGATGTCTGGTCTCGATGCTTTCAAATATAAAAGACTACCAATCATAGATCTATACAAAGATTGATTTGTAACAGGTGATTCTTCATCCTTGCTCACCTTATTTCCTATACACATAGGTGTGCCAACTGGTACACAATCCTCAAAACCAAATTTCTTCAACATTTCCTTGGCATATCTACTTTGAGATATAAAAATTCCTTTATTTGATAGAAATATTTGTAATCCTAAGAAAAATGATAATTCTCTAAGCATAGACATATCAAATTCTTTTTGCATTCTATCAGAAAATTCTTTTGTCATCTTTTAAATATTTCCTTCAAAAATGATATCATCAACATATACCACAACAATTAATTGATGCTCACCGTCTGTTTTGATGTAAAGATTACTATCAGCAAATCCTCTCTTGAATCCTTGATCTTTTAGGTACTTATCAAGTCTTGCATACCAAGCTCTGGGAGCTTTTTTTAATCCATACAATGCTTTCTTTAATTTGCATACATGATTACTAATATTTGAGAGAATAAACCCCTCAGGCTGCTCATTGTAGACCTCTTCTTCAAGATTCCCATTTAGGAAGGCAAATTTGACATCCATCTGAAATACTTTGAAATTTTTAAATATTGCATATGCAAGAAACATTCTAATAGCCTCTAACCTTGCTACTAGTGCAAAATTTTCTTCAAAATCTATTCCCTCAATCTGAGCATATCCTTTACATACTAATCTTGCTTTATTTCTAGTTACTTCTCCATTTTCATTCAACTTATTTCTATAAACCCATTTTGTTCATATCACATTATGATCTTTTGGTCCAGGCACTAATTCCCAAGTATCATTCTTTTCTATCTGATCTAATTCTTCATCCATAGCCTTAACCCAATGCTCATCATGTCTAGCTTCTAAAACATTTCTAGGTTGAATTTTAGATAACAAAGAAAAATTAACTTGTTCAGATTCACTTACCATCATTCTTTTGGTGCGAATTCCTTCTTTTATATCCCTGATGATGTCACTTTCATTATGATTTTTTTGAACATATTTGGATGGAGTCTTGGTGCCCTTTTTCTCCTCCTTTTCCTCATCTTCATCTGATTCTTCAAATCCTTCCTCTTCAATGATTTCAGGAATGTCTACTGGATCACTGAACTTTTGTGTTCCATCTTCTTTTATCCTAACACTTGCACTTTCAACAATTTTCTTGGTTCTTTTGTTATAACATCTATAATCTTTAATTTTGCAATAATAACCCATAAATATACCTTAATATGCTCTGGATTCAAACTTACCAAGTTTTTCATCGGTTCTCTTTATGAAGCATTTGCTACCAAAAACTCTAAAATAATCAATTGTTGCTAGTTTGTCTTTCCATAGCTCATAAGGAGTCTTGTCACTATTGACTCTTAATAAATCTCTATTTTGAATATGAACTATTGTACCAACCACCTCTCTCCAATATTTATTTGATATCTTGGATTCATTTAGATTGTCCTCGCCATCTCCTGAACTGTTCTATTTTTCCATTTAACTACTCCATTTTGTTGTGGAGTTCTAGCTGCTGAATACTGTCTCTTTATTCCATGATCTTCACAAAACTCAATAAATTGATATCACATGAATTCTCCTCCTCGATCTAATCTTAGACACTTAATCTTCAGATTAGTTTCATTCTCAACTAATGCTTTGAATGCTTTGAACTATCTAAAAGATTATGATTTTTTCTTTAAAAACATTATCCAAGTCATAGGTGAAAAATCATCAATAAGCAACATGAAATATTTATCACCTTGAGTACTTTGAGTCCTCATAGGTCCACATAGATCAATGTGAACAAGCTCTAGCATCTGAGTGGTCGAGTACTCTTTTGTTTTGAACCACCTTCTAGCCTGCTTCCCATGATGACAAGGTCCACAAAGCGTGTTAGATGGCTTTGTGATCTTTGGAAGATTCCTGAATGCTTGATTTTTGCAAATTTTGACAAGATTGTCAAAATTTATGTGCCCCATTCTCTTGTGCCATAGCCAAATTTCTTCAATCTGACTCAAACAACATTTTTGACCTTGATGTCTGATAGCATATATAAGTTATTACCTATTCTCTGAGCATCTACAATCAATACATCTGAATCTTTTCTTCTAATTTCAAAACCTTCTGCATAAAAATTTAGTGTGTACTCCTGATCACATATTTGACTTACACTCAAAAGATCATGCTTAAGACCTTTTACATATAAAATATTTTCAATTTTAGTTCTACCATTATCTAAACTTAGTGTACCTTTTCTGATAATTCTGGCAGTAGTATTGTCCCCAAATTTCACTATGCCACCATTGATCTTCTTCAAGGTTATGAACTTGCTCTTGTCTCCTGTCATGTGCCTCAAACATCCACTATCAATAAACCATGGCTTTTCTTCATTTCTTGCATGCAAAGCTGTTTGGACCAACATAGAACCTTTAGATTGTTTCTCCTACCATGTCTGAACCTTTTTCTTGATGAATGGAGCCCTAAAACTCTGGTCCTTTTTTACTGAATCGAACATGCTTCTACAATACCAAGCTATGTGTCCGAATTTGTTACACTTGTAACAAATTATGGTCTCTTCATCAAATCTTGATAGAGGAGCAAAAGAGTTATAGCTTCTGTTTGACTCTACATGGCCTTCCTTTTTCTTATTTTTGAGATTATTATCTCTTTTTCTACATTCTAATTTCTTATGACCATATCCATTACAATAAAAATAGTAGCCATAAAAATAGGACCTATTTGTGAATCTCTGACCTGATTGCCTTTTATAGCTTTGTTCCTTCCAGCCTTCTTTGTCCTCTGTATTATTCACTCCTTCCCTTCTTGTTTCTTTATTTGTAAGAGCTTCAACATATCTCTTCTTCTTTTCAAAACTGATACATGTCTTATCTGATATTGCCTTTTGGATTTCTAATATTTTATTCATCATACTAGTGTTATTCTCAAATTTTGAATCATTGACTATTTTATTATTGACTGATTTCTCAATCTCTTCTTTTAAAGAGGAAATTTTAGTAACATACCTTTCACATTCTTTTCTTGATATTTCCAACTGTGCTGTCAAATCTTCTTCATTTTTCTTGGCTTCTTCAAAGTGCGCTTGTAGATCTTCAATTATCTCCTTTGACTCCTTTTCATTTTTCTCAATTTGATGCTTCAATCTTCGATTTTTATTTTCAATAATTTTCAACTCTTCTAAGGCACACATGAGTTCTTCCATATTCACTTCAGCTTCATCCTCTTCTTCTTCTTGATCAACTATTCTTTTGCTTACAGAGGCACCTTTATGTATGGCCATCTTGTGCTTTCCTAATCTACCTTCACGCTGTAAAATGTTTTCAAAAAAGAACCTGTTCTGATACCAATTGTGAAGCACAGAATATACTAAGAGGTGGGGTGAATCAGTATATCATATATCTTATAAAACTTTCCCTTAATCAAATTCAATTAATCAAACATTCAAGATATGCAATAAAAATCAAACAATAAACATCACACAAGAAAGAGAGAGACACCAGATATAACGTGGAAACCCAATGTGGAAAAAACCATGGAGAATAATATTAAGTATATGAATGAGCACCAACCCAAACAATATTCACAAGCCAAACTTGCAGGAGCCCCATACCCCTTTGTCGAGCACCAACCCAACTACTATTCATGAGCACCAACCCACAGGAGCACCATACCCCTTTGTTGAGCACCAACCCAGCTATTATTTGTGAGCACCAACCCACATGAGCACCAACCCCTTTATGTATACCACACACCTATCTCTCAATGTTGCTATATCAACAAATGATAGTTCAATACAACATCTCTTTCCTCTCTCTCACCTTTGATCTTATAAGCTAGATATAACAAATACAAATCATATTCAACTCTCACAATTGCTCTTCTAAGCTAGATAATATAATATCAAATCAACCTCTATCTCTCATATTACAAATGTCTTCTCAAGCCTTTATTTATAGATTTCCAAATGACCTTTGGTCTTCCCCCTTTGTGACCCTTCAACCCTCATGGAAAATGGTGCCAAACTTGTATGACCCTTCATATTCAAGCCTTTGAAAAGTCATGTGGTGACCCTTCATGACCAAAAACATCCTTCCATCTTTTGTCCTCATCTTGGTGACTTTTTGTATTCCTTAAAGTGTCCCTTCATGAGAAATTGTGCCCTTAATCTTTTGTCTTCACTTGGTGACTCTTGGTATTCCTCAAGATGACTCTTCATGGGAAAATGCATCCCATCCTTCTTTTGTCTTTACCCCATGGCTCTTCGACTTCTCCATGGGCCCTTCTTTTGTCTCATATGCAACCAAAAATATATTAGTTAATATTAAATAAATATTAACTAACATTAGCCAAGATAAACAACATTAAATGAAATGGGGCCTTTATCACCAATAATACTAGACCTTTGACATCAATGACAATATTTCCAACATTATACTTTGCTTATTATTCAAAACAATTGTTTGAATAAGTGTCATTGAGATGATGACCTATTTTAGGGGAGAGAATGTTACAAATTGATTCTCTCACTAAACTAATTACCTATTTATCCATGGATCAATATGGTTTTTAAATTGATTTTTTAATTTTTAACTAAATTATTAAGTCATATGTTGTTATAGGACAGATGTATGATTTCTTAGATTTCATGAGTTCATTATTATGAGATGGCTAGTTATGAATTTTGTACATGATGATTATGTTACTTTTTTTTTATAGCATTGTTTTATGATTTATATCATGATGTACTTAACTAACTACCTTCTTTTCATAAGTTGGATACAAGAGAGTTCATCCCTCATAGCATGATGGAGGGAGATCATCATCAGAGAGGGTGACATAGATGGAATGGTGAAGAATAACAAAAAAATTGTTAAGACCCATGCACACACCATAATAGATTAAAAATTTTATATGTATTATGTGTTTGATTGTTAGAATTATTACATTTTAATTATATATTAATGTTTGTGTGTTTTGAATGTTAGTACATAGTTGTGGAATAAATATTGTATGTAATTACATTTTATATGTAGACTTAGTGCTTGATGCTATAGTAGGAATTACATGAGATTTATTTACTTGTATTTGTCTATGATTTCAAAACATAAATCAAGTATAAGATATTTAATTTATATTATATATAGATAGGGGGATGTATATGATTTCACAATCCTTTATTCTCAGTTTTAGTTAATGGGGTGCTTAGAGGTTTCTTTTTGGATGGTAGAGGGTTAAGATAGAGGGATCTTCTCTCCCCTTACCTTTTTATCATCTTGGTAGAAGCCTTAAGCCATCTTATCTCTATAGTCAGATCTTCTAACATTATCAAAGGAATCACTTGTGCTCCTAAAACTAGTCCTATCACTTACTATCAATTTGTTGATGACATAATTATGATGGGATAAGCCTTGATTTCTGAAGCCAGATGTTTTAAGAAGATCCTTGAGATGTATGAAGGGGTGTCTAGTCAAAGCGTGAATTTTAATAAGAGTTCTCTTTTCTTCATCAACACTCCATCAGATCTCCAATCTAAATTTTCTAAGATTTTGGTATGTAACATTAAAAATTTACCATCTACTTATCTCGGTATCCCTCTATTTGAGGGCTCATTGAAACCTTCTTTCTGGATCCCCCTTATTGATAGGATTTAGAAGAAGTTGGTCAGTTGGAAATGGAATCTCCTAACATAAGCTGATAAAGTTTAAATTCTTAATAATTCCCTTCAAAACATTCCAATTTATTTCATGTCCACTTTTGCCATTCTAAAATCTATTACAGACAAGGTAGAGAGTATCTAAATAACTTTCCTTTGGAGAGGTTTAGAGGACAAATTCATATTTTTGATCATTTTTTGGGATCATATCTACCACCCAATTTCCTTAGGAGGCCTAAGACTAATAAGGGTTTTAACCATGAACCAATCCCTCCTGGTGAAGTAAGGATAGAGAGTGGTCATGGAGGAAAACCAATGGACCATAATCATTAGGGCCAAATACCTCTCCTCAAGGAAAGGCTCCCATTTTTTAGCAAATCCAAGTCTTGCTAATGGTTTTGCTTTTTGGAAAGCTCTATAGGTTGGTAAGAACATTCTTAACAAAGGTCTCAAATGTAATGTTGGAAGAGGCAATATGGTGGATTTCTAGAGCGATTTGTGGATCTCAACCCCTCTAGAATCCACTTTCCAAGACCTAGAATTGATTGATTTCCTCAAGAATAATTATGGGCCCAAAGTAATGAGTTATTGGGAAATTAAAAATGGGAGAAAGTGATAAAATTTTTATCCAAACTAGGGTTGGACCAGCAATAAAACCATCTGCTCTAAACTCTGAATGAATCCATTCAGCACATTCATATCAGTTAAGCTCTTAGAGAAGATAAACTTGTCTGGAAACATAATCCCAATAGGATTTACTTAGTGAAATTAGGAATCTTATCTCTATGGAATTTAGATGAGGAGGATTTCAATTGGAAATATCTCTAGATAAAAAACCTCATCCCTAAAATCAATGTCTTCTATTGGTTGGTAGCTCAAAACAAGATATTAATAGTGGATAATCTAATCAAAAAAGGTTTAACTATACCTAATAGATGCTCTCTTTGAAAATAGGTAGAAGAAATAGTGGAACATCTCTTTCTTTTTTGTCCATTTAGGTCAACTATTTTTCATTTATTCTTTAGCAAGTCCAACATTTCATGGGTTTTCCCAGGAACTATCTTGGACTTAATTACCCAATAGAAACCCCCTTGGGAAGAACCATTGTTAACTCACTGGTATAATTTGGCCCTAACCCATATTTTTTGGGGTATATGGAAAGCTAGGAATGCTTTCATATTTGACTGTCATCAATCTCATATTTATTATACTTTTAAAAGGATCAAGGCCTTCATGCAAGAAAATTGGTCAATCTCTACCCACACCTTTGATCAGCCAAGATCCCCACTTTCTTCTTCAATTTTGAAACAACTTAGTTTGGTCATCCCAGGTAAAGCCCAAGCTAAATGGGTGGATATATCTATCATCAAATGGTCTCCCACTATTCCTCAATGGGTCAAATTAAATTTTTATGGGGAATCAAAGGGAAATCTTGGTCTAGCCAGGGTAGGTGGTTTGATCACAGATTCTTCAATGAAAATCAAACCAGCTTATGTAGGACCACTTGGAATTCAAACCAATCATGTTACAAAATCCTTGATGGCCTTGTGGGGCATTGAAATGGTGGTTAAACTAGGTTCTCAATTTATTCATATAGAAGGGGACTCACTAAACATCATTAATTATCTTAAGGTCCTATCCCCATCTTCTTAGAACATTTTTAGAATCATTAGCGATGCCAAATCCCTTTTTCAACCATTTTAAAGGAGTTATTATTAATCATGTTTATAGAGAAGGAAATAGGGGAGCTGATTTCCTTGTAAATATAAGGGTCCTTAGAAGTGATTACATCACTTGGCATGATGGTGAATTTCTAGATGACATCATTAGAATAGTCGAGAAGGAAAAGGGATTTGTCATTTAAAGTCATGATGATAAAAAAATTTAAGCATAGATTATGGGTTAAGTGAATGGCTTTCCACACATGTAAAACCATATTTTCCAAGGGGTGGCATGAGGGTCAGTCATCATGCCCTTACACCTATCTCATGATTGATTATTGCTCTACCTACTTTTATTCTCTGATACCACCAAGTGCTTTTCAGAACACCTACAAAGATAACACCAAAGTGAAAGTGAATATAGGTGGAGATAGAGATCATTTTGAGTCAATTTCCTATTTTGATAAAAATGATCATGTCTAGTAGAAAATGGTAAAATGGGGGATGGCCCCATTTATGGAATGTCTGGTGGGGCATGATACATTACTATCAAGGGATTTTTCCCATAGTTGGAATAATTGTGAGGTGAGAATACAAGGGCCAAAGATTCAAATTACAAAGGATCTGATTAGGGAGACAATAGGAATGGAATGCCATGAAGTAAAGGCACTCAAAGATAAGCATCATAAGGAGGAACTCATGCATTTTTTTTTAAGGAAAGAGAAGGAGAAATACAAGCCAAAACCATTGTCTAACAAAGGTTACATGTGCACTAATTTTCCAAGGAAATGGTTAGAGTTTTGTCTCCAAATAATGCATTATATCACTTTGGAAGGTAAACACACCATTCTCTACTCACATCATTTCCTAATTTTTAACCATTTTAAGGGTCATCTCATCAGTATCCCTTTCTTTCTACTACAATATTTGGAGGTTTCTATTTTAAATTTCAAGAACCCTACCATGGATCTTATCCACTAGGGTCTCATTTTCCTACTGATCAAAAGGGCGGAAGTGATCTGGTCCAAGACCATTTCAGAGTCTATTGATATTAACAGTGATAAGGAGGAGTTGAAGGTGGAGGGTGATAAATCCTCATCTTTTGAAGAGGAGAATCAAGCAAAATAATTGGGGGATTTTAGTGCTTATGCATAGAAACATCATAAATTTAATTTAGGAAGCCCCTCTTTCACTTCTAAAGAAAAAGCCACTCTAGGAGCTGATAGAAACAAGGGTGTCAAAGATTAACTCTAGAAACTCCATACCAAAATTGTAATCCAAAATATCCTTTATAGAGAAATCTTAGAGGAATTTGAGAGGTTAAGTAATTTTCTTAGTTTTAACAAATTTGTGGTTCATGATGGTAGGACTCCTGAGACTCACAACTCTGGATAGGACTCTTTCTAGAAGGATAATGAGGAGGATAACTAGGTTACTTAAGAAATCATAAAATAATCCCCTCATATGGATATCAAAAGGAATAATTTGGATAATGAGGAGGAATAATTCATTGGCAGTCACATTGGAGGCAAATGTCACAAAAAATCAAATACAGTGACCAAGTAATTGGTTGCTTACTCTGAGTCAGAACAACTCTATTTTTTCCAATTTTGGGTTAGGACCTTTTTGATATATCAATTGATTATTAGATAAATTCTAGCAGAAGTTAGGTTAGTCATCAGGGTGTTCACCCTTACCTCATTTGGGCTTTGTTGCTTTTCCTCACTTTTCTATCTTTTTTCTTTTGTATTGAGCCTAGGTCCCTTCAACCCATCTTTACCTATCAAATAAAAACTATTATATATAGACTAGTGAAATGACTTTAAAACATTTTATAATGTTAAGCTTAATATTATTAATATTCAATAAATATCAATATACGTTAAGTTATTAAAGTAAAAAAGACATATATAGCCTATATGCACTATTTCTACGCTATATCACTTTCTACATTCAAAGAGAGAATTAAGAAACTAGAAGAAATGGTCAAGGTTAGAAGATACCTGGATGTAGTTGTGTGCACCGAAATTAGACGTTGGAAGGTACTCCTCTTTGGCTGTGGAGGAATGACACTTGCAAAGAAAAAGAGACTGAAACACGAAAAAAATTAGAAAAGGAGATGGTGGGTTGTCAAGCAAGAGCTTGATCCCTGAAGTACGAAGACTTCCTTAAGGGATATCAACCCACTGATTAAAAATAGAATATTTGATAGAAATAGAAATAGTGAAAGACAAAATAAAAGAAATAAAGACAAAAAGCAAAATGCGTACCTGATATGCAGCAAATTGCTCTGCACAGTCACCAGTGTCGGTCTCTGTGCCGGCGTCGGTCAAAGAAGGGTGCCGACGTCAGTTAAAGTGCCGGCGTCAGTAGGGGTAATGACCGGCGTCGATCGAGGTAGCAGTTTTTAGATAGGGTCGGGTCGGGTCTGGATAGGGTTTTAGGATTGTAGAATGGTCTGAAGTCTTCGTCTGTGGGTTAGGGAGCCGGTTTGGGAGTCAGAGGGATTGTTTAGGGGTTTGAGCAGAAATCTGGGCAGAGTTACAGACTAAAAAGGGTGGATAGAGGTGATATGGGAGGAATTCAAGTCGGGTTTCTGAATCTAAGTCAGGGTGGTAATATCAAAAAACAATAACTAGAGAACAAAATAAAAGCACAGAGGAGACACTTACCTGTTACACATTGAAGATAGAGTAGGAAACATAATTGATGTTGTTGGTGTGTTGCAGCAGTTCGATGTAGCAGACCTCCAACGAGATGATTGAGGCAGAATACCTGTACCAGAGAGAGAGAATATGAGAGATTTGATTGCCGATGGATTGGATGCAAAAGTTGGTTGATCATTTTAGTGTTTGGATCAAAGAAAATGTTTTGATGCATAAGGTCTGATAACCGGTTGCAAAACTGATTGGCAACCGAATAACGAATAATGGATAATGGATAATGGATCCTGTGTTCGGGTCGGGAACATAGTATTAAGGATAACCGACGCCAGTAGGACTACCGATGTCAGCCGAGGGGTGACCGATGTCAGCGACATCAGTCGAGTAGTGACCGACGTCGGCAGATGCAGAATGGGGACAGAGGCTAATTTTAGCTTTCTGCTCATTTTTACATGCTACCAGGGGCAAGGCTCGTGGGAAAATGGTCGACAGGGGTTAAATAAGCGTGGGAGAATAAAATGGGGGTTAAGGGGAGGATGACAAGGGTTAGACACAATTTCGGTGTCTACATTTGCCCCTTTTTGTCTTGTTGGTTATTCTGGACGAACTGCAAGACAAAAACAGGAGGTGGTTGCCCCAAGTGTGGGATAAGGTCGATTTCATCTTGTTAGTTGTTCAAATGAACTGCAAGACAAAAATAGGAGGTGGATTGCCCTGATTATGGATGAGGTATTCCCCTTCAAAGCAGAAGTCGAGGGAAGGGAACCGAGAATCGGGTGCTGATTTGACAAAGAGTAGATGAAAAAGGGGTGAGGGTAAATGCTGCAAAAGTTGTGATTGCACGCATACCACTTCACGAGATGGTCAAGTCAAAGTTTCATAGGTCAAGGGTCGAGGAGTGCCAAAATTGAAATAACCAGGCCCCAGCATGTGGTCATAGCTGATCAGGTTATTCAATCGAAGCTGAAGCTCCAATGGGTCATTGTGTTCCAGGTATCCTAGGCTCAAGAAGTGCTCCCAGAAACATGAAAATGTCACAAGTAGTGGGGATCAACCGGCTTGAGGTCCTATACTTGTGAGGGTCAAAAATAGTTTGTGCACAATTTGGCTAACCAGTCATGAGGTAGCATACAGGCAAGAACAACCAAGGCAACATTGTCCTGGAAGTGGTCGAAGTCGGAGGAGATAGGCATGATCTCCAATGGTCATTGGTCGAGGTGGATGAATGGATGAAAGGATGTGGCTGAGCTAACCTCAGAAGACGTTATGTGATCTGAGTGCTGCCTACATAGCCCTTGTGTGAAGGGCCTCAGGCCAATGTAGTTCTCCCTAGAAGGGAGCAAGGGTCAAAGGGATGAAATTGGTCTTGGTCGAGGGCAAGGTCATGGTCAAAAGGAGGAAAGAAGGTTTGTCCATCAGAGAGATGAACAAACGAGGGTGGTCGAGCTAACCCCAGATGATGTTGTATCATCTGAGTGCTGCCTACATAGCCCCAGTCATAGGGCCTCAGACTAATGTAGTTCAAACTAGGAGAGACAAAATGAGTGATGATTGGTGCGGTCAAAGTGGTTGATAGGTTAGTCTTGGTCATGATGAAATGATGAGGGTAAGATGATGTTGCAGCCTTTTCCATATGGTGTATTTTGCAACATTGGTTGAGGGGTCTTTCATCCCTAGCAATTTTCCATATTTGTGATGGATGTATGCTAAAGATGAATTGAGGTCTATTTATGCTTCAGCAAGTATTGGTTTATGCTTAACATAAATTGCGTCTGGTTGATAGTTTCCATGTGTATTGGTGTCCATAGAAACTAGTGTGAATAGGCTATGGGAGTGGCTTGAAAAGAGAGTTGAGTTGAGTTGATTGACAAGTGATGAAGTGGAATGTGACCAAAGTGCAGAAGAAGTGAAAAGCATATTGTTCTTTCATTGACAAGGACCAAAATGACAGCACAGATAGGGGTTATTGGAACCAAGAGCCCCATTCATGCATGACATCATTGACCATATGTTGTGTTAGAATGGTAATCGAATCACTTTGAAATTAAAGTGAGCTCGAAGTCCCTTGAGCAGGTGTTAGGATAGGAGGAAATAGGGTAACCCATTTTAGAGCAGAGATAACTTTGCCCCTTTTTATGGGAGACCCTGAGACAACTATAAGTCAAGTCCATGACTCATTTTTTTTTTTTTTGGAAGAGCAGACTAATCAATGCGGAAAGCCTGCATAGAGATGTCATTTTCTTGGTGGTCAGTTGTGAAGCTAATCAATACGAGAAGCTTCTAAGATAGTGCTGTTGATTACCAGATTAGTCATAGCCATCCTTCGAGGGAGTGGTCTAGAATTTTGCTTAATATAAGGGATTTTGAATAGCTGTCCTTCGAGGGAGTAGTCTATTAGTTACATCAATAATAGTATAGCTGTCTTTCAAGGGAGCAGTCTGCCTTTTTTATTTGATATTGATATGGTGACTGTGGATATTTTGACATCTTGATTTGTTTTGACAGAAATGTGAGTCATGGACAAGATTATAGAAGGTCAAGGGCTCCCTTTTATTAGGACAAAGCATCCATACATCATAAAAGGGTTATAGAGGATTTGTTAAGGGGAGTAGGGATGAAAGGAATTAGGACTAAGAGGATGGGGATTGCTCAAGGGATGAGCTCAAGTTAAATGTCAAGTGAATGAGTACTCGACTAGCAGTAGAATGGTCACAGATGCAATGCATTAAGAGGCTCAAGTTTTGGTCGTCCATCAAGAGAAGACAGACGATAAGTCCCTGATCCATACTTGTGCGTGATAATGAAAGGTCTAAGCCAATTAGGGGAAAACTTGCCTCGTTTACTTTACTCCATATTGGTCACGTGTTGATGATGATTAAGAAGTTATTTGATGTGGTCGCTGATTTATCGAGACTGGTCGAGGGCCGGGTTGAGATTGGTGTTTGGTTGAGGTCATGATAGGCAGTATAAAGTTGAACTCCCCCTAGCCATTTGGTGGTAGGAAGAATGTCTAACACCCAGTGCGGATGACATTGGGGGAGTATCGCTTGCTAACCTTAGACATGTTGATAGGTCAAGAGTTCCCAAGTGAATGGCATTTAGGTAGTGAAAAAGTTAGGAGGGATGGAAACCACCGACTCCATAGGTGAAGGAGGAAGAATGGGCGAGCGTGGAGGAGATTGGTCAATGGTGGGCTCGAGGCAAAGGTCTGCAAAGGCCTGAGTGGGGTCATGATATCCTAGACCATACCATTTCTTGGCATTGTCATCGTTGAGTGGCTCGATAGACTGATGGGAGCCCTACTCACAGTGTCCAAAACCAAAACCCTTCCATGCACATCTATAAAGTTAAGTGTGTGCAAAGGTGGGGTTGCCAAGAAATGAGAAGTCTGATGTGAATGGTTAGGGTGAAGAAAGAGGATTCTCGTCAAGAGGAGCTTGGTTGAGCCCCCCATAGACAAGGCTGGTTCGGAGCTGAGGAAACATGTCTAAGGTCAGTAAGCGATACTCCCCCAATGAAAGTCTTTGGAAGATGTCTTCCATGGGGTCTGTGGTCGTCGGTTGAAGGGGAGGTGTGAGGGTGACCACCTGTTGCAAACTGGTTGAAGCTTCCACAGATGGAGGCGGTGCCAGGATTGATGGCTTGATAGGAATGAGGACATCATTTGGATGGTAGGTGGTGTTGCAAGTTTTGAAGGGTGAAGGGTCAGTGGGAATGGTGTGGACTTGTCAGTCGTGCTCAAATTTCACACAATGGTGCAGGGTGGACGGGACACAGGCCATGGCACAGATCTAGGGTTAGCCCAGCAACATGTTATATTGAAACTCTCCTTCGATGATATAGAAGAGCTCTGGGACTATGCGTGGACCAATGCAAATGTGAAGGATGACTATGCCAATGGTCGTGGTAGTAGTGTCAATAAAGGAGCACAAGATTGCGTTAGTTTTGGAGATGTAATTCTTGGGAAGAGCCAACTAATCAATGGCATGGGTGGAGATAATGTTGATGCTGGTGCCTCCATCGATCATAACGCGTTTAATGTGTGTCTGATCAACATAGGTAGTGATGAAGAGGGTGGCATCCTGATCTTCTGTGTTGGATGTGGGAATCTCAGAATCGTTGAATGTGATGGAGGCAACAGGGGCTAAAGAGTGGACAAGGGCAACAAGTGGCTGGGGGTCCTCGGGTTGGACCTCCACTGCCTGCAGGGCTCTGATGAGGGCCTGACGATGCTGGGGTGAGGTTTGGATGAGGTCATAGAGGGACATCTTCATGGGCATCTGGTGAAGCTGTTTCAACATGGAGTCGTGGATTGGTCTGAAAGAAGAAGAAGAAGAGGAGGGTTGAGGCGCGCCAAGGATAGAAATTTTAGGCTTGGGCGGTTGAGGTGGATTGATGAAAGGGTAGGTCTAAGGAATGGCAGCTTTTTCTTTTGCCTTGTCCTTTTGTGACCTAGTGGTTATGTGAATGGCATTGATTTCAAAGATAGGAGGTGAAGGAGATAAAGGGGTTGTAACCTGTTGATGAGATGTTGATGGGTTTAAGGAGGTTGGAGGGTTATGAGAAGGAGTCAAGGGTCTGTCGAGAGTATCCTCAAAGAGAAGAGTGTCTTTCTCTAGATAGCGATGAATGACAGCCTTGAGGGCACAGCAAGTCTCAGTATCGTGTCCTGGCGTATGATGGTATAAGCAAATCTTCATGTCATCAAACCAAGAGGGCTTAGACCTGAGGGTTTGGAAAGGCCTGATGGGTGGAAGAGTTATGCTGGAAGTATGCAAAAGTTGGTGCAAGATCAAAGAGAATGAGCCCACTAAAGGGTCCGTGCTCATCGATGTGTGCGATGCTGGTGACTTTTACTTGGGTGGAGTTGGAGGAGGCTTTCGTACCACCTTCTGGATTGATGGTGCGGTGACAGGCAGAGACGATACATTCTTCATGAGAGGTACCACCCTTTTGGGAGAGGGTAGGCTAGCAGTAGGCAAAGGAAGCAAAGGAGGCAACTGATTTTGATTAGAGGTCAAAGTGGGAAGGACTCTGGTCAAGGTCAAAGGATGAGGGCCCAAAATGGAGGGCAATGGTGACGGGGGAGGAGGCGTTTGCCTCTGTGGTTTGGCAGTCTTCTTTGATTTGGGTTGAAGACTACTATTGGTTGAAGTCTGGTCTAAGTCCACCTTCACTTGTGGATGAGTGAGGTTGGAGACAGGGTGAACGCTGAGTGACTTGATTAGTTTAGGTAGGGTAGATGAGGGTTTCGGTCTTGATGCGGTTGATTGAGGTGTAGACGATCTAGAAGTGGAAGTCTAGTTTTTATTGAGAGTCTTGGGAGGTTTTACCATGGGAGGATTAGCAGCATGAGATGAGAGGGCATGGGCATGTTGAAGAGCTATGAGATGCTCCCACAATACCTGATGCTCCACTTTCCTTGAAGGGAGAAGTTTGAGTTTCTCCACTAATCTGGAAAATGGCTGAGAAGATGTTGGATGAGATTTGGGTCCTTGAGAAGATGTTGACGGTTATGGGACCGAAGGTGTGGTAGTCTCAGCCCTAAGGCATGATGAAGTTGTGATAGGTTCGTCCTTGGTTGGAGATGAAGGAGAGGTAGGTTCTTCCCTGGGTGGAAAAGAAACCAGAGAATGAGGCTCCTCAAGCGGGTAAAGGGCAGGGATGATTGTGCACTCCACTTGCGGTCGAGGAGTAGGAAGGGTTGGGTCCTCCATGGGCAGCAAGAAGGAAGATGGTGAAACCAGCAGTGCTAGTAAGGTTGAGGCATCCTCCAAGATGAGAGAGGTTGACGAAGAACTAACCGGAGAAAGAGGTACGTCCACATGTGATGGACTGATGGATGGACTCACATCTTGAGGTTGGTTGGAAATGAAGGGCGAGACCGTATTGACTATTCGAATGTTGTGTTCATGAGTGTTGTCAATCAAGGTCTGGACATTGTTTTGAGTTGGTAGATGATTGGGGAATGGTTGTTTGAAGATGTCGATACCTTGATTAGGTGGCACATTGGGATTGTCTAGGATGAGATCACCCTTTTCAATCATGTCTTGGATTATGTTTTTAAGGGTCTTATAGTTGCCCGTGTCATGGCCTTTAACACGGTGGTAGTTACAGAAGTCATTTTCCCTATACGACACAGGGGTGGCGCGTGAGGGATCAAATTGTGGAGGTGGTCAGATCTAGGGGAGATTGAGGACCCCCTGTTTGATGAGTTTTTCCAGCATAGACGCGTATGATTCTCTGAGTGGAGTATACTGTCATTGTACATATCTCTGCTGGAATTGGCGGGTGATGCTTTGAGATGTGGATGGCTCAGGCTGGTTAATTGAAGGGGCAGAAGAGGAAGATCTAACAACCACAACGTTTGTTGAAGCTTTAGATTTAGGATTAGATGAGGAAGGCTTAGAAGAGGGGTCATTGGTCTTGGAGTTGGGATTCTTGCTCCACAACTTGACTTTATTCTCCTTGATGGCACGTAACTCAAGTTTGCAGGCCATCGTGAAGGCTTTGTTAAAAGTGCGAAAGGTCTGAACCCTTAAGGTGGAAGAAATATGTTTGGCACAGGCTTGGGAGAAAATTTCAATAAGTTTGGGTTGGGGTAAGGAAAAGGAGAGTTGACTGATGAGGCCCCTCCATCGAGTGACAAAATCAGCAATGGATTCGTCCTCGAATTGGCAGATAGAATAAAGGTCTGTGATTGAGACCTTCTTGGTGATGTTGATAGAGAAATGATCAAGGAAGAGCTGGGCCAGTTGAGTGAATGTGAAGAGGGAATGGTTGGCAAGGGAGCTGTACCAGTCAAGCGCAGCACTTGAGAGAGACATAGGAAACGTGCGTAAAAACAACGCATCGTCGTGGGCGATAAGGTAACAGGCATGTCTGAATGCTCGTAAGTGCTATTGTGGGTCTTCCTTGCTTTGAAAACAAGAAAACTTAGGAAGTTCTCACTGGCTAGGATATGGCCTGATCAGGATAGAAGGATGAATGGGCTCATTGCAAATTTGTTCATATGAGAGAGTATTGCGTGAGCTAAAAATAGAGGTCTCTAGGCTAGACATCTTGTCCATCAGCATTTTGATGATATCTACTGACGGATTGGTAGGTGGATCACCCCCTAGATTGTAAGGCACTTGAAAGAGGCTAGAAGAGGCATACGACGTAGTCAATTATACCAGTAAGGGCACAACGTATGGATGAGTAGTCGTAGGGATAGAAGAGGAGACTAAGGATGGCTGGGTAGAAGGCATGGCTAGGCTCGATGTTGCCATGTGAGGTTGGTTAGTGGTAACATGGGCCAATGGATAGGTAGCCACCCTAGTGTTGATAGGAGCAAGGGTAGGTGGAATAGAGATGACCAAATTCTGAAAGGGGGTAGATAGTGGTTGAGTGGGCTGAGGTTGATAGGGGGCCGAAACCCTAGTGGAAGTGGGCCCAACGATGGAGGGAGAGGCCACACTTGGATGGTTGGTCAAAGGCTGGTCATTGGTTGAGGCAATAGCCTAGGTGTCTAAAGGTTGAACTATGGACGCTGTTGATACGGCCGCAGTCTCGAGAAGAGAAGTTGGCATTCCATAAATTGGATTGCCTAAGGAGTCTCGCATTCGGCTATTCACGAGATAGTGCTGCAAGGCTTTGACGTTGAGGTCCAAGAATCATGCAAAATCTTGGTCCCCTTCTAGGACAATAGGAGTCTGGGTCGGGGATGGTCTAGTAGGAGTTCTTTCAGTCTCCAAGTGGAACTCCATTATAGGACTGGTTATGGATGGGGTAGACGGAAGTGGATGATGCCTCGCGTGATCGACTAGAGCCTTGGCTTGGCTATGAGTCAGAACCATTCAAGGCAAGAAAGAACATCCTCACAAGCTCAAACAAGCAGATAAGAATAGAAAAGATGAATAACACAAGCAGATCCTAAAAAAACCCTAGGAGTAAATTATTAGGATTATAGTGGCTTATGCCTTAGAATATGTGTAGAGGAAGATTGGCTTTTGAGTCAGGTCCTAGAAGAAGTAGTCCATGGATGGTTTCAGGTTAGTTATGGTGCTCAAAAGTCTATGTTAGGTTCCATACTTGGCCTGGTGCTAAGGATCAAGCTCCCCTCACTTCACGAGTCCAGTGATAAGCTGGTCTCGCTTAGCCAAAATATACTTCCCCTAGAGATTATCCTCTGCCAGAGAACGGAGTGGGCTTTCCCCTTGGTGATGAAATCCAAGTAAGATCACCGGGACGGGTAAGGTATCCACTGGGTGATGAAATCCCAGTCAAGCCTTGTCTCAGGTAAGTTAAGATGTTTGTTTTGTGCAAGTGGTTCAGTCGTGTAACATAAAAGTGGACTAGATTAATTCAATATGCGATTATTAATTACTAGGTGTAGTCTAAGAAATGCAAGCAAGCAGAAATGAATGCAAAGTGTTTTAAGCCCAAGTCAAAATGTGAAGTTGGAATGAAAAAAATTTGAGAATGGGTTGAAGAATATGATTTTTGACTAGTCTAGAAGTGCAAGAAAAGAAAGAAAAGTTCTTTTTAGTCCTACTGATGGTGTCGTTTAAAAGAGACGAAAGAGGTGAAAAGGGAGAAACCTAATGCACCTATATGAAAAGAAAGAAAGAAAGAACCCAAGGAAGGCCCTAGGGTCCCACCAGGCGTGCCAGAATGTTTCTACGCTATATCGCTTTCTACATTCAAAGAGAGAATTAAGAAACTAAAAGAAATGGTCAAGGTTAGAAGATACCTGGATGTAGTCGTACGCACCGAAATCAAACGTTGGAAGGTACTCCTCTTTGGCTATGGAGGAATGACACCTGTAAAGAAAAAGAGACTGAGACATGAAAAAAATTAGAAAAGGAGATGGTGGGTTGTCAAGCAAGAGCTTGATCCCTGAAGTACGAAGACTTCCTTAAGGGATATCAACCCATTGATTAAAAACAGAATATTTGACAGAAACAGAAATAGTGAAAGATAGAATAAAAGAAATAAAGACAAAAAGCAAAATGTGTACCTGATATGTAGCAAATTGCTCTGCACAGTCACCGGTGTCAGTCTCTATGCCAGCGTCGATCAAAGAAGGGTGCTAACATCGGTTAAAGTGCCAGCGTCGGTAGGGGTAATGACCGGCATTGGTCGAGGTAGCAGTTTTTGGACAGGGTCTGGTCGGGTCTGGACAGGGTTTTAGGATTGTAGAATGGTCTGAAGTCTTCGTATGTGGGTTAGGGAGCCGGTTTGGGAGTCAGAGGGATTGTTTGGGGGTTTGTGCAGAAATCTGGGCAGAGTTATAGACTAAAAAGGGTGGATAGAGGTGATACGGGAGGAAGTCAAGTCGGGTTTTTGAATCTAAGTCAGGGTGGTAATATTAAAAAACAATAACCAGAGAACAAAATAAAAGCATAGAGGAGACACTTACCTGTTACACGCTGAAGACAGAGTAGGAAACATAATTGATGTTGTTGGTGTGTTGCAGCAGTTCGATGTAGCAGACCTCCAGTGAGATGACTGAGGTAGAATCCCTGTACCAGAGAGAGAGAATACGAGAGATTTGATTGCCGATGGATTGGATGTGAAAGTTGGCCGATCGTTTTAGTTTTTGGATCAAAGAAAATGTTTTGATGCAGAAGGTTTGATAACTGGTTGCGAAACTGATTGGCAACTGAATAATGAATAACAGATAACAGATAATGAATCCTGCATTCAGGTCGAGAACATAGTATTAAGGATAACCGACGCTAGCAAGACTGCCGACGTCGGCCGAGGGGTGACCGACGTCGGCAACGTCGGTCGAGTAGTGATCGACGTCGGCAGATGCAGAATGGGGACAGAGGCTAATTTAGCTTTCTGCTCATTTTTACATGCTACCAGGGGCAAGGCTCGTGGGAAAATGGTCGACAGGGGTTAAATAAGTGTGGGAGAATAAAATGGGGGTTAAGGGGAGGACGACAAGGGTTAGACACAATTCCAGTGTCTACATACACTAGTAATTGACTAAAACAATTATCTTGTTATAATTAGAATCAATATTTGATTGGTCTATCATTTTAATATAAAAAAGTATAATTAATGTTTTAATGGAGATAATTACCTTTAATTCATATTAAGGAGGTAAAATTATCCTAAACTATTAACCTATGAAGTAAGCCTAATCTTATTGTTTTGCATGGACTATGTTAAAGTTTGAAAGCGCAATTATCATTTTGTAAATGATTGATAAGGTGGAATTTGAGTGATATACTTGGTAATTTAATATAGGTTGACATGAAATTTTTAAATTAATATTATATTGGATAAATAATTTAGGTAAGTTAAAATTAGAGCATGCCATAATAGGATTAAGGTAGTTTACAATTTGTTAGTCACTATTTAACTAGAAAAAACATGGTTAGAGTATGGTGACTGCAAGTTGATAAAAAAAAGCATGAAAATCTTGGTAGACGAGTGGGAAAGCATAAAGGTGAGATGAGGAAGATAAGAAGGTATGATGAAGAAGAGAAGAAGGATACATAGGAAGGAAAAAAAGGGTTCAAGTTCATTTTATCTCAATTTTTGGGAAGTTATTTTACTAGGTTGGTGAAGTATTTTCCTTTCAAATTATTTGCATAAATAATATATAAGGTTTGAAATTGTAGGATTTATAAATTAATGTTTATTTGAAATTTAAAAAAACATAGGCTCAACCCTGTGAATGGTTTGGCCATCCATGGAACTAAGCCTGAATTATCCTCTTAAACCCTACGACTTCAAACTAAGTTTTTTAGAACATTGTAATTAATGAATTTAATTCATGGAATTACATTCAAAAACCCTAGGTAAAATAGACAGTGGTTTATACACAACTGATTTATATATATATATATATATATATATATATATATATATATATATATATGTATATGTATGTATATATATATATATATATATATATGTATGTATGTATGTATATATATATATATATATATATATATATATATATATATATATATATGTATGTATGTACGTATGTATGTATGTATGTATGTATGTATGTATGTATATAGACATATATACATTATGAACTCAAGAAGGGAGGAAATGATTCGATAGATTTTTATACATTAAAATAGAAATCAAAATATACATAGATCTATATGAATATATATAAGAGGTCTGAGTTAAAGTTTTTTTAAAATGGTTTAAATTGAGAATGTCGTTATACTATTCGATTTAATTTTATAAATACATAATATAGATTATTGTGTGGGTTGTTGATTTTTTTTGGACTGTGTAAATTTAATAAACAAATTAAGTAGCATAATGGTTATATATTCTACGTACACAAGGTTTGGGTACTTTGAAAATAGACGTAGGGTACACATATACATTTATATATGACCTATGTGAATAAGGCATATATAAATATATGTGTATGTATTAATATATATTTCTATGGTTTAAAATATGGAACATGTCGAAGCCAAAAGTTTGTAAATTTTGAGTTAATATTGAAAATTGGCATTAATTCAAACTATGGATAAGTGATATAATATAACCATAGTCATACTTAAGTTGATTTTCATTTGGGATGCCAATAATAATGAGATATATATACATCTGTATATATCATGACTATGTCTGGGTTATATTAATTATGAGCCATGTGTGTGTGTGTGTGTGTGTGTGTGTGTGTGTGTGTGTGTGTTATGAAAAGTGATAATTATAAATATATGTTGTATGTGTGTGTGTGTGTGAACTTAGGTTCACATACATATATATAATGGGTATAAATACATATTTGATAAATACCTTTGTTAAATTATGGATTTAAATAATGAAGTCAGAAACACAATAGATTAAGGTGCTTTAATTTATATGATAAAACCTCTCAATAAGCATAATGAAAAGAAATATTACTATGATTTCTTATTATTGTTTTTATAATATGTAGTATGTGCCTTTTTTGTTGAGATGAGGGATTTAATGCATTTACTTACGTAAAGTAGATTTTTTTCAAAATTTGTATTCTACTCATTTGGTAAATAAATTTGTTTGTCATAATTATGGTTTATGTGATGAATAATAAGAGTAAGGTTCATTCATATGTTTGACAGACTAAATATATGTAGTAATTATTTTAGTAACTAACATGTGTTTACACTTACTAATATTAATAATTTCATGAACCTATTAGTTAAATAAATGTTAACCAAATCTCACATTACTAGTACCAACTAAGCAATGAGAGGGACTTCATTGGCTTACTTAACACCACTAATGCTAGATGAAGGTAATCTGATCAAGTGGTGTATATGAATTTGGCCGATCTTAGAGATCAAAATATATTTGATTACTTTGGACAAAGTAATTTTTAGATAGACATTATCATTTTATATGTATGATTTACATGTTTGTATGATATAATGTTTAGAATGTATTTCTATATGGTACACATCTTGTAGTATAAATCTTATAGCACATGGGTACTAGCATGTCTCTCTAGATTCTCGCACCATAACTATCTACCCATCCATGAAGAAAGGGTCATTACCTAATTGGGGGATTGTGTGGGGGATCAATGGTTTTTACTTGGTGTGGAAAAGTGTTCAGATGATGCTCTCCCTCCCCACTACAATACTTATTTGGAGACTACACTTGAGATTATCAAGGATACAGGAGTTAGAGTGACTCAAGCTCTATGGAGAATTTTATTTATCATTGCATATATGTTGAGACATTTCATCTATTTTAATGTAATTTTATTATTTTTATACATTAAAAATAATGGCTATATTATTGTACCAGTCATCGCTGAATTTCAATATGATTACTTTCCTTATATTGTTATGTTTATTTACATAAGTTGTTAGTGAATAGTAATTGTTAATGTTATATGTTTAATTGTGTTTAATATGCTTTGATTAATATGTTAAGGTCACTAATTAGATTCTCATGGTGTACTCTAATGAAAGAATAAGTGTTGTGTAAATATTAAAAAAAATACTAAATTATTTTATTAAATCCCTGTGGGGATGTTACACTCTCTTCATTTTTGGTGATGCATAAGGAACCCACATTTTATGGTCCTAAACTAATCCATATTTACCTCGAAAACTCCTTAGGTTTGTTTGTGGTATAATTGGTCTAAAATTAAAATTCATGGTACCATATTTGTGCCTAGTCACTTACTAATTATATTTTACCCATCATTAGCAAGTGAGATTTTTAGTATCTAAAATAGAATTTGTATCTTCCCGACCTAACACACTCTCACTATCCACATCCAGATGTCCAAAACCCTACACAATAATGTTGGAGATATGGTTAACTTCTTACAAGTCTACACTTTCAACATATGTAGGCTGATGGTTATTATCAAATGGAATGATGACACATTGTTCCTTGTTCTTGAAGCTCATGTAGAACTTATTCAAGTGTATGTTATAATTATTAGCATAACACTATGGTCTTCCAAGAAATGTTAGGTAGTTTTTGACTTTAGTTAGCTCAATAAATTTGAAATTCATGTGAAAATTCACACCCATGAGTTCAATAAAAACATTTTTCAAGATTTATAAAGGTTGTGCATAGGTCTTTTTGGCCATAAATAAAACATGTGGCTAAGGCCTCAATGTAGGGCTTCCCATATTGCACAATATTTGTTGCATAATAATTTTAACCTTAGCGCATGTGTTAATGAGTATATCACACATTGTCCATCCATCTATTTTTACATCAATGAGTAGCTCTTGATCATAACCTATGATTTGTGTAATTTTGACCATGCACTCTCTTGTGAGGCACAACTTAGATACATCAATTTTTCATTTGAGATGTTGCATTGACAAAAAAATTTATCATATGGATCATTCCTTCTACACGTAAAATAATTGAGATCTCATCTAGGTCATTTTTCATATGTTCTTGTAGAGCCTTTTATTGGAGTGTGATTTAAATTTTAAGGTAACTATGGAATGTAAACCCTAGGTTGTTAAAGGGTCTAAGTATAGTAAATCATGGGAGAGATATGCAATAAATATAACCATTGATTTTTATAAAAATTGACCTAATATGGTATTTCCAAAAATAGCAATGATTGACAAAAATAAGTATTGTTATCCAAATTTAACTACCATAAGGGAGTCTAATTCAAAACTTTGATCCTTATGCTTCCAACTTTATTGATAGCCATTGTGAAGGTCTTGTGTTGGTCATTAATAATCTAGGATGATAGGTAGTGTGTCTTCTTTGGCAACTTATAAAGCCTTCTAGGGTGGTCTAGTTAGTATCAAGGTCAATTCATTGTACCTTTTCATAAAATGATCTTTTATTGTATTATTATTCATGTATTTAACATAGTTTAATTTAATTTTGGAGAAGTTAAGGTAATTACTCATTTTGGTTCTATGCTAGTCTAGCCTTCTCATATCAAGTTTAAGTTAGTCGAAAGGGGATAACGATAAAATAGGTATTTTTAGGAAATGTGATTCATGTCAAAATAATATTTTTACTTTTGTGTTCCCTAAAATTATATAAAATGAAGCATAACTCACTCTTCTAACGTTTTAAGTCATTTGAAGTGTCTTCTTGCTCATTTTATAACGTGGAAAAAAGGAATATTGTAAGAAATGGAAAGAAAAAAAAATTTATATGTTATTGTCACATTTTCACACATACATATATGATTTAAGAGACTTCATGAACATTTTTTATTCAGCTCCAATAGAGTTCCAAGTAAAATATGGTTGTTTTCATTGCTAGAAAGGGGTTTATTGAGGCATTGTTATAGGTTTTCCAAGTGAAGATGGTATCAAAGCACATAAATTTATTTTTACATCCCTTAAAGGTAATATCCATGATTAGGTGTGTGTAACAGGTCCAAAAATGGTCGAAGTCTCTTCCATTTCTCCATCGAGATCTTTGCAAGCTAGTGAGGGTTGTTTTCAAATGCTTGGTTCATGAAGGATAAAAAGAGTTGGATCAAATTATATTAGGAAAATATAGTGTCCTATATTACATAAATATTCCATGAATTATTTTTAGGTTAAAGGTTCTTAAATTTATGAACCATTGTTAACAAAAAAAAGTGCTCTAAAACCCTCTCAAAACCCCACTAGCTCAATTTCTAGAGATTTTATTACATTTTAGAACTCATTGATAATAATTAAGGATGGTTTGAAGTATTTTATGATCCATATTGTCCCATAACATCAATTTAATCATTCATTTGCAATGTGTGAGAACTTAAGAGGCAAGAAAAAGGCTCTTTTTATTGATTTATGAAGGTGGTAGGTAGGGTTTTGATGGTTCTACATGTTTTATTATTTAAATTTGCCTCTAAACCAATTCCACCAGCCTCTCATACCTCATAAATCCTAATTAAAACCCATTTTCACTTTTAATATGTCTCGTTTTCACCAAATTAGGGGTATAGCCCTCAATGGAGAAGGTGCAGGCATGTATGGCAAGGTTGAGATATAAGTTATGAGGTTTGTACCAAATCTAATATCTATGAACATCTTGAGCCTGATTGAAGATTATTTTAAAATCAAATAACATTTTATTGACCTTTTTTAATCTTCCAAGCAATTTGAGAACTAAGAAACAACAAGAAAACCTTCTTTCATCCAAGAATATCCTTGATTGTCTGTACCCAGCCTACATGAGCATAAGAAAATAATGTATTTTGGGGATCATGAAAAATATATAAGATAATTATCTCAAGAACTCATATACCTTAAATCCATAAATAGGATACCCTCATAACATACACATTATAAATGTGCTCTTATAGCCTCAAAGACAAGAAAGATGGTCTTATGAGCAAGTAGCATGAAGGTTTTGACTCCTTAAGTAATAGTACAGGTGAACTTTGAATTGAAAAAATTTAGGTAATAGGATATAATACTCTCATAGGAGTAAAAATTAATGTTCCAAACCTATAAAAAACCATCCTTGAAGAGAATTAGCAAGCTACAGACCTAGAGAACATCATCCTAGTGTTTGCCAGCAAGAATTAGATGGTTGAATGCAAGTTGAGAAGATTAAAAGGGTATTGATCTTGAAAAATAGTATAAGGGATAAATAATGAAAATAAAATGCTTAAATTACCATGAAAACATCTCATCAAGGCTTAAATTGATATAAAATGCAGACCTACGTGTTTGCAGACCTGTAGGTCAACATTCTCAAGCAAGAGAGCTAACCTTGCATGAAGGATGAAGTTTGAAGACAAAAAAATGTATCAGATCCATAATGAAATTTTGAAATATTCCATGAAGGTGGAAAAATAATTATCATTGATGAATAACCTTGATTTAAACCTAATCAAGTGTTGAACCCAAAGAAGATTTTCAAGCCTACTAAAAAGAGCTCTCTTTTTAGGCCTATTTTCAAGTTTTGAAGATAATGTGCAATGTTTGCTCTGGGTTTTGTATTTTTAATGAATTTTTGAGGTGTGTAAGATTCATAATAAGCCTTTTTAAGTGTTTAAAATTATTTAAGGCTATTTAAAATATGAAAAACACCTACAACCATACACAGTACAAAATACACACAAAATTAGGAGAAATTAGCATGATTGGAGAGGTAAAAAGGTTGACCTTGAAAAACTAATGATTTGAGAAGTTGTAAGAGGTTTGGTTAGACCCAAAATATTATTTTTTTATTTCAAACACCCTTTAACTCTCCCAATGAATTTTTTTAGCTCTAGGCCTACTCAGGCCTATACTTTTGCCAACTAGGGCTAGGAAGCTTGCAACTTGTCTAATTTGAATTCTAACCCATGAAAATTCACGAAAATTTTCAAAAAACCCTATTTTTATGTTACCTAAAGTATTTTTTTAGTTTTTATGTGGTATTTTATGGCCTTATAAGGTCTCTAGTACTGTGGGCTTGTATTAGGCCTAATTGAGAAATATGGGGGTTGAGAAAGTGGTCTTCCTTTGGATTTACATCATGAAATTTGGGGTGAAGTTTTTAGGAGATAATGGGTACCTAAATATTCCCTTATTTTTCCTATAATTTTTATATATCTCTCAAACCAAGGATATTTTCATTAAAACAAAGCTACAAGCAATAAGCATGCCTAGATAGAAAATATGAGAATGATGAATGAAATTGTAGAATGAAGGTGGAAAAATGATTAGATTGGGGCCTTAAATGAATTTTATCTATTTAGACTCTAATAATGTGACTTTTCAATCCATAATAACTCTTAATGGGCAGTTTCAAGGAATATGGATGAGTCACCAAGACAATAAAGTAACTCATATGCCACCTTGAGAGGAATATGATCAGATAAAGTACATACATATTGGTATAAGACTTCATAACTTCCTAATTTCATAATTTATTACTTGTAACTTATTTTCTCATGAGATGACATTATCATGGACTTCTCTTATGCCTCTCCTCTCTCTCCTTCTCACACTCTTCTATATATATGCCTAACTTTGGAATTGTTATGTATCCTTCCACCCACAATATGGCATAGCCTTGATCTTTTATATACCTATTGATCAATAAGATGACTATGTTTATCTCCTCTTATGGTTTTAATTAGTGTATGATTTTAATGGTTCATATGATCAAGCATAGATTAATTTTATCTTGGTTGTTGTCTAATTCTCTTTGCCTTCATATAGTTTGACTTATTGTTATAGGTTGTGAAGAGTGTCATCAGGGGTTTCATGGAGTTATAATTGGAAAATATCTTCCATTATAGTCTTATTTGACCTTACCTCTTTGTAAATCATTGATGTTATGGGGTCTCTCTAAGAGAAGTGTATGTTTCTTGTAGCCTTATAGGTCTTAGTAGACATGAAAATCAGTAGTAGAGGTCACAAAGTTAGGTGAATCACCTCCTTAATTAGTTTGTTTTCAGTTCTTCCTTTACATTTTCCTTTAAATTTAGTAGTTTTTTTTGTAGTTCTTAAGTGATACATTAAGGGATCTAGCCTTATCTATAGGTTCAATCCACTCTTTATGTCACCCACAACCTAGGATTGTTCCCATGTTATCACTTAAGTGAGGAGGTTTGAATAACCTCCTCAAGGGTGTAAATTTTGATGATAACAAGTACTTATCTAGAAACTAATTGAGACAGATGATCTGAAGGCTAAAAATTAGCATAGAAGCTAACCATGGTGTCATAAATAGGATCTAGGTGTCATAATTATTCCTAGATAGTATCATGATTCCCTAGATAGTAGAACATTATGTTAGTGTCTCTGTGTAGGGACTGATGTTAACTTCTGGGATCATTTATATTTGAGTCTGATAGGTTTATTCTTATGCAAAAAAAACTTGTTTCACTATCTATGACCTATTTTGGACTGATTTTGTATGCAAACCCCATATCTCCATGTTGTTAGGGTATTTTAGAGTCACAAGTAGCAAAAGTGTGATGTTAGATGGTCTATCCATGGATGTCCTCAACACTCTACTATGTTGAGAGTTTCCCACATACCAATACCTCAAGAGGGGATCAAGCCCAATGTAGTTCTCCCAATCTAAGTGCTAGTGCAAGTGTAAGTGATGCTAGTGTTAGTGTCAACTTCCGTGATTTGAGTGAAACTTGATATTATAAATATGTGTATTCTAAGATTAGGATGGTTGTAGATGATTGTATACATAACTAGGGTAGAATAGGGATCAATGACCTTGATTATGCACCACTTGTTCTGAGCTTATTTTTTGTAGTTGCATTTGATTCCCATCTAGTGGGTAAAGTACTACAAGTCATGTATTTATATTTATATAATGTTTGTGAAAAGTTTGAAATAGGTCTAGGTAAAACCTAGGTGTCTTAGGAATTGAAAATATATTTGTTAGAGTTAAAATTAGTCAAGAGACACTAACATGGTCCCTTAGTCACTAGCATAATGTGTTAGTGTCTAAATGGGGGCACTAGTGTCCAAGTGGCATAACTTGGGGCAATAGGTGTCTATATCCCTAGGAGAAGGTATAAGACTTATTTTGGGATGTTTAAGGATGTGTAATACCCATATGAAAGCTAGATAAGGGTTAAAAGAGGCCCTAAAATAGGTTTAGGGCTAAGCTAGGGATGGGTGGTCTCAAGTGACACTCATTTCTCTCAAGTGACATTTTATATGACTAAAATTGCCCCCCCTTTACTCTAGAAATGTATCAAAGAGAAATGACTATGATAAAAGAAAAATAAACATACCTAGACTTACTTCTAAGGTAAATCCCATGAATCTAGATCTGTATTTGTGAAGCATGATTTATTGTGTATCCTATAAATGAAACATAGACGAATCAATCCTTAAGTAATATCAAAATAAAATACAAAACTAAGTAAAGAGATAAGAGAAATAGAGAGGAAAGGAATTAATAAACCTCACTAGGTATGTGAACCAATGCAAAAACTTGTTGACTTCTTATGTGTATATCTAGTGATCAAACAATGAATATTGGATGGTTTACTCAATCCCCATGTATGGGTAGATCAATAACTCAATCTAGTTTTGACTCCATCATTTCCCACCCCTACTCAGTGGATCATACACTATGAATAACTTGGATTGGACTGATGGATTGTCTAACCCTCCTATATAGGTGGCTCAAAAACTCAAGTAGGATATGACTCCATCATTTCCTATGCATGTGTAGTAGATGCATCTATGAATAAAATGTATGATGTAACTCAAAATATGTAGGATTGCTCTAAGACCACTTGGAAACTCTAAAATGTAAAACAACCAAAGGGCCTCTCGATCACTTAAGAATGTAACTCAGGGACTACATATAAATGCCAATCACTATAGATATAATAGGGCATAAATCTAGTGTAAAACCTAGTGTAAATGGTATCTCAAGTATACAACATGGATAATGACATGGAATGGTCATTCCATCTGAGATGATCTAGTGCAAAATTGATCATGTGAAAATAATGTGTTGTACACATGCCCCCAATTTCGATATATGTGCATATGTATTATAGACTAAGATGTATCAATTTGTGTCTATGTATGTATAAAACTAAAATAGGAGTGATCATACCATGTATGATTCCCCAATATAAACAAACATGGTATGATTTTGTGCAAAATTGAGCGTAAATTGATCAAATATGATAACCTACAACCAAAACTATGTAAATCTAGACTTTAACTATTGTGTTCTTTTGTCAAATCTAGATTTTCCTATTTTTGGGGCTACTAGATAGTAACATGGTCCCTTGGATAGTAGTGCACCATGATATTGTCCTCTATGGCATGTTATTGTCCTCTATGTTGTTTTTTACCAAACTGACTCTAATCTCTATCTAACTATTTTCCATTATGTTTTCTTGATTTTGAGCTATGTAGTCCATGTTTGTGTGCTAAAAAAGTGTATTATGAGAGCGCTCAAATGGCCTGATCTATTTAACAAACCCTTGTGAATTCCCCCTCTTTTGAGGGGAGTTGTTATACCTATGTGATAATTTTACTCAAAATAATATCTCTACAACATGTGTGTTAGGTTGAAAACATATGATATTTTTTTGATAAACCAATATAATGTGTATAAATGACATCAAAATGTAAAATAGTTTGATCATAAGTTAGTAATGCATGATGTATGTTAGATATAACATTCACAAGGTTGTAAATATAAATATAACAATGTAAGTATATATGTGAGTAGCCAATCTAGCCATAATATAAGAAACTACCTAGGGGGATGGGGCATGATGTCCATCAACACACCCAAGCAGGAAGGGGAGATGCATGAGGTCCCTCATGGCATCTAAAATTGATTTTTAAGTATAACAAACAAGAGACAAGTATCATGGTCATGATGTATAAATGAAATCATACATAAAACACACATGAGGCATGTAAAGTAGTCCAAGGGGCCACAATATGAGGGACATGGGCACATGTCACTAAATATAAGAAATAAATACATACAAGGAAATGTTTAAATGTCCACATATATAAACAATAAATAGGTTGGCTTAGAGACACATGGAAGTACATGTTCAAAAGTATGCATACACAATCAATAAAGCACACACAAGGACATGGTCACATGTCCAAAGTATACATACAATGAAAAGAAGTGGCATATATCCATAGAATAATGGCATATTCAAATTCCCTCAAATAGATGTATAAACAAAGAGATATAATGAAGTCTAAACTAGGAAACTTATAAATAAAAGTATGCATGAACATGTGGTACAAATTTGTATAAGAGTAAAGATGTATGTAAAATGAATATATAGTAGTGGTAGTTGGCAAAAAAATTGTGTAGTATAGTATGATCAATATCGAGATATAAAGAATGTTAAATTTGTGATATGGAGTATAGAATGATATAACTTAATAAATTAAAAACTATGTATAGGATGTCCCCAATAGGAAAATGTATCAATGTTGAATCTATGTATCTATTTATGTGTTGACACTTGGATTTTCATCCTTGAGGAGATGTCTATCTCTCCTCATACAAGTGACACAATGGAGATATCTCTCTTTTTGTGGGTAATAATTTTATTGAGATTAATTTCTAGTAGGGCTAGTTCCCTTGATGCATTCTTTGAAGCACTTTATAACCTATCAAATTATGTATGAAAAGAATTAAGAAAATAACTAACAAAACCAAAATGTGATTCAACAATGTTTAATATCCTCTTTTTTGAATAAATTTATGCTACTTAAAGACCAACAAAGTTTCTCTCACACAAAACTCACATCTCTATATGCATTGTCACATCAATCTTTCAATATGTTAGATTCAAGAAGGTATTTGATAATTAGGAGAGAAATGGATGATTAAATGAAGGAATACATGCATGAAATACTTATAATGTATCTATATAATTAGGAAGGAATACTAAAAAATACATGTAACAACACTCTTATGTACACTTGATAGATAATCAAGGATAACATGCTAGAAAAGAAGATCTTTCACTAGACAAGACCAACAAGATTTCAATAAATAATCAATATTACATCATGTGACTAGAAAAATATTTTTTATTATTTCTCCAAGAGTCCTTAAAGTATAAATTTGGCCATATTTTCCCTAACAACCAATGGAGGCTACTAAAAAGAGCCAAAAGCGTGCATATTTATACCTTTTGAGAGAAGAGCTAAGCAAAGGAAGTCCAAAGGTCCCTTGGACAAGTTTCAAATTGAGTTAATTAGTTAAAAATGAATGTATAAGAGGCATTATGTGATCAATGTAATTTCAAGAGGTCCAAATGTCCATACAAGCCATGAAAGTTGTGAAAAGTGGCATAACACTCCCTGTTTGTGCACAAAAAACTACCTTCTTAATTTGCACCTATTTTAATGTCCCACCACTAAATATGGATAGTAATGGTGATTGTAATGAGAGGTAATTTCCCCAATCATGAAATTAAATGCATTTTTTCTAATTCTATTCATTTGGAAACTCTTGGAATGAAGCAATCATTGTCTACAATCTTGAAACTCCTTGTTTCAGTCACTTCTCACACTTGCCCTAAAAAATTTATCTATTTTACCATGAAAATATATGGGATGGGGTGAATTAAACCCATAAATTTTATTCATATCCTTATAACCTTCAATTTCACCTTAAAAGGGCATCTAATTAAGGTTTTCATACTTTTCACCCTTGTGTGCATCATGCCAATTTTGATTGGCTAAAAGTAAAGCTTTAGTTTGGAAAATTAGAAAATTTTACATAGGATAAAATTACCATTGCGAGTTATAATATGTCTTAAATTTCCCATCAAACTTGGTTGCACCTTTTTAAACATCATAGATCCTACAAAACATAAAAAATGGTGAGAAAAACACTATTTTGCATACTGTCTATAGAGTTCCATACACATCCTCACATTTTTTAGATCCAAAGTTATTACTCTATATCTTTAAGATAGTTTCACATCACTTAAATTTCATATATATTCTTCAATTGAAACCTTTCTCCAATCAAGTCCTTATGAGGGTTTATATGGATTTTAAAGAGGTTTTTTGGTCTTAACTTTCATTAATAGAGTTGGAACATTGAAAATAAAAAATAATTCCAATTATTTCTTCTTATATACCCTCTCCATCATCCCTAAAAAACTCATCCTACCATGCAAAGGGTTATGAGATATATGAGCATCTCAAATTGGCTATTTGGGTCTTTCTTACATATTTTATGAGGTTTGAGCAGCTTCACACCAAGAGAATGAATTTTTTGTGGTCTTATTTGAAAAATATGGGTCTATAAACCTATTTATATATCTTATACACATGTTTCAAACCATTATCAATATCATCTTATGTTCAAATTGCAATTGGTCCACCATTGCTTTAGGCTTAAATCTTGTTTCCACCATTCTGCCTGCAACCAAAGCCTCAAAACGACCCTTTGATGTTGTTCCTTGAATATATATATTTTTAATAATTCATTTACATTACCATGAACATTATTCAAGTCATTATAATTCTTTACAAATGATAATACTAGAAATTACTCCCTATTTGGAGCTAGGTTTTTATGTTGTCTCATTACGTCTACCTGCAAACCCTCTTGCCTAGACCATCTTATTTGTCCTCAGAGATTATAAAAAGTTTACCCATATTATTCATGTGATTTGTATATTTTTAAATATTAATTTAGTATTTCTTTGATTTTTGGTGCATGATTCATCCTTATGTCCAAAACTTATAGGCTTTGTATAATAGGCAAAGTGCCCTACCTCTGAGATAAAATAGAGGCATATTACCCTATTAATTTTATAAAAATGAGAATATTTTGAGTTTTATAAGGTCCTAATGAGGTTTTATACCAAATTTAAATGTCATATTTCCTCATTTAGGTACCTAACCAACTCAATCTTCTCAAAAAAGGGGCTAAAAAACCTTATTTTCTTGCATTTTTTCCCAAACCTCCTTATAGATGATCCTTCTAGTCTCATGCTATGATCCTATGATATTTATACATGATTCCAACCTTTATTTAATTTTCAAATATATTTTTGATCCATACAAAACCTTTCTCCTTGGTGAATTCTTCATGTTTGTCCCTTGAACCAAGGGTTTCTTAGCTTGTTTGTATAGACTGAGCTCATTTTGCCAAGGGAGAAAGGTGTTTGGTAATCTTGAGAGGGTCATATACATGATATTACATCAATTTTATCATATTTAAACATTTTATAATTCTTTTAATCTTTCTTTCCTCTCTAAGCACTCCACGCCTCATTTTGTTCCTTCAAAGCTAAAACCCTACCTTGACTGCAACAATCCTACCTGTAGGTTATTATGGAGGTATTAGGCATTAGTAATGACATTTTAGGATATATTTAAATTCCAAAACATCCTTTTTACTCCCTTAATTCATCTAATTCTTCCTCAAACACTTCACTCCTCAAACAACTGTTACTTTTCAAGACTGTCTTGACTGCCCTTAGGTGGACTGGGATGCTTTTCTTATAGGTGCATATTTCTTCATGGAGGTATTTAAAAATGTTTATTTGAATTAAATAACCATTTAATTTCCTATTCAACATTTTATTAACCCATATTCACTACCTTAATAGTCACTAGGTCACGTGTAATCTAACTTAGCTCATGAACTAAGGTAACCTGATTGACCCTTACTTATCTCAGTCCATACAAGCCTATAGGTGGAGATTTGGGGTTAACTGAGGTGTTCATGATGTTGTATAGACTTATATAGGTCTTCTAAGGTGTAATAAGGTTTTTTTAAACTTCTATGGGTCTCTTGATGTGGCACAAGGTTTTGGTTAAAATTCTCACTGTTGAATACTTCCATACTCATCCTAGTTCTCTAAAACTGAGTCACTCTTCCTTGACTGAGACAGTCTATTTTGAACCATGTCTATAGGTAATCTTCATTCCTTTCATGAGTGATCATGATGTCACAATACTCTTAATTTAAAATAAATTATCTAAGTGTCTTACAACCATGGCTATGATCCAAGCTAGTTCACTGTTATCCTTGTCTCAACTGTAGGTGTTGATCCTACCCTATGTATGGATAGGACCTAAGCTTAGAAGGTCAAAAAAAATAAACTTATACCTTTTCCATAGTGATATTTAAAACCATTTATATCATCTCATCCTTCAAACCATTTACAATAAGAGGAAATGTATTGTTGTCTATTCAAGGTGTCAAAACCATCCACATATTCACAATCTTGTAAATATCACTAAAACATCTTAGTGTGTTTTAGAGTCTTTTAAAAACCCTAAAAAACCTATCACCTTCCATTATTTCTTCTCCAAACTTGGTAGAGTCTTTGATTGAGCTAGAGGATACAAGCCCACCAAATTGTAGGACTCAAAATCCTATGGAAGTATAACTTGGGAGGCTTACCAGAACCTATAAGGCCTTTATTTTGGTCACTTTGGGACAAAAAGGCCTAAATATAGTCTCCTTGGTTTTCACTTATGCTTTTATACTCTCATTGCTCAATGGACATTAGAATTTATTTTTCAACCTTGATTAAGTGTTCCACAACCCTTAAAGGGTGTCAAGATAATTTCAAACTCCTCCTTTAGCCATTCAGACATTCTACCTAGCCACCTGTAGATGGGTATTTGACACACCACAATGGAGTGTAAGTGCATACCATGAAACTTAAGCTTGTTTATGAACTTGTATGTTCCAATACAACACTTTAACATATATTAAATCCATATTTCAATAATTTATGGGGTCTGTCAAGCTTCTCACACTCAAGGATGACATCAGCAAGGGGCTTGAAGATGTAAATCTAAGTTGCACGGTAGTGAGGGTGTGATTGAGCAGTGGTATGCCTGTTTGGAGGCCTCTTAACACCTTAAGTGCCATTTTTAACCTTCAAAATGATAACCTATTTAATAACACCTTGATGACAAATTTAAAACAACCTCCATCATGTGGTAACCACTTGTGTGTTCATGGAATTTAACAAACAATAAGCATGAAATTGGTAGAAAGAAGAAAACAAGTTTATAAACTACTTAATCAATGTCATGGTGAGGTCAAAACATGGAATGAAGTGGTGTCATGACTCAAGTGATTATGAGACACTCTTTTATAGCTAAAATTTTCACCTACAAGAATATACACTCAACAAACCAAAACATTCCAATTGAAACCATACATGGTGAGACCTCCTTATATGATGGATCAAATATTCTCATCCAAACTTAATGAAACATGTAACCAAGAGTGGGTAAAATTTTATAAGGAATAAAAAATCCTCTGGAGCCAACATACCTAATTGGTTTTTATGGATTTGGTAGAACATGTGAAAAAACTATAGGGTGCATCAAACTGCTACCAAATCTGCACAATCAACTTGTTAAAAATTGTTCATAAAGCACATTTGATCATTTTATAAAATACATATATTAAAATTAGGATCTCCTAGTTTAATATCAACCCCAAAAATCATTTTTTTGAAAACTACATGTACCTTCTGTACCAAGCAAAAACCTGAAGGCTAGTTCAGTTCATCCCAAAAAGCAAAAAAGTATAGAACAATTTTGGCCTAAAAAATGAACTTACAAAGAAAAAATCTGATATGTGACTATTATAAGTCTTTAGGGACCCCCCACAAGCTTTCCCACATGGCACACTTCCCAAGAATATATACAAGTGCTAATTTTCCCCCTTTTGAGTTGGTTTCTATAGTTTTAGTTAGGAATCCTATAAGTATTTGATGTAACTAACATGTCAAAAATCTAAACTAACCTTTTGGATGTTTTCCATGAAAATTGGACACCTTTATACTTTGGTAAATGTGCCAAATGCATTAATGACTCTCAAAATGACATGAAATGACCCCCAAATGGATAAACTAGCTAATGTAATAAATATTAAAACTAATGTGACCTCAAATGACATCATATAACAATATAAACCTCATATTACAATAATTTATGACCCATTTAAGTGCTTCAACATCAAAATTTTACCTAGGGGTGCCCAAATTTGACCAAGAAGTCAAATTTGGTCAACAGTATGTTCCCCTAATGGGTAGATAGAAACAAATTTGGAACTATGTAGAGGACATGAGTCCTCTAAGAATATAAAAACACTCAAAAATAAAAATTGAAACATGTATGTATGATAAATCCATCTAGAATAGCATGGATAGCATATGTAGTACCTAGAAAATAAAATGAATGTAAACATGGAAATGCATATAATCTAAAATTTTGTATTTTACTAGCAATATTTGAATGTTTTTGTGCTTTTAACATATTATATTATTTTTGTATTTTTTGAGTATAAGTTATGTACAATCAATCATGAAATTGAAACTATATACAAGGATCAAGGTAAGAGGAGAGATACTACTAACCGATGAGTCTCACAAGAAACTCATAATAAACATGTCATGTATCAAATAGAGGGATAATGATCATGCATTTTATGTAATGAGGTATCTAAGATCTAAGAGTCAAATATAATAAGTGATATATAGCTAAAATTACTTTTGGAGTAGGTCTTTGAATCTGTATAGCTGACTAAATTGGCCTATGAATTGTGGTGCATTTGGGAACCCATATGGTAGAGTAAATTATAACTAGTGTGGATGTTATATATTGTAACATTGAACTATATAGTAGTGGTGGAGATAGAGGCCCTCTAGAATCCAAAACATGTCTCTGACATAGGGGTCTCTCTAATAAATGTTTCCATGGGAGAGTATGCATGTGTGGTATTACTATAGGATTAGACCTCACCTACACTAGTGGATCAATTGACATCTGAGGTGTGCTAATAGAATTTGTGTCTAAAATTGTAACTGGTGACTATTATATAAATGGTTATGGAATAGGTAAAGGATATTCATATAGAAGGCCCTCAACTATAAGCACCTAATTATCATGTATATACTTGATACATCTATGTACGGTAGATGGAATGGCTCAAATATGTTGTATCCAAGGCCTACCAATAACATATCAAATGTATCAACACTATGTATGGCTATGAATCTAGTGACCATGTGTGTGGGCCCAAACTATAATGGAAGTACAATATCCCCAATAGAACTCTATACATGGCCATTAAAACCATGAATAACTATATATGTTTGAGAAATATCTTGCTCTAAATTACCCAAGTTATATGTAAGTATGATAGTATACATGTTAATGTTCAGCCCATTATCAACCATGACACTCTAAATAAGATGATGATCAATGTAAGCTCATACAAAGAGTGCATATAAATCTATGTCATCATCTATTATATCCTTCTCTGAGAAAGTGAAGAGATGTCTAGCTAGCACTATAGTATGATTTAAAACCAATGATATTATGTAGATGGTGTGTGTCCATTGTATGAGTATGATAAGATGATGGAAATGGTTATGTCTAATATGTATAATGAGCACCTGAAGTGTGCATTGTCTCATTAGTTATATGTTTTGGAAATGGATTTAAAAATATTTTAAATGTTTTTTCTTTTGTTGGTTGTGGTTTAGGTGCCTCTATAGGAGTGCTGACATCAATGATATTAGTTTTATCAAATCTTGTATTTATGTCGTAAGTTAATGCATCTATTTTTAGTATGCCCTAGTGTCCTATGATAGTAATAGAATGCAATAGAATCATAGTTCTTTGTAATAGGACTACTTGTATCAACATCTTTGATTGGAGGGAGAGATATGACATTGCATTCCAAGAGTTGCTAGAAAACCTATGCTAGAAACTAGGGAAGAGTCATAAAAGGTATCCTTAGAGGAGCTGATAAAACCATGTAAGAAGGTGGATCTAAAGCTGCATTAACTATCATTTTTGAATAATTATTTTTCTTACTAGGTTTCAACTTCTATGGAGGCTTATTATAACTCTTAGTAGTTGAATTTTATCCATTTGTGTGCTTTATTTTTCCCATGGAGAGAAGTTTGACTTCCCATTATTTCATTGTATGGAAAAGATCTATGAAAGATGTAAACTTTTTTAATAGGACAGATTTGTGCAATGTTGGTAACAAACTCTTCTTGAATACGTCTTTGAGTTCTCTATCTGCCAGGTGGATAGTCATCTTTGCTAATATAGTTAATATCACAAGACATATTCAACTATTAGCTCATTGGATTTTTGTTTGAGTTATGTAACTTGAGTGTATGAAACCTTATCATTGATGTTGATTGAAAAGTGTGTCAAAAACATATCTGCTAGTGGATTAAATGTTGTGATGGATTGATTAGTAATATCATAGAACCATTGTCATGTATAGTCCTTTAAAATACAAGGGAATAACTTAGTGAGGATCCAATCATTGGACACATAGTCCAAACATATTGCATGAAAACCTCTTAGATGATGTTATGGGTCACCTTTACCATCATACAAAGTAATATTGGGTTCCATGAATCTAGATTGTAAGGGAGTTGTAGTTATATGCTGTGTTAAAGGTGTATGTAGAAGAACATGAGAATTTGAGGCATGAGGTGGTCTAGTGGCACTTTGTTAAAGATGTAACACCTTGGCCTATATATCATGGATCTCATGTGTAAGGGATTATACATCTAGAGTAGATTAATCCATACTAACCATAGGAGGTGTTTCCATTGTTTAAGGTTTTCAAGTTAGAATATGTTGTTATAGAATTTGAGTTACCCCCATAGTAGGTGTAACAAGATTGGCATCTTGGGGTAGAAGATTGACCATTATTGGATTTATTCGTTATTTCCATTATCATTTGTATAATTTATGCATGATCATGGGGTTATTCCTAAAATTTATCTCTAAAACTTTGTAAAATCTCATCCTTATTACTATAAGATTTTCATTATCAATTAACATCATGTGTATCATTTTGAGCTTGATTGTATTTTTCATGTCCATATGTATTATCATTGAAGTCCACATAATCAGGGTTTGAAGGATCCACTAGAGGGGTTGTAATTGGTCCTTTGTCCATGGTATAAACTTGAACATAATGAATCTAAGTATGCTCAATAGGATTTCCACTAAGCCTAACATTTATTCTTAAAGGAATAGATATAACTTATTGAGATGACATATAGAAAATAAAATGAAATGGTGCTGCTAAAATAAAATATATAAAATTTGAAAAGCCTAACCCAGCTAATTGAAATAGGAAAAACAAGGTTACAAACCCTAAGATCATCTAGGTCAAGGGTTTTGGGTAGTATTCAAAGTAAGTCAAGTTCATCAAATGATTTAAATTTTAAGGTAATTATGGAATGTAAGCCATAAGTTGTTAAAGGGTCTAAGTATGGTAAATCAAGGAAGAGATGCAATAAATACAACCACCAATTTTTATAAGAATTGATCTAATCTGATATTTCCAAAAATATCAATGAATGACACAAATAAGTACTTGGAAATTAACTAAGACGGATGATCTAGAGGCTTAAAATTGGCACAAAAGTTGATTAGGGTATCATAAATAGGATCCAGCTATTAGAATTCCTCTTAGATAATAGCATAATTCCCTAGACAATAGCGCATTACACTAGTGCCCTTTGTTTTGTGCTAGTGTCCTTATCCAAGGACTAATGTGAACTTTTAGGAGTAGTTGTATCTGAATTTGATAGGTCTATTCTTGTGTGGATGAAACTTGCTTCATTGTCTATGACCTAGTTTGGAATGATTTTGTATGCAAACCCTAGATTTCCATGTTATTAAGGTATTTGAGAAGAACAAGTAGAAAAAGGGTGATGTCAGTTGGGTAGGTTGGACATCCTCAACACCCCTTTATGTTGTGAGTTTCCTACATACCAATACCTCAAAAAGGGATCAATATCAATGTAGTTCTCCTAATCTAAGTGTTGGTGCAAGTGTAAGTGATGCTAGTATGAGTTTTGGCTTGAGTACCCTCAATGAGGCTTGAGATTGAAAATATATGTATTCTAAGTTTAGAATGGTTGTAAATTATTGTATGTAGAGTCAAGAAAAATAGGGATTAGTGACCTTGATTATGCACCACTTGTTCTAATCTTATTTTATGTATTTGTATCTAATTTCCATCTAGTGGATAAAGGGATAAAAGTCATGTATTTATATTGATCTAGTGCTTATGTAGAGTCTAAAGTAGGTCTATTCCAACCCTAGCTATCTTAGGAATTGAAAATATATCTATTAGGGTTGAAATTAGGCAAGGAACATTAGTATAGTCCTTTGGCCACTAGCATAGTGTGATAATTTCCAAAGGGAGTTCTAGTGTCTAGGTGGAAAAACTCAAGGCACTAGGGGCCTAGATCCCTAAGCGAAGGGCTAAGACTGATTTTGGGATGTATGTGGATGTGTAATACCCACATGGAAGTTGGATAAGGGTTGAAAGAGGCCCTAAGATAGGTCTATGTCTAAGCTATGGATGGGTGCTCTCAAGTGACATTTTATATGACTATAGAGTGCTTCCTTAGTGTTTGGCTCTTGGTCATGGGCATATTATATCTTGACTTACAAGTTTTATATCATTTCCATTTCTTCTTTATATATATATATATATATATATATATATATATATATATATATTTGTAATCCTTCAGGTAAGTAGTGGAAGGCTCTACACATTTCACCCTTTCTTTCATTATAAGTTTATGTCTTAGTTGAACCTTCTTAGTTGGTGCAATTTGAGGTCAGGTAATGGTGCCATTGTGTGCTGTAATATTCAAATTTTGTCCTTATGTTTTCTAACCCTCCTATATTGGAGTTCATTTAACCCTTGAGTATACAATGTTGATCATCTTTACCTATTTCTTAAACTTATCTTTTTATGTTACCTTGGTATAAAAGTCAGGGCAATCTTTGGTTCTATGCTCACCTCTACAATACCCACAAGTAGGGAGATTTAGGAGATCTATTTGATAATGTTCTAGAGAATAGTACTTATAATAGGTGTGTGATGGAAACCATCTTCCACCCCATCCACCACATTTTCCATGAAATGCATGTTGACCACCATATTTCTCTTCGTTCTAGTTAATAATTCTAGTTGTTATCAAACGTGCTCCAATTTCACACACCTCCAATATCTCATCTATCACCCTATAATCTTCAATATTGTGCATGGAATCCTAACATATATTACACCAAAAGGAGACTTTTTTATGGGTTTTCTAATACAAATTAGGATAATTTCACACATCATGTCCTTCATGACAATTCTCACAAGATGCAATAAGTACCTCAACATTGTGCCTAGGGAAATTATTTTTATATGCCCTTTTACTTCACATTCAATGCACCAAAAACAACTACACATTTCATATGTGCTATAGAAATGAGCTTATGTAATTGTGAGGCCATAGAAGTAATATTTGCCTCCATAAATGGACTAATGACTATGTTTATGCTCTACATGACCTCCACCATCAATGTTCCCTCTAATGCTTTGCATAGATCTAAGAAAGTCATTATTGACAATGTGCACCTACATAAAAATATTAGTCATCCCACAAACCATTGTGCATGTTATATGGGATGAATATCAAAAGAGAGATTTCAAATCAATGTTTTTAATCGCATGTCATAGGCATAGATGCTCTCAGTGAGCTCTTGCTTAATCTCATTTAGATTAAAGATAATCTAATGTTCAAACTCTAGGATAATCTATGATGGCATAATTTCGGCCATACTTATGGTACCAACTTTGTACATGATCCAATAATGTTTTAGCGAACTATCTTAGTTTCCTCTCTAGTGTAGTAACCCTCTTAACTCACTATATGAGTTCACACTTATGTATGTGTTTTAAAACATTCTCTACTGCCCTATATTATCGAAAGCTCAAAGACATCTTATAAACAACTTGTTGAGGACATATTGATTTCACTATTGTTACTACTAGCACACTCAACATTGTTTGAGAACTTGAGCCTTAACTACCCCTAGGTTGCCTCTACCAAATCCCGTCACATTTCCACCTTATACAGACACTGTATCACCAATGCTAGCACTAGATAATGATGAATATAGATTATCACCTTGGTTTACTATGATAGTTACTTGAGGCATTAATAATTATATGAGTGGGTGGATTTTTACCCCTATTGATGGTATTCCCTACATAGTTAGGATCTTCATCTATGCAAGTTTTCTCAAAACTTGTCCCAATGGTTTCAAAGGTGTTATATGTTTTAGAATATTCTTTTCTTACTTATATCTCCTAAATTAACCAAGCAAAGATAAATCAATACCATATTCACTTACTTTTATCTATTCAATAAATGCATGAGCTTGCACTTTAGGTGGATCATGGGTGGTTACTTCCTCTTATATAATGTTCCAAAAAGATTTAGGGATACAACCTTATTCAATTACTTCTTACTAGTTTTATGCTTACTTGTTGATGTGTGTTTTAATTTTAATGGAGTGCATCTCCTTAGTGAAATATCTATCTACATGCCAATCATGTTACGTGTGGGTCCTCATGACATCTCACAAACTCAGTGCTTACATATCCTTAGGGTCCTTGGTGGTAATCATTTGTACTGAGCCTTGTCATACTTGTGTCATCCAAGTTCATTGTTATTGGGTTATCCATTCTAGGTTTTTTTAGCTCCCTCCTTAACAATACATGTGAATTGTGCCTACCTTTTTCCTTCTCACCTCCATATAGCCCATGCACAAAATAAACTTAATTGATCATATGAATGTTCTCAATCCTATAATCTACCATTAATTTCTTGATCCCCAATGGTAATTGGGATATGTATGAACCATTTAGTTCATGCATGTTTATTTTATGTCATGTTCTCTTGCATTATTTCACTAACTCACCTAACTGGAAGTGGCATAAAGCTTTCAACATTAGAGAAATCATTGACTACCTAATGATTTTCCTCTATATTTGAGAGGGTTAGTTCCCTCGTATGATGGGTTTTTTGGTTTTTATGTAATTTTAATCAAAAATTACAAAAATGTATAAAAAATGGGACAAAGGAGAAAATTATAAATGGAGAGATAATGGGAATAAATAGAAGGGAGAATAGGAAACCCACAATGGAGTAAACACATAAAATCATCTAGATAACCTAATTTTGAATGGAACGGGTTAGATATTTCAACCATGGAAACTTGTAATCTCATAAAGGAGAAAAATACATAATAAAAATACAATAATAAATCACATTAAATGAGCTTGAATGATTTGATGTTTTATTGATGAACACATGGGAGAATATATATAAAATATAAATAGTTGGACAGTTGAACTAACCTACAGTAACTACCAACCGCATCTCTAACTAAAAACTAATAGATAACTAAATGACAATGCTAAAAAAATGTAATAAATAAATGATACACTAACATTTCCCACTTTATTACATTTATTTTACAAATGTACCCTATAATAGATCAAATTTCACCTTGCTACGTGACTTGGTGAGTATATTTACTATATGTGAATCTGTTGGCCAGTTTGGAGCTGAATGTGGTGGTTCAAAACTTGTTCTTGAATGTAAAGGCATTAGACCTCAATGTGTTTGGATAATTAATGAAATATTAGATTATTGATAATATTTAACACACCTTAATTATCATAGAAAAGGATTTGTGGTTAATTTTTAGGAATGTCTATGTCAAATAGAATGCAAGGTAACCAAATTTATTTACACATAGTTCTTCATATGGTACAATATTATTCCTCTATAGATAAGAGAGAAATTATATATTGCTTCTTAATAATCCATGAAATCGATCTAGATCCAAGATGATAAATATATCCTAAAGTTGATTTCTTATCATCAATAGATCTGACATAGTCCAAGTCTATATAACATGTTTCATGTAAATTTTTGCTTTAAGTTCTAAGTGAGAGAGAAAATAAACTCGATATGAGTATGGTTTAAAAAACTATTTTTTTGTGTGTGAATTGAATCAAAACATTATGAAGATCTCCTCTTTGGCTTGGGAGGATGACTTGTAGATAAAAAATCACTAAAATAACTTGTTTTTTAGATAGATAGTTGGGTAGAATGCCTATTAATAGCTATATCCTGGAAGTAAGAGCTTCCTCGAGGCCTATCAATCCACATGTTTTAAAATAATTAAGTTCACAAAAATAGAAATAAGGTACTTTCATCAATAATCAAAAGGTATTATAATTGAACACAAGAATGTTTGCTTAGAAAATAGACTAGAAATGATTAAACTAGTGATAAACTAATTAATACTAGTGTTAAGGATTGGGATATACTTCAAAAAATCTAAAAGAGGTATGTGGATAAGTAGGAACATGGAAAACTAGGTTTGGTGAGGGTAGACAGGTGAAAACAACTTGCTAGTTTTCACTACCATAGTGACCATCAGTGGTTAGGGTGACCATTAGTGGTTAAGGTGACCATCAATGGTCAAGCTAACCATCAGTGATTGGGTAGACCATCGGTGGTTGATTCAACTATCGATAATTACTATGTGAGTTCTAGGTTGTTGATTACTAAATAATGGGATCCAAAAGATGGGCAAGGGCAGGGCTGATTGTGAAATGGAAACAAAGTAAAAAAATATTAAAAAAAAAGTATTTATCTTACTAAAAGTTGATTGGGTGAGTGGTTGAAGTAGTTAACTTGTTGGTGGAATTTGTCTTGATTCTAGAAAATTAACGATACTTGATAACTTTATTGAGAGGCAATAATGAGTTGACTCTCAATATGATAGTTGAATTGTTGATGGCATTTAACGATACTTGGTGATGTTTATTGACTTGCAAAAGAAACTCTTGAACACATGAGCTCCTAATAATAATTGTAGATGGATTTCTCTTTTAGGCTCTGTTATTCTTATAGGCATAATCAAGAGGTGGTTCTCAAGGTGTAACTAGGCCATCTAAATATAACTCATCCATATAAATGATCATAACAAGATTTAGATGAGATATATTTATAAAATATCAATGGATGATTTTCATGCTTTTGGTTTAGGAGGTGTACCCTAACTGTCAATGGTCAGGGTTTCCCAAGGGTGACCATCGATGGTTACCATGACCATCGATGGTTAGGTCCCTAAAGTAAAAGGTCTTGAAGGCCAAGTTGAGTTAGTTTGTGAAATTGATTGTGGGTAAACATGGTTAGGCCAGATTGGTATAGGTTGGTCCCAAGAGGGTCCTAGGTTGGTCCAAAGGGATTTTCAACATTTGGAATCATAGTGTGTATATTTTTTGTGTCTACATAACCCTATAAGAAAAAAATTTATATTTTCTTGTATGCCAAACCATAATATATTATACCTCAAAACATGATTTACTGCAACCCATTGACACTTCTTTGGTTGTTGCATGAATCTTAAAAGATAGCTTATAACAAAGCATATGTCCATTCTTGTATATGTCAATTAAATAAGACTCCCAACAAGTTTCATGTATTTAGTTTCATATACTTGAGGTGAATCCTAAAATTGGGATAGTTTCAAACCTTTCTCCATTAGAGTTGACATTAGTTTACAATCTGTCATCTTGTATTTCTCAAGTATCATCTTAGCATATTTCATTTATTAGACAAAAATGTGATTCTTATTTTTCCATATCTCCAATTCAAGACAATAATGAAGTAGCCCCAAGTTTTTCATGTCAATGTATTTCATGTCAATCTTTACTTCTCTAATGAGCTCATCTAAACTGACTATGATCACCAGATCATCCACATTAAAAACAAGCATGAAAATTTCTATGCTTACCTTCTCAATATACAAATTTGAATATGAGGGGATACAAATGAATCCATGCTATAATAAATGATCATCTATATTAATGTACCAGGACCTTGGCACTTTCTTAAGTCCATAAAGTGGATTAATTAGATGACATACCTTTTGTGGATGTTTTTCATTGATGAAGCCTTATGGTTGGGTCATGTACACTTATTCTTTGAGATCACCATTCAAAAATGAATTTTTGACATCCATCTACTGAAGTTTCCATCCCTTTTGTACTGAAATTGTGTAAACAACTCCGATGGTCTTTATCTTAGTAGTGGGTGAAAAGGTCTCCTCATAATCAATTCTTTCTTGTTGAGCATATCCCTTTGCAACAAGTTATGATTTGTATTTGTTGATGGATATATTTTCCTTGTATTTTGTCTTGAAAATCCACTTGTAACCAATGGATTTATTTATTATAGGTAGAATACAAGTTCCTGTATCCCATTTTTTATGAGGGCATCATATTTAGCATCCATGGCCTTCTTCCACTAAGGTTGACATAAATCCTCTCGAATTATCTCTGGTTTGGTGATATCACTCTAGATTATGAATCTGAAGAGGAGGTTAGTTCAAATATCTAACTATTTCTATTCTATATATATTCTCCCATTTTATCATCAATAAAACATTCAAGCATTCAAGCTCCTTCATCTGGTATTAGAGTGAAAAGAGGTAGTCATCGACTAATGCTCCCAAGAAGGTAGCTCCCATTACAAGAGAAAATAATGTGCTTTCAATAAGTTACATTTTTTAATACAAGAATTTGAAAGCAATAAAATATTGTTTTCATTATAAAATCTTATACAAATAAATAAATAAACAATGTCTACACTAAAATTACTCTTGTCTGATGCCCAAATTCTCAAAGGGACAAATTTTACTGCATAGAAGATGAAAATGCAAATGATTCTTTAATTCAAAGAATCATGGGGAATCATCATTTGTACAATGACTCATCCTATCAAAGCTGATGAGAAAATAAAATATGATAATTAAAATGCAAAATATTTGATGTTGATCACACTTAGTGTTATTTATGAGGTTCAACCACATATTTGAGATGCATTAACATTGAAAGAGGCTTGGGACATTCTATCCACCATTTATGAGGTGAAGAATCAGATGAAGATTTTCCATCTCTGATCCAAGATTAATACTCTTAGTATGAAACATGGTAATAAAGTTGAGGATTTCTTATATCAGGTTATATAACTACAATTATAACTGAAGTCACCAATGCAAATAGTTGTTTCAACTATGTAGGTGTTGATCAGCACCTAGGTGTCAACTAGCTTCCCATGTCATAGTATTTGAAATCTGTTCCACTTTTTTGTCATGTTGATGACTGTCTCTCTCTCCACTCTAATACCAGATGAAGGAGATTAAATGCTTCGATGTTTTATTGATGAACAGATGGGAGAATATATACATAATAGAAATAGTTAGATAGTTAAACTAACCTATAGTAACTAACAACCACATCTCTAACTAAAAACTAACAGCTAACTAAACAACTATGCTAAACAATGTAATAAATAAATTCTATGCTAACACACATAACCATATGGGTTTCAAGCAATAAATTAATATAAAACATCCTTATATTTTTAACTTTAAATGAACACAAAGTCTCTTTTTCCTCTTTCCAACAAGATTTATTTTAACATCAAAAAATCACGACATGGAATATTTTTTTCAACGCGTAAATGGAAATATTGAACAACATATGTGATGAGAGTAAATATTACATGAAAGCTCGCAATCTTTCTTCAAACTAGATCATGTGTATATGCAACTAAGTCTGTCCTCAAGACTTTCCAACATAGAGTTTGTAAAAGCCAAGGGTTTAGACATAATCAATAATATATATATATATATATATATATATTCATTCATGAACAATAAATCACTCATTAATATATCTTATCAAATACTCGTAAAGCAATAGATTTACCTCACACATTATAATACATCCCATTTATAATTTATAACAACCCTCTCTACACAAAGTTGTAACAACCCTCTCCTTGAGATGGGAGAAAATAAAAAACTAAACCCTTCTTACAATACATTCTAGGCCTCTTATATTTTCTTTCCTTCATAAGGTGGTTGCATAACTACCTTCTGACTTAGCCAAACTTAAGGCCAACCTAACCTTAAATTGATTTTTCCCCTCTTTTTTATTTTTATTTATTTTGAGCAACTCTTTAGAATACAACAATATTAAATTGATTTATGACCCTTTTTACATCATTTATGAATTTTTATTTGGAAAATAATAATCAATTCATAATGGATTAATTAAATGTACTTTTACAAAGTCATTTATTATTTAACTTGGGACTGCCATATATATTTGAAATCAGGTTCTATAAAATATATTTTTAATTATGTAGAGAATTAAAACCATCTTGAAATTTATTTGAGAGTAAAATGCTTCATGAAATTTGATAACTCATTTAAATAGCTTTCCAACACTTCAAATGGGAGCCAAAATAGAGTCTAGATGCAAAAGTTATGACCAAAACATGAATATGTATTTTTGCCTCAGACTATTTAGGGATTTTTGTGCACTAGTGGAACCTTTTTAATTTTTATTTGAAAACCCACAATTCTAACTAGGACTTTTGCAAGTTTTAGCCACTTGGGGAACTGATAGTAAGATGGAATTTAGCTCAATTTGGGTATTTCATAGATTTATGGAACTCAAGGAACTTGCGTTATTAACTAGATATTTTGAGACTTCAAGGTACCAACAAAACTCTTTATAAACCAGACATTTGGGTACCTAGGGAACTCTTTATTAACAAAAAAATTAAGAACTTTTGGGTACCTAGGAAACTCTTTATTAACTAGACTTTTGGAATTTTTAGGTACCCAGAGAACAAATGAAAGTTCCCAAGGTGCTTGAAAGTCCTAAAGTTCAAAATAGAACTAAAAATTTGAAAATTATGCCAAGTGTTTATAATGAAAATTCATCATTTTGACCAAGCATACACAATGGTTTAAAATTTTTGGAGTATTGACAAAGTTGAAATTTGGGATAAAATTCTAGGTGCTCAAGTACCACAAAGCTCTAAAACTATTTTTGAGACTCGATATGGATTTTTTAAACTAAGTGTTTGTAGTCAAAAATCATATATTGCACTTAGTATACACAATATAACATGAATTTTGGGATTTTTATGAAATCAAAATTTGGGAAAAACTTATAGGAGTTGAGGGTATCATGGATCTTCCAATAGTGCACTAATTTTTACATAGTCCTTAATGAACTTGCAATAATAACCTATGTGACCAAGAAACATGTGAATATCTTTTTGTGTGGTCGATGATGATCATTCCCTTTTTTTAAATGACTTGGCCAATTCGAGTCTTGAATGACATTAAAAAATGCACTTCTTCAAATTCTTAGAAATTTAAAACTATCTACAACACTCAAATATCAATGGAAAATTGGTGTGATGATTATTGACCAATATGTAAACTATCCAATCATTAAGATATACCTAGATAAAATGATGAATAAATACCTTGAAATCCACTACAAATAATATTGAGAACATGATGAGCACATTCTTTAGCCCAAAAGGCATGAAATTATAGGTAAATGAGCCCCATTCAATTAAAAATGCCATTTTTGGCTTATCCTCCTCTTCAATCTAGATTTCGTGGTACCTAGAGAAATCATCAGTAGGGGAATATATTTTACAACCCACCACCCCTTCTAAATTTTCATCATTGAACAAAATGGGAAATGGGTCAATAACACATGTTACATTAAGAAGCCAAAAATCAACACATATATGAATACACCCTTTTTTGATTTTGATGACCATGAGACGTACCTATTCAAATTCTTATATAATATAAATGACTCAAGCATCCAACATGTTATCTATTGTTGCCTTCACCTTCACATGTAGATTCAGGTCCATCATAGATGGTCACTTATTTATTGGTCTATCACCATCCATGAGTTTGATCTTCATTTTCCCTTTAGATGGGTGCACACCTTTAATTTATTTGTAATTGTAGGCGAATCTATCTTGGCATTCATGCAGGAGCTTGATCATTTGAGCCAATTATTTGTCTATCTAATAATATCTAACTATATCAATCTTAGGTTCCTCCACCTATTCAATATTATTTTTTATAGTCTTGAGTTGCTCATAGTAGTGCTTATGCATCTCTTTGGGCATCCACCTCCTTTTACTCCCCATAAGATGTTTCAAACTTCAAATGGTTTGTGACATATTCAATTGGCAAGTCATCCACATTACATACCACCTTATCCTTGCCACACTTGAAACATAAATTTCCATTTAACCATACTTATTCATCTTCATCATTGGAATCATTGTTGATGATGAATTTCTCAAACATTTTTGTCAATGAAAGGCTCTTCTTATTATACAACTTCTATACAAAGTATTTAATTATGGCATCATCTTCCATAATCATGCAACACAACTATGGTAAAAACTTTATAGGTTCTAGTTTAGATGATGAAAATTAAAATGTATGGGTGAAATCAGCTTTCCCTATTTCCCAATCTATGGTATCCATATGCATTTCATGGATCATATGCCACACACAATTCTAGGTTTTTAATGTCTCATAGAATGTATGAACCCATAGACTAATTGGAAGGTGATGCATACTTCTTGTCAAAAACTCCTCACATCCATGAAAATTTTATGCTTTCTAAGTTTCTTCTATAAGTGAGTATGCCACACTTCAAATTATTGCACTCAAACCAAGTGTAAATAGCTTCATTTACATCAACCCAAGTTAGGATATTGGGCTTATGTGTTTCCCACCAATGCACAATTATGATCTATAGGGCATACACTTATACATTCAAACATTAATTTTATTTTGGAATACATGACTTGAAGTTACTATTGAAAATTGTTGGATTCTCTGATTCTTCATAATATGTTAAGGCAACAAGCCTACCCCTATGATGAAAAACTCTCTTCATTTTTGGTGCTACATGAGGAACCCAAATCTTTTAGTCCTAAACTAATCCAGCTTTGCCTCTATAACTCCTTAGGTTTTTTTTATGGTGTCAGTGGTCTAAAATTAAGATTCATGATGCCATGTTTATGTCTAGTCACTCGCTAAGTCTCTTGTACCCATCAGTTGTAAGTGAGATTTGTAGTATCTAAAATAGAATTTGTATCTTCCTATCCTAAAACACCTTCACTATCCACATCTAGATGTTTATCACCCTACATACTAATGTTATAGATATGGTTAACTTCTTTTAAATATATACTTTCAACATATGCAAACCCATGGTTTTTATCAAGTGGAATGATGACACATTATTCCTTAAATTATTCATGGTATACGTAGCAAAACATTTTTAAAAAGCTAGGAGACTACGTTAAAATTAAAATTACTCTCAATGTTTCAAGTATTAATCAAGATCCATCATCAGAAGGAAGAGACTAGTGAGATCCACGAAAGCAAACACCAGTAGAAACACCATAAATATCCATCATTCACTAATATTCAGGCTGGGTTGGCTCAGTATAAAAATAATATTTTTTTAATTTTTATTCTTTACCATGTGAATAATAGGTTTATAGCTATCACTAAGAACCCAACTGCCATATCAATTTAAATTTATCAAGTTTTTCTCATTTTCAATCACTTCATGGACCTTTCTACTCAAAAAATGATCATCTCTCATGATAATGCCATCTTTATCTATGTAAATGTGATGACCTAAGGTATAAAAATGTTTTGCTAAGGCATATTGTTGGATCCAATTATGAGAAATATCATCAAAATGTTATTTAATCCTAACTTAAAAGGAATGACCAGTTTCACTAATGTAGACCTAACCACAACTGCACAAAATAGAATAGATCCCTTTATGACAAATAGGGTTGGTTTGATATTTATCTTTATCCATCATTTTAAAGATTGAATTAGGAGGAGAAAAATAAAGCTTAATGTTTCTTCTCCTAATGATCCTTTCCAACTTATTTTTAGTCCCTTTGATATAAATAAGAGTGACCATGCCAATATTCTCCTCCTCAACCAAAATCTCATCCTTGATATTACTACCATGATCCAATTATGTTTTAAGGATGGTTTTACTAATTTATCCCTCATAACCAAATCTTGCTTCTAATGATGGGTCTTGTTTAAGACTTGAAACGTTGTCTCCTCACTTTTTTAAAACAATATTCCTTGTTCATAAAGCTTATATAGTGCTTATTCAATCACATGATAGAATTATTAGCATAAAACTAAGGTATTACAAGCCATGTTGTGTAGGTTTTGACTTCATCCAGTTTAATGACATTGAAATTCACATGAAAATTCACACCCATGAGATCAAAAAAAATGTTTTTCAAGATTCTTAAAGGTTGTCCATAAGTCTTGTTGGCCATAAATAAAGCATATGGCTAAGGCCTCAATAAAGGTCTTCCCATCTTGTACCATGCTTCTTGTGTAAGAATTTTAACCTCATGACATGTGTTAATGAGTATATCATGCATTGTTTATCCATCTATTTTTACATCAATGAGTAGCTCTTGATCATAACCTATGATTTGTGTAATTTTGACCTTGTACTCTCTTTTGAGGCATGATTTGGGTACTTCAAATTTTAATGTAAGGTGTTGCATCAACAATAAAATATCATATGCATTATTCCCTCTACACATAACATAGTTGAGATCACAGCTAGGTCATTTTCCATATGTTCTTATTGAGCCTTCTATTAGAGTTTTTCCCTAGTCTTTGCCTCCTAGTCATGGGCGTATTGGAGCTTACCTTGAAAGTTTTATATCATTTCCACTGATTTTTGTAATATATATTTTTATTGCTATCCTTCAGGGTAAGTAGTGGAAGGATCTACATAGTGAACCCTTTCTTCCGTTATAGGTTCATATCTTAGCCAAACCTTCTTAGTTGGTGTAGCTTGAGGTCAGGTAATGGTGCCACTGTGTGTTGTAATATTCAACTTCACTCCTTGTGTTTTTTACCCCTCTTCCTTTATCATTCATTTAACCCTTAGGTATACAATAATTATCATCATTGCCTCTTTCTTCAACTTATCTTTTTGTGTTACCTTGGCATAAAGGTTAGGGTAATCTTTCATTCTATGCTCACCTTTTTAATACCCACAAGTAGGTAGCTTCAAAAAAATTATTTTCAATGCTATAGAGAATCATAATTATAATAGGTGTGTGATGGAAACCATATTCCACCCCATCCACCACATTTTCCATGAAATGGGTGCTAACCACCATATTTCCCTTGGTTCTAGTTAGAAGGACCAGTTGTTATCTAATGTGCTCCCATTTCATGCACATCCAAGATCTAATCTATCACCCTATAATATCCATTATTATGGGTGGAATCATCACATTTACACCACAAGGATACTTTTTTATGGTTTTTCCTTTACAAAGTGGGAAAATTTCACACATCACGTCCTTCATGAAAATTCTCACAAGACACAATAAGTACCTCAACATTGTGCCTAAGGAAATTCTTTTTATATTCCCTTCTAATTTAAATTCAATACACTATAATCCACTACACATTTCATGTGTGTTATTAGCAATGTGCTTATGTAATTGTGAGGCCATAGGAGTAATATTGCCTCCATAAATGGAATAACACCTATGTTTATGCTCCCCATGACCTTCACCCTCAATGGTCCCTCTAATGCTTTATGTAGATCCAAAAAAGTCTTCATTGAAATATACACCTATATAAGAATATTATTCATGTTACAAACCATTGTGTATTTTGTATGCAATGAATCTCAAAATAAAGCTTTTAAATTAATTTTTTTAATCTCATGTCATAGGCATAGATGCTTTCAGTGAGATCTTAATTAATCTCATTTAGATAAGAGATACTTTGATGTTTAGAATCTATTATAATCTATGATGGCCTAATTTTTTCCATACTTGTGGTACCAAATATTTACAATATCCAATAGTGTTTTAGTGAAATATCTTAGTTTCCTCTCTAGTGTAGTAACCATATTAAATATCTAGATGAGTTCACACTTATGCATGTGCTTTGCAACATTATTTACTCCCATATATTCTTGAAATCTCAAATAAATATTATAAATAACCTATTGAAGATAGATCAATTTTTATATTGGTGCTATTGATGCACTCAACATTGTTTGATAACTTGAGCCTTGGCCACCCCTAGGTTACCTCCTCCCAATACCTTCACATTTCCACCTTGGATAGGCATTGTAGCACCAATTCTAGCACTAAATTGTGATGTAGCTATATTATCACCTTGGTATACTAAGATAGTTGATTGAGTCATTACTACTTATATGAGTGGGTGGATTTCCACCCCTATTAGTGGCATTCCCTACATAGTTTGGATCTTCATCTGTGTGGGTTTTGTTAAAACTAGTCCCAATGGTTTATAAGGTACTATATGTTTGAGAATATTCTTTTCTTAATTTTTTATCCTAAACTAACTAAGCAGAGATAAATCAACACAATATTCACTTAATTTTGTTTATTCAAGAAACACATAGGCTTATGCTTTGGGTAGATTATGGGTGGGTACATCTTCTACAATGTTCCAAAAACTATTAGGGATTCAACCATATTCAGTTGTTCCTTCCTATTTTTTTGCTTACTCATTGATGCATGTTTTAATTTCAATGGAGTGCATCTCCTTAGCACAAAATCTATCCACATGTTAAGCCTATTATGCATGGGTCTTCATGACATCTCACAAAATCAATGCTTCCATCTCCTTAGGGTCCTTGGTGGCAATAATTTTTATTGAGCCTTGTCATACTTGTGTCATCTAATTTTTTAGTCATCTGGTTTATCCATTAAATATTTTTATAGCTCCCTCTTTAACAATACATATGAATTGTGTCAATCATTTTCCTTCTAGCCTCCATGTAGCCCATGCACAGAATATGGAAGTTATCAATCCCACAATATACCATTAATTTCTTGATACCTAATGGAAATTGGGATATGTATGAACCCCTTAGTTCATGCATGTTTATTTTACGTCATTTTTATTTCTTAGATTATTCCACTAACTTGCCCAACTAGAAGTGGCATAAATCTTGTAGCATTAGAGAAATCATTGATTACCTAATGATTTTCCTCTACGTTTTAGAGGGTTAGTGCCCTTGTATGATGGGGTTTTTTGGTTTTTTATACTTTTAATTAGAAAATACAAAAATTTAACAAAAATGGGAGAAAGGAGAAAACTAAAAATAGATAAATAATGGGAATAAATAGAAGGGAGAATGGGAAACCCAAAACAGAGTAAACATAGAAAACCGTCTAGATAACCTAATTTTAAAGGGAATGGGTTAGATAGTTAAACCATGTAAACTTGTATTATAATAAAGGAGAGAAATAAATACTTAAAATAGGATAATAAATCACATTACCATATGGGTTTTAGGACACAAGATATGGTGTAACATCTTTATATTTTTAAGTCAAAATGAACAAAAAGTCTCATTTTCCTTCTTTCAAATAAGATTTATTTTAACATCAAAAAATTATGGTCTAGAATATTGTTTTCAACATGTAAATGGAAATATTAAACAACAGATGTGATGAGAGTAAAGATTCACTAAAAGCTCACAATCTTTCTTCAAACTAGATTATGTGTATATCCAACAAAGTTTGTCCTCAAGGGTTTCCAACACAAAGTTTGCAAAAGCTAAGGGTTTAGACATAATAAAAATAAATAAAATAATTTAACATATATATTCATTAATGAATAAAAAATTGCATCTCATTAATATATAATATCAAATACTCATAAATAAATATATTTACCTCACACATTTTAATGCATCCCATTTACAATTTATGGAAACTAACCATCTCTACACAAAGTTGCAATAACCCTCTCCCTAATCTAGGAGAAAATAAAAATCTAAACCCTTCTTAAAATACATTCTAGGCCTTTTATATTTTATTGCCTTCAATAATTACCTTTTGACTTAACTAAACTTAAGGGCAACCTAACCTTAATTTGAGTTTGCCCCTCTTTTTTTTTAATTTAATTTGGGAAACTCTTTACAAAACCACAATATTAAATTGATTTATGACCATTTTTACATGATTTATGAATTTTTATTTTGAAAATAATAAACAATTCATAATGTATTAATTCAATGTACTTTTATAAAGTCATTTATTATTTAACTTGGGCCTGCCACATATATTTGAAACCAAGGTCTATAAAAGATATTTTTAATGAATATGAGAATTGAAACCATATTAAATTTTATATGAGTATAAAATTCTTCATGACATTTTATAACTCATTTAAATATCTTTACAACATTTCAAATGGGAGCCAAAATAGAGTCTGGATGTAAAATTTATGATAAAAACATGAATATGCATTTTTGCCTCAGACTATTTAGGGACTTTTGTGCACTGGTAGAACCTTTTAATTTTTATTTGAAAACCCATAATTATAACTAAGAATTTTGGAAATTTTAGGAACCTAGGGAACAAATGGTAAGATGAAACTCAGTTTAATTCAGGAGTTTCAGAGATTTATGGAACTTAAGGAACCTACCTTATTAAATGGACATTTCAAGACTTCACGGTACCAACAAAATTTCTTTATATACTAAATTTTTGGGTACCTTGGGAACTCTTTATTAATGAAATTTTAAGAAATTTCATGTACCTAGGGAACTCTTTATTAACTAGACTTCTAGAACTTTTGGGTACCCCAGGAACAAAAGGAAGTTCCCAAGGTGCCTAAAAGTTTAGAGTTCTGAATATAACTAAAACTTTGAAAATTATGCCACGTGTTTATAATGAAAATTCATCATTTTGACCAGATATACACAATGGTGTAAATTTTTTAGAGTATTGACAAAGTTGAAATTTGGGAGAAAATTCTAGGTGCTTAGGTACCACAAAACTCTAAAACTATATGTTGACATTGTGGATTGCACCCTTGATAGGAGGATGATCTCCTATCCTCCACGCATCACAATTGAAACTCCCCTCTTTCCTGTGGGTCTGGAAAAACTAGGGGGAGAGTCTCTAGATAAGGGCTAGCTCCCTTTGATGTATCTCTTTGGTCCTGGATTGCCTACTGCTAACAAATAAATGAAAAGGGTGGGGGGGGGGGGGTTAAAAAGGGAGAAGGATGCTGAAAATAGAACCTAAACTAAATGGTAATACACCAAAAATGATTGACCTAATTAGCTTGAGCCTACACTTTCCTATAAGAACAAGCTGGCATACACTTCATTTGATATGGGAAACTCTTTTGTATCAGTGAGTCAGGGGTCCGTAGAGATATAGGGAGGAAGAACTACTAGAGGCATTCTAAGACACACTATGGCAGCCTATTCACATATGCCTATACTCTGTTGTAGACACTTCTAGCAGACCTGTAGAAGAAGAAACTTTACAATGCACTAGACATGTTGGAATCATTCTGTGAAAGCATAAATGAAAATAAGTTAACACAAAATGAAAACATAGACATATGCGTGAGTGCAAGTTCAAATGGAGGTAAAAATGTTGTCTTAATTCAAGGTAAAATTAGACAAAACTTTGCCTTACAAGCCAAGAGATCCCTTCTCAAAATGAGAAGTTTATAATATATAGAGGAAGAAAGGGGCCTTTTGGCACCTTTTACAAGTGGCCCATGTGTGTTCTGAGCATTGGGAAGAGGAAGTCACTAAAAGAACATGTTGTGTCAGTTTCCAGTCTTGACTTTGGCATTCAAACATTATTGTGAAAGCATGAGCAGCACCGTCTGTCTGTAAACAAGACCACTCCTTCAAGGCGTTCACGTAGTCTATCTACTCATCAATGCAAAATGAAGAAAAATGGGTTGCACTATTCACTATTTGCACCCCTTGATGACCACTTGGCAGACATTGTTTCAAATACAGGAATAACTTGCCTCCCTTTTGCCACCTGGGCTATTTTGTCCATTTCTACACTTGGCTCTTTTGCCTCTCCCTGGCTTTGTCTTTTTTGGTTCCTTCAGGTTCGTGCCTTTTATTTAAAGATCAATGGCTATTTCATTATCATAAATTTGATGTTCACATGCCCTTCACCATTTGGCCGATTCCTTTGGCCTTTTCTTTGATTCCTTTGCAAGTGTTCCCTGCCCTTCACAAGGGCACTTATCCTTCAGGATTTGGGAGACTCCCTTGAACCTTTCAATTGAACCGATAGATTAAACCAACAATTGGTTAAATGGTTTAATGGATCAATGGTCCAATACTTCCAAGTCAAAGCGCTTGAACCAACCGCTTGAACCAATAATTGGTTTAATGGTTCAACAGTGCAATGGTTCAATGCTTCCAATTTCAAAGCGATTAAACCAACCACTTGAGCCAACTGCTTGAACCCTTTGATTGAACTAACTGATTGAACCAAGCTAATTAAACCAAGATATTGAACCAAGTGATTAAACCAAGTGGTTGAACCAAGCTGATGAACCAAGCGATTGAACTAAGTCATTGAACCAAGTGGTTAAACCAAGCCGGTGAACCAAATCATTGAACCAAGCCGATGAACCAAGTGATTAAACCAACCGATTGAACCATGTGATTGAACCAACTGGTTGAACCATGTTTAATGGTTCAATGGTTTAGTGGTTCAAATTTGAAAAATATTAATGCTTGGAAAGATCATGTCATTGAATCCTGACATTGAACCATGTCTCCAACCTTAAGGAAAAGCGTCTTGAATCATTTTAGCTCTCTTTCCTTGTGAATTTATTCAGACAAGAGTCTGAAGAAGCTTTGTAAAAGCCCTTTCATTCTTTGAACTGGTTCATCTTTTGTTGAAATACTTGTGCAAACCAAATTTGAACTAGCTCAGAATAGCAGGGAAAGAAGGGGATCGATTTCGGCCTACAAGACCAAAATGGTCAATAATTTGGTGACTCCCAAGGGAAGCATGCCCACTATGCTTAGAAGCTAGTTGCCTTAAATTCCATTAGGTATGGAGTCAAAATGTAGCTTGAAAAAAGTTAGCAATAGTTCTAATAGACCCAAGAATCAATCACAAAGTTTTTACCCCAAACACAAAGGAAACACACACAAGGCTAAAAACACTACTTGTGCAAACAGCACTTAGGGAAAATAAGGAAAGAAAACTAAAATCAAACTACTATGTATAGCTAACTAGGTATATTTTCCTCCCTCCTAGATCAAAGGGAAAACTTTTTAAGTCCCCTTCTTGGCAAGAAAAATTATGGTGCCAGACAAGTGGCTGAAAGGAATGGAGACTTGGTGACCTGCTCCTCTTGCCTACCACCTTGATTGGCTTGCATCTGAGTGGGTCAGAGTCAAACATGCTCCCAATATATGTGTATTCTTCTTGTTCTTGGAATATTTTCAAATGTTGGCTCTTCATGCTGGCATGTCTCATCAAGAAATCAATCGTTATTAGCTCATCACCATAAGCCCTTTGATATGCATAGCTCCTTTGCAGTGCATCATGGTTTGACCTATTTCTTTTAGCTCCATTGAAGACCCTATCAAACTCATCCTTTGATCCTTCATGGCTTTCTTAAAGAAGGGTGATTTTTGTGATGTCTAAAATGGAGTCACAAAATGATTTTTCATCCCATAGAATATCACCTTCTTTCTTAAGGCTCTCTTCTTCAAAGTTGTTCTCAAGATGAACAAGCCTCTCCTTTTCCTGCTCAAAGATCAGAGTCTCTAGTTTTTAAATACATTCTCCTAATCCTCCTCTAACTCAGGCTCCATGGTGTAATCAATATCCTCATCAAAGCAACAAGGAAGTTCATCAAACAATGGGGGAGAGAGCTCACCATGCTTACGTTCCTCTTCATATTGCTAGAACATCTGCATGTATGCATGACCTACATCTTCTTCATTGTTGATGATGTCTTCAGAGGGAGTATTCAGGATGATTTCCTCTTTATTTTTGCTCATGATATCCTCTTTGGAAGCTACAGATTGGATCCTCTCTTCTTCACTTGCCTCCTACAAAATAGGATGAAGTGGAAGGGTGATGATTAAACCCATGTGGAAGAGGAGGCAATCCTTGAGCTAGAATCAAATGATTCTCCTCTTTCCATTTGGAAAGCACTTCATCTATATTAGATGTGGTCTGATATCTCTCTTGGAGGTGTGTAGATGAGGTATGTTCAAGCATGGAATCTATTTTTTGGTTTGAACCATCCATCACACATTGGCTAAGGAATCTCACTCTGGACTCCAACTCTACAATTCTCTTGGCTATATTTTCTTGGAAGAGCCTTTCTTGGAGGTCACAATCATCATCACAATGAGTAGGATCAATTTCATCTTCTTCAAGGTTTTGAGCAAAACCTTTGTCCTCCTCCTTCTTACCCCATGATTCCATTGTTTGCTTCCAACTCATGACCTTGGGATTGGAACTTTCCCTTTGTGAACAGGGAGTAATTTTATCTTCTTCAAGGTCCCGAGTTGGTTCATGATATTCCCTCTTCCAACTTGGAATCTTGACATCATGTTGAGAGACCTGAGGAAGTTGAGGAAGACTAGGAAGGGTCTATTGATGTATAGGAAGATCTGCTTCAAGAGAGATGAGCTAGTTCATGGTATTCCCTTCAAAGGAGGATTTGCAATCTAAGGCATTGAGAAGATTCATCTCCCTAAGGGGGTGTGCTAATGCCCTTTGATGTTTGAAGGCTAGGCACATGGGGTCAAGAGCAGGATTAATGCATTAGATGAGCTAGAGTGAGCAAGTGTTATTTGATAGAAAGGATTTGGTGCATAAGAGGGGGCTTTCTTTAGAATAGGAGGGGGCACACAAGGCTGACTATCTTGCATGAATGGACTCTTCCATTTCACTACTTCCTTATTCATGGATTACAAGGCCTGAGCTTGCCTAAACAAACACTCCTCTTTGTACATAAGCTCCTGCTGATATCTATAATGCTCATCTAATCTATCTATCTCCATCACCTGCTTCTCAAATTCTAGTGCTACTTCCCTTATTGTTGAAGGGCAACTAGGAGAGCTATTTAAGGTGATTTCATGAAGAACCTAAGCTTGATCAAAATAATATGAAGTAATACAAGGCCCATGATTCTGATTGATGGGGTTATACATACAAAAAATGTGATTTCTTGATGGCACCAGGAGTGCTTAACTAGTTGATTCAACTTGGAGTCACCATTGGTGTTGATAAAAGCCTCCAAAGGCTAGTTAGTTTAAAAACACACCAAAATTCTTCAACTCTTTAGATAAAAACTAGTTGGTCCCACCAAGCATGCCAAAAACTATTGAGACTATGGATTGCACCCTTAACAGGAGGATGATCTCCTGTCCTCCATGTGTCATAATTAAAACTCCCCTCTTGCATGTGGGTCTGGAAAAATTGGGGGGAGAGTCTCTAGATAATGGCTAGCTCCCTTTGATGTATCTCTTTGGTCTTGGATTTCCTACTGCTAACAAATAAATGAAAAGGGGGGGTTAAAAATGGATAAGGATGCTGAAAATAGAACCTAAACTAAACGGTGATACACCAAAAATGATTGACCTACTTAGCTTGAGCCTACACTTTCCTCTAAGAACAAGCTGGCATACACTTCATTTGATATGGGAAACTCTTCTATATCAGTGAGTCAGGGGTCTATAGAGATACAGGGAGGAAGAACTACCAGAGGCATTCTAAGACACACTATGGCAGCCTATTCACATATGCCTATACTCTGTTGTAGACACTTCTGGCAGACCTACAGAAGAAGAAACTTCACAATACACTAGACATGCTGGAATCATTCTATGAAAGCATAAAGGAAAATGACTTAACACAAAATGAAAACATAGACATATGCATGAGTGCAAGTTCAAATGGAGGTAAAAATCCTATGTCTTGATTCAAGGTAAAATTTGGTAGAACTCTGCCTTACAAGCCAAGAGATCCCTTCTCAAAATGAGAAGTTTACAATATATAGAGGAAGAAAGGGGCCTTTTGGCACCTTTTACAAGTGGCTGATGTGCATTCTGAGCATTGGGAAGAGGAAGTCATTGAAATAACATATTGTGTCAATTGCCAGTCTTGACTTTGGCATTCAAACATTATTGTGAAAGCATGGGCAGCATCATCTATCTGTAAACAAGACTACTCCTTCAAGGTGTTCATGCGGTCTATCTACTTATCAATGCAAAATGAATAAAATGGGTCACACCATTCACTATTTATGCCCCTTGATGACCACTTGGCATACACTATTTCAACTACAAGAATATCTTGCCTCCCCTTTGCCACCTAGGCTATTTTGTCCATTTTTGCACTTGGCTCTTTTTCCTCTCCCTGGCGTTGTCTTTTTTGGTTCCTTCAGGTTCACGCATTTTATTTAAAGATCAATAACTATTTCATTGCCATAAAGTTGATGTTCACATGCCCATCACCATTTAGTCGATTCCTTCAGCCTTTTCTTTGATTCCTTTGTAAGTGTTCCCTGCCCTTGGCAAGGGCACTTGTCCTTCGAGCTTTGGGAGACTCCCTTGAACCTTTAGATTAAACCAACAATTGGTTCAATGGTTCAACAATTCAATGGTTCAATACTTCCAAGTCCAAGCACTTGAACCAACTGCTTGAACCAATAATTGGTTCAACGGTTTAATGCTTCCAAGTTCAAAGTGATTGAACCAAGCGCTTGAACCAAGTGATTAAACCAACCACTTAAACCCTTTGATTGAACTGAATGATTGAACCAAGCTGATTGAACCAAGCTATTGAACCAAGTGATTGAACTAAGTGGTTGAACCAAGTGATTGAACTAAGTCTTTGAACCAAGTGGTTGAACCAAGCCGATGAACCAAATCATTGAACCAAGCCGATGAACTAAGTGATTGAACTAATCGATTGAACCATGTGATTGAACCAACTAATTAAACCATGTTCAATGGTTCAATATCTCAATGGTTTAAATTTCAAAGTTCTTAACTCTTGGAAAGATCATGTCGTTGAACCTTGATGTTGAACCACTTCTCCAACCTTAAGGAAAAGTATTTTGAATCATTTTAGCTCTCTTTCCTTTTGAATTTCTTCAGATAAGAGTCTGAAGAAGCTTTGTAAAATCCCTTTCATTCTTTGAACTGGTTCATCTTCTTTCAAAATACTTGTGCAAACCAAATTTGAACTGGCTCAAAATAGCAGGGAAAGAAGGGGACCGATTTTGGCCTGCAGGACCAAAATGGTCAACACTATTTTTGAGGTTCAAGATGATTTTTTTATACTAAGTATTTGTAGTCAAAATTCATCTCTTACACTTGGTATATACAATGAAATATAAATTTTGAGATTTTTATGTGATCAAAATTTGGTCAAAACTTATAGGAGTTGAGGGTACCATGGATCTCCTTTCGAATTTTATTCAGACTCAAACAATAGCTCCTTGGAGGCTTGATTTTGTCTTTATTCATGTTTTGATGTTGAATTAAAATAACTCCAAACTCTATCATGGTGTTTAAAATTGATTTGGGAATAAATTATTTTATCTTCAAATCAAATAAGTACCTAAAAAGTATTATGATCCTTTTTCACATCCAACCTACTTCTGATCATGTTCGTAGATAAAATTATTGATTATATATCATAAAGTGTTCTATTTTGGTCATTTATCTATGAATGTCAATTCTTGAATGTTTTATATGCACAATTTCCCATGTGGATTCATCTGTGAATGGAGCTTTAGATGGGTTCACCTAGCCTTGTCTCTTGGTATATGGATTTGACATCCTTATTCTAAAAAAAATTATTATCCTTGTCTTTGATTTACCTCCAATCACCTATTAGGAGCATAATCGGGGATGTTATCACAAATTACAACATTTCACAATAACAAAGTATAAATTGATGCCCAAATTATTTTGGATAGGAATAAGTAAGAACTAATAAATATAATGCGTAACTATTCAAGGTACTTTGCCACCACACATCAATTATTCTCAGCCACACAGTGTCAACTTGTTGTAATTACTCAATATGCTCGCTCATCCAAGGAAGCATGCATCCATAGTTTTTTTAATTTCCCATTATAAATGTCACTAACCATGTCTGTATATGTTCTATAAAATCACAAAAGAAGACTTTGTAAATAAGGCCATACAAATTCTCCTCCACCTACTTCTTGAGGGACTGATTACCAAGGCTGGGATGATGCAACACAAACTCACATTATAGGTCTTCTAACTGTTAGGAACCTGAGGAAGCACACAATTGATTACCATATACAAGCAACTTAAGATGTAGAATTAACCAGAAGTAACAAGTAACTAGAAACCAAAAACAACACAGAATATGAGAGACAATACACAACTTGTATTAATACTCATCCAAAAAAGAATACAATAAAGAAGATGCCACTTCTTCTTCACCACCTCTTAGAGGCTTCCCACACCTTAAGTGAATAGTAATTCTCTCCTTAAAGCTCTCTCTCTTATGGTCCCAACACACAACTCAAACACATAGTTGGTGTTCACCTCCAACTAGTCAGTATCCACTACTGCCAGTACACCAGTGTTCCATGCACTCCACAAGTGTTCCACGCACTCCAAGTAGATCTCCCCTGAACTGCAACAACCTGCAACTCAAATGATCTTACTTATGAAAGGAACTGCCTTGCCTTCCTCTTTGATCTCCAATCGAGTACACACCATACTCCAAGTAGATCCCACCTGATCCTGCTCCCTATTTTGTTATGGTCCTCCCTGATCTTGCACACCTGCAAATCAATCTGGTTCTGCACACTTGCAAACCTAGATCATGCACACACATACACTTGTAGATCAATGATCTTACTTACCCATGTAGATCTCCAAATGTAGCCATGCAACACCTGCTGACCAAGATCCTACACACCTGAAGAACCCTTCTGATTCTCCAAGCCAGCACCCACTCTTGGCACTGTGGCACTAGGAGGAACACACCATGCTCTCTTCACACACAGAAGGAGCTAATATTTGCTCTCTTACTCTCTATCACACTTTACAATACAGCCTATGAGTCTCTTAAATAGATCTCATGCAAACAATAATTAGACACCTAATTACAATAATTAGATCTGCAGCTTCTAGTCTAAATTTGGCTCTTGACATGCAAACACTTGGTTTGTTAACTAACTGCATGTAATACTCACAGTTCTGAACCACACAGGTGACCAACATCAGTCCCTATCTGCCTGGAGGTGACCGACGTCGATCGATCCCTAACTGATGTCGGTTGCCCTTCCTGTCTAATCCTACCGACGTCAGTTGGCTTGACCAACACCGGTGTCTGTGACACTCAACAACCTCTCTCCAACCTCCTCCATGTCTGCATCAATGAATATTTTAGCTCCACAACCTAATAATCTCCCACTTGGAGATAAATAGCTACACGTACCTATACCTGTACCTTGTCTAATATGTTTCCTGGCTTGTATCCCTCTTCAAGCTCAATCCTAAAGACCACCCACCACACAACCTGTGGTGCACCTCCTATCATCTGAGTAACCTACCACATCCAAACCTACAAATCCATGTAGTGAAGTCTTGACCCTGCATAGCATGAATCCCTGCTACTGGTCCCTCTCAAATCCCTGAGAACCCACTTCCCCAAATTGGCTCCTAACTCTCTGACAGCACCCACTGCTTGGGCAAACTCAGGTCTATACCAGACCTCATGTGATTTCAGACACTGAACTATCTAGCCCTTAGTGTGCTCTAATTCTACATTCTAAACCTTGCCAACCCTTGATTCACATCAGCTCCCACTGGAGACAAAATCAACCTGTGATCTCCATGTCTCCCATGCCAAAGAATTTTGCTACTCCAAATCCTTCATGGCAAACCACTGAACTAATCTTACCCTTAGCACAACAAAACCCTGTATGTCCAAACCTGCTAGCAAACCATCCACATATAGTAACAGGATAATATCATGACCATCATCCACCTGGTAAGACAAACACAATGGTTACATTGACATTGACTAAAGCCCTACTTTGTCATCCACCTGGTACCACCTGTCAATCCTGTCCCACTATCCTGCAGCTTCCTCAAGACCATATGACCTGGTCTTCTATCTCACGTGTCTGTTCTCTCTATTATTTAACCAAGGTATCCATTCATCTCAGTGCTTTCATATTGGCTGGCAACCCTACCAAATATCCTGCTTGGTTCTGCATCATATTCCTGCCATGCTCCCACTGTTTCCTGGATCCTTCCTGCTCTGTAATGAGCAACAAGTATAAAGAAGAAGAATAATGAATTTGAGGCTTACTTACCACTTCAATCCTCCATATGGGCATTTGAGACTCCTTGATAGCTTGTTGTCTGCCCAAAATCCATCTCAGTGACCGACCTCAGTCACTACACAGTCTACATCCGATCGACGTCAGTTTCCATGCACCTGTCCTAACTACCAACTCTGCCAACGTCAGTGTCCCTATTGCCAACATCGGTCCTCTAATCGATGTCAGTCTTACCTATTGCCGACGTTGATCCTTGTGACCAACATCGGTCTTACCCTACCCGACTTCACTGACTTTGGTCTGCACATGACCGACATCGGCACCTGTCCGTTCGATATCGATTCCTTCTGACTAATGCCAATACCTGTGTATGCCTGTGAGTGATAAATTTTTACCCACAAGCTCCTTTAAATCAAAACCCATGTCCAAACTTCCCTGCTTAGATGTATCCATCCCCATCCACTGAACTCTATCTGTCATCACCTCCAAGAATACCAAGGCTTTCCAGTTCTTAAGTTTATCAAACACATCTGTCTTCTGCTTAAGAACATGCATCTCTTTTTTGCTCATGTGACCAAGCCTACAAAGCCACGTCTTCACAACAGAAGAAGAATCAGTAATATAAGTATATGGATAAAGGATACCTACTTTCTTACCACCCGCTAATTCAAGTGCATCCATTGTGAGAGTTCTTGTGCATCTCTCATCACCCAACTTTCCTGAAGCAATTAGCCGCATCTCCAAGACTGGGACCTGCATGACCTTCTTCAACACCCATGTGTTGGCCACCTACAATTTCAGCAACACTTCCCCTTTGCCAATAATCTGACAAGGCTCACCAAACCCTCTACTTGGGGCTGCATGGAAAGAGGCAACAAAATCTATTAACCAAGATTCAACTTTATCCAGAGCATCCTATGCAACAACACCTGAAACATCTGCTTCTTCATGCTGATCTACTACCAACCAACAATATTTATTTACCTACTCTTTCTTTCCATCAGACTATAAGTGACCATTCATGCTATTTAGTTCCTCCATTCGTAGCTTACTTTCTTTTGCCGTTGCTATACTCCCACTCAATTAGAAACCCCTGAGAGTGCCCTGTAACCAAACACAAACCTGCTCCCTGCAACCTTAGCTCTGATACCAACTGTTAGGAACTCAGGAAGCACACAATTGATTACCATATACAAGCAACTTAAGATGTGGAATTAACCCAAAGTAATAAGTAACTAGAAACCAGAAACAACAAAGAATATGAGAGACAATACACAACTTGTATTAATACTCATCCAAAAAAGAATACAATAAACAAGATGCCACTTCTTCTTCACCACCTCTCAGAGGCTTCCCACACCTCAAGTGAACAATAATTCTCTCCTCAAATCTCTCTCTCTTACGGTCCCAACACACAACTCAAACACAGAGTTGGTGTTCACCTCTAACCAGTCAGTATCCACTACTACCAGTACACCAGTGCTCCACGCACTCCAAGTAGATCTCCCCTAAACTGCAACAACCTGCAACTCAAATGATCTTACTTATGGAAGGAACTGCCTTGCCTTCCTCTTTGCTCTCCAACTGAGTACACACTGTACTCTAAGTAGATCCCACCTAATCCTGCTCCCTATTATGTTATGGTCCTCCCTGATCTTGCACACCTACAAATCAATCTGGTTCTGCACATTTGCAAACTTGGATCATGCACACACATACACTTGTAGATCAATGATCTTACTTACCCATTTAGATCTCCAAACGTAGCCATGCAACACCTGCTGACCAAGATCCTACACACCTGAAGAACCCTTCTGATTCTCCAAACCAACACCCACTCTTGGCACTGTGGCACTAGGAGGAACAAACCATGCTCTCTTCACACACAAAAGGAGCTAATATTTGCTCTCTTACTCTCTATCACACTTTACAATATAGCCTATGAGTCTCTTAAATAGATCTCATGTAAACAATAATTAGACACCTAATTACAATAATTAGATCTGCAACTTCTAGTCTAAATTTGGCTCTTGACATGCAAACACTTGGTTCATTAACTAACTGCCCATAATAATCATAGTTTTGAACCACACAGGTGACCGATGTTGGTCCTTGTCTGCCTAGAGGTGATCGACGCTGACTGATCCTTGATCGACGTCAGTTGCCCTTCCTGTCTAATCCTGCCAACGTCGGTTGGCCTGACCGATGCCGATGTATGTGACACTCAACAACCTCTCTCCAACCTCTTCCATGTCTGCATCAGTGAAGCTTTTAGCTCCACAACCTAACACTAACCACCAATAATTTTTTTCTAATGAGATTTTGTAGATCATCTCCACTCACAATCTCAACAACTCATTCAATTGGTCCTAGCAATGGAACCAAAATATTGGGCAACTTTTTGCATTTCATAAGTTTTGTACCATGTGCTTACCCAAACATTAGATACTTCACCATGCTAACATATAATCCTAAAGGATAAAGTGTTGACCTGATGTGAAAAGAGAATATGTCAAGTCACAATTGAGTTAGTTGTGTGGGGGTATCATTTACACAATGTCTATTACTTAGTACAATACAATCACAAACCACTACTTAGATTATTCTTAGTGCATATGTATAGGATAAATAAATCATGAGATGACATATAATGCTTCCACACACATATATTTATAAACCAATTATATACTAGAATATAAAACATTACATAGACATATTTCAAAAGTAAACAATCATTGGATAAAGCTTGTACATTCTTTCATTCAAGTTCTCAGAATAGTACACAAATTCAATTAATTTCACTAAGTAACAATAAATTGAAATTTTAACATCATAGCACTAACAACCTTATTATATGATATCAAGAGTAAGGAAAGAGGTGATTTTATAGAACTCAAACACCATCCTATAGTTACATTACATAAATGCATGCATAAAAAACATGTAATAAATTTCTATATTTATTAGTCATAACTATTTACTTTAAATATCTAAGTCCTAAAAAATCCCTATATCTATGCCACAATGCTAGATTCACTCCAAAACTATCATGTCTTAATGTTCTTCTATGATGGACTCACTCTATCACGTTGGATTGTAATTATTTTTCTCATTTTTTGTAGTCTACAAAACCTCTTTCCAAATCCTAATGATCCTTGTTTCATGCCAACTAATGCACCACCATACATTCATCCATTACTTAGTCAATATTCCTTTGAGTTCTATATTTTTAAGTACATCTATGTGACCTCATCCTCATGCATCTTTATGTACTATTGGTCTTTACTCTTCTACATGGTCTTCAAAATGCATGCATAATTTGTGTCAAACTATCTTCGAAAGTACATGCTTCTATACTTAGCCAAAATTTGAGTTTCACCACTATGATTTTTTATATTCCATGCTATCATGAATTTAGTTTACTTATATATTGAGGAAACACATGGTAAAATATATTTTTGTGTGTGGTTCCTAAATGTTAATTATGTTATATTATGTTATGCCATGTTTAAAGGATACATCTAATTTTTTTTTAAATGTGAAATTCACATATTCACCTTATCACTCAAAAGAGGGGCATATAGTACTCAATAAATTTTCAAAACCATACTTTCTTTAATGGTATGATGGATCCAATAGACTTACACTACATTTTAAGGACAAAGGGTATAATTTTCATCATATTCAATATTTTGGAATTGAGGGCCCACTACATGATAACTATAAGGTTCAAATTTAAATTCTCATCATAATCTTTTGACTCAAATTATTTTTGATGTGGATACTTATTTCCAGACAATACATAAGGTTTCATGATATCCTATTTCCTATCTCATTTGATGATATAATTTGTGGAAATCCTCCTTTGTGTAAATATATCACATAGATGTTATTATTACCATTATTATTTGCATGTGAGTTGGGGTTATAACTCACACCTATGTTAAATAAGTCACTAATCTATATGTATCAGTGTTGTGTTTAATATTATTAATAAATCTTTGTGTTTTTAATCTATGAGTAAATATAGTATGAGAGCAGCACCATTGTGTTATTATCCCTATCAAATAATGTTAAGCACTATGTTTCCCTCACTGGTCAACCATGTTTCCTCCAACAAGTATGATATTCCTGTGTGCATACCTATCATCTATTTTTTTTGGTGAGTTCTTATTTGTGTGTGTCTAGTCAAAGAATCAGACTCCATTAAGAATTCTTTTTTAAGAGTTGAACTCTATACAAGTCAACCATATTCTAAACCATATCGATTGGTGGAGACCCTGAATGCATTCATCAATGGTCCAATGCTCAAAGCTTTAGTTTCTCTATAAACACATGAATATTTATAGCTTCTTAGATGACCATGTTATTCATTTTTAATCATGTGCCATATTCATCATGCATGTTTATCTCTTACATTTCTACCAAGTACATGTTATTTTTCAAATAGATAATAAATGTCCAATTTATAGTTTTTTGATGTTAGGCATATTAATTATATTTTTGTTATAGTGTCTATACAAAAAAATTATTTGTGTTATGTTTTTAGGTTTTAGGAACACATATATTTTATTGAGTAATATCAATAGTGTGGTCCATAATATTTTATGTTATATGTACATAGTTTAGCTTTATTAAATAATGAATGTGTGGTTTTTTAAATATAATTTCATTTAGTATAATTTTTAATTTTTTTACTGGTGTAGATATTTGAAAATAAATAGATATTTACCATGGTCTAAATTTGATGTCTGCATGATTGTCATTTGATGTTCATGAGACCATCATTGACGTCCGTGTAAACATCAAATTTAAAACCCTAATGGTTTTTTCCATAGCTTAAATTTGATGTCTGCACGAATGTCTCCCAATTTTTAAAAAACTTTTAAGGCTTGGATCTAGAAGTGAAAAGGTCATGAAGGCACTAAATATGTAGGAGATGTTCTTGATATTAAAAGGATTGTGCCCACCTGATCTACTAGTTCTGGAAGCTTTTTAAGTGTGTTTACAAAATGTTCAAGTGAGATCACCTACGTGTTTTACATGATGTCCATGTACCTATCACTAATCATTTGAACCTAAGCAACTATTTTTTAAGGCTTGAATTTGATGATTATGCAAAATCCTACTCTACAAGTTCAACTTTGAAACTTCATAACTTGAGCTAGAAAGCTTGCATAGACATGAAACTTGTAGAGCATGTTCCTACCATGAATAATTCTATGGCACTCAAATATTTTGGTTTTCAATTATTTTTGAGGTTCATTTATAAAATTCATAAACAAGCTTACCAGTGTGTTTCCATGTGACGTGCAGGATGGCCTGGCCCCTTAGACTCGACAAGCTAAAATTGAAGGCTTAGATCTCAAGCTAAAAGACTCATCAAGATATGAAACTTGTGGAGAATGATCTTGGAAATAATTATATTGATCTTGCATGGTCTGATGGTCACATGATGCTTTTTGATCATATTAATAAATTACACAAGAAAGCTATCCACTTTGGTTCTTCATGATGTCTTGATGATGGTTTGGCTGACTTAAGCTTGTGCTTAATCTATTTCTTGATCTTTGAAATCTTGAAGAAATTTTTAAGGCCTATGTAAATTTTTCCCATGATCCTAACTACTTGGATACCATGAAAACCGACCACTTGCATATATGACTCTAAAATAACCCCTAAGACACAAAATGACACAAGGACTAAGATAGACTATGACCAAAGCTAGAATGGCATATGAATTGACATAAAATGAACTAAAACATACCCTATGACATTATAAAAATTCTCTATATAATATTCTAACTATAGGGGGTTGACCCATTTTGGCCTATAGTAAAAATGGTCAATAGGTATGTCATCTTAAACTAATATATAGTCTAGTGTTTATTTTCAGTCTTTTAATAAGGTATTTGTATGTCATAATTATCAAAAATCATAAGTCAAAAATCCACCTTCTCATAATATACACATTTTTTATTGAAACCAATACCTTGAGTTACTTTAGTTTATGGGGAGTCAATAATAGCCATAGAGAATTTGAGTCTAGTGGAGAAATTTAAAGGTAGCAATTTTCACACCTAACAGGGCAAGACCTAACTACTACTATTTTTTAAGCACATATGGGATATTTTCAATGAAAAATAAAGAGACCAAAAAATGCTAATGAGGGAAGTGAATGGGATATCAAGGACCAGAATGAGATAGCTATTATTGGCTTAGGTATGTTTGATACTTATTTACATCATATAGATTTATCCAAGACATCTAATTTAATTTAGGAAACATTGAACAAATTGTTTTCATCATAAGCAAGGATCGATATAGTGGTATTGAAGCAAAAACTAGAGAAGGTGAGAGTGTGGTACAATTTATCAGTAATTTTCATTCTTTCTTATACAAATAATTGGTATACAAGTTGAAGTATAAGTTTAAGATTCAAAAGTTATTTTTTTGAATAATATGCCAACCAAATATTCAAATTTAGTTTTTACTTTGAGTAAAATAAATCCCAATATAGAAGACTTTATCTCTTCCCTCCTTGATGAAGAACATAGAACTCATAAAATTGATTCAAAGAAAAAGGAAAATTTAATGATTGAAAAAAATAAAACTAGTTCATCTTTCAAATCATATAAACATAAGTCAACTTTCCAAACTCTAAGGAAAAGATATCTCTTTCATTATTATAAGCAACTTAGACACAATCTTATGAATTGTAAACAAAGAGCACGGGATCTCCTTTATGGGAAACTAAATAAATAAATCCCTTATTTCTACCAAAAACATAATAGAGGAAATTTATTTGGAAGAAACAAAAGAATAAAATGATTTTGAAGAATATTTTCCTAAAAAGTTGAAGATTTATTTTGATGAGTGTTTACTTGATAATAAGAACATAATTGTGTCTATGTTCATGTGTGTGATTTATTAGTGATTATTGAAAATAAAGTGGAGGTCCATACCATATATACTATAACAAAATGTGTTCTTGATTAGATTTGTAGTGAGTCTACTCCCACTACTTTTATTGGTTCAGTTGATGAATTCCCATGGATTTGTTGATGAGTTCCCATGGATTGGTTGATGTTTTTTTGTCTATAGTCGATGAGTTCCTATCCATTAAAGTGTGTCAATTACATGTTCATTTTAGTCCTTAAATGGTGTTTCTTATCCCCATGTTTGTATTAATGGGATATTATTGAAAATATGCACTTGTGTTAGTACATCACATAGATGTTAATATTACTGTAATTATTTGTACGTGATTTGCATTAACAAGTCACCTCTATAAAATAGGGATTTTATAGTTATTTGGTATAAGGCTTGACTCCTTATCTTAAAGGAGTCACTAGCTTATATGTATCAATGTTGTGATTAAATATTATTAATGAAGTTTTTCATGTTTAATCTGAGTAAATCTAGCAATAATGGACTCGTGGGAATTTTGTTGCATATTGGGGACAAAAGAGGTATCTTACTCACAACTAAATTTGTATTTAACATTTAATTTTACTACTCACCCATGTTTGTGTAGGAAATTAAGAATAATTTTTTAGGTTTGAAGACTTAATGAATCAATGACTTAGTACTTGGAGACTAAGATTAGAAATAAATTTTGTATCCTTTTTATATGTTCTACTTTGAATAATGTGTTCATACCAATTACTTTATGGTTGGGCAACACCTCAAATTAGAACAAAATAGAGACACTAAAAAATGACCCCTTGTCATTTATTTTTCATTGTCTTATATGTTTTAATGTACATTTATCACACTCCAAGCTTAAAACATCAATATAAATTGAACAATTTCATTTTTTTGGTGAAGAGGAGGATTGGTAAACAATTTTACAAGTGCACATCATAATAATATGGTTGGTATAATAATCAATTGACAAAAATACAATAAATGAGGTTGCATTCAAAGTGTTTATGCTACACCCTTAACCTATAACATTTCTATGGATATGTGTGGCCGACTTGTGGCTTAGGTAACCTTTCACAATATCTTGTCAAATTTATCTATATTTTTAGTAGGATCTGCTTATGGAATAACCATGGCCTAAGTAGAGTATATATAGGATTTAGTGGTTAGTATTTGATCATCATATTGTTAATTATGTTCTTATTGTATTTTTGTGGAGGTTGCCCCCTCGAAGTAGCTTAGTCATGTATATTGAATATTCTACTCTTTGGTTAATTATTTTTTTAGATTTGCTCATATTTATGTAATATATTATTCCATTGGTGTGAATTATCTAATAAATTTAATTATAGTTTGAAAAAATTTATATATAGTTCCAAGCCTAAAAGAATTAAATAAATTGAAAAAACTTAGTTTTTGGGTAAAGATTATATGCATTCATCTTATCCATATAATATCATGGATTCCAATGATGAACATGATAAACACAAACCTTGCATAGTAATTAATAAGCTTTATGAAATTAAATATCTCACCAACAAGCTTAAACACAACTTGAAGGACCTCATATGCACAGTGTTGGAACAAAATAAAATTGTTAAGGAGAAAGCATTGCAATTAAAAAACATACATGTCAATTTACTATATATGGTGGGCACACCTCACAACTAGAAATGGCACTGGAAAAACTTAGTTTAGAGTTTATTATTTATCCAACACAAGATACTTTAAATATTATTAAAAATCTATAAGAAGTAGACTTAGAAATTAAGGAAGATAAAAAAATGCTTGCAACCAAGATTTAAGGTGTAACTACAAAATAATCATGGGCTCAAATATTTTCAAGTAGTTCTAAGACCTCACCAATCATTGAGGAAATAATCCAAGATAAACTTAAATAATAAAAACAAAGATAATTCAAGGTTTTAAACCTTAGAATTAGATGCTTACCAAGGACTATATCCTTTCCGCAACAACAATGAACTTCCTTCAAAACAAACCAAAAATTTGAGAATGTATCGATAGAAAGGGCACATTATCTACTGAATAAATCTATAACCATTAGATTCTACAAGCTACATGATTAGATACCTACTTTAAAACTGAAAAAGGAATATTTTTTAGCTTTGATCCAAAAGTACACTTGGATGAGGACTTGACCTGTAATTAGTATGAGGAATTTAAGTGTGAAAACATTAAACTCCTTGAAGCTAAGAAGAAAATTAAATGGGTTTTTATGATAAATGGTAAAGTATTAATATGTTATAATATACCCTCTTAGCGGAATAAGCTATTAAAAGATCATGATTCCATAAGGTAGATCTTTGCTCTCACACATCTATCTTAATTTCCTTATGGAATTTTAGGGATTATATTTTGTTCTTTTGAAGTTATTTTAGTGATGTTATATAGAGTTAATATCTATTCTTATTTATAGATACTCATGAAAAAATAGGCAAACCTCTACCAAACATTTTTGGGTTCACATAATTATCCAAAGTATAGGATAGTTCTTGATCAGGTGGTATATCTTGCCTTATGTGAGACCCTTTAATCCCAAGAATTAGTGTGGAAGAATTAGACTACCATGTTATAAATGTGTGGATATTAGTTGACAAAGGAGATACATAATCCAAACTTTTTATATCAATTTATTATCTCTCCTGGTTTACTTACCACATGTTATGGATAAGGATGGTGAAACACCATTCATTTATTTTTATCCTGATATCTCCAAGTTATCGAAAATGTAATATGTTATCCTCTTAGGAAAATATAATGCTCATACATGTAACCTACAATGCTCACACTTTTATTTTATTTCAAATCCACCAAGGGTACATAAGATAGGAAAATATTTGGACATTCATAGATAGTCAGTTGATAATAATATTACACTTTATGGTCAACATTTGATCATACTCAGTGAATTTCATGACCTATTAGTGTTAAACAGACTCTCTTGATTTCTTGGTTCAAGTGATTTTACTTTCTATCCTTATGTTGTTGGAGGTAGCGTGGTAGACTATATTATGACCAAAAAATATTTGTGGCAAATAATCTCTCATTTTTGAGTGGATGTGTTCCCCCCTTACAAACCATTCACCAATTCCATCCAATCTATTACTCCCTAGCCTTAGAGATGAAATGATTTCCTCTTAAACCCACCACTCTAAAGGTTTTTATGTATGTAGGTAGTGTAAATCATCTTTGATTTAATCTAAAAGTGAAGCTATATATCATCCAATATGTGCCAAAATTACTAGTTGTTAATCTAATATTGTTGTAAGTGCGATTGATGACAAAATATGCATTGAATAACTTCAAATTAGAATGCATAAGCTTTTTTGTTTTCATTTTTGAATACTCTAAAATAAAATCAAGGCTAAACATGTAAAAATAATTGACAATAAGAACTATGGTGTCATATTATTGCACCATATTTTATTAACAAGAAAGGCTAAAACTAACCAATTACAAGTAACTTACATGACAAGTTAATGACAAATTAAGATGTTACTTAAAAATTAAGTTAACTAAAAAAATAATCATAAAAATAGACTCTAAGATAACATAAAGTTAACTCAAGAAAACAATTTTAACTCAATTATAAGATAAGGTCAACATGTAAGATGCCTTTCTCAATAAGTATGCACAAACATGCACATTAGACAAGCTAGGTGCCCTAAAGCCTTATAAAATAAAAAATTGAAGAAAAAAATATTAAATTCATTTGACTCAGCTATTTAAACTATGCCCACCTATTGGGGATGAATGGATAAATATTTGACCTTAGTTAAGTACACATTTAGTGAATTGGACTCTAATAGACACTTTTAGCTATTTTTTAGGAAGTTGACAAAAAATGTTTAAAATTGACCAAATGATTAATCTAGGATAAAAATAAATTAACTATCTCATAAACTAATAAATCCTATTATAACATCAATAATCAAGTGTTGACATTGGCATCATACTCAACATTCTCTCATTTGATGCAAAGAAAAGAAATGCCTATAATCTCCTTATGTCTTCCATGAATGTTTTTTAGAAATGTTACATCTCATCCTAATCTTTACAAACTAATTTATTATTATATAATGGAATGAACAAATGATTAGTTATTTTTCTGATTTTAGATGGTATGTTTGGATATATGCTAAATGATTAGATAGTTTTTCTATTTTCTTTCATGGTCTAATATGTTTTGAGGAAATTTTTACATGTATCTAGATATACTATACTATTGTGTATTGGAACCTCATGTTGAGATGATTTCATTAACAAATTTGATTTTTCATATAGTATTTCACTTAATGTATATACATTTTGATTATTATTTTTATTTTAACATATGCTCAAACTAACTACTATTATGCTTGATTGAGGTTCTTGTAAGAATGTCTTACCCTTATAGAGTGGAACAAAGAGAGAGAATCATAGCAGAAGAGGATGCAAATATTGGAAATGGGGATAGAAAGAATGAAACTAAACCCACACACACACATTTTTACATGCTAAGATGAATTGGTGTTGATGGTATTTTGTGAATGTGTTGTGTTTGCTTTTAACTATCTATTATTATGGTTAATATTTCATGTTTTACATTGATTACAGATCATATACTTTATTTTTTAGGGATTAAACAATTTGAATATGGATGATATTTTTAATGTTATTTATTAACTATATTAATGCATATTTGATGTAAGAACCTCTATGAAACTGGTATATGGGCTAAATTATGTTTAGTTGAGTTATGAATGGAAATAGATCTAATTTATTCATTTTAAAACTATATAATACAGGATGTTATTTAACCATTTATTTGTATCTAATTATGCAAAGTTTTTTAGACTCATTTAACCCCTTTTGGTGGCCTAGGGGATATGGGACAAAATATAACCAAGCAAAAATTATTTTTTAAGGTCTAAAGAAAACATAGAGAAATTGTTGGGAAGATTCTCATTTGGAAAATAATTGAATTTTGGCATGAATCACTACCATGCATAAATTGAAACCCAAAAATTAGGGTTATCTTGAAGTCTTTGGAGTAAATTAGGTATTTTGTTATCATTGTGGTTGTAACTTCACTATTTTGGTGAAAACATGATTTCTTAGGGTTTAGAATATAACCATCATACTAAGTCATACTAGAACTTTGAGCTAACTACAAAAAAGATGGACATGCATTTATGAATTCGATTCCTATGATGGAGAACTTGTAGAAATTTAGGAGAAGCTTGAAGGCATGTAAAATGTGGAAAAGAAAAATAAAATAGGATAGGAAGAGGTAAAATGGAAGAGTTAAGGACATGAAAAAAGAAGCAAGGATCATTATGAAGTTAGAAAAGACTATCATTATCTACCTTTGAACGATAGCCATTGCTAGTAACCAGGCAAGTGGCATATCTTAATTTGAAATCCATATAAAATTGTTATAGGTTTTTATTGAATATATATGGACTGTACTTTATTTCCATCTATAATCATAAATTAAAACATCCTTTTTACCTAAGATAGTATTAAAGGTTGTTTGAATGCATATACTAGTAGTTCCTTAGACATTTATGACCATCCTACTAAGCCAAATAGAAAAAAAAAAGTATTTAGGGTATTTATTTGGATATATATTTAGGTCACTCTTATGGACCTAGGGATGGAACTTGTTTCCATCCATAGGCCTATAAGATTGAGAGTAAACTAGTCACTCGAACCCAAATAACTTTGTATATAAATGGTTTTTAGCATAATCATGCCTCACATTGGAAACTCTTGTTGGTCAACTCATCTATGTGAAAGTGTGCAAAAAGAGTCTTTTAATCTTATAATTATAACAAGTTTTGAATTGAGAAAATAGATTTAAGAAAAAATCTTTATGTATAATTTCTTGGATATGTTATCACTCACTTGTAGTATCCTTAGTGATATATTATTCTTCAATTTACCTTCACTATAGAAGCCTAATTTTGTCAAGACCTTGAATCTCAAAGGAAATCAGAATACGCTTTAGACTATGATTATGTGTTTTTTATATGGACATAAGGCATAGTTAATTATTGGAACAACTAAATGAACATGGTAAACAAATTATACACAAATATTTGTTATGAATGTTTATATCTATTGCTTGACTAATTAAATTTGACTTCAGCGATACATGTTTGTGTAGGTAGTTATAGGTCAAATTTTATGAAATCAGTGAAGTGTCTACATCCACATAATCTTTGATAAGAGTTACTGGTATATATTTTAATTATTGGTTGACCATTATATATATGTACGAGTTTTAGGTATGTTATGAATCAAAAATTTATACCATTTTTTGTATGTGTATTGAGCTAGTGGGTTGCAATTATTTTGAAAATTGACAGAAATTCCATACTCAACCATATATACAAATATACACAAATAGTAGATAGTCTTTCATTAAATTAAGCTATAGATATAAATTGTATAAAAATTATATAGTGTTCTAAATATCAAAATGGAGAATAAATAAATGGATTAAAAGAGGAAATACTTGTTAAGTTCTAGTTGTATTAAATAATATTTACCATCTTAGAAGTATTTTATGAAAGTGACTATCCTCTCATTTGGATAATGGAATTATCGTACCAATATATACACACACACACACACACACACACACACATATATATACATATATAGATATATATGTATATATATATATATATACATATATACATATATATATACATATATACATATATATATATACATATATATATATATATATGTATATATATATATGAAGCACTCTACACCTATAACGGTGTTATATTTTTAGGAAGCAAATAATTATTAATGTAGAATTATTATTAACATAGTGTAAGATTTGGCTAAGATAGCCTAATAGGATTCTAGAGCCTAATGGAAGCACTCTTCTTCACAAGATCATATCTTGCTAAGAATTAATTGTATTCTTATCAAGGATGCATAAAAAATATGTAATACAAATGCAAGAGATGAATTGATTCAATTGCAATCAAAGGAGTTGCATAAGTGTAATATAATAATTCTACATTCCACATTCCATATCACAAATGCACTACTAGAGTGCATAATATATAGGAAAGAGAGAGTGGGGTAGACAACCCTTAGTGGGTATGTCAACACTATATACACACACTAAAATGGGGGATAAAGTGGTAAATATCCCATAGTGGAGTGTGTTCCACTCACAGTGGAGTGACTAGATTGTGTATTAAACACATGTGCACATCATTAAGCATCTATTTATGCACTAAACATATGTGCACATAATTAAGTCCTAAGTAAGTTTAAAGTGAATAAGTGTGAAATGAACCCAAAGGTAAAACTATATTAGGTGAGAACCCTTTTTGCACCAACACCCCCCTTAACTACAACTTAAGAAGAAAGTAAATTAAAAACATGAAAAAATTAATGGGTCCTAGTAGCAAGGCCTGATGAGTATACCCATATACAAAATGATCTTCTCAAGCACAAGAGAAGGAGAACACCCATAGGAAAAAAATATCCTATGAGAGGATGATGAGAGAATGTTAATTGAACCCCCTTAACTAGTGTTTTATACCCCTAAGAGAGTTCACAAGTGATGGAACTTAATCTTAGTGAAATATTTGGTGAAGATATCAACAACCTGCTCTACTATATAACAATAGCATAGATCAATGACCTACTCCTAAATCAGCTCCCTATTGTAGTGCATGTGGATCTCTATGTGTTTAGTCTTATGATGATGAATTAGGTTTTTTGAGATCTCAATGGTACTCTAATTATCACAAAGAATGATAGATGGTCATGGAATAGTGATGTTGAACTTAGTCATAATATTTTGAATCCAAATAGCCTTAATAGTGGCATTAACATCCCCTCAATACTCATCTCAATCAAAGAGAGAGAAATAGCATGTTGGTTCTTACTCTGCCAACTAATGGGGCCTAAACCAAGGTGAAATTTATAATCAGATGTGAACTTATGATCCTCAGAATCACCATCCCAATCAAAATTTGTATATCTAACTAAGTCTAGACTAATCCATATTATACAGTGTATCCCATGTCAAGGAGTGCATTGGATGTAATGCAAGATCATTTGGTCACTTTCTAATGAACTTCATGTGGCTCCTACATAAAGCATGAAATCATGCCAATTGTAAAGGAAATGTTAGGGTGAGTGTGCATCAAATAATGAGACTTATAACAAGTTGATGATATAAAGTAGAATAAACTAGTGGAGGGAAACACTTTTCCTCAATATTCACTCCTAACAAAAAGGGAGTCAGTGCAGACTTACAATCAACCATGTTGAATTGAGCTAGTAGATCAAGAGCATACTTGGGCCAAGAAAGAGTGAACCTAGAATAAGATTGAGTGATCTCAATCCTGATAGAGTAATGCAAAAGGCCTAAGTCATTCATATAAAAATGATCATACAAAGCATATTTGACTTTGTCAATGATGGATGAAGAAATTATAGTAAGAATTAAGTCATAAACATATAAGACCATAAGTAAATGGGAGCTATTCTATCATATAATTTATACATTAGGATCTAAGTGACAGTGTTAGAATCTAATCAAGAGGAGAAAGGAGTCCATCTTGGTATACCAAGACTAAAGGGACTATTTGAGGCCATAGAGAGACTTTCTTAAGCAATAGACCAAAGAAGAGTCCTCAATGAACCCTTGTGGTTGATCCATGTATATTTCTTCCTAAAGATCCCCATGAATAAATTCACTCTTCACATCTATCTGATCTATAACCCAACCATAAATTATATCAATAGTAAGAGTCAAGTGAATATAATTCATCTTAACAATAGGAGCAAAAATATTAGTGTAGTCAATACTAAGAACTTAGGAGAACCCTTTGGAAACAAGTCATGCTTTAAAATTATCAAAATTTCCGTCTACTACATACTTGGTTCACTAGATCCAATTATAATGAACCATTTTCCTTCCCTTGGGAAGGGGGAATAAATCCCAAGTGTTTTTCCTCATAAAGGAACTATACTCTTCCTCCAAGTCCCACTCAGCATAACCATATGCTTCACAAAAATATTATGGATTAGAAGCAAGGGAAATGTATACATGTGGAAGATGTTTATGTTGGGACTGAGTCTTTCAAGTGTCTAAAGGATCCCTGACAAAGGAGCCTACTAACTAAAGAGTCTATCAAACCCATCAATGTAATGAAGAAGATGAGGTTGAGCAAGTAGAGTCTACATTCATTGAAGATGACCCTAGTAGAGGCAGAGGTGAAGATGAATCCTTTGAGTCATTGTAATCTATGTTTATTAGGGATGGACAAGGTAAAGTATGAGAGGCCAAGGGAGGAAATTCTTCCTCAAACTTAACACTCCTCACAATGAAAATTTATTTTGTCTATGTATCAAAGAGCCAATATCCATTGGCACCATCAGGATATCTAATAAAGAGGTAGGTTTGACTTTGTGGTTTATAATCCTTACATTTATATGAAGGAATGTGTGTCAATAAAGGGGATCCAAAGACTCTAAATGGTTTCATAATAAGTTTTTGACCACACCAAATTCAAAAAGAGTCATGCCTTTCAAGACCTTATGAGGAATATGATTCTAACTATGAGAAGCATAATTGATAGTTTCAACCCAAAATTATAGACCAAGAGAGTGAGCATGGATCATACAAGTTTCCATCTCCTTCAGGGTTGTATTCTTCCATTTAGAAACACCATTTTACTAGGGTGTGTAGATAACATAATGTTAAAGGTTAATCCCTTCAATTGTGTGGAATTGTTGAAGGTGATGATTTACAAATTTTTGGCCATTATTTGTTTGAAGAATTTTGATAGCTTTTCCATATTGCTTCTCAACATGAGCCTTCAAGCTTGAAACTAGTTAAATACTTCAGTCTTATGAAGAAGGAAGTAGACACAAGTAAACTATGAATAATCATCAATTAAAGTGAGGACATAACAAGTTTTTTTGAAAGATAAAATGGGGAATGGATCCATAAGATCAATATGAACCAAGTCAAGGACTTGTGAATCCCTCCAAAATAACCCTTTGTTAAAACTCTCCTCAAGATACTTGTCAATTATAAATCCTAAACATACACCATTATAAAATTAGATAGGAGGGTGTCTCGTTACCATATCCTTTGATTTGAGCTTCTGAAGGTAGTGGTAGTTAAGATGGCCAAACTGCTCATGCCATAGTTTACTCATCAAATCTATATGAGTGAGTAAATTAGTACAAGGGGAATGAGGTAAAAATTGGGATAATGCATATAGTTTATACTCATTATCATATTTTACCATTTAAACTAAGGCATCATCTTCAAGATCCCAAATTTCTACTGAATCAGGGAAAAACTCAACTTCATTGCCATTCCCAAGATGAGTGATTTGGTAGACTAAAATAAGGTTGGCACATAAATCTAGAACACATATAACATCCAAAAATGTGTCTTCATGCATTTTAATTGATCATTTTCCAAAAACATCCACTATTTTATCATCTATTATGATAATGTGAGGCAACGAACAAGGTTTCAATGAAGAAAACCATTCCTGATTAGAACACATATGATGTGTGGCCCTTAAGTCAAGTATACATTGCTAAGAAGACTTTCCTACTATGAAAAATGCTTGTCCTTTCCTTTATTTTAATGTGAATAAGTATAAGGAGAGGATTCCAATGTGGAAGATGATGGCAAATTGATGTTTTTTTTCTTGAGAAGATTCTTTAACTCATCAATTTTTTTGGCATGACATTCATGCTCATCATGACCAAGTTTATTGTAGTATGAGTAAGGTGTTCATACCTTTTTATAAAAAGCCTTTTTATTTTTATATTATTTTGATGTTTTTGGTGTAGGATTTGAATACTTTGCATTTGTTGTCTATGGCTTGGGTATTGGTTGTTTCTATTGATTAAAACTTTTTGAATGTAGAGGATGTCCCACCATCAAATCTTGTAACTTAAATGGATTTAGAAGTCCCATAGTGATAAACTTGACCTATTAAAGCATTAATATCTCTAAAAATGACTCAAAATAAGGAATGATATAGGTACTACCCATACTAAAAAATACTTCATATTCAGTAGGCAGTTTGCCTAACACATTGAAGACTAATTATACATCCTTTTTTATAATACCACATAAATTTAGTTGTGCTCTAAGTTCATTCACTTTAGTTACATAATTTTGAATCTTATCAAAACTAGATGGTTCTATATTATTGAGTTCAAATTTGATACCCCCTAACCTCATCATTTTTACCATACAAGTTTTATAATTTATCCTAAACCTCCTTAGGTGATTTACATTGATTAATGTGAAAAAAAAGATCAAAAGAAATAAAAGTGTGTAGGTAACCAAGTGTTTCTGTGTGCTTAATGTTCCACATTATTTTTCCTTATCATCAATGGGTTTTTTAAATGTTCCCCCAATGTGGTGGGTGTATCATTTATCTATTAATGCACTCCATGCATGATATTTCCATGTTGTGTAATTATATGGAGTTAGAAGAAGAAACATAGGATTACCCATGGTAAAAATGTAAGCACACAAATTAGAAGACAAGATATGGGCACAATCCACCAACACAACCTTCCAAAAACCACTCAATGAAGAACACCCCCCCCCCCAAGCAAAGATGATTTTAACACTTTATAAGTAGTGTGGTTACAATGGCCACTTACAAAAATAACAAAGTGGTTTAGAGTGTAATGTGTTACAATTTTCCAAAAGAAATACAATGATTTTAAAGAGACAATTTTTTAATACAATGATATGATTAGATGGTACCACTATGAAGTTCATGAAAAATCATTCACTTTCAAAAACATACTCAGTAAACAAGTTTTGGATGAGCGCAAATAGAATCCTAAATGGTCCAAATTAGACAACACTACCATAATATTTGTGAAAAAGTGTAAATTCCTACAAAACTAATTATCAAGATTAGAAATTATTTGTACCACCATGAAGAGTGTGTAAAATGATCCAGTTTAAAAAATGCTTGTGAATAGGAGGTCAAGGATCGAAGATATTTGCTAGTGAAAGTGAATTGTATATCCATAACATGCAATCTTTTTGGTCAATGTGGTGCCCCTAATTTTAGAAAAAATATTTCCAAGTTTAGAGGTCCACTAAATTTAGCATAAATGCCACCAATTTTGGAGGAATGGATAGCCAAGGAGAAGACAATAAATTTGACCAAGAATATATTATTATTTTTTTACTAAAAAAATCTAATTTTTTATTTGAATATCAGTTAGTAAAACTATGATAACTTTTTAATTACATAATAAAATTCATAAATTCAAAAATTTGTGAAAACTTAAAACCTAAGTGCATAAACCCATAATTTTTTTAGCATAATAATTTATAGTTAAATAGTTTTGGGAAGAAGAACAAACATGTTTTGCTTTTGATAAAAACTTAAATTTGCATTTGTAAATGATATATATCACTTAAAATATCCAACTATGATAAAATAGTAGGTAGATATGACTTTATCATATACCCTATATGTAATGGATAACTCATATTTTCTCCATGAAGCTATAATTAAAAAAACACAAATAATAAAACCTCTTAGAAACTAGAATTTCATGCACGCCTTTCTGATTCTCAGGATGACCTAAAGAGGATGAAAGAGAAGAGCATACTTAGTATAGAAATAAGATATCCTAAGAGGATACCCAAAAGCTCTTGACCCACTTTGATACCATGTAAGATTTATCTGAGATAGCCTAATAGGATTCTAAGGCCTAATGGAAGCACTCTTCCTCACAAGATCATATCTTGATAAGAATTAACTATATTCTTATCAAGGATGCATAAAAAATGTGCAAGACAAATGCAAGATATGAATTTATTTAAATTGAATCAAATGAGTTCCATAAATGCAATATATTAACTCTACATTCTACATTCCATATTACAAATGCACTATTAGAACCCTTTTCACAAGTGTGAAAGGAACCCAAAGGTAAAACCAAATTGGGTGAGAACCCTCTTCACACCAACATAGAGGCTTATGTAGAGACAAGTTATTAGGTTAAATGGGGATAGTTTCCTTTATATAATCATGGGAGTGAATTTTCCAACTTAAATATAATAATTCTTGGTTATCTTGCATATGATGTTTTGGAAGTCTTCTTGAACATGCTTGAACTATTGCTTAAATTTTAAAGTATTAGAGAAATATAAAGATATGAAGATTACTATCATTATATAAATATTTCAAATTGAGATTTTAGTAAGTGATATTAAAAAATTTGTTTTTACTTGAGATTCATTAAGATGATAATGTTTGCATCATGTAAGCTTGTTATTGGTAAAATAATATGCAAATTGATGAAAATAAATTTTTATTTGCTTGGTATTAATGGATGTGATAAATATGGTATGTTTTATTATAAACTATAAGTTATTTTTTTTAGTGAAATATATTCTGAACTTGTATTAAATGATTGTGAGGAATCTACCATAAATTACTAGTTGAATTTTATGTTGAAAGTTGTGAATAACATGTTTTTGAATTATTTTTTGAGTTTAGATAAATGCATGCTCTCTTATGTTAAGGATGATTTGTATATAAGGTTGAGGCCATGATATGTATATACCTATCATATGATATGTGTGTGTGTGTGTATGTGTGTGTGTGTGTGTGTGTGTGTGTGTGTGTGTGTGTGTGTGTGTGTGTGTGTGTGTGTGTGTGTGTGTGTGTGTGTGTGTGTGTGTGTGTGTGTGTGTGTGTGTGTGTGTGTGTGTGTGTGTGTGTGTTTTGACTCAGATCTATAAGAGATCTATTAGAATCACAATCACTGAGAGGGGGGATGAATCAGTGTTTTAAAAACCTTTTATTTCACATGTAATTTAACATTATTTGAACCATAAAACCAATATAATTATATATTAATTCACAAATAATCATTCACATGATCATAACACAATAAAACACACATATGAGTGGGAAACCTTTAAGGGGAAGAAAACCCACTGTGATCCCTACAAATGGACTATAGTCCTATAAAATAAAAGATCAAATTTTGTTGAGCACCAATTCAACATGGATCAACAACCCTAATATAGTCAATAACCCACTTTAATAAGCTTATCAAGCACATTTTTACAAGGAAGCACTAACTCCTTAAGTGAATCGGTACCAACTCGGCCACCTCATCAATTTTGATTATCACACCTCTGCTCTACTATTATGGTCTAATTTCAAGACCTCCTTCTAATTTGCCAAGAAATATTTTATTCACTTCTATTTATTTATTTTTATTTTTTACAACAAGTTTCACAACATTCTTCTACTCATGCATCTGCTATTTTACTTGCTTATATGCATACCCTAATTTTCACACACAAATATGCCTAAACAGTCTTGTATATATACTAATCTCTTGTTCACATACCACTTGGTCAGACACACACCAATAAAATCTTAGTTCATCCATAAAATAGGTCTTAATATATCTTATGAACATGTTTCAATCATAATTTGGATCCATCTTGGTTGGCCATAACTCAATTAGGCCTTATTTCTCTATTAGGACTCATGGAGACCTAATTACATTAGGTCTATCTAATAGTAAACTTGATCCCTTGGAACACATTTCACCTCCATATATGTTAATATTATTTCAAAAAAAACTCAAATATACCATTTATAAAATTATCCAAGATTTATAAAACATTTTAGGTCCAACCACTTCATAAGAACACTCTTTTTAGTTCACTATCATATTAGGCCTGTGAGTGTCAAAAGTATGTCTGATCTCTTTCATGTTTGCTTACCTTTATGTCATGTAATTAGGACATAAAAACCATTTTTAAAATAACTATATGGCCCTAATTTCATCTTAAATAATATATAATAATTTGACTCAATGACCAATATTGGTCTTACTCATCTTTTAGGTCTCATGGAGACCTACTTCATTAAGACTGTTCTCTTAACACTAAGACTTGATCTTCCTAGACCTAGACAGAATTTTACAATAATAAAAAACCATTAAAACACTTAATTTAAATAAATCTTAAAAACTACTCCATTCTTGTTTATATCTTCATCCTTCATTCATACCTTGAAACCTTCTTTAGGACAAACTACCTTATTAGGCCTATGCAGTCAAAAATATGTCTTGCAAGAATGAAGGTCAAAAACTCTTAAGAAAATTACTCATGAAAAATTAAAAATGTATACATATAATCCATGAATTTAATTTCATCCCAAAATTCTTGGAATACCTTCACTCAAGACATAAAGGCTCAAGATTATCTCTAGAACTTCCTTACTTAGAACTGTCAAACCACCTCAAAAACTAGTCATGAATAATTAGACATTAAACACCTATGTAGACACTTTTCATGAATATTTAAGAATAAACATGGTTATTATATATCCTCAAGACATCCTCAAATTTAAAACTCATATGGTTTAATGACAAATATTGGTCTTGCAAACCAATTTCTTGACCTCATGTTTCACAGTCTTATCAAAACCAGATTAGCCATTTTCTCAATAAATTTCTCACCACATACACAACCTCTAAATATTATTAAATTTATTATCATGACTTAAAATTAATAAATAATCTATTAATATATTTTTTTTCATTAAACTATCATGCTCAGACCTCAAATCCCTCTCTTCAACTATGCCTTAGTTTCACCATTATCTACATCATTAGCTCTGTTTGTGATTGGATAACTTGGATGACCAAATTAGCACACTTGAAGGATAAAAAATATATATAAACCATCATGTACATGTATTATGATTCTCTATATTATTCTTCCATTCATTTGTTCTTCTTAACTAATACAAATTTTGAGAGCTATAATAATTTCTTGACAAATAAGCCTGTATCAACACATTTTCTCTCTCATCTAACTAACCACCACCACCTAAATGTACCTGGGAGATTTTATTATATTCTCCAATATATTTTCCAAGAATTTTAATCCATTCTAATATTATTTGAACAAGATCTTTCACATCGGTCCTTTATTAGGGTTTAAAGGATATTTAACATAGGTTTTGGTGTTAACAATTATTCATAAAGGACTACCCCTTAAATCCAAAACCAATGCCTATATATCTTAGATAGGACCCTTCCCCATCTCTCCTTAACATATCAAGTTCCCATGTAGAGGTTACACATGCCAACAAATGTCTAAAAGTGCTTCTTAGGTTTTGAGACCTCATTTTGTGAACTTGAGAAGGCTTAAAATAGTGTTTTATGTAATTTCTTTAAAATAATGACCTCAAAATTTGTGAACATACCTAAATAACTTATCTCACCTATTTCCATTCTCAAATATGCATAATTTCTTTGAAATATGATCTTCATACCTCATTAGGCCAGGCAGGGTCTAATAGAGGTCTAGGTGTAGACTTAGTTTAAAGGTACTACCCCTATAAGCTCACCCTAAAAATATAATTAATGCATAAATTCCTCTCATAAATTATAAATTAGTGCCATATAACCTTCACATGCTATTTTTCATTCATTTTCATGCACATACTTCTTCATGTCATGATTGGGCTCATGACTAGGCTTCCTATGCAACTTTGGCATCAATGACATGTACCTTCATGCAACCATAATGAATTAGTTCCCTTAAAATTATCTATTTATATTTCTCTCATGAAATAACTTTATCATGACAACACTCTCTCAATTCCCTTTTCCACATCATAGACTACCAACTAGGATTAGTCACCTTTATCATCCACCTTCACAAGGAACACCTATGACATCAATGACAATACTCAAAAATATCCCCCTTTTTCATTAATGGAAACCACTCTTAGAACCTTATATCAATATTAAAGTTATCCCTCACTTTTAACTTTATCCCCCTTTGACATAAATGATAAAGATATGCCTACAACTTCTTGAATCACACTTCTTACAACCAAAACACTCAACACACAAGATTATGAGTCAATGAAGCATCAAACACACATACTCCCCCTATCTTCATGCATAACTTATCATCATAAATCACATAATTTTTGAGCTAATAAACCACTTGATTATCTCCCCCTAAGAAATTGACTTCCTTAATGACTCATACGGGTAGGAACTACACCCAATTCTTATCTTAGATGTTCAAACGTTGCTTGTTAACCATTTTGACCACAAGTCAAAATGGGTCAACCCCTTATAGTCCAAAACTTTCATATTTTTATATTATAATTATATAAGGTGTGTCATGTTTCATTTGATGTAATTTAATGTCTTATTATCCTTTGTCATAGTCTAATTTAGTAGTTATGTCATTTTGAGTCACTTAGGGGTCATATATGGGTCATTAAATGAAGTGGTATGGTTTTCTTAGGTATAAAAGTGTTATAAACTCCTTATTAATGTCCCTCATGTTATCATATATCAAATTCCTTTTTAGGAATGTCAATACTAATAGAAACTTTTAGGTGTTAACTAAAAATCAAGAAAACAGGTGAAAAATAGGGGGTTTGTAAGGTTGTACAGCCTATGGGAGAGAATGGCACATGATAAAAGCTTATGTAATTTCTATTAAAATTTATTAAATCCATTTACATGCTTTACATGCTTTTAAAGTGACAAAAATTGGATAAAACCATTATATCTCTCCATCACTCCACCAGGTAATCAAAACTAGTCAACAAGTTTCTTCTTAGTACTGCCAATAAGAGGACTTCCATGTCAAATAATCTTTGTGGTGGATATTAAAAAAAATTGATACATTTTAATGTTTGGATTTGGAATAATTTATTCCTATTATTTATGAACCATTCCTAACAATTTGATTATCTTATTTTGTTAGTCAATCCCCATAACCTGTAGGTTTTGCTCTGGTATGAGCTAGTTCATATAATATAATTGGCGATTTCACTTTTATATGACATTAAATATCTCCTCCCATGATTCCCATGTTTTTTTTCATGATTTAAATTGATTTTATGGATCAAAAAGTTCAAGGTGTAGGGTGATGTATGCCAGTAGAATTGTAATCTATTTTCAACACTTACATAAGGGTTCTTTCTCTATAGTGGTTTCAAATGAGTGTGAGGTGTGGTGTTTAATTTTTAAATATATTATTTATCCACTCTCCTTCCAATGAAAAATATCACAAGATAACATCATGAAGGTTTTAGTCTAAATGTGATACACAGTCGTCTTTTTGCAAGTTTCAATCTATAGTCATGGTGTCTTGAAGAGTGAGAACATTCATAGAAGATATATGAAGAGTTAAAAAAAATTAAAATCTTATTGAATCATGTAAAATAAAAAAATGGCCCTTCAAATGATGAAATATGGACTATGAGAGTCAATTCTCATATATGCACAATCATGTACCATGAATGCACACCTATAGGAGGTCAACCATGTTGGAATGGAGATGTTGAAACTTGTTTCAAGTCCTTAAAGTTTATGAGGATTAATTTGAGAATATTTATAGAGTCCAAGATTGATTACAAGGGCATATTCCATGCATATAACCCATCTCCACACTCATTGCTTTGTATGTAGAAATGCACACCTACAGGTGGCTTACATAGAGATTCAAGAGTGTGATCTGGAGGAGTTTAACATGTTTTGAGATTCCCATGAAGTTTATGGAAGTTGGAGATACATTTAAAACCATTTTTTAAGTAATATACTAGTATGAAAACTTGAGAATTCTCCCCAAGTGGAGGGATTTGAATTCAGTGACAAGTTTCCTTAAAACACCAAAATAGAGGCCCAAGCACTTTTGGTGATGCCATATAACACTGTTTCAAAGAGTCTTCTAGAATCCAAGTGCACCCATCTTATATCCTTCACATAAGGGTATAACCTTTCAAAATATAATGTGTGTGTGACTAAAGGAACATGATGTTTGAATGCCTCCAATTTTGACATTTGTTCACTACAACCATTCAATGATTTCTCTAGGATTTGAACTTTAAAATGACCTTCACATCCAAAAGTTGTATTGAGGCATATATTCATGTTAGGTGGTCTTTTTGAGTCAATATATCACATTTATGGTCCAATAATCTTTAAGGATATTTAAATTCAATGTCTTAGTCCTAACCATCACCTACAGGTGCCTTGCTCTCAAAAAGCTTACCTACAGTTGACTATAGGTGCTTACTTGTAAGTTTATACGTGAACTATTGGGCCCATATTTTTACTAAATATGGATTCACATGAACTTGATAGACACCTCGACATGAGGTGATCATTTGGGGTGATTACTATTTTGATATCTTTTGTACTAGCTAGAGGAATCGATACACACATTATGCTAGCTGGCAGGTGTCTAACTAATGCAATGATTTCTTGGGCATATTTAAGGAGCAATAGCATATGTAAATCATAGTAAAAAGGGTGAAATTTAATGGAACTGGTAGAATGATTGTTAAAATCTCTAACTCGATAACTAGCATTCATAGCTCCACCCTGGTAGAAGGTGTTCCTATAGTCTATAAAAGCAAGCTTTATAAAAAGGATGTGAATGAAAGGTAGTGAAGCTCTGTAAAAATTGGTTATAAATACAATGGTCACTATTACTATTATAATTAGCTAAGATTATATGACATCTCTATTTATGTAAGCCCAAGCTTGCATGTGAGCCTTTGGGTAGATAATTAGTTCAGTAAAACTTGTACCCCATCATATATACCTTATTTCACATAATATGAACTATGGTCTATATTTAAAGCTTTAAGTAATGATGAAGAATGGTTGCATTAATATCTGGTTTCCTTTGATTGAATATCTTTTACTTCATTATTGAATTATGCAATAATATAATAGTTATAAGGGTTTAGTTTTAATTTATGAATGTTATGTTTAGTCAAGCTTGTGGTTCAGATTCTTTAATGGCATCCCTATGTAAAAGATGACATCAACTTGCTTTTTAAAATGGCCTAAGTATAGGTAAAAACCCGTTCCCAGTGATTTTATCTTTACATAAAGCATGAGCCTAGTATGAATGTGATCTAAAGCATCTTATTGACCTCTTAAAGCACCAAATGATGCTAATCTTAATGAAAAAAAGGATTGCATCCTTGAGATTATAGAACCACCCAATATAGTCTTACACCTATAGATAATCATAATTAGCCCAAAAAAGGCTTGCACCATTAAATCTACTAAAGCCATTACTGATATAACCAAGTCCCATAAGGAATGAGATGTGCCATGGCACAACTTACTTAATGTGGGCCTTAGTTCTTTTTCTACTATGTTTCAGGTGAGTGCATAAAGCTTTTGCCTTATGTGAATTGATGCTAGTGCAGTCGAGTGATAAATGTTAAGCACTACAGGAATGCATAAATTTTATGCCTAGTTGTAATAAGTATAGAACTGACTTGAATAACCAAATAAGCACCTAAACTCCAATTAAACTACAACATTTTGGTTTGTTTACTGAGACTTGTGTTGAATTTTTTTATTATAATGGTGCAAAAAAACAATGCTCTAACTCTCCCTCAATAACATCAAGCACTAGTTGTAACAGATAAAAGATAGCTTTACACTAAATCATCCATCTTGTAAAGGATAAAAGCTAAGGAGGTGGGCCTAGAATAACCCATATGATGATCTATATGAGGTCTTATTTTGAGAACTACCTAAGCATGCGTACTAATGGTTAGATGCCTATATGACCCACGTAAGACAAAGTTATGGGCAACACCTTGAGTGGATGAAATAATGCCTAAAAAGGCTTGAGAACCTAGATGCCACTTGCACTAGAGTTGTATACAAATGTTAGTAAGGGGTTTTAAATAGTTACATGCTTGAGTTTGTACTGTCAGCATACTCCTACCTTAAGGAAGTAGAGTATCAATTTTTTCATGAACCTAGAGGAATGTTTATGAAAGAGTTTTATATAGAGCTTAAAAAATTGATGGTGCATTATGGTTTTGAAATCATGAGAATGGAAGGCTAAATTCCTTACACATATGAGTAATGAAGAGGGGGAGAAGGGGATGTGTAGGTGAAGTGTAATGGAAGGGTATGATTAGATTGACACTTAAGAGCTCAAGCAAAAAATTTATAACAAGAGAAGGCACAAGATGATAGAAGATATAGAACATAGAATTAAAAAATTATAGCAACACCAAGATGATGGGGAAGGATCTCTTGAATTGTATCAACACTAGGAGGAGAGAAATATTGAAGCCATTTATCAAGATCAATAGTTAACAGGTGTAGAATGCTCTGGGTTCTTATAGAATTTGACCACTAAAGATGCACTAGATGTGCCTACCCCCTTTAAACCTATGGTAAAATCTCATGCATTAGATCCCCCATAAGAATAAAAAAGAGTGATAATTAACCATGTTATCAAAATTAACTTTGACCATTTTGTAGACTTGGAGTATAATTTTGTGATTGAACAAATTTTTCCTTATGAATAATTAAGCAAGGATACCTTGAAACCTTTGGGTGTTAGCTCAACAATATAGAACATCAGCACAAGCATTCTATTTCAGCTAATGCTAGCTACATAGATTGGGCAACATCCCACCAAAAGTGGCCCAGCAATATAAGTAGTATTATGCCTTCCACATCAATGGCACTAGTAGTAATAATGAGACCAACACCCAAACCACTAATTAGAGGTGTTAGAGGGACACCATCAATATAAACACCAAGGGGAAAGTGCCTCAAATGCTAGATGTTTCCCCATAATATATTTACTATGAGATGGCCATGCACCTACCAGAGTATCATGGCATGGAAAATGCCATAGAGCATATGATAAAATGTGAACTATAATGGTGCACTTAGGGTATAAACTAGTCAAATCATAAGGTAACCTAATTTGTGACAACTCTACTTGATCACACTCATACCTGGTATAGGAAATTTGATCTTAACTAGGCTATGATTGACTATGGTACCTTGAAGGAAGCATTCTTGAAGGAATTTGACATACCTGAGTTTGAACAATAGAGCATCACCACGCTCAAAGATATTAACCAATGGCTCTCAAAAAATGTGTGCATGTATGATTCCAATTTTAAAATAATTATTTCCAAGCTTCCTTATGACATTCACCCCTCCCAACATGCACAATGGTTCATTGGAGGATTTTTAGTACCATTTCGAAGAGCATTATCTATGAAGACATTTATCAACCCTCATGAAGCACTTGAATCTACACTCAGAGCTGAGGTAGTTAGGAGCACTGATATTAGAATTAGCCCATTCATAGAGGCATAAACTACATCTATGGACAACCAACTCCAAAATTTGGTTTCTAGTTTGGTGTAATATGCTTAAAGTGGATTATGGTGGACTAACTACAAGATACAATTCCATAATAGGAATAACTACCCTCGAAGGAATATGTGGACATTTATTCTAAACTATGAGGTATGTTGTAAGGTACATGATGTTCACAACAACCCTTTATTATAACATGTTATTTAGGTTAATATAACCATTTATTACTAATTATGTGATACCTACATTTATATTATAGCTGATAGTCGAGTGATCGATGAGATGCATGAAAATATAGAGAGAGGTGCATAATAGGCAACTATAGCAATCAAAGGGCAAACTAACCAAAGAAATAAAGGCTACATATAATAGAATGTAGGATATGGGATGTAAAGAGGTATTATATGGTGAGGTGGAGGATGCAATGGAGGAAGATTCCCACCACACTCATGTTACAAGTGTAGTTAGATAGATAATTATTAGTATGACTACCCTACACATCCAACATGTGGGTATTGTAAAGGAATACATAAGGTCGAGGAATTACACAACTTGTACAATAAATTATCCCAAGGTAGGTCTAGTATAGATAAGGATGTAGGTATGATCAAGCATGAGCTAAAAATAGATAAGTAGACTCTAAAGGTGCAATCAACTTGCATGTAGCCAATCAAAGTACATGAAACTACTCATAGTGGATTCACCACTTAGCTACCAATTACAACATTACCATAGTTTTGCTTAGAATATGGGGAATATAGCCACACTAAGATCATAACAAGACCAAAACCCAAAGATATACCTTATCGAGACCCTATATTCTATAAATATGTATTATAGCAGGCTATGTGCATGATTTAGAACCTTCAAGGGGAGATCTAACTAGTGTGAGACCTAGAATCATAAGCTACTACCTCTCATAATAATCAATATGGCTAAGAGGTTGAGGTATAGGAGCTAATAGAGATATTTCACCTCTTATAGATATAAGGGATGTTACCCCTTAAAAACATACCTTTAGAGCATGAAAGATAGAAGCCATTTGAAGTCACTACACCATGCATGTAGAGGGCATAAGTCAGGCATACATAGAATGCAAAGTATGATCAAGAACTCCTGATGAATGCCACATTAATGGATGGTTTTTATGTGAGGTCCTCATGGACATAGGAACTAAGGTTAATATCTTGACAAATAATGCATGGGGGAAGATGGGTAGGCCATCCTTGAGGTCTTTCCCTCATTTACTTTTGATGGCCAACAAATCCAAGATGCAACTAATTAAAATTCTTAAAAGTGTCATTGTAGATATCATGGGCACCAAGTTCTATGCTAACTTTGAAGTGATCAAATTAGTTGAATAAGATAATTATCTAGTGATCCTAGGAAGGCCATGGGACTATGTAAATAACATCAATATGTATTTCAAGAAGTGTTATAGGACTTTCGAAAATGGCAAGGAGAGGGTATTGATCCCCCTCTCAAGTGACCAAGGACCCCCCTATGTAAAAAGTGTTGATATTGAGGATGATATCAACCATATCTATAATATCATAGTGTAAGGCACTGAGACTCTCAACCCCAATGACCAAGGAGTGCTTACTTGAGAAGATGGGTAGTTAGCCTCGGACACCATTGATGTTACAATTGATGGGTCAAAGAAGATTATAAGATGATTGGTTGGAGGTGTTGTTTAGTGAGTGCAAAGGTGCCAAAACCTATGAGGATTTTCTAGGTCTAGATTTATCATATTTTAAAAATATGGATCCATTATTATAAAAATAAGGGAAAGAGAGTTTTACTTGAGCAAAGGTAAACTTACCATGATCCCAAGATATGAGGGGAAAAATCCTATGAAATAATATGTCCATGACCTCGAGTCATGCATCCCAATGGAGGTAGATAGGATGGGTACACTTATGTCTACTTTGAAAAGAATTATAACTCATTGGTGGGCAGCATAAAGGCCTAGATTACCGACTTGGAAATATGTAAAAGTACTCATCTACACCAAATTTAGGAAAAACAATGAGGACCTAGACACTTTTTCATATACTAGTGATTCAGACCCAATAGTGCATGTGCACTTATGTGAATAAACATGAACTAACTACAATGTAAATGCCCCAAGTAACTTATGGGTGCACACCTTCTATATAACCTTGAAGATGTGGGAATGCACATGGTATGTTGTTAACAAAACACATCATGAGATATCTAGTTGGGATGTAAGAAAGGAGAATTTTGTGCACACCTTCTCCTTTTCCTCACATAACATGGAATTGATCGAACCATTGCAAGTAATTCGAAGGGTAGTGCTCAAGGAAACTATAATCCTAGAGGAGCACCTAAAAGATATGTTTAGGTAAAAAGGGTTGGTACTCCCAAATTTATTTGAGGATAAAGTGTTCAATATTGACTCAAGTGATGAAGACATTGATATATATATGGTACACAACTAGACATCCTTGATAGGAAAAAGGAAGCTCATGCACTAAGTATAGGATAGTGCCCCTGACAAAGAATACCATACTCATCTTCACATAAAAACAAATGAGGGAAGTAGGCAAGTTAAGGACTCACATCATAAGAGGAATGAGTCTTATTGTGAATTGCTCAAAACTACCCAAGTAGACATCAGCTTAAAATGGGAACCAAAGGTGGTTACTCTAGGTGAATATTAGTCTAACATAGAGCTAGCATGAATTTTAGACCTCTTAAAGGAGTTCCAATACTTGTTCCTTCAAAATTATTGAGACATTAAGGGCACCCACCCATCCCTTGGGAAGATGAGTATAAAGTTAGTATACAAAGCAAGACCTATCAAGAAGTGCCATTATAGAATGAACCCCAATCTTCATGCCAAGGTCAAAACAAAGATTGATGAGATGCTAGATGTAGGTGTCATATACCTCATGCAAGAATTTTAATGGGTGAACCCCATGATTATTATTATTATTAATGATGGGTGCATTCATATTTGCATTGATTATAGACTATTGAACATTACCTACATCATTAACCCCTTCCCAACTCCATTCACTGATGAAGTCTTGGATGGCATCATAGGCTAAGATATTTACACTTTCATTGATGGGTTATTATGATACCATCAAGTACAAGTTGAAGAGGAGGACAAGCCCAAGATAACCTTTGTGAGTGAATGGGGTTGTTTTTTAATATAATGTGATGCCCTTTGGGCTCAATAATGCACCAGTCATGTTTTCCTAAGTGGTTATCATCATGTTTGAGGATTTCATTCACAAGTTCCTCCAAGTGTATTTAGATGATTGGAATATGTATGGACTAATGAAGGATCATTATGACAACTTATACCTCATGTTTGAAAGGTATAGGAAATTATATATATCCTTGAATCATAATAAGTACATCTTCATGACATTATTTGGCACCTTACTTGGGCACATCATCTGTAAAGATGGTCTACTCACTAATTTTTCAAAGATAATAATTATTTTATAGTTCTATACCCCTTCCACATAAAAATATGTTCATGCATTTCTTGTCCATTGTGGCTACTATATAAAATTCATAAGGATCTATGCAAAGATTGTAGTACCACTAAAAGAGCTCTTGTGAAAGGATGGCCATTCTATTATGGCACAGTGTAAGAGGATGCCTTTGAAACTCTAAATCTCAAGTTGGCTAGCATGCCTATTTTACAATTTCTTGACTAAAAAACTCCATTCCATGTCCATGTTGATGCATTTGGATCTACCATTGGTTCTCTACTAGTGAAACTTGGTGAAGGTATGATGGATCATCCTATCTCCTTTGTAACTTGAAAACTAACCAAGGCAGATTAGAATTATATGACAACAAAGTGCAAGGAATTGTCCATGGTCTACACCCTAAAAAAATTTAGGCAATACTTTTTGGAAACCCCATTAATCTTTTTCACTGATCATGAGGTGCTTAATTAACTCTTGAATGAGCCCATTCTCCATGGGTGCATCTATGGATGGATAGTTCTATTTCAAGAATTTCAATTCTTAGTTGTAGTGAAGCCTAGAAAATAGAATTTGGGCCTAGACCATTTATCTTGCATCAACTCTAGTGATGTGGTAGTGCTTATTTAGGATGACATGTTAGGCATGTATCTCTACAGGGTCTAGTGCATCCTCAAAAACTTGGTGGAGATAGCTACATTTTTAACATCTGGGTCCACACCCTAGACCATGACAACCAAATAAAAGAAGTAACTCATAGATGGTACGCCCAATTTTAGATATCAATGGGGAGTTTTACAAATTAAATTTTGATTAAGTCTTATGTGATGTGTCATCGAACATGAAATGGACTATCTTACAAGAGTTGCATGAGGGGATATCATGAGGCCACTACACTAGAGATGTAATGGCACATAAGGTGTTGTAATCAGGCTTGTGGTGGCCAATTTTATTCCAAGATACAAAATATTATACAAAGGCATGTGACATGTTTTAGTGCATAGGGAATCCCAACCATCGGGATGAGATGCCTCTCATCCCTATTCTCTCCTATGTTCCATTTTAAAAATGGGCCATTGATTTTCTTGGGCTACTCACTCTTGCAACAAGGTACATAAGTGCAAGATATATTTTGGTGGCCATCGATTATTTCACCAAGAGTGTCAAGGTAGTGCCAACTAAAGACTTCACATCTACCACTACTATGAGGTTCATATGGGAGAACATCATAAGTCACTATTGGTGCCCACTTAGTTTGACTAGTGATAGAGGCACACACTTCATCAATGAAATTATGTAGGTCCTATCGATCGAATACATGGTAGTACACCATAATACAATGCATTATCATATACAAGTGAATGGCATAATTGAGGCATTTAATAAGATATTGGGAACATGCCTTATGAATATATGCAACAATATTTACAAATATTGGGTTGATTGAGTATCAGCAATACTATGGGCATATCGCATAACTATAAGTGCCTGAATAAGGCTACACCATTTCAATTGGTGTTTGGTGTAGAGGTAGTTTTAATGATGGAGTTCATAGTGCCATCATTGTGCATTGCATGTATTGGTCATTTGTATGACCAATAATCATTGAATATGAGGTTGGACAACTTGGAGTGATTGGATGAGATGCACACCCAAGTAAGGTAGAGCTAGCAAATAGAGAAGGTGCACCAAAATCTCCTACATGACAAATATATTAAGTGTAAGGTACCGATTAAAGGAGCATTGGTCCTACTCTATGACTCTAAGTACCTTACAAAACTAGGAAAGCTAAAAATTAGGTGGATGAGCCCTTATGCCATCCACAGCATATTAGAGCTAGGTACATACAATTTATGCACATTATTGAGTGAAATGTTCCCTAGGCATTTTTAATGGAAACTGACTAAAGCCTTGTTGTCACCTAGATTTTTACCCTTTGAGGAGATGTCTCAGCTCTCCTCATCTAAGTGGCATAATTGAAACACCTCTAGGTTATGGGTGAGCTTATGAATGAGGTGAATCTCTAGATAGGGATAGCTCCCTTGATGTACCACTTGTAGACCACTATAACACATATGTTATGTATTTTTTATTCCAAATACTTAGAATAGTCCTCAACTAAGTCACTATTAGCATACAGTCACTTACAACTAAATATGTAGGAGCCATCTGGACTTGTAGGTGTAGATTTTACATTGGAAAATGTGTTATGCTCTTGTGAAGAACCTTTGAAAAACTCTAGTCAACCTTTCATAGCAGATGTTTATTTTCATAGCTCATTATCCTCCAAATTCACCTTAAGAACTCTATGACCACCTATAGGTAGGCTATAGGTGGCCTTTTTTAGGTCATTATGTAACTATAAATGAACATTCAACCATGACATTACACTTTAGGCTTCTTCCAAATCATTGATGTGCTTTTTAAAACTTGGTAGGACTCTCCAAACATGGTGGCATGGCATAACTTTATAACCCTAGGATGAAGAGTCTAATTAGAGCTCAAAACCTGTAGAATTCACTACCTAAATTTAGTGGCCAAAGGGGCAACTTGGAGCCTTTCAGTAACCATCTTCCCCTAGATATATACTCTCTAAAATTTGTATATTTTTTGTCCTATGTATGGGATACAATCCAAAACCATTAGGATACATCAAAATTCTTTGGAACCAATGTAATATGACCTTGACAAAAGCCTCAGACCTTTGCTTTGCACTTTTGGGGATTTTATCCCTAAGAAAAGTCACTAGATCCTTTAGCATGGTTTTCCACTTATATTTTCTAATTTTAACACCTCAAATGGGTCTACACTAATCAATACCAATGCTAAAACTCCCAATAAGGTATCATCATTGCTCCCACTTTCCCATATGACACCTCAACTTACTGTTGACACCACATGTAATTGGATATAGTCATATATAGGAAGTAAAGGTATGTTTAGGAATTGTGCATTGTCTTGACCACCAATGGACTTTATATTCATCCCAATACCTCCAAATTCACTCCTCACACTTCAAATACCTTATTCATTTCAAGCACTCCTTTCCAACATGACTAGTCTTCATGAGAGCACCTGTACATACACCTTGAATGGTATGGAGGTAGTATGTGAAATGGTATGAGCAGTGGTATCATGAATTTGACCTTAGACCAACTCCATCCTCTTCTAAAGGGATAAAACAATGTATTATGATGTCAAAATCTTGATAGAATATTATACACCTCATTTCAATGTTTGAAAACCTCTGTGATAGCACCTATAGGTGTATTTTCTCTAGTAGATTGACTGTATATATGACTGAGTATGAATTCCATAGAATTTTATTTACCATTTAAAATCTCAATTAACTATTTCATTTTCTAATAGGATGTCTCACATATTTAAAACTTTAATAACACTTCTGTGGACATTCTCAAATCCTTTACAAGTCTTGACTAAGACTAAAGAGTAGATGGGAGTTGACTGAGTAAGACAATGGACTAAAATTTGGATCCAAGAATGATGTTATGAGACTAAAAACAAAGGAAAGGTGATCACTATGTCATTTATTCATGGTGATTAACCTATCTACACCCTTTGAAACCACTATCAAAGCATGAAAATCTTATAAATGGTGAAAATTTATTTGCAACATAGAATGGTGATTTCTCTTGTAACTTAAGATACTTGGCTCATACAAACACCTTAAAACGTTAAATAAATGATGGGTAACATGAAGGTATATATTCAACATCATATAGATACTATCTTAGTAATTATATTATACAGACCTATCCATACAAGAGCAAAACCTATAGGGTACACAAATTATCAAGTTAAAAAACATAGTTAACTTGTTAGAGATGATTCATAAAAAAAAATCCCAATCCTTGAAATATTATTATTTAAATGTATCTCTTTGGGTTTAATTTCACCTCATAAAGGTGTTTGACCTGAAACTTCTTCAATTTTCTGTACCAAGCACAAACCTATTGATTGGTTATGTGTGTCTAGAAGGGTGAAAAAGGAGTAAAATAGTTTTTGCTCAATTTTGACAATTCAAAAGTAATTCAAGTGTGTAAATGGATCTGAAGAATCTAAATATTTATTCCATAACCTTCTCCCATGTGTCACCTTCCCTCATGGGCCATACAAGTGCCAAACTCTCCCCTTTTCAGTTGATTTCCTAATTTTTTGTTAGATAACCTACAAGTTTTAGATGAATTGACATTATTGATAGGTAATATATCCTTTTGGATGTTTATAAGTAAAATAGGACACTTGGAAACCTTGAAAATCATGCCACTTGCATTTATGACCCCTAAAATGACTTTAAAAGACATAAGGATTAATATGACTAAGGCCAAGGCTAATATAGCATTAAATGACATCAAAATACATATAATATACCCCATGACAAAATATTAGACCCATAAAACATCTAAATAGTCAATTATTTACCTATAAGGGTACCAATTTGACCTACAAGGTAAATTTTGGTCAACAAGCCTTGCAGGCAATAGGATGGCACTTGTGCCATTAGAACACCAACTTCTTAGTCAAAGTGTCTTGTGTTATGCTGAACAAAATAATATTTGTCATAATCTAAACATTTATTTATGTTTTGTTTCATTTTTTGTGTATTGTGTTGGTGATGAGTGAATAAGTGTCACTTTGAAGCCTGTAGGAGAACTATTATGGTGCTTCCATGCATAATACCAGTCGGGTGAGTCAAGCATGGATACCTTCTAACCCCAAAGGCTAGACACCTAAGTTTTTGGGCATCAGGAGGTCACTAAACTTTAAGAGTACCAAGTAAACAAGGGTAGGTGCATAGGATGTTAGTACACATGAGATGAAATGGGCTGCACAAGATGATAAGTGTGCAAGAAACCTAGAGAATGAAGCATTGGAGGACCAGTGCAAGGGATTTATATGGGGTAAAATAGGCTAAGTAAAGATACAAAAGTGTATATAAATCAACTAATTAAATAGAAACATGCTTTGTAGAAAGTGTATCATTGAAAAATGGAATCATGGAGGCTAAATTACATGCATGTGAGATGTTGCACCTAGGCTACCATAATAAAGGCAAAGTTTACACCAAGGTGAATGAAGCATAAGAGGAAAATAATCTAGACAAGTTGGCATCTACCCAATGGTAAGATATAAGTGACTATTTACAAACACATATTACTTCACCAAAAATAATTTTTAAATATTTTAATGAGATGATGGTGGAGGCATAAAGATATATATAGGTGGTGGTGGATTTTTTTAGATTTCATGGGTTTAGAAAATTCTAAAAAATCTTGGCACCACCATACCATTACTCACCTTCAATTAATATGGTAAATGAGTTTAAGGTATAAAGAGGCTAATGATGCACTAGTTTATGTTACAAAACTTAAGCTAATTTAAACTAGACATGCAGAGCAAAACTATAGCCAAATCAGAGCTAAAGTGAAAAAATGCTACCCAAGTAAAACCTTGATCACCCATGACCACCAAATGAGAATGATTGGTTAGGAGAGGAGATTGCATTTCATTTGAGATTAAAATAGAGGCATGGGGAGAGAGAATTACCCAAGAACTAGACAACATGAAAATTGAGAGATGTCAAGGCTACCATTAATGGTGAACAAAGCTTGAGAACCAAATTTATAGTTGAAAACCTTATAACTCTGAGAAGCACCAAGAAATAGTAGAGGCTTCATCATAATCAACATACCACACTTCAACACTGGTTGATTTAGAATGAGGAATAAATACATGAGTTTTGGTCCACTATAGGCATAGAAGGATTTCAAACAACCATCAATGATAGAGGAGATGGCCACTATAAATAATAAAGTGTATCTAATGGAAGGGGTTAACATCACTGAGGTCAATCCTGAGGCATTCACTAAAATGTCCTAAAGGGAAATGTAGTTTCCCCTAAAGGGCTTGATATGGGAAACTTGGGTGTCCTTCTCATACTTTTGTAGGCTAAAAGAATACAACCAATGTACCCTAAGCTATGCACAATATCTATCATAATATTATATGGTTGACATAGGGGCAAAGATAGAGGTAGGTATAATATTGTTTGATGTTTCCATTAGAGATAGGTTTAAAAATACCATCACAACTCAGCTCTATGAGTTGTATTTTGGGAAGCCAAAAGAACTAGTGTAGTTCTTCCTCTCACAATTCCATGGAGACCACTTCTACTTTTCAAGAAGGTGCATGTGGATATTAGCATTCCTAATTGGTAAAATCACTAGGCTCTTAGACTCTGATGTAGAAATCCACTGGATGATAGTGGATGATGTTGAAGTAGAAAGGGTCATAAAACTCTTTGGGTATTATTAGGGAGGATTTGTGTTCCCAATAAAAGATATATAAGACCCTGGCATGAGGGCCATGACATGCCTCATCAGTTCCAATCTTTGCCTCGATAGGAGATGGATGGACATAATCAAGGCATACTTGTGCATTGATCACCATATGGTGCAAGGGTTCAAGTTCAACATAGTAAAATGTGTTAATGAAGAGATGGTGAATAATGCACTTTAGTGTCACAAGGCATAAGAAACCTTTATGTTGGGATCATTATTAATATTAATATTCATGTATGAGATCATTATGTGTGATGGTGATGAAGATAACCTTTAGGTCTTTTTGATGCACAAAGACTCCCCAGCATTGAAGTATTAGGACTTCACCTACCCACCTTCCTTTTCCCAAAAATACAAAACCCAAGTGATGGGGTGGTGCACCCAATACATTAAGGCATTTGGCATATAATGTGCATCCCTGAGGAGTTTCCCCAAAACAATTTTAGAACAGTGGCCTTCATCATCATGTAACACTTTTGTGTAGTGTACTTGGTGCTTATAGATGGAAACCATTCAGATTGGCTAAAAGTCCCTTATGCATTTTATAAAAGTACTTTAATTATGTGCTAAGGATAATTCATAATGCATATCAGCTAGACATCCTGGTGAAGACCCTAGATTTGGAAAGGAGTAGGTTGCAGTGCTAGTATGAGAACCTAGGTGGGAAAGCTAAAAAGATGAGGAGGATGACTTATATTTCATATACCTCCATCCCATTCAAATAGAAGTCATCATGGAGAACATGAAGCCAAGGAAGAAGGGCATTGACCCTGAGAAGGATTATGATCATCCCCTCCAGATCGGTGAAGAAGGAATTCCAACACTAGTAACATAGAAAAAGTCTCTCCATCAAAAGTAGAGAGAGACACTTGAATAAATTCAAGAGTGCCTCAGGTAAAAGATCACATTCAATGAAGAAACAACCTCCTTATATCCAAAGAAAAAGTGTGTAACTTTTATGCCAAGGACTACTTCTCCTAGTAAGAAGGAAAAGAAAAAGAAGTCCAAGGGTCCCATTATAATCCCAAAAATAACCTTGGCATAAATGGAGATGGAAGAATCCCATGCACATTAAATGGAGGAAGAGGTAGAGGAAGAAGGTACAAAGGTCTACATTGTTTAAGAAGAATTAGGAGAGGAGCCCATCATTGAGGAAGTCTAGAAGGCCGTTCAAGGTGGCACTACCACCATGCTTGGAGAAGTAGAGAAGCCAATAAGTGCCTCATCTGAAGGACCCTCCACACAACATTTATAAATTGAGGAAGAAAAGAGAAAAGCATAGGGAAATATAAGAATGAGTGAAGTAGAAATTTTGAAGGCATTAGTGCTAGAGAAGAAAAAAGAGGCTATAAAGGTAGTCGACATGACTCAGGAGTATATTAAGTGAGTCAAATCCAAGGAAAAGGTGGCCAAGGAAAAAAGGATATAGAAGAAAGGGGGAAAATAAAGGTGGCCAGGAAAGAGAAGGGAAAAAAGGTTACCTCCAGCATGGAAACTACTGAGGAGGATATAGAGAAAGTGCATAGTTCCACCACCAATGAAGTAGATCAAGCTACAAATTAGGCATGTGCAAGTAGTGAAGGGGAACTTGAAGAAAAGGAAGGTGATGTTGGCACCTTGAAAACATAATAGATATGGAGAGAAGAAGATATCCAATAGAAATATGAGGGTAAAGATAGAACCAAGAGATAAGAAAAAGTGGATAAAAGGGACAAGTCCAAAAAAGAACCCCTCTAAGAATAAGAAGAAGAAACCTCTGAGGAAAGCATTGAAGAAAATAGTAGCATCGATGAAAAGGAAGAAGAGCAAATGTATTTGGTCATCATGAAAGAATATACTGAGTTACCTTAGAGAGAAGACATAGAAGGGGTGGACAGATGAAGACTTTTACATGTTTAAATACATGCCCCCCAAAGTCTACACCACCAAGATGCACTAATAGCTTTCTTTTGAATTTGATAGCTACATGGATGAGCCTCACTTTGAGGCACTGTAGAAGGCCATATTAGGTGTGGATAAACCTAAAAAAGGGCATGACTCAATTCTCATAGATCTCCATGCCATGAAGTCAGTTAGGTCAGTGAATACACTCACCTAGATGGCCACTGAAGTCATGTGGAAGAACATCATCAATGATGTTAGGGTAATAAAATGAAATAAAATTTCCCAAGATGACAAAAATAAGTGTAGGCCACAAATTTCAAACTATATCAACTAGATGAGTGCATAGAGGTCACCCAAGCATCCCTTTTGATTGGTATTGATACATCCAACCTCTCTTAGGTTTATAAGATAAGTGTGATAGTAGATCAGATGCTCTCAAGAATGAAACCAGAGTTGGTGTAAGAAGAAAAAGAAGATCCATATGCCACATTACAAAAAGAGATAGCTACCAAGATTGGAGAGGTGGAAGGCCTCTTTAAAAATCTACAATAAGGCACAAATGTAATTGATGCCATCTTTATGAACTTCTCCAACCAAACATCAATCATTGACATCTACCTTAAACAGACAAAGGGGGAGAAGGAAGAGCTAATGGTATAGGTGTATTCTATAAGTAGGGTAGAGCATGCACAAATAATGGGTAGGGTTAACAAATTGAGTGTAGATAAAGGACTAAGAGCATAACCTAGAATAACTCTTTTGTGCCTTGAAAACTAAAGCATATGACCAAGGAGTAATACTAGATGGAGAATTCAAAAGGGCTAAAGAAAGGATAGAAACCTTCAAGAAGGAGCTAGATATAACTAACATGCTATTACTTGGCATTATTTCCATAGAGATAGATAGTGTTGTAGAGGAAATCAATCACACTAATAAGGGATTCGAAGACTTTAACATCAAAATAAGGGAGAGTGTGCCTAATTTTTATGCACCTAAAGTTTTGGTAGCCTAGTCTGAGGATGGAATGTCAATTTTGTATGGGTTAATTTTGGGCCCCTATTTTGACTAAGTATGGATCAACACCAACTTGATAGACACCTCATCACAAGGTGATCATTTGGGTTGATTATTATTTTGATATCTTTTATGCCATCTGGAGGAAACTATGCACACCTTATACCAGCTATAGGTGGCTAACTAATGCAATTATTTCTTATGCATCTTCAAAGAGTGGTAACATGTGGAAATCACAAAGTTAAGGGCATAAGGTAATGGAAATAGTGGAATGATTGATAAAATATATAGATTGATAATTGACATGCCTAGCTCCACCTTGGTAGAAGGTGCTCCTATAGTCTATAAAAGCAAGATTAAACTAATAAGTAGAGGGATGGGAATGAAAGGCAATGAAGCTCTAGAGAAATTGGTTCTGAATTCAATGGCCACCATTAATATTAGAACTAGCTCAGATGCCATGGTAGCTCTATTTGTGTAAACCCAAGATCGCATGTGAGCCCAAAATTAGATAATTAGTTTATAAAATCTTGTACTCCATATGATATACTCTATTTTACATAATATTAACTATGTTATATATTTGAAGCTTTAAATAATGAGGAACAATGCTTGTAGTAATATATGGTGTCCTTTGATTAAATGTCTTTCACTTCGCTATTGAATTATGTAATGAATGCAATAGTTATAATGGTTTAGTTTTAATTTATTAATGTTAATTTTAGGCAAGATTTTGGTTCAAATCATTAATGGCATCCCTCTGTAAAAGATGACATCAGCCTACTTTGTAGAGATGGCCTAAGTATAGATAACAACTCATGCCTAGTGATGTTATCTTTGCATACAGTGTGAGCCTAGTATGAACATGATATAAAGCATCCTTTTGACCTATAAAAGTTACAAATGATGCTAATCTTATTGAAAAAAAAAATTGTGCCCTTGAGACAATAGAACGACCTAATATAGGATTGCACCTATAGACCATCAGACTTGCCTAAAAATAGCTTACACCATTGAATCTTCCAAATTCATTGTTGAGATGACCAATTCCCATAATAAATTAGTTGAATAATGGCATAATTAAACCAATTAGGGCCCTAGTTTTTTCTCTATTTCACTTTAGGTGAGTGCATAAGGCTTTAGCCTTATGTGAATTGATGCCAATGCAGTCAAGTGATAAATGTTAAGTGCTCTAGGAATGTATCATGTTTTCACCTAGTTATAATAAGTCTAGAACTGACTTGGAAAAATATATAATCACATAAACCCCAATTAAAATACAATGTCTTGGTCCTAACCATCACATACAGGTGCCTTGCTCTCAAAAAGCTTACCTAAAGTTGATTATAGGTGCTTACTTACAAGCTCATAGGTGAATTTGGGGAAAACATGATAAAACTAACACTTTTAAGGTTAAAAAATGTTTCCAAACCTTCAAATTATTCTAAGGTGTGAATAATTAATTTTAAGTGTTGATGTTCACCTACAGACCCGTGTTTGGTCCAAACTAGTCAACTACAATTGACTATAGATAACAGTGAGCTAGAAAATGGAGTTCTTGATATTGGAATGGTATGAACATGATGTGAATAGATCCAAAAAACTATAAAATGACCTTAAGAATTCCAATAAGGTCTTTATGAATCACATTCAAGGTTAAACCATGTATTATACACCTATGGGGATAGTGAAACTCATAACATAGTCATAGTCAACACCTATGTTAAGATTAGTCAAGGTGAGAATGAGCAATAGAAGGTTAGATAAAGATTTTTGAGAATTTTTAACACCTTAAATATAATTATTACCACCTCAATAGACCCCCATAACATGAAAATAGGGGAAAGATAGGGCTCTAACATGTACCTAAAGTCTATATTCAAGACCCTACACACAGATTTTCCATGAGTCTGCCTTGGATTTTCTAAGTTTTGGAAAGGCTATCTATGTTATCACTTGGATAATCCCCTCATATTTTCACTTTTGATTATACAATAGGAGAATTTCCTTCTATTTTTTCTCAGATAGAGGGCACTCCTTAAGAGTGCAAGTCTACTGGTTTAGAGGGAAAATGATGAAAGGGTGAGCTAGAGATTGATGGGTCCTTAAAGAAATATGTTGAGAGTTGTATAACACATGTAATAACATAAAGAAACGTGAATATGTGAATAAAACCAATTAGGGTGGTCCAAACTTATAAAGATACAGATAGACCTATTAGGTCTTGATCAGGTCTAGCACCTAATAGGGTCTAAATTTCACTTCTAGCATTAGATGGACATTTTAATTCATTGAAACATGTTTATAGGGAGATATAAAGTGTTCTAAAACTATTGGAATGCAAATAAAACCATAGGGAAGCCACTTCTTAGCTTAAGACCTTCATAGGGTATGTATAATGGAGAGGAAAGATCGAGAGGGAAACTTTGAGAGCTCATACCTACTTGAACACTTTGCATGGGAGTCTAAGGAGTTGGGGAATGATGAAGGAGGCCCTAAACATTTTTTTCATGGAATTTGTTTGAAAATCCAATATCAGGACTGTATGAATAATCTTTAGAGGTCAAAATTTCTCTAAACCCTCTAAAACCCTTGGTAGTGACCCAATTGATAAAATGAAGGAGAACAATCATCTATATGAACTAGAATGGCTTGGGAAATGGTTGGAAGTTGTAAAGGACTCTTCAGGGCTCCTCCTTATCATATTGAGTTGTACCCTACCTATACGAACAAGGTGTAAAATGAATTTTCTTGATTTTTTTTGGTGTTATGTAGGTATGTAAGGGTTTCAAGAGATGAAAGTCACTTTGGGAGATATATTGGGACTTGATCTAACCTCTCATGTCCATTTATTGCAGTATAAGATATCATAAGTGCCTCTACTAACACCTTCATCATAGCTAATGTGTTAGGCTCCCTTCAAGTGTACAATTTTTCTTAGAGTGTGAAATCTACCCTTTGGTTCACTTACCTTGTGTTGTCTCATGCATATCACCTCTATGTTGAAACACTTATGTTAGAACCTTTAAAGACTTTAAAGTGGGTTTTTAGGTCTTGTTTCTTAGTGAAATAAGTATGATGGTATTGTGTAAATACTTATATTTTATCACCCCCTTAGATTATTTTCATTTCATGCAAACTTCTATCCCTTTTCCCACAATCAACTAGTTAGGTAGGTGATAAGCATTTCAAGGTATATTCAGGGAGCTAGCCCTTAAACCTAGAGGTCTACTTATACCATAGGTAAACAACTTCCCAAGAATTTCCAAGAAATATTTTGCCTCCAAAGACTCAAGATAAGGTGATTAATTCTACATAAAACATAGTGAATTTATTAAATAATTCCAAAGTATCTATCTCTTTATGGGATGTCCTTCACATGCCTGGCTAAAAAGAGCTCCTACAAAAATAGCTATCCACTATCCCTACTAGTCCTTCACCTTAAATTCAAATTCATGGTAATTTTTCTCTTAAAAATTCCCATAACACCATTGTTGAACCATATATTAAATCTAAAAATCCTCCACCCTTCTACCTCACTCTCATAGTGAGTGATAAATTAGTACATAGTTGCATAATTTATAGTGGTGATTCTACTTCAGTCATTCCCAAAGTTTTAGCTGATAATTTGGACCTAAAATATGAACCTCATAATAAAGGATTGCTTCAATTATATGGTACACCTACTAATAAAATAGGTTTGATAAAAAATTTGAAGCTGTTCTTTCATGAATGCCCTAAGTTTCCTATCCTCCAAGTCATTATTCTAGTGGACCTGCATGTTCATTTTGAAATCTATCTTTCAAGAGACTTTACAACCAATATAGGTATATATTATTAGTTTATTGGTCCTTTTTGTCCTTTAGGATAAGATATGTAACCAAGGTGACTAGAATAACTCAACCTCTTACAAGGTTTCACATTAAGCCTTACATTGAAACAAGCTCTAACTTGAATTGTGTGATCAATGAGAAAGAAGAACCTAATGTGGATGATTATGCTTCTTATAAGATTGAGGTCATATGGTGTAGATGCTTATGATCATGATCCATATGCATACTTTGAAAAAACTAACCTTGGCACTTATATCAGGCATGAAGAGCCATTTGAGGGAGATGAGGTAAGTGTCAAACATTCTTTCTCAAAATTTGTTGAAGGTAACTACATTATTCATGAGTATGATGATGATAGGTTGAATAACCTAATTTATCTCCATAGAGGGAAAAATGATTTATTTTTTCCTATTACTGATGAAGCTACCCTTGATGATGACACTCATGAGGTAGAGAAGGATGACTTGTGGAAAGGTCCAATGCCATATGTCAAGAGTTTGATTAATTAGGTAATAATACTTCCCTTCCTAAGAAGTTTATATCTGATGTGTGTGCTAATGATTCTAAAAAACATGATGTTGAGTGTCTTAACAAGCATGAAAAAGAGTGTCATGTTGTGAATGAGGATGAACTATAGCAAAGGTTCAATTCCATATGCAAAGAATTTGATAAGTTAGGTAAGACTCTTTTTTCTTCAAGAGATCATATGTCTGATGACAAGATTGCTAATGAGACTAATGAGAAAGTTTTTAAATGTTCTTTCAAACATGAAAATGAATGTCATTGTGTTGATCTAGGGTCTACAGCCATGAAAGACTTTGATGAAGCTATTGCCCAAGAAGTTGTAAACATGGAGAATAAGGTCAAGGAATATTTGGATGTGCTTGAAGGATAATCAAGAGCTGTATATAATGTTTAGTCACATTCAAAGGTATTGTAACATAAATAATAAGATATTGATGTCTCCATGTATCAAGCACATCATGTACAAGAAGATAGAAAGATTGAGGCAGTTTTCATAAATTTAAATCTATAGTTTAAGGAATGCATATCAGATATGACAATGATCAAGAGGATTGAATCTCAAATCAAGGATTATAGAGATCAAGGAATAAAATTCATGAATATTCCAAATAGTCCACTTGCAAGCCTAAGAAAACATAGAGGTGGTAGGCTTCTTGATCATCTACATATGAAAGTGGTTGATGATGAGCATGCTTCTCATGCTAGACTACCTTCAGAGAGTGATAAAGATGTAAAAGGAACTATTTTTTATCTTGGTTTAAGTATGATTAGGTTTTTTTTACCTCAAAAGTGAGGTTTTTTAAATAATAAAATAGGTGTGTGTGTGTGTGTGTCTTTCTTTCAGTTCTATTGTGTTTCATAAGTGTTTAAGTTGAACACATGTGTGCTTTCCTTTGGTGTATCTTGTTTTGTGTGTCTTTAATTTGTGTTTATTTTGGTTTAAAATTAAAATTGTGTGTCAAAATAGTGTATATGTGACTCCATGGCTGAATGAATAGGATTAGGCAACTGGTCTTGGCATAGCAAGCATATCACCCTTGGGAAATCACCAAGAATGTTAACCATTTTGACCACAAGTAAAAATGGGTCAACCCCATATATTCCAAAAATTTCATAGGATTATATATGGTTTGTCATTCATTTTATTTAATTTAATGTCTTATTAGCCTTGGTCATAGTCTAATTTAGTCCTTATGTCATTTTGAGTCACTTAGGGGTCATATATGGGTCATTAAATGAAGAGGTATGGTTTTATTAGGTATAAAAGTGTTATAAAATTCTTATCAATGTACCTAATGTTATTACCTATCAAATTAATTTTCAAAAATGTCAGTACTAACATAAACTTACAGGTATTAACTAAAAATCAGGAAAACAAGTGAAAAAGATAGAGTTTTAAGGGTTGTATAGCCTATGGGAGAGAATGGAACGTGGGAAAAGCTTATTAAATGTATATTAATATTCATTAACTCCATTTCCATGATTTAAATTCTTTTTAAGTTCCAAAAATTGGTTAAAACAATTCTATCTCTCTATCACTCCAGTAGGCAAGTAGAACTAGTTAGTAGGTTTCTTCTTGGTACGACCAATAAGAGGACTTGCAGGTCAAATTCTCTTGGTGGTGGATATTAAACTTGGTATAATTAATTTTCATGTTTTTTATTTTCAATATTGGATTATTATGCTTTATTAACCATTCCTAACAAGTTGACTATCTTATTTTACAAGTCAATCCCCACACCCTGTAGGTTTTTCTCCTATATGAGTTAGTATGTAAAATATATTTGGTGGTTTTTCTTATAAAGTATATGTACTCTCTCATCCCATGATTCCCATTTTTGGTTTCATTATTTTAATTTATTTTTTGGATAAAACAATTCAAGTTATAGGTTGATGTATGTTAGTGGACTTGCAGTCAGTTTTCAACACTTACAAAAGGGTTCTTTCTCTACAATGGTTTCAAATGAGTGTGAGGTGTGGTGTTTAATTTTTTTAATATCTTATTTATCCCTTCTCCTTCCAATAACAATCTCACAAGCTAACATAATGAATTTTGTAGTCCAAATGTGATACACAGTTAGTTTTCTATAAGTTTCAAACTACAGTCATTGTGTCTTAAAGAAAGAGAATGTTTATCAAAGGTATATGAAGAGTCATAAATTATTGAACATATTATTTGAGAATGAAAAATCAAAAATGGCCCTTCAAATTATGAAATATGGAATGTGATAGTGAATTCTCATATATGCACAATCATGCACCATGAATGTACACCTACAAGAGGTCAACCACATTAGAATGGAGATGTTTAAACTTGTTTCCAGTCCTTAAATGTTTTTAGGATTCATTTGATCATCTTGAGAGAGTTTAATACTGACTACAAGGCCATATTCCATGCATATAATGCATCTCCACACTCATTTCCCTGCATGCAAAAATGCACACCTACAGGTGGCTTACCTAGAGATTTGAGAGTGTGATCTGGAGGAGTTTAACATGTTTTGAGATTCCCATGAAGTTTTTTGAAGTTGGATATAACTTTAAAACCATGTTTTAATTATTGGACCAGAATATAGACTTGATATGTCTCCCCAAGTGAAGGGATTTGAATTCAAGGACAAGTTTCCCTAAAACACCAAAATAAAGGCCCAAGCACTTTTGGTGATGCCATATAAAAGTGTTGAAAAGAGTAATTATTAATCTAAGTGAACCCATATTATATAATTAACATAGGGGTATAACATTAAAAAATATAATTTATGTGTGACTAAAGTAACATAATGTTTGAAGGCATTCAATTTTGATATTTGTTAACTACAAACATTAGTGATTTCTATAGGATTTGAACTTCCAAATGACCTTCACATCCCAAAGTTATAGTATTGAGGCATATATTTATGTTAGGTAGTTTTTTTGAGTTGATATAGCATATTTTTTTGTCCAAGGATATTTAAGGAGGTTGAAATACAATGTCTTGGTCCTAACCATCACCTACAGGTTCCTTGCTCTCAAAAGGCTTACCTATGGTTGACTGTAGGTGCTTACTTGCAACTTCATGGGTGAAATTGGGTAAAACATGATAAAAAGAACACTTTTAGGTTTAATAAATGTTTCCAAAACCTTTAAATTATTATAAGGCATGAATCATTGGTTTCAAGTGTTGATGTTCACCTACAGACCCTTGCTTGTTCCAAATTGGTCAACTACAATTGACTGTAGATAACAGTGAGCTAGAACATGGTGTTCTTGATGTTGGCATGGTATTAACATGATGTGAATATATTTATAAAAAAAAATACATTAAGAATTAAAATAAGGTATTTAGGCATCACATTCAAGGTTTAACCATGTAGTATACACCTACATGCATGGTGAAACTCATAACATAGTCAGTCACAGTCAACACCTATGTTAAGAATAGTCAAGGTGAGAGTGAGAAATGGAAGTTGGATAAAGGTTTGTGAGAATTTTGAAAACATTTATTATGATTATTACCACCTAAATATACCCCCATATCATGGAAATAGAGGAAAGATAGGGTCTCTAACATGCACCTACAGTCTATATTTAGGACCCTGCACATAGAGAGATTCTCCATGAGTCTGCCTTGGGTTTTCTGAGTTTTGGAAGGGATATCCATGTGATAAAAATATAAAATTAAATAAATAGGGTCCTCACCACTTGGATAATCCCCTCATATGTTCACTTTTGATAATATAATGGGGGGAGTTCCCTTTGTTTTATCTTAGATAGAGGGCACTCCCCAAAGGTGTAAGTCTACAGGTTTAGAGGGAAAATGATAAAAGGATGAGTTAGAGATTGATTGGTCCTTGTATAAATATGTTTAGAGTTTTATATCACCTATACCAACATAAATAACCATGCATAGGTGACTATAACCAATCAGAGTGTTCTAAACCTAGAAACATATAGATAGACCTATTAGGTCTTGATTAGGCATAATGCCTAATAGGGTCCAAATTTAACTTCTAGCATTATATGGACATTATAATTCACTGAAACATTTTTTAGGGATATATAGGTGTTTTAAAACTATTATAATACAAAGGAAACCATATGGAATCCACTTCTTGGCTTAAAACCTTCATAGGGTATGTAAAATAGAAAGGAAAGTTTGAGAGGGCAAATTTGAGAGATCGTCCCTACTTGGACACTTTTCATGGGATTATAAGGGGTTGAGGAATGATTAAGGAGGCCATTAACATTGTTTTTTTGGGTTTTTTTTGCAATAATTTCAAACCTATATAAATAATATTTAGAGAGAAAAAGTAATCTAAACCTTTTAAAACCCTTGGTAGTGACCCAATTGGGAAAATGAAGGAGAAGAGGAATCTAGATGAACTATAATGGCTTGGGAAATGGTTGTAAGTTGTAGAGGACTCTCTAGGTCTCCTCCCTATCATACTAAGTTATACCCTACCTATACAAATAGGGTGGAAAATGTTTTTTCTTAACTATTTTTATTGTTGTGTAGGTATGGAATGGTTTAAAGAGATGTAATTCACTTTGGAAGATATATTGGGACTTGAGATAACCTCTCATGGCCATTTATTGAAATAGAAGATCTCACAAGTGACTCTATTAACACCTTCATCTCAGCCATTCAAAACTAACATAGTGAACAAGTTAGTGAGAAGGTGAAAGCTTCAAGTGGGAGAAATTTTTAAGGTCTTCCTAAAGAATCTAAGGCCATAAGTTATCCTAATAGGTTTCATACACTCCCTTATATGGATCAAATTTGAAAACTAAAGATAAATTTGGTGCCAAGTGTGAGGGGCGAGTGGAAGAGGAGTTATTTAGATTGTAGGTAGTGATAAATCATGTCCAAAAGAATCCTAATGATTAGGGACACAGATAATACACGTTTGAGAATATATATAACCCCTCCATTTCATTTAAAACATCACATCTATCCCTATTATACTGTGGGGCATTCCAAGGAAGCCAAAAGATGAAAATAGTTTCTAGACATGCTAATGAGGAGTTTTACACCACATTTTAGAAGTTTCATGTTTTGAGGGACATTTTTCCTATGAGACATTGCATGTTATATTTCATATTCCTTTCTCTTACATGTGTAACTCCTTTTCTCATCATGACACATGTTTTAGTGACTCTTGGACTTCTTTCTTCTCACCTCTCTCTCTAATTCTATAAGTAGTAGCCATTTTGTATCTTGTAGACTAATACCACACCATGTATGGTAAAGCCCTACTAGATTGACATTATATTTTACCTTTGTAAAATTAATTAAGTCCTAGTTTTGAGTTCATGAACATTTTTATATGTGTTCAAAGTGATGTATGGTGATGCTAAGTGATAATCTCATATTCTTGCTTCTCCTTATCCTCTCATGTTTATGTAAGAGTTCATATTCAAATAGGTCATATAGAGTGTAGCTAGTATGTTAGGATCCTTTCAAGTGTATAGTTATCCTTAGAGTGTGAAATCTACCCTCTGGTTCACTTACCTTGTTTTGTCTCATGCATATCACCTCTATGTTGAAACACTTATGTTAGAACCTTTAAAGACTTTAAAGTTGGTTTTTAGGTCTTGTTTCTTAGTGAAAGAAGTATGATGGTCTTGTGGAAATCCTTATAGTGTATCACCACCTTAGATTAGTTTCATTTCATGTAAAATTCTATCCCTTTTCCCACAAGTAATTAATTAGGTAGATGATAAGCATTTCAAGGTATATTTACAGAGCTAGCCCTTAAACCTAGAGGTCTACTTCTACCATACATAAACCCACATACCTAGAAGTATTCCCATGTTGCCCAAATATAGATAAGGCTTGAACACCCTCATCTAGGGTACAATATTTGGTGACAACATTATCTTTGGAAGTGGCTTGGTCAAAATGTCTATAATCTGATCTTTTGTAGAAACATATTCAAGTTTAACACTTTGTTCACTTACCTGCTCTTTTAGGAAATGATACTTGATGGGAATGTGTTTATTCCTTGAGTGCATGATAGGGTTATTTGAGATGTTTATATAAATTATATTATCACAATACATAGGAATAGGACTATCATACTCCACCTTGTAGTCTTTTAAGGTTTGTCTCATTCATAGGACTTGAGTGTAACATTAAGATTCTATAATGTATTTAGCCCCACAAGTAGATAGTTCAAAAGAGGGTTACTTCTTGATCATCCATGATAATAGGTATTATTCTAAGAATAAATCTCCTCCATTATTGTTCTTTCTATCATCTAGACTCTTTATCAAGTATGTATCTATATAGGCTATCAAGTCAAACACCTTGCTGTTAGGATACCACAACCCAAACTCCATAGTACCCTTGAGATAATTATATATCATTTTTAACACTTGAAAATAATTTTCTTTTAGGTCTTTTTGAAACCTTCCCATAAGACCTACTACTTGCATGATGTCAGGTCTACAGGTAGTAGTGTACAACAAACTTCCAATCATTGACCTGTATGATGTTTGATTCACCCTTGGAGATTTATCTTCCTTGCTCAACTTATACCTTGTCAACAGGGTTTAAATTATTGATCCACTTCTTAATGGTATGAATATATACCCTTTTTTTTTGATTGACTTTCTTCATATACCTCATCTTGTAGTCCCTTACAATATGTCCTCTTTGATCACACTTATAGCATAAAATTTTTCTTCTATTATAGAGATGTGTATTCATCATATTCATCCATGAGGAATTGATTATAGTATGATGTCTAAATCTATAGCTCTATGTCCATATTGATTACAGGAGATATAGTAACCATTGAAGTGATTCACATACTTTGTATGTCTGATGTTGAATGATGTACCTCTACATTTATTGTCTCTTGAAGGAGTTAAATTCTTCTTGATTTGTTGATGATCAATTTGAGTCTCAAATTTGAGAGCTTCTATATAGGTCTTTACTTTATCAGAACCATCATTTCTTGATGATCCATTGTTCTTTAAGGTCTAACTCTCCTTTTTTTCTTTTTGGTCTTCTTTGAACTAAGACCTATCTTATCATGTGGAGACCTTTGACTATTCAAAATATCACAAAGAAATTCAATACTCTTTTCAAATTTTTAATGTGTCTTCAACTTGACTATTATCTGATCCAATTATAATTTCAAGGACTCCATTTCTATTCCAAACTTGATGCATTCTTCCTCCTTGGTCTTAAGACTTGTAGTGATAATTTCAATATAAGTTTATAATTGTTTGATGATCTCCTCATGTTAATTGGTGTTGTTTCTTAGTCTCTCTTCAAAGAGATTGATTTTTTCCTCATAAATCTTATCCAATGATCTTAGTTTCTGATTCTTCCTTCTTTTAAAATTCAACTCCTCTAGATCACTCACCAATTCTACCTCAAGGTTCGCTTTAGCCTCTTCTTCCTCTAATTATTCATCCATAAGACTTTTCCCTTTTGAACAACCCTCATTGTCTATTTTATATCCATGAATAAGGTTTCATTGCTATCATGGTTATTACTATCATCATCACTATTAGATGTACTCATGTAACTTACATCAAATGAGCTACTATCTTATTTAGTATATAAACTTCTCTTATTTTTGAATGACCCTTTATTGCCTTCATACTTCCAAAAACCCTTTTTCTTCTTAGCAAGTTTATAGACCCTCTATCATCACTATGATGTTCATCATGTTCTCCATCATGTTCATTTTTATCCTTTTTAGGAAATTTCTATGCAAAGTGACCAATCTTACCATAGTTAAAACATTTGAATGGCAACTTACCCTTATACTTACCTGATCTTTTCCTTAGTTTTCTAACAAACATGGATTTTATCTTGTCATCATCAATGTCTATGTCAACATTATCCTTAGCCATTTACCTTGGGACTTTTTATCAACTTTGAATGCAACTTATTTTTTAGAGAGTCTTCCATCAATTGTTCTCATTTCATAGGTGGCTAAGATTCTATGAATCTTATCCATCTATAGTATGTTAAGATCTTTGATCTCCTCCACAGTAGACACCTTTGAATCAAACTTAGATGTCAGGGATATCAACACCTTTTCTAATACTATTGATTCTTCCAACTTCCCTCCTATACCTCTAATGACATTTACCACTTCATCTTCTCTTAACAAATAAGATGTAATGTTTTCATCCTCCTTCATTCTCAGAGTTTCAAACTGCCTTTAGTGGGTCTACAACTTTGCCAACTTGACTTTGGTGTCTCCTTCATAGATGGTATGTAGTTTTTCTTAAATCCCTTTGGTTTTATCATAATGCACGACCTTTATAAACTCTACCTCTAAAAGACCTCATAGAATGGAATTCATTGCCTCAAATTTGTTCTCTCTTGCCTTCTTTCCTAGAACATCAGTTGGTGGTGTAGAAGGTGGAATGAATCCATAAATAATAGATTACCATATGTCATATCCCAAGAACATTAGATATGTCTTCATTATGATGCTCCAAAATGCATAGTTAGTCCCATTTAATAGAGGAGCCTTATTGGTTGAGAAACCTCCTTGTACTTGATGACTAGACATAGTTTTGCTTCTAGTATCTCCTTCATGTTGTTTAGTCTTGCTTCAAAGAACTTAACTCTGATACCAATTGTTGAAATCAAAATCATTGAGAGGGGGTGAATCAATGTTTAAAAAACTTTTATTTCACATTTACTTTAACATTCCTTGAACTATCAAACCAATATAATGATATATTAATTCATAAAGAATCATTCACATGAGCATAACACAAGAAAACACACATATGAATGGGAAACCCTCAAGGGGAATAAAACCCACTGTGATCCCTAAAAATGGACTATAATCGTATAAAATAAAAGATTAAATTTTATTAAGAACCAAATCAACTTAGATCACTAACCTAAATACAATTAAGCACTCACTTGACTAGACTTTAGCAAGCACCTACTTGCAAAGAAGCACCAACTCCCTAAGTCACTTAGTACCAACTCAGCCACCTCATCAATTTTGACCATCACACCAATGCTCTATTTTTATGGTCTCATTTCAATACCTCCTTCTACTTTACCAAGAAAGATTTTATTCACTTTTATTACTTTCATTTGAAGTTTTACAACATGTTTCACAATATTCTTCTACTCATGCATTTTTTTTTTTACTCTCTTATATGCATGCCCTAATTTTCACATGTGAATAGGCCTAAACTACCTTGTATATATACTAATCTCTTGCTCACATACCACTTAGCTGGTGACACACCCCTAACCTATTATTTAGGACATAAAATAGGTCTTAATACATCTTATGAACGTGATTCAATCATAATTTGGATCCATCTTGGTTGGTGATAACTCAATTAGGCCTTATTTTTCTATTAGGACTCATGGAGACCTAATTGCATTAGGTCTATCTAATAACGTGTAAACTTGATCCCTTAAAACACTTTTCACCTCCATTTATGTCAATATTATTTAAAACATAACTCAAATAGACCCCATGTAACATTTTCCAAGTTTTAAAAAAAAAATAGGTCTAACCACTTCATAAGAACACTCTTTACAGTTCGCTATCATATTAGGCCTATGAGTACCAAAAGTCTGTCTAATCTCTCTCATGCTTGTTTACCTTTATGTCATGTAATTAGGACATAAAAATCATGTTTATAGGAACCATATGATCATAAATTCATATTAAATCATATATAACAATCTGACTTAATGTCTAATATTGGTCTACTCATCCTTTAGGTCTCATGGAGACCTACTTCATTAGGTTTACTCTCTTAACACCAAGACTTGATCTTATTAAATAGAGATAGTCTTTTAAAAAAATAAAAAACAATTAAAAATCTTAGTAAAATAACTCTTATGACCTCCCCTATGCTTCTTTATATATGCATCCTTCATTCATACCTTGAAACCTTCTTTAGGTCAAACTGCCCTATTAGGCCTGTGTACAGTCAAAAATCTATCTTGCAAGAATGAAGCTTAAAAACTCCTAAGAAAATTAATCATGAAAAATGAAACATGTATACATATACTCCATGACTTAAATATCATCCCAAAATTCTTTTAATACCTTCATTTAGTACATAAAATCTCAAGATCATCTCTATAACTTGCTTGCTCAGAATTGTCAAACCACCTGAAAAACCAATCATGAAAGATCACCTATTAAACACCTATTAGACACTTTTCATGAACATTGAATCATAAAAAATGTTATTATAATTCCTTGGTACATCCTCAAATGTAAAAATAATATGGTCTAATGACAAATATTGGTCTTTTAGACCAATTTCTTAAACTCATGTTTCACAGTCTTATCTGAACTAGACTAACCATTTTTTGAGTAACTTTTTCACCACATACATGAACTCCAAATATTATTCATTTTATGATCATGAATTAAAATTCATAAATAATCTCTTAATGTAGTTTTTTGCATCAAACTATCATGTTCAAACCTCAAATCTCTCTGTTCAACTCTGCATGGGTTTCACCATTATCTGCATCATTAGGTCTATCTACGACTGGCTAACTTGGATGACCAACTTAGAAAACTTGAAGGATGAAACCTATCCAAAAACCATAATCGACATTAGTATGAGTCTCTATATTCTTCTTTCATTTATTTTTTCTTCTTGACTAATACAAATTTTGAGAGCTTCAATAAATTCTTGACAAATAAGCTTGTATTTGCACATTTTCTCTCTTATCTAACTAACCACCACCTATTGGAGGTTTTAATACATGTTATAATAGCTTTTATAGTAATTTGAATCCATTATGAGCTTATTTGAACAAGATATTTCACATCAGGTCCTTATTAGGGTTTTATGGAGGTTTAACATAGGTTTTGGTATTAATGTTGTTCATAAAGGATTGCCCCTTAAATCCAAAACCAATGCCTAGATATCTTATCTAGGATCATTCCCCATATCTCCTTAATATATTAGGTTCCCATATAGAGGTTACACATGCCAACAAACATCTAAAAGTGATTCTCAAGTTTTGAGACCTCATTATTTGAACTTGAAAAGGCCTAAAATAGTGTTTTATGTAATTTCCTTTAAATCATGACCTAAAATTTTGTGAACATGCCTAAAAAAAATATCTCACCTTTTTCCATGCTCATATGCATACTTGCTTTGAAATCTGATCTTCATACCTCATTAGGCCAGGTAGGTTCTAAGAGAGGTCTAGTTATAGGCTTAGTTTGAAGGTCCTGCCCCTATAAGCTCACCCTAAAACTCTCATGAATGCTTCAATGTCTCTTATACATGCTCAAACAATTCCATACAACCTTCACCTACTAGTGTTCATTCATTTTCATGCACATACCTTTTCATGTCATGACTGGGCTTCATATGCAACATTGACATTAATGGCATGTGCCTTCATGTAGCCATAAGGCATTAGTTACCTTCAAATTATCTCTTTCTTTTTCTCTCATGACAACACTCTCTCAATTCCCCTTGTCACATCACACACTGCCAACTCGGCTTAGTCACCTTTGTCATCCACCTTCATAAGATACACCTATGACATCAATGATAACACTCAACAGGATCTAAAATCTATAATGAAAAAAATTGGCTAAAGTAATGGTATAGCTGAAAAAAATTCAATCCACTGTGTTGTAGACTTGACATGAATATGCATGATGTCATATTAGATAGGAAATTTTTTTTGATGGTTTTTATGACTATTGCATATATTAGTGAGTATACTACATAATTATGGTTGAGTTCTTCATATTTGCACTACCATTATCTACCCCTCCATGAATAAAATGGCCACTCTTAGTGGGGATTTATGTGAGATACTAATGGTCTATGGTTGGAGGAAAAACACTCAAATGATGTTTTCCCTCTCTTCAATTGATCAACCATTATAGATGCATATTCATGAATATTATATTGATTATTGAGTTGTCTTATGAAGCTCTAATGTACTATTATATTTATTATGACATTCAATGAAAATTGTATTATCTGTACATTCAATATTATTGTGATTAAATATAGTAGTGGATGTATACTTGTACATCATTCATACTTATGAGAATAACAATGGTTTTATATTCATGTTAGATGTAAAAATGCATTATTTTGGGTGTATCCATTCATTTTGTATATGTATTATTACATGGATTCTTATCTCCTACAATTATTTAAATGTTGTTTTTAAGCTAAATATAACATGACTTAACTAGTGAGTCAGTAGTATTTTTGTACATGTTGTATTTAGTTATATTTAGCTCTCAAATAACATAACACTTATGTTATTTAGTGAAGAGGATTATACCTTAAGTATGATGAAGTAAATTTTTTTTTTATAGGTTTTATTTTAGTAAAACCTAGTGGGGTTGTAACAAGTGGTATCAGAGTATAGGTTTAAACACTCAGACCTAAGAAGTCCACTAGCATTAAACTATTTTTAGTAAGGATAACAGTACATGGAAGATTGAATGCTGAGGGGACTTCTAATGAGAATCCTTAATCTTATTCTAATCATATATAAGTCAAATAAGCTATAAATATCTATTGGATCCTCATTTTCATTATCAAAATGAGGAACATATTAATAGTCCTAGAGAAAGAATTTCATGGGCAGGGTGACAAAACTGAGTAAGAAGAGCTATAATAATAACCAATTGTTAAGGAAGATCCTCAAGATCAGGGGCATATTGAAGAACAAGAAGTAACAAGAGCACAAGTAATAATGGAACTTGTATGAGGTATAAATAAAGTAAACCCACCCAAGTTTAATGGTATAAGATTGAATGATGGAGTTGAAGCTTGGCTTACAGAGATGGAAAAATATTTTAAAATTTAAAATTATTCTCAGGTGACCAAGGATTTATGGGGAGCCTATCAACTTTCTAGTGAAGTAACAACTTAGTGGGCCAATAAGAAATTATAGATGGGTCTTAATTCTAACACCACCACTTTGGAGTAGTTTGTAGCTTTGTTTATGGATTGGTGGCTTTTGAATTTGTATTTTGATTAGAAGTTAATAGATTTCCAAAATATGAAACAAGGAGATCTATCAATAAATGAGTAAAGGGAACAAATCACAAAGCTTTTGAAATATGTACCTTAGTACCAAAAAGATGAAAATTTTTAGATTAAGAAGTTTATCATGGGTTTAAATCCCCAAATTGGGTGTGAAATGGATGTTCATGGGCCATACACCATGGACCAAGTTTTTGAGAAATCAATTAAGTAATTAAATAAGTTAAAATCACTTATTGAGGTCAGAGACTAATTCAAAAAGAAATTTAGAATCTCAAAACTACTTTCTAGAAAATTAACTAGAAATGAAATGAGAATTCCAATAATAGGTTCAATATTTAGAATGTGAGCTTCAATGATACTTAAAGGAATAAGAAACCTATAAATGGTTTCAAAAAAGGGTTCAATGGAGGTAATCAATCTGAGAGGAAAGGACCACCTGGTAGATGTTTTACATGTTGAGGACACCACTATGCTAAGGACTATTCTTGATGGAAGACACAAGATAATAATAAGAATCCATCTACCTCTACATCAGAGTAGGGAACCTTCCATCAATGAATTCATGTAATTGCTGATAATCACCAAGATGAATTTCAATATTATCCCATCAAAGTATTGGGTACCTTATTTAAGCATCCTATACCTATTTTAAATAGATACATGAGCTATTGAATATTTTAATTCTCCTAGAATGTTAAGTAAATTATCTATGAAGGCTTGTTGGGATTATTTTCCTTTACACAGGCATAACTTTTCCTAGGCATGCACCTAAGTGGTTAAGAGTCCAACATGCTAGTGCATTGACATTTCATGTAACAAGTTCTCGTGCATTCACTCGAATCACACAGTGAGGGACTCATTCCCATTGGTTTTATCATTGTGAGGGTGTGTTTGTATAACTTATTAGTCAAGGGTACTCAAACACATACATAATACTAGAATCAGTATATAGTACATATCTAACTTAGTACACATTCAATACTCAATGACCAAGGGTAAAATATGGCATAAATGATAACCAGCAACATTAACTCCATAGATAATTAAATTAGGATTAAGTTAACACAAGCTTCATTCATCATATTCATAAGTTATCTTTTAATAATACACAGTTTTAGAGTTACAATGTAGTTAACTCTTATAAACTCTATCATCAACATCCAACTAAAAAATAACATTAAAAAGTACATCATAGGGGTATTTATACTTGGTTTTCCTCAACTAATCAGTTACAAAATTTAATTAACTCAAGTTAACTCACCAATGATCATCAATAAATTTGAGTCATGGCATCCATTTACATTAAATTCTTAAGGACTCAAGCCTTTCTACCCCTATATTCTCTCTTTAATGCTAGATCCTCATTGTTGAATGTCTATCTTCTTACAGGTTAGTGTTGGATTCATGCTTGACTTATTCTCTTTCATCCTTGTGAATTTCTCCATAATAATTCCCCATTTTTTGTGTTTTCCCCAAGTCTTCCATTAAGTTATGAGTCCTTCATTCTTAGGTTCTCCATTTAACATGCACATTTATTCCATGATAATTGATCCTTCCACTCCATGGAATCCCACACCATGGTCTTCCACATTATGATCTTCTACTCCATGCCTCTCCACATCAGTTATTATTAAACAATAATTAACCAAAATTGGAGCCAAAATCACCCCACACTAAGCCATTAGTTTGTCCCAAACTAAGCATTATTCTCATGCTCTACTAAAAATTTAGGTCATATCTATTAAATTTTCTTTTTTATACCTTCTTAATAGTTTAAGGCATTATATAGCTTGGACATTATTTCTTCTACTAACACTTTGAGATTCTTGGTATCCTTGAATTATTCAAGACATTTGCATGCTTTATTGACCAAATGTTCAAGGTATGTGGAAGCATCCTTATGAATGCTTTCAAATAAAGTGACCTCTATGATAACCTATTCTCATAATGGCATGAATTTTGTATTTATTTCTTGATGGTTAGTGGTTATTTTATTCTCCATTACCTCCACATCCTTAAATGCTTTGACATGCTCTTTGCAATCTTTTATTAACAAAGTGTTATCTGCCCATTGTTGTCATTGAAGTTATTCAACCTAGAGCCTAGCTTTCAAAATTTTACCAGGCTATACCAAATTTTTAAAAAACCCATCCAAAATGGGAATGGTGTCTCCAACTCTATTTAAAAATCTTTTAAATACCTCTACTACTTCAATTTACTAGTTCATTGCCCAAGTCTATTCATTTTGGGGGTTGGGCTAGTCCTTACATCATTTTAGCAAAATCTCTACCAAGGTCTCTAGTTTATCCACTACCTCATTAGAAAGGGGCACCCCATCTGCAAGCACTAGTTCTTGGATCAAAATTTTTATACAAATGTTAAATGTTTTAACCTTGGTTGATTTTTCAATTTATAACTAACACTTGACCTTGGTCAGTTCTTCTTCAAGCTTTGTTCTCATGGCACTCTTGTTTCAATATAAAACAACCATTTTTTACATGTTTCTTTTGGGCTCACTAGGCATTAGACTCAAATAAGGAATTCTACCTTAAAACCTCACATGTTAATTTTATAAGTGTCATGTTAGCATATGTCATAGTAAAATACTAGGCATTTACCCAAAGGGTATCTAGAAGTGTTGTTGCTTCCAGATATAATACCATGCTATTTAATGGCATTTCCAAATGGCATTCTTTGTTATAAATACTATGGGAGAAATAAAACTCCCATGAAGTCTGATTGGATGTGTCCTTTGGTATAAAATGTGAAAATAAGTAAAATATCTTCTCCAACACTCCCCTTTAATATTGGGCACATAAGGTCATGGTTGCATTAGTTTTTTCTCAATATTTTTAGACAGAATCATCAACTGAATCTTTCCCCTTAGAGGAATCTCATTCAATAATTTTAATGTCCACATCTTAAATCTATTGTTTATTCCCAATGTCAAAATCACTCATTCCTAAGGTCATATCAGAAATATCCCTCTCTTCACTAGTTATATCTTTAATTTCCACTTGTCCCTCTTTGAGGGTGGTTTCTTCATGCTGCATTAGTGAAGGTGTCTTCTCTGAGTCTGGGGTAACTTACTCTTATTTTTTTGCAACAACTTATTTTTTTGGTTTATCCTCCAAAATTTATATTTTCTCTTCCAAGTCACCATATTTAGGCACCAATGTGTCATGTTCTAAAGGAACAGTTTATATTGTTGACTCTGGGCATTTGAGTTGACTTACTGGTGGGATTTCTTTGGTCTGTGTTAGGGTAGTCCTTTTTCACTTTGCATGCTTTAGTATGGGTATCATGCCCTTGATGCTTTTGATTCTTCTTATCTAGTGATAGTGGAGTTATGATTGTCTCTTTCTCTCATTTTGCACTCCTTAATGATTTCTTCCTAGGTTTCAACATGTAAAATAAAGAATGAATTAAATTGCCAACCAAAATATACTAAACCTTGATGTTAATTTTATTTGACTCTAGCCTTTCCCTATACGTCTCCTTCCTAGGGTATATGTATAAATTTCAAAGGGTGTATGTCTCCACATCAATCTTCTCAATGGAAATGTTCACCAGTTGCACGTCAAATATTCTATTGACAATGTTCATGAAGTACCACATAATGAAAGCATATGGTAATTTTATCCATCCAAAAAATTCTCTTGAGGGAGCCATCTAGATGTGTGCTAAGGAAAAGTGTTTCTTCATTATGAAATTTGCTTGGTCCCCAGCCTATATAGGTAAGTCCTTTGGAATGTACCACTCATTCCTTAAGGCTTTCTTCATCTTATCATACCATCCCTTCATTTTTATCTTGTGGGATGGAATTATTGAGCTAGGAAAATTAAATTCTTTGAACTACTCCACAAGGGACTTGTGATAAAAAGGGTAAACCCATTTCAATTTTTTAGTAGTGTATTTAGGTACACCAATATCATCAAACACTAGTAATAAAAGGAACTTGCCCCATGCAAACTTTTGGTTTGGTAGGTGATGGGCTTTCTCTACATCTATGATAATCTTATCAAAAAATTAATGTGCCTCATTATATTTAAATCCTATGGTAACTTGTTGATCAACATAAATATGGGCCATATCCACCTCTTTCCACCTATCAATGCCTCCAACCTTGGTCATGATGATGTGCATGACCACTCTGAGGGTAGGATCTTATAGACTTGTGATATGCATAACATGATGTTATTTTTGATACTCAAGTGCCACTATAGTATTTTCAATCTCTTCTTAGTCCTCCATGTCATAATCAAGGTCTACCCCTGAGCACTACAACCCTAAGACTTTGCTTATCTACTTTGATATAATCTGTATTTGACACCCAACAAAGTAGAGATAGTCTTTATGCACTTACAAAATAAAAAAATTTACTTCTTTAATAGGATTCCCAAAATATGGAAGATTAAACAATTGGAAGAGTCATGTATCATTGAGAGTATTGAAAATACTCAAGTCATATACTAGCTCATTCCTCATGTTTTGGCACTCTACCCAATAGTAACGTTGTAGTTCTACTTCATTACTAGGTTGGTGATGGTTATAAGAAAAAATGTTACAAGTGGGTACATTTTACACCCAATTATCTAAATGTAGCATTGCCTCTGGGTATTTCATTTATTTGACCATCAACGAGGGTGGAGGGGGTTATGATAGCCTTTATCTTCACCCAGTATGCCATTTTTGATTTTGTGTTTTCCTTAGCTTACTATGAATATTATTCTACACATGTTCCAAGATATTTAAGTACCTCCTCTCTAATAAACATTGGCTAAACACTCACACTCTCCAAATCTTATTCCTCTAGTGTCATATGTAAAGGCTCACTAGGGCATTTTTCTTTAGTCACAACACACTTTGAGTAGCTTGAAGATTGAGGTACGATCATCTGATCCTCTTGAAAGAATACATGGTTGCCTTGTTAATCTACTCGGATCTCTTATTTCAATGTCTTCTAATGGAAAATTTTGACCTCTTTAACTTTCAAATCTATAAACCTCCTAACACTCTACCTATTTATCACAATTGCTTCAGTCCATAATGTTTAAAAATAGTCTCAAATAGTTGATTTTCAATCATCTAAAAGCTTTAAAATCATTGTTTTAGTAGCTCAACAACTCTCCTTTGGCACTATAAGTTTGTGAATGTGATAATAGTAAAAATTTAAATGACCTGTGTTTAACCTTTTATAGACTTGAGGGGTAACTTGCATTTACTACCCCACTCCCTCTTCCATCACTTCACATAATAAATGCTAGTAACAGTTTGGCCTTGATACATACTTGGCACACTTGTCATTACCACTAATTCCTTTGTATTAAATACATTTTCTATCCCAAACTTTTCCTAAAGTTCATAATAGCTATAAATAATTTCAAAAAATAGCATTCCAAAGGTAGAAATCTCACTTCTTTAGCTTGACTTAGCTTAGTGGTTATGTGCCACATCCTGCATACCTATTTGTTCTTACAAAATTCCACTTACACTCCCTTTCTCCTATGTGCATTTCCATTACCCATTTACCTGGTGCTTTATATATTTTACTTCTTCTACCCTTACCCCACACTAAAATTTATTCATGGTCCTTCATAATAGTACAAAGAAATATAAAAATAAAGTGTTAACCCTAAACTACTCAAGGGTGCACAACCAGTGCCATGATTTATTAAAAATAACCAAAATCTTAGACTAACCTAGTGGCATATGCCTTATTACTAAAAAGAGGAAAGATTATTTAGAATAGTAGGGCCACAACTGACTACCATTAAAATGGATAGGAAGGAATTAGTCATCAAGTCACTTCAATTTACACACACTGGTGGGATGAATACTATGAATAATGAATGATCCATCTCAGTAGACATGAAGCTTGCCTAACTAGCTCATGAACTTGGAGTCTTTTACAAAAATTGGAATGCCTAGATAAAAAGACTTGTTCTTTAAATGGTAATCATACTAGGCCTTTTATTTCCACTTCTCCACTCCTTTAGTCTAATGTGAACGAAATTGAATCTCTTCTAACTACAATAGAACATCTAAGCATGATTTTAAGGATGATTCATCATCTAGTTGACCAATGCATGTAATCTTAAAAGAAGGGATGAGTAATTCAACTAAAATAATGGCTTTGGTACCAAACACAAGATTAAATGGTGTGTTCTTATTCAATCATTTATAAGTGGTTTGGTATGCCCATAACACCATAAACATGATCATCCTAATTAGTGAATCCAATATTACATATTTTAGTTAAGGTATTACCCAAGTTATTATTCAACACTTTAGCTATACCATTATCTTGAAGATGATTGATGGGAGTCAATAATCCCTTTATTTAATAATGTCAATACAGGGCTAGTGTTTAAAGGTTATATGCAAAAGGAGAAAGAGATCTTTGGCAAATAGTTTCTTCTATCACACTCCACACTTTACAGGAATTGAAAATCATGCTTGCAAAAACCAAATCACACTTGTAAAAATTAAATCACACTTACATAAATTTAATCACACTTTTAGAAATTAAATTTTTGAATTGAAAATAAAAGACAAAAAAATAAAACACCTACAAGTTCACACAAACTATACAAAAAGAAATTATTACAATAACAAAGAAATAAAATAAAAATTTATAGTAAAATAATAATTATAGAATATAAATATAAATAAAAGTACAATGATCCATCTTCCTTGGAATGAGTGGCCATCTTATTCCTTGAAAGAGGATTTATTCAGAACATAAGTTTCAGATGGACTGTTCAGAATAATAGAAGGAAAAGTATATTGATTGATTATTTCATTTAGGTGTGGAAGGTTACATTTATAAGTCCATGCTTCCAACCAACACCTTATTTTGGAGTAACAACCAAGATACTCTATCCTATCTCAATCTCCACAAAATATGGAGAGATATTTTTATTCTAATAAATAAATCTATTACTATCTAATCTCCATCTCCACCAAATATGGAGAGAGCTAATTATTATAATGAAATTACATAAATTTATATTTGAATATAATCTATAATGGAAATTATATACATATAAATATATATATTGAAAGAATCTAAATGGAAAGTATTCTTCATGATAGTTGGAACATTGGAATACTCTTATAAATACTTTCCAAACAAGTTTATAGTAGTTTTGTTGAAGTATGTAGTAATTATATTGAAATACATAGCAATCTATTGAAATATTTCACAAGCCTACTAAAATCCATAGTAAGCCTATTGAAATCTATAATAAGCCTACTGAAATCCATAACTAGCTGATGTAATCTATAGCTAGTCTGATGTAATCCATAATTGGTTTGTAGTAAGCTTGTTATAATTCATAGATGGTCTATAGTAAGCATGTTATAATTTTTATTTATTATAACAAGCTTTTTATAATCTATAGTTGTTGTAACAAGCCTATTTTAATCCATAGCTATTGTGGGAGTCTATAGAAAAACTATAGGAGTCTATAACTGGACCAAAATACTAGATACATTATATAAGACTATAACACTACTTCAAAATTATTCTTTAATGGTTAATCTTCATACTTTGAATCATTTTTAGCTTAGTATGAACTTTGCATGTACTCATTGACATCTTTTTTCCAATAATAATTAGAAATAGCTAAATAATAGATAACAAAGAATTCTAAAGACAACTATGATATATACTTACTATTTTATTCCAAATGCACCATAATTTCATAAACTATATTTAGATCTACTTCATATACAATAAAAATGATGTTATTTTATGGATATAATGAGCCATTTTATGGGCTAATCATCCCCACACACCTAATCTCATGCATGCCACTTTTTAAAATATCATGGTATATATGCATGGGTTAGACTTATCTTCATACCTCAAATGGGCTTCCCAAATTGATTTCATTTTAACAAGTATAATAAAATTCATCTTTTCAAATCTTAGACAAAAGTGGCTAATAAAAATAAACATTTAAGGATAGGTTCTTGTGTGGAGGGTTTTCCTACTATCCTTAGATTCTTTTTGATCCTTTTGACATAGGTTCTTGTGTGGAATTCTCATGCTTCTCTCTTCATTTTTTTAATTTATTTCCCTTTTTTATTTATTTTTTATTTTTTTATTTTTTTTAAATGGGATGAGAGCAGGTTCTTGTGTTGAGAATTTCCTACTATGTCTACACATTTACTTTGACCAAAAAGTAGTTGTTGACATTAAAAAATTTTGTTCCTTTTAAAACTATGTACCATAATTAAGATCAAACTATTTTTACATGTTTGGATAAGACCAATTCTTATATATTCAAATTTATTCTCATCCCCCACACCTAAACTCATGCATGTCCTCATACATCCCAAATGAATGAAGTGGAATGAGATTACACAGATCAGATGGAAGGTTATCCATTTTCCCAGAACAAATTTATTTTCAAGAGTGGATCTTCATGTACTAACAAAACTTACAAGTAAATTTAAATGTAAAATAGTAAAGTAAAATACCATGGCATGCCTTCAATATTGAATGTTGCTTCTATGATAGCCAAAGTGACATATGCTAGGAAAAAGTATTGGTAAAAAAGTACAATCTTTCTATGCTAAGAAACAAGAGCACAAAAGTAAGCATCTAAGTAAAACATTTCATCAATTATTCCATTTGAAAATTTGTATTCTTTTTATTTTTATGATTTTGCACTTGAATAGCTAGTAAATTGGTTTTCTAATCAAAGCTCTTTATTCTAGCACTTGATCTACTAGCAAGCTAGTTTTCAAACCAAGGTTGCCAACAATGTCCAAAAGTTTTCATTATTTTTATTTTTTTTTAATTATAAAACTAATGACATGGAAAAGGTTAGCCATAGACTCTATGCATATTCATGCTACTTTAAAATGTGGCATGGAACTTGTATTTTGACATTTCTTTAGCATTGGTCTGGTGATAGACACTTGTTAATTCTACTACATTTTTGTTGTCAAAGGTAACTCAAGATAATTTTCCCAACTACTTGTTAAAGTCATGGGTAGAAATTTTCATCTCTAGAATGGCTCCTTGTAATAAAAATATCCTATAAAAACTATAAACAAATAAAACTAATCTAAACAAGTATAATATCATCAATGTCAAAGAAATATAAATGCCAATAATAGACTATTAAAATGAACATTTGAATATATATGGAAGAATGCATTTCAACCTATGTAGGAATGATGGATGGTTTAAGAATTAAAATTATTGTGAAAAATAAGAACTTACTTAGACAATTTCTATTATTATGCAAGTGGATATGGGTTTAGCTAATTCTTGAAGATAGATGGAAATGAGTGAAATAAAATGTCATCAATTTGTTTTATTTATGAACTGTGCAAAAAATACTAATTCTTATTTGTAAAAGGAAGATAAAAATATATTACTAAATTAAATGAAATTAAACATACCTGAGTATCTAAATTTTGGATGTCCTTAGCTTCTTTGTTGTAGATAGATTTTGCATGTCTCCTCTTGATGCTAGAAATTTTGTGTTTTTCATTAATGACTTGGCCTAGATTTGCATCATGTTGAGCAAGCTTATGTACTATATTCTTCTTCATTGGAAAATAAAAACTAGGGTTCTGAGGGTGACATCCCCCAATGGCGTCAAAGGGCAGCTCCCCTTGTGCATTCCCTATCATGATACAGGGCAGGGTCAATGGGTAGACCCCCTCGAAGCCAAGACAAATTTACTATTTTTGTAACCACATATTTACTTTACATTGAAGATATTTTGATAATTTCATGTTATTTTGGATAGATTGATGAAATCATGTAATTATTATGAATTTTTAACATCTCCAACACTCAAAAATTATTAAATCTTTGGTCTAATGTGACTATATGTAAATTCCTTATTCTGGTTTGCATGCTAGTCTAGCCTGAGATGAAAGTCTGATTATTTTTTTGAGACTATCATAATTTTTTTTATTTTTTTATTTTTATTAAAAACTTCTTCATCCATGCATATTTAAAAAGAAACACAGAAAAAAATAAACATCTAATATTGAGACCAAATTAAATTTCTTGATTATTTTAATTTTGATTTTTTGTCAGATGTTATTATTACAATTTAGAGAGAATTCCAAAAACAATTAGTATAAAATTGGTAATTAATCAAAAAAAATAGAAATATTTTAATTTTGCATATACTAAAAAGTAGAAATAAAATTAGCAATTTATGTAAGACTTATCTTTAATGTGGCTATTCACACAAAATTCGAAGCAATTTTTGTATGATGTCAAATATGTTGGATGGCCTATATCCACTTCCGTCGTGATCTACTTTGCATGCATATTTTTATTATTTTTGAAATATGAAATCTATTTGACCCATGTGGCTCATCCAAAATAACTTTTATCATGATTCATCCAAAATGATTTTTTTGTGCATGGTGACATTGTATATGATATTCTAGGAGGCTATATTTTTGTATTTCATCTATGAATCTTTGCATGAATCTCTCTATCCATTGACTTGACTTGATTTAGAAATTATCCATATGAATCTCTCTAGATCGTGACATAAATTAATATAAAAACCTTTAAAACTATTATCATGCATACAAATTGGTCAACCATACCAAATCAAAATTAAATACATTGTACATGCAGCATTTTACTAGATAAAATCACTAAGATTTTGGTTGAAGTGACAGTTCTTTTATAGCATATCATTTAGCTATTTCTTTTCAAATTCTTGATTAATTATTGATATATCAATCATTTCTGGAAATAAACTATGCTTACCTAAAAGATTGAATACCCCACACAATTTCAACTTAGGAGTATTTCTTCAATAAATACACATACTATATTGTAGACCATTTTATTTTAGCAAATATCATCAGCATAATTTTATTTACCTAAAACACCATCTCCTTTTATACTTCAACCATCCTTTCATAAATTTTAGCCATTTCTAAATTTTGTTCACAATTAAAATATGATGTGCAATATTATCTTGCTGAAAACTATTTATGTTTTTCAGCTAAACAAAAAATAGAAAAATATTTTTATTGCAAGAATGTAGGTATGAGATGATTTAAAAAAGTTAGAGATTGATTTGACAGTGATTTTCACTTATTTATTAATAAAAATAAATATTACATGTAACTTTTTCAGAATCATCAAAAAGATGTATGATCCATTATAGATGGTTTTGAAAAAGGTGCAGTTATATTTGTACAACTTTCACACAACCATATATAGTTGATTTAATTAATTCAAAACATAAATCATTCCCTAAATATGCATTTTACATACAAAATTATCTATTTTAGATTCTTTTTGAACAACTACAAAAATTCATATATCAATCATTTTTAGGGTATGGTTACTCTTCGTACTTTAAATCAATTTTAGCTTAGTATGAATTGTGTATGTGTTCATTGGCATATTTTTCCTAATAATCATTAGTAATATCAAATAAATAGATAACAAATAATTCTAAAGACATAACCATGATATATACTTACTATTTTATTCTAAATGAACCATAAGTTTAGAAACTACATTTAGATCCACTTCATATGCAAGAAAAAGGATGTTATTTTATTGATATAATGAGCCATTTTATGAGCTCATCAATGATAAGGTGTTATCTTGTGGTACATGATCATGAATTCAGCCAAAAAGATGTATATGGTCTTAATAAGGAAATGGGTTCCTCAATCACTATTCAAACTTAATGGATGTCTAAATTGTATAATGATATTCTCCTAGATGAACCTTATAGTAGTGGCAGTAGTATAATCCCTAGTTAGTACAGCTTCAACCCAGCAAGTAAGATAATAGGTAAAAGTGATAACCTAGAATGTGTTGGTATGCTTCCATGTTGGGTTGATGGGACCAACAAAGTCAATAACCCACTTTTTAAATGGTGCATATGCTAAGATAGGATGAAGGGGCATAGCATCCCTTCTATTCAGCTTTCCCATGCATTAGCAAATGTCACACTAGCATGTGTAAGTTTTAGCATCTATAAATAAGATAGGACACCATAAGCTATCCAAAAGGACCTTCCACATTATAGCTTCACTAGTATAATGTCCTCTAGAAACATCCTCATGAACTTCCCAAATAACCTTAATGCATTCATGTTACATGATGCAGTAGCATAACACTTCATCCTTTCCAAGATTATAAAGGTCACCCCCTATAAGTTGGAATGGAATTTTATGAACAACCAACTACTTCTTTTTTTGAGTACTAAGGTAGGTTGGTGCTAAACCCATATTTAGAAAGTTGATGATATCTTCCAACTCTTCAAGCATGTGTGTGACTTGGAAAATTTACATGTCAAGAAAATCATCTTCAATGGCATGCATCAGTTCACCAAATTTAATACATGATATATGATCAATGCCACAATTAGCCTTATCAAGTTTTACCATCACTAATAACTAGAACTCTTAGAATGGTACAATCCAATAGCAAATTCACCCATATAATACTAGCTTATTTACTAGGTACTTGAATGCCTCATGGTCTTTAATAAGATGAATGCAATGTGTAGGAAGTACTAACAGAACTTTTGGAGGGTATAAACCATAGATAATATTTTATGCTTTGTATTCATGTAGTTTTGTTCAACTAAAGTAAGCTTTCTACTTACAAAATATATAAGGTGGTCAAGGTTTCCCTTATTAGGTTGAGCAAGGATAGCACCTATCACCATGCCTAACACATCAACATGTATGTGAAAAGGATTCATCTTGTCTAGAAAGTGGAGAATAGGGGAAGTAATAAACTTATCCTTGAGTACAAAAAACACTTTTTGGTGAGCATTGGTCTTGACAAACTAAACAATTTATTTCAATAATTCTTCTAGTGGCATAGCAATCTTAGCATACCCACAAATGAACTTCCTATAATATCTAGTGTATCCTAGGAAGGTGCATACCACTCATTGGGTGGTCAACATAGGAAAGTGAAGTATAACAACAATCTTAGTTGGATCTCCCAAGAGCCCATCATGATATATGACATGACCAAGTAAAATGCCAAAGGGGGTATTAAACCCACATTTATTTAGATTTAGGTAAATCTAAAGGTTACAGCAGCATTCAAGCATTAGTTAGAGATTTGAATAGTGGTCCCACATTAAGCTATAAATAATCCAGTCATCAAGGTAAACTTGAAGGAACTTATGAATAAAGTTCTTAAATATCTTGATTGTAATTCATGAGAATACAGCAGGAGCATTTTTCAACCCAAATAACATCATGTTGTAAGCAAATGATCCCCACTTAGTTTCAAATGTGGTCTTCAACTTATCCTCTTTCATGATCTAGACTTGATGATATCAAGAGAATCCATTAGTAAAATTATAGATTTCACACCCAACAACTCTCTTGAGTATCTCTTTAGTGAAGGGCATTGAAAAGGGGTTCGTTATGTAAGTAAAATTAAGTACCCGATAACCCACATAGACCCAAATGCATCTATCTTTATTGATACTAATGACCATAGGGCTAATCCACTCATAATCATCTATAAGATTAATGACTCCTATGCGCATCATGATATTAATTTCTTCCTTGACTTGAGTGTGCAAGTTGGGATTCATATGATAAGGCCCCTTCCTCATACATCGAGTAACCTCTACCAAATTTATGTGCATCTTACCTAAGGAATAATGCACTCCTTTCATTTCAATATAGTTCTATGGGAAGACATCTTGATACTTTTTTAACAGTTCAAACACCTTAGATATTTTTGTATCCAAATAGTAGCCTCACACAATAGCCATCTTGGGTGATTCCTCCATGCCAATATTTTGTGGGATAGACTAGAGTGGCTCCAAGTATGCATGATGTTCATTTCGGATGGTGTCACAGACATTATGTGCACCATACTCTATGTGCAAATCTAAATGATCAGTAGATGGGTTAGGCAAATTAGAATCGGCACCTTCATCGATCTGGTACATGACTTTTTACTTACATTTCTAAAAAAAATCTCTAGTGTGTGGTCCAGTTCAAAATCATGTGGTGGAGATGATGCCTCCTTATTAGGTTCCTAGAAAATAGTTATGTTATCCTCCTACATGCCATATATGCATCTAATGCAATCTTCAACTAACATTGGGTCACTGACTATATCCTAACGCATGGCTTGCAATGTGAGGCATAATTCCATCCATGGAGATGAATAAGATAGCATCACAATCATATTACTCTTAATAAAATGACAAAAATCCATTATTAGATGGTGATTTTTATGGGCACACCATGTTCTAACCCAAGTGCATAGAGTGTCATAGAATGTATGAACCTAGAGATGCTTAGGAAAAAATGTTTTATCCACCTTCCACATAGTCTCACAAGCTTCAAAATGAGGTTTAGGAGCTCTGTTACCACTATAAATTATGGTGTCATGAATGTGGTTATCATGGTGAAAGTGATAGTGTAGAGTAGAATGAACTCGGTCTCAAGTAAATAAGTTTGAATGATGAGTTCTCCACCACTGAGCAACTGTGCCATCAAAGATATGGATAATTGATCATACCTAATCAACATCAGAGTCATAGAAGGCTTTTAACTACTAAATAAACTTTTAGACTTCTATCTAACCATGGAATCTTGAAACTTCATCTAACCTCATTGGTGGCACATCCATAATTTATCCATGAAGGAGACAAAAAAATCTATGGCCTTTATGGTACTTCTATGAAGTATCTTTTTGACTACCTATAGCACCATAGATCCTTCCCATAAGGTCATATTCACAATGGTCCTAATAGTCATAGACATTATTGGTGGTGTCAGATATAGATTATGCATCTGCTAAACATAAGATGTCATTAAAGGTGGGATCAAGGTGTTCACTCCCTCAAATTGTGACATTATATATGTGGTTGATGTCCTCATCAACATTAACCAACTCAACATATAGAAGTCCTTGATCATGGTCCAAGGTGATGACAATGTGTTACTCATCATTATCAAAGATAATATAGCACTTATTAAATCTCACATCAACATTATTCGTGTAACACCATGGGAAACCCAATAGAATTGGAAAGTCATCAGTGTTGGCCAACTCAATGACTTTGGATATCCACGATGGCATATTTAAGTACTCCAATAGGAAAAGCATGAGTCTTATTGGCCATAAATAGCACATGAGGAAAGGGATGCAAATTTAAGCTATCCATCTTCCTCCACACATCCTTGATAAGGACATTTACTTTAGCACTGATATTAACTAGGATATCCTAGATAACCCATCCATCTATAACAATATTAACTAATATCTCTTTATCCCCCTTTGGGCTAGGCTAGATATGAGTCTATTGTCATCATGCATGGTTTAATCGATGATCCTTAGTAGGCCTAGGCATATGATGCCTTAGCCAATTTTGTAATATGGGTATAATATCCTTGTTAAGGAGTTTCTTGCATAGTTCACGGAATTCATCACACACTATATTGTGAAGGTTTGTGTTTTTTTGTATGTCAACATGTGTAGCATCATCTTAATCTTTGAGGGAGTGGATCTCTCCTTGAAATCCTCTTACTAGATTTATGGTGTCATGGAGCACCTCCTTCTACTATTAAACATCTAGATAATGAGTAGTGTGAGGCTCCTCTTATTTAACCTTTTCAATGGGCGGGTTAGACATAGACTAGGATTGACCACCACTCTATGTTGTAATATTGACTTTGGGACTAGTTAGAGTAGTAGGGCATGGTATTCATTGTGGTTTTTAAATATATATCTTTTTTTCACTCTTTTGATTCCTTTCCTTTATGATTTCAATATACAGGTCTAGGCACTCCTCCAAATGATGTTCATTTTTACAAAATGCACATGTAGGATACACTAGGCAATCATGTTGGTAATGCTTTAGGGAACTACACTTATAATAGGTTCTTGGTGGGAAACATCTGCCTCCACATCCTCAACCTCAACCATAGCCATGATATCCTCCTCCATTATCTTGGTTATTAGCAACATATGTCTTATTAGCAACATATGTATGATGTGCACCTCATGAATTTCACTAATGAGATATCAATCATTGGTATCATGAGTGTATGCATTGAATATCTTATAATAGGTAGATACATTTGATTGAGTGGTACATTATAGTAGAGGTCAATCCCTTACATCATGCTCTTCCTATAAAATCTCATAAGATTACATCAACATAGCTTGAATACTCTTATGAGGGTAATTATTCTAATTATGGACTTCAAATTCATAGTCTACAAATCACAAGCCACTATAAATGTCATGATCATTATGTGAATTGATATTTAATAGCTAAGATGCCATGGCATCAATTTAAGCCTCCATGAAGGGACTAATCCCTCTACCAATGCTTCTAATAGATTCAATGTGAAGGGAAACTTCCAAGGCCTCTCATGGGTTGTGAAAGTCTTTTGTGATAAGGTTAATCTAAAGGGGATAAATAAACCTCTTATGAACCATTGGTCATGTTGAGTAGTGTTTATCTCAAAAGAGATCTTAAAGATAAGCGTATTAAAATGCACATCATACTCACACATGCTCTTAGTGAGTTCTTGCTTGATGTCCTTTAGGGAAGCTATGTTTTATCATTCAAACTTCAAGATATCAAGTTCTTAGAGGAATCCTTCCTTTAGCTGGCAATATTTCACCACAACTTATTGCAGATTAAACTATTAGTACCACTTGTGCATGTGGTCCATAAAAATGGTAAAAAACTACATTTATTTTCATTTAGAAGAGGTAATTTTGCATGCTCTCTAAATAAGTTCACACTTGTGAACATGTTCTACGGCATTCCCCACATAGTGGTACCCAAGCAAGTGGAGTGTGTGGTTGATGAGTTTTAAATGGGATATGTTGTGAGGCACTTCTTATCTTGCCTAGAACTTATGGGGGAGGTCCACCACTACCTCTTATGCCTCTAGTTCCTCTGGCTGAACCACCCCCATTTCCACCTCTAGTACCTCCTACAAAAATAGAAGCACCTGATACATTAGGCTCTGAGGTAGGTTGATTAACTATATTCAGGCCAGTATTTTGCCCACTAGTTATGTTTTGGCCACCAGGCATTCCAAAATGGGTCATATAATTATCTCACAAAGGAAAATAAATGTTCCATAAAATACTATCCAAATATTTGTCTACAAATGTATCTCTCATAGGTTCAATTTTTTATTCTACGCTATTTATATCATAGTTGCATATAAAGATATCATTTAACTTAAGGGCATGAGCATGCGGTATGGGTGGGGAACTAGACCTATCTAAATTGGGTTCTTCAGTCACTAGTACCTAATTTTTTTTTCACATGCATACTTATGATGGCATTAGGTGCAATCTTGTGGTTGGGGAGTTATCACTATGATCTTCCACTTCCCTATAAACCCTTACATCACTTGTTGAGTCCTCCCATACCCTCCCTAGATCACTTCCACTTATAAACCTTCATTGAGCTTCATCATATTTATTATTATTCAATTCCCAATAACTAGATACCATGTTGAACCAATAGTTTTAATTTAAAAATGCCCCTCCATTTTCCCACAAACTATGTTACTCATGCAAGAAAAATTTTATCTGTCCCTAGAGAAATTTTCAAGTCAAGAATCTATAAAGAGATTCTTAACCTCTAGTGGAAAGTGTGTGATATATCTACCATGTATTTTTTAGAAGTGAAATTGGGATTCTTCTAGATAGGAATATGTCAAAACTACATATTCTAAGATGTAACTATTCAAAATTTTATGCCACCAAACATCAACAACATGCGTCTAAGGTGCTTTCAACTGTGATAAATTTGACTAATGCTCTAGTGACCAAGTTATCTTCCATCTATAGTTCCTCGCCCTATCTTGTGTATATGCCATAATCCAAACATGAAGATAAATAGGTACATATACAAATAACATCTCATATAGTGAGTCATACTAATTCTATTCTACCCATGTGCACGTGAAGATTCCTAGTTTAAGAAGTGGTACTAAAAATTTATCCTCGATGCTAATAACCCACCATTAAATATTCTTTAGAGATAGTCATTTGAACATCTTCCACCATCATGCATCCAAATTCTAGGGTCCTATTAATAAAACCCAAATTTTAGGATTCTTTTCCTTTACATGGGTATAACTTTACCTAGGCATGCACCTAAGTGGTTAAGATTTGAACATGTTAGCACACTATCATTTCATGAAAGAAAAAGTTCTCACATGCTCACCTAAAGCACATAGAAAGGGACCAGTTCCCATTAGTTTTATCACATGAGAGTGTGTGTGTTGAAATTCTTAGTCTAGGGTGCTCAAACACATACATAATACTAGACTCATTCTACAGTCCATATCTAACTTAGCACATATTCAATACTCAATTATCAAAATAAAAATATGGCATAAATGATAACCAATAACATTAACTTCATAGATAACTTCAATAAGTGATATTTAAATATTACACAATTCTAGAGTTATAATGTAACCAACTCGTATAAATTCTATCAACAACATCCAACTGAATAATAACATTACAAAGTACATTAAAGGGGTATTTATACTTGGTTTGCCCCAAATAAATAATTATAAAAGTAAATACATTCAAGGTGACTCGCAAATGATCATCAATACATTTGAGTCATGGAAGCCATTTACATTAAATTCCTAAGGATATGGGCCTTTTTACCCCTAAATTCTCTCTTTAATGTTTTATCCTCATTAATTAGTGCCTATCTTCCCATGGGATGGTGTTGGATTCACATTTGACTTATTCTCTTCCATCCCTACAAATCATTCCATAACCATTCCCCATTTTCCACGTGCTAAGTCTTCCACTAAATTATGAGTCTTTCAATCTTGGGTTATCTATTTAACATACACATTATTTATCCTTCTGTGCCATGGTCTTCCATGCCATGGTCTTCCACATCGTGCCTCTTTGTGTTGATTATTCCTAAAAAGTACTTGGCTAAAACTAGGGCCCAACAAGGCTAATTTTATGGTAAATGCTTAGTCAGTGTAGTAAAATAATGAATCTGAGACCAAGGTATAAAGGTGTATTAATGAGGCTAATATGAAGTTACTAGAATTCATGATGGTAGTTTATCTATATTCAACCCCACTAGGATCGTTGGTGTGATCTTAGGAGTGAATTAGATATTTAGGCACAAAGCTAAGGTTGAATGATTTCTAAATAAGGTTGAATTTTTATATGATTTGGGGTATCAAATCTAAAATCAAGGTGAAAAAAGAGAGTTAAAACTAAGATTTCAGCCATTTGATTGAAAAAAAGATAAGCAAAAGGTATGTCAAGCATTCCTGGTTAAAGTCAATGAAATCAAAGAAACCAAGCAACATTTTGTTGAAGACTAACCTTTTATACAAGAGTTAAAGGATGTTTTTCTAGAGGATTTACCAAGTTTACCTCCCAAAAGGTAATTCAATTTCACTATTAACATCATTCTAGGATCGAAACCTCCATCTAAGGCTTCATACAAAATGATAACAATCGAATTAGTTGAGTTAAAAACCCAACTTTAGGAAATGTTAGTGTTGTCACATAAATATTTCACCCATTTTATAAATATATTGATTTAGTGTAACAATGGGAACATCCCTAAGGTGTGGGACCTTGGTTCCTTGGGATGAACCTCTAGAGAAGGCTAGCTCTTGCCTAAAATGAGTGCACTTGATGTAAGATTGGCTTGTAGGCCTAAAACACTACTAGAAAGAGTTATTTACAGATAATTTTAATCTTATTATCATGGAAAAAGGAATATTAGTGTACTAAAAATACAATGTGGTGATGCTTTAAATCTTAGATAACTCCTCAACTTACTTCAAATAACACAAGACAATCTTTCAGAACTAATAACTTGTCTATGTAATATTCAATTCCCATACCTCTTACATTAATTTTTTACATGAAGATAAGAAGCCTAATACATCACTAGGAGAGATCAAAAATCACCTTGTAAAGAGCTCAAATGGTAAGAATCCATAGCTAATGCATAAACCTAATTATAAACTTAATCCAAAAGATTGACCTAATTATAAACATTAATTTTACATGAAGGTGAAAAGGATTGGATAGAAGTACAAAGGAAGAATAAATTTCCAAAAGCAAAGATCAATAATCCAAAGATTACACCAAAAATGCAATAAATTTGAGGAAAGGCAATCTCAGTTATTCATTGATTTCAAGGCTAAATCCAGTGTTACAATTTTCAAATGAGCAGAATTTTGTTAGACCAAAGTAGAGGCCTTTGAAAAGTCCTTTTTTAGTCATATATAAAAAATACAAGTGAGATAAGAAAATAAAAATAACTTCCCCATTACATTCATCAATTCAATCATGTATAGGAAGAGAGACCAAGAAGTTGGAAACATTGAGCCCTTTCAATGCTTTGGACATATTCCATGTATACCTACTTGGATGCTTAGTGTAGTAGAGGGTAAGCCACCCTATCTTCACTCTAATTTTCTCCTTGAGAAGGCTTTTCCATGATGGATTTGTTCAAAAAAAATCCCCATGTTGTTATATTCTTGGAAAAGACTTGGTCTTCTTTCCTTAAAAAGCTTTGAACTCATCACTTCCTCTTGGGCATGCATGGTTGGAGAGAGTGTAGTTAATCTTGACTTATTCTTCATTACTTAAAATCTTTGTTGAGTCTTTCACATGTAAATAGGCCTAACTCACCCATCTAGAGATTTGGGCACATCTTTTCATAAATGAAAATCACTAGAGGAGGTTGTATCTCTTTAGGGGCATATTTCTAGATACTTTACATGCGTGTTCACCTTCTTCAAGCCACTTAAATCATTTATTGGTCTAAAGAGACCTTGTCTCAGTCTTTAGAGACTTGCTTTCATGCTTGTAGATGTTTGAAACCTATAATTTTCATCTTTGAACATAAACAACCTTGAAATAACTTTATTACATATTTGTGCTAGGTATTGGGGTTAAAAAACCTTTGAAAACTTCCCTCAAGCCTATTTTAGTATATTGTCTTCATGAAAACCTTATAAATTAACATATTTGATCATGGAAGCTCTTACAAGAATGCTTTAGGCCATAGTTTGGTTTGTATCTTAGTTACATGCATGTAAGTGAGATTTTGGAGGAGCTTAGAGCATGCTTAGACCTTATACTATTTTTATTTATGTTTAATAACTTCTATATAACCCTTGTCTTGATATAACATCATCAAGAAAAGCATGGAAACATGTTGCAGGCCTATGGATACTCTTAATCATGCTTGAAAACTTTTCCCTCTCACCTCACAGGCCTATGTGATTTGTTGAGATGATGAAAACCCTTAATTTTACACCTTTATATTACCAATAAATCTTTTTGAAACATGTTTTAGGTCTATACATAGGGTCTTGAGGTCATGTTAAGGTCATCTTACCCTGATTTAAACTTAAGAGGTCATGGAAACCTTGTCCAATCTATCATAGACTTGTTATGATGGTTATATCATCCTCAAACCCCTATTTTGATCTTGTGAGGTCATGAAAACATATGAACCCTTAATGTAGACTTATTAGAGGATCTTGAAGGGCTTGGAACTCTATTTTTACCCAACACACATGACTAAAACCTTGTTCTTCTTATCTTACCTCTATTCACAGACCTATTAGACCTCATGGAACCTTTGAAACATGTTTGAAGATTTATTTTTTCATTTTTCAAAATCATGAAACCTTTAATGAGCTATAGACCTGCAACATTCATGATTCTTACTCATAAACCAAAGACCCTTGCCTACAAACCTGCTACTTAGATTTCTAGATCTAAACAACATTGTCTTGTGTTTATAAGATTTCAAAAATTGTTATATCCCATTGTAGGCCTATATATGAGCTTAGATTCTACTCAAATATTATTATCTTGGCATTAATAGAATCATGGAGACCTTGGAAACATTTTAAATAGCCCCATAGAAACCTTGAAAATTTGATGCAAGCCTATTAGTGTGTCTTAAGACTATGTTTTCCTCTTGATCAATCATGAAAACCTTTCAAAATATGCCTATAGACCTGAAACTTAGATCATGCTCTTGTAGACTTTCCACTTTGGAAATATACTTCAAACCTTGCCCTAAGACCTCATAGACTTGAAACTTTGCAAACATGCTTAATACCTTGGTAACAGTATTTGCTAGTTTCTTAAGATCACGTTAAAAATCTATCGTAACATTATAATCATCATGAAACCTTAAAAAACACCAGTGTAGACCTATTAATGCTTTTAAAGGATGTTAAAAAAATATTATCTAGAACCTCATAACTATGTTGAAGTTCTTGATAAGGTTTGAGACATTTATTTTCTACATGTATCATAAAAACCATGAAATCTTACTATTTTACCATAAAAATCTTGGAACAACTCTATCTAGACTTGTTACCAAGGTCTTGAGATCATATAACCTTTCTTTAGTATTACCGTCACCATGGAAACCTTGTGTTCTCCTCTTAATCAAGCATAGAGACCTTTTACATATTATTGGGTGTTTTTCACAACATTTGAAACCTTTATTTCTCACTTGCAAACTCATATAGTGGGTTTTGGAAGATCTTAAAACCTTATTTTATCATTATAAGATCATGTTTACAAGAGTTTGTTGTAGACTTACTATCTAGGTTCTAATGATCATGAAGCCTGTTTCAAACTACCTTAAGACCCATATAAATATTTTGAAGTGTTAAGACCCTATTAACAATGTTTGGTATGCTTGATACACTCTTGGAAATATTGAAAATAGCATAATAGTCTTGTTTGAAATCCATGAGAAAATTTGATGATGCATGGAAGAAGCATGAAAACTCTAAGTTATCTTTTTGATCTTGTAGGAAGCTTGAATCTCTCATCTTTGGAAACAATGTCTAAAACCTCTTAGATTAGTGGATCTTTGTATAACAATTCTTGTTTGAAGCTTTAGACTCATATGATCTTTGCATAACACTATATTCTCACCTGATGATGCTTTGGAAGGATCCTCGAGATTTTTTTGAAGGTTTTGACCTATAATAATTGGAAACATGCTAAAAAATTAGCTCTTAAAACTTTTGTATAAACCTGCAACAATCTTCAAGGTTAAATGATCAAGATCTTGAATCCTTGTTTAGATCATCTCCCTTATAGACTTGCATGAAGGTTTTGTAAGATTGAGACTCATGGAACTCTATAACATCATCATGAAATCATGTGAAACTATGTTTTAGACCTTGTGAACTATGGATCCTCTACCTCAAGATAGGTATAAAGGTTTTTAGAGCAAGGTAACCTATGAATCTTGTTTGACAATCTTAAATTTGGGTTTTGAAAGTTCTTAAAACCTTGTTTTATGCCTTTACAATACCATGGAAACTTGTTTACAAGTTTTAACCTTGTTATTATCATTATTTTATGGTTTGAAGGAGTTTATAGTCTTGTGGAGAGGTCAACAACATTATCTTATGCTTCTTCTAACCTTCAAAGTAAACTTAATGCATAGTCACAAGTTTTAGGGTTTTAGTAGCTTTTAAGACTATCTACAGATTTTTTTAGTAGATCCACGTAATTTTTAATTTCTTGACAAGTTTAGGGATCACCAAAAGATATGTTATTTCTTATCAATACCCTTCAAACACCATGCAAGAAAATAAGTGTGATAGGATGTGATAGTTGGTTGATTGTTCTTTGCTTACAAATTTATGTAAACATATTATCATGGCCTATAGATCTTATTTTCTTTCCTTTAAGGCCTAAAAATTCTTATCACTTGATATTAGGGACCTATTTAACCTTTTCAACCTTCATTTCCTACCTTTTGATCTTTGACAAGGCTCTGTATGGCATTTACAAACCTTTAAATCTTATTTTATAGCTTATTACAAAGCCTGCAAACCTCTGGTTGTTCCCTTGAAACCCTATAAATCTTCATTTATCATCTTTGTGACCTTTTTGACCTTCAAAAACTTTGATTCCTTCTCTTTGAATCTTGACAAGCTCTGTAAACTTCATTTCTGCATGCAACATGCTTTAAAAACTTTGTTTTCTTCATTAGAACCTCATGTAAACCTATATATATGTTTAAAAATCCCTAGAAGCAATGGATACTACCTTATTTTTTCCTTTAATAAGGTCTTGAAGAGGTTCAATAGGCCTATTCATGGTCTGAATGAGTTTTCCCCACATTGGGAGATGAATAAGTCTACAAGGAGGTAGAAATAAGAGAGAAAATAAGGTCAAAGATATTTCTTAACCAAGATGTACAGACTTAAGGATTTGTAAAGGAGTTTCAAACCTTCTAAATGGCCTCTATGGCCCATTTTAGAGTGTTTCAAATCTTTCCATGACCTAATGAATTGACATGGGACCGTTTGATTTATTTTCACATTGAAAAACACCTTTAAATGCCTTTAATCATCAACTAGGCTTCAATCAAGGGCTAATATGACCTTAAGACCTAAATATGATTATTGGACCTAATTGAAATATGTAAAAGTAAAAAAACACCCTTAACTGATCATAAAATACCTATTTTTAATGTAAGGAGGTCCACATGAAGGCATATTAACTCTTGCTTAGTTGGTTTTGGCTTAAAATTCCTACTTCTAGCATATGAAGTAATGAGAGATCAAGGTGACTTTATAAGTCAACAGTTATCTAAAGGATTGATTTAGTCAAGTGTTTCACCATGGGGTTCACATGGAGTTTTCATGAATAATAAGGATGGAACCATTCATCTATGTATAGATTATAGGATGTTGAATAAAACAACCATTAAGAATAGATATCCCCTATTAGATTGATGATATTTTTGATCAAATGTGAGGTGCAATAATATTTTCCAAGATTGACCTTCAAGTTGGTTACCATTAATTGAGGATCAGGAGGAATACATTCCTAAATTAGCCTTTAAGACTAGATATGGGCACTCTAAGTTCACAGTGCTTCCTTTTAGACTAACAAATGCACCTACAACATTTATGAATCTCATGAATAGTGTGTTCAAAGATTAACTTGATCAGTTTGTGCTTGTTTTTATTGATGACCTCCTCATTTACTCTAAAAGTGAAGAGGAGCATATTGAATCCTTACATGTTTGCATGACTTCAGCCATACATGTTTACATAGGTAGTTATAAGTCATTTTTTGTGAAATAAGTGAAGTGTCTACAACCATACATGTTTTCATAGGAGCTATTGGTACATATTCAAATTAGTGGTTGAACATTATATAGATGTATGATTTGTAGGTATGTTATGAATTGAATTTTTATACCATTATTCATATGTGTATTGAGCTAGTGGGTTGTAGTTGTTTTGAAAATTTGCAAAAAAATCCATACTCAGCCATATATACAAATATACACATATAGTAGACACTATTTCATTAAATTAAGCTATAGATATAAATTGTATCAAAACTATATTGTGTTCTAGGGATCAAAAGGAAGAATCAATAAATGGATTAAAATAGAAATTACTTATTAAGTTCTAGTTGCATTAAATTATATTTACTCTCTTAGAAGTATCTTAAGAAAATGACTATCTTCTCATTTGGATAATGGAAGTATTAGACCCAAAAAAAAATTGAAACATGCTACACCTATAGTGGTGTTAGATAAAGATGTAGGAAGCAAATAATTATAAATGTAGAATTCAATTTAATATAAGCTTATGTCAAGACAAGTTATTGGGTTAAAATGGGATAATTTCCTTTATATAAACATGAGAGTGGATTGTCCAACTTAAATATAATAAGTCTTGGTTATCTTGCATATGATATTTTGAAGTCTTCTTGAACCTTTTTGAACTATTTATTAAATTGTAAATTATTAGGTAAATATAAAGATAGACATATTATTATCATTATAGAAACATTTTGAATTAGGATTTGAGTAAGGGATATTAACAAATATATTTTTACTTGAGATTCATTAACATGATAATGTTTGCATTAGGTAAGATCACTACTAATAAATGAATATACAAACTAATGAACATAAATTTGTATTTACTTAGTATTAATGGATGTGATAAACATGGGATGTTTCATTGGAAAATATAAGCTATTTCCATGACTGAAATATGCTATGAACTTGTATTAAATGGTTGAGAGGAATCTACCATAAATTACTAGTTGAATTTTATGTTGCAAGTTATGAATAACATGTTTTTGAACTATTTTATGATTTTATATAGTTGCATACTCTCTTACATTATGGAATTATTGGTATCTAAGCTTGAGGCCATGATATGTATATACCTTTCATTTGGTGACATAAGAGAAATTTAAATCATTAGCAGATATTATGTGTGTGTGTGGATTTGACTCAAATCCATGAGAGATATGAAATCTATAATGAAAAACTTTGGCCAAATAATGTTATAGCTAAAAAAACTATCAATCCATTGTATTTTCTAGCTTACATGCATATGTGTGATGTCATATTATATAGATGATTATTTTTCATGGTATGTAAGACTATTACATGTATTAATGGCTTTAATAAACATAGTTATAGTTGAGTTCTTGATATTTTCACTGCCATTATCTCCCCCTCCATGAAGGTAAGGTCTACTCACATTGGGTAGGTGTGCAAGAGATTGAAAGTATATGGTTGGAGTTAAATTTACCATATGATGCTCTCCCTCTCTTCAACTGATTAACCAATGTGGATGCATACTCATGGCTATTGTATTAATTATTGATTTGTCTTATGAAACTCTAATATACTATTATACTTCATATCATGTATTATTATGACATTCAAGGAAAATTGAATTATTTATACATTCAATATTATTATTATTAAATATAACAGTTGATGTATACTTGTACATGATTCATAATGATGAGAACTATAGTGGTTGTATATTCATGTTTAGCTATAATAATGCATTATTTTGGGTGTACAATTGTACCATTCATTATGTATATGAATTATAACATGGATTATTATCTTCTACACTAAATTTTATTTTCAAGCTAAATATAACATGGCTTAACTAGTGGGTTAGTAGTATTTCTACACGTGTTGTATTTAGTTACATTTAGCTCTCAAATAGCATAACACCTATGTTATTTGGTGAAGATAATTATACCTTAAGTATGATGAATTATTATTATTATTATTATTATTATTATTATTATTATTATTATTATATGCATTTTCTTTTAGTAAAACCCAGTGGGGTTGTAACAAGTGGTATCAGAGCATAGGTTTAAATGTTTAGACCTAATGAGTCCACTAATTTTAAATGATTCATCCTATTTTAGGAAGGATAATGGTAAGTGGAAGATCAAATATTGAGGGTAATTTTAATGAAAATCTTAAATTTGATCTTAAGTAGTGGGCCACTGAACATGTTGCAAAGCTTGATCACATCCTCACTATCATAAACAAAATGAGGGATATATTAGCATCCCAAAAGTAGTAATTTCATAGGCAAGGCAAGGAAAATGAGCAAGAAGAGCCAGAGGAACAACCAATTATTTAATAAAATCCTTAGGATCAAGGGAATGCTAAGGAATAACAAGTAGTAAGAGTACAAGTAGTTGTAGAACTTCCACAAGATATGAAGAAAGTAAACCCACTCAAGTTCAATGGTATAATGCTGGGTGATGGAACTAAATCCTGGCTTACAGAGATGAAAAAATATTTCAAAATTAAAAATTATTCTGAGGTGACAAAGGCTACTTAAGGAGGATATAAACTTGTTGGTGAAGAAATAACTTGGTGGGCAAATAAGAAACTAGAGATGGGTCTTAACTCCACCACCACCACTTGAGAATAGTTTGTAGCCTTGTTTAGGGCTTGATGGATTTTATGATTGTATTTTGGTCAAAATTTAATAGAATTTTAAATTTTAAAACAAAGAGATCTGTTAGTAAATGATTACTGGAAATAATTCACAAAGCTTTTGAAATATGTACCTCAATACCAAAAAGATGAATGTTTTCAGATCAATAATTTCATCATGGCTTTAAATCCTTAAATTAGGTGTGAAGTAGATGTTCATGGGCCATATACCATGGACAAAGTTTTAAATAAAGTGATTAATCAAGAATAAAATTTGAAATCTCTTGTTGAGGTTAGAGACAAATTCAAAAATAAATTTGGAATCTCAAAAACTATTTTCAATAAAAAAGACTAGAAACAGAATGGGAATTATAAGAACTTGTTCAATAGTAAGAATGTGAGGTTCAATAAAACTTTGGGGAATAGGAAACTTGTAAATAGTTTCAAAGAAGGTTTCAATGGAGACAATAGATTTGAGAGGAAGGGACCACCTGGTGGATTTTTTACATGTAGAGGAGACGATTATGTTAAGGACTATCCTAGGTGAAAGACAGAAGGCAAAAATAAGAATTCACTACCTCTACATCATAGTAGGGAACCTTCCAGCAGTGAATTCATGTAGTTGTTGACAATCACCAAGCTAAATTTCAAGTTTATCCCATCGAAGCATTAGGTGCTTTATTTAGGCATCCTATTTTTATTTTAAATAGATACACGAGCTGTTTAATATTTTATCTCCTAGAATGTTAAGTAAATTATCTAGGAAGGTTGGTTTTATGGAAAATGTTTGGTTAGTGAAGCATGGAAATGAATCCAAGGTTAAGGTATGTAGGTGGATTCATGAGGTTGAGGTGAAGTTACCATAATTCACCATGGTATTTAATCTTTATGTAAGACCACTAGGATCATATAATGTGATCCTACGAGAGAATTGAATCTTTGGCACGAAGTTAAGGTTAAATGCTTTCTAAAGAAGGTTGAATGCTTAGATGATTTAGGTAATAAAACATAAATTTAGGGTGAAAATATATTTTAAACTAATATATATTTTATCCATTCAATTTAAAAATTCTCAAAGAAATGGATGTTAAGTATTCTTGGTCAAAGTTGATGAAATCAAAGAAACCAAGGAACCCTCTACTGAAGACTACCCCTTTTTAAAGGAGTTTAAGGATGTTTTTATAGAATAATCACCTAGTTTACCTCACAAAATGGAATTTAAATTAAATATTTACATCATTATAGGATTGGAATCTCAATCTAAGCTTCCCTATAGAATGATAAGAACCGAATTAGTCAAGTTTAAAGCCCATGGTGTAGGGGTTAAGGAAGATTAAGTTTTCAACCCTCTTGAAAAGGGAAATTTACCTAATCAAGGATTTTTTTATTCTTTTATATCATTTTATTTATTCATTATATGTTTTCTCAACCCACCATGTTGGTCTATACCCTTTTCCCAACTTTAAAATGCAAGAAAATAATAAAATAGGGTTTCTAGGCCTTGTATTAAGGTTTTTAGAATGATAAACCTAAATATCTTTCCCTTAAGATTTCCAAAAAAATTAAAACCACTTTCAACAATTAATATACATCCTAACACTCCTCTCCATAAATTTTCATGAGTTTTTAATAGTTCATTTTTGACTTATGGTGATTTTAGTTCTTCAAAACCATAGATTAGGGTTTTATAACTGTGCACAGGTAATAAGATTATATTCAAAAGGAATTAAAAAGCTAAGACCTTTTTTTTAATATTTGTGATTATAAAAGACTCCTAACACATATATCTTATTTTTCCACATGAATTTTTCATCCAAGCAATCTTTTTTATTAGATATTTTTAAAATGGGAAAGGGTTCTGTACCCTTACAAAATACATTGGAAGATATTCAGGATGATAGAAATAGTACAAAAATAAATAGAACCAAAAAACCAACTAGAGATACTACCTTCAACTAAAAATTCACCAAAAACTAGAAAATTTTGAAAAGAAACCCAAGCACTACATGAAACTAATATGATTCCTTGGACTTAGAATAGAGGACCAACTTGGTCCCTATGTTATCAATTTTTCTTTCCCTGATTTGAGTATAATTCCCAATACCCTAAATAGATTCCATGGTAGACCTCTTTCTCTTCAACCCAGTTGACTTGGGATCCTCCTTTCCCTATTCCACTTCCATCTTGTCTTCATTGCCTCTGTCACTGTGGCTAGACTTAGTGTTAGGGTGTGGAGCTAAAAGCTTCAACTGTTGTAAACATGGAGGAGGTTGCTGAGTTCCAGGGAGACCAGCATCGACAAGGTATAGTGCAGAAGAAAACTGACATTAGTAGGTGTGAACTGAAAGACAATCAGCATCGGCAAGAGGTTGGCTGATGTCGGTCACCTCCAGGCAGACAGGGACCGATCTCGGTCACCTATGGTGGTTCCAGAACTGTTCGTTACACGGACAGTTAGTTCGTTGAACCGAGAGTTTGCATGTAAAGGCTAATTATAGTCTTGGAGTTGTGTGTCTAATTATTGTAATTAAGAATGTCTAATTATTGTATGCATGAGATCTATATAATAGACTCATAGGCTATATTGTAAAAGTGTGTTAGAAAACCATTGAGCTTGAAGAGAGAGCTAGAGTAGCTCCTCCTAGTTCCAAAGGGGTGCTGAGTGTGTATGATCAGGGAGAGTTGCAGGTTGTGTAAGTTCTACTAGTGGATCCACTGGGGTATTGGTTGAAGAATCATAAGGAATTGGTGAGGCAAGGACAAGGGTTTTTCAAGGGTGTAGAGACATCTACATGGTAAGTAAGGTCTATTGATTTGTAGGTGGCAGCAAGGAAAGGGAGATCTACTTGGAGTATGGTTGTATACTTGGTGTACTGACAGCGTTGTTACTGACTGGTGGAGGTGAACAATAACTCTATATTTGAGTTGTGCGTTGGGACCGTGAGAGAGAGGGAAGAAGTCCTTGAGGTGTGGCAAACCTTAGAGGTGGAAGAAGAAGTGGCATCTTCTTTATTGCATTTTCTTCTAAGTGATTATTAATACAATTGTGTATTGTCTCTCATATCCTGTGTTGTTTCATATTTCTACTTACTTATTCATTCTAGTTAAATTCCATGTTTAGTTGCTTATACAAGAGGTAATCATATATACTCTTATTGGTGGAGTAGGATCCTGACAGTTGGTATCAGAGCCTGGTTGTAGGTTCTAGAGCTTGATACCACTTGACAGTTGGTATCAAAGCTTTTGGTTGGGTTGACTAATAGGTGGTTTAGATCTAGTTAGTGTTTGTTGATTACAGGTTACTCATAGGGGTTTCTTGTTGAGTGGGAGTATAGCAATGGTAGAAGAAAGTAAGCTACGAATGGAGAAACTAAATAGCACGAATGGTCTGATTGATGGAAAGAAAGAGTAGGTAAAGAAAGACTATTGGTTAGTAGGAGATCAGCATGAAGAAGCAGATGTTGCAGGTGATGTAGCACAGGATGATCTGGATAAAGTAGAATCTTGGTTTACAAATTCTTTTGCCTCTTTCCATGCAACCTGAAATAGAGCATCTTTTCATGGGTATGTCTTTGGAGACTTTGGAGAGATTTATTTAGGGGTTGGTGAGCCTTGTCAGATTGTTGGCAAAGGGGAAGTGAAGTTGAAATTGTAGATGGATAACACATGGCTATTGAATGAGGTCATGTAGGTACCAGTCTTGGAGATGAGTCTAATTTCTTCAGGAAAGTTAGGTGATGAGAGATGCACAGTAACTCTCACAGTGGATGCACTTGAATTAGATGGTGGTAATAAAGTAGGTATCCTTTATCTATCTACTTATATTATTGATTCACCTTTTATTGCAAAGATGTGGCTTTGTAGGCTTGGTTACATATGTAAGAAGGGAATGCATGTTCTTAAGTAGAAGACAGATATCTTTGACAAACTTAAGAACTAGAAAGCCTTGGTGTTCATGGAGGAGATGATGGATAGAGATCAGCTGAGGGGACTAAATTATTCTAAGCAGGGCTTTGTTGATATGGACAAGGGTTTGACCCAAAATGACCTCGCAGGTAAAAAGTCATCACTCATAGGCAAACACAGGTACCGGCATCAGTCAGGAGGAACTGACATCAAACGGACAGGCACCGATGTTAGTCATGTGCAGATTATCAGAGTCGGTGATGTCGAGCAGAAGGAACCAACATCGGTCATATAGGAACTAATGTTGGCAGAAGGTATACCGACATCAGTCAGGGAACTGACGTCGGTAGATAGGGTTAGTCATAGGGAACTGACGTCGGTCGGGTGCAGATTGGGAGATGGTCGAGATCGGTCACTGGAACAGATGTTGGGCAGACAGCAAGCTGTCAAGGAGTCTCAAACACCCATATGGAGGTCAAAAAGGGTAATTGAACCTCATATTCATTGTTCACCTTCTTTATATTACTTGTTACTTACTAATGGTCAAGAACCAAGAAGATGTGAAGAGGCAATGCAGGTAGAATCCAGAAATAGTGGGAGCTTGGCATGGATGAGGAATGTGATTCCTTAGAGAAGAACCAAATAGGGGTTTTTTGGTGGAGTTGTCAGCTAGAAGAAAGCACTGAAAGATGGATGGATTCCCAAGTTAAAGAAGAGAGTGGATGGATACGTGAGATAGAAGGCCAAGTCATATGGTCTTGAGGAAGCTGCAGGATAGTGGTACAGGTTTTGACAGGGGGATGACAAAGTAGGGCTTTAGTCAATGTCAGTGTAACTATTGTGTTTGTTCTTACTAGGTGGATGATGAGTCATGACATTATCTTGTTACTGTATGTGGGTGATATGCTAGTAGATTCATACATACAGGGAGTTGTTGAGCTAAGGGTAAGGTTAGTTCAGAGGTATGTCATGAAGAATTTGAGAGCAGCAAAATTCTTTGGCATGAGAGCCTTGGATATTTTGTCTCCAGTGGGAGCTGATGTGAAGAAGGTGTTGGTGAGATTCAAGATGTAGGATGTAGAATCGGTAAGCACACCAAGGGCTGGACAGTTCAAGCTGAGCTTAGAACAGTGTTCAAAATCACATAAGGTCTAGTGTAGGCCTGATTTTTCCCAAGTAGTGGGAGTTGTCAGAGAGTTTAGAGCCAATTCGGGTAAGGTAGATTCTCAATTTTTTGAGAGGGAGTAGTAGTAGGGATTCATGCTATGCAGGTTCAAGGTCTTCACTACATGGAGTTGTAGGTTCGGATGTGGCAGTTTACTTGGATGACAGGAGGTGCACCACAGGGTGTGTGGTGGTTGGTCTTCAAGTTTGAGATTAAAGAGGGATACAAGCCAGGAAACAAATTAGATGGTGTACATGTACAGGTATAGTTGCAGCTATTTATCTCCAAGTGGGAGATTGTTAGGGTGTGGAGCTAAAAGCTTCAACTATTTCAAACATGGAGGAGGTTGCTGAGTTCTAGGGAGACCGGCATCGGCAGAGTATAGTGAAAAAGAAAATTGACATCGGCAGGTGTGAACTGAAAGACAATCGGCATCAGCAGGAGGTCGGCCAACGTTGGTCACCTCTAGGTAGACAAGGACCAATGTCGGTCACCTATGGCAGTTCCAGAACTATTCGTTGCACGGATAGTTAGTTCATTGAACCGAGATTTTGCATGTAAAGGCTAATTATAGTCTTGGAGTTGTGTGTCTAATTATTATAATTAAGAATGTCTAATTATTATAATTAAGAATGTCTAATTATTGTATGCATGAGATCTATATAATAGACTCATAGGCTGTATTGTAAAAGTGTGCTATAAATCCATTGAGCTTGAAGAGAGAGCTAGAGTAGCTCCTCCTAATTCCAAAGGGGTGTTGAGTGTGTATGATCAGGGAGAGTTGCAGGTTATGCAAGTTCTAATAGAAGATCCACCGGGGTACTAGTTGAAGAATCATAAGGACTTGGTGAGGCAAGGACAAGGGTTCTTCAAGGGTGTAGAGACATCTACATGGTAAGTAATGTCTGTTGATTTGCAGGTGGCAGTAAGGAAAGGGAGATCTACTTGGAGTACGGTTGTGTACTTGGTGTATTGGCAGCATTGTTACTGACTGGTGGAGGTGAACAACAACTCTGTATTTGAGTTGTGTGTTGGGAGCATGAGAGAGAGGGAAGAATTCCTTGAGGTGTGGCAAACCTTAGAGGTGGAAGAAGAAGTCACATCTTCTTTATTGTATTTTCTTCTAAGTGATTATTAATACAATTGTGTATTGTCTCTCATATCCTGTGTTGTTTCATATTTCTAGTTACTTATTCATTCTGGTTAAATTCTATGTTTAGTTGCTTATACAAGAGGTAATCATATGTACTCTTATTGGTGGAGTAGGATCCTAACACTTAGCACCTTATGGGGTTTTCTCAATAGTTGCTTCATCCTCCATGTCTTATTGGAGGTCACCCTTAACTAGGGAGAAGTCACCAAATACCATCAAACTTTTTATATTCTCAAGTTCATATGAAATCTTCATACCCAAAAATTTTTTTATTTCCACTTTATTTGTATCTTTTTGATAGACTATTTAATTTCATTCTTTAATTTAAAGTTAAAATAGACCCACCCCATAGTGGTAATGGGAGTAACAACTTCAAGATCCCCCTTTTGACTTCTAATAGGGTGGAAGTCACCCTATAGATTCTTTATCTTGAAGAATACATTTTTACCCCCTTCCTACTTGGATTTTGGATCTAAGAATAATTCCTCCTCCTTTTTAGACTCCTCTTGCTCATTAGTAATATGGATGGCCTCTGTAACTACCTTGGTTTAAAGGGGTTCCCCCCTTTTGACTAGTAGAAATATGAGACCCTGGTGGATGATATCGACCAAAGGATTACATTTGAAATTAAAAATACATGATTATTAATGACATAAGTATAAAAATGGAATACTTATTTGATGGCCCCTAAAATGGTTGAGTATAAAATGATGGGATAATAGTACCATGCATTTCCCCTCCAATGTAATGTACCTCATAATTTGCAGGCACACATCTAACCATTTCCTAAGGAGGCCCACCCTTAATAACCCTTTTTGAGAAGTCAATTTGGGATTATTTTTTTCCATGTTGTATAATATATTGAATAATTCTTCCTTCATCTTCATGTCCTTAAAATCCTTCACCCTTAAATAGTCCATTCCAGTGATATCGCTAATCACTTCTTCCATTACTAGAAGCTTCAAGCCCCACATACATACCACTCTAACTTTCTAGCCATGGGAAAATTATCTATATAATAACACATCATGTCCCACTAGATTCTCAATCCCACCTTTGACCATATTCTTCTAAACATATGCATCTTCTTTCACTTATGCATGGGAAATTAGCTCGACTTGATCACGGTCTCCTCCCATGTTCAGTTGGTTACTTCTGCTATAAAATTTATAGACTAGGGCCCTAGCCATAAAATCCATAATGATATTGAAGTATATACCAATTTAATTATTAAACCTTGATGTGAAATAAAATTGAGCGTGTAAGATCTTAAAATGATCATCTACACAATCTTAAAAGGTGATGAAAATAACTTTTCTTGACTGTCAAAACACATTTCTTGATAGTTAAAATCCTTGTATTGTATCTTCAAGATTTTAACATGAATGAGCACTCATCCAAAGTAATAAATATTATTTAAAATCAATAACACATCTAATTACATGTAATATAAGATTTAAATTGAAGCATTAAACTCAATAAAGCATTATTTTATTATTTTCAGTGCAAAATATGTTACACAACACTGTCTAAAACCCTATTTTTAACACTTATTTTTATTTTTCCTTAGAATATTAGAGTTATTAATCTTCCCTCATTGTTTTTTATCTTTCTCAGCCACTCTTATCTATCATAATTCTCCTTCCCTTGATCCAAGCTCCTCAACCATCTAATTAACTTAGTAGACTCAACCTAAGCTTTAACATTAATTGAGTTTGACATAGTTAGTTATCAGTTAAGACCTTAGAAATATTATAATATATGTCATAATATATTTGTTGACCCATACATGAAGTATCAAGACCAAAAATATAGTAGGAGATGATAAAGGCTCCTAAAACACCTTAAACAAGTTCAAAAATTTAAATTTCTAGTTTTGGAAGGAAACTTGAAAACAAGCCAAAATGAACAATACAAAGTAAATTGAAGCATAGAAAAGATTATTATTGAAAAAATATGACCTCCTAAACCTATTAAAGACAAAAAAATATAAAAAAATCTAAAGATAATACTCCTACATTATGCTCTCTAAGTATATAAGCATTCATAAGCTCCTGCTCGTGAGGTCTTCAATGGTAGTTCTATATTGAACTATTTCTGATGGAGTCATCCAAGAAGCATCTTCAAGAGGATGATTCTTCCACTTAACTAAATATTTTAAGTACTCCTTACCTCTGGTTTTTTTGACAACCTATTTGTCTAAAATAGTTTCTAGTTCATCTTTCTATGCCTTGGGTAACTATTGTTCTCAATCAATGGTATGTTCATCATTAACTTCATATGATTTTGCTATGTATTCTTCTAATCTATAAGGATATAGGTTTTATACATTGAAAATTGGTGAGATCCTTATATTATATGGAAGTTTTAGTTCATAATAATTAATAGAAAACTTTCTCAAGACCTTAATATGTCTTATCTTAATCAATTTTAGTCTATTTTATTCACCTTTAGGAAACCTCTCCTTCTTAAGGTGTGCTAATACCAAATATCCTACTTTAAAGTTTGCTTCCTTGTATCTTTTATCATCATATCCTTTATACTTACTATCACTCACCTCCAAGTACTTCTTGACTTACTCATGTAGCTCTTGCATGGTTGTAGCAAAGTCTTCACCGTTAACACTCCTCTTCTCTTGCTTACCCAAATATTTAAGCTCATAAACACATCTTGTATTTACCCATAAACATTATAAAATGGATTGGAACCTTTACTCATATTAAGTGAATCATTATATGTAAGTTTAGCTTGGGCTAACATCTGATCCCATTGCTTTGGACTGTCACTTACTAAACATCTTATTAGATTCCCTAAGTTTCTATTGACAACTTCATTTTAACCATCAGTTTGGGGATGATAGGTTGAACTAAAACTCAATGTGGTTCCAAAATTGTTCCAAATTATTCTTTAAAAATGTCTAAAAAACTTTGTATCCTTGTCAGAAATAATGCTTCTAGGAATTCTATGTAACCTTACCACTTCTTTAAAGAACAAATTAACAACATTTGTAGCATAACTTTATCTTATTACATATTGTGAAGTGTGTCATTTTTTAAAATATATCAACAACAACAAAAATTGAATCATTACCTCATTGTGTTCTTATAAAAACCAATACAAAATCCATACTTATTACATCTTATGGCCTGCTTTGAATAGTCAGTGGTTGATATAGACCTGAATTTTGACTCTTTCCTTTAGTATGTTGACAAATCTTGCATCTTTCCAAAAAAATTGTGACATCATCTTAAATTCTTGGCCAATAATAATATGCATTCAATTGGGAAAATGTCTTTATTTTTCCAAAATGTCCTACTAAACTATCACTATGTTTTTCTTCCAGTAAATTATCTCTCATAAACCCCATAGGTATGCATAGTTGTTTGACTTTAAATAATAATCCTTGTTGAATCATGTAGTCCATATATGGACTCCTATCCATTTTTTTGTATTCCTATAATCCTCATATGTTTCCCTAAAATTTATATTTTCTTCATATAACTCCTTTAATGACTCAAATCCCAAACTACCCACTTGAGATTCATATATGATCATACTTCTCCTACTCAAAGCATAAGCTACCTTATTGGACTACCCACTCTTATGTTTGATAACAAAAGAAAAAAATTGCAAGAACTATATCCATTTCACATGTCTTTGACTCAAATTAGTTTAACTATTTATGAATTGTAAAGCATGATTATTTGCATAAATCACAAACTCCTTAGGCAATAAGTAGTGCCTCCACTTCTTAAATGCTTGGATTATAGCATAGAATTATTGATCATAGTCTAAATAATTCTTCTTAGATTCATTTATATTTTAACTAAATTAATCAATAGGTATTCTTTCTTGACTCAAAAAAATTCCAATTTCTAACCCACTAGCATCACATTCAACTTGAAAGAGTGTGTTAAAATTAGGTAAGACCAAGATAGGCTGCTAAGTTATTTTTTCTTCAAAATCTAAAATTCTTCTCAACTGATTCAGTCCAATGGAATTTCTTATTGTCACATTTTATATTTTCAACAATAGGTGCACAAATACCACTAAATTTTCTAATAAACTTTCTACAAAAACTAGTTAATCCATGAAAACTTATTGCCTCAAAAACACTTCTTGGAGTAGACCACTCCATTATTTCTCTCCGTTTCTTGGACCATTTTCAAACCATCCTTGGAAATGATAAATCCTAAATAAATCAACTCAATTTTTATGAAGGTACACTTCTTAAGGTTAATCAATAATTTATATTCCTATAGCTTATTCAATACCATCCTAAGATTTTTGATGTGATCCTCCTTTGATTGGATAAAAATCAAAATGTCATCCAAATAAATAATTAAAAAAATTACTTGTAAATGGCCTTAACACCTCATTCATTAGTCTCATGAAGGTACTAGGATCATTGGTCAAATAAAATGTCATAACAAACCACTCATACAATCCATCATTAGTCTTTAATATTGTTTTTGTTGGAGAGTTGTTAGTGATGTCATGGAAGTGTCTAGGTGAGTGGATGAAGTGTGTTGATAGTCTAAGTGTCAATGACAAAGTGTGTAGTATGCTTGTCCTAGTATATTTGAAGTAGGATTGGTTGTTCTTCAATTTTGGCATGATCAGGAATGGTTCCTAAAGTATTGATCATGTGTTAGGGACCCTATCAGAGGTCAAGGATGATTGGGGAGCTTGTGTAAGAGCATGGTATTCATCTAATTCTTCATTATGTTCATCTTGGCATAGTTGGTTTTGTGACAAAAAATCTAAGTAGGAAGTTTGTTAACATCACCATTACCATATATGGATGAGTCAGGGGGAGTTGTTCATATGGGTGTGATCACATTAGTCCCAAGTTATTATGGTTAAAATTTTAGGTTTTGAGGTTGAGAGTAGCTAAATATATGTGGGTGTAAAGTTGTCCTCTTAAATAGAAGTTTACTAAGTTTCTATACTTAGCTAGATCGTCACTGCACGTCATGTAGACATGTATGATACATAAAGTTTTTGAATTTATTTTAGGTACTTATAAATTCAATAGTAGGAAAAAAATTCCATGGTGATGTCCTCTATAATTCCAAGAATGTACCCTAAATATTTGGAGTCCTAGAGTGTTTTCTATCTCGAGATATAAATCTTCAAAGTTGCACTTACAGACAGTGATGGGCCAAAGAGTGTCAAGATAAACTATGTTGAATTCTAAAGTCATCTAGTTAGTATATATAAATATGTGCATTAAATCATAGATATTGATCCAACAATGTGAAAAAAAATTAATATGTCAAAGAATGAATGTGATAGTGGCATGTGTCAAATTCATCGAGCTTGGACAGAAGATCAACGGTGAGCGTATGATCATGCAGTCAGAAGATCAATGACATGTGTTAAATTCAATGGTCAAATGTTTATAATGAACATAGGGATAACAAGTGGTTCAATATTAGGATCTCATATCTTAGATCAACAGTGAGCACTACAAGATAAATACCTAGTTAATTCATAGAGATTGATGGAGCACGTCTGTCCATAGTTGTCAAGAAGCACAAGATGAGGTTAAGGTATTCGATGTTTAATATCAAATAAAAGGTAAAGATTAGGATACTTTATAAGGATATAAATGGCATGTATTTTATAAAAATATACAAGGACATGAGATGATGGTAAAGTGTTTGAATTTTAACTATTGTTCAATGACCGTTGGAATTCAAATATTCGAATTTGTGAGGGAAGACTATTTTATAATTTTTATGCTATAACTTTTGATATATGTAGAATTTGGCCATGATGTGAAAATAAAAGTTATAGAGGAATTCATGGTGCATATATAAAACCTATTAATAAGGTATAATTATTTTTAAAATCAAAAATATGGAGCTTCAAAGTTGACTATGTGTTTGACCATGTTTTGTAAGTGACCTAAGAAGGATATTTGAGTTGTTCTAATGGTATTTAGATGTTTTAAAGGGACTTAGCTATTGGATAGTGTTACAGAATCCATAAAGATGATTTTTATGGATTTTTTAGTTTTGAACAATCCATATTTAGTATGAACAAATGCTTATAATTTGACTATGTATTCATTCTTGGTGATCATATGTATAGAATGATGTTTGGGCTAATTGTGTTATAGTAGAAGGGTGTTGTGATGGATGTTATCACTTAATATGGACCTATATATTGTGTATCATGGGTATATGTATTTTCAAAGTTTTATTTTGTTCTAAGTTTTCTTCAAGAAGTGTTAAAGAGGTGAATGGGTCTCCATAGGACCTAAAAGGATACATAGGCCTATTTGAAATAGGGTAGTTCTTAAAGGTGACCCATGTAGATGCCTTAAGAGTGAAGGCATGTGTTGTGAACAATAAAGAAGGTTGTAAACATGATATTAATTATGGATATATAAAATGTGAAATCAAAGGTAGTGATTTCTATATTTGGAAGAAGAATGGTATAATAGTTGAAGAGCAAAGGAAAGAAGAAAGGGTGTGTGCCCAGTGGATGGGTTGTAGAGTAGAGAAAGTTGTTGACTATGTGTATGACATATAAGTTATATTTTTTATGTAAAATATAGTTCTATTTCAATTATGAATATTGAGGATGAGTGAAGTATAGATTATGTATGTGTAATCTTGGTGGTTGATTTGAGAGGTAGATCAAAGTGTGGATTGTGTAGTGTGCAGAGTTGAAGAGAGTTGATATACATTGTATCTCCATTAGATTGGTAGGTAATCAATGATCAAGAGATGTTAATTACATAGGTTTTAATAGGGTTCTCAACACCTATGTTAGAAGGATTTGACCAATAGGTGGGTAGAAGGACTTGATTATCTTAGGGGTAGGTGTTCCTTGTGAAATAGGTGTTGCAATAAAATTGGTCATAAGGAATTGACCAAAAGGTGGTCAAAAGGACTTGATCATCTTTGGATTAGGTGATACTTATGAAATAGGTGTTTCACTAAATTTTGATCAAAATGAATTAACCATTCTCATGTTTTTGATCATCTTATAAGACAAGTAGTCCATGTGTTTGCAGGCTTGAGAGTAGTTTTTATTCCCCAAGAGGGTTTCCCACATAGATCTTATTGTGTGTGTATGATATTTCATTATCTATTATTCATTATTATGAATGACTTATATATTATATGAATGCTTTTGGTAATTAAATAAGGGTTTAAAAGGATTGGAATTGAATTTGAAATATCTTGCATCACTGATACACACACCCCTCTCAGTGATTATACCTCTAAAAATTGGTATCAAAGTAGGTCCTTTGGTAAAGGCTTGACAAATTGAATGATATCCAAGGTATAATATGGGTAACCATCAAATGCAAGGAGGTTTTTCCACTAAGTAAGCACCAAATTTTAATGGATCTAATTATGCTTGCTAGAGTATAAGGATGAGGACCTACATCATATCCTTAGGGTTTAACAGTTGGAAATATATTTTGGATTGTTATTATACATCTAATATTCCTCCATCAAATGTTTTAGATAATAAGTTATTTGAGAACAATTTTAAGGCAATGAATGATATCAATTGTGGTCTTTTAGAGACTAAATACACCAAGGTAATCTATTGCATATTTGCCAAGTAAATGTGGGATAAATTGAAGATTATTTATGAAGGATATTCAAAGGTTAAGTTTAAAAATTTTTAGACTCATTGAAGATAATTTGAGAGTATTAATATGAAGGAAGAAGATTCTGTGGCATCTTTTATGCAGAGAGTTGATAAGATTGTGAACATCATCAAAGGTCTTAGAGAGAAGCTTGAAGAAACTACTTTAGTTCAAAATGTATTAAGGTCTCTTTATCTCAAGTTTGATTAAAGTATTAATTGTATAATAAATTCATGATCTTACTTAGTTGAATATGGATGAATTTCATGACATCCTTGCTACTTATGAGATGAGAGTAAATAATGATATACCACCATAGAAGGAAGTAGCATTCAAGATAGAAATGAAGCCAAAGAAGAAGTTCTAAGGTAATAAACTCAAGAAGGATGACATATATGATTTTGATGAAGATTAAATAAGTTATTTGTTTACAAAGATGTTGAAAATAGGGTTAGGCAAGTATAAGGGTAAAATACCCTTAAAATGTTTCAATTATGGAGAGGTAGGACATTTTACTAACAAGTGCCTTCATAAGCATAAGAAGAATGATTATGAAGAGTATGGTGAAAACTAATATGAATACAAGAAAATAGATGGGTCTGATAAGAGGAAGAAAGGATTCAAAAATTATGACAACAAGAATAAGTCCTTCAAGAAAAAGGAGAGTCTCTACACCAATAAAGATTGTATCTCATTAGATGAGAGTGAGGACAGTGATTCTGAGTTTGATAATGAAGATGATGGTCATGTTGAAGATAATTCCATATTCATGGCTGAGGAAGGAATTTGATCATATCAAAAGGAATATACTTTTATTTATTCAAATGATGATAAATATGAGGTGGACTATGAGACTTTATGAATGCTCTTGAAGAATTGAAGATTGAGAAAAAGATTAACAAGAAGATGAAGTCATAAATCAAGGACTTTGAAGAGTAATTTAGTGTATATAAAGAAAGAATAAATAAATAAACCAAGGAGCATGAAGGTACAGTCAAGTTTATTAATTCTAACTTGGAATCTATGTCTGCAAGTCTAATAACCAAAGAATAAGAATGTTCAAGGTATGTTTTTAAAAATGATTCATTAAAAGCTGAGTTAGAGAAGACATATAGTAAAATGCAATCATTTATAAGATTTGAAAAGATTTTAAGTGATCTAGATAATATTCTGAGTGGTCAAAATCATGCAAGGGATAGAACTAGTTTTGGATATTAAAAAAACTAGAAAATGAAACTCAAGGCAATATTAAGACTAATGTAAATCAGACCTTGAAGGTCAACAATCAATCAAGGAATGAAGATGATAAAAAAGTGGTTTGACTTATGATTTGAGGTCTAAATCTTCTTAATAGGTTGAATGGTCGAAATGGGTTGTCAAATAAATCTTCATATAGATTTGAAGGTTTGTGTTTTTCAAATTATTCAAGTTTTTGTCAAAATGGAGGCCTAATTAGCTAGTAGGTTTGTGAAGGAAGTATGTTTTATAAGAGTATCTAGGTGATTAAAATTTGTGTTATTAAGGTGGAATATGATATTTCTATATATATGAAGTTTCAGGTCTTGAAAATATGTCTACTGAATGTTGTGGGCTTTGCAAGTTCCAAGTAGGGCTACAAGGAGTCTAGACAGGCCTAGTGTGAAGATTTGATATTTTTGCTCATTTTTTCCAAATTATCAAGGCATTAGTGTTTTAAAGTGAGTTATTAGGTGGGTTTAGAGAATTTTTCCTATTTATTTAGTGGCATGGATTTATTTTGGTGGTCCCATAGGTGGATTGAGAGAGTAGGCTAGTAAGCCTATATGGTGGTTCTTAATGGTGTATGGAGATCTGAAGACGATTAAGAAGTGAAATGGCTTATAAATCTTAGGGGGAGTCCCTCTCAGATGTTTCTTGGTGAGTTACATAATATTTTAGTGATTTTATATGTTCTTTCTTCATTAGTTGTAGTGCTTGTTTAAAGAGAGTGTTAGCGTGTAGCAAGAGGAAGTTGTCAAAGCAAGAAGAGGTACGCTTAAGGTAAGGGGGAGTTTATATCATCTTTCTAATATTTTAATCTCCTTTTGGTGGTCTTTTTATATCCTTAGGATCAGTTTTTTCCCACTTTGTCATTGTGTCAAAGGGGGAGAAGGTTCCTATTGTGAGAGTGCAAAGGTGAGTTGTATGATGGGTGTTGACATTAATAACAAAGGGGGAAATTGTTAGAGAGTTTTCAGTGATGTCATGGAAATTTCTAGGTGAGAGGATGAAGTGTATTGATATTTTAAGTGTCAATGACAAAGCGTGCAGTATGCTTGTGCTAGTATGCTTGAAGTAGGCTTGGTTAATCTTCAATTTTAGCATGATTGGGGATGGGTCTAAAGTATTGATCATATGTGATGGGTCCTATCAAAGGTCAAATATGATTTTATATATTTTGGAATTACATGGTATTCATTTGGTTATTCATTATGTTCATCTTGGCATAGTTGGTTCTGTGATAGAAAAATCTGAGTAGGCATTTTGCTGACATCACCATTACCACACATAGATGAATCAAAGGGAGTTGGTCATATGGGTGTGATCACATTAGTCCCAAGTTTTTATGGTTCATATTTTAGGTCATAATTTTAATCATAGATAAATATATTTGGATGAAAATTTGGCCTCTTAGATAGAAGTTCACTAAGTTTTTATACTTAGCTAGACCATCATTACACGTCATGCAGACATGTATGATCCATCAAGTTTATGCATTTATTGTAGGTAATTATAAATTCAAAAGTGGTAAAATTATTTCATGGTGATGTTTTCTATATATCCAAAAATGTAACCTAAATATTTGGAGTCCTAAAGTGTTTTCTATCTCGAGGTATAAATCTTCAAATTTGTACTTATAGACTATGATGGGCCAGAGACCGTCAAGATAAACTACATTAAATTTTGAAGTCATATAGTTGGTAAATATAATAGTGCATGTTAAACTATATATCTTGATCCAATAGTGCACTTAAAATTCAATATGTTAAATAATGAATGTGTTAGTGACATGTATCGCATTCACAGAGCTTGGACAGAAGATCAATGGTGAATGTATGATCGTGCCGTCAGAAGATCAATGACACATGTTAAAGTCAATGTTCAAATGTGTATAGGGAATGTAGGGATTCTAATTATAAAAATCATGGGGGCTTGGATATTATATCAATGGTGAGCACTATAAGATAAATACTTGGTTAATCTATAGAGATTGATGGAGCACATTTTTCCATAGTTACCAGGAAGCACGAGATGAGGTTAACGTGCTAGATGTTTAATATTAAATCAAAGGTAAAGATTAGGCTAATTTATAATGATTTATATGGTGTGTATTTGATCAAAATATGTGATTACATGAGATTATGGCAAATTTTTTGAAGTTCAACTCAATGACCGTTGGAATTCAAATATTCAAATTTGAGAAGGAAGACTAGTCTGTAGTTTTTGTGCCATAACTTTTGATATATGCAAAATTTGACCATAGTGTATAAATCAAAGTTATAGATAACTTCATGGTTCATCATATAACCTATTTATAAGGTATAATTTTTTTTACAATAAAAAATATGGAGCTTTAAATTTGACTATGTTTGAGCATGTTTTATAAGTGACCCGAGAAGGATATTTGAGCTTTTCTGATGGTATTTGGATGTTTCAAAGGGAATTAGATATTGGAGAGTATTTTAAACTCCATGAGAATTGTATATATATATATATATATATATATATATATATATATATATATATATATATATATATATATATATATATATATATATATATATATATACGTGTGTGTGTGTGTATTTTATAGGTTTGACCAATCCATATTTAGTATGAACAAATGCTTGTAAAATGATTGTGTTCATTCTTGGTGATCATATATATAGAATTATGTTTGGGCTAATTGTGTTGTAGCATAAGGGTGTTGTGATGGATGTTGTCAATTAAGGTGGACCTATAGATTTTTTTCATGGGCATATGTATTATTAAAGTGTTATTATGTTGTAATTTTACTCATATAAGTTTCAAAGAGGTGAATAGGTCTCCATAGGACCTAAAAGGACACTTAGGCCTATTTGAAAGAAGGTACTACCTCAAGGTGACCGAACCATGTAATGCCTTAAGAGTGAAGGCATGTGTTGTGGTCAACAAGGAAGGTTGTGAAAATGATATTAATAATGGATATATAAAATTTTAAATCAAAGGTGGTGATTTATAGACTTAGAATAATAATAATGTAAGAGTTAAAGAGTGAAGGAAATAAGAAAGGGTGTGTACCCAGTGGATGTGTTATAGAGCAAATCAGGTTGATGACTATGTGTATGACCTATAGGTTATATTTATAATGTCAAATATAGTGATATTTTAGGTTTTAATATTTAATATAAATGAAGGATAGATGATGTATGTGTGAGCTTTGTGGTTTATTTGAGAGGTAGATCAGAGTGTGGACTGTGTAGTGTGCAGATTTGAAGAGCGCTGATACACATTGTATCTCCATTATATTGGTAAGAAATCAGTGATCAGGATATGTTCATCTCATAAGTTTTGGGAGGGTGCTCAAATTCTAAGTTAAAATTACTTGATCATCTTACGGGTAGGTGTTCTTTGTAAAATAGGTGTTTCACTAAATTCGGTCAGAAGGACTTGACCAACAAGTGGTTAGGACTTGATCATCCTAGGGGTAGGTGTTTCTTGTGAAATAGGTGTTTCACTAAATTTTGGTTAAAAATAATTGATGAGTCTCATGTTTTTGATAATATTATAAGACAAATACTCCATGTATTTTCAAGCTTGATAGTGGGTTTTATTCCCCAAGATAATTTCCCACATAGATCTTGTGTTGTGTGTATGATCTTGCATTATTTATTGTTCATTATTATGAATGACTTATATATTCTATGAATTATTGTGGTAATTTAATAAGGGTTTGAAAGGATTGGAATTGAATTTTAAATATCTTGCATCACTAATTCACCCCCCCTCTCAGTGATTGTACCTCTAACAGTTTTCTAGCCATTACCCTATTTAATTTTGATTTGATGATAACCACTCTTCAAACCTATCTTTGATAAATATTGTGCTCCACTAAAAAAATCAATTAGATCATCCATCTTAGTTAATGGAAACATGTACTTGATATTTATCTTATTGATGGATTTATAATCTATACACATTCTCCATTCTCCACCTTTCTTAGGAGTTAAGATTGTTGGTACATCACATGGAATTAGACTCTTTCTAATCAAATCTTTATCTAACAGTTCTTTTACTTACCTTTTTATCTATTCATTCTTCTTAGGTGTCATTATATAAGATTATTTGTTTGAAAAATTAGCTCCTAGTGTTAATTCGATATGATGGCTTATGCTCCTCATTGGTGGTAATTCATTAGGTAACTCATCAACCACTATATCAACATAATCATCTATTAAATTCTAAATTTTCAAGGGTAAATCAGTCAACTTAGTGGTTGTAATGACTATTTTGGGATTGGGAATTAATTTACAACCAACCTATTCTTATTTTATCAGTTGTAAGAATTTTTTCCACCCACTATCAACACTTTAGTATTATTTCCAACTACTTCATTACCATATTTCAATGGTGTCAATGTATGCTTCTTGACACCCTTCACAAATGTATATGGGTTACTCCTTATATCATTTATATCCCTTCTATCAAACTTTCAAGTTCTACCCAAAACACATGACAAACATCCATAGGCATAATATCATAAAGTACTTCATCCTTATAGTTATAAATCTAAAAATCAACTTGGCATTTCTCATTAACTAGCACTTGATGTCCTTTTGAATCCAAGATACTTTATATGGTGTAGGATGTATCAATCTTGTCAATCCTATTTTTTAAACCATTTATAAAGAAACCAAGTAATATATACTACCACTATCAATGATAAACTTACAACACTTACCTTTGGGTTTACATGTAGTCGTGAACAAGGTCTTCCTTTGGGATGGTTCCTTCACTTCCTTATTTGGCTTTAGTAATACTCTTTTCATCAATAAGGACTCTCCCACTTTAGGTTATTACACATGTGATGGTGATCCTAGACTTTATTCCTTAGCTTGAACAATTTAATTATTGCTTTCAATTCTTGTATGGCTTGTTTGTAGATTTTTAGAACATTTATATGACCTATGGCCAGCATATATATTACATTTGAAACATTTTCTGAAAAATCTTATAATTCTAATTTTTTTATATGGTATTCCTCCTCTATATTAATAGCCTCCTCTTGTATTGTTATCTTGACTAAGAGAGTTATTTGCTTCATCATTATGAACTTTTAACTGATTTCTACCACCTTGTTGTCCTCTAGTTTTAAAATTTATGTCTCTTCCTTTAGATTGTTGAGTTTGTCTTCTAGCCAACTTATCTTCTACCTTGAGATCAAATTTATAAGCCTCTTCCACTGATCTTAGAGACAAAAAACTAATTTCATCCTAAATTTTATACCTCAAACCATTCATATACCTTATTATTTTCTCAACATCTTCTTCTACATGACCAATTCTGATTTTATGCTTATAAAAAAACTTAATGTAGCCTTTTACACTCATGTATTTTTGCTTCAAGTGTTATAGTTTATTGAAAAAAAATTTCCTATGGTCTACATGCATGAATTTTGACTTGATTTTTTCTATCATTCTATCCCATGACTTGATTTGCTCTTTACCTATTTTTCTTATTTCATCTTGGACACTATCCCACCAAAGAGATGCATGTCCCTTCAACCTAGTAAAAACAAAATTAACGTTATTGTCTTTAGATATTCCTTAATAATCAAAGTATTTATCCATTACATTTATCCAATCCATAATTTATTCAATATTTAGGCTACCTCCATATTTTGGAACCTCCAATTTGAGCTTAGAACCTACTCCTATGATTATTTTTAAGAGTCTTTCTTCCATTATTTCTTCCTCTTCTTCTACAAATTCTTCTTGTGGTTCTTCCTTCCTATCACTCACATCACCTATAATAACACCCCTTATTTGATCAATTTATATTGCCTCCAATTGTTATTGTAAATTTGTCATCTCTTCTAACAATACTTCTTTTAGTTGTCTTTTTGGGTCTCTTCTAGCACCACCTCTGGCTACTCCTCTAAGTGCCATTTTTGCACTTATTGTAGATTTATATTTCATAACATAATCTTCACTCTTATCAATTAATTATATTTCTCATTAGGTCACTTTTTAAGTACAAACAAACCTTTCTCTAATACCAAAAATGGTGTAGGGGTTAAGGAAGATTAAATTTACAACCCTCTTGAAAAGGGAAATTACCTGAACAACATTTTTTTATTATTCAAGATCCTATTATTTGTTCATTATATGTTTTCTAAACCCACCATGTTGAGTTATACCTTTGTTCCAACTTGAAAATTCAAGAAAATAATAAACAGGGTTTCTAGGCCTTGTATTAAGGTTTGTAGACTAAAAAACTTGAATATATTTCCCTCTAGATTTATAAAACTTTAAAACCATTTTAAAAACTTAGCATACATCCTAACACTCCTCTCCATCAATTTTCAAGAGTTTTGACTAGATCATTTTTTATTTATGGTGATTTTAGTGGTTCAAAGCCCTAGTTTACAGCTTTTTGACTCTACATACACAATGAGCTTAAATTTAATAGGAATTAAAAAATGAGGAACTATTTTGGAATATTTATGATTGAAAAATACTCTCCACACATATGTCATGTTATACTTGTTATCAACCAAATTTTCACCTTTGGAATGTAGTTCAATCCTTCTAAATCTGGAATAACATGGAGACAATCATGGGCTATGTGTGGCCTAATGTTGGATTGAATCTATAGGTTAAATGGCTAGCTCCCCTTAATGAATCACTTAGGCTCACAAAATACTCTACCACTTGCTAGGAAAAGAGATAAAACCATACTCTAATGGAGGTGATGCACCAAATATACTTGACCACTACCAACCAGCTACAAATTCACTTTAACCATGAGACTAACCTGTAACAAACACTACTCTAAATCTACCTCTCTACATCAACATTTCACATGAAGGTTGTGAGAATGCTTAGGCTAGGAGGACTAGTCAAGAGGTTACAAAATGACAATAATGAAAAAACAACTCACTAAACCTTCACATATCACTTAGACACTTCATAATACCTTCAAAAAGGATTCTAAACTAAACATGAATGCTAGACATGGACAATATACCAAGGAATCAAAGATAATCACTTGATAAGATCAAAATAGTCATGCACAAACATTGAAACTAGTTAAAAGAGGAGGTAAAATAGTATTTTATCATTGATCAAAGGCTTTAAAATGGGTATATATTCACCATATATAGGTGGAGGATATAAACATAGCCTATCTAGGCTGAATTTATAGAAAAGTGAGAGAGAAGAAGAGAGAAGGGCGTAAGAGAGAGAGGTGACAAGTGTCACTCTTGATAGATCAAGTTAAAATAAAGAAAGAGGAGTTATGAATAGTATTAATATGCTTATTAACATGTTTTCATCTAATCTGATGATGTCTTCCAAGATGTGATGAGATATTCCTCTTGCATTTAATGACTCATGTTCTTGGAGAAGGAGTTATAACCTTGCCTTGACACCTAGTGGGAATCTTGTTGCTTTGTCAACACTTGAGAATTCCTTGAATTAATTGAAATATTTTTAAATACCTTAAAACCCCTATTTGACACCTTGCTCTTCTCTTTGAAGGTTCCTTTTGACATATCACTTTATTCTCTTCTTAGGTGTCTTGAAGTCCATCTTGTTCTACTATGCCAAACTTGGATAAATATCTCAAAACTTGATTTTGCCTTCATAAAAACCATTATTATAAATTAGATACATATTTAAATCATATTATACCTATGAAAACTCATTTGGAGGTCTCAAACTACCCCAAAGATTCTATTTTATACCAAAATCTCTCATTTAGCCTCATTCTTTATAGCCCTAAAAATGTGAAAACCTCCTTATTTATAACATTTTATGAATGATCCTACCAAAATTATAATATATTTTAGTACCTAGTATCCCCTTACATCTCCATACCAAATTTTAGAACCTGAAACCAAGTGGAAGTAAACTTATTAGCCATTATCTCTCCTCAATTAGGCCTCCATGCCTAGAAATTGAGTTTTGGCCCAAAATCACTCCCACACATGTGAAAATTATATGAAGTGTTTGATTAAATTTTCATATCATATAACCATCCTTCATAAAAAATTTTAGGTCTTGATACCTTATGTAGGTATGGGAACCATGAAATGGTCCAAGAAACTAGCCCTTCTTGAGCCCTTTTTCAGACTGCATTGAAAAACCAGACATGTAGGTGTAATTTCAAGGTGGATTGTATATATTTTTGGCCTTTAAAAAGTATAATACATCCCAAATAATCCTCCCCCATATTTTTCATTGGTCTATGGTCTTCTATACCCTATTTTGAGCTCAAATTCTCACAAAAATATAGCATTTATTGCATCCATATAGTTGTAGGTATAAGTGAGTGTCATTTTAGGGGCCTCCACACCTCTAGGGCACACACTTGATTACCAAGCAACTTTAACATGCAGAAATTAACCAGAATACACAAGTAACTAGAATTCAGAAATAACATGGAATATGAGAGACAATACACAACTTGTATTAAAACTCTTTCAGAAGGAAATACAACAAAGAAGGTTGCCACAATTCTTCTTCCTTACACACCTCTAGGGCTCCCACACCTCTAGGGCATAAACAGTAAATCTTCCCTCAAAGCTCTCTCTCTTAGGTCCCAACACCCAACTCAAACACAGATTTGGTGTTCACCTTACACCTGTGCTCCACGCACTTCACAAGTACACAAATGTACTTCAAGTAGATCTCCCCTGAACCTGCAACAACCTGCAACTCAATCTGATCTTACTTATGGAAGGATCTTCATTGCCTTCCTCTTTTCTCTCTATGAGTACCCACTGTACTCCAAGTAGATCCCACCTGATTCTGCTCCCTGTTGTGTTGTTGTCCTATCTGATCTTGCACACCTGCAAATCAATCTGGTTCTGCACACCTGTGAACCTTGACCTTGCACACACATACACCTGCAGATCAATGATCTTACTTACCATGTACATTTCCTAAAGTAGCCATGCTCACCTGATGACCAAGATCATACATACATGAAGAACCCTGTTGATTCTCCAATCCAGCACCCACACTTGATACTGTGGCACTAGGAGGAACACACCATTGCTCTCCTCTCTCTGAAGGAGCTTATATTATTGCTCTCTTACTCTCTAACACACAAGTTTACAATACAACCAATGAGTCTCTTAAATAGATCTCATGCAAAAAAAAATTAGACATCCAATTACAATAATTAGATCTGTAGCTTCTTAGTCTAAATTTGACTCTTGACATGCAAACACTTGGTTCGTTAGCTAACTGCTCGTAATACACACAGATTGAACCACACAGGTGACTGACATCAGTCCTTATCTACCTAGGGGGTGCCGATGCTAGTTGACTTTTGACCGACGTTGGTTTCCTTCTTGTCTGATCCTATCGATGTCGGTTGGCCTGACCGACGTCGGCATCTATAACACTCAGCAACCTTCCTGAAACCTCCTCCTCTATTTGCATCAGTGAAGCTTTTAGCTCCACAACCTAACAATGTAGGTGTAATTTCAAGGTGGATTGTATATATTTTTGGCCTTTAAAAAGTATAATACATCCCAAATAATCCTCCCCCATATTTTTCATTGGTCTATGGTCTTCTATACCCTATTTTGAGCTCAAATTCTCACAAAAATATAGCATTTATTGCATCCATATAGTTGTAGGTATAAGTGAGTGTCATTTTAGGGGCCTCCATAGAGTGATAAATTATTTTAGGTGTTTTTAGGGTTCAACCAGGTCATATTATGTACTTTGGAGGCCAATTTCTCCAAACGGGTCATTACTAGTCTTCTTGGTAGCCAAAAACATAGTTATCATCTAAATGATGATTCATAAAGTATAGGCCCTTAACCAATGGAAAAAATACACAAATTCATAGTTTAAAATTCCTCCTAACACCTCCAAATATATTATTCTCCCATGCAATACCTCTGTATTATTTTGAGCATAAGAAAGTGGCTCTCGAGTTGGCAGACTAAGTTTAGATGAGGTCAAGAGAGAGATGAATCTTAAAAATGCCACTTGGAAGCTTGGTTTTGATTATAAATGATTCATGTATTTTTCCTATTATCTTATTTTCCATTTATCTCCATTAGACCTCTTGCATCCTTCATTATCCCATACCAGGGTTTATAGGCCAACATGCGCTCTTAACCCTAGTGTCTATGTTTGATATTTTTCTATTTGTTAAAGGGATTATAACTTCATATAATTATTTATTACAGTCATATCCACATTATTATATCCTTTATACTTCAAATCACCCTCAACAAATCATCCTCTTCATAATTTAACACACATACAGGCATAATTGTGTGGTTTTGGATTGTATGACTACAAGGTTCAAATTATATTTGTCTTTATCATTCTCCTTTGATATTCCTTTGTGTTTAAATTTGACTTATAATTATTATTTTTACCTTTCCTACCCCCTTAAATCCCAATTTCACTATACAAATTACATCTTCTCATTCAATCCTAAAAAACTGACTGAATATCAAGTATGCATGTAGATAATATTTTAGGCCTGTATAGAGTCTTAATTGAGTTTTGAATTTCTCCAAGGTCATAAAACCTAAATTATATTTATTATAAATTTTATAAACTCCTCAAGACTTCATATATACTTCTAATCACCCAAACTTGGTTCTTATTTAAAACATTGTATCTTTTTCTTTATGCACTTGCATAGGCCTACAGGTTTTAGGCTAAGTGATGACAAATTGAAAATAGGTTTATTTGAAATCACCCTTTTATGATATTCAATACACTATTATTCCTCATGACTTCCAATACATTTCCATTAATCATCACAACCCTATTTCCAATGGTATGCTTTGCATATCTTTTTTCAAACATGAAAACCAACCTAGGAATCGAGAAAGGCATGTGTGTTATAGGGTCTATAGATGGTTATTTGATCTTATTTAATGCATGGCTGAGATAATATGAAATTTTCATGATTCCATATTAATTTCTTATTTATTTTGTATCCTAATGTTTCTTAGTTAACAGGGAACCTTTTGACCTATTCAAAAGACCTCATTTACTCTTACACAGTCCACCTTATGAGGCTAATGACAATGAATAACAGTGATCAACAAAGGTTTCATATTCATTATCAATAAATCTTGATCAATATGAATATTTTTACTATATTCCCTTTAGCCTTTACACAATCCTTTAGTCCTCAAGACAAGACAAAGTACATCTTCTCATCATGTTTGTGTTAAGACTGCCCTTAGTTATAGGTGTATATTTGGTCTTTTAATTTGGATCTTTGGCAGAACCTTGAACATATATTAAGTACCACATAGTCAATATCCACTTCACAAAACCTATATTTATATGTGTCATGTTTAAACCTCATCTTCTAGTGCACATTCATTGCATTATATGATAAAATGAGACCTGCAGGTCTGTATACCTATAGGTCTACATTTTCTTATTTTAAGCCTTCTATAACGATTATCCATTTTCACTTCCACCCTTGACTCATTGTCTTTGTCATGTAAATTTAAAATATCTTTAGATAAAACTTTTTTATTATGTTAAACTTGCATTTTCTACAACAGCCTTATCAGGAGCTCATCATTGAAGTTATAACCTTGCTTTTAGAGACCTATAACAAAAGAAGATAATGAGTTTGTGAGGGAATTGGGACTTGAAAAGGATCAAGATTATAATTTATTTCAATGTTATATGATGGAGGGGACATGTATTTTTTTAGAACATATGAAAACCACCTATATGCATGAAACCTGCAAAAACTTCCAAAACATCAAATGCAACCCTACAACTTATCTCTCATGGAGGTTTTTTTGCCCTCTTTACAATGCCACGTGTGAACCTAGTGGAGAAATGTTTTATATGGTCTTAAATTCCCATATATATCTCTATCAATGTATACCAGTTCCAACTAGTTCAACCCTATATGAAAATTGCACAAAAATAAGCCTTTGGGGTTTAAGTGAGGTTTAAGACCATCTTATGGTCATAATGATTATTCATAAATAATAGGGGATGGATTTTAAAAATAATTCCATAAAACTAAATTAAATTATACCCCGTTCCTCTATCAAAAATATTAGACTATGGCTCTCTCTCGTGGTCATACCATCCACTTGAAAACTGCCTTTACTAGTCTGCCAAGAGACTGATGGAAGTTCTTATGAAATTTTGAGACTTTTAGGACTTATGCAAGTTTTTTAAGGGTTAAAATGACTTTTTGGTGATGAATAAACACCTTTAAACCATTTTCATCTGAATATGAGCTCAATAAGTCTATACAAGTGCCTAAAATTCCCTTCTTTGGCATTGAAACTACCATGTTGACTACCTTCTAACTTGTAATAACATCTATGACCTATATGCACATTGTATAACTGATTTACCATCTTTAAAAAGTGTATATTATGTGTATTTAATTTTTACCATCTTTGAAATACATGGAAGTTAGCCAAAAAATACCTTTTTCTTCATAAAACTTTACCTTAAAGTTTTCAAATAAACCTTAAACTCTCCAAAGAAGCTTAACATGTTTATACAAGTTGATTAGATAGAAAAGTGACTTTAAAAACAACTTAAGGACTTGAGACACCTTGTGGACTCACCTATTTCTCAGTATGACATGACTAGGCTAGTCTAAGACAAGAACAACCATTACCTTAACTTTGTCAAATAAACCTTAATTTCTACTAATAAGGTTTTAGAAAGACCTTTTGAAGACTATTAAGGCATGAAAAGGACTAGAAAAAAGCTATGAATACATGAAAACTCAATTTTCAACCAATATGGGTTGACCTTTTTGACTTAGGGTCAATAAACTGGTGATTCATAAGGGTAGCATGCATGTAATGCTAAAAGACCAATAACCTTATCCTTCCATTTATAAATGGAGTCACTTTCACTCAAACTCAGACCTAAACTAGACCTTGACCAAAAAAAGATAATTTATTTGACCTCTAATTACACAAAATAAGGATAACACACACCAAGCAAAGAAAAAAACACACACTATCTAAGCACTTAGGGAACACAAAACACAACAAAGCAACTAATAGATACAACTAACTTAAAAATAAATTCTTCCTCTTGGGTAAAAGGGGAAGCTTGTGATATCTTTGGATCCATGAGGTGAATAATAACATAAGGCAAGTTGCCTTTTAGACCTTTCTTTTTTTTACTTCACCTTCTTCTTACTTGCCAATCTTCTTGACATGCTTTCAAATGAAGTGACAGCAATAAACCAATCTCTTATGAAGATGAACTCATCACGTGCTTCAAGATCTACTCCATAATGCTGTTGAGGTATGTAGTTGGGGTCACATGAAGGGAAAGTGGGGCACTAATAGGAATGATATGAACCATCATACTATTGGTAAGGTTAATTATAGGGTAGATAAGGAATACCATAGGCTTGAGATACCTCATCAACTTGCATGAAATTGAAATTCACTTCAAACTCAGCCATAACAACTTCATCAAGATAGTGAATTGAAATAACAACTTACTTTGAACAAGTGATTGGGTTGTTAGAACTAGTTTATTGAGCATGGAGTTTCCATTGATGTTTTGAATGCCTCCAAAGGCTGATATGTATAAGAACAACACCAACAATCCTTCTATTACTTTGGACCTTAGTCCCATTGAGCGTGCCAAAAACTATTATCAACCAAATTTGCACCCTTGGAAGGTATTCCAAGCCTTATAAATTTGGAATAACATGGATACAATCCTAGGATATGGGGGGCCTAATGTTAGATTAAATATTTAGGTTAAAGGGATAGCTCCCCTTGATTAATCACTTAGGCTCACAAACTACTCTACCAAATTGCTATGAAAAGAGAGAAAAACCTTATTTAATGGAGGTGATACACGAAATATAATTGACCAAAACCAACAAAATACAAATCAACTTCAACCATGAGACTAACCTATAATAAACACTACTCCAACTCTGCCTCTCTACATCAGCATTTCACATGAAGGTTGTGAAGAATGCTTGGGCTAGGAGGACAAGATTAGAGGTCATAAAATTAAAATAATGAAAATATAACTTAGTGAACCTTCACATATCACTTAGAAACTTCATAAGAGCTTCAAAAAGGATTCCAAATTGAACATGAATGCTAGACAAGGACAACATACCAAGGAAGCAAATCTAATCACTTGATAATATCAAACTAGTCATGTACACACATTAAAACCAATCAAATGAGGAAGTAAAATATTAGTTTGTCATAAATAAAATTCTTTTAAATTGTTAGGGATTCACCTTACCCAAGTGGAGGATACAAACATAGCCTATCTAGGCTGAATTTATAGAAAAGTGAGAGAGAAAAAGAAAAAAGGGCATAGGAGAGAGAGGTGACAAGTGTCACTCTTGATAAAGCAAGTTACAATCAGGAAAGAGGAGTTATGAATAGTCTTGAGATTCTTCTCAACATGTGTTCATCTGATCTGATGATGTCTTCCAAGATGTGGCAATATATTCCTCTTGCATTCAATGACTCATGTTCTTAGAGAATGAGTTAGAACCTTGTCTTGACACCTAGTGGGAATCTTCTTGCTTTGTCAACACTTGGGAATTCTTCGAGTTTATTAAAATATTTTTAATTAAATAAAAAATATTATTTTACACCTTGATCTTATCCCTAAATGTTCCCTTTGACACATCACTTTATTTTCTTCTTAGGTGTCCTGAAGTCTATATTGTTTTACTACACCAAACTTGGCCAAATAGCTCAAAAGTTGAGTTTGCCTTCATAACTACCATTATTATCCATGAGAGTCATCTTCACATCATATAATACCTATGAAAACTCATTTTTAGGTCTCAAACTACCCCTAATATTCTATTTTTCACCAAAAGCTATCATTAGGCCTCATTCCTTATAACCCTAAAAATGTATAAACCTCCTTGTGTAGAAGAATCTACAGATGATCATACTAAATTGATAAAATATCTGAGGACATATTATCCCCTTACAGATCCATTCCAAATTTTATGACTTGAAACAAAGTATAAGTACACTTATTAGCCATTCTCTTTCCTTAATTAAGCCTCAATTAGGCCTTCATGCCTAGAAACTGAGTTTTAGTCCAAAATCATTCCAAAAAAATGTGAAACTTCTAATAAGTGTTTGATTAACTTTTCCTATCCAATAACCATCTTCCATACCAAATTTGAGGTCTTGATAGCCCATGTAGGTATGGGAACCATGAAATGGTCTTAAAAACTAGCCCTTTTTCAGACTGCCTTGAAAAACTAGACCTATAGATGTACTTTTAGGGTGTATTATATGTATTTTTTTAATTTAATAGTTATAATATATCCCAAATCATCTTCCCTAATAGTTTTCATTAGTCTATGGTTTTTTATACCCTATTTTGGGCTAAAATTCTCACAAAACTATAGCATTTATTACATCCATACAGTTGTGGGTACAAGTTATTGTCATGGTATGGGCCTCATTATATTTTTAAATTATTTTAAATTTGTTTCAAGGTTTATCTAGGTCATCTCATGCACTTTGGAGGCCAATTTCTCCAAACTAGTCATTACTAGTTTTCTTGGTAGCCAAAAATGTACTTATCATCTTAACAATGATTCATAAAGTACATGCCCCTAACCAATGAATAAATTCCACTAATTCTAATTTTAAAATTCCCCATAACACCTCAAAATATATTGGGCTCCAATTCAATACCTTTTTATTGTTCTGATCATAAGAAAGTGTCTCTCAGTTTGGTAGACTGAGTTTAGATGAGGTCAAGAGAAATGAGTCTTGAAAATGCCACTTGGAAGCTTAGTTTTGATTCTAAATGCTTCATGGAGGTTTTTATAACCCATATTAACTTTTTCCAATGATATTATTTTCCATTTATCTCCATCATACCTCATATATCCTTCATTATCCCATACTAGGGATTATAGGCTAGCATGTACTCTTGACCCTAGTGTCTATGTTTGAGATTCTTATTCTTTGTTGAAGGGATAAAAAATTCATAAAATTATTTATTAAATTCCTATCCACATTATTATATAATATATACTTAAAATCACCCTCAAAAAATCATCCTCTTCATAATTTAACACACATACAAGCCTAACTGTGCAGTTTTAGACTGTATAACTATAAGGTTCAAAGTACATTTATATTTATCATTCTCCTATGATCTTCCTTTGGGTTTATATTTGAATTATAATTATTATTTTTAACTTTCCTACCCCATTAAACCCCAATTCCACTATACAAATTACATATTCTCATTCATGCCTAAAAAACTGACTGAATCTTAAGTATGCATGTAAATAGTATTTTAGGCCTCTATAGAGTCTTTATTGAGTTTTGAATTTCTCCAGGGGAATAAAACCTAAATGATCTTCATTATAACTTTTATAAACTCCTCAATACTTCATCTACACTTCTAATCACCCAAACTTAGTTCTTATTTAAAACATTACATCTTTTTCTTTATGCACTTACACAGGCCTATAGGTTTTAGGTTGAGTGACTGCAAGTTGAAGATAGGTTTCTTTGACATCAAACTTTGATGATTTTCAATATATTATTAGGCCCCATGACTTCCAATACATTATCATTACTCATCACAACCCCATTTTGAATGGTTTATATTACTTATATTTTTTCAAACTTGAAGACCAACCTAGGACCTCAAGAAGGCCTGTGTGTTATACGGTCTATAGATGGTTATTTTAAATTATTTAATGCATGGATAAGACCATATGAAATTTGAATTATTACATCTTAATATCTCAATTCTTTTTTATCCTAATGTTTCTTAGTTAATAGGAAACCTTTTGACCTATTCTAAATACCTCATTTGTTCTTATATAGTACACCTTATGAGGCTAATGATAATGACTGTCAATGATCAATAAAGGTTTCATATTCATTATAAATATATAATGAACAATATTAAGAGGTTTTATATAGTCCCTTTAGCTTTTACACAATCCTTTAGTCCTTAAGATAGGATAAAGTACATCTCCATCATGTTTGTGCCAAGACTACCCTTGGTTGTAGGTGTGTATTGTGTCTTTTCTTTTGGATCTTTGGCAGAATTTGAACATTTCTTAAGTACCACACAGTCAAGATCCACTTTTAAAAACATATATTTATCTTTGGGATGTTTTAACCTCATCTTCCAATGCACATTCATTACATTTTATGAGAAAATGAGACCTATAGATCTACAGACCTGTAGGTCTGCATTTTCTTGTTTTGAGCCTTTTATAAGGCTTATTCATTATCACTTCCACCCCTAACTCATTATCTTGGTTATAAATTTCAAATATATTCAGATAAGACTTGTTTATTATGTCAAACTTGCATTTTCTACAACACCCTTATCAAGAACTCATCATGAAGTTATAACCCTACTTTTGAAGACTTGTAACAAAATAAGATAAAGAGTTTGTGAGGGAATTGTGGCTTGAAAAGGATCAATATGATCATTTATTTCAATTTTATATTATGTATGGGACATGGAGTTGTGGAGAACATATGAAAACCACTTGTATGCATGAAACTTGAAAAAACTTCTAAAACATCAGATGTAACCCTACAACTTATCTCTCATGGAGGTTTTTTCCCCCTATTTCCAATACCACATGTGTTAAAATGATGTAAAAAAATTTTATATTATCTTAAATTCCTATTTATATCTCCAAAAATACATACCATAATCTAACGAGTTCAATCCTTCATGAAAATTGCACAAAAATAAGCATGTGGGGTTTAAGTGATGTTTAAAACCATGTATTTGTCTTAATGATTATTCATAAATAAGAGGAAATGGATTTGAAAAATAATACCAAAAAACTAAATTAAATTATACCCCCTTCCCTCATCAAAAATCTTAGACCATGACTCTTTCTCTTGGTCATACCATCCACTTGAAAACTGCCTTTACTAGTCTACCAAGAGACCAATGGAAGTTATGATGAAAGTTTGAGATTTTTAGGACCTGTGTAATCTAGTTGAGGGAAAAAATTACCAATGGGAGATGAAGATACACCTTGAAATAATTTTTACTTGAATATGATATCAATAAGTTCGTACAAGTGCCTGAAAGTCCCTTCTTTGGTGTTGAAACTGCCATATTGACTACCTTCTAACATATCTAACTTATATGCACATTGGATAACTACTTTACTAGATTTTTTAAGTGTATAATACATGTATTTCATCTTTAACATCTCTATAATACATGTAATTTATCCAAAAATACATTTTTATTCATAAAACTTTACCTTAAAGTTTTGAAATAAACAAAAAACTCTCCAAAGAAGCTTGACATGTTTATACAAGTTGATTAGGTAGCAGAGTGACTTGAATAACAACATGTTAGAGGTATAATCACTGAGAGGGGGTTGGGGTGAATTATTGATGCAAGATAATCTAATTAAATTCATAACTCTTAAATATTCAACATTCATCAACTTGATCAAGCAACATAAACATGAAAGCACATACATCCAAAGCGTACATAAGAGTATACATCACATAAACACATCATATATGTGGGAAACCCTCTTGGGGGATAAAACCCACTAAAACCTAAAATATGGAATACAGTCCTATAAAAAAAGATCCAGCATTTATACTAACACCCACTGATCAAGGAACACCCATCCCTTAGTTTAGTGAGACACCAATCCCACAAAGAGTTATTGCCCCTATCTAGCTGAGCACCCATAATAACTAGACATTTATCAAGTTTTAACTTAAAAGGAGGAACCAACCCCTAGTAAACCAAGCACCCACTTATCTACCTTTAATATATCATCTTGAACACCTATTTATACTCTTTAACTGATGATGACCACCTTTATTTTCACTCTTCACCTTCACTCTTTCACCCAAATAGTCTCAAGGGCTCACTCACTCAATCTTCCTCTTCTAGGCTCATTAGGTCCAATGACATATGTGTCCTCCTAAATTAACTTGATAATATAATCTTGTCTAATATTTCTCACACTCTGATGGTCCTAACTGACCTATACCTTCTCTTTTAAAGGTTTTATTCTTTGCTTGAATCCACACTTACACAACTAACATAATTAGTTCAATTAGACCTTATACTTATACAACTCTCTTATTTTAACCAATATTGGTTGGAAAATATGATTTAAATATTTTAACCACACTTAAAATAGGTCTATGCACATGTTACATGTGAGATACACACTCTTCATAAGTCGGTCATTACCTTATTAGCCCTAAACCACCATTAGGTCTTGGTGAGACCTAAAATAATTAGGCCTTCATACTCACATGTTACATGTGAGACTAATTGGACCACCTTAATGATTAAAACACATAAAATCTATCTCCAATATCCCATTTATCACTCTCATATGGGCCCATTTCACCTGTAACACCAACTCAACATTTGAACCTACCAATTAGGTCTCCTCGCTCTTTAGGCCTTCATACACAGAAAACATAGTCTCAAACTTATAAAGAAAAAACTCAAGTATTTAACATATCCATATGATTATATCACATTTATTAACCCTTAAATACCTCTAAAACACTTCCATGTGCCTTAGACACTTCAACATAGGCTCTAAACACTGAAATCAACTCTCTCAGAATGACCACTTAGACTGGTCACATATAGTCAAAATATAGTTATACTATTTTAACTCTCCATATCTCATCAGGGGAAAAATACAAAAAAAAATGATTTATCATAATCCTTATATACATATATAACATATCTATGATCATTTTATTCCTTAACCCTGCTTAGAACACCTTCAACTTACTTCTGCAAGATGGTTACTCAAATTGTCAGTGTATTCAATAAACATAGTCAACTTCTAAGCCTTTGTTCATACTAAATATGGATTATTAAAACCTCAAAAATCCATAAAAATAGTATTCATGGAGTATAAAAAACTATTTAATATATATTTCATCTTTAAACATCAAAATACTATCAAGAGCAACTCAATTATCCTTCTCAGGTCACTTGCAGAATATGGTCAAACACATAGTCAACTTTGGAGATTAATATCTTTGATTGTATAGACATTCAAACCTTATAAATAGATTATTTTTATGTGCCTTAAATTATTATATAACTTTTAATTTTACACCATCATTAAATTCATCTTAGATCAAAACATATAACTCAAACACTACAAACTGATTTTCCTTCACTAATTTAAATATTTAAATTTCAATGGTCACTGCATAAATGCTAAACATCAAACACTTTGTCATCATCTCATGTACCCTAGAAACTTTTAAAAAATACACACCATTTATTTCCCCATGATATTCCTATCTTTAACTCTTTAACACTCATTGTTTATCATTGATCTGCACTTCTACAATTAAGACACTTGGTACCCTCACGTGCCTTCTGAGCACATTGACTTGTTGACTCCAATGAACTTATACCACTTGGCAGCCCCACATGACTTATGGGAATATTTTTAACTTATCAAATTAATTCATTTTGTTTATATCTATCTTCATGATCATACGCTCACCATTAGATCTTCATCTGTTAATCCCCACTCTTACGACACTTGGTAGTCTTGCGTGCATTATGAGTACCATACTGACTTGTTGACTTGATATACACCATTGGATTACTATATAACAATATCATACACTCCATTATATTCTTATCCTATCATATTTAAATCTCATCATAGATCTTTTATCTGATTAAATGCTCACCGTAGATCTTCAATAATGTAAATTTGGCTATGGGAACTTAGTGAATTATATCTGAGAGGCCAACTTTGCACCTTAATAACTTTTGCTACGCTCCATCTCCAAACCTGAAAATTGAAAAATATGATCTCCTCACATATTTTAATATATCCATATATCAATATTCTCTTTAAACCTTCACATGTGTTAAATATGATGTCATTAAACTATTTACTCAGCCTTATCTATCAAGATGACTACTTGAGCTTTAGACATTCATATGACTGTTCTGATGAATTTTTTTCATTTATATAAGAATTATAGGCACTCATAACATTCCATAGGGTCTCTAAAATATTTCCATACCATAAATATCATCAATCAATTTCCTCACTAATTCAAACACTCTCTAAACCATCAATCTGATCACTTTGTCATTAATGCACTAGTACCACATGCTCTATTTTGACATCAATAAAAACCAAACATTAATGACCATTCTCAAAACAACTTAAGGACCTAATACACCTTGTTTAATCACCTCTTCGTCACTATGACATGACTAGGCTAGTCTAATATGGGAACAACCATTACCTTAACTTTGTCAAATAAACCTTAATCTTTGCTAATAAGGTTTTAGAAAGACCTTTTGAAGACTATTAAGGCATATAAAGGACAATAAAAAATCCATTAATACATGATAACTCAATATTAAACCAATATTGTTTGATATTTTTAACTTGGGGTCAAAAATGGTCAACACTACCACTTGAAGTTTGCATCTAAACAATCTTAAAAGGTGATGAAAATAACTTTTCTTGACTGTTAGAAACAATATATTGTATCTTTAGGCCTAAAACATAAATTAAAACTCTTAAAAATAAATTATTATGATTTCAAATTAAAAATACATCTACTTACATGTAATATAATATTAAAATTTAATCATGGAACTCAATAAGTCATTCTTTCATTGTTTTGAGTGTAAAATGTGTTACACAACACTGTCTAAAACCTTGTTTTCAACACTTCTTTTTCTTTTTCTTCAAAATATTACAGTTATTGATCTTCCATCCTTGTTATATCTCATTTCCATGCACTCCTATTTCTCCTAACTCTCCTTCCTTTAATCCAATTTCCTCAAGTATCTAACTAACTTAGTAGACTCAACCTAAAGCTTTAACCTTAATTGAGTTTGACATAGTTAGTTATGAGTTAATACCTTATAAGTATTATAATATATGTTTTAATATATTCCTTTATCCTTATATGGAGGAACATGACCAAAAAATTCACTAGGAGATGATAAAGGCTCTTAAAACTCCTTAAACAAGTTTAAAATTTTCAATTTTCAATTTTGGTGAGAAACTTGAAAACAGGCCAAAATGAACAATATAAAGTAAAGTGAAGCATAGAAAAGCTTCTTATTGAAAAAAAATATGACCTTATAAACTAATTCAAGACCAGAATTTTAAAAAAGAAATAAATAAATCTAATGCTCTTGCATCGTCCCAACTCCAAGAAATGTTGGATAAAGTATTGATTTGATCATGTGTTTCACTGTGGGGTGTACCTATAGTTTTTGTGAATAACAATGGAACCTTTCATCTATGTATAGATTTCAAGATGTTGAACAAAGCAACCATTAAGAATAGATATCCCCTACCCTACATTGATGATATTTTTGATCAATTATGAGGTGCAACAGTCTTTTCCAAGATTTACCTTTGAGATGGGTACCATTAATTGAGGATCAAAGAGGAAGACGCCCCTAAAATAGCCTTTGGGACTAGATATGGGCACTTTGAGTTCACAATTCTTCCTTTTATAGTAATGAATTCACCTGCACCATCATGAATCTTTTGAATAATGTGTTCAAAGATTATTTTGATCATTTTTTGTTTATTTTTCTTGATGACATCCTCATTTACTCTAAAAGTGAAGAGGATCATATTTAGCAATTACATTTGGTTTTAAAATGGTCATAAAACACAATCCCTATGGGAAATTATCTAAGTGTGCCTTTTTTCAAAGAAGAGTACAATACCTAGGGCATATTATATCTACAAAGGGAATCTCAATGGATCCAACAAAGATAAATATCATCATAGAATGGCCATCACCTAGGAATGTGTATGATGTGCATAGCTTTATGGGTTTAACAGGGTATTAAAAGAAATTTGTACCAAATTTCTCTAAGATATATTATGTAATCACATCTCTACAATGAAAAGAGAAACATTTTATTTGGGCTAATAAGTGTGAATAAGCCTTTCAAATTATTAAAAAAGGCTTATTTTAACACCAGTGTTACAAATTCTAGATACAAATGATCATTTTAAGGTAATAATTAATTTTTTGGGGGATGGTTTAGGATGAGTTCTTATGAAGTTGTTATCAACAAAAGTTTCACGTTTGAGTAGGTTGTTCAATCCTCCTCACTCAAGTGATAGCATGGGGACTATCCAAAGTTTGTGGGTGACCTTATAGCTAAAGAGAACCTCTAGATAAGGCTAGCTCCCTTCATGCTCTGACCTAGAACTATAAACTAAGCTACTACCTACAAGGGAAAAGAGAGAGAGAAATGAAATAAAACTAAAATAGGGAAGTGATGTGCCAAATTTATCTCCTCCACCTACTTATAATGCATTAAGAATATGAACTATGACTAAATATAGTTGCACAACTCAAATGGGGTCTCCAAACATGAATATTTCACATAGAGGATATAGCATGATGCATAGACTAAGGGGGTTGATCAATAGGTCTAAAAGACACTAATGAATGCTTCCACTTTCAATCCACACAAGTCTATTTGGAATCACTATATGTAACCTATAATTATGACTAACACCTAAAAGTAGCTAATAATATAAGATAAATGAGAGGAGGTTACATACACCATCACTAGCATTCATTAACTAACATGAATCATACACCAGTTACAAACATAAGAGAAGGTTAGAACTTAGTTTTATTCATTTTAGAGGTAAATTAAAAATTTTAATTTAGACAAGGATATGCCATATCCAACAAAAGGATCCATTACAATGCCAAAATTAGTCATACATATAGAAGAGAATGAGAGAGAGAGAGAGAGATAGAGAAGATAGGCATTGAAAAAGCCTATGACAAGTGTCATTTCATAAAGGAGCAAGTTAAAAATAATAATGTCTAAAATTAGTGATTTTATGAATCTTTTATAACATGTGTCATCTTTTCCTAATCCTCTCCTTCATCAAGGTGGTGTAGGAGATCATCATTTTCCTCTATGACTCATCATCTCTTCCTGAAACTGCCCATTAAGAGTGGTTATGAAATGACAATTAATATTATCAGAGTATAAATACTTTTTTTTGACTTGTAAATATATTTAATACCTACAATCAATCATCTTTCCACCTTTTTTCTATAATTTTCTTCATAGTTCTCACATTTGCTCTTTTTGAGCCCTATTCCTTGTAGCCTTGTTTTATAAAATTGATCATTGGTTTGGGTGATATGAAACACTTATAGGAAAACCAAAACCATATTTTAGTACCCTTTTTCTTTATTAAACTTAACCCAAAATTTAATGACCCAAATCCCAATGTAGACCTACTTTCTCAACACCCATTTTTCTCAAGTAGGCTTAATTAGGCCTAAAGCAAGCCTACAATACTAGAGACCATTCATGGAAATACATTACTCATCCAAAACCTCCATAATATTAAATGTCACATTAAATAAGTTCATATGAAAAATTTTGAATCAATTTCATGTGTTGGAACTCAAGTTATGCAAATTTCAAGTTTCTAGCCCTAGGTTGGTCATGCATAGGCTTGATTAGGCCAAGAGCAAAGAAAAATGCAAATTTTTGGTTTTATGGAACTTAAAAATAAAATAATGCCTGTATTATTTCTTATCCAACTCCATTAAACCATTCCAAGAGTCATTTGTCTTTGATTAATCTCAATGAGTTCTCACCAAGCAAAAAGGCAAAATTATGTGCAAGAAAAAGGATTGTGTCATGGTTGTAGGTGTTCTTTATTATTTTAAATATTTATATTATCATCTAAAAACCTTATAAAGCCTAAAATTTATCCATAATACATTTCAATGTTCATGAAAACTCCAATTCCAATTCAAATATTGCATATTTTCTCCAATTCTTGAAAATAAGCTTACCAAAGGAGCTCTTTAGCAAGCTTATAAGTCTTCATTGGGTTTGATGTTTGTTATATCTAAATAAAAGGTTATTTAATTAATAATTATCTCTTTTATACCCTTCATCAAGCTTCATATCACCTCATTAAGGCTTTCATCCTTCATTTTTCTCTTAGGCCATCATGTTTCATGCAAGATTTATCTCTCTTGCTTGAGAATTGGACCTATAGGTTTGCAAACATGTAGGTATACATTCACATTAATTAAAGGAATTTATGTCATTTTTATTGGTATTATAACCATTTTAATCTCATATTTTATCTTTTATAATAGTTTTCATGATCCAAAACCTTCTATAAGTTTCTCAAATGGCTTCAAACACCTAATTTTGCTTACAAACACTAGGTTGGTGTACTTAGGATTATACCCCCGCTAATTCATTAAATCATGATCCTATGAGTTTTTTCCATTGGTATATATTATATTAGGGTCTAAAATATCCACATTAGATTACTTCAATGCACATTTCACCTATACTACCAATCAAAACCTCCAAAAGTGTTTATTCATAAGAACTTCTCCCTTGTCTTTGACGGTTATAGGTGCACATTTAGACTATATATGCATTAAAATTATGATTGTGAGTATTATATGGGATATTAAAGTGAAAATTATATTTTTTTAGGTCATCATTACCACTCTTTCCACTTTTAAATTCATATTAGCCACTTGTTTACCCTTTAGGCAAACTTGTAGGATGATTGTTTTAGACCCATAGCACTCCTTGTTGTTCTTTGACTTGCATAATTTATAAAACCTTATTAAATAATTTTATGAGTTTATATGTATCCTCCTTGAAACAATAAACCAATCACCTTTATTGGTTTCTTAATAAGATTACCCACAAGCAAAATTGCTCCTTTAGGCCTTTGCACCTATTAGATTTTTTATATCTTCTTGCATTCCTTTAACTCTAGGACTAAGGAATTCATTAGTTAAACCATTTATAAATTCATTCAAATTATTTTTTTTTCCTACATATTTTGTATTAGGTAATTTATATTTAATATTCCAACTGAACTTCATCATACCTTTGCAATCATTTGGTCCATTTTGCATAGAAATCTATAGGTGATCATTGATGTTTTGGGATCTCATATAGGCTTGGGGGAAACTATAGATACTCTTGAATTTTATTTATCCTATTATGTATGATTTATAAAATTTCAATTTCTCATATTTAACACAAAACTTTAGTCTCTCTCCAAATCATACCGTACAAGCTTATATGTTGTCTTTTGAGGACTATACCTTTAATTTGGTGGAAACGATACATTTTAGGAGTGAATATGGGATTGAATTATGTTTGAGGAGGTATTAGAGTCTGGTAAATATGTTTTTTAAATTTTTTATCTTTTATTTCAATCCCAAAACCATTCAATAGTACCTTGCCTAATAGAAAGCATTCAACCTCACCACCTTCAAACCTGTAATTTCATATTTTCTTGATGTTTGGTCTATTTGGGCTCAAAAAATGTCTTAAAAATAATTTATATGGATTTATAATACCAATTAAAGTGGTTCCTAAATTTAAAAAATCACTTTCATGCATGAAACCATCTTTTATCCTCAACAACCCTACCTTCCATCTTCAAAAAAATAATAAAATTCATTATTTTATTACCATTTGACTACCCACACATGACAAGTGATGATGGAAAATGATTTAATATGATGATTCATACCCCTTAGGATCTCCAAAAACCATCCATGTGCATCCATGAACTTGGAAACTTGCTGAGACAAGAAAAACCTTGCCTAGGGGGTTTTAAGAGGGTTTTAGGTTACTTATTTTGTTAATGATTATTTATAAATAATATCACTTAAAACAATAAAATAATACATAAAATTTCAAGGGCATAGGGTTCCATCTCCACCCCCAAGAGAATTGGATTCAAATTTATTTCCTATTCATGAATAAAGCACATGAAAATGGTCTTCACTAGCTTGCAAAGAGGTCAATGGAGGAGATGAAACATTTTTTTCTTATTTGGACCTACCAATGATTCCAAAAGCATGATTTTACCCTAAAAACATTATAGGTGCCTAACACCATCCATTTTTTACCTAAAATAATCAAATCCATATTAAAAAATTGTGTTATAAGCCCTTGACAAGTGTATTTCTATGTTATTTCACTTTCTTGATCTTTGGAGGGTCCCACCACTTATTTCATGTTGAAACTGATTTTGATGAACATGTTTAAGGAATAAAATACCTTTAAATATCTTGAAAACATGGTATAAACCTCAAAATTCACTTGATCCTTCAAATTAGCAAAGGTAACTATTACCTTAATTTCTCCAAAACTACCTTAACCTTTGCTAAACATGAAATAACAATGTTTCCATCTTAACATATCTTGTCTCTAGAAACTCACCTTCACCATAGGAAACCATGTCACCTTGGAAGTGTTAATACACCAATAATTCACCATGGGTAAACACATATTAACCTATTTAAAGTAACCTTAAATTTTGCTAAGATACCTTAATTCTCCCAAAACCCAAACAAGACCTTCATGAAGGGGATGGATGATAATACTAGGGGTATTGATTCATTCTTTTAGACCTTGTAAGGGACCCTAAGATAACCAATAACTTAATAATACACCTTTTATGACAAATTTTGACCCATAAACCAAGACCAAGACTCTCAAAAGGCTATTAACAAGGTTAGGCAAGACTTGAAGCAAAGTTTTGTATTCTCCCCACCTATGGTAGCCAATTTTGGCTAACATCTTTGACAACCCCCTAGGATTTCATGCTTGTTATGCATCTATACCATTTGCCTTCTTGCTTTCATTATGATATGGATTCACCCATGTTCAACACAAACTAAAATAGATCTTGAGAACTGACCTATATACCTCTTGAAAAAGATGAAACAACTAACTACCTTCACCAACACACAATAATAAGACAAGAAGCAAACACACCAAAACAAATAAGACACACACTATGCTAAGAATCACTTAGGGAAGACAAAATAAGAAACTACTATATACAACTAACCTTTAAGATTTGATCCTCCTAGATCAAAATGAAGTTCCTTGAGTCTTCTCCATGTGATGAACAAGGATGATATACAAGTTGTTGTTCAGACCTTATTCTTGCTTTATCGGTTCCTTTATTGTGCACCATTGTCTTTGGCTTGACCTTAAGTGGATCAATAGTAGAAAACATGTTTCCAATAAAGACAAATTCATCTTTAATATCATAACTTACCTCATGTTTCTCTTTATCAATGAAAGAGACCTCCAATGTGACCACACCTTGATTAATGGGGGCAGCAATAGCCTAAGCTTATATTGTCTCTTTAAACTCCATATCTTGCTCACCTTGAAGAGTATCATCTTCCTCATAGCTTGATACATCATGATCTTTAACATCTTATTGATGGATTATAGGAATTTTTGGATTTCTAAGAGCTTTGAATTTCTTAACAAATTTATCTTTTTTTGTTAGAGGTGTTAACCTACCAAATTCTTCAAATTCATTGAACATGTCTAAATAGGACTGCCACATGTTATCAATACCTCCTTTAACTTGTTCAATAAATTCAAAAATACCAAAAACCATGATGTTATCTTCAATATCCTTCTCATTCATGTCTTCACCATGTTCATTGTTCAAGATAACCATCTTAGCATTATCTTCATAAGCTGTAGGTTTACTATCCAAATTTGAACAAAAATTTTCTAGTTCTTCCCAAAAAGAAGCTTCTTCTTCATCATTTGAAAGCATCCAAATTCAATATCATTATTATATTTGATATCTATCTCTTTCTCATGAGGCTCAATAAGGTCAATGACCAAAGTGTCCTCATGAATATTTATCGCATACTCAGTTGCAACTTCATCAACTACTACATGATCATCTTTTCTTTCATATAGAGCCAATACATAAAAACTATATTGGTCTTTTTATTACTCCATGAAGAATGGAAGTTCATTTTCCCACTCAAGATCTAGTTCATCATGTGTTTCTTGCTCTAAACTTGATTTGTCTTCTTCAATTATCAAACCATTAGGATTACCTTCTTGAGTTTCACTTGCTACTATGATCTTATGTTCATTAGTAGTTCTAACCTCCTCTTGATCATTCAATACTGCCATGCCAAGGTTGTCAATCTCTTCAAGGAAAATAAAGTAATTTTTTTGGAAATCATCATCAAACTCATTAGAAGTATTATTGCCTTAAACCATGAGTTCATTTGGGTTAGTTTTGGGACTATCTTCTGATAGATTAATTGTCTTGACCTCATTCATACTTTGATCAACTCTTTCATCTGATTTTCCTTTTCTTCCATGATTCATGGGAGTATATCATGTGATTTAAATATATTATATCATAATTAGCTCCTTCTTCAAGCTCAAACCATGCCAATTTGACTAATCTTCATGGTCACTCATGACATCTTGAGGGTTGTCCAACTATTGGCTAGAAGGTAGAGACTTCTCCTCATTTTTTAGCATTGATTTGATTTTTTCTCCACCAAGGGGGTTTCCAATGATAATTTATTAATAATACTCACTCATTACATCTTCATCATGACCTTATTGAGATCCACTTATAGTTACAACCTCATCAAGCCTTTCAAGGACTACCACTTCATCATTTTTTCTTGGCAAGCTTACCTTTCTAATGGACTATTCATTTTTTGCCCTCAGTGAAATAGGTTGTCCTTCACAAAAGGAAGGGGTGGGATATCAAGATAACTCATTGGATTTCTTAAAACTTGATAAAGTGTCCTTCCAACATAGGATTTTTCAAGGTCTAGGTTGATTGTAGTATTCTTGAAGAGATGAGGAAGGAAATTGTATTAAATATGCTACATTCTTCTCCATCCACTCCTAAATCACTCTATCAATATTTAGTGTGTCTTGAACTTCATAGATATATACAAATTGAAGGATAGGTGAAGGAATTGAGGGACTTGATAAATCTCTTAACTTGACCTCCATATGTTTCTCTTTTTCTTGACATTGGATAAGCATGGGAGAAGGTTCTTTCTCAAGATTTGGCATGATATAATCAAGGATCATAGTCTAATAATGTCTCCATAATGGATTGGTTTTATATTCTTGAAGAAGAATGGATAAATCTTGCATAGGCATGGGCCTTTCTTGATGGTATATTGCAACTTAGGCTAGATTTGGAGCAAAGTAAGGTTGAATTAGAATAAGATAAGGTATATAAGGCTGAATTTATTTCATTATATGTCTCTCTTCAAATGCTAACCTATTCTCCATAAATTTAATCAAACCTCTTATTTTTAGCACCTCATTAATTGGCATTTATTGATCTTTTTGCTCGATATCAGCCCACCTAGACTTAGTCAAATACACTAAATCCCTCATAATTTGAATGCTTTCACTATGAATAGAAGGGATGGGAATAATGAGACCCAAATCCTTTTCTCTATCAAGCTTCCTCATTTTTAATTCCATAGCTACAAGGGTTTGTTTGAAATCTAAGAGAGCTAGAGTAGGATCAACATAACTTTAAAAAGGTTGGCTAGAACAATAAAAACGTTTCCAAGGAGGTTGAGTTGGAGTGGGATAGGGAATATACATCTATTGATAATCTTGAGAATTTTGGAATGTTATTATTTGAGAGCCACTTGGAGTGAATCCATGGATACTATCAATCTAATATGAAGAATGTGAAGGCATAGATTATGCATCTTAACCAAAATAATGATGATAATACATACCAATTTTTAAATTTCAAACAATTGGACTAATTATACTAGTTATGGTTCACATTAAATCACCATTGATGCTTGTGTTCATGCCTCTAAAGGCTAATGTATTGAAAATCAGCATCAAGAACTCTTCAATGAATGAAATCCTTGTCCTACCAGGTGTGCTAGAACTATTATCAACAAATATTACACCCTTGAGGAGGGTGTTCAAGCCTCATCACTTAAATGATATCATGTGGAATATTCAAAGGTTTTGGGTAACCTTATATCTAAAGAGAACCTCTAGATAGGGCTAGCTCTCTTGATGCTCTCACCTAAAACCATGAACTAATCTACTACCTACAAGGGAAAGGGGAAAGAGAACTGAAAGAAAACTAAACTAGGGAGGTGATGCACCAAATTTGTCTCCTCCACCTACCTATAATGTACTAATAACATGAATTATTATTTAATCTAGTTTCATAACTCAAATAGGGTCTCCAAACATGAATATTTCACATAGAGGCTATAACATTATGCATGGACTAAGGGAGTTGATCAAGAGGTTTAAAAGACACTAATGAATACTTCCACTTTCAATCCATACAGTCGAAACACTTTATGTAACCTGAAAGGATGACTAACACTTACAAGTAGGTAAGAAGATAGGACAAATGAGAGGAGGTTTCATACACCATCAGTAGCATTTATTAACTAACATGAAGCATACACTAGTTACAAGCATAAGAAGGCTAGAATTTAGTTTTATTCATTTCAAAGGCAAAGTACAAGTGTCCATTTGGATAGGGATACTAAATCTATCAAAAGGATCTATTACAATGCCAAAATTAGGCATACATATAGAATAAAATGAGAAAGAGAGAGTAGATAGGCATTGGAGAAGCCTATGACAAGTTTCACTTCATGAAGGAGAAAGTTACAAAAAAGAAGGCCTACAAGTAGATAGTATATGAATCTTCTCTAACATGTGTCATCTTTTTCTAATCATCTTATTCATCAATGTGGTGTAGGAGATCATCATTATCCTCTATGAATCATCATCTCTTCCTTGAAAATACCCATTAAGAGTGATTATGAAGTGACAAGTCATATTATTGCAGTATAACTACTTGTTTTTGCCTTGAATATTTTTTAAATGCCTACAATCAATCATATTTCCACCTTTGTTCTATAATTTTCTTCATAGTTCTCACATTTACTCTCTTTGAGGCCTATTCCTTGTAGCCCTATTTTGGCACAAAGATGCTTGGTTTGGGTGATATACAAAACTTATACGAAAAAAAAAAATATTACCCTTTATCTTTCTTTATATTCACTCAAAATTTTATGACCCAACTCCCAATGCATACCCACTTTCTCAACACCCATATTTCCTACTTAAGCCTAATTAGCCCTAAATAAGCCTATAGTACTAGATACTATATAATTACATACAATAATGATAAAATACCTCCAAAATATTTTATTCACATTAAATAATGTCATTTGGAAAAATTCAATTAATTTTAAGGGTTAGAACTCAAGTTATGCAAATTTTAAGTTTATATCCCTAGGTTGGTCATGCACATGCCTAAGTATGTTGAGAGCAAAGAAAAATGAAAATTTTTAGTTTTAGGGAACTTAAAAGTAAATTAATAATTTCATTAAGTTCTCCCAAACTCCCCTTAGCCCTTCTAAGATTAATTTGTCTTTAATCAATCTCAATGAGTTCTCACTAAGTAAAAAGGCAGAATTATGTGTGTGAAAAAGGATTGTGTCATGGTTGTAGGTGTTCTTTGTTCTTTTCAATATTTATGTGATCATATAAAAATGGCCTCACATGGAACTATAATACCTTTAAATTTTCATGCAAAATCGAATTCCAATGCAAATATTTCATATTTTCTCCAGTTCTTGAAAATAGGCTTGCTAAAGGAGCTCTTTAGCAGGATTATAGGTCTTCATTGGGTTTGATGTTTGTTAGATCTCAATAAAAGGTTTTTTAATAAATTATTCTCTATTTTATACACTATGTATACCTTATTATCATCTCATTAAGGCTTTCATCCTTTATTTTTCTCTTAATCCATCATGTTTCATGCAAGATTTGTCTCTCTTGCTTGAGAATGTGGACCTACAAGTCTACAGACCTGTAGGTCTACATTCACCTTAAGTAAATAAATTTATGTCATATTTATTGGTATTAAAACCTTTTAATCTCATATTTGATATTTTATACTATATTTCAAAATCCATAACCTTCTAGAAGTCTCTCAAATGCCTTTAAACACCTAATTTTGCTTGCAAACACTAGGTTGATATACTTAGATTTGTACCCTGCTAATTCATTAAATAATGATCCTATGAGTTTGTTCCATTGGTATATATTATTTGAGGGTATAAAATATCCACCTTTAACTACTTCAATACACATTTCACCTATACTTCCAATCAAAATCTCCAAAAGTGTTTGTTCATAAGAACTTGTCTTTGAAGGTTATAGGTGCACATTTAGACTGTTTATGCATTGAGTGTATGCTTGGGAGTATTGTATGGGATATTAAAGTTAAAATTTTATTTTTTTTATGTCATAATTACCATTCCTTCCTCTTTTATATGCCTATTATCTACTTTTTTACACTGTAGGTAGACTTTTAGGATGACTATTTTAGACTCGTAGCACGTCTTTCTTATTGTTCCTTAAGTTGCATACTTTATGAAACCTTATTAAATAATTTTATGAGGTAATATGGGTCCTATTTTCAATAATAAACCAATCACATTTATTATTTTCTTAAGAATATTGAACCCACAAGCAAAATTACTCCTTTAGGCCTTCTCACCTATTAGACCTTTTATATCTTCTTGCATTCCTTTAACTCTAGGACTTAGGAATTCATTAGTGACACTATTTGGAATTTGATTCACATGATTTATATTCTCTCATACATTTTTTTTAGTATGTAATTTATCCTTAATATTCCAACTGATCTTCATCATACCTTCATAGTCATATTGGTCCATTTTGCATAGAAATATGTACGTGATCATTGATGTTTTAGGATCTCATATAGGATTTTAGGACACTATAGAGACTCTTTAAGTTTATTTATCCAATTATGTATCATTTATAATATTTTCATTTCTCACATTTAGCACAAAATTGTAGTCTCTCTCAAAATTATACCATATAAGCTTATATGTTGTCTTTTGAGGACTATACCTTTAATTTAGTGTAAAAGATACATCTTGGGAGTGAATATGGGATTTAATTAGTATGGATGAGGTATTTTATTCCATTACATATGTGTAATAAATTTTATTTATTTCATTTCAATCCTAAAACCATTCAATAGTACCTTGCTTGATAGAAAATAGTCAACCTCACCACCTTCAAACCTATAATTTCACATTTTCTTGATGTTTAGTCTATTTGAGCTCAAAAAATGTATTTAAAATACCTAATATGGATATATAAGACCAATTAAATTTTTTACTATATGGAAACAATCACTTTCATTTATGAAAACATCTTTTATCCTCAATAACCTTGCCTTTCATCTTTAAAAAATAATAAAACACATCATTTTCTTGTCATTTGACTAACCACACATGCTAAATAATGATTTAAAATGATTTATATGACCATTTAGACCCATAAGGATATCCAACAACCATACATGTGCATTCATTAACCTACAAACTTTTTGAGATAATAAAAACCTTGCATGTGGGGTTTTAGGAGGCTTCTGGGTGTCTTATTTTGTTAACAATTATTCATAAAGCATATCATTTAAAAATAGAAACTAATTCATATAATTTAAATTAAATAAGGTCCCCTATCTACCCCCAATAGCACTAGATCCAACTCTCTTTCCTCTTCATGAATTGAGCACTTGAAAATAGCCTTCACTAGCTTATAAAGAGGTTGATGAAGGAGATAATGTTTTTTGTCTTTTTTGGACCTACCAACACTACCACAAACATGAATTAACCTTAAAAAATTATAATGACCTGAAACCATCCATTTATGACCTAAATTTACCATCTCCATGTTGAAAAGTTGCTTTATAAGCCCTTGACAAGTGTGTTTCTACTTTATATTTCACTTTCTTGATCTTTGGAGGGTCCCACCACTTATTGCATCTTGAAATTGATCTGGATGAATATGTGTAAGGAATAAAACACCTTGACATAGATTTTAAACATGTTATAGACCTTAAAATGCACTTGATCCTTAAAATTAGCAAAGGAAACTATTACCTTAATTTCTCCAAAACTATCTTGACCTTTGCTAAACATGAAATAACAATGTTTCCATATTACCATGTCTCGTCTCTATAAACTCACCTTCACCATAAGATACCATCTCACCTTGGAAGTTTCAATACACCAATAATTCACCATGGGTCAACATATCTTAACCTTTATAAAGTAACCTTAAATTTTTTTAAGATACCTTAATTTTTCCAAAACCCAAACAAGACCTTCATGAAGGGGATGGATGACACAAGTAGGAGTATTGATTCACTCTTATATACCTTAAAAGGGACCCTAAAATGACCAAGCACTTGATGAGACACCTTTTATGACAAATTTTTACCAATAGATCAAGACCAAGAATCTCAAAAGGCTATTAACAAGGTTAGGCAAGACTAGAAGCAACACTTTGAATTGCACCAACCTATGGTAGTTAATTTTGGATAACAATAGTGTGGTTAAATTTTAGCTTATGATTCAAGTAAATTTAATCCTTATTATTCAAACTATGCCCCACATGATTTGGAGTTAGTTTCCATAGTGCATTTTTTACAAGTATGGAGGCATTACTTGTTAGGAAAACCTTTCAAGTTCAAAATAGATAACTCGGGACTCAAGTACATATTTACCCAACCTAACCTAAATGCTTAATAAATGTGATGGTTATAATTTATATTATATTTTTAATTTGAAATTATCTACATCAAGGTTAATGAAAATAAGGTTGCATATGCCCTTAGTTGTAGAAGGTACATTACAGCTTTGGCTACTATCAAGAGTAATTTTTGAGATTAGGTATTGAAGTTCTCATCATAAGACAAGTTCTTTGAGTAGGTTAAGAAAGAACTACCAGATAATTCTCAATATCTTAAGTATAAAGGATTCCAAATTGAGAATGATGGACTTTTAAGTTATAATGGTAGGATCTATATGCTTGATAAATAAAATTTGAGGGTGACTGTGCTAAAAGAGTTACATAACACTCCATATTCTGAACATCTTGGTATGAATAAACTCTTAGCAGAGATAAAACCATTGTATTTTGGAAAGGAATCAAAAAATATGTAGTGAATTTTATTTTAAGATGCTTAGAATGTCAATGAGCCAAGGTTGAACATGTGTCTCTTACTAGTTGTTATACCCACATTTCATACTAGAATGGAAGTGGATAGACATCATCATGGATTTTGTCCAAGTCTTACCTATGTCAAGGAATCATCATGATATGATATTGGTGGTTGTTAATAAATTCACCAAAGTATCACACTTCATTCAAGGTAATTTGACATATGATGCACCAACGCTTGTAAAGAGTTTCGTAAAATAAGTGTATAAATTGCATGGGTTCCCATAAAGATCATTTCAGATAGAGACCATCAAATGACATCAAGGTTTTGGCAAACTCTTACTATAGCATTGGGTCATAAGTGAACTTTATTAAAACATACAATCCAAAAATAGATGGGCAAATAGAAAGAGTGAATTAGATCTTGGAGGATATTTTAAGAATGTATTGCATGGACCAGAAATACAAATGGGAAGAATATCTCCCATTAGTTGAGTTTACTTATAAAAACTCATTTCAATTAGCATTGAAAATGGCTCCTTTTAAAGCATTATATGGTAAGAGGTTTAGAACACCTATCAACTAAGATAAATTAAAAGATAGTAGTCTTTGGACCTGATATGCTCACTAAAATGGAAGAGCAATTGAAGTTAATAAGGTAAATATTGGTTGAAGCCAAAGACAAGTATAAAATCTATGCTATCTAAAAAGGATAGCAAGAAAATTCTCAGTTGGACATAAGGTTTTTCATCAAGTCAAACCCCAAAAGAGTTATATTAAGTTTTAGAAATCAACTAAACTATCACCAAGATATGTGGGACTCTTTGAGGTTATATAAGTGATAAATATTGCAGTATATACATTCACTTTTCCACTAGCTTTAGCATAAATACATAATGCCTTTCATGTTTCTTATCTTAAAAATTATATAGTTGATCCTTCACATGTATTAGACTAGAATGCATTACATGTTATGTATCCAAGTGTGTTAATAGTAGAACCAATCAAAATACCTTATACATGCAATCTTAACCTATGTACAGAGAAGTATCACAATATAAGGTCCAATAAGATTAGTATTTTGAAGATAGTTCCACATGGGAGGGTTATGAGGAATTTTATAGGCTATTTCATCATCTTTTTTAATAATTTTATGATGAACTTTATTTTTTATTTCTAGGACTCATATTTAAAATAAAATTCATTGGAATAATTGCCTATTTTAGGGGAGAGGATGTTCCATCCTATCCTACTCTTTACAAATTTATTTAGTATTAGCTAATGGAATGAACTAATGATTAGTTTTTGTTTTTTTTAGATGGTTTATTTGGATATATGTTGAATTATTGAACAATTTTTCTATTTTATTTCATGGTCTAATTTGTTTTGAGACATTTTTATATGTATATTGATATATTATAATGTTATGTATTATAATCTCATGTGAGATGACTTCATTTATATATTTGATTTACCATACATCAGTTCACTTAATGTATATATATTTTGAGTTTTTTTTTTTTTATCGTAAACTCAAACTAGCTATTATTAAGGAAATATTTAAATTGTAAAGTATTAAGGAATATAAATATAGGTAGATTACTATCATTATATGAACATTTTGAATTGAGATTTGAGCAAGTGATATTAACAAATCTATTTTTACTTGAGATTCATTGACATGATAATATTTTTATTAGGTAAGCTTACTATTGGTAAATGAATATGCAAACTGATGAACGTAAATATGTTGCTTAATATTAATGGATGTGATACAGATGGTATGTTTAATTGGAAAATATAAGTTATTTTCATGAGTGAAAGGTGTTTTTAACTTGTGTTAAATTATTAAGAATAATATGCCATAAATTTCTAGTTGAATTTTTTGTTGCAAGTTGTGAGTAACATGTTTTTGAATTATTTTATGAGTTTATATAAATGCATGCTCTCTTACATTAAGAGATGATTGTAATATAATGTTAATTCCATGATATATGCATACAAATCATCAAGTAACATAATAAATATTTTGATTCATTAGTGAAGAGTATATGTGTGTGGAGATTTGACTTAGATCCATGAGAGATCTTAAATCTATAATGAAAAATTTTGGCCAAAGTAATGTTATAGCTAAAAACATTCTCAATCTATTGTATTATCTAGTTTACATGCATATGCATGATGTCATATTAGATAGAAGATTATTTTTGATGGTTTGTATGACTATTGCATGTATTAGTGATTGTACTACACATAATTCTAATTGAGTTATTGATATTTTCACTATCATCATCTACACTCCCATTATCTACCCCTCCATGAAGGTAAGGTCCAATTCTAGTGGGGAGGTGTGCAAGATACCGATGGTCTATGGGTGGAGGAAAAATGGCCAAATGATGCTCTTCCTCTCTTCAGTTGATCAACCATTCTTGAGGAATAATCATGGCTATTGTATTGACTATTAAGTTCTCTTATGAAGCTTTAATGTACTATTTTACTTCATATCATGTATTATTATGATATTTAGTGAAAATTATATTATTTTTCATTTATTATTATTGTGATTAAATACAATAGTGGTTGTATACTTGTACATATTTCATAATGGTAAGCTCAAGAGTGGCTATATATTCATGTTTAGCTATAAGAATATGTTATTTTGGGTGTAAAATAGTACAATTCAATATGTATATGCATTATAACATGGATTCTTATCTTCTACACTAATTAAATGTTGTTTTCAAGATAAATATAACATAACTAGTTAACATGCAAGCTATTTAAAGGAAGAAAGGAATTTTTAAAATGAGACAAATGTTAATAGGCATTCTATTCCTATTGATAAAGAGAAGATAGATAGGGATTTTGAATCTATCATTTCAGACCGTAAGAATCATATTAAGTTAGAATAGATGGGTGATTAAATTGAGATACATAAGGCTTTTATTCGTTGGTTTATAAGGGATCATGATAGACTCAAGAATTCCATGAATAACATGAATAAGAATGGAGGTATTTATTATTAAAAGGTAGATTTGATGGAATTAAGTGTGAAAATGGAAAGTATGAAAGAAAAAGTCTCAAGGATTGAGCATGAAAATGAAGCAATCAAGGATAACTTGAGAATGATTCTTGACTTTAGTATTATCTTTATATAGAATTGTATTCAAAATATTGAACGTTTAAAGTTGTTGTCCAAAAGAAAAAATAAAGAATTAGTGCATGGCAGAGTTGATAAGAATCAAAATAGTACTGCTAAGGAGAGCCAAGATACACATGCTCTTCATAATATGGATACTATGGTTACTAACATTAATAATAGGTAGAACAAAGTGATGGGTGGATGGACCTACCCAAGCTATTATTATTATTTTTCAATTGCTTTTTTACTGTGTGTTCGCTACCTTGGGTCTATAAGTGTCCCTAGTGTTCTTTTTTATTCTCTCAACAAGATTTTATGTTTACTTATGTCTCTAATACCATAATTTTTTTCTATTTTTAATGGGGTGGGTCCCCTTTAACAACCCTCTTTTATCAATATTAAAACATGACTTAACTAGTGGGTTAGTATTATTTATGCACATGTTATATTTGTTTATATTTAGCTCTCAAACATCATAACACTTATATTATTTAGTGAAGAGGATTATAACTTCAGTATCATTACATGCTTTATTTTAGTAAAACTAAGTGGAATTGTAACAAGAAATCCCTTGGTGAAAATATCAACAAATTGATCTTCACTTCTCCTGTCATGCCCAAATTTTTGTTCCCAAAACCCATCTATTTTTTATTTTTTGGTTAAGTGAATGATTGCTCAATTGTTTATCTATTGTTCCTTTGTGTGTGTGTGTGTGTGTGTGTGTGTGTGTGTGTGTGTGTGTGTGTGTGTGTGTGTGTGTGTGTGTGTAATTTTATTTTTTTGTCAACGTGCAATAAAAGTGTGACACACACAATTATAATATGATTTTATTTTATTCAATTATTTTCCACCATCTAGGAAGTGGAATAAAACATATTATGGTGAGGTTATGATCTAATATGGTTTTATAAGTCATTTGAGTAAGTCCCTCATCAAATAAGAGGTACAAGTCATATTAATATGATTCCATAAATAATTGGTCAAATTTAACTATAATTTCTTGATTTATTAGGTCATGAAAACATTCAAAAAAATATCTCCAGTCAACACACATTCAAACTAAAGTGATAATTACTCTATAATAGGGTTACCACCCTATGGATAACTAAGGGAGAGTCTCGACTATCATTATACAAACTCTACTATCAAGGCACACAAACAATGACTGTTATAAATTCATGTTCATCTCGAGGTAGCTAATAACTACACAAGGCAAACTCAATGTGAAAGGGTTGGAAAAAATCACACGTAGATCAAATTCAAATTTTATTTAATTAATATTATCTATAAAGTTAATCTAAATAACAACATACAAGCCCAATACATAGGATGACAATAAAGCACCCCTAAACTAGTCCATGACTAGACCTAATACCCCCACCATAACTTAGGCAAACTACATATCCATTCCATGAAATCAGGGTCTGATGTAGTTCTCCTTAAACTTTTGATGGCCTCCTTCGTGAAGCGTCATCACCAAATAAGGTTGTCACTCTAAGCCAATAAGGCAACTAATACATTATTCAAGCGAGTTTCTAAATCTTTAGACATCCAATATGTGACAAAACTATAATTTTAAAACTTCCACTCATTTTTAAACACTTAAACAACTCAAATATGTGTGCTTACCCAAGCACTACTATGCAATAATATAAATGGAACTCAAACATGACAAGGAACCTATGCTTAATTGATCCAACAAGACTAAACTCTCATTAATTTTTGGCTTATGTTTCTTAGAGAATATTTGTCTCACATTCATATCCCCAATGATGACCAAGGTTAATATGTAATAAAATAAGTTCAATTACAAAATATTTAGCAAGGGTTGCTACCCAACAACAATTATACATTTGAGCATTCCACATAGTTAGAATCTAGAAGGATACACACATATGAGAAAGAATCTTGTAAACTTCACACTAACATGAGTGTTTTAAGGGTTAATTTTTTAAATTTTTTCCAAAAACACCTTAATTTATTTAGAGTAACACTCACTCTAGGAAATTATCTTAAGGGTTAGTTCACTATGCTCGCACCCACTCCCTGCACTGCTTACATATCTACAATGATTCATCCACACACAACATAATGATTGGTTATACTTCACCCATTCCTAAATGAGTCTTAGATCATAATTTAATGCATCTAAACTTTATTTATTAGACACAAAGCTAAGCTAACATAGTTACCCATTGTGGGTAACACCAAATCCACTAGTTGGTCCAAGCATATCTAGGCACTACCAAGAGTTACAAAGGCATCCAAACATATGGTAAGTATGCACATTTAGACCCCTAAAAATGAGCACAAATATTTAACCTTACTAAAAATGTATGTTTCTATTCAAATACTAAAAGGACCCTTCTTTAACTTGACAAGGTCAGACTAGGGCCTTAGAAAGGTAAAAGAGTTTATGGCTCAAAACTAAAGTCATAAAAATTATTTTAGGTTAATAAAATACATGATAGTCACTAAATTTATTAAAAAATTAAATTATGCACTTAAACAAAGGTTTATAACTAATCATGATTCAAAGTGCTATAGAACATACCAACTCCAATTTGGGTAAACTAAATACAGAAAAACCCTTGTCTTAATTTATAACCATACAAATATTTTTTTCTAGATATAATAACCTATTCTCTAAGATAGATTTATCATGTTTAATTCATAATAATATTTATTTATTTTGAATAAAAATATTAATTTATTTATCATTCCAAAGTGAATTTATCTGCTTAGAAAATTGTCTTATAAAAAATTTAAATAAACTAGCTTTGGAATCACATTACTAGAAACAATAAAACTTATAATAAAAATTATTTTATTATTATACTAATAATTTTAAGCTATGATATATTGATTATAACTCTTATTTTTGAGAACTTCCATTTCTTAATTTTTTTTATGTTGATTCCAAATCAACTTTGGGAACAAGAGGGAAATAAAGGGATTTTACCCCTGTAATTGTCTCCCAAAATTGGTCAAAAATGATGATTCTTGAAGCAAGTAAAAATTATTTGATTAGTGATTCTATATTTTGTATCAAAAATAATTATTTCCAAATCTCATATTTTGAAAATTATAAATTTAATTATTTATTTTACATTGGATTTGAATCGATTTTGGAGGCGAGAAAGAGTAGTTGAAATTTGCTCGTGAAGATGCCATCTGGAAAGGGTCAATAAAGATAGTTTTTGACAATATTAAAAATTGTATAAATATTATTTTCATATCCCATGATTTAATAAATTATCCTCAAGTCTTATTTCTAATAAATTTGTAGTTTACATATTTATATTCATTTGATTTCAAAAGGGTTTTAACCAAGTTACAAAGACATTAGAATAAATTGCTTAATTCACCTTTTTAGAATTTATTTATCAAAGTTTACTTGCTTTATTATTTAAAATTACAAAAATAGATTGAGGGAAATAAACCTAATAATAAAAATTTTAAGTTAATTAATTCACAACTTAATTTAGTGGCAAGATTTACAAAATTTAAATACAATGTGACTTAAAAGAGGAAGGCTACATATTAATTTGTTTTAATAAAGTAATCAAATTTATCAGAGGGTTCCTACTTAACTTAATTAATGTTAGGTCAAATCCCCACATTTGGATTGAGTGAAAATCCATCACTAGATCTAGGTTTAAAAAATTACCCTGATTTTCCTTAATGACTAAATAAAAAGTCGTCTCTTTGTTTTACTTTATTTGTTCTCTTTCTCTTTTTGCAAGTTAAAATAATATTGAGAGATGGAGCTCAAGAAGAAAGACACAAATGTTCAAAGCCCATTTTTGAATGTATATACTTATTATATTTACTAATAAATAATTTACCCAATCTTTTTGAAACCTATGAATATATTTAACAACAACAACCAATATATATATATATAAAATATGTTATATAATTTATAATATATAAAACTATTTAACATATTTTATACCTATATACATATACACACATATATATCACATTTTATATGGTAATAAACAAATTTTATATATATATATATATATATATATATATATATATATATATATATATATATATATATATATAACAATGACGCAGGTTGATCGGTTTGCAACTTTCTTTGTAAATAAGGGGAGTGTGGGGGTGAGTTCGTTGGCATGACCCACTCCTTCAATATAACTAATTTATAATTATTTATTTTTTATTTATTTATATTTATCAAGAAATAAAACTATATAACATATTTTATATCTATAAATAAATTATATATAGTTTATAGGCATATAAAATATGATGTGTAATATATAGACATCATATAATACACACACACACACACACACCCCTATATATAACAATGATGTAGATCGGTTGTCTTGCGACCTTTATTATAAATAAGGGGAGTGTAGGCAGGTTAATTGGCTTGACCCCCTCCTTCAATATAACTAATTTATAATTCTTTATTTTTGTTTATTTATATCTATAATCATGTTTTATTAAACATATATAAATGTATCTATATTTTATATTATTTGTTTTAGATGTATATTTATATTAAATGCACATATATGTAATAAATTAATTTCATTCACTAATTTATTTATATATATACACTCACACATGTATATATATACTTTCAAATACAAAATTCAAACCAAATTTCAAATTAATAGTTCATTTATCTCGATTTAAAATACACAATCTAGAATAAACAAATCTTATTATCAATACAAAGTTTTCAATTAAAAGGAAGTATTAAGAGAGATAAGGAGATACATAATGTACATTTTTAGTCTATATATTTATATATATATATATATATATATATATATATATATATATGAATATTCTTTTTTATTGATATATATAAATAAAAGGAATATGATATGTATGTATGTAGATGCATTTTATTTATATAAAAAATATAAGATTAAAACTCTTTTTTTTCTAGACAAACAAATACTCAATATAAATATTCATATACAATATGTACATCCACCCATTTCAAAAAAATAGTAGATACATTCATTTATCCCTTTCCCCAACATGTGGATAATACCATGTATCTAACTCAAAACAATATCCACCCATTTATTAGTTATTATTTGTTAAACAGATTCCATTTATCATAATAATATTTCTTTCTTCAAATAACATTTCAATGAATTTTCTCAACAAATGACAAAGAAGAGAGTGAGAGAGGGAAGGTTACAAACAAGCGTTTCAATTAAGCTAAAAAAATTACTAAGAGAGAGAGATTAATATTCTCACCATCAACTATGCAAACACCAATATTTCATTTTCATTTTTTATATAAATTTTATTTAAGAGTTTAAGAGAAGAGAGAGGTAAAAATTTATGAGGAAGACCTTCCTAAATCTTGCAATGGATTTTTGAAAATGAGTTTTTCCATGGTTTGAAGGTTTTCAGGATTATTTGCATTCTTTTGCATTTCAATCCAGACTAGGATCTATGATTTCTTTGCAGGTTTCAAGATGAATCCTCTAGGGGGAATTTCTCCCCCCATAAACCATCCTTTAGGAAAATGGTGGTCAAAGCTTCATCTTCTATGTTGGAGATAGAGATCAATGCCATGATGAAAGTGATGGGTAAAAAATAGTTGTAAGAACTAGTAAATGGTGCCAGGAGAACATGTATGCATGCAGTGGAAGAGAACCCGATAGCCATGCTTGATCTTATATAAATCAAGAAGAACATAGTAGGGTTATATGGCAAGAGCCTAATCTGTAAGTTCATGGGAGCATAACTCTCTTTAGAAGAATTATATTCATGGATTGGGAGGAATTGGAAACTAAATGATGAATATAAACTCAAGGCATGTGCCAAAGGATATTTCATAGGAATATTTATCAATGAATCGGATAGAGACAAGGTATTTATAGGAGGTTTGTACTTCTTCAAAAATTCAAGATTATTTACTAAGCACTAGCATATGGCCTTCATGCTAATAGAAGAACTACCCAATATGGGACCTGTCTAGATTCAGATGTATGCTCTACCACAAGAATTATATTCTAGGTATATTTTTGAAACCATTGTTACTATTATTGATAAACTAGTAGATATATCAAAACCCCATCATGGTAAAGGCCAATCCATCTATGCTTGAATCCATATGGAGTTTGATCTCACATAGTCATTGCCAAATAACATAACTCTAAAAATAGTGGAAGTGGATCTAAGACCTATATTATGAAAGCATTTCATTCCATTATAGAATTTATCATGAATATAAGCATCTATTTAGAGATTTCCCAACATTGTCGAAAAATAACACTATGGAGAATGTTCCTATAACAATATAGAAGGATTCATAGGGTTTCATCAAGCCAAGAAAAGATGCATTGTTAAGACTAAGGACAAAATGATCAAAAATATATTCTAAAAGTAAGTAAAAAAGGAAATGATGGTAAATTTTCACTAAAAAAAGGGGTGGAATTGGTCCCATAAACTCAACCACATGAGGAACACAAAAATATGGAGATATAAGAGATCACATCAGACTATGGTTTCAAATAATATTTGGAAAATCCTCTCAAGGAACCAAGTATAGGAAACCCAAAGAAATAGAAGGTAAGAGGGTTACAAGGGAAATAGGAAAAAGGAAATAACACCACAAAAGGCTTGAGACATAAATAAAATTGGACAAGTATGGATGAATAAGATGAAACATATTCAAAAATGGAGGAGAGTATCAGAATCGCTCAAACTCCAAATCTTAACCATAAAGTAAATGTTAGAAAGAGAAGGAGAGGGAGACCAAGCAAGTATAAAAAAGGAATGAAAAAACCATGGAGGCTATTAGAGTATGGACTCAAACACAGGTAGACACTCTCTTAATGAGCACAAAGCAAAACAACCTTTCTAGATGAAGTTAATTTCATGAAAACATAAGGAGTCTCAATGCCCCTTCCAAAAGGAGAAAATTGAAGGAGCTAATAAAGAAACATAACCCTAAAGTGGTAATGTTCCAAGAAACTAAGTTGGAAAGACTAACAAAGCATAACAAGGCCTTGTCTAGATTATTAGGAAGGTAAATAACTAGGGTAGATACTACAAGCATGGCAGGGGGCATGGATCTCCTATAGAATCATAATCAATCTACCTAGAAATTACCTAGTCCCCGTATCAATTTATTATCAATAAAGTTATCTCATAGATCTTAGTTTTTTTCAATCAACATATACGGATCTTAGAACAAGGGAGAAAGAGAACTATCCTAGGAACTATTTGAGGATAAAATCAAAGCAAAAGAGGATACCTTGTGTATAATCAGGGGGGATTTTAATGCAAGAATGGAGGCCTCAGATAAAAATGGAGGGAATGGGAAATACAAAAACAACATGAATCTCCACAATTTTGTGGAAAGGGTAGAATTATGCAACTTAAAAACCAAGAAATGGTGGTTCACTTGGAATAATAGAAGGATGGGGAAAGACCTGATCTTGAAACATCTGGATAGATATTTGGTTTCAATAAAGTGGTTACAACAAAGTCATATCATGGAAATGGAGGTTCTTAAAACTTCAAATTCAAATCATTGTTTAATAGCAATGTATCTTAGGTAAGATTAGCAGTCACATAGATCCCCTTTTTGATTCGAGAAAATGTGGTTGGAACATCAAGAATTAGATGATTTCATGACCCAAAAATAGATAACCCCAAATAATATATATGGGATCAAGATGTACCTTTTCTCCCAAAAATTGAAAGAGCTCAAAATTGCCTTGAAAATATGGAATCATCTCATCTTAAAAAATATATTCCAAGAAAAAATAGAGTTGAAAAGAAGAAATAGTGAGATACAAGAAAAGAGGATGGAGTGGCACAACTCCAAAGAACTTGTGGAGGCAGAAGAGGAAATTGTAAGAGGTCTAGAAGACTTCTAAAAAAAAGAAGAAATTTATTGGAAACAAAAATCTAGGGTTAGATGGCTGAAGGAAGGAAATAGAAACACCAAGTTCTTTCATCTATAGTGTAAGGTTAGAAGGTAGAAGAACTACATTCAAAAATTAGAAACCCTAAAAGGCACCAGTTTGGAAGAACCCAATGAAATCAAATAATATTTAGTGAACTACAAGGAAGACATGCTTAAACATGAAAATAGAGAGAGACATGAAGACCAAGAAGCTTTTTATAAATGATACATCAACTAGTCACTCAGTCAGATAATCAAGCCCTGATGGAGGATATATCTATAGAGGAAACCAAAAAAATGGTCTTTGAAATGGTAGGGGACCGGGCTCTAATCCCAGATGATTTTTTGGCTCTTTTCTTCCAGCATTTCTAGGACCTTTTAAGGGAAAAAATTAGGGGAGTGGTTCAGGAATCAATTAATCTCAAGGAATTTTGAAAGCTCTAAATTCCACATTCCTCATCCTCATTCCAAAGAAATCAAAAACTAGGACCCCTTAAGAATTTCATCCAATATATTTATGCAAAACTATATATAAGATCATCTCAAAAATCATTGCTAATCAACTCCAAAAAATTCTTCCAAAACTTATCTCAGAGGAATAAGGAGGTTTAATCAAAGGGAGACAAACCATAAATGAGATTGTCATTGCCCATGAAATCATACATTCTCTACGGGATAGCAAGAGACAAGGCATGTTGATTAAAATGGGAATTTCTAAGGCCTATGATAAAGTCAATTGGACCTTTCTAGATGGAATGCTTGGTAAGTTCAGTTCAACTTAGAATGGATGAAATGGATTTGAAGCTGTTATTCCTCAAAAATCTTGATGATGATTATCATCTCTCTAGAAGGGTCTTTCTCCTCCTCTAGGGACTCATACAAGGGGGGATTTTATCCCCCTATCTCTTCATCATGATGGCAAAGGGAGGCTCTATTAAGACATATAAGATATCTTAGGGACAAGAATAATATTAAAGAGATTAAAGTGATAACCAAATAATCTACTCACTCTCATCTCCAATTTGTGGATGATATTTTTATTTTCATTAACCCTACTCAAAAATAGGTTAGATAAGTTAGGGATTTATTGGGAAACTATGAAAAGGCATCAGTTCAATCTATTAACAAAAGTAAATACAAGATTTTTTGTATCAATGTCTCCCTAATCTTCAATATTTAATTAACAAGTACTTGGGCTTGAAATTGATACTCTCCCAGATAATTAATTAGGTTTTCTAGTTTTCAAAGGAAATAGAAGTAAGAAGCTTTGAGATAAAACTATGGCAAAGATGAGGAAGAAGCTAAGTAGTTGAAAAGGTAAATATTTGTCATATACAGGACATATTATCCTCATAAATATTATCTTTTAATCCACAACTATATAATGGTTCTCACTCTTAAAGTCCCTAATAGTAGGCTTGAGCGAGATGAATAGAATTCTTGGAAACTTCCTCTAAAAAGGAATAGGGGATAAGTCTAAACTCCCTCTACTTGCCTGGGAAAAAATATGTAAACCTATTACGTAGGGGGGTATGGATAAGGAACCTTGATAAAGTTAACATAACCCTTATAGCCAAATTAGTTTGTAGAATGGGAATGAATCCAAGCATATCAATGTCTCCCTAATCTTTAATTAACAAGTACTTGGGCTTGAAATTGATACTCTCCTAGATAATTAACTAGGTTTTCCAGTTTTCAAAGGAAATAGAAGTAAGAAGCTTTGGGATAAAACTATGGGAAAGATGAGGAAGAAGCTAAGTAGTTGGAAAGGTAAATATTTTTCATATACATGTCATATTATCCTCATAAATACTATCTTTTAATCCATAATTATATAATGGTTCTCACTCTTAAAGGCCCTAATAGTAGTCTTGAGTGAGATGAATAGAATTATTGGAAACTTCCTCTAACAAGGAATAGGGGATAAGTCCAAACTCCCTCTGATTGCCTGGGAGAAAATATGTAAACCTATTACATAGGGGGGTATGGATAAGGAACCTTGATAAAGTTAAAATAACCCTTATAGCCAAATTAGTTCATAGAATGGGAATGAATCTAGGCACAAGATGAAGTGAGTTATTTAGTGATAAATACCTAGATGATAGGAACCTAGAAAGAATATTTACGACAAAAGAGCCCCCCTCTAGGTCTACTATTTAGAATAGCATGAGGGAAGCAAGAGGAATTATTATGAAAGGACTATTTTAGAATGTGCAAAATGGGGAAAATATAGACTTTTGGAATGATAGATGGATCACCCAAAAACCTTTAAGATTGGATCCTCACTTAGATAGGATAAGGTAAGAAATTATGTGCTAATGGGGAAAGAAGGTGAAAGACCATTGTATAGAAAACACAAATCAAGGGAACAAAATTTTCACCTAAGAAAATTTTTAGAATATTAATGGTACTCAAAATGAATCCAAAAATATGATCAATAGTATCTTACAAGGCTTTTGGGTTCTTTAGAGTTCTAAAAATGACTTGTTAAATTGGAATTGAAAAGGTATAGGAGACTACTTGGTTAAATAAGGGTATGAAACATAGATAACAAACCATCCCAATACCTTAGAAAAATTTATATGGACTAAAATTTGGAGCTCTAAAGCTTGGCCAAAAATAAAGGCCTTTATATGGTTGACCACACACAAAAATATCCTAATAAGGGAAAATCTAAAAAAATAAAGGTTTTCAAGGGACATTATGATGTATGTTATGCTACAAAAATGAGGAAAGTATGGAGCACCTTCTTATTCACTATAGTTACACTTAGGATCTCTAAAATAAGTTTTTAAATAAGTATAATCTAAGGTGGGATTTGAATAACAACCTCCCATATCACCTCAAGGTTTAGTGGGTTAGCACAAAATTAAACATCCTAAAGGATGTATGGGATATGAGGCCGAGGTTCCTAACCTAGAAAGTCTAGATAGAAAGAGATACCATAATTTTTTAGCATAACAACAAGCATAAAACCCTAGAGAAGGTTTGGTTGGAACTAGATACTAGCATTAATCAAATAGTAGCTACATCCAAATAGTTGAAAAATAAGGAGGCCAGTTCAGAGGAAGTGATAATCCTTAGAAATTGGGGGAGGATAAAACAAATTTATGATAACATGAAGATAAACAACAAGTAGTTAAGGGATGCAACTAGGACAAATATCAAATGGGCCCCACCATAACATGGGAGGTATAAATTAAACTTTGATGGGGCTTTAAAGCACAATTTAAGGGAATCAGGAGTAGGGAAAATTAAAAGGGACCATAAAGGATATGTGGTGGCATATAGATCCATCTATACTGGAACCAATACAAGTAACATAGTATAAATTGAGGGCCTTATTCTTGGAACAAAGTTGGCTCTAGAAAATAATATTATGAACATCACAATTGAAGGGGACTTGTTCATGATCATTAGAGCCATGACAAGCAACATAAAAATTAATTGGATAATTAAAATAATAATTCAAGAAGTGAAAAATATTAGGGGTCATTTCAAAGGCATAATAAATTGGAACCACATCATGAGATAAGGAAATCGAGTGGCAACCTAGTTGGAAAATTTTGGGCTTTTATCTCAATCAAAGGATAAAAAAGGAAATAGGGAGAGCATCTCCGAGGATAGGGAGATGGAGGAATTAGAAGGAATTATTAAAATGGAATTTTGGGACTACTAAATAAATTATTGGGGATCACTCCCAAAAAACAAGGAGATGAAATCTTGAATAAGAAAGCTGAAAACATCTATTCTCTAGTGATTTCCCAAGTGAACATTAGCATGCATGCAATTAACAAAGATATTATATGCAGTTTACTTGGGAAAAAAGGAGGTGATCCAGTTTTTAAGAAAAGGGAAGCATAATCATTACATTCCTAGTTGGATGCCTCACAAACTACCCACTTTCTAATATGACACTACTAGAAAGAAAATTACCATTACTAATAAAATGGGTTGTTAAGCTACATGTTCCCTCTCTGACTACATCACCCACCTCCCTTTTATTTTTCCTTCTGCATGGAAGTGCACCTCAAGGATATTTAGAGGTAGTGTTGGTGAGCTCATTTTATGCTTAAGATAAGTCTTTAATGTCATTCTATGTGATCTTTCTCTAATGTTGGTCTAGTTAAAAATGGTGCTCTTTCAAGCCCTAAGTCTTTTCTTGACCTACATTATCCATGTATTGTCAACGCTGAGAGCTTTAATGATAGATAATCTTCATATGATGTATCATATCAAGGTAGATATCTATGATGCCTCTAATTTAGTATTAAAAGACTTAGCACATAGTTCTAGTAGATAGACCAAGAGCAGGGAGGAGGGATCATCTAGGATAGCTAGACATGAGTTGGAGAGTAACAAAGGAGCAAAAATCAATAGGAGGATGCCTAGTGAATAGGAGTTTGAGGGTTAGAATGGCACCAACCAGAAAATCAAGCTTGCCACATCTCTTCACATTAATGATTTAGCACAATCCCATCATGGAATACACTTTTATGCCACCATACAAGAAGAATGGAGGTGGATTCGAAGGAATGACCTGAAGAAAGGGTGCCAAGATAAAAGAAAAAAAAAGGTTAATTTGGAAAGAGAGAATTTGTGTTATGATGAAAGCAAAAGAAAAGTTATATTAGAGGAGGGTAGGCCATCCAAGAAACAAATCTCCATTAAAATAGAGGAAGCAAAGAGTGGTAGAGAATGGGAAAGGGAAGAACTATCATGAAAACAAATAATAATGATGTTATTTAAGGAATTCAGGTCCTAAATAACTTTAGAGAAGCTACCAGAGGCATATATGCGATAAGGAGACTCTAGATTATATCAATAACCTTATTTTCAAGTAAAATGGTGAAAATATCAACCACCCAAAAGAGATGGAAGCCTTAGTGAGAAGATTCCTAGAGTTATTTATGGTACATTATCATATGATTGAAGCAATAAATGATAACTTAATCCATATTAAAAATCTCATGGAAAATAATGGAAATGAAGAAAGACTTCACACTCAAGTGTTAACTATGATCTGAGTCAACACAGATGAGATTGAAAGCATGCAAAACATCTTGAGTAGGATAACAGAGGATACAATGAACATGAAGGTGCACCTACATCACCAACATTGCATGTAGAACCTAATAAATCCATTAAGTGAAGGAGATTGATGAAGAAGAGGAAAACTTAGGCACTTCCCCTCTACTTTGAGGTCCTTTTATCTAGGCTCAGCTTTAGCATATCAGGTTATATGTAATAAGACTCATTGGATCCCTATTTGAAGCTAGTTTAGGTGTTTCAAGTTTTTAATCCTCTTGAATCTTGTCATTATACTTGTTTATTCTCAAGTAATAATATTTTAAATTATCAAGAGAGAGAGAGAGAGAGAGAGAGAGAGATGTATTCATTTCATTTCATTTACTGCAAAGAAATAGAGGAAAGGATATCAATTATTTATAATAAATCAAGGTCCACATTCATTTTATAGTATATATAATATAAATTAATTAGTCATTAATCTCAAATTTTAATCTTCATGGCTCAAGGAAAGAAGAATGGAAAAAATGAGGGAATTATTTTTCTCAATAAATAACACTGCTCCAAATGAGCAAATTCCATTTAACTAGTAGTTTTATTATAGAGGGGAGAGACAGAGAGAGAGAACTCAGTCAGGCATAATTCTAAATTTTCTTTTACATTTGACCAACTAACCTTGTCTCTACATAAAATGTGCTAAAGCAATACCTACCTCATCTCCTTCATTTTCCTTGCATACAACAAGCTCCCAAGCTCCATGAAGATATTTTCCTTCTTCCATAGGGTCTGACCAAGCATCACCACTCTATGCACTTCCTCTCACCTAAAAAAAAGAACAAACAAACAATAACTAAGAATTTATAATAAAAAGAGTTAAATTTATCTTCCCTAACACTTATTGATATTGAATGAAGGAGTAACATCCCTTACATGGGTCCTTTCATGCCATAAAGTGACCCATACTTTTCTTTCACACTTTAGAATTTCTTGCAAGAAATGTCTTACATAATAATCAATTCACTTACATGCCCACATGGGCTCCTTACACAAATTAATTTAATTACACAACTTCCAAAACACTCAATCAAGTGGGTCATACCTTCCAAGTAAGCTAGGCTCTTGAGGGTTGTAAGTTTTCTATAAATCCTATTAGATATGGCTTAGAACCTTTATAGGAGGCATATGACCCTTTTAACTCAAATTAAAATATTATCAATTTTATAAATAGGTAAATATATGTTTAAAAAGTGTAATTTTAATTTGATTAATCCTTCTTAATTTATTATCAAATATTAATCCATCAAAAATAAGAAGGAAAAACCACACATCCAAAATTCTTCACCACCATGAGTTATCACACTTCATGAATGCCTCAATTTAGCATGAGTGAGAGGTTTCTTTATAAGGAGTATTACATACTTCCCTTATTATAAAAGCATCATCTTTGATGCATCAAATCAACACAAAGAGTCAAAAAACCACACACTTCTAAAGGGCATACTAGGTTACAAATGATACAACTCAGCTGACATAAATACAACAACAATTATCAATTATGTTTTTAAACCATTTTGATTATATATTTTTAATTCCATTTTTATAGTTAAATTATTCTCAAGGTTTTTTCTTATTCAAGTTTTAGAATTATTAAATGTCAACGCCTTTTATTATTGTGTAATTGGATTCACTGTGAGTAGAAGAAGTTTTTAAAGTCAATAGTTGATATTAATTTTCTTTAGGTAGTTCCCATAGTGTCATATTGTCATACTATCATCCACATTTATCACAAACCGACTTAAACCTAAATAATTTATACCCTTATATAATTATGATAAGTATCATGTGCAACAATAATATTGTTTTATTGTAATAACATATTGAATAAGTTGAGTGCCATCCCATGACGAGAGTGCACTATGAAAAAATAAAGGACCATCTAAATAGAGAAATATCAATGTTGAAATAGAAGTGCAATCACTATGCTCTACAAATAACCTCCAAATAAAATCCTCCTAAGACCTCCCAAGAAATAAAGAAGCAATTTTGTTAGCTAATTAATTTATACAAGAGCACAAAACCTCCTTAGACCTCCTAAGAAAATTTTTACTTAGACCTCCCAAGAAGCAGGATATTATCATGTAACCACCACGCCTCATGATTGGGAAGGATGGTGTTGTGAACCCACCCATACAGGTTCTCATATTGACCTTATAACTATGTTATAAGCTATTTCTTCTCCCTCATACCTACACAAGATGAACATCATGCACATTATGAAGATATATGAAATCAACATTTAATCAAAAATAAAAATTTAAAAAGAATATAACTCCATAACATGATTAGATCAAATGCTAAGTGGCCACTAAATATAGTCATAAATGAAAATAAGAATTATATTTCAATTCAATTTATAAGTAAGTCAAGAATCATTTAATACCTTCTTTATCACAACTTAAATTAAAGAGAAGCAAACATGTTGGTTTCATAAAAAACTTAAAATGGCAACCAAATTAAACTAAAATTCAACACAACACTTTCACAAAAATTTCATATTATAGCACTATGGCTAACGAATCCACCCGAGGGGAGAAGAAAAAATATAAGCTTCAATTACCTCCCAGAGGTAAAAGAAAACATCACTCTCCATAAGCCTCCTACAAAGTCCACAAGGATGCATCATAGGGTAAATCACAAGGGTTGTCCTTTCAACAACTACTAAGGCATAGGTATATGAACACATCATTAATATGGTGACCATTATGTGCAAAAATCCCATGGTACTCGAGACACTCATGGTGAACACACTTGAATATTTGAGTGGCTACCTCATGTAAAGGAGAAAAGTAAGTTTTTAGACTACGATAAGCTCCACTTCATATCCCATAACTTGGTTCAAACTAATATAAACATGGTTCTACTCCATCTTTAACCCATACACTTACACCCATACTTACTCACTAAAGTATCAATGTAGGTTTACACAACACATCACTAAATAACAATAGTTTTACCTAAACAGTAAATGTTTTTAAGAATAAATGTTATTTCACACCACATTTACATACACAAGGTTTAGACTCAAGGTACATCACAAACACACTTATATTTACAAAATCACAATAAGGCACAATAACATGATTATCATTCTTGTATCATGACATACACACTATATGATCATATAAAAATGTTTTTTATTAAGGAGGATGAGTTATTTCATAAGTATAGTACATATATAAATGATGTGAGGGTTTACATAATATGATACAATAGCACATGTACATTACCAACTACAAGGGTTAATAATACATATATTTAGCTCAAAATACATTATTACAATAGTTCATGATAATGGGTACATCATAATACGATATCATAATTTCACTGGTAATACACAAGGATCAAGTGGCATCATTAGTCTAACTAATGTACATATGTCATCCCTAATGATAATTATAACAACCCTCATCGATCCAACCAATGTATCTATATCATTTTTGATGACATTGTTGACAACTATCTCTCACTGCCATTGTCAATTGAAAATAATAAGTGGTCATTCTACACATAACACCCAAAACCACTAGAGTGTCCCATGGAAATTTCCATGTTTCTATGTTTGATCAATTACGAATCATAACTGCTATAATACCTTTATATAGAAAAGCCTCATAAATCATTCTAACCAAACTACAATTACATAATATGTTTTTTATTTGTTATGAAATATAATTTAATTGACCATACTGATCTTACTAAAGTTCCTAATGTTGAATCCAATCTCTGATACCAAAATGTCATGTCCAAATGTTTTGTTCCCAAAACCCATATAATTTTGTTAGTTTATTTAAGTGAATGATTGCTTAATTATTTATTTGTTGTTGTTTAATAGTTTAATTATTCTTATATTATCAACATGTAATAAAACTGTCACCCATACAATTATAAAATGATTTTATTTAATTTAATTATTTTCCGTCACAAGGCTTCCCTAGGAAGCAAAATACAACATATTGGAGTGAGGTTATGATATAATGTGGTTTCATAAATAATTTGCTTTATGTTCTCATCAAGGAAGAGAGATAAGTCACATTATATGATGCCATGAATAAATGGTCTAATTTAACTACAACTTCTTGATTTCTCAGGTCATGAAAACATTCAAACAAACATCTCTAATCAACACATACAAGTGAGCTAAAGTGATAATTACTCTATAACATGTTTACCACCTAGTGCTCACCAAGGGAAAGTCTTGACTATCACTATACAAACTCTACTCTCAAGGCAAATAAACAAGGAGAGTTACAAATGGATGTTCATCTCAAGGCAGCTAACATCTATAAAAACTAAACTTAATGTGAAAGGGTTGGCAACAACCACATGTAGATCAAACTCAATTTTATTCAATTAATAGTATATATAAATTTAATCAAAATAATAGCGTGCAAGCCCAACATGAAGGATGATAATAAAACACCCCTAACCTAGCCTATGACCTAGACCCGATGTCCCCGCCATAATTAAGTTAGCATACATATCCACTCTAGTGAATCAGGGTCTGATGTAGTTCTCCTCGAACTTGTGATGGCCTCCTCTACAAAACATCATCACTGAAATAGTATTGACACTCTAATCCAATAAGGGAACTAATATGTCACTCAAAAGATATTTTAAAGCTCAAAACAACTAATACGTGATGAAACAATAATATCAAAACTTCTACTCATTGTGAAACACCTAGACAACTCAAATGTGTGTGTTTACCCAACCACTACTATGAAATAATACAAATGAAAGTCAAACCTGATAAGGAACCTACATTCCATTGATCTAACAAGACCAAAATCTTAGTAATCTCTATTTTACATTGCTCAGAGAAGCTTCATCTCTGGAGAAAATATCTAATGGTGACCAAGGTTGAGATGTAATAAATCAAGCTCACTAACAAAAGATTCAATAAGGGTCACTACCCAACAAAAACTATACTTTTGAGCATACCACATACTTAGAAACTATAAGGATACATATACACTAGGAAGAGTCCTATACACTTCTTACTTACATGAATGCTTTAAAGGTTAATTGTTTAAGCACAAGTTCTAAGAACACCCAAGGTTGGTTAGATGTGACACTAAATCTAGGAGAGCATCCTAAGGGTTAGTTCACTATACCCATGCCCACTTTCTAAGATACCTATATATTTGCATTGATCCCTTCACATGTAGAATCAGGGATGGCTATAGTTTATCTATTCCTAAATGAGTGTTAGAGTAGAAGCAAAGGCATTTGACCTTCATCGATTAGACATAAGGCTAAGCTAATGTAGTTACCCCTTATGGATAACACCAAATTTGTTAGTTGGTCCAAGCATATCTACGCACTACCAAGAGTTATAAGTGTATCTAAATATATGAGAAGTATGCACATTTAAACCCCTTAGACTGAGCATGAAAAATTAATCTTACTCTAAATTTATGCTCCTATTCAAATACTAAAAGGACCCCTTATTTGACCTAGCAAGGTGTGACTAAAGTGTTAGGTAAAAGATTTTATAGTTTAAAATCTAACATAAGGTCATAACAATTGTTTTAGACTAATAGAATACATGATAACCACTAAATTTATTAAGAAAAGGAAAGGACATGCACTTAAACAAAGTTCAATAAGAACCTATTTTTTAAGCTATAATTATCATGGTTAAGGCATAATAATATTTTTTTATTGTAAATAAAATTATAAAATCATTTACCATTCCAAAGTGAATTTATCTGCTTAGAAAATTATTTTGCAAAAAATATCTTGCAAAAAATTTAGAATTATCGACTTTGTAATCACCTTGTTAAAAATAATATAACTTCCAATAAAATTTATTTTATTATTATACTGATAAGTTATTGTAAATTAATTACAACTTTTTCTTTTGATAAATTCTATTTCTTGATATTTTATTTACTTTCATTTCCAATAGACTTTGAGAACAAGAGGGAGATAAAAAGATTTTACTCTTGTAATTATCTTTCAAAATTAATCAAGAATGACGATTCCTGAAAAGAGTAAAAATTATTTGATTATTGGTTCCATATTTTGTATCTAAAAATAATTATTTCTAAATCTCAGATTTTAAAAATTTAAGTATTTATTTTACACTAAATTTAAATCAATTTTGAAAGTGAGAAAGATTAATTAAAATTTGCTTTTGCAAATACCATCCAAAAATGATCAATAAAGATAGTTTTTGATAATATTAAATTGTCTAAATATTATCTATACATTCCATAATCTAATAAAATTAACTTATAAACTCGATCTAGATAAATTTGTAGTTTGCATATTTATTTTCCTCTAATTATGAAAGAGTTTTAATCAAGTTATGAAGACATTAAAATAATTTTTTTGATTCACATTTTTTAAATTTACGTGTCAAAATTTACTTGTTTTATTATATAAAATTATGAAAATAGATTGAGGAAAATAAACCTAATAATAAAAATTTAAAGTTAATCAATTCATAACTTAATTTAATGGCAAGATTTATAAAATTTAAGTGTAAAGTGATTTGAAAGAAGGTGGTTAGATATTAATTTATTTTAATAAAATTATCAAATTTATCAAATATATAATATTATTTAATAATTTATATGTAATAATATGTTTATAAGTTTATAAATCAAATTATTAAACAAAATAATATATTTTATGTCTATAAATAAATTATTATGTATATTGTATATAATATATATAAGAATTTGTTTATAGGCATATAAAATATGTTATTTTGTATATAATAATTTATTTATACAAATAAGATGTGGGTGAGTTGGTTAAGTGATTTGGTTATTTTAAGTTTCATAAAAAAATATATGAGATCAATTGTATTCTTAAGATTATTAATTATTAATTTTTATTTTCGAAAATAAATAAATTATTAAACAAAATAACATATTTTATATGTCTATAAATAAATTATTATGTATATTGTATATAATATATATAAGAATTTGTTTATAGGCATATAAAATATGTTATTTTGTATATAATAATTTATTTATGCAAATGAAATGTGGGTGAGTTGGTTAAGTGGTTTGGTTATTTTAAGTTTCATAAAAAGGTATATGAGATTGATTGTATTCTTAAAACTACTAATTATTGATTATCATTCTTGAAATTGATGGTGACCATGATCAAAAGCCGTTAACTAACTCCAATATATATATATATATATATATAACAAAATAACATATTTTATGTCTATAAACAAATTATTATATATATACTAATTTATTTATAAGTATATATAATATATTTTGTTTAGATAGATACGATTTTGGTGGGATCTGTCTCAGACACAAATGAGAGTCCAGATCTCCAAATATATAAATATAAGAATTATTAATAATGGTCACAATCGACCCAAAAATACTAATGAACGATCATAACCGACTTCCAATATCATCTGAAATTTGAACTTAAATAGTGATTGTAACAACCAAATTACTTTACTAACTCATCTATATCTCATCGATAACATATAAAATATATTAATTTATTTAATTATATTTATATACAAATATAATTAAATTAAATAACATATTTTATATATTATTTTATTATATTATATTTATATATAAATATAATTAAATAAAATATCATATTTTATATGTTTATAAATAAATTATTATATATAAATTATTAAACAAAATAACATTTTTATATGTATTATAATTTATTTATAGAGATATAAAAATATGATGTTTTGTTTAATAATTTATATATAATAATTTATTTATAGGCATATAAAATATGTTATTTTATTTATATATTTATATTTATATTTATATATGTAAATTATTATATAATAATGGAGGTTAGTAATCGATGAGATGTGGGTGAGTTGGTAAAGTGATTTGGTTGCTTCAAGCATTATCTAGGTTCAAATCTCAGTTTGGTATGAGAAGTTGGTTGTGGTCATTGATGGTATTTTGGGGTTTGTTATGGCTAATCTTTGGTATTCTTAGGTCACAACATGATCACATGAGGATTTGGGCCTCCGATTGTGTTCCAAATCAATTAGAGCTCCAGTCAAAAGTGAATAGGGTAAGGATCTCACCAAAACCAATATCTATCAAAAAAAAACTTGATGTAGGTTAATTGGGTTATGCAGGGCTTTGGCTCCGATTATGGACTGACAACCGACCTGCAATATTCATTATGTATAAGAGTGTGGAGGTGGACCGATTAACCCAACCCCTTCCTTAAATATTATTAATTTATTATGTAATATATTATATATTTTATTTATTTATTTAAAATTATAATCATATTTTATTAAATATATATAAATGTATATTATATTTAATATTATTTATTTTAGATGTGTATTTTTATTAAATATGCATATATGTAATAAAATACTTTTATTCATTATTTTATTTATATATACTCACCACACACATATACTTCTAAATACACATTTCAAACCAGATTTCAATTTAATTGTTTGTTTGTCTCATTTTAAAATACACAAATTTAGAATAAACAAAATTTATTATCATACAAAGTTTTCAACTAAAAAAATATTAAGAGATAAGAAAATACAAAATGTATATTTTTATTTTGCAAATATATATTTATTTATGAATATTTTATATATATATAAAAAGTATGATAAATGTATATCTAATTTATTTATTTTACAAAAATATAGGTCAAAACTCTTTCTTTTAAAGACAAACAAATGTACAATAAAAATATTCATATACAAAAACAAATATACAATAGATATAATAAAAATATTCATATACAAAAACAAATCTACAGTAAAAATATTCATAAACAAAATGTATATCCACTGATTTCCACAAAATAATAGATATATTCATTTTGTCATTTCCCCAGCATGTGCATAATACCATATATTTAATTCAAAACAACATTCACTCGTTTATCTTTATAAGATTTCTTTCTTCAAGTAACATTTCAATTATCTTTATAAGATTTCTTTCTTCATGTAACATTTTAATGAATGTGCTCAACAAAGAGGAAAGAAAAGAGTGAAGGGAAAGAAGAGAGTGAGAGAAGGAGGGTTACAAACAAGTGTTTCAACTAAACTAAAAATTTTAGAAAAAGAGAGATAAATATTCCCACAAGTAACTATTCAAACATCAATATTTTATTTTCATTTCTACTATAAAATTTCTTTAAGAATTCAAAGAGAAGAGAGATTTATTCATTTCATTTTCTTTAATAATAAAACAACATCCATATTTCCTTTACAATATATACAATATAAATTGAATAATCATTGCTCCCAAATTTTAATTTCCATGATTTAAGGAGAGAAAAGTGGAAGTGTGAAAATTATTTTTCTCAATAAATAACATTACTTTAAATGAACAAAAAAAAATTATTTAGTAATTTTATTAAAGATCATATATATAAAGCACTCAATTAAATATTAATTTTGACTTTTCTTTTACATTATATGGCCAATTTTTTCTCTACATAAAATATGTCAAAGCAATACCTACTTCATCTCCTCCATTTACCATACATACAACAAGCTCCCAAGTTCTATGAATATCTTTTTCTTCTTCCATGATCTCTTCTCAAGCACCATCGCTTTATGCACTTCCTCTCACCCTAAACTAATGAACAAGCAAATAATAACAAATAATTTACAATAAAAATATTGTCAAATTTCTCTTCTCCCAAACTCATTGATTGAAGGGAATACCATCTCATACATGGGACATTTCACATCATAGAAGAACCCATACTTATATTACATGGTTTAGAATTTCTTGCAATCAATGTCTTACACAATAATCAATTCACTACATGCCCACATGGGCTCCTTATGTACAAATTAATTTAATTACACAACTTCAAAAACACTCAATCAAGTGGGTCATACCTAACAACTAAGGTAGTACCTTAAGTGTTGTAGATTTCCTAAAACCCTATTAGAGAGGGTTCATAGCCTTTCTAGGAGACTTATGACCCTTTTTGTTGGTGTAGGTTTTTCCCACCACATGGTTTTACCTACATGATCTAGTTAGTTTGCTTAGGTGTCATTTAGGTATTTAATAAAGGCCATTGGGGAAGATAATATCATATTCATGAGGATGTGTGATCCATGCACATCCCCTACATAGTCAAACACACTCATTATTTCTTCATCTACACATAGCTCACACCTCTCATGCAATCTTATACACTCCATTGTGAGAAGTTTACTTATACTCCCATGCATATGTCTCACATCTACTCATAGACTTTTGTATAATGATCATCTAAGGTCGTAGCTTGTATATCTCACTAAACACTTCATAACTTGTATTCATGCATGTATCATAGGTGTTTTTTTTTAGACTAGCCTAATCCATCGGGCTCCACTTCAACACAACCATGTGACAGGCTACCCTGATTGCATACCTTGACTAGTGGCCCTAGATTAGCCTAGACTCCCAGGTTTGATTGTCATTAGATATCAACTAGGATTCTTGAGATCATGACCTTTAGTGAATAACTAAGAATCACATCATCAAACAATTGGTCACCAACCAGTTGGGAGCTCATCATCGACATGTAAGGAGGGTGAGATGTGTCAACTCTACCTTCCTTGTATTCTACAACAGTTGTTTATAACTACCCTTGTAATCATACATGTTAAATATATAACATACATATATGGCCTTGTATGGTTAGGTGAAGGCAACACATAGACATAACATAGATAACATGTTTTTCGTATTTATCCTATAACACATGCATTGTAACACATTGTAAATAGTTTTTCCTATTCTTTGTTATTGAATAGAAGTTACATTTCTACAACTAAGACTTATGTTCTATTGAATGGGTGTTTGATTTTTCTATATGAATACTCCCCATGCATTCACTCTATGCAACTAAACGTATTTATCCCTAGTACACTTAGTCATGAGCCTCATGGTGTGGATCAGTGGTATCAGAGTAGAGCTCTATCCTTTCTACACCTATGACCACATGAGTGTAATGAGAGAGAAGTTGTAATAGTTAGATCTATTTTAGAGATTCCAAAAGAATGTTATAGAAAAATAAAGATGGTTGACACCCAAAATAAACCTAAGGTATCCCTAAAATTTTGAAGGCTCATCATTGATGCACTAGAGGCATAATGCACTAAAAAATTTGGTCAGTTCTATGAATTGATGATTCAACTTAACCCAACACCTTCCCATCCATCTCCATAGTAAATTCCCTAATAGTTTCAAAAACAAAACCCCTTCAAAGTATAATTCAATCTCAACATCCCTCTATTCGAAGGCAAGATCAATGTTAAGGTAATGGATGCCTAGAATTGATAACTTGATATATAATTCTCAATCAATTATTTCACTAATGCTGAGAAGATCACCTTCATAATATTGAAGATGTCCATTCTAATTGTTTACTGGTGGGAGACCTTTAGTATATAGCATGTGGAAGAGTGCATTCCAATAAAATCATGGAAGACTTTTGTCAATGCACTAAAGGAGGAATACTAACCTCTTTAACACTTTGAAGATGAATACATCAAGTTCCAATAATTGAGCTAGTGTAAGGATTAGTCAATGGAAGACTAAACCAACACATTTCATGACTACTTTACATGCCTATAAGAGAACTTAAATGAACATCATAGGGTGCTAAATTATATCAGTAAACTCTCACCTTATATCCATGTGAAGATGGAATTCTTAACTCTTGACACTTTGGGAAAAGCATGTCACTATGCCATTAAGATTGAATCCAAGGCAAATATGAAGTAGTGTCCCACTTCTTCATCCAACATAGTTCATAAGGGCCAACCCTTTCATAACTCCACATCGCATCCTTCTACATAGAAGCACAACACTTCTCACAAAGGTGAACAGCCTTAGAAGAATACTAAATAATCTAAGGCTCATGTGCCTTCTACTTCAAATAAAGATAAGAAGTTTGGTGATAAGTGGTGCCATCGCCATTGCTCATCTACCCACAATGATTATGAATGTCAAGTGTATCAATCTTTACTTGTACAGTCTATATCAAGACCCACATTGATGGACAACTTTGATCCATTTGCATATTATCTAAGTATTAGTACCACTACAATCAACATTTTTGAGGAACACAAATATCTCTTCCACACCAATTTTTGGGTGAAGGGCTAGCCTCTCCAGACCATCATCAATAGTGGCAGTCGAAAGAACATCATTGTGCCATACATATCTCAAAGCCTTGGTCTTACAACTAGTGTGCACCCTAAGCCATATTATCTAAGGTGTCTATAGTAGGGGAAATATATACAAGTTTGATGACAATGCACTTTTTAGTAAAAATTCAAGCCTATGGAGGATAACATCACTTGTGACATTGCACCTCTATAGGTCTATGACATCATAGGGAGACCATAATTTTAAAACCATAAAGCTACATATTAAGTGAAGCCACAACATTAGATTATTCATGCTCAAGATCACTTTTATAACCTCTTTGAGTCAGCACCCATGACCAAAGTCACATTAGTCTCTACCAAATAATGTCACAAAATTTTATCAAACATGGAGAAGTTTATGTTGTTCATGGTTCTCCATGACACACCTACATAGATGACAAATTAAACTTTGATAGTGAACACTACTTGCATAATGTCACAATAGCAGTAACTTGACAAGTTAGTAGAGTACTATAGCAAAGTCTTCATAGAGCCTGAAGGCATTCTAACTCACTATATAGTAAAGCAATGTATTGATTTGGTTCTTGGATATCCTTTTTTGAATATCCCCTATACTATAAATTAGTTTGGGAGAATGATGAAATTTGGTGCCAGATACAAGAGCTCCTTGATCAGGGCAAGATTAGGCCCATCTCTTCCCCTTATGGGAATTTGATAGTCCTTGCACATAAGAAGGATGGGTACTAGTGACCTTGCATAAACTATCATGCACTCAACAAGACAATGGTGAAGAATCAGCACTCACTACCACACATTGATGACCTTCTAGACCAACTTTGAAGCACTCAATACTTCACCAAGATCAACTTAAAGTCATGTTATCATCAGGTTCTAGTCCATCTTGAAGACATCTGGAAGACAACATTCAAGACACATGAAGGATTGTATAAATGGTTGGGCATGCCTTTCAACCCCACTTTTATGAGCTTGATGGATGATCTACTCAGGCTTTCCTCAACTCCTTCATCATCATCTACTTGGATGACTTTCTCATCTTTATCAAGACTTAGGAGGAACATCTAAAGCATATCTTGCACATCTTAGACACATTATGTCAACACAAATTACAACCCAACTTAGCAAACTATATATTTGGCATTGTGTAGATTTAGTACCTGCATTACACAATTATTTGCATACGAATACATGTAGATCTAGAGAATATAAAAGTGATCCAAGATTAGCTTATTCTGCAAAATCTCATAGAATTAAAGAGTTTTCTTGGACTTGTTGACTTCTACCAAAGGTTAATCCTTGGTTTCTTACACATATCTTAGGCTATTTGTTTCTCTTAATTTTTGCTCATTTCTTAATTTTCGATGAAGATAAAAAAAATAGTAATAAGGGTGTGGTATAAATACCTAGTTGATGATGTGCACGTAATCTAGATGATTGTTGAGAACTCCTCTTTGGCTAGGAAGGAAATTCCTACAATTAAGAACACACTAACAAAGGGAATTGTTAGCAAGATAGTTAAGTGGACTACCTAGTGTGAGCTAGATCCAAGAAGCATATGTTTGCTAGAAGGATGTCAATCCACTATTGATAACAATCAAATTATAAATGATAAAGTAAGGTGCTTACATAAGATAAATAAAATGCAATACAGGAATAAAATAAAATGCTTTTTAAAGAAAATGATTAGATCTAGCAAAAGTAAGCTAATACTTGTGCTAAAATAGGCGGGGTCTAGTTTAAAAAATCAAAAAAAGGACTGTGAATAGGTAGGAACACAAAAAGTTAGGTTTGGTTGGGGGTAAGGGACTATAAAATAACTTCTTATTATTCTCTACCACAATGACCATCGGTGGTTGGGTGAACCATCAGTGGTTGGGTTGATCATCAATGGTTGGGTAACCATCAGTGGTTGGGGGTGACCTTCAACAGTTGTGTTAACCATTGGTGGTTGTCTATGTGTTTCTAAAGGTGATCAAAAAAAATTGTAGAATAGGTAGATGGGCAGATAGAGATTCTATTGAGGATCTAGTAGAGAGGAAATAGGGTGAATATAGGTGTGATTAGGTTAGGGAGGTCAAAAATATAAAATAAAAATACTAAAGTATTGATATATTTGTAGCTTGTTAGTTGGTTGATGGTTGGAGGTTGAAGCAATTTTACTAGAGTAATGGTACTTTAGCCTCAAAATTAAATTTGACAGAGGTTTGGGTCTCTTTTGTTGATGTTGAGTTGATAGAAGAATATTAGATGTTGAAGAGCTTGAATACCTATATGCTTGATAACTCTTGTGATCCATCCATTTCACCTCCCACTCCCCTCCTTTTATAGGCAAAGAGATATGGAGGATAGAAGGTTCCCTAGTGGGTGAGGTTGCTGATCACGATGCTTGGAAGTTCGTTAGTACCACATACAATGAAGATATTAAATTATGCCTCATTATCATGCATATACAAGCTGATGTGTTAGTAAGTTGAGGAGGTGAGGAGACCTGACCATCGATGGTTAGGCTAACCATCGATGGTTAGGATGACCATTAGCGGTTGAGTGTCGAAGGAAAATTTGTCAAGGTGGGGGTTTAAAAGGTTTGGTTAAATGTTAAGTTATTAAGTTGATGAGTTAGCTAACTAGGTGGTTAACTAAACTCAAGGTCCTATAGGGGTCCTAAGGCATTTTGATAATTATAAATATCATGTGTAATTTTCTAGTGTCTACATTTTACTCCTTTTTGTTATGCAACTTTGAATTAACAAGATATAAAATAAAAATGGATTGTTGGTCAAGTTCTGATTTCCCCGAGTATGGGAGGAGTTATTCAAAATGTTTCTCTTGATTTCTACTCATTTCTTAATTTTAGAAGAAGATAAGAAACTAGTAATAAGGGTGTGGTAAAAATATGGTTGTTGATGCGCATGTAATCCAGATGACTATTAAGAACTCTTCTTTGTCTAGGAAGGAATAACCTACAAATAAGAACACACTAACAAAGGGGATTGTTAACAAGATAATTAAGTTGACTGCCTAACATGAGCTAGATCCAAGAAGCATACACTTGTTAGGAGGCTATTAATCCACTACTGGTAAAAATCAAGCTGGAAATGATAAAGTAAGGTACTTGCATAAGATAAATGAAATACAATATAAGAAGAAAGTAAAATGGTTGTTAAAGAAAATGATTATATCTAGCAAAAGTGGGTCAATACTCATGCTAAATTAGGTGGAGTCTGATTTAAAAAATTAGAAAAGGGACTGTGAATAGGTAGGAACACAAAAATTTAGGTTTAGTTGGGGTTAAGGGACTAAAAATAACTTGTTATTCTCTACCACAGTGACCACCGATGATTTGGTGAACCATCGATGATTGGGCTAACCATTGATGGTTGGGTGAACCATTGGTGATTGGGTAACCATCAGTAGTTGGGTAACCATTAGTATTTGGGTAACCATTGATAGTTGGGAGTAACCATTGGTAGTTGTGTTAACCCTCAGTAGTTGTCTATGTGTTTTTGAAGGTGATCAAAAAAAATTATAGAATAGGTAGATGGGCAGATAAAGGTTTTGTTGAGAATTTAGTGGAGAGGAAATAGGGTGCAGATAGATCTGATTAGGTTAAGGAGGTCAAAAATCTAAAATAAAAATGCCAAAGTATTGATATACCTGTAGCTTGTTAGTTGGTTGAGGGTTGGAAGATAAAGTAATTTTGCCAAAGTAACAGCACTTTGGCCTCAAAAGCAAATTTGATTAAGGTTCAAGTATTTTTTGTTGATGTTGAGTTGCTAGAAGAAGAATAGATGTTAGAGATCTTGAATACCTATATGCTTGATAACTCTTTTGATGCCTCCATTTTACCTCCCACTCCCCTCTTTTTATAGGTAAAGAGAGATGGAGGATGGAAGGTTCCCTAGTGGGTGAGGTTGCTAATCACAATGCTTGGAAGTTTGTTAGCACTGCTTAAGGTGAAGATATTAAATTATACTTCATTATCCTACACATAATTGGTTTATGTGTTAGAAAGTTGAGAAGGTGAGGAGACATGACCATCAATGGTTAGGCTAACCATTGATGGTTAAGCTAATCATCAGCAATCGAGTGCTGAAGTTAAATTGGTCAAGGTAGGGCTTTAAAAGGTTTGGTTAAATGTTAAGTTAGTAAGTTGATGAGTTAGCTAACTAGGTGGTTAACTAAACTCAGGGTCCTAGAGGGGTCCTAAGGTGTTTTGACAACTAGAACTAGCATGTACAGTTTTATAGAGTCTACATTTTGCCACTTTTTGTTATGTGGCCTTAAATTAACAAGTTATAAAATAAAAATGGATCACTGGTCAAGTTCTAATTGCCTTAAGTATGGGAGGAGGTGTTCCCCCTGAAACCAATATTTGATGAGGTGAAACCAAAATCGAGTCAGGGTTTAATAAGTAGTTGATGGTGAGTCACTAGGTGGTGACAAAGGAATTGGACATTTGAAATGCAAACACATGCCAAAAATGTAACTAAGTGTGATATTCAAGATCATGTAAAGACTAAAGTTTCCAATGTTGGTAAAAATAAGGTCAGTTCTAGAAGAACAAGTGATAGGGTAATAGGTCCACAATGTTGGTCATAGCTAATTGGGTGACTCTATAAGTCTTCTAGATAGGGTTAATGTTTTCATGGGTATCTAAGGTAGGAAGTTCTCCCTTGAAAAACACAAATGGTCTAGTTGTGCACTAGGTAGTGAAAAATTCAAATGGTCAACATGGAAAAAATGATCAGTGTGGTCAAAAAGACCACTATGAGTTCATTAAAAAATATGTGAATAGTTCGAGTTAAAAATGGCCAACATTGAGGTGGACATGGTCAAATGGTTGGTCAAAAAAGGGTAAACTCCAAAAGTTCAAGTTCTAGTTGTAGTAAGATTAGGTGATCTATAAAGCTTAGCATCTAGATGGGGTACTTTAAAAATTGAAAAAGTGGGTGAACCCTAACCGTCGATGATTAGGGATTCCCAGGGTCGACTGAAAATGGTCACCTTGACCATTAATGGTTAAGGGGAAACCTTAAAAAGATGAAATATAAAAAGTGAAAATGAAAAATCATTTTCACTTTTGACTGCTGACATCTATGTCTTTCATGCTCTGGTGATTTTTCACTTTGGCATTTAGTTGAGGATTGACTGAGTCGATGTTGAGGTGTAGGTTGGTAATTGGTTGAGCCTATGTTTGAGGTTGATCAAGATGGAGGGTAAATGAGGGAACAGTCAAGTAGATAGATGTGAGCTTCGACCTCGATGGTGATCAAGGAATGAGGTAGGAGATGTTTTTAAAATTGATGTTTAGTTGATTTGATTATGATAGATGGTAAATTAGAGTGGGTTTGGATTAGTTTGATAGGGTTTGGAAATTATTTGAGCCGTGATGCCCAAGTTTGGGTTATGGGTAAAATTAGAAAATGTAGCGGATAAATTTTAAAATTGATTGAGGAGTTAGGTTTGGCTGGGTTTGTAGTAAAGTTTGAAGTAGTTTAGTTTGTTTGTTTTTGTTGTTTTATGTTGTTTTGAGGGAGTTTTAATTTTAGGGTTTCACCACCAGTGGTCACACACAATAATCATAGATGGTTTTACCTGACCATCGATGGTCAACTTGACTATCAGTGGTCAAAAACCAAGGGTAAAGTGGGTAATAGGACTATCGACAATTGGTTCAACCATCGGTAGTCGATTATGTTATGGAAATTTTGTTTAAAAGGTGTAGATGAAGATGTTGTTGAAAAGGTTCATTTGAAGATTTGTTAAAATGGTTTGTTTGATTAAGGTGTTAACTGTAAGTTTTAGGATAGGTGGAATGTTTGAGTGATGGGTTGGGATGATTTAGGACAAGTATCAAGTAATAATTTTTTATGGAGAAAGTTATTGCATAGAGCTAGGCATAGGTTTTACAGGTTCAGGGAAGGTGTGGTATGTTAAGGTAAGACATTTGAAAATTAGGAATTAGTTATTGGGTAGAGTTGTCTGAATATTATGGTTAACAATAGATTATTGTTTAATTATTAGGGGTAATGTGTTAGATGTAATGTGCTAATTTAGAATGGGTTTAAAAAGGTGAGTGTAGGTTGGTACTAAGCTTGATTTGGAAAAGTAAATGTGTGTGCTAACAATGTTATTTTGTAAGCATGTGACTAGATCCAGATGAGGGACTGAGTCCCTAAGATATTTGCAAAGGTTCATGATGGGATGATTGATGATGAGTGGAGGCACATAGAGGAGGTCAGCTTAGGGGCCATGAGACACTATCATCACCTATTGTAGGATGCATCTATGATCGTGGCCCTCATCAAGAGATGGGACCCAGCCATAAACATATTTTTATTACCAACTGGAAACATGAACATATTCCTAGAGGATGTTCATGGGATTATATGGCTACCCATTTGAGGGGATCCTATTTATCATATAAAGAGTGAGGAGAGAGACTATCACATGGATTTGATATATGGATTGGATCAAGTCCATGCCTAGTATTATTCAGGTGGGTTTATCTATGGGCCACTATACCAGAGGGCTCCAAGGGATCGATGTTTGTTAATGATGACGATGATGGTAGTGTCCTATTTTGCTTTGCCTAATTTGAATAGTAGTCAATTTTTGTATCTTCTACTAGGAGTTTTTGTGGAGATGTTGGGGAGGATGATGTTTAGGTGGGTACTAGTGTTACTAGTCTAGATATACAAGGAGCTTTGGGCCTTTTGAGCACACAGGTGATATGGTATCAATGTTGGGTTCATACTCCATTAGTGGGTGTATGAGCACATTCATGTGTTGAGACCTTTCGGGCTACCATGGGATGGCTATGCTCCAAAAAATTATAGAGTGAGTTTCTTGAGATGGAGGGGAGATTATGCTTTAACAAGTACTGGTAGAGGTGTGAGACATATTGACTAGTTCTAAGATGCCTTGGAGGGTTTGGTAGTGGGTGATGTCATTTAGAGGCCATATATGGGTTAGTCAAGGTAGGCCCAGTACAACTATCACACTTTGTCACTACAGAGTTGATGATGGATATATGGGAGGTAGGATGGTGAGACCGAGCCCATCCCATTCGACTGAGTTTGGAGATAGTTTGGCCTCATACAGGGGATTCTACTAGCATTCTTAAGATATAAGAGGGAGGATGTTGAGTTATTACTTCTAGAGCTACAACCATAGGATGTAGCTTTAAATCATGAGGAGCTACCAGCTAGAGAAATGATAGATTATGTTGGTGTGGTGGATGGATATGTAGCATGGTATTAGGGTTTATATGTAATAGCCAATTTTAGATGGGGTGACAGGGGCTAGCAGCCCATGGATGTGGATCCTATTGGGGCATTGGTACAAGGTGGTGGCCATTATGGATAGGTAAAGGTAGCACTTATAGTGGCATAGGCCCAGATCACCAAATTATAGGGATAGGTAGCCACTTTACAAGGCTAGATTGTCATTTTATAAGGTCAAGTGGTGATGCTAACAAGAAAGCAAGATCAGGCAAGGATCTCTCTTAGGTTTGTGACTTAGGAGAGATATTTACTAAGGTAGAGGGTAGGAGTGGTGGTAATACTAGTAGGGGCACCTATAGGAGGACTTGATACAATTATTATGACATGATACTTAGCCATTATTGAGGATTTGAGATATTATGAGGTGATAATACTACTATAGCTGCCATTGGAGCTTCGATATGGAGAGTACAAGGCCAGTTTAGTAGGTGGTCTGACTATAGCTAATCTAGGACAGTTGGCCTCTATAATGGATTAAGTAGGTAGGTCAGGGGGCCAACACCAGATGGTAGTGCAGGTAGAGGAGTGAGTGGTAGTGTTTCCCTAGGGGCTTGATATATGATATTATATGATGTATATGTTTTTGATTTTGATACCGGCCTACATGCTGATGATGTGAGATGTATATGAGAGAGATAGATACATTATTAAATGTATTTTTATTTGATGGACATGAAGTATATATTGATTATGTTTTGATGTTCAGATGTTTATGATAATGTTGTCATGATTGTTTATGCTTATGAGATGATATTCGGGCTCTTTAGCTTAGGCATGTGATGATGTTTATAGGTGTTCATGTATGTTGTATTGATAGATATGATGACATGATATATATGTTGATTTGATAATGTTATATGATGATGTTTGTTCATAGACAGGGTCATAGATATGTGATGGATGATTTGATTATGGTTATTGATGACGTCTATGATGTATTGATATATGATGATGTTTTGGACTATTTTGATGTTTATGGTAAATAGAATGATGACATGGTTTATGATGTTTTGTTCATAGATATGATGTTTTTTATGGATAGGATGATATTATAGAGAAATAGATGATGTGTGATGTGATTTATGATGTTTTGATCATCGATAGATATATGATGTGGTTCATGGATATAGTTCATAATGTTGTGTTCATCATTGATGTTTATTATTGATGATCATAGAAGTGTAGTGTGATTATGATTGATGTTATGGAGATAAAAATAAATAAAGTTATATAACAAAATAAATGTAGGAAAAAGAGATGAGAATCAATAGATGTATGTCTACATGAACCAATAATGAAAGATAAGTCATTGGTAAGGACCTAACGAACTTAAAGTTAGAATGGCTTATAGAAACTAAGCCTTTTGAATGCTTTACAATAGCATGCTTAGGTTGATAAGCAGGTGCATTAATCAGAATCATGCCAAGTAAGATCAAAATCCCTTGATTAAAAGATGGTATATAAGGAAGATAGGTAATAGGTGAAAGGTAAATGGGTGGATAGGTAAGGTAACCTTATGTGGGTTAGTTTGCCCCTTCTTTAGGTGACCTAAGAACCATAATAGACAAGTCCATGTCTTAATGCTAGGTGTAGACTGATCGATGTGATAAGTCTACTAATGCTAGATATGAAAGCTAATTGCACCCTTCTTGGAATAGCTGATTTTGATATAGGGTCTTTTGTTTATTGATTTTTTTTTGGATAATTTGTGAAGTTGATCAATGTAGGAAGCTTCAAATGATTGCTTTTGATCCATTTGACTTAGCCATCCTTCAAGGGAGTGGTCTAAGTTTGGGTTTATATATTTGGTAGCTATCTTTCAAGGGAGTAGTCTATCCTTTTAAGAAATTTAGAGGATTTTGGGCAGCTGTCCTTCAAGGGAGTAGTCCACAATGTTAGAAATATGTGATCCAAATGATACTTTGTCATCCCAAATCATTTTTTATTGTTAGTTTTATACATGGACAAGTCTATTTAGGCTTAGAGGTTTTCCTTTATGAGGGCAAAACTTTTAGCACAAGGTGAAAGGAGGGGTTTGAGAGATAAAAGATCATGGGATTTCATCTCATTAGAGATGAAAATTATCCATGAGAACCATGATATGGGTAGAGCTATGGTACCCATATTTTGGATTAGGCTATAACTATGACAGTTATTCACATGGTTCTATATTGTAATCGATTGTCCTCAAATGGAGAGGGATAGGTACATGAAGGTGAAAATCTCATAAACCAAGGGACAAGCTTAAGCTAAACAAAAAAAGTGAGTTTGATCATTCTTTAACAAAAGAAAGGATGAAAATGTAAAGCATTGAAAGGCTCAAGTTTTAGTTTGCCTTTAAGAGAGGACAAATGATAAGATACTTATGGGTGATGATGTAGGGTCCAAGCCAATTGAAAGCAAATTTGCCTCTTTTGCTTTTCTCTATATTGGTTACATGTTGGTTTTTCTAAAGGATGAGGTCTTTGATATTGAATTCCTATTCAATTAGGTGTTTTTTGTAACAATGCTTAATTCATTCTTGGTAGACAAAGATGATTAAGTGTTGCAAGGTGATGTTTGTCAAGTAGCTCATGTTGTGCTAGTCATTCTTAATGATATTCACTCTCATAAATGATCTCTTTTAAAGATATGCGAAGAGAGGGAATCTGGACTTCAAGAGGTAACATTGCCTCTGATCCAAAGACTAGAGAAAAAGGGGTAGCACCCATAGAGGTTTGAATGCTAGTGCAATAGGCCCATAAAGCAAAAAGGATATGCAAGTACCAATCCCAACCTGAAGCACTTACTACTTTGGTCAACATTTTGTTAAGAATTTTGTTAGAGGCTTTTACCCGTCCATTTGCTTATGGATGGTAAGGTGAGGAAAAGCTTAACCTAATTCCAAATGCATCACAAAGACCTTGGACTTTCTTGTTCTTGAAGGATTTACCATTGTCAATGATGATCTTATGGGGAACACCAAAACAATAGATGATATGGTGGTTGATGAAGTCAACAATCATTTTGCATTTGGTAGAGATGAGAGGAATGGCTTCCACCCACTTGGTGAAATATTCAGTGGAAATAATGATAGATTGGTGTCATTATGATGAATGAGGATTGATTTCCCCAATAAGGTCCAGGCCCCATTATGATAATGGCAAAAATTATTTGGATACTTAGAGGCCATGGGCAGGTGCATGATGTAAATTAGCATGTTGTTTAAATTTGACACACTTATTTACATAATCACATCAATCTTGGTTAAGGGTGGGAAATTAGTAGCCAAGGCTAAGGAGGCATTTAGTGACACCTAAACCATTAAAATGTCCCCCACAGATCCTGTCATGTGTTTCCTTGATGGTATGGGAAGTTTCATGACTACAAAGACAATGGAGAAGGAGGCCATCAAATCCACATTTTTAAATGATTCCCCCTATTATGGTATAATGAGAGGTACTCTGGACAAAGGTTCTTTGAGCATTCTTAGAGAGGTTAGGAGGAATGATACTGAGGTTGAGGTAATCAAATGTTTGTTTGTACCATATGTCTGATGGAGATACTTCCACATTAGAAATGGTAGGAAGGTAAAAAGGCTATGAGATGGGGTAATAAAATGGTGGATGGTAACAAAGAGTTTAGAGTTAGAAGGTTGAGATGGGATTTGGGAAGAAAAGGAAACCATTGTATATGTGAACTTATTAGTAGATCATAGAATAGACTGGACAAGGTAATGCTTGAATGATGCTAAGAGTACATCTAAAAGTTGTTTTTATTTTATTAGGACATCATTTTTACATTGATAATATTTATTGGCTTGGTTGAATACAATTTGGGAATCACCGAAGATGTTGATTGTTTTCACTTGCAAGGCTAGAGCAATTTAGAGACCTATGACTAGGGCTTCATACTCAGCCACATTGTTAGTGAATTCAAATTCAAGTTTGGAGGAAAGGGTAAGAGGTTCATCATCAAGGTAGATGAGGATAACTCTTATCACCCCCAGCACATTGGCATTTGGAGCCATAAAAAAAATGGTCATTTGGTAAGTGGGGTCCTCTAGAGAAATAGTTGTAATGGACTCATCTGGAAATGTACAAGGAATCATTTGGTTATCTGGTAGAGGAGCTTCAACCAATTGATCGGTGATCACTTTCCATTTAATTCACTTTTACTGAAGGAACTCAAGATCAAACTTAGTAAAAGTATGAGCCACTTAGCCATATGTTGGTTTTGGTATGGTTTGGAGTGCATGTACTTGAGTGGGTCGATGTTAGTGATGATGTAGGTTTTATGATTAAGAAGGTAGTGGCAAAGCTCAAAAGCTATGAAAATGAGTGTGAGGCAAAATTTATTGGGAAGGAAGTACCGAATCTCATGCTCTATAAGCATTCAACTTATGTAGTAGACAACTTGTTCTTTATTTTGTTCATCATGGTAAGTGAGCAATGCCTCTAAGGAATGGTTAGTGGTAGAGATTTAAAGGTAGAAGGGTTTATCCTCTTTAGGAGGGGTCAAAATAGGTGGAGAAAGAGGGTATTATTTGAGTGAGTCAAAGTCTTGTTGGTAGTCCTTGGTCCACTTAAATGAGGTATCTTTCTCAAACAGACGGTGAAAAGGTTGACATCTATCAAATAATTGAGATATGAATCATTGGATTGATTAGAGCTTCCCCTCAAGCTAAAGAGTTACCTAAGGTGGGTAGAAGGTGACATCTCCAAAATTTCTCTAACTTTGACAGGGTCTACTTTGATTCCTCGAAGAGAGATAATGAAGCCAAGAAGTTTTCCTGAAAGGACCCCAAAGATACATTTCTTAGGGTTAAGTCTGACTTGGAAATGGATGAGGCATTCAAAGATGATTTTGAGAACATTGAGATGATCCTTGCGATATTTAGATTTCCCAAGGAGATCATCCACATAGTCCTCTATGATTTTATGGATGAGGTCATGGAAGATATAGGTCATGGCTCATTCATATGTTGTACAAGCATTCTTTAAACCAAAAGGCATGACTCTGTAGTAGAATATTCCCCATGCGATGATGAAAAAGGTTTTATTTTGATCTTTGGGGGCAATCAAGATCTGATTATATCTTGAGAAACCATCTATGAGAGATAACATCTCATGGCCAATTGTAAGATCAATGAGTTGGTCAATGTTAGGCAAAGGAAAGTCATCCTTTAGGAAAATGAGGTTAAGGTCATGAAATTTGATACAAAGGCAAATTCCTCCATTAGGTTTGGTAATGGGAACTATGTTAGAAACCCATTATTGATAACCAATGGTTTGGATGAAGTCAACATATAAGAGGCATTGAAGTTCCTCTTTGATTAGAAGGGTGATCTAAGGGTAAATCCTACGAAGCTTTTACCAAATAGGCTTAGCATCAAGATGAGTGATAATGTTATGGAGAGCAATCAAAGGGTCAATCCCAGGCATAACCTGATAAGACCAAGCAAATATTATGTTGCGGTCTCAAAGGAAGGAAGAGTAATCCTATTGTTCTGTAGAATTTAAAGATTGTATGATCATGATGATGTGAGGCTTAACCTAAGTACCCAAGTTGACATCAATGGTAGATTCATTCAAAATGGTTTGGTTCTCAGGAGGAAGAGATTTATGGATAGAAGAGTATCCCACACCGAGATAGGTGAGAATGGAATCATCATCTTGACATTAAATGGTGTTGATGGTATGAGAATCTTTTTCTACCCTTTCAAGATGGATGAGAGGAAGAGTTTTAGTTCAAATATCCTTTTGATAGGTCAAGGGGACTAAACTAATGGTATTGATAAAAAAAAGTTAGATGGGATGATACCAAAATCCTCAGACTTTGAGGGAGATGGGTTTGGTGAGGATGGAACATCCTTGTCAATGATGGAGATAGGTTTTGGTGAGGTGGGTTCTTATAGTGGTACAAACCCAAAGCCAAATAACTCCCAAGGTTTTTGAGTTTTAATTATCGGTAGCTTGTCAAGTCCCTATTCATAAAGGCCAATGCCAAACCCCTTCTAAGCACACTGATAAAGGTAATCTTTAGAAAATGTGGGTTTGTTGAGATTTGAAAAGTTGGAGGTGAATGGTTGAATATGAGGGGTAGTAACAGTAGCAAGAAGTGGATGGTTGAATCCCCCATAGATGAAGTTAGTTCAATTATTGGGTGGCCCAAAAGGGATGATGGTTTTGATGTTAGGGTCATAACTAGGATCGTGAGTAAGGTTCCCATACTCTTGAAGAGTAGGGAAAACATCCAACGCTAGAAGACGGTATTCCCCAAGTGAGAGACATTGGAATATGGGTTTTAAGGGATCCTCTATGAGGATTTGTGAAGAAAGGATGGATGAGATTGTCAAAGCTTCATCAACTATAGGGGTGGAGTTGCTGGTAGTTGGTGGTGAAGTGGATGGATGAGGAATAAGAACATCACTGGATTGTTATGTCATATTACAAGAAGCAAAGGGACTAGGGTCAGCTAGTATGGCGATGACATGACCCATGTGCTCAAATTTAATGCAATGATGCAAAGTGGAAGGGACACAACTCATAGCATAGATCTAAGGGTGTATGAGTAAAACATTGTATTATAACTCACCCTCTATAATGTAAATGAGTACTATAATGGTGCAAGGTCCCAAACAAATATGGAGAATAATTGTTCCCAAGGTAGTGACCATGGTGTCATTAAAAGAGCAAAAAACTACTGCAGTTTTAGACATGATGTTCTTAGACAAGTCAAGTTGGTCATAGGCATGTCAGGAGATAATGTTGATGCTAACCCCTCCATCAATCATCACCCTTTTGATGTGAGTTTATTTTATGTATGCCACGATAAAGAGGGGAGGATTAGGATCCTCAAGATGCACATAAGGTATTTTTGAATCCTTAAAGGTGATTAAGGTGGAAATTTGCAGAGCTCTGACAAAGGCTACAAGGGATTAAGGATATTTAGTTTGAACCTCTATGGATTGTAGAATCTCTATCAGTGTTTGATGGTGAGGTGGTGAGGTGTTGATTAATTCATACAATCTTGTTTTCACTAGAGTTTGGTGAAGTTGTTTCAACACTACACACTGAATGGATTTAGAAGGGTTGGAAGGGGAACCACCCAAGATGGATACTTTAGGTTTTGGTAATGGTGAATGTGTTTGGGTTTTTTTTAGAAGGTTGAGGGGTTAAAGGATAGGTACATGGTATGGACACCTTTGCTTTTCCCTTATCTTTCTATTGGGCCTGATATCAGGCAACCATATGAATGGTGTGGATAAGAGGAAGTGTTGGTTTAGGTTGTTGCTTTGATTATTCCTCAGTCTTTGGTGAGAGTGGGGGAATAAGTAAATGTTGGGTAGGTTGGATTGGTATTTTGATAGGTTAGATTGGTGTTTGAGTAGGTTTTAGGTTCAAAGGAGGTTCATCAAATGACAGATCATCTTCAACCCATAGGTTATGGATAGGTGTTTGAAGAGCTTTGTAGTTCTTTGTATCATGTCCTAGTGTCCTATGGTATAGGAAAATTAGATTGTCATTGAACCATTCTTTTTTAAGATGTGAGGGGTTGAAAGGTTTGATGGGTGGTAAGGTTATAAAAGAGGTTTGCAACAACCTTTGTAAAATGCTCAAATTAGATTCAACCAAAGGTGTTGATGGTGTTGGGTTTTTGGTTTGAAGAGTACTTGCCTTATTGGGAGTAGGCTTTACCACAGAAGTTGGAAGAGGTGGTATGGTTTTGGTGGGTGGCTTCATTTTAGATTGTTTTATTGGGTTTGGTTTAGAGGTGGAAAATTTAGAGGTGGAAGGTGAAGATTTGGTGATAGGTGGTAAGGTAGAGGTAGCTAAGTTAGTTAGGAATGATGGGGATTTTGTTATTTTGGTGGAGGTAGGTGTAGGTAGAATAAAAGGAGAAGGTTTTATAGGTGAGGAATAGGTAATGGGGATAGTAAATGGATGAGGTCCTAAAATTGAAGGTAAAAGAGAAGGGGGTGGTATGGGTCTGGTTCTAGATGGTTTGGGTGGTTCCACCTTTTTGATAGGTTTAGTCAAAGGTTTATTTGGTGGACTTGATGGGGTTAAGTCCAACTTCAAATATGGATAAGCCAAGCTAGGGGTAGGAAGTATTCCTAGATTCTTTATGGGTTTGGTCAAATAAGTGTAGGGTGATTTGACAATTTTATATTAAGGTGGGTTGATGCTTCCCCTATGGTTTTGGAGGAAGAAGTATCTAAAGATGAGGTTGAGGTAATGATGGGTTTGAGGGTAGATGTAAGTGAGGTTAAAGGTTCTTTTTTGTTTTGGTAAGGTATCCCAAGACAATGCTAAAAGATGGCCCTATCTAGATTGGGTCAAGAGGTAAACTCTAGATTTTGGACTATTCTAGAAAAAGGTTTATAGATTGGTTTGATTCCTTGGTTATTGGTTTCAAATGTTAAACCCATAGGTTGAGATGAGAGAATAGTTTATTCATCTCTGTCTTAGGTTAAAGGTTTGATGGTTGAGGAAGATGGTGTTTCTAGGGAAAGAATAGAGGATATGATCTCTTCCTTTGGAGGGGTTTCCAATGAAGGGGTGGTTGGTTCTATGGTAGGTAAGGATGGTGTGGTTTGTTTAGATAGGGAAAGGGAGGTGGTTGCTTCCTTTGTTTGGATGTCCAAGGGAAAGAGTAGTGATTCCACCACTTCCATAAGTGGATTGGAGGAAGAAGTGGTTGATGTAATGGTTGCCTCCTTTGGTATTTCTACCAAAGGAGAGGTGGTTGGATCAATGGTTTCCTCAATTGAAAGAAAGGGGGTTTAATCCTTTGTTTGGTTGCCCAAAAGAATAGTAGAAGATTCAACCACTTCAATAAGTGAGGTGGAAGAAGAGGTAGTTGAGGTAATGGTTTCTTTAATAATAGGTTCGATGGTAACAACATTAACCATGTGTGTCTCATGATCATGAGATGATCATGGTTGGATATTGTCATGGTTGGTGGAAGGTGCATGGTTAGGGAAAGGTTTTTTAAAGATGTCTAATGATTGGTTTGGAGGTGCATTGGGATTATCTAATGAAAGTTCACCTTTGTCAATCATGTTTTGGACAATAGCTTTAAATGTATTGCACCTACTTACATCATGTCCAATGATGCGATGGAAGGCACATAGATTATTTTCATTGTACCATCTAGGTACAGGGTGAGAAGTATTAAATTATTGGGGTGGTTTGATAGGTGAAACTTGGATGAGCTTAGCTTTAATTAGTTTATCTAAAATCAAATCATATGATTCCCCTATGAAAGTATATTTCCTTGAAGTAGTTTGGTTTTGGTTGTGAGTTTTTTGGTTTGATGGGTTAGAAGAATTAGTTTGATTTGGTTGGTTGATATTTGGAGGTGGAGCAGATTTTAAGACAACTGTGTTTGAAATTACCTTTGTCTTAGTGTTGGGATGGTTGGATGGGTTAGTGGTTTTGGTTAAAGAAGGGTCATTGGATTTAAATCTAGAATTCTTGTTTCTCAGTTTCAATTTCCCTTCATCAATAGCTCTAATTTCAAGTTTATGTGCCATGGTAAATGCCTCATCAAAGGTTCTAAAAATATGATCTCGAAGAGATGGAGAAATATGTTTGGCACACCCTCAAGAAAAGAGTTCAATTAGTTTGGGTTGAGGTAATGAAAAATAAAGTTAGTTAATAAGACCTCTCCATCTAGCTACTAAATTGGCAATTGATTTGTCATCGAATTACCTAATGGAATAAAGGTCAGTAATGGAAACCTTTTTAGATATATTAACTAAAAATTAATCTAAAAAGATTTGGGTTAGTTGAGAGAAGGAGAAGATAGAGTGCTTTATAAGAGAAATATACCAATCCAAGGCTAATCTAGATAAGGATATGGGGAATGTACAAAGAAGGAGAGCATCATCATATGCAATCAAATTGCAAGAATGGAAAAATGCTCTCAAATGTTGTTGAGGGTCCTCCTTACCTTGGAACTTAGAAAACTCAGGTAGTTCCCATTTAGGAGGATAAGGTCAGATAGGAATAGATGGATGAATGGGCTCATTGCATATTTGATCATAAGATAGAAAGTTATGAGCTCAAGAAATAGATTATTCAAGATTGGACATTTTATCCATTAACATATTGACTAAATCTATTTGAGTTTGGGGAACTTCATAGTTGGGTAGTAGGTTCGATTGTGATTGGGTGGCTTTAATGTATGGATAAAAAGTGGGAGGTTGAGAAGGTACCACATATTGGTATGTGGTCATGGAAGGTTGGGATGATGCCCCATATTGGTATGTAGGCACAAAAGGTTAGGTAGAAGGTGGTATGTATCCCTTTGGATTAAGAAAATATTGGTAAGATGTCATGGGTATTTGTTAAGGGATTGACAAAGGTTGATTTGGAGGTATGGTTGAAGTGGTAGGTTGAGGTTGGGTAGTGACTCTAGTGCTAATGGGTGGAAGGGTAGGAGGTCTGGAAATTACCAAATTTTGGAGTGGGGTAGAAATGGGTTGGTTAGTGGTGGTAAGAGGAATGGTGGAAATAGGGGTAGAGGATACCCCCATGGTAGGTGGGGTATAGGTAATAAGAGGTAAAGTTACCCTTATAGTGAAGGTGTTGGTTGGTGTAGGTGGGGTTTGGATATAGGTTGGAATGTTGGATTGGGTTTTGATGGTAGTAATGGATGGGATATTGGTAGAAGAAGAGGCTTGGGTGACCAAAGGTTGGTTAGAGGTATCACCAACCATAAGAGGAGGAGGTATACCAAAGAGTGGATCCATGGGAGGAATCAAAGTAATAATGGGATAGTATGTTATGGTGTTAATATAATGTTGGAGGGTTGTGGGGTTGTTATCAAGGAATGTGGAAAACTTTGAATCACCCTCAACAACTATGTGTGGCATGGTAGGAGGGGGAGAATGAAGAGGAGAAGCCTCAGTATTTGAAGTATACTCCACAGAGGAAGAGGATGAGGAAGGTGTTCCTTAGTTGGTTTGATTTCTCAACTAATGTCTAGTAAAGACCATGTGAGAAAGGTAAGAAAGGAATGACGAAAACTAACAACTCAAACAAAAAGCAATTAAAAGGAAAAGAATTCAAGGCAATCCAAACATACACTAATAGTGTCTTTAAACTTAGGATTCTTGTAGATCGCTTTTGGCTTATGCCTTAGAAAGTGTGAAGAAGAAAGTTGGCTTGTAGATCAGGTACTAAAGAGGAAATCTAAGGTTGGTTTAAGTTGTGTTTAGGTGCTCAAGAGAGAAATATTTATTGATATTTAGTACATGGCTTAGTAATGGGGCCTACCCCCTCAATTCACACACTTTATCAATAAGGGTGTTAGTGCTTAGCCAAGATATACTAAATTTTAGATTTTATACTCAACTAGAGAGCTGAGTTGGTTCTCCTTTTGGTAATGACCTCCAAGTAGGATTGTTGGGAAAGGGTAAGGTTGATTACTAGGTGATGAAATCCTAGTCGGGCCTTGTCTCAAATTTGTTTTGATATGTTGATTGATTATGTGATTTGGATAAGTGTGTGATAACAAGAGTGAAAACTATGATTAATTACTTTGCTTTTAAGTTACTATATGAAATAAAACAAGCAAGCAATCAATGTGATGCAATGGGTTTGTTTTATGCCAAAAGAAATTTGAAATTTCATTCAATGAGCATAGAATAAACGAAGAAAGAATGGGGTACTTAGATGATGCTAAGGTCCCACTAAGCATGCCAAAATGTTTCTCAAATTTTTTTCTCATTTATTAATTTTGAAAGAAGATAAAAAAACTAGTAATAAGGGTGTGGTAGAAATACCTGGTTGCTGTTGTGCACGTAATCTAGATGATTATCGAGAAATCCTCTTTGGATAGGAAAGAATAACCTAAAAATAATAACACACTAACAAAGGGGATTGTTAGCAAGATAGTTAAGTGGACTGCCTAGCATGAGCTAGATCTAAGAAGCATATGCTTGCTAGGAGGTTGTCAATCCACTATTGATAACAACCAAGTTAGAAATGATAAAGGTACTTGTATAAGATAAATGAAATGAAATACAAAAATAAAGTAAAATCTTTATTAAATAATATGATTAGATCTAACAAAAGTGAGTCAATACTCATGTTGAATTAGGTGGGGTGTGGTTTAGAAAATCAGAAAAGGGACTGTGAATAGGTAGGAACACAAAAAGTTATGTTTGGTTGGGGGTAAGGGACTAAAAATAACTTGTTTTTATTCTCTACCACAGTGATCATCGGTGGTTGGGTGAACCATCGATGGTTGATCTGACCATCAACGGTTGGGTAACTATCAATAGTTGGGGGTGATCATTGGTGGTTGTGTTAACAATCAGTGGTTGCTAGTGTGTTTTTGAAGGTGATCAAAAAAGAATTGTAGAATAGGTAGATGGGTAGACAAAGGTTCTATTGATGATATGGTGGAGAGGAAATAGGGTGTAGATAGGTCTGATCAGGTTAGGGAGGTCAAAATTTTGAAATAACAATGTTAAAGCACTAATATACCTATAGCTTACTAGTTAGTTGATGGTTGGAGGTTGAAGCAATTTTGCTAGACTAATGGTACTTTGGCCTCAAAATAAAATTTGGTAGAGGTTCAAGTCTCTTTTGTTGATGTTGAGTTGCTAGAAGAAGACTGGATGTTGGAGAGTTTGAATACCTATATGTTTGATAACTCTTGTGATCCCTCCATTTCACCTCCCACTCCCCTCCTTTTATAGGCAAAGAGAGATAGAGGATGGAAGGTTCCCTAGTCGGTGAGGTTACTAATCATGATGCTTGAAAGTTCATTAGCACCACATAAGGTGAAGATATTAAATTATGCCTTGTTATCTAGCACACAGTTGGTTGATGTGTTAGGAAGTTGAGGAGGTGAGGAGCCCTGACCGTTGATGGTTAGGCTAACCATCGATGGTTGAGTGTCGAAGTTAAATTGGTCAAGGTGGGGGTTTAAAAGGTTTGGTTAAATATCAAGTTAGTAAGTTGATGAGTTATCTAACTATGTGGTCAACTAAACTCAGGGTCCTATATGGGTCCTAAGGCATTTTTACAACTAGAATTATCATGTGCATTTTTCTAGTATCCACACTCTTAGCTAGATAACTCATGTAAAATCCAAGTTAGATTGGACTCATGTACAACAATGTTCTTTTGAGGCACTCAATCAATGACTCTACACAATGCATATTTTTGCAATGCTTGACATTACACATTCCTTTAAAATTCACATTGATACATTTGACTACACACTTGGTGTAGTGCTCATGCAACATTGACATCCAGTCACATACCACTTGAAGATGTTCAACGACATAGTACAAAGTTAATCCACCTATTAAAAAGAATTATAATTTATTGTTTAAGTAATTAAATAATGGTACCACTACATTCTAGGGAAGGAGATAGTTGTTCATTCGGATCATAAACCACTTCAGTTCTTGTAGATGGAAAGTAAGTTGGAAAATGCATGACACATGAAATGGATGACTTACTTGCATTAGTTCCATCTCATAATCAAACACAAGAAAGGGAAGGATAACAAGGTATCATATTATCTTAAGTTATCGCTAGTTCATGCGCTCATCATGGTGTTAGACATACGCAGCCATAAATTTGTAGACGCAGTATCCCTCTACTCAATTGATCAGGACTTCACAGTGACTTACACCAACCTAGCACAAGATAAAAAAAGTTTAAGAGTTCTACTTGTCAGATTAACTTCTTTAAAATCTTGGACATCTATGTGTTCCTAGTGTCACACCTTGAAAATGATTCATCTTAAAGGTGTACTATGTCAAAACCTCAGGACACTTCAACATGACAAAGACTCTAGCCACATTACAATCATATATATTCTAGTTGCACATGCACAAAGACATGAAACACCACATCAAGTATTGTATTCTTTGTTACATCACCAAGCTTACAAACAAGAAGTTAGGACCTTACATACCTCTAATGGTTCCATCTAGACCATGGGAATCTATCAACATGGATTTCATGATTGGCTTGCCTGCGATAAGATGCTAGCATGATGTTGTGTTCATTATAGTGGATAGCTTTTCCAAGATTGCTATCATAGTCACTTGCAAGAAAGACATTGACATAGTTGGCACTGTGCATGCCTTATTCAACCATGTTTGGGTTCAATTTGGGCTTCCAACATCCATCATTTTTTATCAAGATCCATACTTTATCACTTTTGGCAAGCATTGTGGGACTTGATGGGTACACATCTGGATTGGTCAACATCTTTTCATCCATAGATAAATGGGAAAACTAAAGTCATCAATCACACACTTATTATTCTTCTATAAATGTAAAATTGTGTACATACTTGCACTTGGGATAATAGTCTCTTGTGCATTCAACATTCTTACAATAGATCCCTTCAAAGCTTTATGGGTTATAGTCTATTCTAGACATGTATTAGGTTTCAACATTCAGCACCCCTAGATATATCCTTCTGTGCACCAGTCAACACTAATCACACACATAGGAATAAGAAGAGGACAATGCTGAGAAGTACCTGTGACACATCCAATATGTTCATCATCAAGTTCAATATATTGTCTCTTACACTCAAGCAAATTACAAGGAGTGCCATGATACACATTTCACACCTCATGCATTTTGAGTTGGCGATAAAGTTTGGTTGCACCTTCATAAGTAATGCTTTAAAATTCCATAATGGAAGATTAAGCCTATATGTTATGGTCCTTACACCACCATATGCGTAACTAGTGAGAATGTCTTTATTCTTGATCAGCCTTCATACTTGGGCATGAACCCAGTCTTCAATGTGGAACTTCTCAAGCCTTACACTCCATCACTTCTTAAGACAATAGTGACACAAAATCCTTCTAATATAGATCACAAACACTTGTGCCTTGTAGAGAAGGACTAGATCATCAAAGTGATAGACACATATACCTACCATGGCACACATCAACTTTTTTGAGTGGTCAAGGTCATATGCTATGTTGATCAAGCTAAGTGGTACACTTCTAAGAAAATTTGAGTGTAGTGCCCTCAACTACACACCAATGAAATGGATAGCATTGCTCTTCAATAAATTAAAAATAATCTATGTGTATCCCCTGCATAGTCAAACACACTCCTCATTTGTTCATCTACATAGAACTTGCACCTCCATGTAATCATGTGTACTCCATTATGAGAAGTTTATTTATACTCCCATGCAAAAGTATCATGCCTACTCATAAAATTTTATGCAATGATCATCTTAGATTGTAGCCTACACATCTCACTGTACACTTCACATCTCATATTGTTGTATGCCTCACAAGCATTTATGCATAGACTAGCCTATTCTATCAAGCCCCACTTTCACACAACCATGTGATGGGCTACCTCGATCATGTACCTTGACTAGTGACCCTAGATCAACCCAAACTCCTAGGTTTGATTACCATTAGTTGTCATCCTAGATTCTTAGGATCATGATCATTAATGAATAGTCAGGAATCATGTGATCAAATCATTAGTCACCACCTAGTTGAAAACTCTGACTTCAGCATGAAAGGAGGGTTAGATGTTGAAATTCTAGCTTCCTTATACTCTACATTAGTTATTTGTAGTTTCCCTTGTAATCATGCATGTTAAATATGTAAAATATGGATTTGGTCTTAGATGGTTAGATGAAGGCAACACACAGGCATAACGCATATAGCATGTTCTATGTATCTATCATGTAACACATGCACTTTAACACATTATAACTAGTTTTCCCTATTGTTTGTTATTGAATAGAAGTTGTATTTTTGTAAGTAATAATTCTACTCTGTTGATTGTGTGTTTGATTATTCTATCTAATTACTCCCCATGCATTTACTTTGTACAAATAAGCTTAATTTTCCCCTGCATACTTGATCTTAGGCCCTATGGTGTGGATCAATGTGAAGACATGTCTATATTCCACCTATATGTGTACCTTTCCTAAATCTAGTTGGCTAATTAATCTAAAACCAACTAGGAATGCTATTGCATTTAAATGGTTTTGCACATTATGGAGTTTCTTCCTCTTATGTGTTCATAATTTCACTACTCTATATAGTTTCACCTCTGTGTATTCAATCCTATCTAGTTATCAATCCTAAAGTGTGGCCCACTCTGACATGGAATCAGAGTGGTGCCGGTAGACAAATGCCATCAATTATGTTATGATCTCATTTTCATTCTAAATCTTTCTTGGAATTCTTCATGATTTTAGTTTTCAAAGGTTTGGTGGGGTTTCTAAAAAATCCATGCAGATTTGTATCGCCTAGGTCTCCAAATAAATAATTGATAGTGTTATTGCATTCAAAAGGTGCCAAAACCCTAAGATCAACTATAAACATGACCTAGTTTTTTTACATGATAGTTTTTATTAGTTTGAAGGGTTTGAAGGTAAATTTTTAGATTTTGCACATTTCCGTACGGTCTAGTGTTAAAAGAGTAAATGGGTTTTCTAGGTTTTACTGGGTTTTTCCAAAAACATAATAGGTCTTTGCTAGTTTTGGAGGAATCCATACTATTTTTTGTAGATGTGTGCAGGTTTAGTGTTTTGATGGTTTATGCAGTATTTATTTGGTAGTTGTTTGATGCCTACTGAACCATACCTATGGCCAACCTACTTGACTGTACATGTGATTGTACTCAGCCAATCTGCTAGTTTACCACACCTGAATAATCTTTGATTTATTGTAACTAGCTGACTTATACCTATAGTTGTACTTGGTTGACCTGCTAGTTTATTACTCTTAGCTAACCAAATATTTTTTGGTACCTAGTTGATAGTATTTGTGATTTTAAATGTGGTTGACTGCAACCAGTGACCTAGATCTATGTCACACATTGCTTTTACTATGTGACTTGCACAAGCACATCATGTGCTAATTTGGAGTCATGATTTGGGTGATGTCACTCACCCATCAATCAAATCAATCAAAGGGGGGACACTCATTCTCACTCTTAATCCCTAATCACATAGAAATTAAGCCCTTGGTCACAACCAACCCAAAGGGGCTTAAATTTTCAATGAAAAAATGAGTCAATTATTTTTCAAGTCCAATTATATGCACTTAAATGTACTAATTATATACACACTCAATTATAAAGTGCCAACCTATGTAATATCAAGAGGAATTTGGTGACTATTATACATATTGTTCATTTGGACACATTTTAGGTTGAGTCTAATGTCCATGAGTGGGCATTGTTATTTGTGTTAATGTCAACTCACCTATATTTACTTGGGACATACCAGATGAGGATGGTTGATTCTACTCTAGTGTTTCTTGGAAAGATCAACTATGCTTCATGGTGGATGTACATGGAATGTTTATGCACTCAACGTGACCTTATTCTATTTCTATATGGAATTATTATTCCCAAAAACCCTTATCAATACAATGACTGGGCGAACTCTTGTGACTATGTCTATGGTCACTTACTGATGCATGTTTCATGAGATATACACCACCATGTAGAGCACATAGAGTGTCCCTCCATTATTTGGATCACTCTTTAAACTCTTTTCAAATATCTTGTTTAGATTTATATCACTCCTCCTCATCTTTCTATTGTCTCTTCAGAGATTGTTGTACTCTCTCCTCTTAATTCTATTTCTTGTGATGGCACATTCCTAATGGATAATGCTCTTCCTTCTGTTAAGCCACCACTATGGGATAACATTTTGCCAGACCTTAGTTGTCTTATTGTAAAATATACATCCATTCCTATTCAGGATATTTCTCTTCCACAACTATCACATATTTTTACTTTGAAGGACTATACTAGTGAGAGTACACTTATCAAGAGCATCGACAACTCGTCTCTTCCTATGAATACATGTTATGTAGATCTGTGTGCTTATTCCATAGTCTTTTCTTCAATTTTGAGATTTGTTGAGCTATTTTCTACCCTTAAAATAGACATTCTTTCAATGAATGTTCCATGCCCTTCTTCTGACAGGTTAACTTTAGTGGCATTACATTCAGTTTTTGTACACAACCTTGCTAGACCTATGCCGCATTTCATATTTGGACCATATTTAGATATCTTTGTATTGATACCTTCATCTTCCATTATGGAATGGGCATATTTTCAATACACCTATCATGTTCTTCATTTAGCAAAGAGAAGAAACATTGTTCAATGCAGATGGAGCTTCCTTGGTCTTTAAGTAGAGGATCTCATCATCAACCTTAGTTATCTTTCGAGCTCTAGTATGTGTAGCTTCAACATCTTATATGAGGAATTATTAGTTCTCTATTTAATATGTATTTTTTCACCTTATTAGGCCTCATTATCAAGACCCAATTCTACTACCCACCTAAGTTATGCTTAAGGGGGTGTCGATGTAAGCTTTTTCTCACCATGTGGTTTCACCTACATGATCTAATTAACTTGATCAGATGTCACTCAGGTATTTAATAAAGGTTATTGGGAAATATAATCCCACATTCATGAGGATGTGAAAAAATGTTTATCTTCCACACACACACACACACATATATCTTACCTAAATCTATTTGGCTAATTAATCTAGAACCAACTACATTGTGTTATTGCATTTAAATGATTTTGTAAATTATAGATTTTGTTCCTCTCATGTGTTTATGATTTCACTACTCTATATAATTTCACCTTTGTACATTCGATCCTGTCTAGTTATCAATCCTCAAGTGTGGCCCACTCTGACATGGTATCATAATGGTCCTGGTAGATGAATGTTATCTATTTTATTATGACCTTGCTTGCATTATATCTCCTTCTTGGTGTTATTCGTGATTTTTGTTTTCAAGGGTTTGGTAGTGTTTTTATAAAATTTGTACATATCTATACTATCAAGGTATCCAAATGAAAAATGGATAATGCCTTAGATTTAGAAGGTGCCAAAACCCTAAGATTAACTTTAAACATGACCTAGTTTTGTGATAGGTTATTTTTTACCATTTTGGAGGGTTTGAAGGCAATTTTTTAGATTTTGCCCATATTTATACCATCTAGTGGTAAAAGAGTAACAAATTTTATAGGTTTTACTGGGTTTTTCTAAAAACCTAATGGGTCTTTACTAGTTTTGGAGGAAGTCATATCATCTGGTATTTTATGTGTAAGTTTAGAATTTTGATAGATTATACAATCTTTGTTTGCCAGTTGTTTGATGCCTGCTCAACTATACATGTGATTGTACCCAACCAACCTCTAGTTTACTATACCCATTAACATATTAGTTTACCGTACCTATTTTATCTTTAATTTATTGTACCTAAATAACTTATACTTGTGATTATACCCAGTCAGAACACTCATCCTCACTCTTAGCCCCTAGTCACATGGAAATTAAGCCCTTAGTCACAACCAATTCAAGGGGGCTTAAATTTTCAATGAAAAGTTGATTCATATATTTTTTAAGCTCAAAATATTAATTTTACAAACCCAAAATATTAATTTTGCAAGATGAAGTTTTTTAAGGAATTTCAAACTCGCATATTTTCAATCTATAGCTCCTTTTTAGATGCCTTTTTTTAAAGTGAATTTTTTTTCAAGCTCTAAACATTTATTCTATTATTGATCCTTATAAAATTTATTCTCTATAGTTCTATGGGGGTTGTATTTCTTATCTTCTTTTGTATACTTCTGTTATTTTATTATGTGTGTATTGCATATGCACTTAAATGTGTTGATTGTATATACACTCAATTATAAAGTGACAACCTATGTAATATTAATGGAATTTAGTAACTATTACACAGATTATTCATATGGATGTATTTTCAATTGATTTTAATGTTCATCACATTGAGTGCATGGTTACTTGTGGTCATGTCAACTCACCTATCTCCACTTGGGAGATACCATATGAGGATAGTTGATTCTACTCCAGTGATTTCTGAAAATACCAATTATGATTCATGGTGGATGTACATGAAACATTTTCTCATGGATCATGACCTTATTACATTTTTATATGGACAAATTCTTATTCCTATTCACCCTTGTCAATACAATGATTGGGTTAACTCTTGTGACTATGTTTATGGTCACTTATTGATGCACATTTCGTGGGATCTACACCACCATTTAGAGTACATAGAGTGTCTCTCCACTATTTGGATCACTCTTCAGACTCTTTTTGGAGATCCTATTTATATTTATATCATTCCTCCTCCTCATATTTATATTATCTCTTTGGATACTATTATACTCTCTCCTCCTACTTCTATTTATTATGATGACACATTCTTGATGGATAATGTTCTTCCTTCTATTGAGCCACCACTACAAGATGAGATTCTACTAGACCTTAGATATCTTATTGTATAATTTACATTTGTTCCTATTCAAGATATTGGTCTTCCAAAACCATCACATATTTTTACTTTAGAGGACTATACTAGTGAGAGTACACTTATTAAGAGTATTGATGACTCTTCTCTTCCTATGGATGCTCATTATGTGGAGATTCATCTGTAGTCTCTTCTTCAATTTTAAGAGTTGTTAAGCCATGCTCTACTCTTTACATGTACATTCTTATAACAAATGTTCCATGACATTCTAATAACAAGTTTACTTCAGTGGCATTACATTCAATTCTTACACATAACCTTACCAAACCTATGCCACATTTCATATTTGGACCATATTCATAGATTTTTGTATTATTGACTTCATCTTCCATTGTGAAATGTTTATAATTTTAGTATACCTATCATGTTCTTCCTTTAGAAAATATAAGAAACATTATTCAATGCAAAGGGAGCTTCTTCAGGCTTCACGTAGAGGATCTCATCATCGACCTTGATCATTTTGTGAGCTCTACTATAGGCATCCAACATCTTCTATGGGGAATTATTAGTTATATATTTAATATGTACTTGGGTACCTCATTAAGCCTCATTTTTTAGACCTAATTATACTACCCACCTAATCTACACTTAATGGGGGTGTTGGTGTAAGTTTTTTCCCACCATGTGGTTTTAACTACATCGTCTAGTTAGTTTTCTTAGGTGTCACTTATATGTTTAATAAATGCCATTGGGGAAGATAAGCCCACATTCATGAGGATGTGGTGACATGTCTATCTTCCACCTATATATGTACCTTTCTTAAAGATATTTGGATAATTAATCTAGAAATAACCAAGAATGTTATTATATTTGAATATTTTTGCACATTGTAGAGTTTCTTACTCTCACGTGTTCATGATTTCACTACTCCATAAAGTTTCACCTTTGTGCATTCGATCATATCTACTTATCGATCCTCAACTATGGCCCACTTCGACAGTTTTAACTCAAATTAAAATATTATCAATTTTAGAAAGATTGAAATATATGTTTAAGTTAAATTTTAATTTAATTAATTATTCTTAATTTATTAGCGGTTGATTAATCCATCAAGAACAAGGAGGAAAAAACACACATTCAAAATTCTTCACCGTGAGTTATCGTACTTTGTGAATGCCTCAATTTTGCATGAGAGATGGGTTTTTTCACAAGGGGTATTACATCTCACATACTCAATGACAAAAGGTTTGTCATTGACCAAGTACTTGACATAATGATGTTTGAATTCAATATGTTTGGTTCTAGCATGGAAAACTAGATTCTTAGACAATTGTATTACCTCATTGTTATCACAAAACATCTATATTGGCTCAATTTGAACCTATTTAAAATAAACTAAGAGTATTATCAAACATAATCCTTATGTGCAAGCTAATTTAAGTGTTGTTTATTCAATTTTAGTAAAGAAAAATGCAATTGTATCATGTTTATTTAAAAAATATGAAACCAATCCACTTCCCAATTTGAAGCAATACCCTGAAGTTGACTTCTTGTCATCAAGATATCCTTCCCAATATGAATCCATGTATCTAGTCAAGCACAATAAATTTTTTGGTATAAAATTAATACCATGATTATAAGTACCTCTTACATATCTGAAAATTCTCTTCATTGCTTGGAAATGTTTGAGTGACAGATTGCCCATAAATATAGAAACTAGTGAAACTCCATAACTAATATTGGGTCTTGTCATAGTGAGATATATAAAACCTTACAAGATACTTCTAAAAGTATTTTCATCACCTAGATTAATTTCATTCCCATTAGCTTTTTTACACTTGTAATTGGAATGTCCATGGGCTTAGAATCTTGAAGATTGTAATTCTTTAACATATCTTAGACAAATTCGGCTTGACAAATGAATACTTCCTAGTTATTTTGATAGAATTTCATGCCAAGAAATTACTTCTTAAATCCAAAATTGATCATCTCATATTCTGATTTCATAGCTTCCTTTAAGGTATTCAACATCTCCATAGAATTGTTTGTAAATATCAAGTTAACTACATAGAGACAAGCATATAAAACATTAGAACCCAATGTTTGTACGTAAAGAGTTGGTTCATTTTGAATTATTAAAAAGATTTAATCCAATAACCAACTATAAATTATTGAGTACCAAGCTCTTGAATCTTTATTCAACCCATAAAGAGCCTTTTTTAACTAATTTACCTGAAATTTTTTACCCTTTATCTCAAAATCTTGTGGCTACCCCACATACACTTTTTATTCAATCACTCCACTTAGGAATGAATTCTTGACCATCCATTTGAAGAATTTTCCATAATTTATGAATAGATACAATAATTATTAGTCTTATATTATCTTTATTTTCTAAATATGCATAAATTTCTTCATAGTCAACCTTATATGTTTATGCAAACCCTTTTGCATCTAGTCTAGCTTTTAGCTCATCAATTGTATTATCATTTTTGACTTTGGTATTATAGACCCAGTTGGTTCCAATGACATATTTATCAGATGGGGTATAAATAAGAGTCCAATTATCATTCCTCTTAATTTAATTCATCTCAATTTTTATAGTATCATCCCACTCTTTCTTTTGACTAGCTTTTGCATAACTTCTAGGTTCACTAACCACATATGACAATGAAAACATAGTATTTTCATCATAACCATCATCAAACAAATTATATTCCTAATGTTGAATCCTTGAGATTCTCATCTCATATTTTTTATTTAGAATTTAATTGGATGGATGTGGATTCAACAAATACTTGTACTTGTTTGGAATTGATAAATATGGATGACTTGTCTCTTGTGAAGAGCTAGTATCATTTCATATTGAACTAGAAACATATGTAGGACTTTATAATCCCTCAAAATAAAATTCAATAAGATGCCCCCATTAACTTATTACATATGTAACTATATGATCATAATCAACATATATCTAATTTTCAAAATAAATACAATCCCTATAAATAATAATGGATTACTATCAGGATTATTAAACTTGTATCTTTTATTTTCATCACTATCTCCTATGAAATTATGATCAATACTATTAGGATCTAGATTTGGAGAAAAAATAACATCATTTATTTCAACCTTACCTTGAATTATTTTAAATTTCATGTTTCTATTTCCTTTAACTTGGATGAACTTTCCATCTCCAAATTGCACTTGGCTTTTGAAGGAATCATCTAACTTGTTAAAATTGTCTTTACGACTTGTCATGTGATTTGAGCAACTTGGATCAAGAAACCATAAATTATTTATATATTTTATTCCCACGTTACATGTAAGATAATAATTTAAATGTTCTTGAACTTCATTTTGTTCAGCTTAGAATGCCTTTTTTTCACTCTCTTGATTAACTTGACTCTTAGTTGCCATTATCCTACAATCTTTTATCCTAGTTTTTTAAAATAATGACAAGTAATGTATCTATTGCTTTTACTTATGAAGTTAACTTCAAGTTTTCTCTTTGAATTTGAGTTTTTTTAACTTCATTTATTCTAATTTTTATTTTTATCTTTGGTCTTTAAAACCTTTGCCTTGGTTTCAAGTGTTTGTTCATGATCCCCTGCATATAGTCTCATCTTATCCTCATGAGACAAGAGAGAAACCACTAACTCATCAAAACTTATAGTGATCATGTATTTACACTCCCCAATAGTGATAAAAATATGTATCCATGTTTGAGTTAAATATCTTCAAAAAATTCTTACTATAACACTATCTTGTATGGTTTCTCCATGAATCCTCATTTTATGCACTAAGTCATTTATCTTTATGTAATATTCTCCAACTCTTTCATTATTTGACATTATTAAATTTTAAAAATTCATTTTAAAATTTTAGAGTTTTGATTCTCTTACACTAATGGTCCTTGATATGAAGTTTCCACGGTATTCTATGTCTCATGACCATTTTTACAACCAACAATTCTTGGATAGATGCTTAGGTATATGACACTATGAAGATAAAAGAAATTTTGTGCATCTACCTTTTCTTCATCATTTTTATTTTTTTATGATCTTGATTCAAAGTATTCTAATATCCATATGGTGTGTATTCTTGAATAACATTCTCATAAAATCCCTTCCAAACAAATATTCTCTTCAATTGATTTCTCTAATATTCAAAGTTGTCACATTTTAAAATGAGAATATTCATAGAAACATAATTTACATAAGTCATGATACTCTTAATAATGGCTTGAAACCCTTATAAAAATTTATTGGTCAAGGTTTTTATACCAAATAAAGGTTTTGATGTATGAAGTGTACATCAACTTTGATTTAATCTAAAAGTGAAGCTATATATCATCCAATATATTCCATAATTACTAATTGTTACTTTAGTATTGTTGTAAGTGTGATTGATGAAAAAATGCGTACTAAATAAATTATAATTATAATTAATAATATTGTTGGTTTTAATTTTTAAATACTTACAAATAAAATTAGAGATAAACACATGCAAAACTAATTTTTAAGAACTATGGCACTGTACTATTGTACCATATTTTATTCACAAAAAAGACTAAAACTAGTCAATTACAAGTAACTTACATGACAAGTTAATGTTAAATTAAGACCTTAATTAACAAATAATATAAATAAAATACTTTAATATAACTTAAATTTGACTCAATAATACAAGTTTGACTCAATTATAAGATAAGGTCAACATGCAAGCTGTCTTTCTCAAGACGTAAGCACAAATACACACACTAGACAAACTAGGTGTCCTAAATCCCTATAAAGTAGAAAATTGACTAAAATAATATTAAATTTAGTTAACTCATATCTTAAAAAAATTCCAAACCTCTTTGGGATGAATGGATAAATATTTGAGCTTAGTTAAGTACACATTCTATGAACTACATTCTAACTGACAATTCTAGCTATGTTTTAGGAAGTGCCCAAAAAGTGTTAAAATTTGACCAAATAATTAATTTGTGATAAAAATGGATTAAATAAATTTTTTAAACTAATAAAAACGTATTATAACATCAAAAATCAAGTTTTGACATTATTATCATACTCAACACACTCTCCGACTTATATTTATTTTGACCATATTTTTTATTATCCTCACTTTGAAAATTTAAAAGTTAACCTTATAGATATAAATTGTATTCCTAACCCACTTGGAATAATTATGTTTCTCTCTAGAATAATTTGAATATAAAATTTCAATCCTTCCCTCATTCTATTCACAATCACCCTATTACCCCCCTCACTTGGATATTGTTATCACAATGATTGGTTTGATAGTAGTTGTAGATCTCTCAATATGATTACATCACACATTACATGTCATCATCCCCAAACAAAGAAGTCTATTTTTTTTTAAATATCATTATATCTATAAAAATAAGAAAAGGTTATATATGAATCATAAAACAAAAGATAAACTTAGTATGCTCGGGTTCAATGCTAAATATTTTTGGAGAGCCTTCTTTCCAAAGAAAACCTCATGTGCCGTATCAGACAAATATACTTAGTCCAATTATGCATATTCTCTTTCAACATTCCAAACCAAGTCTCAATTTTAGTCAAAAACAAATTACAAGGTAAACATATATTCACAAATTATATGGTGTTGCAAGTTATTTTTAAACTCAAGATAGGTAAATCAGTTGACATAGGGCACTTAAGAGCATAATTTCTTTATCATAATCCAATTCTCCTAGCAAAATATATTGCAGATCTCTTTAATATAGTGGTTTCTCATAGATTCCCACCTATAAGGGAATCTCGCATCATTTATCCTATATTTAAATTATGAAACCAACACGATCCAAATAATTATAGAACTATTATGGTTGGTCCCACCTTGATTAAGCTATTTGTTATAGTGTTAGATAACTTGATTTCCATATTCATAAAGTCCACAAAAATTTTGGTAAAATCGCAATCAAGTTTTAGAAAAAATAATAGAACAAAATACCATATCTTGATGCTTAGAGTTATAATTGTGTAAGGTTTACCTTTTTTTATTGATTTTCATAAGGCATTTGAAATTATTCCCAAACAAATTCTAACCCAATGACTTTGAGATGTATATATTTTATAACATTTGGTTGTTCTTGTCATGACACTTTATAAGAAGGTGGTTGGCTAGGTCTAAAATCCTACTCATTTTGAAAAAGATATAATTAGCACTATTTGTGTTAAACATGTATTCCCACTTTCTCCTCATTTATTAGGTCTCTACATAGATGAATTAAATGATATCATTGCAATTTTAGGGAAAAGAAGTGACATTTATATTCTTTATGATACAATCATTACTATTTATTATTTTTTGATGATATTATTATTGTATCATATATTTTTTTAGGCCTACAAAAAAATATTGACATTCTAAGCTCATTTTTTGATACTCATGGTTTACAAGTGAACAAGAGTAAAACAAAGGTCATGGTTTTCAACACAACTAAACATAAAGCATAAGAAACTAGTATTATTTACAAATGAAGTTTGGTTGAAGAAATTTTATCCTATACTTACATTGGTGTGCCTTTTAACATACCTCCCTTTAATATCCTCTCTATTATAGGAGAGAGATTAGCAAGGGGTATGATGCACTTAGTACAAATACAATATTTCTAGCTTCGGTTTCAAGATGCCAAAGTAAAATTGTGTATCTTTCAAACTTTATTGTCCCCAAAAATATTGTATGTGTAAGATGGATAGTTTGAGCAATGGAATTTAGATATGAAAATATTATCAAAAATTTACTTAAAAAATTAATATTCAAAATTTGAAACAAACAAGATCATAAAGCAAACAAAAATGAATCCAAAATAAATTTATACCAGCATCACGACCTCTTAGACCCAATATTTCTCAAAATTGATTATGCTTTATCACTTGATGTAGACTCAAACCTTGAAGTTACAATAATGAAGAATAGCTTGACAATTGACTATGATGATTAAGAGATTATGGACTTATTTTTCATGGAGTTTTCTCATTAGCCTTTGCATGGATGATGGGTTGGTTATTTATAAAGAGGGAGGAAGGAAGATCAATGCCCATACTTTAAAGTTGGGTGTGGGAATATCAATGGTGGAGAATTATTCAAGGAATTAAAATTTTCTTGGATGATTCTAGAGGAGGGAATTTTCTAGAGGTATAAGCCTCTAGAGTTTTTTTGGATGTTTAATCATGATTAGTGGGTAATTACTCATATTATTAAGGGATTCTAGGGAGTCTAGGGGCGTAGGAGAGACTATTCATAGGGTAGGGTAGGTGGGAGGGAATTTTAAATTCTCAAATATTATATAAGATAAGATTTAGATATAAGTGGGATTAATTAGAAGAATTAATTAGTCATGGGATATTATAAAGTTAGTGTAGGATGGGGGATATATTAGAAATATTAGATTAGAACTAAGATAATATGTCATTAGGATAAATTAGATGGAAATAGACAAAATTAATGATGATTATGACAAAGAAAGAAAATTTAAGTGCATATATTTTTCCCCTTTTTGAAAGGGCATTATGAGTAGACAAAGTAGGAGTAATGGTCTTTCAAATAAAAATACACTCATTGATGAATGTTGGTAAATGATGTTAGTGGATATGATTCCCCCTTGAGGGGATATGCAAAGAATAATGAAATGTATGGCCACTCAAAAAGAAGAAATGAGGGGCCAAATACGACATGTAGACAAGGGGATGGGATTATAGATGTGAGATTGATGATGAATAAAATGAACTCGACATGAGCATTGAGATACAAAGTGATGATGTCTCTAGCAAAGACATATACACAAGGAGTGGAAATGATTGTGTAATAGTTATTGACACATCCCAAGGGGGAATAAATCACAACATGATGATGATAAGATAAAAGGATACAAACTTTTGCTGTGTCTAAGGTAAAGATACATGTCAAAGATAATTGTAGACCAATATGATAAAGGTCATGAGTTTTCAACATATCCTAAGTAAGGATGCATGTTAGGAGAGCATCGAGCCATAAGATAATGAATTGATAAGATTAATGGAAAGTGTATTTCTAAGCTAAATTCAAGTGATATGATGAAGGAGATGAGAGAGAAGAAATGATATGATTGAGTGACCAAAAGATGGAGGGGAAGAGTTGGACTATAATACATCGAATCAATAAGCCACAATGTGATTAATAGAGATGATGCCCCTACCAAGGACACATGCAAGGGAGTGAGAGATGATATAGTTATGGTCGTGGTCATGCCCTAATCTAAGGAGGAACTATAATTTGATAGATGAATTGACTGATCAGTGATAATGGATGATTGATAGAAGAAAAGATGGATTTGTGATTTATCAGGCCCAACCGACAAGTGCAGGCAATTGAATGGGAAGATTAGGGAGATGATTGTGGGGAAGGTGATCGATAAATAAATTGATTATTAATAATTGATATTATAGATCAAGGATTTGACTAATGCAAGACTTGAAGATGATGAGGGATAAGAGAGATGTGATGATGAATAGGGGGAAAGAAGAGAGAGTTGTCAAGCTGACCTTAGGCACACCATGTGACTGAGTGTTGCCTATAAAGTCTTTTTTGACTGAGTGTTGCCCATAAAGTCTAAAAAGACCTAAGGCCAATGTAGTTTAAACTAGATGATATATGACAAGATAGATTGGAGGAGGAGGAGGATGATAATGACTGTTAGAGATGTTAGACATGAAGATAAAAGATTAGGATAAGTTATTGAATATGATATGTTAGATGTTATGACATGTGGTTGGGTTAGATGATTGGACTTGGATGATCAAATTGATGATGTGATAAAGATGATTAGGCAAGTGATAAAGGATATGATAAGTGATGAGTGTAGTCCATTATCAATCCATCATTGATGCAATAAGGCTCATCATAGTCTAAGTGATTTGATGTAAATATAACGCTAGGCATTATGACCCATGATATAAGTCTGACCAATAGGAATTTGTGCCAAAGTGCATGATTATAAAAAGGGCCAATGATGAACTCTACATAGAGCACCTAAAAATCATTATTATATATTTTTTTGGCTCCATCATAACATCCTTATTCATTACACCCTTGATGGAAGAGACATGATACAAGACTAATTAAAATATTAATAAAAGAAGACAAATAGAGATAAGTAAACAAACATATGTAGATATATACATGATAAAAACATGTAAATAAGTTAAACAACACAGAGCATATAAGTAATATAGACAAGTATCTACATGCAGTGTCATTATGTCTTGTCTAATTGTCTTGATGAGAGTTATCAGGATGAGTGATTAGGTGATGAGTTAGACCAAGTTGGTCATGATGAACATGTTTTGAATTTGGATTAAGGATAAAAACTTGGATAAGGTATGGACTTGGAGTAGACTAGGGATTATGATTAGGATAAAGCTATGGAAGACATCAGATAAGATGACTAGGATGTTGAGATAAGGTAAGATGACAAAATGATAAGACCATTAAGACACAAGACAAGGTAGGATGACAATGAGATGGATAACTTAGGGCATAGGATAAGATGACTAGGATACTCAAAAAATAATACAAGATAACTTATAGATTTTAGGATTTTGTGGATTTTATAATTTAGAGTATTTTGTGGAATATTTCAATTTTAGGTCTTTTGGGATATGTACATACACTATACAAAGTGGGTTACTAACAAAGGTAACACCAAGCCTAGAAACCAAGACAAGGATGGATGGAATGATGAATGGACTTGGACAATACTCAAAGAATCTAATAAATGAGGAAGAATGGACTAGGGATTTCCAACAACCACATCATGAGGGAACCAAATGTCTAGTTGCCCGAGTGTTAAGTAGAGGATATGCCAAGATACTTCTTAAAATGTGTTTGAATTATTTTTTCACTCCCTTACGAAGGTTAAGATTGGAAGAAAGGATGAACATAATAAGAGGATGTAAAACATGATGGATAAGGATGCTTAGGATGGCAAATGGATAAGATAGACAAGGGTGCTTGGAGTGTGATGTAGATAAGGTTGAAAATGGATATGATGGGTAGGAACAACGAACAAGGGTATGGGATAGATAAGTGATGTAGATGGGGATGAGAAGGATCTTAAAGACATGAATGTAGGGATGGAGTGGATTTTACCCCCAAGTGTTAAGGTACAATGCAGATAATAGACTATTTTACCATGACACCAAAAACCAGTTTTCATCATGGTGCTTGCCCAAAGTGTCAGAAGACTAATTTTCACCATTGGATGTACGATTTTTTTTAATAACATCTTGATTTATTAGAGGCAAGTGAGAATTAGAATGCAAATATTTTTTTATCTTCAACCAACACCTATTTTGAAGAGATGTGATGCTAAGATTATGATGTCATTGTTGGATGTATTGATCTCTTTGTGACCTATATTGATTCTTTATTTATCATCCTTCGAACATCTCAACTAGGTGTCTTTTTAACCCCTATGGGAGATGATGTTTCTTGAGAAAGTGATGTGTGGTAGGGATGGAATTGCATGGCTTTAATATTGAGGTAGAGGATGTGGATGAGTGATATGGTGATGAATGGTGTAATCGAGAGGAGATCATAAATGGGGTTCCATAGTTTCATACACTATTGGATATGGTGGAAGGGACATTTTTTATTGGTGTCATATACTAAGTGAGGTTAAGGGATCTAAGACCTTCTAAATTTATTATTCTTTGATCCAAATATTAGGAGGATTGTCGGCCATATTGATATTATTTTTAAGATATTTCTGACTTGTTGATATTTGACTTAGATTTTGACTACCCCTGGTGCCTAAATTTGGGCTTCACCAGAGGAATTTTCTCTTCGACTTGATACATGATTTTTTTGACTTTGATGTTCCCTTGGCACCTCAAGGATATTTTTAATAGTGGATGATGCTTTTAGACTTAGCTAATTATAAAACTCATCTTGAATTTGATTTATTATTTTTGGATCACAACTGACTTGATTATTTAGCTTGATTAATTGATTATTGTCTTGGATCCTTGTAGATTTGGCACACGAGATTACATGTTGAGGGGAATCCAATGATGTGTGTCCATTTTTGTACCATTAATGGAGTGGGATGGAGGGATTATTAATAGGATGTGGATGATTAGGGATGTGTGGTGAAAGGGGTGGATTAAGAGGAAGATGGGTAACATAGTCCTCATAAAAGCTACTAGGAGACCCAACGTTAACATCAAAGAAAGTGTCCTTGATAATCTCAAAAGGATCACTAAGACTCTTTGTAGATTTGACATCTAAATTCAAGTCATATCCATATTTATGGTTTTTGATTGATAAATCATCCAAGAATTGTGTTATGATTTCATCATCCTAAAATAAATTAAGAGTCATGCCTTCTAACTGGTCAAAATTCAAATTAGAGATATCCTCAAAGAGATAGGTATCGACATGACTCTCATTATCTATAACGAATGATGATTTTTATGTGGATTATAATTCATATGTTGATTTTGGATATGATTTTGATGTAAATGACTATTTTATGATAACTTCGACAGGGTTGTTGATGTGGTGATGTCACTAATAGATGATTTTTTGATAATAGCCATAGAAAGGGCCTGTTAGATAACGTCATTGTTTATAAGTACCTTCTTTACCTTGGGCTTGTGAATGGATACTTTAGGCTTAATGGATTTGTGAAAATGGGGGATTTGATGTGAATAGGATATAGATATGGTTCAATTGTGGATGGTTATGGTATGGTGAAGATTGGGGTCATGACCTTGGTCGAGGAGGGAAGAAACTTGATCATGGTTAAGAAGTCCTCTTGGCATACCCCTTTTGCACACTCTTAGGTGAGGATGTATTGGATTCACCCTCAATTTTAATGCTACCATAGTCCATGAGGTCTTGAACAAACTTTTGGAAATTTAACCATTGATTAATAATATGCCTCGAGGTTCGGTGATATAAATAATATTGGTTTGATTTGTACCAAATGGGCTTAGGCATGGTTAGATCAAGATGCCTTATGGTTGGATAGACCATCATGCCATTAAAAATAATTTTGTGGAATAGGAATTATAAGGATATAAGAAAAGGATTATAGGGCCTCTTTTCACTTCTTGACTTGGATGTGGAAGCATTAGACTTAGGAGTGGAAGCATTTTGTTTTAGACTAGATGTTTCTATGAGGTAGCCTAATGACAAGATGTGGAGGGATTGTGCTATATGAGGTATTTTATGGGGTGAACTAGTATTGGATGAATTTGATAAGCTAGGATTATATTTTCTAGTAGGATGGGGTACTTGTGATGGACTATGATTGGTAAATGGAGGATTTGACTATGGATGGGTATGAATTAGAGGTAAGGTTAGTTGAATTGGGTTTAAGAAGTTGGGCACCCATCTCAAGATCCACAAAAGGACTACATCCTTATTTACAATAATATATTTATTAAATAAGGCAATCTCTTTATTAGTATATCAACTAAGAAGGTCATGACCAGGACTAGGACTAGGGGATGGGGGATCAGAATGGGATTGGTTGTTACAAGAATTAGATGTGGATAAGGGTTGATGAGGCACTTGTTTGGGAGGTGACCTTAGGTTTAGGGGTTCAAAATCATTGGGAAGGTAGGCACCCATCTCTAATATCCATAAAAGGAAATCATCTTTATTGGTAAAGATATATTTGTGAAATAGGGTGACCTCATCACTTGTATATTGGGGGACATTATGACTATGGTTATGATGAATCAACAATGGGGATGATTTTGGTGGGATAACATGCGGGCTATGTGTAGATGGATATTATTGATGGGACATTACTTTAGGATTGATGGGATCAAGGTTTAAAGGTAGGTGGGCACCCATTTATAGGACCCACAAAAGGATCTTGTCTTTGTTGGCAAATAAGTATTATTCCATGAGAACCAGGTCTAAATCCATGTGAGTAGATGATGAATGAAAGGTAGTCAAGTGACAAAAGGGAGTTGATGTGAATGCATATTAGGGCTTGGATAAAAATATGGTCCTTTCAAAAATTACGTTTGAATGATTGAGCTAGTATGATAGGTGATGGTGAGGATGAGATAGACTAAATGGATTATGATGTCAAACTAGGATCAAATTTCAAACCGATCATATGATAGGTGATAACGATCTATCAACAATGCCTAACTTTTAAGCTAGTAAAAGGATGGGGATCTAAATAGTGCCTAGATTCAAAATAATAAGATAATGATTAGATGGGTGCTAGTTGTAAATAGGCAAGATGACTAGAGTGAGGATAACTGGATGCTAGATTGAAATCGATAAAGTGATAGGTTGTTAACAAGGTAGGAAATTTGATAGAGTAACAGGTGATAGAAAAGATAATGGTAGACTAGAGTGATAGGATGATATGTAAGGACAATAAATGGGCAAGTTCAAACCTTAGACTGATTTGTTCAAGGTTGGATGGATATAATATTATGTGATGAATAAATGGAGTGATCAAAGATGATGGAATTGAGATCAAGACAAGTATATAAGGGTGGTGATACAATGATGATTTAGGATATGGTGAGTATGGTTTGGACAAGTGTGTGACCTATAAAACCAACTATATTTGTTATAGGATAAAAAGGCAAGACAAAGTAAGATAGTATTTATTTAGATGAGGTAAGACTAGACAAGATGATAAGATATGGATGTACTAGATAAGGTGATAAAGAAATAGGAGGATGTCAAGATAAAAACTAGATTAGGATATGTCTAAGATGGGATGATAAGATGTACAAGATATACAAGATTATATAAGATTAAGGATGTCTATGATATGATGAAGGATAAGGTAGATAAGGATATACAAGATATGATGATGGGTAAAGTATATAAGGATGTACAAGATGGGGATATACAATATGATTTACATTATACAAGATAAGAATGTATGAAGGATATGAGAGAGTATAGCTAAAATATGGTGTAGGGTAAGATTAAAGGATATGAAAAGGGTATGACTTGAGATGAGATAGTGGTGAGACAGCATGTGATAATGGACAAGGTAAGATTAGACTAGATATAAGACTAAAGATGAGGTAATGAGGGTATGACTAGGATGGGACAAGATACAAGATAAGGAGGTGATCTAGGTAGACTAAAGGGTAAGACCAATGATGTGGCAATAGTGGTATGACTAAACAAGGCTATGGTATACTAGGTTATGGGAGACAATGGAATACTATGGTAGGGATAGAATAGAATACTGAAGACTAGATAGTTAAAGAAGAGATGAGGTGGTATAGGTTTGACTAGTGTTAAAGTTATAAGATTAGATTAGGATATGATTAGGATGAAATTTGATGAGATTAGACAAGATGAGATGAGATAAGCTAATAATGTACAAGTCAAAGGGATAAGGATAGAATGTATAAGGTAATATGATGATGATTTAGGAGACCTAGATAGTCGTGTATAAGTTTGGGTGAAACGCTGACTTAGCTCACAAACAAGATTGGCCTAGTACAACACATACCCAATCAAGAAAACCACAAACTTAAGATTAGTAAACTAATTTAGGAGTGTAACTTGATAATTGTACCATCTGTGAGGTTGTAGGCTAGTGACCCATTACAAAATCTCCCAAACCCTCTCAACCCCACTTGCACTTAACGATCATTGGGAGCTGATATTGACTCTAATAGCAAGTTAATTATTATAATCGATGGTCTTATTCTAGGTTATATGGGCTCTCTAAGGACATCCTTAATATGTAGTATGTATGTGGGGCCAAACTCCACATATGGTGTTATTTTATGCTTGGGTTATAAAATTAACTCCTTCCCTTCATGAGATCTTGTATGGAGTCTCCCACTTGGCCTAACGACAACTATCCCTAATTTTTATAGTCCATTAGAACATAGAGTGTGGTTGAATGCATGGTGATGAAATTTGTGCCACCAACCCCCTAGGACTATTGTAAGGTTGTAGGTTATTAATGATCTCAACCTTTTAAAGGAGGTACTACAAATTGTAGCAGTTGTAAGTGACCTGATATATTTGAAAGTACATGAACTATTTGACAAAATGTTTCATATAAATGTAAAAAAATAGATCACCAAAATAATGTATTGACAAACAACTACATAAAATAAATTAACATAATAGAATATTATTATTTTATCATAATTATTTCTAACCCTTTAAAAGAAAGGTTATTCATGACCATTTTTGTTAAAAGCATGTTGAAGACCCTAACTTCTAATTTTGTGTAAGTGTATGGTAGTGTTAATTAGATCCTGCACATAGCCAACAGAAGTTATATTAGTCAAAATAAGCCTAGAAAAATTATTCTAATCATGAGGTACACCTAATTATAGTAATAAGTATCAAATAACAACTTCAATGCTCAATTTTGACTAGTTTTTTTCTTGAAACAAAGTCACTAATAGTGGATTTGTGATATTGTGTCTACATCCAAAAGAGGTAAATAAATATTCTAAAAACCTCCTTGTTCCTATAAATCTAACCCCTATACAAATTTAAATAAAAATAAAATTGATAAAATGTTAGGAAAATTGATCAAAGACCTATCTAATATGTGTTTGAATCAAAATGGACAAAATTGTAACTAATTTTGACAAACTAATAGATTGTGATTCGATCCTAATAATGACTTTGCAGTGATACAACTAAATACCAATCCATAACTCAAATTAAAAAAAATTTGAGTCAGATAAAAAATATAATGCTTAGGCACAGAAAGTGATTATTGATTTTCGAAGGATCAAACAATTTCATCAAAACCACTATTAGTTATGTATTATGGTTAATGTGAAGCCACAAGTTTTGATAAGAAATCACTAATGCATAGTTGATACTATTAATGCAAAGCTATAATTTGTATTAAAAGCCACAAGTTTTCCTTTGTCTTGACCTACAAGTTGAATTCATACACTCCAAGCACAAATCGTCAGCTTAAGATGAGGCTCCCACTGTGGTGTTAAATGTAAGATGGAGATTTTGAGCAACAAAATTTAGATATGAAAATTATACAAAAGTTTACTCAAAACACCAACATTCAAAATTTGAAACAAGAAAGATCATTATGTAAACAAAAATGAATTCAAAATAGAATTATACTAGCATCATGACCTCTTAGACCCAGTCTTGCTCCAAATTGATTATACTTGATCGCTTGATGTAGACTTAAACCTTGAAGTTGCAGTAATGGAGAACAGCTTGACAATGGACTAAGATTATTAAGAGACTATGGACTAATTTTTCATGGAGTTTTCTCATTGGCTTTTGCATGGAGGATGGTTTGGTTATTTATAGAGAGGGAAGAAGGAAGATCAATGACCAGAATTCAAAGTTGGGTGTAAAAAGATCAGTGGTGGAGAATTATTCAAAGAATTAAAAATTTCTTAGATGATTCTAGAGGAGGGAATGTTCTAGAGATAGAAGCCTCTAGAGTTTTTTTGGATGTTTAATCATGATTATTGGGTGATTAATCATATGATTAAGGGGTTCTAGAGAGTCTAGGGGTGTAGGAGAGACTATTCATAGGCTAGGATAGGTGGGAGGGAATTTTAAATTCCCAAATATTAGATAAGACAAAATTTAGATATAAGTGGGATTAATTAGAATAATTAATTAGTCATGGGATGTTATATCATTAGTGTAATATGGGGGATATATTATAAATATTAGATTAGCACTGGATAATTCGTTATTAGGATAAATTAGATGGAAATAGATGAAATTGGTGATGTTAATGACAAAGTAATAAAATTTATGTGTATACAGTATGGTTGTGAGATTTGGGGACCTGGAGTTCATAATACTAATAGGAATCAAGTTGATGTAGTTCTTATTTCAAATTTATCCAAAAACTTGTAGGGAAAATAATCAATTTCATTTGAAATTATTTTACTAAATTGGTACCCATCCCCTTCATATTTCAATTATTTCCCATGAAGTGGTGATGCTTCACAAATTAAGATGTATGATAAGTACAATAATTGAGCATAACATGTATCCATTCAGGGCTCCTCAATCATCTTTGAAATTGTGTAAACAAGGGATCAATAATGCTTGGTATCCTTAATGTACATATTTATTGATATCAATCATCTACCTTTGAAATACTTTTTCTATCATTTTTTCCTACATGTTGAAAATATAATCATAGAGGCATCAAAGATGAGATTTAAAAATCCTACATAAAATCAATTTGGACAAAACCATCAAAACTATTGAAAACAAAAATGTATCACAACATGAAGCATATCTTCAAATATAATATGGACGTATTAAAACTCCCAAGCACACCAAGGTTTTTTTTGCTTTTAGATTTCCTTTGGGTCAATTACAAGTATGTTCTCATCACCATTACATGGACTCTAAGCACTTTGTTTTGAAACATCAGTGCATATATAAACTTTATAATAATGAACTAATATCAAAGGGGAGCATCATGTATTTCACCGTTTAGTATATTACGAGATATGTGGTAGGTTTTACTACCTATTTAGAGTAAATTAAGGTTTATCTATGAGATCTTATTCATTATTAGAATCAAAGATGTGTATCTTTATTCATTAGAGAAATGGTTTAACATAAATATAGTATTCTTAAGAGTTTTTAGCACAATTTTTTGTTTCATGGTTCAACTTCAAGCTCCTTTCTTCAACTTCAATATTAGAAGCACAAACAAAACCATTGTTCTACTTAGTGGTTACAAATTATCAAGAGAAAGATCTGAACAACTTAACTCTTATGTTTCATATTTAATCTCCTTTTTATCTACATTTTTTATTTGAAATGTACTTTTCTTAATAATCCTATTAACTAATTATGATTACTAGGGTAAGTGCACAAAGTTGGGTGACAAAAAGTGCCCTACCCGTGAACATGATTTTTTTGAAATTTCAAAAATTTAAACTTCTGTAGATAATTTGAGATATCTACACTCCAAATTTAAAATATGAAATGTAGAATTTCGAGTCTAGTTTCTAAAACACTATTTTTTTTAAAAATGGTTAAGTATAACTAGGTTAAACATCTAAATTTTGAAGAGAAACTCCTATTTTTTTAGCAAACATAGTAGATAGACAGTTGTGACGTGCACCATTTTTTTAGCAGAGTTTAATATTATTTGAAACACTTTGGAGAAAATTTAGATAAAATCTTCTAGCATGTCACCTATATTTTTTTGTATTTTTTCAATGAATACTTTTTTTATGAATTTTTAAAGTAAATAGATCCTAAAAACTGACAAAGAAATGGATAGTCATCCGTGCAACATGCCTAAATACCTCAAAAAAAATGAAAATCAATTTATTTTATTTTGAATTTGTGTAGAACTAGGCCTAATACATCACCATATAATTTGTTTTTCACTTAGATCAATGAAAGACAAATTACATGAACATGTATAGGCATGTATGTTTGTGGCATGTAGTGGCCTAAAAAAGGCATAGTTAGAAATAAATATAGTTTCAAACCTTAAATTACTCTAAAAATTATAAAAATCATATTTTTGGAAAGAGGAGAGTGTGCTCGTCATAATAGTATCAAGTTTTTGAATTTTCACATTGAAATTCTTAGTGTATTTGGCAATCAAAGTTGAAATTTATTGTTTATTTTCATACCTTTCAAAACTTAGTTGTACATTGACAGTCCAAGCCTTTGGCTCAAGAATCCAAGCCAAAAGGCACAATAATTGAATTCAAATTTAAATATCATGATCACATTAATAATGCAATCACATTATTAACATGATCATGGTATTTAATAATGTGATCACATTACATATTCTCAACATCCTAAAACCTAAATAGGAACCATTAAGCCTAGTAGTCTTAAGATCAAATATTGGTTTCAGATTAAGATTATTGTTTGGGACCAATGTTCTTGTCAATAATTGATTCCATTGAATGATAATTGGAAATGTATTATCCTATGAATCAAGTTATTGTTCCTTTGATCCCAATATGGTGTGCAATCGAGCCAATAGATCCAAAATTGACATTAGATGGACATATTTCCTTTGATGGAGCTTGGTTGGCCCTAATTACATATCAAACTAAATTAGATACTTGGTTTTTTATAATATGGTGTGAAATTAGAGACCCAATTGACATCATATAGACATAATTCATTTTTCAAGGCTCATTTAACCTCGATTGTGTATTAGATTGAAGTAAATATTTAATTAGTTTAATATGGTGTGCTATCAAAGACCTAATTGACATTATATTGAAGTAATGTCGTGCACAGGGACCAATCACTCTTAATTATATATTATATTAAATAAAATACTTGATTGATTAAATATGATGTGCAATTAGGGAAAAATAATCATAGTGGACATTAGATGGACACAATTCATTGCATAGGGTGAAAAATGACTCAATTGATATTCTAGGTGGAAGCAGTTAATTACATAGGACTTGGCTGTCCTAAATTGTGTACAGTATTGAAAAAAATATCAATTTATTTAATACATGGTGTAATTAGAGCCCCAAATGACAATAGATGTATGTAATTCTTTGTTTTGGGATTGAGTGACCCCAATTACATATCATATTGAACCTAAATACTTAATTAGTTCAATATGGTGTGCAATCAGGGCTAATAGAACCCAAATAAAACATTATAAGGATAAAATTACTTTCATGGGGCTCAATTGGCCCCAATTATGTATAAGATAAAACCAACTACATGATTAGATAGATATAGTTTACAATCAGGGCCAACGAAGTTGTAATTGACATGAGATGTATTCAAGTACTTGCGTGAGCCTTGGTTGGCCATAATTGCATTTTCAACTAAACTAAATACTTGGTTGATTAAATATGTTATGTATTTGGGACCAATATAGCCCCCTGTTGACAATAGAAGGATGAAATTTCTTACATAAGGCTTGTTTGGACTAAATTTCATAGATCATATTCAATCAAATATTATTTCTGTTGAATTTGGTGCATAATCAGAATCCTAATTGTTATTAGATGGATGCAATTCCTTACAGAGGGTTTGATTGGTTCTAATTTCATATCAAATTCAATCAAACACTTAATTATTTGAATAAGTTGTACAATTAGGGCCCTAATTAAAATTACATTGACATAATTCCTTGGGCAAGCCTCGATTGGCCCCAATTATGTATCATCTGGAACCTAATACTTGATTGGTTCAATATGGTATGCAATCAAGCCCAAGTAAGCCCCAATTTCCATTATCTATGAATGTAATTCCTTTCACATGGCTCCTTTGGACCGAATTGCATATCAAATTGAAAAAATACTTTTTTTTAAATATAGTGAGCACTTGGATCCCCAATTTATATCATATGGATGAAATTCCTTAAATTGAGGCTCAATAGGCCCCTAGGATCAATTTAGCCCCAATTAACATTATTTATATATAGTAAGAAATAAGTTTACAGGGATGAACTTGGTTAAAATTGGATCAATCATTACCATAATTGACTTTGTAGGCTCAATCTATGATGATGTGGGGGATAATTGATACCAAATTCACATTCTTTACTCACAGATCTACATTCAAGGAGCTCAAATTTGCCCCAATCACCATCATGATTGTACCTTATAAACCCTAAAACCTACCCTAAGCCATAATCCTTGAATTTCTTAATCCCTAAACTCTAAACCATAAATATAAACCCTTTAAACCTTGAACCAATCATTTTAGCCTAGAAATTAACATCATTTAGACTAAGAATTAAGTTCGCAGGGCTCAATTTGGCCTAAATTACATGATTGATTACCCCATTTGACTAATTCACTCAATTTGCATGATGACATCCATGGTATAATGATAACCCAAAAACACATTCTATAGTCACAAATGGGTCCAAGTGATTCAAATTGTCCTTAATTATCTTTGAAATTGACCCTATGTACCCTAAACCATGTATATACATTAAAAACTAGAAGTTTAAACCATAAACCCTAAACACTATACCCTAAAATGTAAACCATTTACTTTCCCTATTTACCAACTTCAATTTAATCCCAATTAACATCCTTTTTAGTAAGAATCTAGTTTGAACACATGGCATATCTAGTGATTAGACATTAATATACAGGTCCTTAAACCTAAACCCTATGCCCTGATCCCTAATCCCTAAAACATAAATTATAATCCCTATGTCCTAATGCCCACTACATGCCATAAACATGCATGCCCCTTTCAGTTATGCATCTGTTCAATAAATTGGGGCTATTTCAAGCCCCTTCAACCTAATTAACCAAAGAGGAGGAGCTAGTTGATTCTTTTAATTGAGGAGGCATATGAGTCTAATTTAACCCCTTCAATAGCAAGATATGATTTGGGGAAAAATCAAAAGATTGATCTTCAATCATGAATTGATCTAATTAGTCAATTTATGCAATTCCCTGCATGATCTAGGAAAAATTGAGCCCCTACGCCAAATTTATGGCTCAATCAATTGTATAACATGTATGCAACATGTACATGGCATAATTGACCCTACTTTTATCAAAAATGCAAACATGAAGGTAATCAAGTCATAAATAGGTGTCAAAGCAGTTCAAATGTTCTTCAATTACCTTATTGATTGGACCCTATATCTAATATCTTAAATCCTAAGTTACCCTATACCATTTAACTTTAACCCTAAACCTTGTACCATTTACATTGAACCCTAAGCCATAAGCCCTAAACCCCAAACCCTTTAAATTATAGACTCTAAACCAATAAATTATATATATATATATATATAGTAAGAATAAGTTCACAGGGATGAACTTGGTTAAAATTGCATCACTCATTACCATAATTGACTTTGTAGGCTTAATTTGTGATGATGTGGGGGATAATTGATCCCAAATTCACATTCTGTAATAATAGATATGGGTTCAAGGCTCCCAAATTTACCCCATTTGCCTACATGATTGTATAAATATACCTTTAAACCTATACCCTAAGCCCTAATCCTTAAAGTTCCTAATACCTAAACTTTAAACCATAAATATAAACTCTTTAATCCTTAAACCAATCATTTTAGCCCAAATTAACATAATTTCTAAACTAAGGATTAAGTTCACAATGCTCAGTTTGGCCTAAATCACATGACTTATTGCCCTGTTTGACTAATTCACTCAATCTGCACAATGACATCCAGGGTATAATGAAAACCCAAAAACACATTTATAGTCACAAATGGATTCAACTAATTTAATAATGTGATCACATTATTCTTAACATAGGCAACCCTCAATTTTTGGTTCACTTATCAATGACTTATTATTTTTTTTTGGGGTTTCCACGTGCTCATAGCTTCTTTCTATAAATATTAAGAGAAGAAGGAAAAAATGACTTAAGAAGTAATATGGCATTTAATGCACTTTGGGAAACATATTGGCCAGCCACTTAACAAATTGAAACTACAAGTGATATGGCATTTAATGTACGTTGGGAAACATGCCCAAAAATGTTTTCATGTCACGTATGTCATAAAAGCATGATACCTGCTATTTTATTAATTACACGCGTCATTTCAATTTATGGGGATCCATTTCCCTTCCATTACAATGTCAATTCAAAACTGTGGGCTTTAACACAGGGAGCAACACGAGTATCCATAAAGCCAAGCCATTCTAAGGGAAAGGTCTCAGTAGCTATGCACCTAAATTTTGGACCTTAATTGTAATCCTTAATCTATAAAACATAAATTATAATCCCTAATCCATAATCCATAAAACCCTATGCACTAATGTCTAAATCCCTAATCCATAAACCCTATGCACTAATGCCTAAATACCTAATCCATAATCCCTTATCTATATTAAGTATAACATTATTATGTTATTCTTAACATAGGCAACACTTAGTCCTTATTTCCGATTACCAACCCCAAAGCTTATATTGATAATAATGCAATTGCATTATTACATAACGTGATCGCATTATTATTTATATAAGCTTTTCAATGGGTTGGATGGGCTAGGACCTTATAAAAAACATAACTTAATAACATTATGTATAATATGATCACATTATGTGTTCTATAAGGCCCTAGCCCATCCAACCCATTGAGAAGCTTATATCAATAATAGCATGATCGCATTATGTAATATAAGCTTCTCGATGGGTTGGATGGGCTAGGACCTTATAAACACATAGCATGATTACATTAACATAATGTGGTTGAGTTTTGTATAATGTGATCATGTTATGTGTTCTATAAGGTTTTAGCCTATACAACCCATTGAGAATCTTATATCGATAATAACATGACCACATTATGTAATATAAGCTTCTCAATGGGTTGGATGGGTCAGGACCTTATAAAACACATAACGTGATCACGTTATGTAATAATGCAATTGCATTATCTAACATGATCATGTTATTATTATTTTATATTAAACTCACTTATCAATGACTATTTTTATCCCAAATCAAGACTTTTGTCCCCATAAACATTATCTCTATACTTTTGCAAGATCTACATGCCTATGTACTTGACCCCACCTTTGAAAAGTTGTTAGTTATCCCTTTTGATGGGTTTCAAATCACGTTCAAAGAGGAAGAGGAAGTTGTTGAAGAAAAAAACACTAGATGAATTAGAATATTTAAGAGAGAAACACAAGCTACAAATGTGAAAACTTTGTGGTAAACAAGGTATAAACCCTGATCCTGATGAACCAAATGCCATAGATAATGGGTCAATTGATGATAATGAATTAAGCAATGATGAAATTGACTATAATCAATTGAATAATGTTGAAATTGGCCATAATAAAATGAATAATAATGAAATTGACCATAATGAAATGAATAATAATGAAATTGAAAATAATGAATTAGTTAATGTTAGAAGTTCACATTCGTAGTTCCAAGTTTTTGATTTTATTGATGACGAGTCTATGTATGATGCTTCACTACCCATGAATGAAGAAAATTTGATGGAAACAAATAATGATGAAATTAACCATCAAGAAAATTTTGTGAAAACATATAATGAATAAATTAACAATGAAAAAATTGTCATCCCACCTCTAAACAATGAAAGTAATAACTGTTTTGAAACACCCTCTCAACAAATTTCACCATTACCAACACCTTCAAGAGTTATGCGTAGAAAAGACAAGTACTTAATTGAAGTCGATGAAAATATTTTAAAACCAATGCATAAAAAATGTCTAATAGCCATTCAAGAAGACTGGCTCAACAAATTTGAGATGTTTTTTTTCAAAATTTGGAGTATGATAGTCAAAGATGTCAATTATTTGTTTCATTGATAAAATTTATCAAGATGCGACCTATAATGTACATATTAGGACTAAGAACATCTAACATGGATGATGAAAATGATTACATTATTGAAAATCTACATGATCCATATCATATTATAGGCCCAAGATCATGCAACAAAGATTATAATGTTGCCCATCATATAATGACAACTTGTGCAGTAAGTGATGAAATAGGGAAAAAATGATTGATTTCAAAAACAAGAAGAACACTTGATATAAAAAAAAAAAACATTAATGAAAGCAATTTCAAGACTTGAAAGACTTAATGAACCTAATACCAATGAGCTCTAGGCATTCTCTGGCAGACTTCCATGAAAGGATAAGGCTATAGATGATACTCTCAAAGAGTTACTTTCTTAATTTTGGAAATATAATATAAGAGTTTCACCCAATACAAGATATGTTTTGAAAAGAAGAGTTGGTTCTCGTAACCATGAATCACATCTAAAACATCTATTAGATATGAGTCAAACATAATTTTACTCTAAATTTTTGGAAAAACATCCACAAATTTCTATTTCTCAAAGATATTTTGAGATGGCAAAACTTTTTTATGTTAAAATAAATCACACACGCACCACTTGTTGTTGTAGGCAACATGTTGAATTTTCAATGCACTATGATGTTTTTCACCATATTCATTGTACTTTACATACTAACATATTATAGGAGTGTGACATTGAATTGCCACCAAAATCAGCTAAGAAATTTATTCCAATTATCTTCTACAAAAGACTGGATGGGCAATTATTTTACAATAAATCATATTTAAATGGAAATTATAGCATTTATGGTGGATTGCCAAATTTTAAAAAATGCATCCATGAAGACATTCCAAGTGCAATTGGATAGGAATTATTTAGTTTAAGCAAATATAAATTAGTGACTTATCAAGTAAAACATGGCAAAGAATCTAAAAGGTGTGAGCTTGTTACAAAAAAGATACTTATTTTCAAATTTTTGGTCAAATTTAGGGAAAAATTTATTTATGACTATACAAGGCAAACACACAAGGATAGATGGTTGGATGAACATTTCAAGATATGAAAGGATACATTCCCACTTGGTTCCATTGTTTCAGCAGTTGATTTTGTAGAGAATTACATATTCAAACCCTAAATGGAAGTTGAAACACAATATTACAACTCATCACAAGTTGCCATATTCATGCATATAACATTCATGCATACACTTGATAGTATAGAATAACAATGGAAAATATTAAGGAAGTACCATTTTTATATCAATGATAACATATCACATTGTTCAAATTATGTGCAAGGTTATTTTCAAAAGTCCTATGAATAGTTGAGTTAGAGGAACATTACTTTCAATCAACATTATATTTGGTCAAAAATTTGCACATCAAAATTCAAAAATGCATGGATGTTTTATTGGTTGATCAAGATGCACGTCCATTGGTGTAGAACACATTTGGAGTTTCACTAAGGTTGGACATAGAAAAAGAAAGCATGATGGTGCTAGAGTAGGTGTAAAAAGAGTTATTGCAAGGGAGGAGTTTAAATTTGAAGAGGGTGTTCATTTGATAGATGCAAAAACTATGATTAAATGGTGTAATGAGAACATGTGTCATGGTGCTCAACCACATTCTACTATTTGTAGACATTTCTGGTTAATGGAGGAAGAACACTTGGCAAAGTATGAGGATTATATGACTCTAATGGGTTCAAGTGACCTCCACTCATTTCGTATCTCAAATGCAAGTTCTTAGACTGTTCATATGAGACATTTGGCATGTTTTTGTTCTACATATGTGGACTCTATTTGGAATGAGTATGAGTCACAAGAGTGGGTGGATGATTGGAGTTCCAAACCTCTAATCCAATCAACACATATCAAGTTCCAATAACATTACAACTTACAAATATGACATCATCAGTTGACTTTGACCATGTATTTGATCTAGTACAGCCAGGTAGAATATTTTTCATTATGTACAATTTATTCTTATTATTTAATATATCTTCATATTATCACTAAAAATGATTTTTTGTGATATAGGGCATGTTTTTGCAGTTGTTGTAGATAAGGATAATGAAGAAGGCACTGATTACTACTTTTATCAGTGTGTAGAGAGAGAAAAAATTGACTTCCCCAGTTATAGATGGAGAAAACATTGACTATCCCACTAGGTTAGTGGTAGTCACTGCAACTTTGTTTCGATAACATCCTACAAAAAATTTAGATCAATGGTTGTTTGAAGAGTTTGAAACACACATGAAGATACTACACTATTCACATTTTATTCTTGCAACAAATATTCAATTACAAAAATATCATGGGAGGCTATTAAACAGGAAACTATGGAAAGTTTGAGAGTTAGATCATGAAGCTGTTATTGATAATATCAAGGTTAGAGCAGATCCTAATGGTTTATTGGATTGAAATACGGAGGTATATTGACTTTTCAAATGTAGATGTAATCAATTTTACCAAATGTTTTTTATTTTCTAGGTAGTACATATATAAATTTCATTTTAATTGCTTACTAATAATTTTTTGTAGGTTAGTGGTGCCAGATAAACTTCCACCTTCATGTGGTTGGCACTGTCAGTAAAGAATTCTATATTCTTTAAGCTAAGAGAAGCTTAGGTTTGATAGGTATTTGAACTTAGGCTAAAAAATTGCATTTTTCTTATATTGAAAAGGGTGTGCTTAAGTCTAGATGGGAGGATAAGAACTTAGTCCTAGACATTATCCATCCTCCCAGACATGTTGGAGGTGTCAATTTTCACTCATGAAGCATCTGAATAAGAGTTCTACAACCACAACTTGAACTTTGACAGCATTTTGTTGTCAGTGTTTCCACTCTCTAGAACGGTAGTGAAAATGCACTTTCAGGTGGATTCAAATGTCGAGGTGGTGTGCTAATATGTAATTTACCTATCTGGATGTGATCAAATGATATATTTATAGGTGGAAGTCTTGGAGGTAGAAATGCCAATTAGAGCTCGAGAAGTTATTTATTTACTGACAAAAACTTGCATTTTTAGACTTGTTACTAGGACTTGTCTAATAGATTGATCTCTAAGCTTTCACATGAGTGCTCTAGGGTGAGATTAGAGGGATCAAGGAGGTACTGAGGGATCTGACGGTTCACAAAAATGACTTAAAATTTTTGTTTTATGTGTGTTTGAACTTAGGACTATGACTTGTCTAATAGATTGAAATCTAAGCTTTCACTTGAGTGCTCTAGGGTGAGATTAGAGGGATCAAGGAGGTACTGAGGGATCTAACGGTTCACAAAAATGACTTACAATTTTTGTTTTATGTGTGTTTGAACTTAGGCTAAAAAATTGCATTTTTCTTGTATTGGGAAGGGTGTTCTTAAGGATAAAAAGGGTGGTGGGTTTATCGATCGGGCCTGACAGGAGGCTAAGAACTTGGTCCTAGATGTTATTCATCCCCCTAGATGTGTTGGATGTGTCGATTTTCACTCATGAAGTACCTGAATAAGAGTTCTATAACTATAACTTAAACTTTGATAACATTTATTATCAGTGTTTTTGCTCTCTAAAATGGTAGTTAAAATGCACTTTCAGGTGGATTTGAATATCATGGCAGTGTGATAACATGTAATTTTACTATATAGATGTGATAAAAGTGATAAATTCATAGGTGGAGGTCCCAAAGGTATAAATTCCATTTTGGAGCTCAAGAAGTTGCTTGTTCACTAATAAAAACTTGCATTTTTGGACCCGTCACTGTAAGTTATCTAACGGATTGATCTTGAAGCTTCCACCTAAGTGCTCTGGGGTGAGATTAGAGGGATTAAATATTATGTGAGGAATTTTATGGTTCATATAAATGTCTTACATTTTTTTTATGCATGTTTGAACTTAGGCTAAAAATTTGCATTTTTCTTGTATTGGGAAAGGTGTTCTTGAGGTCAGAATGGGTGGTGGGTTTATCGATCAAAATTGATAGGGGGCCAAGAAACTAGTCTTAGATGTTATCTCCCCACCTTGGACATGTTGTTAGTGTCATTTTTCACTTAGGAATCATGTTGGATAGGTGGAAGTCTTGAAGGTAGAAATGCTAGTTGGAGCTTGAGAAGTTGCTTGTTCACTAACAAAAACTTGTATTTTTTGACCTGCCACTGCAACTTGTCTAACAGATTGATCATGAAGCTTCCACTTGAGTGATCTAAGATGCAATTAAAAGGCTTAAATAGGTATGTAAAGTATTTTATGGTTGAAAAAAATGACTTATAGTTTTTATTTTATAAATGTTTGAACTTAGGCTAGAAAATTTTCATTTTTTTTATATTGGGAAGGGTGTTCTTGAGGCTAAAATGGGTGGTGGGTTTGTCGATCGGACTTGGTGGGAGGCAAAAAACCTAGTCCTAGATGTTATATGCCCCCTAAAATGTGTTAACAGTGTCAATTTTCACTTAGGAAGCATCAAAATCAAATTTTTGTAACCACAACTTGAACTTTGATAATTTTGACAACTTTGACAATTTTGACAACTAAAACTAGAGACCTAGAAACTTAATGAGTAATTGACCTATTGAAAACTTTGATAAATTTGAAATTTTTGACAACTTTGACAGCTATGACAATTTTGACAACTTTGATAATTTTGACAACTTTGACATATTGACCTATTAGGTGGTAATTGACCTATTGACCTATTAGGTGGTATTGAGTAATTGACCTATTGACTTATTGACCTAGAAACTGACTTGTTATGGATTATCCATTTAGTGTATGTGATTGAATTAGTTTCATTTTATCCTTGAAGTTCCTTGAGGCCATGCATATGTTATCATTTGTGTAAGGTTACAAGTGGATGAATGACTGCAGGTGGTAACCAAGAAGTGACTGTAGGTCACAATCAAGGAAGGGATATTGGGGTGATTCCACCAGGTTGGTAAGTTGTGAGTCATCATGCTATTAGTTTTTAATGTGTTGAACCTATATAGACCTATAGAGAAATAAGGAAGGCATATACCCATATACCCTATTTTGCCTATGGTCTAGTCCAATATGAAAGTAAATGGTTGTTTCTCATAAAGGGAGTATGAATTTGGTGTAGATAATGATATATAGATTTAGAATGATAATTGAGGTGGAAGGTTAATTGTTTTTTATATAAAATATAATGGTAAAGAATCAACATATAGTCCAACAGAACAAAGAAACCCTATATATACCTTGTTTTGGGTTAACAATCACATTACAAAAGGAAGTAAGAGTTGTTTCTTAATCTTGTCAAGTATGTCATTGAATAAATATGGAATTGGAAGATGGTCCCATCAGAAAAGGAGGTTTTTCATCTCTTGGAAGATACATGAGATATTTGAAATTGAACTAATACTTCATGTTGTTGTCACAGGCCTGTAGGGTGCCTTATTGTGTAGGGTACCTTGTTGTGCCTTGTTGGACCTATATGTGGAATTGAATGTTGAAGTGTGTTTGAGCACTTGTAATAGGTTAAGGAAAGTGTGATTTGACCATGTAATAATATCTATGATAGAATACTGACTCCTTGAGACCTATATCAAGTTTTGGTAAGTTTGAAACCTAAGGGGATTGCTTAGTGAGAAGATAGTGAAAGAGTGAGAGGATGTTTGTGAATGGAATGTATGAAATGAGTTAGAGAATGAATGTGGGAGGATTTTAAGAGGTATAATGACACCAAGAAGTGTCTCCAAAGTGTACAAGAATTAGGTACAAAGTGAAGAAGGCCAATAAGCCTAAGTGATAAGAGTGTCATTAGTCATTTCCACTATACATAATGAAATAAAAAGTATAATTTAAAAAAATATGGAAGATCTGAGATTCATAGCATTGAAAATAGTAATTTTTAATCCTCATTTATGCACATACAACATTAAATATGAGATCTGATAGATAATAATTTGGAAGATCAAAATAAAACTGTACAATAACACACAATGAAATAAAAACTAAATATAAATTAGATAGATTGCCATGATAGGCATACAATATATGCACATACATGTAAAATGTCAATAATACATAGATTGTTGTGATAGGCATACAAAAATTACATCTACCAACATAGTATCTATTGTTGGTTGAATGTCATATGCGCATATACAATGATAAAATTGCATCATTTGTCATATAGGCATAAAAAAGGTACATCTCATGTGTAAGACATCATATTCATCAAATAGCCTCCCTCTCTTTAACTTCCTTGAAGAAGATTATCCCTGGGATGCCCTGCTAGTAGATGAAGACCCCTCTAATGCCTTGGATTGTTCCAATGTCTGACTACGGGTCCGACGCTCATATCTAGATTGCATCTGAGCCTATTAAAATATAAGAACTATTACAAAATTAATATAAATACATTCAAACAATTGTTAAAAAAATAATTTTAAACTACAATAAAAAATCATTTAAACATGTGCATTTACTGCAAGCTCGCAATCCTACTCAATATGTTTTTCATGCTCAATCAAGTCAATGACATGCTCAGCGGTCTGAATAGGTGTCTCAAATATGGAAGGAACATGAGAAGTTACCTTAATTGCTATCTAACTGGGACTATCAACTGTCATACGACAACCCTACATATACAATACATTTACATAAGTTGTAGTTGCCCCAAGTACATATATTAGATTTTTAAAAAACAAGTCTAATTTTATAATTCAAAATTACAAGAATTAATATATACCTTTGTCAGCACCTATGCAGATGACATTGCATCAACAATGCCTATATATGTCTCAGCTCATAGAGAGTGAGGAGTGTCTTCTTTAGCCATCAACTATTTATGTAAACAAGGTCTCACTTAGATCTATATAAAGTACATCAAATCTTATATATTGAAACCAAAACAATCAATAGAAGCACTTGTATATATAAAAGATCTATCTATATAAGTACATGAATGCAATGACACATTATAAGAAAGAAGAAGATAAACATTCACATGAAAATACACTTAGATTTGTAAGCCATATACTGAAGTTTTAGAGCAGTAACCTAGTACCAAAACCAAAATTAGAGGATTAAAGTGAAATGGAATATATAATATACTAGTTTCTTTATTTCATTGATAAATATAAATATACTTGGGTCAAGTTCTTCAACTTATACTTTATTACATGTTGGACTATATTGGTTGTTGATTTATTACTTGTCTAAAAATAGGGGTTTGACTTAGGTAAGGCCCTCGTAACTACTTCTTTTTGGATGAATTTTCAATATTAGTAGAATATTTAGGGATATTTTAAATTGTGTTTTAAAGGTGCCTACATTTGATGGAGTAGAGTGATGAAGTATGATTAACTTCCTAGGATTATAGAGAAATTACTGACTAATGATTTGGCCACACTATATATAATAGGGATACTCTGGATTGTGTAGGTGGGGATTGTTGTCCTATCGAGTAGATTCCTTTGCAACTTATTCACCAACTAGGATGTGTCATAAAAAAAATTAATTTTCCCACAAGTACCTTGAAAGTGGACTATCACTTTCAAGGTTGTGATTAGGATACTAGGCTTGTCAGCTAAAGGCAGGGTTGTGGCCTTGATAAAGGATTGTGAACGAGGTAAGGTTATTAACTGGGTGTAATACTTTGGTGATGCTGATGCACGCAACATAGGTTTTAAGTATGGGGTAAGACTAGTGGGGGTGGAGTAGGTAATTATCTTGACCCTCTAAAATGATATTATAGGGATCTTTTCCCCTCATTTGGTGGGAGACAAAAGGGACATATTTCCTTTTGTATAGATGGGCACCTATTGTTAGGATTACTGAGGAGAGAGGATGGAAATTTGCATGGGTATAAGAGGTGTTAGCATATGTTTACAAGGATATATATTAGATTATGAGGTTTATGGCTATGTTTATTAGCCACCCTACACTCATCATGGGCTAGGCATACAAGCACATCACCCCTTACCAGTGAGGGTTAGAGATTGGGACAATGAGGACCATCAGGGCTTCTAGTTGGATAGGTATGCCACCATTGAGAGACTTTCAATGAGTGGTGGACACACTGATAATGATATATTTGGTAGCTTTACTATATTATGGTATTTGAGGATAGTTTTTGAATGAGGTGGACACTCTACTACCATTGCGGGCAAAATTGGGATAGTACTAATTTGAGGAGTACATTTAGAAAAATATCCTGTGTAGGTTACAATTATGGCAGGATGCCAACATTAAGTACAACCATCACCATAATATGTAGATACTTAGATGTAGAAACAAGCATTTGATAGACGGTGAGGAGATAAAGTTTAAGGTAAGCATACACTTGTTAGAGAGGAACCAACAATATAGGATGAGAATGCTAAGATGAGGTCTAACTAGGAATTATACCTAAACTAACATGAAGTTACCCAAGTAAAGTAGTGAGTTGGTTTATTTTTAGTTACTTTCTATGTTACTTTCTAATTTATTACTCAGTTATTATTTCTTTAGTGATTAAAGATCTACTTTCTTTTCTTGTTCTATGGTTTTAGAGTGAATCACTTAGTGGTGGAGCATGATCAAAGAAACTTTGGTTAGGATTTTTTAGGTGAGGATTATTTGAGCCTTGATAATATTTTGGTGGATGTGGTTCTCTATGTATGAATAAGTAAGCATACATATGTTTTTGTCCCTACTTATCACACATATGTGGAATTCCCTCATAATAAGAGAGAGATAGTTGGACTAGAGGAAAATGTGGCTGGTTTAGAGTCTCAGGTGAAGACTCTCAATGAGATTTTTAGGGCTAGGAGAGGTTAGGCTCCATCTAGCCAAAAAAGAGTGGGAGGTACATCACCCACGTAGGTATAAGAAAGAGACACAAAAGTAGAGAAATTGTATCCCACATCACTCATCAACATTGGGACATTATCATAGGAGTAGGAGTAGGATCCTTAGGCACAACCTCTAGATGGGGACAACTGCCTCCAATAGGACCTTAGGGTCACACCATTGTATCTATTTTATGGAATAGGATAAAATCATTTCATGAGTGTGATTATGAACACAATGTTTAGTAAGAGAGAGATACCAATAAATTACATGGAATATCATCCATTAGGGGAGCTCATGACAATGGTAACACACATCAAAACTTGGATAGAATTACCCACAAACTAAATAAAGTGAAACGGGTCTTAAATTCAATGGATGAATCTTTGTTAGGGACGCTGATGCTTGGATAATAGGTATGAAAAGGTACTTTGGGATAAGATATTTTCAATAAATAATATGGACATGCTATTTATTTTACAACTTTTAGATGAAGCAACCTTGTGTTGGGACCATCAATAAATAATTGTGAATTTAGATATGCCCATAGTCACTTGGGTGAAGTTCAAGGAAAGACAACACTACTTGGATATCTACTTAAATGATAGAGTAAATGCATTTGATAACCTCTATAAAAATGCCAATGCTAAAAAGGAATATAATGCATGTTTTTTAACCTTGTGATATATGTAAAAAACTTATTTTTGCATACATGTTGTGTTATTTTTGCATTAATTATTGAGAAGAGAAGTTACAAATTAGATGTAAAGAGCAAAACATATATGTAAAGAACTGCAATCTTAACAAATACAAAGAGCAAAACATATATGTAAACAATTTTTACCTCTGTATAGATAAATGGTTTCATCTTAATAGAAGCAAATGTATTCATGGATGGCCCAACAACTAGATATGAATATGAAAACAATGATTGTGATTACTTGAATGTTGTAAATGCTGACTATGATGATGAAGGAACCATCACCTCATCCGACATAAAAAATGACATATATTATATTAAATTTCTATAAAAATTAAATGTTAGTTTAGAAATTAAATTTATAAATATAAGTTAAATTTAACATGACATTTATATAAAATACACCTACATCTATGTGGTGACTGATGTCTACATACCAAATGTGCATTTCAAAAACTCATCACTCATAATAATATGATCTAATCCATCTGAACCACCAATGCCTCATCATCAGAAGGTCCTATGTACATAGCTCCATACAAACTACAAAGGTAGGGTTGAGATCGGGTAGCCTATGGCATATCTGTATCATCACTCTGTGAAAGCCTACTTGTATGTTGAACGAGTGTATCAATGAGTAAACTAAGAGCATGGAGAGTGTCTATCTCCATGACCTATTGAACCACGGATGGGATCTCAAGATCAAGAGACTTTTGGATATGGATCTGCGTAAGTTGATTAGACGTATGATATGCACCTAATTGATCCCTATGCAGAGCCTTTTCCTCAGCCCTGAAACTCACTAAAATCAAAATAATTGAGAATCTGGTTGAGGACAAACTCATAGTAGAGTATCCTCAAAAAATATAACGGGACCTTGTGGTTGTTACATGGTAGATCATCAAAGACCATCCACCATAGATCCTAAAAATTGGCCATGATTAAGTTATGTACACAACGATGGATAGGAAAACGTTTAGTGGTTACAAGAAATGGGGCATTGTTGGCTGAGTTGATGAATAGGGCATAAGCTTTTGAAATATCCAAATTCTTGATCTGAAGGGCTGACAAATTATCAGCATAATATGCCCTACAAGTATCCTTATATGAGGTCCATTAGTCAATTTGACTCATTATAGAGTCAATTTGACCTAATAAGGTCTGTAAGGAATCAATTAGCTAGGTGCAATGGGGGTTGGTCAAACTGGGATCCCTCATGCTATTAATTAACTCTTCAATTTCAAGTTTGTTTCTTACAATGTTGTCAATCAAAACCTCTTGACTATCAGGAGGGTTTTGGGAACTATAGGGGGGTTAGGTGGAGGGATAGGAGGAATAATAGGGTTTTATGGAGGGTTAGGAGGAGGAGCAACCAAAGGGTTCTGTGGAGGGTTGGGAGGGTTAGTAGGATGGGTTGTTAAAAAAACAAATTACCATTAAAAACTAGGGTTAAACAATGAAAATTATGAAAAATTAGGGTTAAATAGGGAAGATTTTTCATCACTTACCTCTCTTGCGTGGTGACATCATTGATCAGTAGGTTTGTGGGGTGAATCTGGCAACATCTTGGTACTCTCTGGAGTTTTCTAAGCAGAAAACAATCATGGAAATAAGCGCAGAGTTGGGGAACTCAAATGCAAAATGAGTAATTTTGCATTCAAGTTTCTCTTTTTAATTTTTTTTACACACAGATAACGCGATTGCATTATTAACGTGATCGAGTTATTGTAAATGTCAATAACACAATCACGTTATTGTTTAATATAACACGATCACGTTATATAATAATACAATTACGTTATGATTTGATAATCCTGAGCCTAGATTTAAATAACACAATAGTGTTAATTAAATAATGTGATCATGATATTAATTAACATGATCACGTTATAGGTAATGCCCACATAATTGTCCCCCAACTCTGTGCAGTTACCCACTATTAAACATTAATAATATATTATAGTCTATTCTTTATAAAATTGAATTATATACAAAAATTAGTAGATAACAAGTTCATATTATCCTCCATCCATAATGCCACATTCACCATTTAAAAAAAATTTAAACTAAAAATAAAAACAGGTGCTATGTTTCATAGAACACAATTATGTACTACTAGTTTAAAACAACTTTTTAAAATTTAAATATATAATAATTTTAATATGATAACTTAATAAATTGAAAGATTTTATATTTTCATAGTCCATAAAATAATAAGAGATTTTTCTAAAAAAAACTGTGTTTGATTTTTGATGATTGATGTGTTTCAGTTCCAATATTATGATCTTTCATTAGGTAAGAAACTTATGTGAGAACAACAATATCTTGCATTTTAAAAATAGACGTAAAATAGTCATTGTAAAAATGTTGTCAAATAAGAATAATATAATCGTTACAATAAGTCACCAAAAAATAATAAAAATAAGATAATTAAGAATTTTAATTATATCATAAATTATTAAAAAATAAAAATAAAAATTTATTATTAAAAATATTTGATGATTATTAATTTTAATATTATTATCTTAAAGTGTATTAAAATAAAAAATAGTAACCTATTATTACTCTATTTTTATAAATTATAACGAATATAGAAAAGTACAATAAGAATAAAACAAGAAATCTATCTTAGGACCAAGAAAGATAAATTAAGCCTTACAAATTAAAACAAAACAACCTACTAACACCAAAAGAGAGCTAAAATACAAAATTGCCATAAATTACAGTTTCCGAGTATGACTAATCTTTAACCCTTCATTTTTGTTTAAATTATTAAGGTGTTTCAATATTTCTATGGCTTTTCTTATCTTTTGCTTATGGTAATGATTTTCAACTATTAAGATTTTTGCGTATAATGATCTTCAATTACTAAGATTTTTGCGTAATGATCTTCAACTATTTCTATGACTATATTGTTCCTATTTGACGACTTTTTTACAATCATCATTTTCCTTCTATTCTTAAGATGCAAGATACTACTATTCTTACATAAATTTCTTTCGTGATGAAAGATCACAATGATAAATCCAAAATGCATCGATCATTAAAAACCAAACACAATTTCTTCCCAAAAAAAATCTCTCATTAATAAATTAAAATTAAAAAAAAACAAATTATATAATAAAATCTCCCTAGCAAAGTGTTAAAAAATCATAATACGTAATCATAATAAAATGGTTATGAGAGAAACCTTATAACTACACCATGTCCTAAGATTTATCTTAATATTTTAATATGAAGATTGCGACAATGGAAAATTATACCATTTAAGTTTTAAAATTACTCTCCACGTTGATAGATCAAACCGCCCCCTTCCTTCCCTAAAAAAACTATAAATCTGATCGGTCAATAAAAAACAGAAAATTTCCTGCCCGTTTTACCTTAATTGATTTTTCAGGAGATTATTGTAAAACCCAAAACCCAAACGCATGCCATTCAAATGGCTAGATATAATAAGCCTTAGTTGACAAAAACCAGATCAGGCCTGCTCGGCATAGATTGGGTTGGGTTTCGTGTTTCAGCAATGGAATCTTTATGGAGAAAATGCCTCTCCAGAGCTTCAAAAAGCTGCCTGGATTATTTAACCCTAACATCGGTGCAACCCTTGAATCACCCAACATTGCTCACCAGAGGAGCTGCAACGGCCAAGGGCAAAGTTCAACCCAAAAAAAAGAGCGTAGTAAGGAAGAAAACCGTGAAACCTGCGAAAGCCCCATCTGCTGCACGGAGCGAAGAGTCCCAGCGCTTGAAGGCCATGATACAGTCATGCATGAATGCTCCAACTCCTCTCAGGTAGAAACAACAAACTTCAAAAAAATATAACGTTTTTTTAAGAAAATTTGCTTTTTGACTATTACATTAAGTTCGGCAATAACAACTTGGAGAGTAGCCACTAGCAGGTTACCATTCACACTTAAAAACATTGAAACTAGAGTAGCCCGTATTAACTGATTTAGGTTTAAGTTTGCCGGTGCCACATGGACACACGCACCGGAAGGCAGCCCACCGGGTTTGAATCTGGGTCTCGCTAGATGGATTAGGATTGGAACATTTAGGACTGTATTGTTTACACTTTTTTTTATAACGAAATGCATGTATTATAGACAAGAGTTTGGTATATGTTGCAACACCAGATGAGGGGCTATACCATAATTACCAGGAGACGGGTACGAGTAGATGTGGGTACGAGGAGATGTGGGCAATTACTTCATTTTTTTTTGAAAAATAGGAGATGGGTACTCTGATATGTAAAAAGATATACATGTATTTAGAGAAAAAAATATTATACAGCATAATATAGCCTTAAAAAAAATATTTAGAATGTTACTTGGCAACAAAAGAAAGTAATTATGATGAAATTTGTTTTTGATATCTCATCATATCTAGGGTCTAAGAGTATAAAATATTTGTAAAAAAATATTGAAATCTAAGTCTCTGAAGCAAATGAGTCTCAGTGCAACAGTAAGCTATACCAATAGTATAGCTTACAGGGACGGTGGAAAGAGAGGAGCACTTCATCCTTGAGTGTCCTTAGTACACAGATATACAATCTAAATATGTGAAAAATTTAAGAGTTGGCTGCATAGTAGATGTATTTGAGGAAAAAAGATTAAAAAAGCTGGGGGAGATGTTAACTCAGTTCAACAAGAGGCGGAGCAGCGTTTTAAAAGACACCGTGGGTCTTAGGAATCTTTGACCAGTTGGAGCATTCAGTGTAATTGGTGGTCCCATAGACCGTTTGGTCTCGTGGACGTAATCAAAACCATTTCATTTCATTCCAATAGCCTCAAGGAATCAAATGCTTTTAAGACATTGCCTGATTCAATGGGCATCCTATAATGGATAACCACAATGCCAACAAGACACATAGCAACCACTAGCAAGGAAATGCTGCACTCAGACATGGATGTAGTACGTCTCTTCAATGACTAAATTCTTTATGCTTGTTAAATCTTGGTTAAGGTTGTGGGCTACATTTGACTTGGTGTGGGGTGTGCAGTATGCATGGCCCACATTCAAATGTGCCCAATAATTGTTAAACCACAATCCCTAGGGTAGTGACTATTGTTTTTTGCTGAGGCCAATTCTCTTTTTGAAGTAACCTTCAGCTTAGATGCCACAATTGAGGGGTATCTCTTCCATCAAAGTCACCTAGAACCTACACCTGGCCAAACCCAATGAGTTGGATGTGGTATTTTAGTGCGTTTTTAACACTTTATCATCACTTATGGGGATTTGAACTGGAGGCTTCACTTTTGAAATCCCAATATGTTTACCACTTGAGCTCACCCCATTTGGCACCAGCAACCAATGTTATTCCAACTATTTTTACATATTTTTCTTGAAATTTGGGGTTTGCCATGAAATCCCCATTCATTTGCCACTTTGAAATGATGCTTAATTGGGTAGGGCAAACCTTGTTGCCAGGTACATAGAGGTGAGACTGTTGGGATTTTATCATCACGTGGTTGGGTTGATTCCTTCTGTGATCAGGTGTATTCTCTGGGTCACTGTGATCAGGTATATTATACGGTCACTGTGATCAGGTATATTCTCCAGGTCACTGTGATCACCTGGTCTATGGTGAGGGAGAGGTGCATACCCTTTGCTGGGGAATTTCTTTGCAACTGAGCTTTGGATCTGGATGTCATAATGGGGTGCGGGGGGTTAAAGTTTGAAACCTGAGCCTCATCAGTTCCGAGAAAAATTGAGCATAACCTGTTGACATGGTATTATATCATAGCATGGAATTTACTAGTCAGAGATGATATTTCTTGGATAAAGTAAAATATAATTTATTAACAACAAGAAAATACAGAGTTCATGCAATTGGAGCACATAAAACTTTTGAGGTCAGGTTCCCGTTCACAAGCATGGTTTCAGCCTACAAGGCTTGCCAACCATATACATTTGCCATACTAAAAACTAATAAAAGGCAACAAAACACCCTACTAAAAGTTGGAAATGGCAGTCTTGCTGCATTAATGTTCAGGAAATCCCATATACATGGAGATAATCTGTCATGTTCATTAAAACCAGCATTTTACACTCTTTCCAGTGTTTCCACCACTTGGGAGACCCTTTTACACCAATTTTGTGTAAGGCATAATTTGGAGCAGCCATCTGGATCTCATAAATGGACTCAAAAGTCTGAGCGTTTAACCTCAATTTGGTTTTTAATTCAGGGCAGCTGAGCCAAGATATAGAATGCTTGTCAAAAATATCCCCTAGAACTCGAATGCCTTTACTAAAAAGTCGAAGGGCTTTGAGTCTAGGGATTTCTGCCAAGGGTTTCTCATTGATGGTAATCACCGGGGACCACCAAATGGCATGATCATTGATGGAAAGACCAAACCGAAACCCATCCCCTTTTCACCTTAGCCATGACTTACTAGTTTCCCAGAACTTCCATATGATCTAGATCACAAAAGTACCTATAATTTTTACTGGGATTGGGGTAATGTGCAAAGTTTGGAACCCCAAATTCTGCCAAACTTTTTTGCCAATGGGGCTTCCAGAAGAGATGCAGTGTCTAAGGCTAATGTTCCAAGCCTCCTGCCCTTCAAATACTTTAACAATCCATTTGGCATAGAGGGCGAGACCTTGCTTAGCAATATCAATAAGACCTAATCCTCCAGCGTCTTTGGGCTGCCAACAAATCTCCCAGGCAACTTTGTGAAAGCCTTTATTGCTTTTAGAGTTAGCCCAAATAAAATCTCTGATCAACTTTTCGAGCTTATTGTAGGTTGCTTTGGAAGGATCCCAACAAGAAGAATAGTAAACATGGGTGGCTGCAAGAACTTTGAAATAAATTTGGAATTTTCTAGCTAGAGAGGGGTTTGGTAAGCCAATAGGATAATTTATTTTCCACTTTGAGAATAACATAGTTTCATAAATCAACTTGAGAAACCTGAAATGCGAAAGGATTACCCAGTAATTTAAACATCTCCCTATGGGCAATCCACTTCCATTGATAAACCTCTAGCCAACTAGGCAAAGAACCATAGCACTATCTGTAACTTTGAGTCTTGGCTTATCGAATGTTGGAGCGCAGAGGCCAAACGAAAAATCTATAAACATTCCATAGCATTCTGAACAACTTATTCTTCCTCTTGAAGAGTGAGAAAGGAGTCATCAATGAAATGCCTATTTAGGAGTTGGAGGTGGGGTGCCATAGGGAAGCTGTTGCCTTTGACAAGACCTATCGAAGCATAATTTTCCAATAAATAGCCAAAACCCTCAACAACTAATATATACAAGGAGGGGGGCAAGAGGGCAACCCTATCTGATAGAGTGAAAGAGACCAAAACTCTCAGATTAGTGGTCGTTAATGGCGAGACAAGTTGAGGCATCTTGGAAGAGGGTTTGAACATAGTGAATGAACCTAGGACCAAACCCCAAAGCTTGAAGCATGGCTAAAATAAAAGGCCATTCAATTCTATCATAGGCTTTTCAAAATCTATCTTAATGAATAGAGATTTTTGTTTAGAGACATGAGCCCATTCCATTCCTTCCCACACAACAAGAATATTGTTTAGAATATATCTTCCTTGGATGAAACCAGTTTGTTCAGGTTTGACAATAAGGGAAGAGATATTTGATTTTGAAGGCCAGAGCTTTGGCAATTATCTCATAGGAGACATTCTGAAGAGTTATAGGTCTCCAATTGGTGATATCTTTAGGGTCCTTAGCTTTGGGAATGAACTTTGATGATACCTTTATTAATGATCTTACCCAAAGAACTCTTTGTTAGAGCTTTCAGATAGACTTTGTGAAGATCAGGTCCCACACATTCCTAGAGGGCTTGATAGAACTGACAAGGGAAGCCATCAATGCCTGGGGCTTTATTTTGAGCCATACCAATGGCAACTTGATGAAGGTCTTCAATAGAAAGATGTTTATCACATGCCACTTTTTGGCTATGTTAGAGTCTACAGGGGACAACATCAATGCATTTCTTCATAGCCATTTGCTGAGACTTAGTAGAGGGCTGAGCTTGGAGAACTTGTTTATAGTGTTTAACAAAGGCTTGCTGGATTACTGGGAGATGAGTAATACGTTCACTAGCTTCTTTAACAGCCTTTATTTGCATCGCTAAATTATGAGCTCTTAATTTACTGAAAAAAATCTTTAAAGACTCAGTCCCCAAGTTTAAGCCAATGGATGCCAGCTGGATCTGATGTCTTAATTTTGCCACTTTGTTTTGCAACAACAATCCAAGGGAGCTTGTTCTAGCTCTTGGGAGAGGCGGTTGAATTCTCCCACAAACGCTGAGTTGGCTCTCTTTATGATCAAAGCCAATTGTCTGCCAAAGAAGCAGAGAAAAGTGGTGGTATGAGTGATGGTTGCCTCCCACCAATCAATCCACCCAGAATCTCAAGAGAGATGGGAGACTAGGTTCCACACTCGCATCATATAAGCAAGGGTTGGAGCATGCTACAAATGAGATGTGTTGAGATAATCACACCGACTAGTCTATCATACTTCTAGGCAAAGGAGAAAATGTTTTGAATTGAAAGAGCCCTGTCAAGTCTTTTAAAGACTCTTACATTACCTTGGTGAAAGTTTGACCAGGTGAACCAGAGTGTGGGAGAGGATGTCCTATGGTGATGGTTTGGGTTGTACAATCCCGGCGTATTGTGCACGTAGAACTAGGTTTCCTTCTCACCAACACACCATCTCATAGGTAAGATTCCTTGTTTATCTTCAAGTGATTCAATCATGTTGAAATCTTCATAGGATCCGGTGGGCCATAGGGAGGTGCTCTGCTAGCCATCGCCAAAGAGTCGTCTGCTCAATGATGCCATTGGGAGCATAAAGGTTGACAAGCCTGGGGATTTGCTTGTCAAAATTGAAAACTATCAAGAGGCATAGTTAGATGGGTCCACACCCCACTTTGTCACAAATGATGTATAAATTGGGGTAATCATTGTAATGACATCGCCATGTCCTACATCATGTGCAGACATGAAATCGTTGATCTTGACCTCCTGTAGACTATGTTGCCGATATGCATATGGGTACAAGAATCGGATATGGGGATATGGGGATTTTTTTTGGGGGTTTGGATACGGCTGTACAAAAATATATATAAAAAATTAAAAATATAAAAATATAGCCATATAAGCAAAATTAACCACATAATATACATAGAGGAAACACAATAAGTTAAATAACCACAAAACATACTAATAATTCAATGCCAAATATCATAATATTCAATTGTCAAACTTAGATTAATCTTATTTATTATTACAAGTACATAGTGCAAATGTTACAACTTACAATGTATGGACAAAAATAAAGACAAAAGAAAATGCACTCTCTGTAGTTTGGTGAAGATTACAATGAGATGACCTGGTGTTAAATCAACTTAAGACTATGCCCTGTTCTCTTCTTTGAGCTTATTCACGAGTTGAGCTTTTGTATTATCCTTGTGCAAATGATCTTACTGTATGTACTGCACAGAAAGAGTCATGGAGAACCATATTTTTGGAACATAAAGGATAAGCAAAAAAAGACATAATTGATTTCAACATCTCCCTTGTCTTGATCATGTTACAAACATTTATTTCCTTTATTTTGGCAACACTGAAACGCGATCCAATAATTGGAAGACTTGTTGACTTGCTCTGGCAACCTTCACAGCTGTTGTATAACGCCCTAATAAAGAAGATACAAGTGAATTGACTAAGGCTCATGTTTTGAAAACAGTCAAACATAGCTAGCCATTGAAACTGCAGAGAGGTTTTCATACTTGGTTTTGTTTTTTGAAGTCCGTGTTTGACTTTTTATTAAGCAAAATTGAAAAGAAAAAGAAAAAAAATTGCAGGAAACACCTAGTGAGTGTCCCTGGGTTGTGGATCCGCCCGGATACGTCACCCAGATGTATTCGGGCATATCCACAGCTGAGGGATGCTCCTTGGGCGTATCCCCGTGCTCCCCGCGCTCCCGTATCTGGGAGCGTTTCCCCCGCGCTCCCAGGGCCCGGGGGGCGTATTCGGTAACGTACCCTGCAGACAAAGGATATGCATATCTGAATTTTTTTTACTGCTGTCCCAAACCAATTACTTACGGATCGAGTTAGTTAAGCCACGGACATTCCAAGAGAACACATTCATTGGAAACTATCAAGGTTCATGGTTTCACCCTCTTGGCCTTCTAACGTTGCAATGTAGTTACTCGATAACTCTGTTGTTGGCTCTTGGCTAGAAAGTTCGCAAGCACAACAGGCCACCTTTTTGTGTGTAGAAAGGCCTCCTCCTCATTGCTAGGAGAGGGACTCTGTGAGCATTGAGTCGTCTAATGGCGTGGAGGAAGATTATTTCGTGCCTAGGGGACAGGGACAAGAGCTTTCTGCGACTGTGTCTTGCATTTGAAAGAGAGAGAAGCCAAGAGTTAAGGATGCTTGAGGTTTCAAAATCACAATAACAACTTGAGGTGCAATTGTCATAGGTAGACTAGGGTTTGGTTGAGAAACCTGGGATGGAGTTGGCAATGATGGAATGATTGCACTAGTGGAAGCGAAAGGCTTAGGGTTGATGGCAGGGGCTTTGGGGTTATGGTTGTTTGGATTAATTTTTTGACTCACCACCAACCATCTGTCATTAGCTTCTGTCATCGAGCGGGCGGTTCTAGGGGTAGCTTTAGGCGGAGGATTCAAAGCGGCCATAAGAGGGCAGTCCTTGATCATGTGGTTTGAAGCCTAACACTTGAAACAAGTGTTGGGGAGATTGATATATTGGATCCTTTGGGTAAATCGTTGCTTGCCAATCTGCATATCAATACTTTCACAGAGGTCTTATGCAAGGTCAACCTCGATACAAATGCATTATTGAGGGCGGGCAACAAAAGAACGGTTGGTTTCAAAACAAATGAAATGACCTAACGGTTTAACCAATTGCTCCAAGAAGCGCCAAAAAGGCATGGGTAACCCAGGGAATTCAACCCAAATAGAGACCTTAAGTTTGGCTTTGTCAAAGACAACAAAGTCATGGGTCCAGGGAAAAAAGACAAACAAAGAGCTTCTCACATAACATGGGCCATGCTCATGAATGGCGACACACTGTTTAGGGTTTCAAACCCAAAAAGGAAAAAACCCTTGGTCAGATTTTGAATCCCTAAAAGCTTAATGCCATGGGGGTGCCAATTGGTTTGCACCCAATCATGAATCATGGATTTAGTAGGGATACGACCCACAAAATACCCAATAAGGGTATGGGTTTCTAGCTAGTTACAAGTGTTATCAAAAGCAGGTAAATCAAGCAAAACATCGAGGAGATTCTTGAGTACGGGGTACATTACCTCGTGAAAAACTCTGGGAACAAGATTGTGTGCCCACTTTGGTGCCATGGTTGCTTCCTCTAGGTTGGGCCACATCCAATGATGCGGGCTCCTGAAAGGGATCCATTAAATAAGAAATTGACGGAAACCAAGGCTAAAATCAATAAATTCAAGTAAAGTCGGCAAGATAGTCCCGCAAAGCCGAATCAAATGGCGACAATATGATGAGAACCTAAGGGAAAACCCAATATGCCAAGTGCTTCAGCTTTGTCCAGTTACAATTGTTATCAAAAGCAGGTAAATCAAGCAAAACATCAAGAGGAGATTCTTGAGTATGGGGTACATTACCTCATGAAAAACTCTGGGAACAAACTTGTGTGCCCACTTTGGTGCCATGGTTGCTTCCTCTAGGCTGAGCCGCATCCAATGATGCGGGCTCCTAAAAGGGATCCATTAAATAAGAAATTGACGGAAACCAAAGCTAAAATCAATAAATTCAAGTAAAGGCGGCAAGATAGTCCCGCAGAGCCGAATCAAATGGCGACAATATGATGAGAACCTAAGGGAATACCAATATGCCAAGTGCTTCAGCTTTGTCCAAAGAAGATAATTTAAAGTTGGTATGATTTTCGAATTCTTTACATGATATTTTAAAATAATTAACACATGTAATTTTATTTATTTATTGTTTGATTATTATTGATTATTCTACTGATATTTTAATATCATTTTATTTCATTACTTTATTTTTTACGACTTCCTTGTCAATGAATAAACTTTTTTTAAAAATAAGTTAAATTTTTTGACTCACTTCTTTGTTCAATTTAATTAGTAATCATAAATCAATTTAGAATATGTTTTTTAGGAACTTTGAACTATTTAATTTAATTTAATTTTTTATTTTCATTTTTGTTATTTTATTTTTATTTTAATTAATATTATTTTTTCCTTTCTCTATATTTATTATTTGTACTTGTTTCAAAATTAATATAATATATTTAGAATTTTTATTTTTATATGATTGTATTTTTAATCATAAATATAAATTTTCCATTATTTTATACTAAACTAAAACTATGAACTTACTTTCTCTTCTCATCTTGACATAACAACTTCTCTTGCACTCTTCTATAAATAAACCTAAGTCTGCAATCGGCAATCATTCTATTTCCATCCTGATGATGAATCACAGAGTGTGATCCGAAATGTCGATCCAAAAACTTCACACAGTTGTATATAGAAGCACTCACTACATTCTACATGGACAGTGGAAATACTATTGCTCTTATAGAATCTGCTCTTTTGCAGTTTTGAAGATCTGGTCCAATAGACCAATATGGTGTAAACAAACAAATGAGTAGGAAAAAATAGAAAAATAATTACTGGCACGTCTAGTTTTACAAACATTATCAGTATACAGCTGTGGTGATTATGGTTCTTTTTGATAAACAAAGGGAGCTGAATTAAGGGCTCCCATCCAAAAGATTACTTAGAAATATTATGAGCCTCACAAAACTGGACTGACATTGAGGTTTATGCAGATGAATCTAACAATCCAGGAATGTAAGGGTCTGATATTCTGATTGAATGTTCTTGAATAGAACAAGTATATATAAGAAGGGCTGATAAACTACTCTTTTTTTCTCAATATTTTCAAGACTTTACAAAAGAATTTACATAGTATTCTACCGGACCAACTGATAAAAACATCTTGTTAATAGACTGACTAAAAGGACTGAACGGTAAATTATGAGACTGGATAAACAGATTTAAACTGAAGCATAATCCATGTCCAAGTAATATAACGCAGCTTGATGTAGCTGCTGACTCCTTCCATGCACATTCCTGGGATTACTGGCAGAGCCATGAGAATTCGGGGTGCGTGTTGTGGTGATTAAGTTGAAAGATTAAGTTTAGTATTGTTATTTCTTTTTGTTTCAGGGAAAAATCACTTGAAAAGACTGGGATGGACTTGGCATGCTACATAAATAGTGGAGACATGTTTTCCAGGGTTTAGAACCTGTGTCTGAGTGCTCCAAATGCCTAAGCATTACCACTCGATCACAACCCTTTTGACAAGAAATATATAGTTTACTACTAGCACAATTGTGCTGCATGCAATTAGAACAAGTATTGCCTTTTTAAGTTGCATTTAATAAAACAATTTTTATTTTCTGATTTTATAGTATATAGAGTGCATGTAGTCCATGTTACTTCTAGTGAATACTGTTAGATTAGCAACTTGATACCTAAAAAGTCGGTTATTGGGATTAAATAATTTTATTTTCATGAAATTAGCTATAAAATCAGCCGTTTGGTGATGAGTAGCCCATAAAGTTTTCTGTGATAGGTACCTTAAAAAGAAAGAAAGGCTTAGAGAAATGGAAAGGGAAAAACTGGGGCTTATCAGCAAGGAGAGACAAAGGGAACTTGATATGGAAAAGGCGAAAAGAAAACAGGCAAAGAAGGAAAAGCCCATTACAGAGGAGAGAGAAGAATTAGATTTTGTTAAATTAGGCATCTTTGACAAAGATGAAATTGAAATTCCATCTTTTGAGCTTACTGTAGAGGAGGGTGAACGTCTCGCAAAGGAGTACAGTAAGGTGCTTATGAGGGATTTGAGGAAAAGACAAGCTGAAGAAACTATGAGACTCCAATTGAAGAATGAAGCAATTGCAGCTCTTCCTCCCCGTCTCAGAGAGGCAGCTCTTGTTCCAGACTTTACCCCGTTTCCTAAGAATAGGCATCGGGCGTATTTGACTCCACCAATTGAAGGGTACGATCAGAAGATTAAGGATGCTGCCAAACAACAAGCGGAGAAGAGATACAGATGATGAGACTTGGATTCTTGGAAGCTCTTGTGGCAGTTCAGTGTTTGAATTTAATTCTTTAAGTCAGAAATTCAGTTGGCATAAATCAGAAATTGCTGTGAATGAGTCTTACATCCCTTTTTTAAAGTATTTTTAGTCGGAAATGTCTTTTTAATTAAGTACAAAAAATTATAATCTTTTCTACAGCAAAATTCTAGGTGTTCCCCTGTGAAAAGGATATGTTTTTAGTGGACATTGCAACTACTTTTTAATGAAAACAATGCTGAAAATTTTCATATTTGTTAAGTGGGAACAGTTACAAGCTTTATAAAATAAAATATAGTGGCATGCTGTCACGTTATTTTTTCCATAAGTTATATTTTTAACACAGGTGAAAAATTCCAACTTGCATCAGACATGATGACTAGTAGCTATGTTAATTCCACATTTTGATGAAGCCGGAAGATACATATGGTACATTAGTAAAACTCTTACAGCAGGAAAAATTTATATTGTGGTAACTTTTATTCTTTGAAGGCATTGTAAGTGGTTATTTTTTCTTGTTTCAAGATGTGACCAAAAAATAAAAGATCAAATCTCAAGTGTGCAACTAGCTGCATTGTGTATAATCTTTATTTACACAGATCTCTGTGTTTTTTGCCATTCAAAATCAAAGCCCCATTTTTATGCCATTTAGGCAAAATATGAAGACCTGTGATGCTCAAGAATTCAAGATTGAATGCTCCTGTTACTGCCAGACAATTGTCTCTTCCTGTTTGGAGAGTAACACGTTCATTTCGCAAACAATGGCTACTGGGTCTGCCTTCATTTGTTCATTTTGTTTGCTCATGCTATGACCCAGGCACCAAAATGTGGCCTTACCAAGGTATGCACAACCTCGGTAACATAGGGAGATTGGTTACTTTGTTGTGCATCAGCATGTGGCAGTGAATGGGTGAAAGCAATTAAACTTTTCGTCTTGCTAAACGCTTCTATATTTGAAAATCTTTCTCATAGCTTGAGTCATTTGTAACTGCTAGGTGCTTTTATAGATAATTGATTTCTGCAAATACTGATATCCCTCTCATGTTAGAATGGTGTTGTAGGGCCATCACAATCTCTCAAACGTGTAGTATTTACTCTCTAGAGGTCTATCGTATTAAAAGATCAAAGAGTGGCATTCCAGTCTTCTCTAGAGTCTAGGATTGAGGAGCTTTTGTCAATTCTTTCCCTACATCTGAGGATGAGAGCTGTGTGATTCAAGTTCTGAGAGATATTTTCTTCCGTAAACTTAAATTTTTGAGAGAGGATAATCCAAAGGTTGATTGTTTATTGTGGTTAATTGGAATATCAATTGTTTAACTTAATACCATAGTTCAAAAATTTGTACTTGGCAGGCCAAAATTATGAATCGGACTTGGGAGTTTCTCGGCAAGTACTCGGCATTACTCGACACTTTATCGCTACTTTAAATTCATAAAATAAACTTAACCCTAACTGCTAATCAAAGGAAGAAGTAGATATCAATGATCATGATTCATATTAGAAAGATAATAAAAAATAAAATAAATACCTGTGGCTGCTGCTGTATGCTGTAGACTGTGATAGTGTCTTGACTGTGTTACTGTTTTCCTTGAGGCTTGAAAATGGAGTATGTACTTCAAAGTTCAACTTCAAACTCAAAGTTAAATGTGTTTCACGGTAATCTGGACTCAAAGTACACTGGACAGTCTACAATATGCTTGAAAATTGCACTTGAATATGGCTTTCATTCATTCATTCATTTCTTATGTAAACAGTAATATGTAAAGTTGTAAACAGTAATATCAATTTTGAAATATGTATGTATGAATGTATCAGACTTGACTATGAGTATGTATGACTGTATCAGACTCGACAGTCACTTGAAGCCTTGAAGTGAGTCGTCACTGTCAAGTTGAGGGCTTGAACTTAAAGCCTTGAAGTGACTGTAGTCTGGACTCTGTAATATCAAATATGTACGACTGTATCAGTAGCCTATAGATTTATATCTTGCCGTAATACGGTATACCCGAGTCAGGCCTAGCTAATGTTTCAAGCTTTCACTGCTGAATTGCTTATATTCAGATCTATGTAACCCTGATTTAAATCTCGCCGTAAATCCACAGCTAGCTGATAAAAAACGCAGAGGAAACCTGCAGAGAAAATGATAAAATCGATTTTTTTTTTCTGACCTGGGATTTTATTCACCATACTTGGTGAATCGCAGTGATATGGCTGCAATTTTCACTGAGTAATCACTGTGATTAACGGCGAAAATTGGCAATTAATTGCCAAAAAGCGAATTATGATTTTTGCAAAGATAAATTGTTTTGACTTCTGATTGTCATAAATTGCAATAATTGATGATTTTTGGCGAGATTTGAATTGATTACCAGGCGATAATTGCCGATTAATCGCCAAAAATTGAATTGCGATTTTTGCAAAGATAAATCGTTCTGACTTCTGATCGCAATAAATTGCGTTAAGTCACCAATAAATCACCGATACTAAGAGACCTACACATCCTGGTAGCTCGTTTATTAGAGGTAATAGACAAACAGATCTTGCTTTCCAGGCATTCTTGAAGGATGTGGGCTACAGACTTTGGAAAACCTAGTAGAAATCTTATTTTGAGGTTATTTGCTGCCATGGTGCATAAACTGCCATAAAATGATAGGAGAGATGCTTCATGTACCTATGTATCTTTGGTGTCTTGGTACTGTGATGAGATACTACAAGGCTATTGGCCAGGAATGATCAGGAGAACCCTGTATTCTGAGGATCAACAATTTTTGTGAGAATGTTTGGGGATGAGTAGTTAACCTCTGATTGGCGCAATGTTTTCAATTGAGACACACCTTTTACTTATATGACTCTTCTTGCTGGTACTTTTGTTAATATTTAGTACTAGAATGGGTTGGAGACCCCTCAATTTTGCTTTTTACACTTGTAGTTAGCCCCACAAGCTGTTTTTGTTCACTTAAGAATATTAACAGGCTTTCTTTCTTTCTCTAGGTACACATTAGAAGATTTATGAATTTAGACATTATTGCATCATTCTATTCTTTCATCAGAATGCACTGCAATCCTTCGTACTCTGCTATCACACATGTTCATTTTTTTTTCACATTTTTTGTTAGAGTTACTAATTATACCGTATGAGGAACAAAAAGTAAGAAAAATTCGAGAGCTTCCACTTTTGATACAGAAAATGGGAAAATGTGGCAATATATGGGTAAAGGTAGCTTTTAATGTCATAGCCAATCCAGACACCAAATTGGTGCATGAGACCCCCATTGTGGAAGTCCACAAGGGGAAATTTACCTATTATGTTTTCTAACGAGGTGTATGTACCCTGCCCCCCTCTTTATTTGAATCTGTGCCTCCTCTATTCAGTACACATGACTTCACCAACAGGCCCACTCAGGTTGTATTGCAATAGAATATTAAAAAGCGGAAATACTGCTAATAAGCACGAATTAATTAAAACTTCTCATGAGACCAAGAAACTTTATGCAAAATAAGGGCCAGAATTAGATTAGGATGAACAGTACAACCCACCATAGAAATAAATCCTGTCAGAAACACAAAGCAATGCCAAGGTATATTTGATTTAATAATATGGGTTTTCTATTAGGCTAATAAGAACCAAAATAGAATTAGAAAATCATAATACTGGAAAACCATAGTGGAACCTATAAAGTTCATAAATTCTATTATTTGAGGAACTGTAATCAGAATAGTAAAATATGAAATACCCATTTAAATATGCAAATTCTACATAAAAGTTTCCTGTTTGGCCAATAAAAACAACAGTTGAAATGGAAAACCGTAATGTAACCTAATAAGAACCATTATAGAATTAGAAAATCCACTGAATATCACTGCCAAAGTTCAAATCTTAAATTAAAGGAAATCCGTTGACAATTGCCCACAAAGTTTGAACCCATTGACATTGGAGAACATCCATTTAAAATATGCTGAAAATTGCCCTTGGATCCTTCAAATTGAAGAGGAAATCCTTTCTGTGAGTTGCTGTGGAGGAAAACACGTGGAAGAAAAAAAAAACAATATGCCTGTAGCTAGGATGAAAAAGTGTAGGGTTCCCAATGTGTTGACTGCGTACCATATATCATTGTTTTTGCTTTTACTAGTGGGTGAAAAGCTTATTTGCATTTGCAAAATGCATGGAACAACCTAGTCTGATTGCTTCTACATGTAAAGTTCCATTGAAACACTCATGCTTAATTATCTTTTTGTGTCAATGAAAAGTAGAAGCTAGAGGTGGACAATGGACAACAGACAAGAGTCAGTGTGTTATCTTTTGACATTTTTTGTACCATGATTCTTACAAGAGCTGTCTTCCCAGCAATAGGAAGAAAAGTAGATTCGAATTCTGGCAGCCATATGGTGGTCTTCAGTATTGAGGAGTGACATTTCTATTTTCGTGGACACCTTTTTGACTCTTCGTCTTTTGTGGATGCTATGCTATGTTTTCAACTTCCCAGAATGTGCTGGAATCAGATCTGTCTTAACCTTCCCAGTGCCTCTTGAAATGTGTTCTCTATGATATCCTACAATGTCCATACACAAATGTCAGATACAGAAAGACGACATTTTCAGGCTCTAAGAATTTTGTGGCCATCTATGGGTTTTGAATTTCACACCAACACATCACAATTTGCATCGCATCCTCCATCCTCAAGTGAACTTTGAGAGGGTGTATCTATAATGAATTTGTGTCACTTGTCTTTTTCCAGGGAAAGAAAACCTTTTTGTTCCTCGTCCTTTGGATGCCAACTTTTCAAACTTTTCCAAGAGAGGGGATGCCACGCTATGCTGTTCTATTTGGGTCCACATCATAACTTGATTAAATTTATGTTTAATTTATCATTTTTGGTCCCATGTTTTACCCTCCATGCCTTGGGATGATTTGGTCACTTTATTTCCTTACAGAGCCATCCTTCATTGCATGCCAATCAAGATCTGCCTCAGGAGCCTCATTCCTTTATTAGGAATTACTTTTGTGCCCATGTCGTACTTGGATTCATTGGAAACTGAATGTTATTATTCAGAACTTTTTGCTGTCCTGCTTCTAAGAGAGAAAATTTGAACCAATCTCTGAGACCACTCTTACAGGACCTGTATTACTATTCATACAAAAGGCACTAGCAGAAAGACACTGAGTGACTCTTCAGCTACAAGGGCAACTTATTAACTTTCCGCAGACACCTCCATACTCTTTAAATTTTTTGGATCTGATGTTGCCTTTTCAACTTCCCAGAATGAATTGGAATCCAGTCTGAAGCCTTTCTGAGTTTTCAGTTTCCTTGAGTGCTTTGCCTTCTCCAAGGCCTATGACGATGTCTCTATTAGTAGTATCAGTTGTTATTTGATGTATTCACAAAATTGATATACAGAAAGACGGTGCTTGCAGCCTCTACGCATTCTACTACCATCAATGGAGAGTGTATCAGTTAGCACAAACTAACATCTCACACTCTTGCATCATATCCTTTGTCCTCAAATGAGCCTCGAGTGGGTGTATTTTTAATGAGCTCTTGTATCTTGGCTTTTGGAAGGAAGAAAAACCTTTCCTTTTCCTTTTCCGTTGGATGCCATTTTTTGACTTTTGAAACTTCTCTAAGAAGGCGGCATGACGCTATTTAGTCCCCATTGTTTCCTTTGCGAACTCTGATTTATGACCCAAAATACATGGCATAATAAATAAGAGTGCAAAGAAGTTACCTGTAAGTTGTTATTAATGCAATGTGAACAACTGGGGTTGTAACAAAGATAGTGACATACCTGAATGAAGAAGAAATTGGATACATTTTTTTTGTTTTTTTTTATAGATACCTACAGTTAGGAAACGTGTGCCCACAAAAAAAATGAGTGACAATATCAGTCACCGATTGATATAACATCAAATCGGAACCTCCAAATATAGAAAGGGTCGGCATCTTAAAATGCACTTTGACCAGCTGTATCATCTTTAATTGAATCCAGGGCGCACTTGGAAAAATCATAGGCATATTCATTATGTCAAAGAGATCTGATATTGAGATACTAAGATACAAACCTCAACCCATGCACAACTTGTCCACACCTCACTTCATTCCAAATATCTTCACAAGCTTCTTATAAACACATGAAATAGGAATTTATAGGAACAAACTAAAAACTAGTACAGATATCTTAAATACATCCTTCTAAAAAAAATGCCGAGAGATATCGAACTTGAGAAGCCTATCTTGGATTTGTCACATACCATATTGATTAATGACTCCATTGCCTTCCCTAAAAATTTCCTGCTGACTGGTGATAGATGGCTTCAATGTCGTTGCACCACTATGTTGGACTCAAAAAATTCTTACTGGGTAGAACAAACAGGTTCCAATCTTCACCGTGTGCCCAAGATATTACTATTTTTTGATTGACTTCTCTAACTAAGAAGAAAAAACTTCCATACGAAGGTCAAATGAACATCAAATTTAAGGTTGAAACTGCCTTATGATGGTCAAATAGATGTTATATTTGAAGTCTGATATTAATTGTTAACATCTCACAGACATTACAATCCACCACCACCTCCGGTTGCCATTGTAGAGCGTGTATCGACGTAACTAGCTGAGAGTTTATTCTTCATTATTAATTTGAAAAGTGGTCAAATCCATTCAATGATTTCAACAGATGATATAACCCACAGTCTGTCTCTCCACACCAAGGATAAAAACTCCATACATAAGAAAAACAAGAGGAGAGGAGAGCCATTTTAGTTTCTTACACCCTCAGGAAAAATAGATGGAACACATAAATCACTTCGCTGCCATCCCTCTCTATGTCTTAACACCTAATTTCCAGAAATGAATCAACATGACTACCAGAGGGCTATTTGCTCCTATAGAGTTTCCCACCAAAAATCAAGATTTGAAAATTTGAATTTGAGAACTTGGCTTAGAATGGTATTTTGAGATTTGGGTGAAATGTAAAGGTTGATAAATGTTTGTAATAGGTCCTAGGAGTGTTTGTGAGGGTGTCTTAACGTGCAACTCATAAAAAGAATAATATGAATCAATAAACATGATTATGTAACTGCCACCCTATGTGGGGTTGGCAAGGAAAGAGAGTTAGTTTGCATGTTTGGTGTAATAAGGGAAGAGATTTACATGTAATTGTGGGATGTGAGTTGTAGTAGAGTAGGAGAGTATAACCTCGAAGATGATAGAGGTGGAGTGAAAGAAAGATCAAGATTTGAAGGACTACCAATCTTTGTAAAAATTCTGCGTATGACCATTTGGTATGCAAGGAAATCAATGAATAAAAGAATGTTTTGAGAGTATTTGTATGACTTCTAGGAGATTCATAGCATGTGAGTAATCTCAAAATTTTGACTACCTTACATAGAGTGGGTTTCTTTAAACATTTTCCAGCTAAAAGGACTTCATCTATAACACAATCCACTTAAGATGCAATTCTGCTCATAGACAATCAAGAGTGACAAGTAAGTTGCATTGTTGATGGTTGTTGAATGATCTTTGAATTGTTTTGAATCATAATCATATTAGGGAGTGTATTATTGATGATAATAACCCCTTTGGAGGCCCAACAACTCATTTAGAAATGCAAGACCAAAGGTAACCTTCACACATAGTCCATGTATGCACTCAAAACTCTGTGAATTTGTTTGTTGGGAACATTTTGTGATTGTTCATGAACATCTAGTTGTTGGAGAAGGTCAAGGAAGTTAGGGCAGACTTCACATAGGTCTTAGAGGTTTTTGGAAGAGTCTAAAACTCAAAATAATCCATTTTGTAGGCTCTCGGCCTTACACAAGCTTGTCATAACAAAGCCTAGGGTTTCAAAATTGAAAATTGCATAACTTGAGTTTCCACCCTTAAAAATTCTTGGAACTTTGTAATCTAACCTGATTTAACATGCTCTACAAGATATTGGAGGTTAGAAGTTTGTACTTGACCATACAATACGGTTTTTAGGACTGTTGCATTGGACTAAGCCTAAAGAGACCTAATTGGTAATGAGGTGTGTTTAGATAGTAGGTTTCCACTGAGAGTTGGGTCTTAAAAAATTAGGGGAAGCTAAAAGAGGATAAAGGGTGTCCAAAACTAGTCTTACTTTGTCATGAACCCCTATGGATTATTTCAAACTTACAAGATTTATCTAAAATAGGGCTACAAGGAAAGAGGCCTTAAAGAGGAAAGAGGGAGTTGTGTGAGAGTACTAATCCTGAGATTGAAGACTTTGATTGGATGTGTATGGGAGTTGAAATATGTAGGTGAATGGCCAAATGAGTCTCAGTTGTGAAGACAAGAACCATGGACTCATGTTTTAGGCTTTTAGGCCTATGGACCTCTACCAAATGATGAACAAGCTTAATAAAAGAATGGAGAGTGAAGAGATGAAAGATTTTCTTGAGAGGATAGTGATGTACTATGAAGGATAAGGGAGTAGAGATATATGGAGTGAATGTATAAATAGAGAGAGGAAGACTATGTTTGCCAAGAGGCTTAGGTGCCTAGTGAAGGTAAGATTAATCAAGGGTAGCAAGAAAGAATCAATGTACCTGCATGAGAAATCAAAGTCAAATATGTTTGAAGGCTTTAAATACAAAAATCAGAGTCAGGGGTATGCATGAGGATATTATAGGCATCATCTCTACATCAAGTGGTATCAGTGCAGGTAAGCTCTTGGAATAATCCATGATTTTGAATATGATAGGTGCTATTTGAGGTTGCATGAAGTTGCAGGAATGAGTTAGAGAGACAAAAAAAGAGTTAAAGAGTTATGGTAGAAGAGAAGCCCTAAGAAAAGAGGTAGCATAAGTTCAAAAGAGAAAGACTCCAAGAAGAAAAGTTGTTCCAAGGTGAAAAAGACTTGGACATAAGTGTCAATAGACTAGGTAGAGGACAAAACCTAGGTTGAGACACCAAAGCTAGGTGAAAAAGACTTGCTTGAGAGAAGAAGAAGATAGATAATGCAAATGAGAGAAAGGGCTTGGATGAGTTAGAGTACCGAAATGAGAGAAAGAAGACCCAAAGAGAAAATGGTTGATTGTTAAAGAGGAGATAGGTGAGATAGATTCAAAGGTTAGAGAGGATAAGGCTCTTGGTGGAGCTCATGCAAGAAAAAAAAAGCCTATGTTATGCTTGGGTAATGAAGAAGAAGAGAGTTAAGTGGCCTATAAGGCTACTCATGGAGAGAAGAAGAAAGATTGTTATGAGAGACAATGAGAAGAAAAAGAAGTTGCTATGTAGGCAGCTCAAGGAGGGGATGACGAAGTTTATGATGAATGATTAGTTTGGTAGACAAGAGGAAGATGGGCATCACCTTGAGGAAAATAAGATAGTCATGGAGGACGAGAGGAAACATATAAAACAACTTAAGAAAGAGAAGGTGGAGGCAATCAAGCCTTAAGCTTTTAAATCTAAAGATTTCTTGTCATGTGTGTATGCAGGAATAAAAGTGAAGGAAAAAGATGTCCATGTCGAAGGCATAAAACTTGAAAGCACAAAGGAAAGCAAGCATAAACAACATGCTTATGTTGAAGAGGAAGTTGATTGGGTAGCTATGTATAGAGGCACAATAATTTGTTACCCTGAAAGAGGAGAGATGCATGGAGAAGGAGATCTTCAAGAAGAAGGATGCCTCATTGAAGGCATAAAAGAAATAAATTTGAATTAAAAGGATGGAGTCAAGCGGTATAAAGGTAAGAACTCTGAAATTTTATTACGTTAAGCAATCAAAGAGGTTGAGGAGATTATAGGTGATGATGAGTTGCTAGATGAGCAATACGATCAACTATTTGTCTATGAGAACTAGGATCAATTACAAGTAGAGATGGCAACGTTGGAGCATGCCATAAGCAATGGAGAAAATGACAAAGTCTGTCCTAGAACAACAGTTGAAGATATGAGCACTTGGCATGAGATAATGGAGTCTCAAAAGAGAGAAGTATTGATGGATGAGGCAACATACATCAAGGAGTGACAAGGGTGGATACAAGAAGAGTATGGAGTGTCTAGCTTGACACATGAAATAGATGGAGTCCAAGTACAATATATGGCACAAGGTATGCAAGAACACAATGAGGAAGAGGAGTTGATATGGAGAGCATTGATGCAAGAGGCTGAAGTTGATTTATTAGAGTTCGTTAGTCAAAGTGAAAAGCAGGAAGGCGCTGTCATAAAAGAACTAGAGGCAGAATTACAAGATGAAGAAAAACAAATTTCAAAGTCAAGGAGCATGTTGCCCATGAGAACACTCCAAGAAGATGAAGTTGCAGGTCATACAAGGGCAGAAAATCAGAATCAAACAATGAATTGCAGCCAAGGAGATGAACAAGTGTGGGTACAAGATGAGCCAAACAAAGTTGTAAGGCAAGGTAAGCTGAATATAGAATCATGCGAGTCAATCAAGGAACCAATAGTGGCAGCTAATGATGCAAGTAAAGAGCAGAAGTTAAGAGGAAATGATAACGAACTCAAGGAGATGAAATGGATTTGTAAAGAAGCTTGGAAGAAGAGTACCAAAGCAAGAGAGAACGGAAAAGACCATGAGGTCCTTAAAGAAATTAACAAGTCTCATGAATGTCATTTGTTATGTATTAAGTATGATGGTGCAGGTTTGGAGAAGCAAGAGAGGGACTCACTCCATGATCACATGGAGGAAAGAAGTAATGTGACACAAGAGCTCATGATAGAGCAAAGGAAAGAGGAGGACAACCATGTTCCTCACAAAGGAAGTGAAAGGATGAAGAAAACATGTTTAGAGGAGGACAAGATCAGTCCCAAGGTGATCCAAAGGAGTAAGAGCAAGTTAACATGGATAAATAAAAGAGAGGGCAGTCTTAACCCAAGAATTAGTCCAAGTAGCATGCCTAGAGTTGAAGAGTAAATATTCATGGAAGGAGAGCTACAAGCAAGTGAGCAAGCAGACGAAGAAAGAACAAGGTAAGAAGTTGACCTATTCAATAGGTAATGTTACAACTGAGTTGGTTGTTTTTATGCATGATGATAGCAAGACAAAAGGTTTCCAAACAATGTTGTATTATGATGAAAGTGAATTGGTTAAGGAAGTGTCCTTGCAAGATGAACATGTATAGAAGCATGAAGATGAAGGAGAAAGCATTGATAAGAAGCAAGACCAACAAGAAGTGCATGAATCAAGCATGATAAATGAAGGAAGATATGGAGTAGAAGTGGGAGTGAAGAATAAGAACTAGGCATTGGAGGCAGATAATGATAAAGAAAAATATGATATGGAGGAGATAGAAGATGAAGAGGACAAAGAGTTGTAACAGGTCATGTACTTCATGAAGATAGATGATGAGTTGGCAAAAAGACTAGACAAGGCAAGAAGACAAAGATGCAAGAACCAGTTTAGAAGAAATGAGAAAATAAGAGTAGCATCAAGAGGAGCTCAGAACATAAGAGGATAAATAATTGGAAAACAAGAAAGGAGTTAGACAAAGTGCATTTGAGCAAAACTCAAATTTTCCCACGTAGGGAGCCAGATGTAGAGCATCACAAGGTAGTATGAGAAATTAGTGCGTTTGAATGTTTCATTATGGTCATTTCTAGTTTTATTTGGGTGTGAGGGGTCTTATAGGGTCCCCTAGGATGTTGTGAAGTCATTAGAAGTATTAGAATGGTGTGTTATTTGCTCTTATAGAGTTTCCTGGCAAAAATCAAGATTTGAAAATTTGAATTTGAGAACTTGGTTTAGAATGGTATTTTGAGATTTGGGTGAAATGTAATAAATGTTTGTAATAGGTCCTAGGTGGTCTTATGAATGTTTGTGAGGGTTTTTTAATGTGCAACTCATAAAAATAACAATGCAAATCAAGAAACAAGATTATGTAACTGCCACCCTACGTGGGGTTGGCAAGAAAAGAGAGTTATTTTGCATGTTTGGCGTAATAAGGGAAGAGATTTGCATGTAGTTGTGGGATGTGAGTTGTAGGAGAGTTGTAGAGTAGAATGAGAGTATAACCTCAAAAATGACATAGGTGGAGTGAAGGAAAGATCAAGATTTGAAGGACTCTACCAATCTTTGTAAAATTTTTGTGTATGACCATTTGGTATGCAAGGAAATCGATGAATAAAAGAATGTTATTAGAGTATTTGTATAACTTCTAGGAGATTCATATCATGTGAGTAATCTCAAATTGTTGACTACCTTACATAGAGTGGGTTTCTTTAAACATTTTTTGGCTAAAAGGAATTCATCTATAACACATCCCACTTAAGAAGCAATTCTGTTCATAGATAGTCAAGAGTGACAAGTAGTTGCATTGTTGATGGTTGTTGAATGATATTTGATTTGTTTTGAATCATAATCATAGTAGAAAGTGTATTATTGATGAGAATAACCCCTTTTGAGGCCCACCAACTCATTTAGAAGTGCAAGACCAAAGGTAAGCTTCACACACAGTCCATATATGCACTTAGAACTCTGCAAATTTGTTTGTTGGGAACGTTTGTGATTGTGAATGAACATCCAACTATTGGAGAAGGTCAAGGAAGTTAGGTTAGACCTCACACCGGGCTTAGAAGTTTTTGAAAGAGTCTAAAATTCAAAATAACCCTTTTGTAGGCTCCCATACTTACACAAACCTGTCATAACAAAGTTTAGGGTTTCAAAATTGAAAATTGCATAATTTGAGTTTCCACTCATAAAAAATAATGAAACTTTGTAATCTAACATGATCTATAAGATTTTGGAGGTTATAAGTTTGTACTTGACCGTACCGTATGGTTTCTAGGACCGTTGTATTGAACTAGGCCTAAAGAGACCTAATTCGTAATGAGGCAAGTTGAGATGGTAGGTTTACACTAAGAGTTGGGTCCTAAAACTTTAGGGGAAGCTAAAAGAGGATAATGGATGTCCAAAACTACTCTTACTTTGTCATGAACTCATATTGATCATTCAAACCTACTAGATTTATACTAAAATAAAGATCTAAGGAAAGAGGCCTTAATGAGGAAAGAGGGAGTTGTGTGAGAGTACTAACCTTGAGATTGAGGATTATCATTGGATGTGTATGGGAGTTGAAATATGCAGGTGAATGGCCATATGAGTCTCATTTGTGAAGACAAGAACCATGGAATCATGTTTTAGGCTTCTAGGCCTATGAACCTCTATGAAAGGATGAGCAAGCTTAATGAAAGAATGGAGAGTGAAGAGATGAAAGATTTGCTTGAGAGGATGGTGATGTACTATGAAGGATAAGGGAGTAGAGATATATGAAGTCCTAAGAGAGAGAGGAAGACTATGTTTGCCAAGAGGCTTAGGTGTTGAATGAAGGTAAAATTGATCAAGGATAGCAAGAAAGAAGCAAAGTACATGCATGACAAATCAAAGTCAGAGATGTTTGAAGGCTTTAAAGGCAAAAATCAGAGTTAGTTGTATGCATGAGGAGATTGTAGGCATCAACTCTACATCAAGTTGTATTCGGTCTATTATTATTTAATGTTTGATTCTAAGACTTTATTAAAATCTTGAACTTAAAATTAATTTATAACATTTAACTAATTGATTTTTAAGAGTCAATTAAAGTTAACAAACAACAAATTAAAGTTAGTTATAACTTAATTTTTTAAATCATCTCTTGAGGAGATTGTTTAAAAGGAGATCAAAATTACATCACAAAAGGAGGAATAATACAAGTATTTTGAAGACTCAGTTATTTCAAAGTTATTCATCTTTCTCTTTTTATGTGCAACATCTTTGAGATGATACAATTTTTACAGATAGACCAATAATACATTCTCTAATGATTAAGTAACCCACATTATCAGCGCAAGTATATCTAGGTTTACTATTCAGTTTATAAATTAAGTCTAATATCTTATGATGATTGCAGAAAAATAGTCATATATACAAAAGTCGAAGTACTTAGCCCGAATAATGATTACATTGCCATGTGCGACACTTTGTTGATATTTTCAAAGTGTAATAGTTGTCTTTTCAAAGAGATTTTGTACATGAAAGTTGTTTTTTAATAGATCTTATTCTATTTTTTGCTGAGACGACTCTTGTTTCAAGACTCGCATTTTGCTGTTTCATTTATCTATTTTCTTTTCTTTTCTTAGATTTAGTATTTTCAGTAGATTTGTTTAGCTTTTAGCTTTTGATTGTTAGTCAGTTGGTTTCGTTCATTTATTTATTTTTCTGATTTAATTTCTTTGAAGTTTAATAGTTTGTTTATATGTTTTCTTACTATTACAGTTGTAGATTTATAACTATATTAACATTGAACTTACCAATTAGAGTCTTAATTCTTAATTAGTTTCAACTTCTAGATTGACTTTAGTTTCTTTTTAGATGTTTATCTGTTTTTCTTGGTTGTTGTTTATTTTTATCTCTATAGTGTGAACATGCATATTGGATACATCTTTTCAACAATTTGAGTATTCTATCCTTCAAGGGATTGCCTAACTCATGGGCTCTTTTCTGTCGTATAGGTCAAATAACATTTATAAATTAGATTTAAGATTGATTAAACAATACAATCAAGTAAAGGTTAACTTATTTGATCAAATAGTTGTTTATAAGTATATCATTCTTGACATGATCAATAATAATGCTAAATTTGATTGATTTATATAAGCTTTATTTAGATTTATTATTGAACATATTAATCTTCAAAACTTAAAAAAAAACCCCTTTTATGCATCTTTCGAATCAATTCTCATTTCTTAGATCCTTACGATTAGACTGATATGATTCTACCTTAATCTTCACAATAGGCAAAATGGTTGATATGTTGACATGAAATTTTTGATCAACACACTGGCCATACCATGTATCATCGATACCATAAGGTATCAACCACCTATTCATCCTACAACATTGATTATGTTTAACCTCTCAATTGCATTCACTAGGTGCTCAACTGAATCAACCATGCTTATCTCCTATGCTACAAACCATACCATATGATATCTACCATCACTTCACCTGACTACATTGGCCATACACTACGGTATCGACCTTGAGTTTATTGTTCCCCTTTTAAACTGTATTGCCTTGGCTGATATAGTTGTCTGAGGGCTATGTTTTCTGTCCCTGACCCTAATGTCAACTACCCATTTTTTGTCCTAAATTTAGATTTATTTTGATAGTTGTTGGGGCAAATTCCATTTCATAGATTTGCTTTAGCACATAAATTTCCTAATATAGTTCATTTTATCCAAAAATGATAAAATAGACAATAAATGCACCACCTACTTGTAGGGCTCCAACGTAACTGTAATATGTCCTCCAACACATCTGCCTCCTCGTCTGTGAGCCATCCTATCTGAATGTGCTAAATTTAGATAAATAGAGCTCTGGTTTTCCAAAAATAGAAAATGTGAAAATGAATAGTTTTTATGTATGTATAATAAAAATTTAAAAATCTGGATCTTTTAGTTATTTATTGGGAGATTATTTTACCCATATGTTTGTTTCAATGGCCCTTTTCATGAATTAAAAGAAGATTTAAAATCTTGACGAGATAGATAATTTTAAGGTGCTCACAATTTGTTTTTGCATTTTTTCAATTTTTAGCTTATTTTTTAGGTCTGCCTCTCATTCTTCTCAGTCGGCACTTTCTATCCCCTATGACATATGCATCATTATCTACAATCAACAAGGTAAGTGAAGGTATGCATTTCCATTTTATTTACTTTCAGTTAATTTCAATTCTTTTAACATTTCTTTTCAGTTAAGCTCTTTAGTGTTGTTATGTTCTTTTTCAAAGCAACATCCCCCATTACAATATTGTGACGCGTGATGAGCTTTGGGTAGGAGCATATGTATGCACATAATATTTTTTATTTTATCATTTATTAACACTTTCTGTTATAGCGACTTGTCAACACATCAATCTCCTTGAGTGAACTCTTTAAAGGGTGCACCAGGGAGGCGTGGGAACGACTCGTGGTACTTTCCCAGAGGTTTTGTCATTCTATCCTATTACACCATCACTAATATTAGTATGACCTCCAAGTTCCTTATATCCTAAGGTATTGGCCTAGATAATACTGTCTATTTTGTGCCTTTATTTTTCCTTTACCGTATTTATCTACTCGATACAATTCTACGTCTATCTTCTAACATTTGCATGAATGATCTTAGCTAATACCATACTATGCCAGCTAACATTTCTAAATGAATCGACTTGGACAATACCATCGAATTAGAGTTTAGGGTTGGTTTTGGGTATCAAAACCTTATATATAGGGGTTATATTCCATTCCTAATAAGATATATCACATTCATACATTTTGCTTGAGCTCACACTTATTCCCTAAAGAAGTATTTGGGGGTGTTAGTGGTTTAGAATCTTATCTTGGAGATCTTGTCTTGTGGTGTCATTGGAGCTCAATATAAGGAGCTATTGAGAGTTCCTAACTAATGATACCTAGGTCTTTATCCAGCCATTTGAAGTCTTCAAACTGCAACATTCTCTTGCAAAGCTCCACTTGAGCTAAGAGGAAGATTGAAGTGGCGATGGATCCACTTCAAGTTAAGTATTCCTATCCTTGAACTTGTTCCTTTATTTACTTGGTATATTAGATATTAGATATTTTTTTGTTTATTGATTTGTAGATGCATGTGTGTATGCTTGCTTAGGCTCTTCCTTATACCAAATAAATTGGTATAGGTATATGATTACTTAACTTGCCATTAATCACCTTAGGTTGCATAGAACCCCATTTGGTTGACCATTGCACCTTACCCCTTTATGACCATATAACTTATAATTTACATTAATTTATACTCATTTACAACTATTTATTTTACTTGTATCTTTACAACTCTTGTTACAACCATTTACTTTTGTTGAGGTCTAGTGAGAGTTATATCCTTGTGTCATAGGCTTAGGCTTTGAAACCCTTTCCTCTTGAAATTTGAGTTGTAGGTTACTTTTTACTATATTTACGGATATCATTGGTCCTTACCCGATCATTCAAGTATATATAGGCTCTATTCAATTGATCTTATTCGAGTTTTAGTCTATTAAGAGAAAGATGATAGTTTTAGGTCATCTTAGTCCGTGCATACACATAACATATATATGCATGAAACTATTTATCATGCTAAGACCGAGTAGTTCAAATAATAGGGCATGAAGTTTATTCATGCATACACATTATTAGAGTTTAGTGATATTATCCTTGATTAGTTCAAATTATATGGCATGAAGTTATTCATGCACATTTACACTGTGCAAATTTTTATTTTCCAAGCACATTTCATGGTACTGAGTAGTAAGCAATGTTGAATATATAAGTCTATTTTCAATGGTTGATTCATGTTTAAATGAGTATGTCGTTGAGGTTTTACAACACTCAACAAATGACATTACTCCGCAAATCCAATATGTGGCTCCCACCTTCCATCTCGAGGTTACAAGATCAGTGCAAGATTATTTACATGGGTTAATATAGTTTAGGTATGTGATGCTCAATGACCTAACACTATTACATTTATTAGTTTTCAAATGATGGTTGGGAGCATTTGCCTTCTCAATCCATGGTAGTTGCCGCGGTTACACATATTGAGGATTGATCACCCTAAATTATTCAAGAGGGTTCACTAAGTGGAACTATTATCCAATGTTTCAATAGGGAGGCATCATCTTCTACCAGTTACAAGGCATCATGGTTCACCCACATACAAATGTACTCTTTCCTTGCTCTTCAATTTCAAATTTCAATTTATGCATTTTCAAAATTTATTCCAAGAACATTGATTGCTACATTTTCATTTGAGGTTTTTTAGGAACAAGCTGCATAGTTGGAACCTTATCCCAAAGATAAAGTGTGTTGAACACACTTTAGTACAATTATTTAACCTATTACTCTAGTATTTATCTTGTATTTTAAAACTAGAATACAAGGGGGGGCAATTGTAGACACTAAAATATGCTATTTGAGACTTGGAAATGTTAGTTTTGACTCACCTTCACCATACATGACTTGTACATACAAATGTGACTCTCCACCATTCTCTCACATCCTCATGCTTGCTATTGGTATATCCTTCAAAGTTACTCGCAATAACCTACAAGAAATCCCACAGTCTATGTTAGACTAGTTATCTATCTAAATTTGACATATATAAATCATCAGATTAGTGCTCATGTCTCTTAGACAATAACATTAGACTCAAAACATACCATCTTATGGTATCATCTAGGTTTGATGGTTTTGTCCCTTGTCAAGTACCAGTCACATTTCAAATTTAAACAACTCTTATGGGTCAGCCTCTATGTTTCACATGTTAGTGGTGTGAAAAATACCCAAAAAAAAAAGGAGTAAGCTTATCATCAATCTAGTAAGGACTTATCAAAGCATATTCAAACACTTACACATTCAAGAGGATTTACCTATTCTTCCAAAATTTCCAATCAATCACTAAGTGTAGGTCTTTACCAAGTCTAAAGCACTCAAAAGGCAAGTAAAAGTTGTCAATTGAAAAGTATCAAGAGTTAGATCACAAGTTGCATACATTGAAATAACATGGTCACACACATTGACCTAACATGGAGAACTACATGTGGTTTTTCCCTCTTCAGAGTGTTGGATATGTATGCAACATTCAACTATTCAATGAAGAGTGGTTGAGGTCACCTCTACCCACCTATATACTATATTTGCAAGCCTAATTTTATCACTACAAGTGCAGATAAGGTTTCAAGTGAAGGAGATGGATTTTTGTGAGTTGCCCACATAATTATATCTCAGTATCTTACATAGAGCTAAAGGAAAAATGGGCACACCTACCTGCATCAAAATTGAGAAGAAAAATCTGCAGAAACATAATTGTTAGACATGGAACATAACATCTGACACCACCAACCTAAGGTTGATAATACTGTTTGGGCCTGCATAGAGGTCCAGATCTTGATTTGAGTGATTTGTAGTTTACTTTTCCATCCTTCCTGCTCCTTGCCTACAATTTCAATTTTCCACAGATCAATTAACTGCTAATTATCTCGTCATTTTTTTGTACTTTCTATATTTAGTAAATTAGAGTTCCAAATAAATTCCAACCATTTACATTCATAGTTGTATATACTTGTATATCTTATCATTTGAATTCATTTATAATGGTTCAATGTAATTAGGGTTAATCAAATTAATCTCAATCTAGGTAAAACATGCCTTCATCTAATAATATTAGTGCCAATATTTTCTCAAAGATAATTTAGGAAGCTTTTTCGATTCAAAATAACTAGAAAATGAATCCATCCACGAGTTCATTAAGTGATGGAGGTCTTTAAAACATAAGGCAAACCACAACGTGAGTGAGGAAAGTCTCTTCAATATATTTACCACCATCTTGGAATCAAAATTGCAATACATAGTTTGATTAGTTTATCATAAGACCTTAGAAGAAGCTTTTGACCAAAGCAAAATGACATTGATCATCTCATGAATTAATTTGAGAATTCTCAACAATAAAACAAAGTCTTTAGAGTCCTCTCAAAAAAAAAAAATTGACACACCACTATTGATGGTGTATCTGATACATTTGATCCTATGTTTGATTCAAAATGCACTATCAATGTAAGTATTTCAAATGCACCAAAAAATGCCACACTTTCCTAACCTATCATGGAAAACCACTTGTATCCAAACACTAACAATAACATCAAAACATCAACCTGTAAGCAAATATGAAATCAAATGCAAATTTCCTAAACCTTGACTAAACCTGATCTTAGGAGGTCTAGGGTAAAACATGCTAAATGAGGATCTAGATGTGTTATATGTGTATGTGGAAGTAATATTGAATAATATGGGGAATAGAGAAAGTAATAGAATTGGAACAAAAAGACAATATGATTTTTTCATTTTGTACATGACATACTGATGAGAAAGATGTATGGCTATCTAATTTACTAATAATTTCTTGTTATGTAATGCTAACTATGTGTGTATATAGATTATAATGTGAAGGCTAAGGAACCATTATGGAAGTTGGAATATTTAGGCTTCCATGTGCAAATCTTTTTCTTCTGATAGTAACACGAGTTGATTGACAGGTGCACAATATGCTAATAAATGTTGTGAGATAATGCAAGCCCTAAAAGTTCCCCCTGACATGGCACAAAGTGTCCATGTTTTTGATGTACAATCTAGAGGTTCTATGAAAAGGGTGAGCTACGTGGTTTGTTTGAAGGTGCTACACCATTAGTTGATATCTTGAAAATATTGCATGAATGGCACAAAGTGGCATAGTGTTGTGTATGTGTGGTAGAGTGCATGAAGGTTGTTTTGTATGGAATGTGGCGTTGGGTCCAATGGAACTGATTTTGATTACCCACATTTTGGTGCGGGGAAATGAGTAGAGACTCATCAACTCCATAAGGGTTAAGCCCTTGACATATACACACTCCACACTTATCAGGGAAAGTATGTGATGTTGAATATTTAGCTATGAAACATGTTTCTTGGTGATGCCCTAGGGGCACATGATGCTGGGAGTTGTTCAAAGATGCTTAAAGTGCGAGAGTTGTGTGATATGTTTCCTATTTCTACATGGGATGTGCATGTTGCGTGGAGCTACATGATTTAGTAATTAGAGTTGTGCTACATGAATATTGGTGATGCGCAAGATGCACATGATAGTGGGATTTGTGTGAAGGTGCTCAGAGCATAGATGTTGTGAGACATGTTCCTTGGTGTTATACAAGAGAAGCATGATATAAGGGGATGCATATAGTGGCACAAGGGACTAAGTCACTCAAGGTAAGAGTGTCACGTGATGTAGTTGCACACAGATCATCAACCTCGAAACTTATATCCTACCAAGCTCATACCACAATGGTTTGACACTCAAAGTTTGTGTTAGTGGTATACCACTTGGGGCTACTCTCATGAAAATTGCTGTAATTCAAAAATATAGTATATTTCTACTTGGTTTGAAATAACTTCGACCATAATGCAATGATCTATGAGAGACTCCAAGAATTAATCATTGCCAAAAAATTCAAAAACATAAAACAAGTACAAAATTATACATTAAGACAAGACATAATTATGAATGCACACAATTCCCTTGTTAGATTAGTATAAGAGCTTACCAAAAGCTCCTCCTAAAAGTAATCAACCACAAAAAATTAAACTTTCTAAAAATTAAAATCAATCAAAAAATACAATATAAACAATCTTCAATCTTGACGTTTTGATTAATGAAGAAATAACTATACCAATGTAAGGTATGAAGTGTACCATTGCATGCATCAACTCAGGTTACCTGACCCAACATTCACAACTAGTGTTCAGGAAACCTACATAACTGTCCAAGCTTATCCATCACCTTAAGCAATTATTGAAAATATCTAAAAAAAATCAAGTTTTGAAAACATGCTAAATTCTAACATCATCAGTCCAACCAAAGACGTACAAAATGCAAAAAATGTTCCCCAAACATATTTAACTCAACTGGAAATGTATGAAAAGGAGGAAATGTTCCCCCAATGCCTTCAACCTAACAAATGATATCAAAAGAATATTCCAAGCTCTTTGGCCTAGGGGAACATGTAGAAAAAGAGAAAAAAAAAGAATTTTTTAATATTATCCATTATTGAGGCCAAATATGACATTATTATGGCATCAAATCCTAAGGAAAAACCAAAATTAGACCAACCTAGCTTTGACAAATGGGACCTTATTGTAGGGTATCAAATTTTCCTAACAAAATTCCATTTCTCCATTTAATGAAAGCTTCACATAAACATTACAATTGAATTATAAAATTATTTTTCAACATCACTATTTCTCAACCACCACTAATTGGTGAAGAGGCCTCCTTACAACAATGCGAGGAATTATTAATGTAAATTAACAAGACTGCTGACCAAACACTTTATCTCAAATGGTCTTCTACCTTTTCCCTATTTGTAGGCTTGTTATATGTAGCAACCCATTTGTATGCTCAATAAACATGTGCTCAAATCCATCATCTAGAGATAGGAAATAAAAGGAGCGCATCGTCCTCTTATGCACAAAAATAATGAGGTTCCAAGACAAAATGAAAAGGTAAGCACAATGCTACTACTAATTTTGTAAAGAAATAGTCTAAAAATCATTGTGGACATTGTATGTTGATGGCTATATAGAAGAGACAATTTGGAAATTACATTTGGAATTGCATCCTTTTAAGAAAAAATAAGGTTATGATTTCATTTTAAGGAAGGAAAATATGATGCAACTTCGATATGGGTGAGAGGATTGCTTGCACTTCCATCCAAATAGAGGTATGCTTGAGTAGTAATGAGGTTCATGACAAAGGTGAAGTTACCAAACTATTTCATATTAAGATTCAAATTAAGAAGAAAAAAATTGATTCTCTTTTTTATTCTTGTTCACAATCAAATTTAGTTTCTAAAGAGTTGGTAGAAAAGCTTGGGTTGGTTACATATTATCATCTTAATCCTTATCCATTATGTTGGGAAAAGTAATAGTTAGAATAATAGGTCACCAACCAATGTAAGGTTAAGTTTGGTATGAATGAGAATTACATTGATGAGGTTGTGGTAGATGTTGTCCCTCTTGATGTTTGTGGTGCAATCTTTAGAAACCCATACATGTATATGAAAGCTGCCATATTTATGAGAAAATCCAAAAAACTTTATTCAGTTAAAAAGGGGGAAGAAGAAATCATTAGTACATACGAGGGAAAATAAAAAATATCCTTGGTAAGTGTCAATCAAGCCAAAACATTGATTAATGCTAGTGGGGAGTTTTCTTTACTTTTTTTGAGAGATAAGGAAGATAATGACATAGTTGGATACAAAGCTTATTATAGCATGTCTACTAAAAAAGAGAAAAAACAAGTTGAAGAGTTGTTTTAGTAATTAATTGAAATTTTCCAAGAACCCAAGGGTATGCCACCTAAGAGAGTGGTCGAGCAAGAGATCCAATTTCGGTTGGATTTCTCTCTTCCAAACATTGGTCTATATTGGAAATCATTGATAGAAGTAAATGAGGTGAAGAAGAAACTTCAATCTTTATTAGATCTAGGTGTAATATGTTTTATCACTTCTCCATGTACTTCTCATATTGTTATTATCTCTAAACATATGGTTCATGGAGGTTGTATTTTAATTATAGGGTCTTGAATAAGATAACCATCAAGAACATTTACCCTCTTCCACATATTGATGATTAATTGGCCAATTTCAATATGCTAGCTAATTTGTGAAGGTGGATTTCAAATTGGGTATCATTAAGTAAGAATAAATGGGGATGCGTGGAAAACAACATTCAAGACACAAAAATGTTTGGATGAGTGGTTTGTACTTCATGTTGAGTCATATAATGTTCCTGCTACTTTCATGAAGTTGATGAATGAGGTATTGAGACAATTCATAGAATATTGTGTCATTTTTTACTTGCATATATATATATATATATATATATATATATATATAAACTTAAGGTGAATGGTTAATGCATTAGAGATCTAGTTTCTACAACTTTTAAAGGATATTATGTTGTTTCTCAATGAGAAGATATACGAGTTTGAACAAAAATCACATAACTATTTGGGGGAAATGGATAATTGAGAATCGATTGAACAAAAGCAAAATCTATTTTGAAGTGGCCTAAGCCTTCTAATGTGATTGAGAGGAGCAATAACAACAATAAAAACACCTTTATAGTAACAACAATTGATAAGTTATTTACTTAGGGTAGAAATTAACATAATTTATTTGCCGAGTTAAATATTAACAATGCATTGGTTTTGGCATTTCCTCATTTGCAACAACCATTTCAGGTGGAAATTGATGCAAATGATAATGATATAGGGGATGCCCTATTGCAATAAGGTTTCAAAGCATAATAATGTGTCCCTTGTTTTAGCTGAATTAGGTCACATAAAATTCCAATCTCCCTCCCCAAAATACTAATTTTATCTTATATATACAAAGACATAGTGTATGCAATTTTTTTCAAAAAAATTAAAGGTTGTTGAGTATTTTTTAGGATTTGTTATATATATATTTTTTAAATATTTTTTAGCCCCCTAGTGGGATATAATATTATTTTGAATCATTGAACATATGATAAGGAATTGTATTCTCTTGTCCAAGCAAGTAAATACTATTTAATGGAATAATAAGCTATTATCCACATAGACCACAAGCCACTCTAACAATCAATTTCTTGTTTATGATATATGGCTAGAAATGGATAATTGAGAATTGATCCTACAAAATTTAAAGTTAGTTTGAAGTGGCCTAAGCCTGCTAATGTGTCATATATGAGGAGCTTCATAGGGACTGTCCAAAACTTAAGAAATTTCATCAAATCATTCTCCTTAATAGCAACACTTTGGCATTAACAACGTTTGGTAAATCCTCTACATAGCTTAGAAATAAACATAACGTGTTTGTTTAGTTGGAGTAAAATATTATCAATGCACCAATTTTAGCATGATCTAAATCATGGACACCATTTTAGATGGAAATAGATGCATGTGATAATGCTATGAAGGATGCCTTATTACAAGAAGGTATAATCATTTATTATCATTATGAGCTCTTTCATTGGGAATTTTAAATTTTGCACATATGATAAGGTTTTGTATGCTTGTGTTCAATAATTTAAACACTATTTAATAGGATAATAAACCATTATCCACACATATCACAAACCATTGAGCCAATATTTTCAAGCATTATCAAATTTACAACAATCAAGTCGCTACAAATGGATGGGTTTCTTGCAATAGTTTTATTTGGTTATTAGATATAAAATAAGTGTGACTAACAAGTTAGTTGATATGTTGTCTAAACCACCTTTGATTCCATCTTTGGAATTATAACTCAACTTGAACCATTGGTACATGAGGTGTATTTTGAAGAATATGAGCATGATGCAGATTTTGGAGAGGTATATGAGCGTTGTCTATGGGGAAACATGCAAATTTTGAGTTTAATAAAGATTACTATCTCCAAAAAAGTTTTCTCTGTGACTTGGGGAACCTTTATATATCTAAAGAATAGTTCAAATAATTGTGACGACTCATACTTCAAACTTTTCTAGCCACTTTAGTGTGACAAGACTTCAGTACATTAATAAAATATGTATATTGTAAAAAATGCTAAATGTGTTGCAAAATTCATAAGGAGACATGTTTTGTGTAGCACAAACAAACCTAGTAATAGAAAGTTGGGATTTTATACGTATTTATTGGTTTATTCTAGACCATGGGATGGAATCTCCATGGATTTTGTAGGAAGTTTATATTTATCAAATAAAAGGCATGATTTCTTTCTCTGTTGTTGTAGACCAGTTTAGTAAGAAGTATGTTCTTATTCCATTCAAGAAGACTCATAAGGGTAGTGGTGCACTGATTTTTTTTCAATAATTTTATTTTCCTAATTCTATCATTTCATAAAGGGATTCAAGATTATTAGGAAAGTTTTGGATCCATTATGAGAAAGGATACACAATTGACGAGATCAAATATTATTTATCCACAAACAAATGTTCAAGCCAAGGTGGTCAATAAAACATTTGTACAACTATTAATGGATATAATAGGAAGCATCCTAAGACCTGGGATGATAATTTGGCATATTTATAGTATTCATACAATAGGTTAGTTCATCCTTATAATATATCTCCCTTTGAGACCTATTTTGGTTACTTACATCCTATTTCATTTGATGGTGTGTTGAAACAATCACAAAGGAAGCAAGGAGGAGTGGACTCAAAATTAAAAAAAGGTAAAAAATTCATTGATAAGATAAAGAAAATACACCTCCCAGTGTAAGTGGCATTGAAGGAGTGTTAAGCTAAGTATAAAGAAAGACATGATCAACATATCATTGAGTACATGTTCCAAGTTGGGGAAAATATGTGGTTTTACTTAAGAAAATAAAAATTCAAAGGCAAAGAAAAAAAGATAAAACCACTTAGGTGGGGTTCATTTACGTTTCTTGGACAAGTGGGCACAAAGGCTAATATATTAGATCTTCATCCATATATGAAGTTGTGCTAGATAAAGAAGATGATTATTTTTTGCCTTGTATTTAATTCTCAAAAAGAGTTGGACAAAGATGTTTTATAGAAGGTCAGAAAATCAAGGGGAAGAGGGAAATAAAATTAGAAACAAGGACTAAAAGGAAAAACACTAAGCAAAGCCAAGTGGTATTGTAAAGAGAAAGTGGGATTTACCTCTACCTCTCCCTCCGCCCCCCTCATATATTGAGTCCTAAAGTTTTTGGGAACTACAATACTCCTAAGTAGGGGGGAATGATTTGAATTTGATCATGAAATAAGTCAGATGCAATTCAATTAAGCCACTAATCTCATTTACTAATCATATTGACAGAGTTTGCAACTTTAAGACATTCTCACTACTATTATGACATATTTAAACAAGACAAAATATGAAAGTTAGTACAAGGGATCTAAAGTTATATAGACATGTTTGGCTCTTAAATAATAAAAAATGTTCTTGAACATAGAATAATCACAGAAAAATACACACATTGATAAAACTACCAAATTAAACAAGGCGGTGTATCATTATTTTCATGGAGGTTGTGTTTGCCTCAAGGAAGTTACACTTGTGGTGTGGTAGTTTTTCTTATGTCATTGGAGTTTTGTCTTCATGTTTGTGGATTTTTTCCTACGTTTGAAAAAAAATAAGATTAATGATAATAAAACCAGGTCTCTTTATGTTCCTTGGCATTTTGACTATTGTTATGCTTATCTTACCAATTTTTTATATGTACACTTAATAAGGTCATGAAACTTCTTCTTGGTTAAGTGTTTTTGGAGTCACATGACATAAATGTAGTATAGGAGAGTGTGTTGAAGCAAGTTACATAACATATCAAATTATAAGAAGACCGTGGGAAGGATATTTGTATTTTTGGAGGACTTTGATAAGAAACATTGTCTTGTACAATTGCAAAATATAGTGGAAAGAGAAGGTTATATCTTACCCTTACAGAGTTTTTCCACAATCTAGGGTAATACCTTGTGTTATGAGCTATGTTTTTTTGCGTACAATTCTTTACCTTTTTTCCTTTAATCATGCAATTGTGTATAATTGATCACAACACTTAAACAACTCATTTCTAAGCACATTGTTTTTTTTTAAATACTAAGGGGACAACAAATATAATCAACTAAGTTGTTTTCGTATAACATAAGATTCAGTTTGGTGAATTCGCTATGGAATATCTATGTTGATTATGGATCATATTCATTCATTAATTTTTGGAAAACACAAAAAAAGAATTGGTTTCAAGTTGGCGAAGAAAATAGGACGCACTAGACAAGTATTTGTAAATATAGTCAAGGAATTCACAAATATATTGAGGCTGAAATAAGGATTAACTGTTTTGGTCTTCACGTCAACCAGATAATATTTTCAAACCATGACTTTCATGGTCATTGAAGAACACCCATATGCATATGTAGTAGACATGGATCCCTATGCCTTTATTATAATAGATAATCCCATTCAATATCAATGTAAGCATCAGTATCACATGAATACAAATCATTATCATATAAATACGATGTATATGTCTCATATTATCACTTACAATATTTGTGGTAGAAAGGGTCGTGTATGTAGTTACTGTTGGAATCTTAATCCTTATGAGTTATAGGGGAAGTACAACCATAACAATTTTAAATGTTGGTTTGATGGAATTCATACTCAAAATTATTCACAATCAATAAAATTGGATTTTGGATAGATTACCCCACTCAAGTGAAAGAGAATCACTTATGCATTAGGAATTTATTATGTTCATACATAAAAACCAGAATCAACGAGAACCATTAATTCCTAAAAGGGACAAGTGATATAAGTAGAATATGTGCACCTTTGTTGAAGACATACACCTCCCCTAAATATGAGAAGCTCCCATCAATACAATCACTTTGACAAGGCCATAGTTTCCTTACAATGTGTGGAATTCAAAACCATATTATACAACATAAAGCTTAGTAATTTCTCTATCTCATTCCCATTCATGTGGGATGTCAGACTTATAAAAAAATGTTTGAAGGGCATTGGAAATCATAAAAAAAACAACCAAAATTTTGAAATTTTTGGAATCAAAAAAACTGTATTTTAATGAGTTACATTTCACAACATACCCTCTTCACTTCTTTGGGAGTCACTTGTCACATGCATTTATGGTCTTTCGAGAAGAGTCATTTTTCCTTCAATAACGACTCTTTGGGGTCTAAATAAAAATTGGTTCATTCAATCTTCCCCACTTAGCTACACATAGAGTCACACAAAACAAAGAGAAGAGACGAATAAAGCATAGAGGGAGTTCCATATTCATTCTTTCAAAAGTATAAATCAAAGAGAGCTAAGTGTGGTAACTTCACATCTCTTCTCAAAGACTACCACTTCTTTTTATAATTATCAGAGCAATAGTTTTCATATTTTCTTAGAGATGGTTGTAGATATATATTATTCGCTTTGTGATCCAAATTGGGTCATGAATGTTAGTATATTTAAGTGAAAGTTAGTTCTAGACAATTTATCTCTCTTACTATTGAAAACAATCGAGGAAAATTGAATCACTCATATCACTCCTAATATTAAATATTTTATTAAGAACATATATGCAAGTTGGTATATGGGTTTATATAGGTTGTGGGTGTTTTGAAGGTGCTCCAAATACTTTAAGGTTAAGGAAGGTCCCTGAAACAAAGAAGAAACAAAGAAGAAATAAAGAGCACAATAAAATGTAACATAAAAAGCAATTGTAATGGGGTGGTGGTTTCACATTTGTTATGTTAATTAAACATGTAATGGTAGTTGTGTTGACGCTGGAAAGTGCACCCTGCGGCAGGAAAACGGATTCCTGCCCTCTCCCCGCAACATGGAAACCCCTCTCTCGCCTGTGGGACGACGAAACAGGAGAGGAGAGTCTCTAGGTATGGGCTAGTTCCCTCTGATATATCTTGTTTGTTTCAGGTAGCACAAAATATAGGTATATAGGTATACTGGGGGGATGAAAAGAGATAGAGAAAAAGCATGAAAACAAACAGCCTACTCTAAAAGAGGTGATACACCAAAAACAGGTTGACCTTCCACATCCACACTCAGGATCAGGGAAAAACATACATACACTCAGATCTGGCAGAAAAGACCAAGTCTCTGGGATGACAGGGAGGTTCTTATGGAAAGCACAAGAAACAGGGACTCACCAAGGTGCTGAGAAATACACACTGTAAGTGACCTCACCTGTTTTATACCTCCAAAACAGAACTCTACTCCTGGCAGCAGCAGACAGTGGCACTTTGTAGATCGCAGGTTTGCTGGTGTTGAACCTGTGAGAGCATCAAGAGACAATGACTGGACACAGATTAACATTCAATGCATACACAGAAAGATCCATCCAAATAGAGGCAAAATTGCCTTTTATTGATTCAGGTGGAAAATTTGGAGAGCAGTGCTCTTTACAAAAGTAGGGAAGATCTCTTGATAAATGAACAAGTCTGTGTATTTATAAGAAAAGAGCCAAGAGGAGTCAAGTGGTAGCTTGAGTCTCCATTGGGAAGAGAGAAAACACTGTAGATGACATCACAAGTCTGCCAAGACCATGCTTGTTGCCTCATTTTGCGTGCTGGTCTTCTCCTCCGGCGGCTGGACGGGTTTTTTCCTGTGTTCTGCAAGTGTTTTTTGCCGCCTCATGTTGTGGGCGGCGAATTTTCCGCCCGCTGCAGTGGATTGCATGTAGGACTTCTGCCGACGTCGGTCGATAAGCTACCGACCGCGGCAGTTTTGCCGACGTCGGCCTATGTAAGCTGCCGACTGCGGCAGTTTTGTCGACGTCAGCCGATGTTAGTGGCCTCTTTTTTTCTGCCGGCGTTGTGGGCGGTGATTTTTTCGCCCTCTGCATTGCATGTAGGGGGTCTCTTTTTACCCGCCTATGTTGTGGGCGGCGATTCTGCCACCCTCTGCATTTTGTCTGCCCTTTCTTTTTTGCTAAGTGTCGAACGCCCCGATTTTTTTCCTTCTTCTTGTGAACGTTTGAAGACTCTGCCTCTTGCTACTGTGAATGCCAACGAACTAGGCCAATGAACCATTGCTCTGAAACGGAGCTGTCGAACCCTGAAGACGGACCTTGCAACTCGAAATGACTGGCCATGCAAAGCAGGTGTAGGAGGTGACCAAAATTTTGCCTGAGGGGCAAAATTGGGTCAGCAAATTAGCGACTCACGGGGGAAGCGTGCCTGCTATGCTTAGAACCCAGTTGCCTTACATATCCATTGGGCGCGGAGTCGGATGGTGACTTTGAAGAGAGTTCTCCATAGCTCTCGAGATCCCAGAATCAAATATACATAATTACCCCCAAACAAAGGGAAACACACAAAGCTAAAAACAACTAACTGTGCAACTGCACTTAAGAAAAATAAGGAAAACAACTGAAAGCAAACTATTATATACAGCTAACTAGGAATGTTCGCATCCCTCCTGGATCGAAAGGAAAATTTCTTAAGTCCCCTTCCTGGCGAAGAGACTTATCGTGACAGGCAAGTAGCTGAAAAAAAATGAGATTTGCTGACTTGCTCTTCCTGCCTGTCATCTGAGTTCGCTGGAAATCGAGAGGATCAAAATCAAACATGCTTCCAATATATACGTAGTCTGATTGTTTCGAGAGGCCTGTTGGATGCTGGTCCTTCAAATTGGTGCCCCTCACCAAGAAATCAATGGCTGCTGGCTCATCACCGTAAGCCTTCTGATCTGCACAATTCTTCTACAATGTATCATGGTCTGATTTGTTTCCCTCTGCTTCACTGAAAACTCTGTCAGACTTGTCCTCTGCTTCCTTTTGGCCTTCTTGAAGAAGGGCGAATGAGGTGATGTCTAAAAAGGACTCACAAAATGATTGCTCATCCCATAGAACATCACTTCTCTGTTTAAAACTCAGTTCTTCAAGGCATTCCTCCAAGAAGATGGACCTCTCATTTTTCTCTTTGCTGATCAGGGTCTCTAGATTTTCAAAAATATTCTCCTGATCCTCCTCTAACTCAGGTTCTTCCATGTAGTCATCCTCATCAATACAGCAAGGAAGTTCATCAACCAGAGGAGAAGAGGGCTTACCATGCATTTGTTCCTCTTCGAATTGCTGGAACATCTGCATATACGCAAGGCCTGCATCTTCTCCACTGCTGATAAGGTCTTCACAAGGGGCATCAATGACGATTTCTTCTTCGTTGTCGCTCATAACAACCTCCTGAAGGACTGCAGATTGGATCTTTTGTTCCTCTCCTGCCTCTTGCAAAATAGATTCTTCCTCGAGAAGGGACGAAGTGGAGAAAACATGTGGGAGAGGGAGCAACCCTTGAGCTAGAATCGAATGATTCTCCTCTCTCCACTTGGTCAACACTTCATCAATATCAGGGGCGGCCTGATAACTCTCTTGGAAATGTGTAAGTGGGGTGTGTTCAGACATAGAATGCGCTATTTGGTCTGAACCGTCCATCACACATTGGCTGGGGGAACTCTCTCTGAATTCCAACTCTACAATTCTCCTACCCAGATCTACTTGAAAAAGTTTTTCTTGGACGCTGCCAGTATTATCATAGGCAGGCACAGTTTCAGCTTCTTCAAGGTTTAGAAAAAAACCTTGCTTTTCTTTTTTTCTTTGCTGCCCCATGATTCCACTGTCTTTCCCCAATTCAAGATCCCTGAATTTGAATCTTGCTCCTGTGAACGGGCAGCAACTTTGTTTTCTACAAGGTCCTGAGGCTCCTCCACAAGGTTTGGAAATTTTAACTCTCTTTCAAGGAGAAGCTTCATCCTAGCCTCTAAGTCTTCAATCTGTCTGGCTAGGTTTTCCTGGAAGAGTCTTTCTTGGAGGTCACCAGCATGATCCTCTTCAAAGCTCTGAGCTAGTCCTTGACATTCTTTCCTCCAACTTGGAATTTGCACATCATGCTAGAAAACTTGGGGAGGCTGAGGAATGCAAGGAAAACACTGTTGGTGCGTTGGAGGAGCCTCTAGAAAAGGGACGTGCTGGCTGGTGGTATTATTTTCGATGGAAGATTCCTGATCTAAGGAGTTGAAAAGATTGATCTCCATGGGAGGTTGCTCTGATACCCTCTGGTGTTGGAAAGCCAGGCGCACGAGATTGGGAGCAACTGTATTTGATGAGTTGGAGTGAGCAAGTACAATTTGATAAAATAGATTTGGTGCAAAAGAGGGGGTTTTCTTCAGGGTAGGAGGGGGCACACAAGGCTGGCTGCCTTGAAAAGATGGATTTGTCCATTTTGACGCCTCTTCCTTCATGGATTGTATGGCCTACGCTTGCCTAAACAAGCACTCCTCTTTATACATCAGCTCCTGCTGATATTTGTACTGCTCTTCCAACTTGTCGATTTCCATTGTTTGCTTCTCAAAATCCAACGCCACCTCTCTTATAGTTGCAGGACAACTAGGAGAGCTACTTGAGGGGATTCCATAAATATTTTGAGTCTGATCGATATTATATGAAGGAGAACAAAATCCATGATTTGGTGCAAAAGAAGTATACATACAAGAAATAGATGATTTCTGATGGCACCAGGTTGCTTAACCAGCGGATATACTTCGGAGTTGCCAGATGCTGAAGAAACTTGATTTGTTGTAACATGACCATCATCAATCCTGAAACTTTACTATGTTATAAAAACTTGTGGTACCATCGGGCGTGCCAAAACTGTTGATGCTGGAAAGTGCACCCTGCAACAGGAAAATGGATTCCTGCCCTCTCTCCGCAACATGGAAACCCCTCTCTCGCCTGTGGGACGGCGAAGCAGGAGAGGAGAGTCTCTAGGTATGAGCTAGTTCCCTCTGATGTATCTTGTTTGTTTCAGGTAGCGCAAAATATAGGTATATAGGTATACTGGGGGGGATGAAAAGAGATAGAGAAAAAACATGAAAACAAACAGCCTACTCTAAAAGAGGTGATACACCAAAAACAGGTTGACCTTCCACATCCACACTCAGGATCAGGGAAAAACATACATACACTCAGATCTGACAGAAAAGACTAGGTCTCTGGGATGACAGGGAGGTTCTTATGGAAAGCACAAGAAACAGGGACTCACCAAGGTGCTAAAAAATACACACTGTAAGTGACCTCACCTGTTTTATACCTCCAAAACAGAACTCTACTCCTGGCAGCAGCAGACAGTGGCACTTTGTAGATCGTAGGTTTGCTGGTGTTGAACCTGTGAGAGCATCAAGAGACAATGACTGGACACAGATTAACATTCAATGCATACACAGAAAGATCCATCCAAATAGAGGTAAAACTGTCTTTTATTGATTCAGGTGGAAAATTTGGAGAGCAGTGCTCTTTACAAAAGTAGGGAAGATCTCTTGATAAATGAACAAGTCTGTGTATTTATAAGAAAAGAGCCAAGAGGAGTCAAGTGGTAGCTTGAGTCTCCATTGGGAAGAGAGAAAACACTGTAGATGACATCACAAGTCTGCCAAGACCATGCTTGTTGCCTCGTTTTGCGTGCTGGTCTTCTCCTCCGACGGTTGAGCGGGTTTTTTTCTGTGTTCTGCAAGTATTTTTTGCCGCCTCATGTTGTGGGCGGCAAATTTTCCGCCCGCTACAGTGGATTGCATGTAGGACTTCTGCCGACGTCGGTCGATAAGTTGTCGACCGCAGCAGTTTTGCCGATGTCGGCCTATGTAAGCTGTCGACTGCAGCAGTTTTGCCGACGTCAGCCGATGTTAGTGGCCTCTTTTTCTCCGTCTGCGTTGTAGGCGGTGATTTTGCCGCCCTCTGCATTGCGTGTAGGGGGTCTCTTTTTACCCGCCCATGTTGTGGGCGGCGATTCTGCCACCCTCTGCATTTTGTCTGCCCTTCCTTTTTTGCTAAGTGTCGAACGCCTCAGTTTTTTCCCTTCTTCTTGTGAACGTTTGAAGACTCTACCTCTTGCTACTGTGAATGCCAACGAACTAGGCCAATGAACCATTGCTCTGAACCGGAGCTGTTGAACCTTGAAGATGGACCTTGCAACCCGAAATGACTGGCCATGCAAAGCAGGTGTAGGAGGTGAACAGAATTTTGCCTGAGCGGGAAAATTGGGTCAACAAATTGGCTACTCACGGGGGAAGCATGCCTGCTATGCTTAGAACCCAGTTGCCTTACATATCCATTGGGTGCGGAGTCAATGGTGACTTTGAAGAGAGTTCTCCATAGCTCTCGAGATTCCAGAATCAAATATACAGAATTACCCCCAAACAAAGGGAAACACACAAAGATAAAAACAACTAACTGTGCAACTGCACTTAGGGGAAACAGGGAAAACAACTGAAAGCAATCTATTATATACAGCTAACCAGGAATGTTCGCATCCCTCCTGGATCGAAAGAAAAATTTCTTAAGTCCCCTTCCTGGCGAAGAGACTTATCGTGACAGGCAAGTAGCTGAAAGAAAATGAGATTTGCTGACTTGCTCTTCCTCCCTGTCATCTGAGTTGGCTAGAAATCGAGAGGATCAAAATCAAACATGCCTCCAATATATACGTATTCTGATTGTTCCGAGAGGCCTGTTGGATGCTGGTCCTTCAAATTGGTGCCCCTCACCAAGAAATCAATGGCTGCTGGCTCATCACCGTAAGCCTTCTGATCTACACAATTCTTCTGCAATGTATCATGGTCTGATTTGTTTCCCTCTGCTTCGCTGAAAACTCTGTCAGACTTGTCCTCTGCTTCCTCTTGGCCTTCTTGAAGAAGGGCGAATGAGGTGATGTCTAAAAAGGACTCACAAAATGATTGCTCATCCCATAGAACATCACTTCTCTGTTTAAAACTCAGTTCTTCAAGGCATTCCTCCAAGAAGACGGACCTCTTGTTTTTCTCTTTGCTGATCAGGGTCTCTAGATTTTCAAAAATATTCTCCTGATCCTCCTCTAACTCAGGTTCTTCCATGTAGTCATCCTCATCAATACAACAAGGAAGTTCATCAACCAGAGGAGAAGAGGGCTTACCACGCATTTGTTCCTCTTCAAATTGCTGGAACATCTGCATATACGCAAGGCCTGCATCTTCTCCACTGCTGATAAGGTCTTCACAAGGGGCATCAATGACGATTTCTTCTTCGTTGTCGCTCATAACAACCTCCTGAAGGACTGCAAATTGGATCTTTTGTTCCTCTCCTGCCTCTTGCAAAACAGGTTCTTCCTCGAGAAGGGACGAAGTGGAGAAAACATGTGGGAGAGGGAGCAACCCTTGAGCTAGAATCGAATGATTCTCCTCTCTCCACTTGGTCAACACTTCATCAATATCAGGGGCGGCCTGATAACTCTCTTGGAAATGTGTAAGTGGGGTGTGTTCAGACATAGAATGCGCTATTTGGTCTGAACCGTCCATCACACATTGGCTGGGGGAACTCTCTCTGAATTCCAACTCTGCAATTCTCCTACCCAGATCTATTTGAAAAAGTTTTTCTTGGACGCTGCCAGTATTATCATAGGCAGGCACAGTTTCAGCTTCTTCAAGGTTTAGAGAAAAACCTTGCTTTTCTTCTTTTTCTTTGCTGCTCCATGATTCCATTGTCTTCCCTCAATTCAGAATCCCTGAATTTGAATCTTGCTCCTGTGAACAGGCAACAACTTTGTTTTCCACAAGGTCCTGAGGCTCCTCCACAAGGTTTGGAAATTTTAACTCTCTTTCAAGGAGAAGCTTCATCCTAGCATCTAAGTCTTCAATCTGTCTGGCTAGGTTTTCTTGGAAGAGTCTTTCTTGGAGGTCACCAGCATGATCCTCTTCAAAGCTCTGAGCTGGTCCTTGACATTCTTTCCTCCAACTTGGAATTTGCACATCATGCTGGAAAACTTGGGGAGGCTGAGGAATGCAAGGAAAACACTGTTGGTGCGTTGGAGGAGCCTTTAGAAAAGGGACGTGCTGGCTGGTGGTATTATTTTCGATGGAAGATTCCTGATCTAAGGAGTTGAAAAGATTGATCTCCATGGGAGGTTGCTCTGATACCCTCTGGTGTTGGAAAGCCAGGCACACGAGATTTGGAGCAACTGTATTTGATGAGTTGGAGTGAGCAAGTGTAATTTGATAAAATGGATTTGGTGCAAAAGAGGGGGTTTTCTTCAGGGTAGGAGAGGGCACACAAGGCTGGCTACCTTGAAAAGATGGATTTGTCCATTTTGGCGCCTCTTCTTTCATGGATTGTATGGCCTGCGCTTGCCTAAACAAGCACTCCTCTTTATACATCAGCTCCTGCTGATATTTGTACTGCTCTTCCAACTTGTTGATTTCCATTGTTTGCTTCTCAAAATCCAACGCCACCTCTCTTATAGTTGCAGGGCAACTAGGAGAGCTACTTGAGGGGATTCCATAAATATTTTGAGTCTGATCGATATTATATGAAGGAGAACAAAATCTATGATTTGGTGTAAAAGAAGTGTACATACAAGAAATAGATGATTTCTGATGGCACCAGGCTGCTTAACCAGCGGATTTACTTCGGAGTCGCCAGATGCTGAAGAAACTTGATTTGTTGTAACAGGACCAGCATCAATCCTGAAACCTTACTACGTTATAAAAACTTGTGGTCCCACCGGGCGTGCCAAAACTATTGACGCTGGAAAGTGCACCCTGCGGCAGGAAAACGGATTCCTGCCCTCTCCCCGCAACATGGAAACCCCTCTCTCGCCTGTGGGACGGCGAAGTAGGAGAGGAGAGTCTCTAGGTATGGGCTAGTTCCCTCTGATGTATCTTGTTTGTTTCAGGTAGCGCAAAATATAGGTATATAGGTATACTGGGGGGATGAAAAGAGATAGAGAAAAAGCATGAAAACAAACAGCCTACTCTAAAAGAGGTGATACACCAAAAACAGGTTGACCTTCCACATCCACACTCAGGATCAGGGAAAAACATACATACACTCAGATCTGACAGAAAAGACCAAGTCTCTGGGATGACAGGGAGGTTCTTATGGAAAGCACAAGAAACAGGGACTCACCAAGGTGCTGAGAAATACACACTGTAAGTGACCTCACCTGTTTTATACCTCCAAAACAGAACTCTACTCTTGGCAGCAGCAGACAGTGGCACTTTGTAGATCGCAGGTTTGCTGGTGTTGAACTTGTGAGAGCATCAAGAGACAATGACTGGACACAGATTAACATTCAATGCATACACAGAAAGATCCATCTAAATAGAGGTAAAACTATCTTTTATTGATTCAGATCGAAAATTTGGAGAGCAGTGCTCTTTACAAAAGTGGGGAAGATCTCTTGATAAATGAACAAGTCTGTGTATTTATAAGAAAAGAGCCAAGAGGAGTCAAGTGGTAGCTTGAGTCTCCATTGGGAAGAGAGAAAACACTGTAGATGACATCACAAGTCTGCCAAGACCATGCTTGTTGCCTCGTTTTGCATGCTGGTCTTCTCTTCCAACGGCTGGGCGGGTTTTTTCCTGTGTTCTGCAAGTGTTTTTTGCCGCCTCATGTTGTGGGCGGCAAATTTGCCACTCGCTGCAGTGGATTGCATGTAGGACTTCTGCCGACGTCGGCCGATAAGCTGCCGACCACGGCAGTTTTGCCGACGTCGGCCTATGTAAGCTGCCGATCGCGGCAGTTTTGCCGACGTCGGCTGATGTTAGTGGCCTCTTTTTCTCCGCTAGCGTTGTGGGCGGTGATTTTGCTGCCCTCTGCATTGCGTGTAGGGGGTCTCTTTTTACCCGCCCATGTTGTGGGCGGCGATTCTGCCGCCCTCTGCATTTTGTCTGCCCTTCTTTTTCTGCTAAGTGTCGAATGCCCCGGTTTTTTCTCTTCTTTTTGTGAACGTTTGAAGACTCTGCCTCTTGCTAATGTGAATGCCAATGAACTAGGCCAATGAACCATTGCTCTGAAACGGAGCTGTCGAACTCTGAAGACGGACCTTGCAACCCGAAATGATTGGCTATGCAAAGCAGGTGTAGGAGGTGACCGGAATTTTGCCTGAGGGGCAAAATTGGGTCAACAAGTTGCATATATGTCATAGTAGTTTTTCCTTGATGTATGTAGTGGTTATTCCCATGTTAGACATATAAGAAAAGTAAAAAGAGAAAAACAGTATATCTTCATGTTCTTTGGCATTTTGGTTTGTATGTTTAGTTAATTCTTGCTAAGTTCAACTATGTACAACCTTTAGGGGTAATTGTAAGTTATTATTTCATTCAATCATTGATGGATTAATTGAGTTAGAGTTGAGAGTGTTGTAGAAATTTTAGTTTAGTAGGATAAAGTACACATTTTAAGCAAGTTAAAGAGAACTACAATTTATACAAATGTTTTTTATATGTTATTTGTGTCCTTGGAGGCCTTGAAAAGTTTGAAAGCTTGTAATATTGCTAAGAGATAGTGGCAAGAGAAGGAAAGGCATTACTCTTCTAGAGTTTTACCACATTTGGTAAATATCCAAGCCAATCTTACGTGGTGTGTACTAATTTTTGTGATGTTTTAGTTCATGTTTGTGGCAAGAGAAGGAAAGGCATTACTCTTCTAGAGTTTTCCCACATTTGGTAAATATCCAGCCAATCTTATGTGGTGTGTACTAATTTTTGTGATGTTTTAGTTCATGTTTGTTTCATTTCATGCTTCTAGTAGTCTACCTTATTTACATCACTTAAATAACACATTTCTAAGTACAAATCTATTATTTTATTAAGAAAATAATAAGGGAACAATATTCCTATTAATTTAATTGTTTATTCATGATAAAATATTTTTTTGATGAATTCTTTATGGAATATATATGCTAATTATAGATTATGTACAAATAAACTAAAATTTACCTAATCCAAATCACAAAGAAGGGACATTACAAGTCTATCTACACCATTAAAATATACAGATTTATATAATACTCAAAAGGTATAAATACAAATTATGGTTAGAGAGGGGTATACAAATTTATGGTGCCAATCCTTGGAAGACATAACCCATATAATTGCATTATATGGCCTCAACAACCTACAAAAAGTTAGAGTAAATCATGCATATATATAAATATATAATATTTATTGCAATGAAATAATATCACCAAAAAACTGTAAGGGAAAAAGCAATGACAGTGAATAATAATAAAAAAGAGGGCTCAGCATTTTCCCTCATATGTATTTTTAAAATCAGGGTTGTAAATGTCATTAGGTTGTTGTAAATTTACAATGCCCTCGAGTTATCTTTTATGACACCCTAAGGACACCCAAATAACGCTTTATCAACAAATTTATGATAGGTAAATAATAAATTTTATGACATCCTAATGATATTGACAAACATAGAAAACCTGTTTTAAAGGTGTTTTAACGCTGACTTACAGGCCCATCTTAAACCTGACTTAAAACACACAATTGTAGTTGTGATATAATTTAAACTAAGGATATTTTTAAACAACTTGGTGTCCAAGGGCAATCCCAACTATCTTGTGGGTTCTAGAAATTTACCTAAAGTCACTAAATTTTTTGATTATACTTTTGACATTTTTTCTCAGTTTAAACATAAAAATTTAGCCATTTTAAAGAAAAATGTAGAAAAAAATGTGTCTGTGTAGTGGAAAGTTCCACTTTCATAATTATGTCATTGTGTTGAAGGTAAAAAGTAATCATCGATGTGTTCCTCACCTTTTTGATGTCTATATATGGATTTGTCTTTCTTGGATAACATTAACTTTTTGATGTTCATATATATATATATATAATTGAAAACCCATTTCATTCATTTCCGAATAGACGATTGTAGGCTATACACCAAATGGAAGCATATGCATTAAGGCATGATTTATTTTTGACATAATCACTCAATGATAAGCAAGTTAATGTAAATGCATTGAAAAACTTTTAAATAATACTCGTAGGTTGTGTTCATATGTAAGTATTTTTTTAGTACATTGTAAAAAATACTTTTTACACATACAAACATTTTTAGTCAAAGCATATAAATTATTCAAGAACTAAAAAGGATCTCTTACTTTATAAAATACATAGTTTTTGTTTAAAAATCTTGTCACTATAAGTGCTTAGCTAATTTCCTTAGCACTACAAATTAAAGAGACAATGTGTAAATATTCTATTAAAATATATATGGAATGAACCCTAAAATCATCCCAAAACCATTTATAATGCTAACAAATGATATATATTATAGTTTTAACACAAAAAATAATGAACTTGCCACAAATCATAATTTTATTAGACTTATCTAATCTTCAGTACTAGGTAAACCATATCCACACAAACATGCAAATTTTTAGATTGAATAACTGATACATATCTTTTCAACATTTTTGTGATCCAATGCATATAAATTAACAAAAGAAATTGAACATAATTTCCCATTACCATATATCTGATAGGATGATTTTGTTTTCTTATGATTAACAAACATCTTTAGTCATATAAGAATATCAATGCTGCAAGAACTAAAAATGATCACTTAATTTATAAAATACACAATGTAAACATCCAAACTATTTATCTGCTTAGATTTTTATTTTATCACTACAACCTAAAGAGATATGTATGTATGTATGTATGCACATAGACACACACACACACATGTATATACACATACATACATACATGTGTGTGTGTGTGTGTGTGTGTGTGATGTCCCCACTTCTAGAGTGATCATTCATGGAGTTGCTGATTAGCCTATCTCATCCATTCCCAAAGGCTAATATTTGTGGTAAGAGAATGTTGTCATATTAAGTTTTTAACATTGCATAAAAACTTGAAAAGTTAGCTCAATTATAGTTTTTAGTGGATTTTTGGCTAAGTGTTGTTTGTGGAGGATTTTATATGACCAAATTGTTTGAATTTGATAGCCAAGGTGATATTGATGGGAAATTCAAATTTTAATTACATTTTAATTGCACTTTTCTAAGTGAAATTGACTCCTAAAGAAGGGGACTAGAGAGTTGTTTATTATTTTATTTCTCCATTAAAAATGGTCAATTAAAATAAGGAAATATATTATTTTGCCAAGGTGTGACCGGTCAAGGAGTTATAAGGAATAATAAAAAATAATAAATAAATATTATTTATTTCTTAGTCTAAATCGGTGCCCAAGAGTAGAAACAAAAACAAAAATAAAATAATATGTATTGTGCCTTAGAGGAAATCGATGGTAAAGGCAGAAGAGAGTTAAATAAATATTAAAAATTAATAAAATAAGTCTCCACCAATGTAGCCACGAAAAGTGGGAAAAAAAGAATTGTAAATAGAGGCTCTTGGGTTCATTTGTATCATCTTGAATTCTTTGGCAAATTGATATTGAAGAGTTTTCTCTTGGTTGGAAGAAATTTCAGTTAGCTCAAGGTGGTGTTTCCTTAAAATTTGTGGATTGGTGATGCTCCTTTTCCACCATTGAGAGATGATTTCATATAGGAGTCATCATAGAGCTTCAAGGATGAATTTCATGGTGATATGTATTTGTTTTTCAAGGTTATAAGTGACTGGTTTTAATATAAAAATTAGAGATAAAGGCATATTTGATCATCATTCATCAATACCTTGCATTCTTGGCCAAATCGCACTATTTTGGCATCATTTGTTGGCAACTTTATGAAGTTACAAGTTGCTAGAATTTGTATCAGACCTTTGATTTCTCATTACAATGAGGGTTTATGATTGTAGGAGTCATTTGGCATTGATATTGGGTAAGTTGGGCCTAGCCAATTTCACTTTAGGCTAACCAATTTCATTTTGGAGTCATATTTCTTTGTGGTAGCTAGGGTTTGACATTTCCATCAGGCATATTTAGCTACAACAATGTTACAGGAGGGTTTCATATTTTAAATCAGGCCTACATCAAAATTTTATTCATGGAGTTTGGCTGAAAACATATTGGTTTCATTCTCTAGGGTTTGGGTATCATATACAAGCTCTATTGTGCATTTTTTGGGCATATGTTAGTGTGATATATTGTCTAATTTTTCATATCAGACCTCTAAAAGTTGTAACAACAGTCAACTATTTCAATAAAGGTGACAAATTTGATTTGGGTATTAGTTGTTTCACTTTGCAATGTCTCTTTATGATTATAAAAGTTTAATTACTTGATTATATTTCTCTTTATCAAGTTTACATCAATCAAACACTTGCATGGAAACACAAACATTAAAACCTTAAACCAAATCACAAGAAAACAAATCAGAAATTTACATCAGCAAAGGCAAAAAAATTTAGTGGTACAAGTAAAGGTTATTAAAAATGTGTATATACACACACACACACACATATGTATATGTATATGTACACACACACACACACATGGGACTATTTACCTTTACTATGGTTTTATACAAAATAAGGAATAAACTAGTTGCGACTAAATAGATCTAAGCATATATAAATGCAAGCATAAAATTTGGGTATATCTAATAGGATATGAAGAGAAATAATTCAAAGTGCCAAAATGAAACTAAAATAAGCAATGTAAATGAAAAATGATAAGGAATAATCATATTTGTTTGTTGTTCTAGAATTCTAAGACTGTAGATTGAGTGTATGGATCTTACTTCTAAAATATGAAAACTATGTGTTAGTCCTGTATAGACTTGTGCATTATATGGGTGTGTTATGTATAGACCCGACCATTATAGTCTTATCTTAGTTGTGTCTGTATTCTTATGTCCATGTGCATCATGCTAGCATTTTTCAGGCTAGTTATTCTGTCATTTGTGCACTGTGGCCTTCCTATTATGCCTATCTTTTCTTCACATATTTTTGGGGAAAAATATGCAAAATATAATAATATTATCCTTAACCTAGCTTGACACTCTAAAATTAAACAAAATTAATGGAGTTAGAAAACTACTAAGGAATCATTTCAAACTGTGTATCCTATACACACAAAATTAGACCTCCATGTAGATTTGTGACTATGTGGATGAAATAACTAAAGTGAAGGTTTTAAACCTCCTCTTTCCTATAAGTGATAATGCAATTAAAAAAATATAATACCCTACTTTATCATAAGATAAATGATGAGAGACAAATATAATGAAAATTTCACAAGTATAAATTATTTGATGCTTAGATCTAGGCTTGACATATGATGTGTGATATTGTTAGCTCCCCATCCTCTCTTGTTCTCATCGTATGCTCTATTCCTTATGAAAGGGATTAATAAGGCCTTGCATATATACACTAATCTAGGATAACTTATGAATGCTAGTTAACTTTATAAATTTATAAAGACAAAGTTAAAGGTGCATGATCAATGAAAAAGTGCAAATAGATCCAAAAAGATAAAAGAGGGAAATACACATAGTGCATAGGTTTGTCTCAAATGGACTTGTATGATACATAGATCTACCCTCGAGATGAGTCAAAATATAATTTTTAGGAAGGCCAACTAACATGTAGGTAATAATCCAAATGCATTAATATATAACTTTTTGATAAGTGTAGATGTGATTTTTAGGCTCAATGGACCAAGTATAGACATATGTGAGGCTAAGACTATCCTAAAAATATGATAAAATGTACAAGTTTGTCAAATATGGTAAATTAGAGATAAGACACTGGGAATAAGGATATTGTGCCTAACTTAGGTGTCTATATAATGTCCCCAATTTGACGTGGGTATGGGAGTGAGATACATACATGTGTCAAAGTATAAATATAAATAATTTGAAACAAATGCAAATTTATACAAGTAGTTAAATACTCATGATATATTTTATTTTTTGAAAATATGCTATTTTGAATTTGAATTTAAAAAGAGAGCATAAGAATTAATACACCTACTTGGTATCACTCCAAATGCCACACCAACAAGACTTTTGACAAGTTTTGAAACACAGTCAACACTTCTTTGGGAGTCTTAACGACCCAACTAGACCTTTGAAAATCATTCAAAACATAGAAAAACACATATGGGAGTCACCAATACCCAATATAGTTCTTAGTCAAGGAAGTACACAATGTTTCTCACTTCGTTGCTACTTTGAAATTTTATTTTGAAATTTCCTTGATATATGCCCCCTTTTGAGGTGAGAGATGAATATGCTATTTTACAATCATACATATTAAAAGAGAAAGGTTAGATGCCCCATATACTAGGAAAAATAATCTATTTGAAGCATGTAAAAATCCTTGAAACATATGTAATTTTAAATACATAGTTCTCCATATTAGGTGTGTGTGTAATAGTGCTCCTTTAGTATGCATGTAACTTGTAAATTATATATCAAAACTCAACTTTCAAAACTTGACAATGTGCAAAAACTACTTGGCTTGGGTGTTTTAGATGGGGTAGGGCCTACTATTTTGATGGGTTTCTAATTTTGAAGCTTTAGGGATATTCATCTCACTATACAAATTGTATAAGTCCTCTTGATAGGTGATAAATTTATGTTTTCTAGATCCAAATAGGCTAAGGCCTCGTGTGTATAAATATCTAACTCTTTGGGTAACTTATTCTGCCATAAACATTTGAAACATATGGTCCTATTCATAGAAAAGATTTGAATTTAGGAAAATGACCATTGCAAAGAACAAAGATAGGTCCAGTATAGGTGGATGATTTTGATAAAATGGATCCATTTGAGTATGATCAAAGGTTTCCATAAAGTATAAAACAATGATATAATGATCAAGAGACCGTCTAATTAAGATAATAAGCATATTAGGCATAAACTAGGAAATTTTTGTAGGTGGATGATAGTAAATTGAGAAGGTCAGGCCCATATAAGGTGAATGGATAGGAAAGAGTTTGGGAAAGAGTCATGTATGTATGCACATGTAATGTATGGTAAATATAATTCACGATTGACATTTTAAAGTGTCTAATACCAATTTTATGTGCTTACATTTCCCCCTTTTTATTCTAGTATTAATAATGCTAGAGTAAAAGGATAAATACATTGCATACCTTAGTGTGTAACCACACTTTTTGTTTGGGAGAAGCCTTCGAGTGTTCAAATTTCTAGATGGATTTTATATTTAGAATGCTACCTTTAGTGCTTTCAGTATCAACTTGAAAATATAAAATTACATGTATGAATAGCATACATGCCTCATAATCTAATACAAATGTATCAATATGATATAGAATGTCATAAATATATATGTCACTCTACCCCCAATCTGATAGATTTGATAACTTGTCACTCATGTACTTATATAATGTCTACATACATATTGCATATTCCCCCAAATATGTCTCAATTTTTATATAATTATTCCATAACTTAAAGTAATTTGATGATATATACCAATCTGAACATACGAACCCTCTAATTTATCCGTAAATTATGAGTTATCTATGTATGGAGGCTTGATCTCTATGACAAGCCTGCTAGTATTGCCCCGCCTTTTACATAAGGAATGTAGCCTATGATTTAATCATCTCAAAATAAAAGATTTATGTGCATCATGTTATATAAAAATATGTAAGCATGAAAATCACGTGCTAACATGAGGAGAGTATGTCATAATAGTATGATTATATCATTAAAGCATATATGAAACATGTATCCTAAGGAGTAAAAGTGTCATGTCAAGATGGATATAGGAAATATGCATGCATTATTATTCATCATAGATATATGCAATGAATACTAGGCCATGTAGAAAGATGCATGATATAGATCATGACACCACATAAAAGTGTAATGATGTGTGATATGGATCATGACACCAAAAGCTCAGAAGATAATCCTATATTTATCCACACATATGCACACAATGTCATGATTATGATGAAAAAAATTAGAAACACACACAATAATAGTCAATGTCATGTAAATGAAGAGTCATGCATAGTACACTCAATGAGAACACAATGTCACACAATACAAGAGTGTTATACAATGTAATACACACTCAAGGGTCACATAATACAAAAGTGAAAAGTAAATATAGATGAAGGCATGAAATGTAACACACAATGGTCATACAATGTAGTAAGCAATAGAAATAACATGCATAAAATAAACAAAGTTAGTCTACATCATCACACATGGTATAGTATGATTTCCGCATAAAACTATAAGTAGTATAAGCAAGGGTAAAACATGTATAATCAATCTAAGGTAGCTCAATATGATTAATGGAATAGTCATAGAAAGATTTAACTCAATTAGTTGTACCACATAAATGCCCCAAGTGTAAGCATGCCTCAATATAAGTAGGGTAACCCACTAGGTGTAGTTATGTCCCACATCTACATGTTTATGTCACATGAAACATGTGTGTCTTGCACTCACCCATGTATACCATGAAATTCAAGTGCATATGAAAAATGATATGGAATCTACCATAATGTGATAAACAACATAAATGATAAGTTTACACTAGTAATACACATCATGTATAGGTTATGCTTTAAATTTATTAAATTTAAAACAAATCTAGATAGTCTAGCAAGGCCAAGTGTAAAAGTTTCAAGAATTTAAGAATGAGATTGATTCAAACAATCCATATCATATGTGAATGCGTAGTGTGCACTAAGTGTAGCAACATAGGCAAATAATAGGCCCCATTTTTATATGTAAATCATAATTTTATATCTCATAATATGTATAAATAAGAGGACCCATGCCCCAAATTGGTAAAAATCATTGTATATGATCATGTAATATGTAAACATACATGTATGTGATCATGCAAGCTTAATGTAGGCCATGATGTGTATATATAAAAAATATACAGGGTGAGCGGGTAATATGCCACAAATAATGTGTACTAAGATGAGTCTACTATAAAGAATGTATTATCATAAGATAGATGTCACAGATGCCTAGATCAAGATAAAACAATCAAAAGGAAAGGACCAAGTGAAAGAAAGCCAAAAGAATTATCAAATGCAGAATCATATGTACACATGAATGCCAAAATATAAGAATAGAGGTAAGAAATCAATAATCTATTTAATATTGATTATGTGCTAGCTAACTAATAGCCACATCATTGGGAATTACATATGTAGGCCCTATATCAATTGGTATGAATGTATCCAACCTTGGGAGAGGAGTATCAAATGTATCAAATATATTTGTGTCTTAATGTGAAAAGTGGTCATATGCTATTAATATCCATCATCATTATCATAAATGGTCTGACCATGTGTAAGTCATGTAACTATAGTACTCATAGTAACCTATGAACTGTCCTAAATGATTATAGGTTGTGTTTTCATTTGCTTTGGAATTATCTATAAATTTGTAGGAATGGGATCCAAAATCACACATCAATTTAAAATATTGTTGATCTCAATAGTATGGCAATCCATTAAATCTTGTCTCTTTTTTTTTACCTAAAGCATCTATTTGTAGAGTATCCTACACATCTATGGTTATCACAATATGCATTATTATAGTATCTCTTAGCTAGGTTCCTACTCATATCAACCTATTTTTGGGAAGGGAGAGATACAAATTTGAAATCGAATAAATTATATGGTATATGTTGAGGATGATTTCATAATCATGAAAATTTCCTCATATGTGGAGCTGATAAGACAAACCAAGTAAGTAAATATCACTATATTACAATAATTAAAATGGTGTTCATCCATAGGATATGTATAGAGATACCCTTGGTGTTCAAATTTATAACATCTCTGTAATGTGGATGGTATTGCATTCACAACATGGATCCATGCTCACCCCAAGAGTAAGTTATAGTGTAGATTATCAAGCATAACTTGAAACATGGTGGTCAATGTTTTGGGTCCTTCTATCACATCCAATGATATTATTCAAGTACATGGTGAGGGATATCATCAAATATTTTTATGCTCTTATTTAAATTTTGAATAATATACATGTTAATGCCTAATGATTGTAATATTGTTATGTTGCAAATATTCAATCTTGAATCATTATATATTAACACTCTCTTAACTCCATTTGTTAGTACTTTTTATTACATATATATTGAAAATGTTTTGTTTGATTAGATGCTGAGTGGATAACTCTCCCTATGGGCCAAATTTATTGATACCATGAAGATACTTGTAAATTCTTGTGTTGACTTGAGGAAATGTGTATGAATATGTATATTTTTATTCTTACTTTCCATATTATTCTATGGACTTACCTCATATCATAGGCCTTATTTAATTTTAGGATTAGATGGGGCCACAAGATTAATAATTCCTTATGCATTATTACCTAATCCTTGACCATCATATCATAAATTTTGTATATAATTTAGTCTAAAACCACATTGTGTCACATCTATGGCTTATTGTAGAAGATTATCCTTAATGGAGGATATCGTGCCATTATTCAAAGTAATATCCTTATACTTTTGAAAATAATTAGTTTAATGGACCTCTCTAAAATAACCTTGCTTTAGTTATAACATCTTAGCTTATAAATATAGAATAATATGCATAGGGGATTGTGGAGTAAGCATGGATAATGCTATCTCATAAGGGATATCTAAAAAATCATGTTGTGTAGAAATAACCATAGAAATGTGTTTGTGACCAATTTTTGCACCACTTAAAAATTGGATGGAATAAAAGAAAAGCATAAAAAATTAAATAAGGCTAGGGTGAAGAGAAAATGATTATTTCCTTAATGTATGGGGAACTCAAAAATTCGATATAAAACCCTACGACAAAAATATTAGATGATAAGGAAAAAAGATGAAACCCTAAGGGCAAAGAGACATAGGGTTTGACATGCTCAATAAAAGGGTCAGATTCACCAATATGTTTTACTTTATTTTCTGATTAATAAGCCTAAACAAGATAAAGATTTCAAATATTCATATTGTCTAAGATATGTATAAATTAAGTAGATTTGAATGTATAAACAAATGTTCAAATACACTTTGTTATCTATATATATAATGAAGAAGAATAGGGTACTTAGATTAATACTATTATGTTTGGGTCTAATATTGTGTGTAGGTGTTAGGAAGGACTTGTTGATGTGGGTTTTATGCACACCAAATTTTATTACGGGAAGGTTCCTAACATTTTAAGATTGATGAAATTTAATCCAAGGTAGGAGTTATGAGTCTCAGTTTTATACATAACCATGTGGTGGAATAGTGGTGAACAAAGTGGTTATTTACCATGGATGGTTAAGATATGACACGTGTCTAACTCTAAATATAAATTATACTTGAGGTGTACGGGTGGATCTAGAATAAGGTGAATCCATCCAAAAATGATAAAAGGAGGGAAGGGTAAGGCAAAAAAAAGGTCTTATGATCCAATTGCAGATTAAACCCTTCAACTATACCATGCCAAGCTATATAAAAAACCAATGTCTATTGTGGATTAGCTAAAAACACATAACACGAAGAAACATAGTGAAGAGTCTAAGGGTAATTATAAAAACATTTAGTGATTATAACCAAAGATGTTGTTAGTACCTAATTACTATGCATATCCAATGTCACTAACAAGTAGTATGCATGATCTATAACCAAATAATTGACAAGATTAAAAGAATATTCAATATTATCCCTAAAAATAACACACACTTAGCCTATTATAGATTTATTAACTCAAAGGAAATTACTCAATGAAACATATAAAGTTAGAAGAGACAACACATTCACACAAACTCACATAACAATTGTAGAAAACAATATTTGCTTGCATTAATTTCTAAAATTCTCCTCATTTTTATAGTGTATAAGGAACATGTATATATAGATTTGGATGGGCACCCCTTCATATTTATAACATGATTGTATGTACACGAGACTAAAAATAAGACTCGATCTTGATTTAGTTTATCGGTTATGGATGTAAAAAAGATTACTTATTAATGAATCAAAGATATAAATAACTATGCCAAAAATAGACTCCAAAATAGACTATGATGTCTAAATAATACTATTAGTGGTAGTTAAAGTTGAACCAAATTGAAATCTAGTTGGTAGATTGGGACTAGGTGTTGTAAAATTAAGAGTTGATTAGTTGACACCGACTATGGAGGAACTAGTTATTGTATACACAATATTTAAAAACTTTTTATTGATTACTGACACTTTGTATCTTGTAGGAACCTGTCGAGTCTCAATCTCTTTGAGTGCATGCCTTAAGGGGTGCACCAAGAAAGGGGTGGGCAGACCATCAGTGCTTCATAAGATTGGTGTCCCTTTTGCCACTTTCGATATACACACTCATCTCCTAAAACCATTAACCCTAAGCATATTCTTCTTAGTTCTACCCATTCTAGTCATTTTCCTCTTTCCATCCTCCTTTTATTGCCTTAATTACCTTTTAGATTATTAGTTGTAATAAGTCAACCATGGTCGACCTTGTCTAGTTTAAGGTATTTTTCACTTTTTGGGTTTTTTAGCCTTTCGACCGACCTAACTCAGACCTAGTGAATTATCCCCTAAAACATATAGGGTCAACCATGGCCGACCTTGGACAGTTGATGTTCCTAGGAGGATTTAGGGAAAGATCCACCTAAATATACAAGTTCATTTCCATCCATTTTTAGAGAAGAGAAGCAAAGAAGAATAAGTGTGAATGAACATCTGCTTATTGACCATTCTACTTGAGCAATAAATCTTAGGGTTCCCTTCTTTCTTTTTAGATACAAATCTTGTCTCATGGAGAAGTATTTTAAATGAATAAATAGATTTTGTAGCCTAGAGATGATTTGTATTTGTTATCCTTACATACCACAATAATCTCTTATGAAGCACCTTGGCTAAGGGAGAGATTTAGGCTTGGCAGGTTCATCTTCAACATAAGTATTCCTAACTTTATTTCTCCTTTGTAAGAGTAGATAGATAATGCAATTTTGCTTCTCTTCCCATGCATTAGGATTTCATATACATTGACGTGAGTATATGTCTTCTATGCATGTTTAGTTTAGTTGTTTGTTTTGTTTCTAACCCCCAATTTGTGCCACAAGCTTTGGTGTGCATTAGATTAGATTTACTTTCTTGTTTATTAGACTTAAGTGAAATATTAAACCTAGGAATCTCTTAGGGTTGTTGAGTGATTATGTTAGACTATAGGCTTTGGAACCCTACCTCACATGGTGTATTGTGACAAGTGATCCCCTCAGGTCTAGAGGATCCCCATATTAGTCATGCTCCCACTTAAAAAATGTATTCCCAATTAAAATTATAGGTAGGATTTATCTTATCTGATCCGTGGTTGATTTATAGACATGATACATTTATGATTGCATACATTCTAGTAAACCCAACTAAAACTAACCCTTGCAAGATTTATTTCACTTTATTTTATTAATTTTAGCATTATTTTTATCATATATCTATCATAATAGATCGACTCTGTCAACCCAGTTCCAATCTCTATGCATAGGTTTATAGGAACATGCAATTAGATCAACTCAAATGACCCAGTATAGGGTTCTAGACTTCCAAACTTCTTGTTCAGATTATTAGGTCAACCCAGTCGACTTTGTATACTTTCATGCATCCAAATTTAGCTACTAAGTCGACCCTAATTGACACTCTATATTTCAGGCACTCAGTAGCAAGATTCTACAAAGCTTGATCAACCCAGTCAACCTATTTAGTAGGTTTTACAAGCATATTCCAAAGTTCTTGACTATCAATATTCATTCTCAGCATCTCTGATCCACCAAGGTTCTTTTCTATCTCTCTGTCTCTTTATTTAATATCTCTCTTTTCATAATTTTTAGTCTTTAAAACTACCCTTGCATAGTCAACTAGATCAACCTTGTTAGCCTAGTTCTATATTCTGTGCATTGTTTGAATAACTAGGTCAACCCTAGCCAACCCTGTTTATTTTTAGACCTTATTCCACAGTACAGGTTCAACCTTGTCAACCCTATTCTATATTTTGTGCATATAGTGTCAACACTATACCTTGTTTCAAATTGAAATTAATCTCTATATGCTAGTAATTAGTTCACACCTTTCTTTTCTTGTTGCTTACATGCTTAGAATAGTTCACATAGTCTAATTAGGGTATTTTTAATTAAATATTTAATTACACTATTTATATTTTATGCACACATGACCAAATCATGAAAACTGAATAAACATTTTAACATTTATCTACCCAAGGCCAACCTATGTAGATTTCATCACCAAGGGGGAAGTTGACTTGATACTCTAGTCAAGTATAAAGCATGGTTAATGGTATATTCTGGATAAGCACCCAACACCCTTATCATTGCAGAGTGTGAAGTGAAGGGGTAGGCCCCAATACCAAGCCTGTATCATTTCCACTACAATCCCTTTCAGTCCAAACTACCTGAAACCATCCTTATATTTATATCTAGTTCCTTATTTATATCCAACTTTCCATCACATTTAAAATCATTTCTTAATAATCTAATAAAAAATCTTAGGTTGACCAACTAGTTAGCTCTTTACTTTCCAAGTTCATTGCTTACTTTTTGCTCAATTGTGTGTATAAAAACTTACATTATCTAGTGTTAGTGCAAGGTTTTGTATTGTGTGCCTCAATTGGATTGGCTAGTGTTGATACAATTCATTGTTGTTTCCCTTTATCTCTTACTTTTCTAAATTAGCTGCAAAAATTGTCTTGTTTCAGTTCACAACTTGTTACAAACTTTCTTTTCTTTCTTGTTTACTATAGTAGGTCAAATCAGTCAACCCTGTACCTTTTTCTAACCTCTGTGCATTGTATAATATCGACCTAGTCAACCTTGTACTATCTACAACCCCTTTTACCTCTTTTTCCAATCTCTGTGTACTATACTAGATCGACTCAGTTGGCCCTGTATAGTTTTATAGTCCCTAGTTTTGTGCTAGGTCGACCTAGTCGACCCTGTACTATTTTAGTCACTTCTTGGTTCTTTGATTTCTCATCTCTCTTCCTTTCCCTTTATCATGAACTTTCTATTTCACAGTGCCACTGAGTTGTAGTCAACAAACATGATGAATCTTATCAATCCTCATAAGGTCTCGCATATACAAAGTAGGGCTCCTCTCTTGGATGCTAGTAACGTTCATATTGCCACTCACACAATGAACTATGGGACCTCTCCTAATACCTCTTCATAAAATAATTCTCTTTTCTCATAGAATATTAATCTAAATTAGAGTATACTCTTGAAATGATCTTCTTTATCTCTGAATTTCCTCAACATCGAGGAGAGGATCCTTCTACCATTTAAAATCTTCTGATTAGTGGTCAATTTGAAGAGCCTCATTCACCTACTCCTACATTTTCAACTAGATTTTGGGGTACCACTTTCTTTTATTCCCAAATTCTTCCTTCGATTATGACTCCTTCTCATACCGTGACTTCTTATTCTCTAACATCTTCCACCTCCATGGCTAGTATATCAACTAACATGGCAGGGTCTACATCTAGTGGGCCTCTCTTAAGATCCACTATCCTTAATCCATCTACTAGTGCTTCATTTTCTACCCAAGGCAATCATGCTTCTAGTGATTCTTCCTCTCAACCATTTACTAGTCCATCTTTTGTTACACAAACAATTTTTTCCACTAGTGCATCTCACTCTCATAATTCCTCTCAAGCTCCTAGCAACACCAATAATGATACCCAAGCCACTAATACCAAACCTAATGCTTCTAACAATACTAATAAAACACATCAATTTTTATTACAAACTCTCAATTAAATGAATACATTTTAAGCTCATAACACAAATCAAATGATGAGAATACAAAACCACCTTCTTCACCTTCAATCTCATCTACAACCAATGGCTTGGGGCACACATAACCAAAATGTTCTCCTTCCTCTTTGATATTATCAAGGCAATCTCATTCCTCAACCTCCTTTAATCAACAAAACCATTAAGCATCTTCAAAATGAACCTCTTACTACTCAAATTTTTAATATTGACATAGGAGGTATAACACCTACAATTTCCTATAATGGATCAATCGATCATACCCTTCATCTTAAAACATTTTGAAATATTTAAAAGGATTGGATCAAATTAAACACCTTTGTTGCTACCAATCTCCTTGCCAAAACCCTCACAGGTGATGCCTTGGATTAGTACAATCAACTTAGACCTCATTCCATTACTAGTTTGGATTTAGTGAATACTTTAGTGCAATAATACTAAACTAGTGATCTTCCTAAAAACACTTTGGCCCATTTCATAAATTCCAAACAAAACAAAAATGGAACCACTCAAGATTTTGTTAAAATATGGAAGACTTTGTCAAAGAAATGTGAACATAACATTGTTGATGAATTTTTTTTCCATCTCTTTACCAATGCCCTCTTTCCTAAATTAAAATATTGAGTCCATATTCTCTCTTCACATACCTTGGAGGAGGTTATTGACCAAGCTAAATGACAAGATTTCCTTATGCATCAATTTGATCCACCCCAACCTTCTATGGGTCCTCGTATGTTACTAAAGAACAAAAACCACAATATTACCAATGATGGTGTTATAGATTCTTATGACACCATTCATAATGTTCAAGCTGTCATTCCTAACCAATCTTCAGAACCAACTCCCCCTTCTCAAAAATATACTAATCCTCATTCCTCTTCACCAAACAACATCAACATTCACAAACATATATCCTCAGCTGATTTTCTTAAGCATCTACCTAGGCCTCTTCTGCGAGAGCTCAACACTACTCATCATATGAAATCCTGGTATGATCCTAATAAGTTTTATTGGTTTCATGCTAGTTGGGGTCATTATCATGAGACCTATAGATAACTTCGTAATTTATCTATGTATTTTCTTCTTGGACCTAATTTTGATCATGATTCTATCATTATAAAGCATCAACAAGATTATGAAATTACTTTCAAGGATTATAAAACACATGACAAAACTCAAGCCTTGAATCAAGTAAATTCTCATTTAGCTATCTATAAAGACTCTCTTCCTAATCACCAACTAATTCAAGACAACCAAGACAAGCCCACCCCTTCCACAAATAATGTTGAAAGTCTTATTGAACCAAATTCCAAAGAGAATGTGGTTAGCATGACTAATATATAAAGGGTGGTAGCTTTCATTGATTCCCAACCTATCTACGCTCCTTTAGATAGAACATATTGTGTTATCCAAGATTATTCTCCAACTCATTTAAATGAGTTGGGGCAAGATGACCTTATTAATTTTTATGATCCAATTTACGATTCTCCCTTAGATAACACTTCCCATTCTATTTCTACCATTCTTCCATCATCTTTCAATAATAGTGATAATCAAGCCTCTAATAACACTCTTCTACCAATTATCATAATCAACTTGAACCAACTACTTCATCATCTCAACATGATTTGCAACCTTGTTCTAAACCTTCTTCTTCTTACCAACATAAATTCCAATGTACTTAGGCTCTTCCTTTCGAGGACCTCCTTAATCATTATGCACATATATCTAACAACCTTCTTAGGAGTTATGATGACTGGGATCCCATAGCTAAACTCACTAATCTCCCATCCCAAATTCCATTTTTTGAGCTCATGAGGACTTATCCCCATCATAGAAACCATCTTATGCAACTATTATTTGAGATGAATGTCCCTCATCCTACCCTAGCAGGATGGGAGGCAACTTTATCTGGATCTAAGGATAGTATATCATAATAATGTGAAGAGATGTCTATCAATGTTGATGAAACTATAGACACTTCTCTTTTTTTTAAATTTCTTTTAGCTTCTATGATTCTCGATGAGAGTCTGCTTTGTGTAGTTGATCTTCCCTTATTTATTAGCATCCAAATAGGAGATATCCAAGTTAAGCATGCATTGATTGATGAGGGTTCTAGAATTTGTGTTGCTTCTCTTGATTTCATTAAGACTCTTGGGTATTTAGAATGCAATCTCAAGTTTACACATAACACATGCCAAGGATATGATAGAAGGAAAATGCCTCCTCTAGGTTGCGTGTGGCTTCCCATTACCATCCCACCTATCACCATCCATATGAAGGTGATGATATTTTACTTCCCCCTTTCTTATAACATCTTGCTTGATAGGCTATAGACTCACCGCACGAGAGCTATTGCTTCTTTCGCTTGTCAATGCATTAAATTACCTCATAATGGAGCCATTTATAGGATTCAAGGCGATACTAACCCTTAAAATTTCAAAAAATTCCACGATCATGGTGTCTTCAAGATTATTACTCTTGAGCCTTTGCCAAGTGTGCCATTCCATGAGTCACAGCATCTCAAGTTTCCCATTAATTCAACCTAAGGTTATAATGGGCATCCGAAGCTCAGTGGGAACATTCCTCCTAACCTCTTAGACTTAGATGATGATGAGACCAATGAGATTAAATTAAATATCAAAACTTCTAATCTTCCACCTCATCTCATCTCACAACTTCCTACTTCTTTATAACCTCACTCTCATAAGCCTCCTTATGATGACATTCCCATAGTCTTGACCAAGACTAGGCATTCTATTCACCATACTTCCTCAGATGTTAGGGTCATCCCTACTTACATCATTAGCCTTCACACCTCAGAATACGATGATGGCTATTCCTTAGATGATCCATTGTTAGGCGGTCTTGTACAAGCTTGTGATGCTAAGATTGTCCATTATCATTCTTCTTTAATTGAGTCATTTCATGCATCTCATCATTTTCATTCACTTATAGTTCCTAATTTTTTTATTTCCCCCCTTTATTATAGGGTAGAGATGGCACTAACACCTCTAGTTTCTAAGGAGCCATGTAGGACTATACTCATGGATTGTGCTATGACTGGGCCTTACCATTTTACTAGGTACCCTAACCCTCATAGCTGGTTTACCCCTAAGGTTAGTACAACTCTCCTTAGACCTTCTATATATCTTACTCCTCCCTTATTAGGGCCAACTATAATTGAGCCTCTTCTTGATCCTGCTATAGTTGAGCATATTTCTACTCCTACTGTTGCTGAGCCTACCCCTATTTTTGATTCCATTATTCTTTCCATTGAGCCTACTTCCATTCCTTCTTCATCATCACCCTACCTTGGTGATGGTTTATTTCTATTGCATAAGATGGATTCTTTACCCACCAAATGGGGTGATGAGTGTTCTAAAGCTTCTTCCACTCCTATTTCAACTCCTCCCATGAGTGCTTCTACTAAAACCACTCACAAGTGTATTTGTTGCTTCCATGGGACAAATAATCATTTTTCCACCCATTATCACAAGTTACAATAATATATTTATACCTTACTTTCTTCTTCCCCATCATCAAAAAAATCCATACCTCCCCTGAAGGTACTCCCTAAATATCTACCCAAGTATGGTGAGGTATATTGTCTATAGCATCTATGCAGCACCCATCATACTAATCATTATCGTATCCTTTAATAGCATCTTAAGGATCATCGTATAACCATTCTTGGACCTTCTACCACTCCTCCCGTAGGTCATTCCCATAAGAAGGCTCCTCCTTATTCTTCCATGGATCCACCTCTTATGGTTCCATCACCTCCTGTGGTCCCTTCACCATCTTTTGTGCCTCCACCTGTGATTACTTCACCCATGGACCTTCCCTCACCCATGGATCCTTCTCCACTGGTAATTCCCACATCTCCTGTAGAGTCTACTCCCATGCATTCTATTCACTATCCCTTGCCTAATTTCCCTCCTCAACATGATCCTTCGATCATTCCTACTTTTTCAGTTGAGGAGATTAAAAAAGAAGTATTTACCTAGTATTCATTAAAATTTGATGAGACATTAGCAACAGGTCATCTCCAGCTCATAAAGATTTATCCGATGTCTTGGATAATGTGTGTGGATGGATTTATCAGTATTTATGACCACATATATGGTGCTTTCACATTTTCATTTGGGTTGGACATGTGCTCCAATCTTATCTTTATCTATCTATTGTATCATTTGAAATTGTGTCAAATTTTTCCTTATCATAAATGGTGATCTTACTTGTTGTACTATATCTTGCTTATCTTATCATTTATATTTCACATATGATTGTATTTATTTATCATTGCTTTCTCTCTCTTGCTTGAGTTTTTCTCCAAACTCTTTTGTTTCCTCTTCATGATTGTTTGATTTTTTATCTCCATTTTTCATAGTTAATTATCATTGTGACTTGGTTATACAAATCCTATTCCCTTTGGTGGTTATCACCCTTTTACCATGTGATCAGTTAGAAAATAATCCTACTCATTATTACCTCCTTAAATTGGTCCACTTTTTGGATCTCCTTTTTCCCTTCTTCATTTTTTGCAAACTAAGCATATACATGATTGAGACCTGAGATCACATGTTAGTTCATTGTCAAGCCTAAGTGTCTATTTGGTCTTTGTATTTGGTTATTTAGCTTCCTCTAGCCTTAGCCTAAAAATCATTTGTGTGTATCACTACATCTCTCATGATTGGTCATTCCAATTTTGTATGGAGGAGGGATCTTAAAAAGCCATAAAAAAGCTAAAAGCTAAATCATTTAAACAAAAGGCAATGATACAAAAGGCAAAATTATTCTTAAAAGTTAAATCACACTAAAAAATGTGATTCAAAGTACATATCCTTCTTATAGTCAAAACTCAAACTCTATAGTTGGCCTCATAGTAGATCCAAGTTCCTTTGGGGTGCGGTAGGCCAGTAGATTAAAAGAGGAGAATAAAAAAATCTTTTAGTGATACCTACTTTTTCATGTAAGTACCCAATCTTCACAGTAGACTGATGGATCTATAAGGGGTCCTAAAGAATTGAGAACACATCGTGGGAAGGTAGGTCTATTTTCTTTTTCTTGTACCAATCTACCTTCATAAGTTGATCTTAGTTGCATGCCTATTTGACTACAAAGCTTTGTGTCTATAGCGAACATGTTTCCTTTGTACATAGATGACCACTAGTCACTTAGTGTCTTCTCATATCCTTAATATGCCTCATGTCTCCTTATGTCTTCTCATAAGATGCCCAAGTCTTGATTTTTACATTCCCTTTTTCATTCCCTATATCTCGCATATTTCTTCTTGAAAAATATTGTTTTGTCTACTAATCACTCCCCTTGGGATTTCATTTGTGAGTTACATTATAAGACCGTGGATGGGATTTCTTCTTGACAAATTACCATCTTTTCCTTCCTATTAACCACACCCTTTGTTACCTAATTTTTATTGTTTATTCAACCCCAGTGGTGTTCTCTTTGTGAGTTGTAGTGTAATACCGTGGATAAGACCCAACATTCCTCACAAAATTTTCCAATACCTAAGTCACAAACAAAATTACGTGTCAAATATGAGATAAGATTTGATTGATTATGAAGTTACATGTCATTGACATGCTTCCCAGCTTGATTTAGTGTGTTTTATGCTTACTTCATTTCTATTTTGCCTTTTTGTCTTCTTATTTTCCTAGTGAATGTAATAATACAACCATTTCTTGAAATTTTCATACTTCTCAGTGTGAATTAGTGTGATCAATTTAAGACCAATCTTTTGCCAATTTTGTTTTTATTTTATACTTCCTAGCATTATTTAGTATAATTTATTGACTTAATTTATTTGTTTTTATACCATTTGTGCCCTTTTACATACCTTCTATTTTATTACATTGTTTTTCATACTTCCTAACATGAATTAGTGTGATTTTACTTGTTTTAATTCAGTAAAAAAATCTTTCACTTTGGTTTAAAAATAAATCCCTCTTCACCATCTTGTTTTACCATTTTTTGGTTCTTTACGCTTAGTCATTTTGTTGTTATTAGACATTTCATAGCTTGAAATAGTGTGTAGTACATTTTTTTGATTGATTATATTTTTCCAAGTCCTTTTTGCCTATTTCTTTTTAACCATTCATGTGTTTTTCATAATGCTAGAAAAGAAATCACATCTCATATATTTCCTATAACACACACAATAGATCTAAATACATGTGCTAGAAATAAATTTATCCAAAGCATCCACAACCTCAACCATTATGAAAAACCATAATAAACCATAATGACAACATACACAACCAACAACAATATACCAAAATGATCCATATATATATATATATATCTCGTGAATTTGATACAACACATACAACTATATATAATGGTCAAACTCTATGGATGGGTCCCATCTTGTCTATCTTATGGCCTAGCCACATTACTTACTAAGGCCTAGGTCTGACTCTTCTAAATAGTATGCTATAAGGAAGTCATCCATGGTCTTAGTCCCTCTACTTGTTCCTATAGGTGCACTACTTGCACTTGTGACTACATCAAATGGGTCCAAATCTGTATCATCTACACCACTGTGGCCAAATGTCCAACTCTCTCCTCATCCAAGGCCTGTCATGCCCACATCTTGCCTACACCCATCTATGATAGTGGTTGCATCCTCTCTCTATGCATGTATCTATCTCACTTCCTCCCCAGCTAGTCTAAACCAACTCACCTGAGCTGGGGCAGATGGTACACTAGGGTCCTCCAATGAAGTCAGATCATATGACTACAAAGTCTCATCTAAGACATCATGGAGTGCTCCCCTCACCAGGGATCCCCATATCTCCTTTGAATCCTCAACTACATATATAAAATTATACCATATGGATATTAGATCACTATTATATCTCAAAATATCTATCTATCCCTACTTCCAAATAAAAACTTAAAGCAATAATTTAACCATCTTTTCGTACCTATCTATGTCTCAGCTACTATGTTCTCATCATCTACGTGACTACCTAGCATAGTCTCCCCATCTACATGGACTCTTAGTACCTCCTTTGTAGGCCATCTCCTCAGCTCAAATCCCTCTATCACAACTCGTATCCATCTCAACCTACACCTGAGTGGTTTTTGTATCATCTGTCCCTTCTCTGGATCTTCTATTGGCTCATCAAGGATGCCATTGATCTCTGCTATCTCCTACTACCTCCCTCACCATCATGTCCTCAATGGTCACAACTCCTATTGAGAAACTAGTAGTGGTATATCTGGTATCTCTGCCTCCACCTCCCTATCCTCTTGCTCTACTCCCCATCATGCTCAACTAGTCCATGGTCACTCATAATGTGGTCTGAGTGTTAGTCTCACTATCTATGGTCCTAGTCCTCACCTCCTCTATGGATCCCTCACATGCTAATCCCACTACTCAAGCATTAGTATCAGTGTCATTGGATGAGGTAGGCCCATCTATCCTGACACTCATGCCACTAGATGTGGCTCTCTCCACCACATGTAGAGTCTAACCACCTATGTCCTCTTTATCACTGGTGTAATTGTGTGTCAACTCACCCATGTAGTCACTATGTCTCCATATGGATGATATAATATATCTATATGTCTCACTAAATGCAACATTGGCATATGGGGCATGAATCATATTACCTGGTCCTCTCTTCATCTCTACACTTGAGGCAACCTATTATCAACCACATGGGGCATCCTAGCTAGTCGATACATAGGAAACCTCTCATATATCCAAGCTATCAACAATATGATCAGTCTCATGGTCTTCTGATATTTGACCAACATCTCATATAGATCATGTATGAGCTAGATTGATATGACAGATCCTAGATCATATAAAACTCGCTCCTCCAACATCATCTTGATCAAGGCTACCACAAACAGTGGTACCTTACCATCTAACTTGTGACATAGAATATGCTATGTCACAAGTCCTATCATAACTTTTTAGATATCTAGAATATGTGATGTATATACATTATTCATACTAACTCTTCATCCTCTCAAAATTGTCTCTGAGCTTATAGCCCACATGGCTAATGCTCTCCTCTCCTCTATGTTGTTCAGTATCCCTGTGCTCACCGGTGCTCCTGCTATGGGTATCCTCTAGTGTGATGGCCACCTCTATCACATCCCCATCCACCTCCCATCTGAAGGTGTTAGTCAATATTTCTTATCAAGTAAAGAACATGACTAACAGATCTGAACTCATGGGGATCCTACACATATCAGCTATGCCTCTTAAACCTATGGATATTAGTATAGCCCTATCTCTATTTGATAATCACTCCAATAAAGATATTAACCAAGCCACATCCACCAATATCTATAACCTCCATCATCTCTGTAACCAAGAAATAACAAAGAATGTATCAGTTCCTTCATGTCATGTATAGTCATAATACATTTGTTTTACATTTTTAAATCTAAAACAAGACTAATTACTTTTTTAACTAACTCATTTTTATTTATTTTACCTTATTTATAGCCTACTTGGTCCTTCTTTCCCTCTTTTGGTCATTTTAGGCCATTCTATCCCTCTTTCATCTTTCTGCATGCTTTTCTATGCTTATTCTAGTTCTTTGGTCAAACTAGTTTGACCAAAATTTCCCTATTTTTACCTTAGTTGACTCCAAAATCTTAGTCAAACCTCTTATTTTCCCCTCCTAGTGTTGCTTTATCATTATGGACCTTTCAAATCAATTAACAAACTATATTAGGGTGGTGGCCTGTAGAATGTATAGGGTCGATCCATACCTACTAGGTTGGCACTGTGGATTCTACTTAGTTTCAACATACTGGGTCAACTGGGTCGACCCAATTCATCTTGCTACCGACACCTTGCATTTTCCTTAAAAAATGCATTATTTCTGCTTTCTTCTAAATTACTCTAAACCCATTTCCCATATTGCTATTTTCTACCCCTAAAATCTAATTTTGTCTCATTCTGACATCTAAAAATGCTTAAAATTCAAAATTACTAAAAATACACTTAATTCACTATAAATTTCAAAAATTGGTTTGAGATTCATAGCTGTATACCTAAAGTGCACCTGTTACTACCTCTGGAGCCTCTCCTTATCTAGCCTGTCATCTCCTCACCATCCTAGATTGTTTGGTCTCTAGAGCTCTTTTTTCTCTTTTTCATAAGTCAAAATAACAAATGACTTGTCTTTTCCCCTATTTTAAAACACTTTTCAAAATTCAAATTCTTCAATTATTGTCCTGTAGATTCCTTCTTTTGTCCATATCTTTGTTTTTACTCATCCATTTTCAAAATCATAAAATGCATTGGATTCATGATGACATAGAGATTATTTTTCCACTATCATATGCCTATTTTCCAAAAATCTCAAATTTTAGCTATTTTTTGCATTAACTTCTATAGGTTCACCTAGTGTTTTTCACATTGGATGCCTTCACTTTTTATTGTAGTCTACTTCTTTATCTATAACACTAAGGTAAGTAAAGGTTTGTGTTTTTCAATTATGTCGTTTCCTTTATCTTATTTGCTACTTATTGTACTTTACTTAGCATCAATGTTATGTGTTATCATGTCTTATTTCTTGAAGCACCATCTTGTGTTGCACTTACGTAACACATGATTAGATTCAAGTGGGGCATATGCATAAACATACTATTTTCAAATTTTTATTGATTACTAACACTTTTTGTCTTGCAAGAACCTATCAAGTCTCAATCTCTTTGAGTGCATGCCTTAAGGGGTACATTGGGAAAGGGGTATGTAGACCATCAGTGCTTCATAAGATTGTTGTTCCTTTTTCCACTTGCCATCTACACACTCATCTCTTAAAATCATTAACCTTATTCTTATCAATTGTACCCATTCCAATCATTTTCCTCTTTCCATCCTCCTTTTTTTGCCTTAATTCCCTTTTGTACTATCGGTTATACTAGGTCAACCATGGTCGACACTGTATAATTTGGGGTATTTTTGAATTTTTGGGTTAACCTTTCGGCCAACCTAACTTAGACCTATTGAATTATCCTCAAAAACATATAGGGTCAACCATGGTTGACCCTATATATCAAACATTTTTGGGAAGATTTAGGGTAAGATCCACCTATATATACAAGTTCATTTACAACCATTTGTAGAGAAGATAAGTGAAGAAGCAAAAGTGTGAATGCACATCTACTTATTGACCATTCTACTTGAGGAATAAATCTTAGGGTTCTATAATTTCTTTGGATATATAGATCTTATCTTGTGGAGAAGTATTTTGGATACATAGATAGGTTGTGTAGCCTAGAGATGTTTTGTCTTTATTATCCTTACATACCACAACAATCTCTTACAAATCACCTTGTCCAAGGGAGAGATTGAGGCTCCGTGGGTTCATCTTCAAGGTAAGTATTCCTAACTTTATTTCTCATTTATAAGAGTAGATAGATAATGCAGTTGTGCTTCTCTTCCCATGCATTAGCTGTATACATTGACACGAGTATATGTCTTCTATGCATGTTTAGTTTAGTTGTTTGTTTTGTTTCTAACCCCCACTTTATGACACAAGCTTTGGTGTGCACTAGATTAGATTTAATTTCTTGTTTATTAGACTTAAATGAAATATTAAACCTAAGAATATTTTAGGGTTGTTGTATGATTATGTTAGACTGTAGGCTTTGGAACCCTACCTCACATAGTTAATTATGACAAGTGATCCCCTAATCGGGTCTAACAAATGCCCATATTGGTCATCCTCTCACTTAACAAATGTATTCCCAATTGGAAGTGTAGGTATGCTCTATCTTCTCTGAGCTAGGATCAATTTATAGACATGATACATTTATTATTGCATACAATAATTGTGGCCATAATGGAAGGTGATACAATATTTGTCTAAATTTAAGAAGCCTCTATTTGAGCAACTAGTTGGTCTTGTTCCTTATTTTTATTATAATCATTAACACATGATGCAAAGTCCATGGGAAGTTTTAATGGAACAAGAATATTTTCCATTAATTTTATGTGTGTTCCCATTAAAGTATCAAATGATTTGTCTAATTTATATGCATGGTCTATCTTCTCCTTAGAAAATGTGATTAATTGGACAATTTGTTCAGTTCATGGATTATTTTATCAACCTTTGCTTTGAAATTCAACATAGGTTCGAAGCAAGGTATTGAAAAATATCATGTTGATTATTTGCCCCTGTGGAGTATATATAGAGGAGATACACATGTCTTTAAGGAAATTACTAGATTGATGTTGTTGACTTTTTAGTTATTTAACTAGCTATTTCATTGCTTAGTGCCACTCCGTAAGACCATTCCTTATATTGTTCACATAATTTTGGGCTGAATTAATATTTAGGAGTGTGAATATATTCAACTTTGGGTATGACTTCTACCTAACTACCTTTTCTATTGTGTATACTTTGGAATCTAATCTCTTTAAGGCCTCATAAAATTATACCACCTTACACCAATGTGGTTGAGATTTTGCTCGTCATTTATGGATAAAACATACCAAATTATATATTGATTAAGAAAAGTTTTGTACTTGTTCTAAAATAACACTTGGGGCTTCAATCCTGGGCTTAGACTCTAGTATCTTATTTATTTGTTGGAGGCCACATAACATTGTATTTAGTACTCTTTATATGGAATCTACCATAGATATAGGGTCTTCCTCAAATTCATAATGCTCTCTAGGATAAGTTTTCTCCTCTTTGATAAGCTAAATAATTATTCTTCTCTTCTAAATTCAATTTCCTTACCAAAACTTACCATTTTCCTCTTTATAATACTTTTTAACTTGTAAGTAGTTTGATGTAATTATAAACTTATCTTTGGTGGTTCAATAAACACCAAATGTTATCTAGATTGTTTCTCTATTTGTAATTGATGCATCCATGGTGTGGCTAGGATTTGTCTAGTGTCAGATTACAAGCTTTTAAAATGAGGTGGGATTGAATATAATGATTGATGGTAAACCATGAGTGATGGAGGGGTAGGTGAAGGGGTTTAGGAAATCGGGGTCAACCTTTTTCTCACTAGAGACCTTAATCTTTAGGTGGAGTCTGAATAATGTATTTAAATACATTAGGAGGCTCTTCAAAAATTTTAACAATAGAGGAATCTATTTATGTTATTGAGACCAATGTGAGTAGATGAATGGATATGGAATGGACCAAATAATGATTGGGAAACTAAGTCCTTAAAATGCACTATTAGGGGATCAATAATAATAGGTCCTTGAGGGTTTGTTATATCTCCAGGCTCTGCTATGGAAACTTGGGTAAAAGTTACTAATACTTGAGGAAATAGAGCACATGTGTGAAGGATAATGTTAGTATTCATGCAAGTGGTAGTGGTACTAGCCAATGAATCAAATAAAATAGTAGGAATTGTTACTGTAGGAATATTAGAAGTACATGGAAAAATATTATAAATACCCATAGAATCTAATTGGATTGTGACATATGGAGTAGCAACATGAGTGGTAGTAATTGGAAGGGCATATAAATCAGAGGAAACATTAGCCATGACATGTGTAGTAGCTACTATCTTTATCATTGGACTATCTATACCAAAAGTAATTGATATGCCAACTAGAGGAGTATGTGTTGTAGTGAGTGGGTATGTATATTTTATTACCAAAATATCATATTCTGGTGTCCTAGTTATCTCAAACTTTATGCCATATATATGAAGAGGACTAGACTCAGAAGCTACAAAATGTACATGTAGAGGTGTCTTCTAAAAAACATCACATATTAATTGATATTTAATATCATGGTCCTCTTCTTTTATTAGATGTTCCATTATAGTACTTGTATCTATTAAGTCTTCTTCAGTAGATTCCCTTTTGAATCTAAGTGGATTAAATTTAATAGTGTTTCTATATGTGGAGGATGTCTTTCTTCCATTAAAATCTAAGGGGCTTGGTGGAGCTGGGTAGTGTATTCTTAGCCTGAATGTCTAGAGAAGGTTTATTCAAGGTAAACACTATTAATGAAGGATTATGGACTACCAAAAGTGATTACACCAATGAAGGTGACTGAGCTGGTTGAATTGGAGTAACAAAAAGTAATAAAAGTAAATATAATTGGAAGGACCAAAGGAGTGCTCATATCTAATGTAGAGGCTTGTGGCTAAGGAGTTATGGGTAGTGGAATCCTTGTAAGTATATTTATTGCCAATTTTTCATTAGTCTCTCTAAAAATATCTTATTTAATATCCTCTATAGGAATCACATCATTTTTATTTATATGAAGATCATATTGGATTTTCTAGGAAATCTCCATAGTCATCCCATTTGAAAGCATTTTGATCCATACTTCAAAATTGTCTTATTTGTCCATGAAAATGTGGTCATGTATAATAATATGTATGACCACAATTAGTTTTTATCCTTCCTCTATAATTCATTGTATACTTGAATACTCTAACATTGGGATCCCAATATCTCACTTTTACTACGCTATTCACCAAGGTTTCAGTCACTGGCTTCCCTGTCATTAGGTCACCAACTTCCTTAAACTTTTGGTAGTAGGTAAACATCAACCCCCATACATAGTCATATAACTTTATGAAAACCTATGTTTTTGGTAAATAGTCCCTCAGTCCTAGTCACTTCAACTTCCTTTATCACAAGGAGGCACCCCTTCTCCTAAAGTTATAGATCTATTTTGACGAGTTCCTTAAAGCGAGTTGTCTTGCTGAATATAGAGGATCCGTTGAATTTCAAGTAAGTTAGTAATGAAGTTGTTCAATCTAAAGAAAAAAGTGTAGGATCACCATCACATGTGGAAGAAACTGAAGTGGGAGAGTCATTATTCATGAACATAGTATTGCTAAAGCCAAATAAAAAAGTGAGGAACCAACCCAAAGCAAGACATTATTTAGGACTACATGCAAATCTAAAGGTATGTGTTGTAAGGTTATCATTGATAGTGGTAGTACATATAACTTGGTTTCTTTATAAATGGTTGAAAAAATGATCTTGAAAATATTGATACATACTACACTATATAAGGTATCTTGGATTCAAAAGGAGCATCAAGTACTAGCCAATGAGTAATGTAAACTTGATTTTCAGATTGATAGCTATAAGGATGAGGTACTTTGTGACATTATACTTATGGATATTTACCAAATATTATTGGATAGACCTTGGAAGTTTGATATAAGGGATATAAATGATGGAAGTAATAACACCTATACATTATAAAAGGATGTTAATAAGTATACTTTGACACCATTGAAAGATGGTAGTGAAGCTAAAAACAATACTAAGGTGTTATTAGCGAGTGGAAAATATTTATTACAAATGATAAAAGAAGAGGTTGGTTGTGAAGAACCCAAATATAATTTTAAAGACAAAAAGGAAAAATAAAGTTTTGAGAATCCTATAGAGGAAGGATTTCTCATGAAGGATAATATATATGTGATAGAGTTTAGGAAAGAAGATGGCAACCATATAAAGTTTTAGATAGAGGAAGAGAGTAACCAAGTAGAGTTGCATCTTTCCATGGTGGAACATTGGATATAGAGGTTGTGCAAGCAAGTGAACAAAAGGAGATAATTTATAATGTTCAGATATGCAAAGGATCCTAAATCAAAGGTGTGATTTAGAAGAAGATTAACTTGGAGTGGTTGATATGGAGCTTTTAAGAGCTCATTGTGAGAGTGGAAAACATGATAAGCATGTTAGTATTGGAGAAAGGTTGGACAACATGACTTTGGAGTATGATGAGATGGTTTATGAGGTGAATGAGAGAAATATTTTTTTCCATAATATGTTTGTACATTGTGCAGGTCCAATCATGGATAGGATAACAAAGATAAGGGCTAAATGTGGAGCAGTCCAGCGTGTTCATTAGTATGAGAGATAGAGTGAATAAGCTAACCAAGTGATTGATATGGCATAAATGATTAGGGAAATGGTTGATGTTGATGTTTTAGAAAATATAGATGGTATTAAAGATAATTTTGAGATAATAGAGTGTGATATAGCATGGGAACAAGTTGGTTCTCAAGTAGATATGCAGGTGAAGGTTCAATTACAACCAATTGAGGAAGAAGAAAAACTAAAAGTTATTGGAGAAGTCTTTGAGAAGCCAAAGATTGACATGGAGAAATATTATAGAGTGTAAATGATGAATTGGACCAAAATTTAAGACTTCATGATAAGGAATTCATGAATAATTTTTTAACTTAGGGAGATTGATGCAGGAGCATAGACCTATAAGGCTCATTTTAGCTTGTTTTTCAATTTCCCACCAAAACTACCTATTTGAAAATTTGAATTTATAAAGGAAATTTGAAGGGAATTTATCATATCATAGTGAAACCAAAGGTCATGTTACTTATTGGAGGGATAAATGAAGGTCCTATTCATTATTTAGAACAAACCACATGTCTTAACTCATATGTAATTAAGTCAAACTCAATAGAGGTTAAAAGCTTGGGTTTAGTTTACTAAGTTGGTTAGGTAATTTTAGAAAATTTAGGAGTTTTTAGAGTGAATAAGAGAAAAGGAAGAGTGATAAGAGATATAGGTGCATAGGATAAATGTGAGAGACAATAAATAAGAAAAATAACTACAAGAAACTAAATTAAGAGGGAGAAAAGTTCAAAAAACAGGGTTTTGATAAACCATGTAACATGTTTGCATTGAAAAAAAGTAAAGAATGATAGTTTGATTTACATTATTCAAATTAAAGATTTTATGATATATAAGTGAATTTATTTTGGTTTTGAAATCATCTTTATTTTCTTTGGAATAGCATCCATTCATATTGCAGGGTTTGAAAAGACAATACAAGATCGATACAATCAAGAAAGGGTGCTTATAATAATCAAGAAAGTAATCTTTTATCATGTTTTAAGATTTTGTATGATGCCAAAGTGAGTTAAGTTTAAATTAGGTGTAAATAATTTTTTCTAATCCTAAATTATATCTTAAATGTGGAATTTCCTTTGAATTTTAACTCATTATCCCTGTACAGTCCAAAAAAATGATTCTATAATCATGCAATGTTGTCTTTATCATGTTTTTTTGATTTATCTAGGTTCCAAGGTAAATTTCAGAGTATTAAATATGTGTGGAGAGTATCTTTAAAACAAAAATATTCCAAAATTATCTTAAGAATTTGAATTTCTATTCATTTTATGCTTGTTTGTCCACAATCAAGAAAATGTCTTTTACAATCATATAAATTTGATTTTCATTATATTTAAAAATTGATCAAGGATAAAAATTAATTTAAAGAGGAGTATAATGGTGGGTAATACCTTTTAAAAATTTAAAATAAGTCATAAAATTCAAATGATCCATTATTGAGTGCTCTCGGCCTATGTACATGCCTACTAGGGTTTTGAAGACAAAAACCCCTATATCTTTAAAACTAACCTTTAAATTTTTTTGAAACTTTTTATAATGGTGTATAACAATGTTTTTAAAGTTTTTAAAGTGGTTTCATACTGATTTGGAATATTTATGGAAATATATTTATATTTCTTAGTTTATAGGCCTAAAATAAGACCTAGAAAACCCTGTTTTATGTTTTAATGCATTTCTAAAATTGGATAAAGGTAGGAATGAATATGTTGAGTTGAGACAACATTAAATGAATGCAAAAAATGATTTTTTAAAGTAAATACTCTTGTTTTTATTTATATTTTTAGTCAATAAGGCTTGTATGCCTAATATCACTCTCATAAGCAAGTTACATGACATATCTTCCTTTGAAACCCTCCATCAATTACCCAAGTTATTCAATGACCTTCTAATTTCTTCTGATAATCTAGGCATAGGTTTTAGGATTTAACTCCTTTTAAAAGAAAGGGTAAAATATATCTAAAATTATTTGTATATGGCTACTGAACCTATGAATGTGTAACATATATAAATCATCATAAATTTTATTATCTACATCCTTTGGTTGCCATAGATATTCCCCTAGTGGGGTGACTTTGACATAGTCAACATATAAAAAAGATGAAAACATGTAAAAATGATCATCTAGCCTATTATGAGACATCCTTTTATATTTAAAATGTCAACTAATAACCACCATAATGGTAAAGAAATTTATATAATCTAAAATCATTAATAATAAAGGGATCCATACATCATTTACATATGTTATGGATGGGGCTACATGTATTCTACTCATGAGGGCCATAACTATCCTGACTCATGGTCTGAATTGAAAATGGAAGAGTCTTCCTTTTCACATAATTATTGGGATCATTCGCCCAAGCTTTGAGTGTCTCCCTAACATTATTATCTTCAAACCAATTTGAAATGGTTGATAAGTCATATACTATATCATTTTTGGGAGCTCATAATACTTTTCAAAGGAAATATTGACCATGTAAGATACAGGTTCCCTAATATTGATCTTATGGACTATATTTTCGGTACATGTTCCAACTGTAAATAAATTATGCAAAACATCAATATAGGGAAACACCCATGGTTTAAAAACTACCTTGTATAGTCTTGTTGCTTTAATGGCCAATAAGTCATCTATGTATTCCAATTTAGATAATAACAAGTCTTCTTCATCACTGTATGACTTGACCCTATTTATCTATGCATAAAGATCCACATAGTGGAGGAACCTATTACCCAGGGCTTTGTGATAAAAAAATATATCTGTGAACTCCACTTGTGTCCCAAAGCAAAATAATTAATAATGCATGAATATTTTATTCAAAGTCCATTATCATATCTTGATGAATTTTGTATTCGGATTGTAGATTTTGAATTTCTTAGGGAACATAGGGCTCTATATTTTAGTTAGTTTGTTAATTTACTTTTACAAACAATAGTTGAGTTGAATTGGGGATGACAAATAACTATGAGTTTGAATTCATTACCTTAATCTTTCATCAATGGGAACTAATTACAAAGCAATGGACTAAGTCAACTATATTTACCTTTGAATTTGATTTTTATGATGCATGATTTTTTGGGACTTTACTTGACATATGTCATGTTTTAACTTGATTTGGATGCTTAATCATCATTTATTTTAATAGATCCATCCAATATACACAACTATCACTATTTTGCTTAGCCATGTCATATTTTATGTCTATACATAAAGGTAGATGGTTCATATTGGATTTGGAATCCATTTATATCAATATGGGACACATTGTGTGCCTTCTATTTATTTCTTAATTCATGATTTTCATTAAGATTTTATATCTTTACTTATATACGATGGAGTGAGGTGATGACATGTAGCATGACACATAGTAATTGATTGTCCTTAGTGGGATATGTGGCCTCACTCAAAAGTGGCCTATGGATACTAACTATATCAAGTGGGACATGTGGTATGTTATCACTTAATTGATCAAATGCAAGTTTTACAACCTATCATTTTAGCTAGTGGTCTTTATACAGCGTAATGGTGACACTTGACATGATTTTATTGAGTCACTTTATCACAAAATTAGGCAACTTTGATATTTATGCTATAGTTTGAGGCATGGAAATATGAAGACATGTAGCATGATCTTAATGCATCACTTAGTCAAGAATTTTAATTATTTTTAGAATTTGAACACATGATAGTGATGAACCAAGAGAGTGATGCATAGAGAAATCTCACTACATCACTTAGTCATGGATTTTAAGATTTTGGAAATTTAAGCATAGGCCAATGATGAACTAAGAGAGTTAAATGTGGTGTGATCTTGATGCATCATGGAATTTAAAGGAATATATACTTAGCTATTTTATCGAAAACTTATTCATCTAAAATCATTCTTCCCCAATCGTCATCTAGAATTTGCACTGCCGTCATGGTGAATGCAACATTCACCCTTGTTAAATTTTTATTGATTTCTATTAGATTTAGTTGAGGATAGAATTCATAGGCCTAGGTGGTGGGAGTAATGTTTCCATGTTGTGAGAGCCTTGGATAGACCATTTTAGAATCCAAAGAATACTTGAGGTAGGAGGTCATACATAATTATTTTGTTGATTATACATTAAATCGTTGGTGATGTAAGGAGTCATTGATAACCTCTCCATAATCGATGAATTATTTACCATGATAGATGATGTTCATTGGCATGAAATTCCAAGGGTGTAAAATTTTAGTATCTTCATTCCGTACTAACTGATTAAGGATGGTGATCATATATGAGAGCTCCTCTTGAAAATATGTTTTATAAAATTTCTTGGGAAGTTTTGAGACTCTTCATATCCTATTCTTCAATAATGAATTATTCATAACATCCAAGAATTTATTTGTATATTTATCCAAGTATTTTTATCCCTTGATAAAGATAATGTTGATAATGCATTCACATATTGGAATCCTCATTGTAATTCCCATTGGTTGTGCCATCGATTTTGGCCAAGAGAGATCCATTGCTTGATTTGATATTGCATGTTGATGGATCATAGTGTCTTACACAAGTGAACTCCAAGTCAAAACATTTGATTGAGGTTGGGAAATGTATTATCTTAGGAAGACCACTCTATGCAAGTTACATAGCCAATGTGCTTAGATTTTATGAGTTTAACTTGTGATGAAATTCCTCTAGGTCTAAGTGTCCGATTTGGGACTCAACAATCTTAGGGGTTTCACTATGCAATACAAATAATGGCTCATATCCCATGTATTTATAATTCATCTTGGTGATTTATAGGTACACAAAATTGGTTTCATAGGTGAGAGTAAGGAGTCTAAGTAGATCTAGGGGTAGGAAATACTTGATTGTTTAGAAGGAATGTGATGAAGTGATCATATGGAAAATTCCTAAAACTAGCAAAAAATTCTCAAAATCAAGTTTTTTCAAGGGAGGATAAGCTCAAGGAGCAAGGAATAAATGATATAGGGGCACTATAAACTTTTCAAGGATTATGATAAAAATAGGTAGGGCTTGCTAGCAAGGAGAGAATAGGGGGGTAGGTTTTTCAACCTCAAAGAATAAATCACATGGGGAAAAATGAATAAAATGAGCCTCAAAATCCTAATTATAGGCCCTCAAATGGTTTGGTACATAATGGCTGACCACCAAAGGTTACTCATGATTGGGAGAGCTGACACACTAGTCATGATGCCCCCATCAATGCATTAGCATGAAAACTTGTCTACATCTATGTATATTCACATCTGTGAGGGTCAACAAGCCGATCATGATACCTCTATCAATGCATGGGCATGTGGGTATGTTTTTTTGCATACACATTTCAACACATCCATGTGGAATGGTTATATGGTCATGCTATTTCATGATGCATGAATGTAGGCCTGCATGCTCATGTTTCATGCAACTATGTGAATGGGGGGTTGCCTAGTAATGCATGACATGTCCATGCATTCTATAGAGCCTAAGGGTTAGGATACCTGGTCCTTGCATTATGTGAGATATGAAGACGCACTTTGATCACATTATTCATTTATTTTCATACTTATCCAAATTTACATTTTTATACCAACTTTTCAAACTTTTGACTTCCTACTCAATTCTTTGGCATCAAGATCAATATTTTATTCTAAATCATGATTGTAATTTTCCTTGAAAATTTAGGAGCAATAATTGGATCAGGATGGGGATGTGAATTCACAAGAAGGTATGAACTAAACTTCCATAATCTTAGGGTTTCATGGGATAGTGCCTTATCCATTAGGCAACAAAAATAAAAGGAAACTGAAGGAAAAAAAAAAAGGGACCACATAATTGAAGGAAAACACATAATTGAAATGAAACACATAACTAAAAAGAAGCATACAACTAAAGGAAAATACACAACTAAAGGGAAATGGTAGGTGACATCCTAACCTCATTATTTATCCAACATTATATACTACATATTGTATAGAAATGGGAGGTGGGTACCATATCTATTTGCTAATTAGTACATGTTTTCACCACGAAAATGTTAAATTATGAATGGTACCATCCATAGGGAATAAAAATTCCCATGACTTCCTTTTGTCCTAGAGTAGGAATAGGTCACTTATTTAGAAATCATATTGCCAAGCCTTCTAGTCAAACAATTCCTTGACATTTTCTTGATTGTGACTCATTTATCTTTTCTAGGTACATGACTCTGTTCTCTAGAGAATCCTTAAATTGTTCATCTTTAATGGCTTGTGCTAGCTTTAAAGCTAGAAATTATAAAGAAACATGAATCATAACATATCTTCCAAAGAGTATATTAAATGGTGACATTTTAATTGCTTTATTAGGTGCTATTCGATCAACCCATAATGCATCATATAACTTCTTATACTAGTTCCTTTATTTTTCATCAACTAAATTATGGATGATGGTAATTATATTTGTATTACTATATTTTTCTTGACTATTACCTTGGGGATAATAGTCTGGTGAATGTGAAATATAGATGTCATACCTATAACAAAAAATGATTAATTTAATAAATTAAAAGTTGGAAGCATTATCCATGACAATCTTTTGAGGTATGCTAAATATGGCCAATATTTTTTCTTTTATGAAGTTATAAATGACTTTAGAAGTTGTAGATCTTACTAGAATGGCTTATGACCACTTTATAAAGTGATTAGTGGTAGTCAAGACATGGATGTGTCTAGCACTGGAGTGAGGGTTTAGAGTCCCAATGAATTCTAATCCCCATTGTTGAAATTACTCATCGATGACCATAGGTTGGATAGGCTATACTGCGAGCTTAGGTTGACCAAAAAAATATTGGTAATCTTTGCATTTATAAACCCATTCTTATGAATCCTTGAACAATGTTGGACAATAGTAATGATCTTGTATTATTTTGAACACTATGACTTAAAATGAGAAATGCACAGAGCAAGATTATCATGAAATTCTTCAATGATATTATGTTATTCTTTGTTCACACACCTCAGGAAGGTACCATCCAAAGAATTATTGAACAAGGTATCTCCCAAATCACATATTTGGATACCTTCAACTTGATATTTTATCTTTGCTTGGGATTAATATGAACCATGAATTCTCTAAATGAGAGGAAGTATGCAATATTAGAATACCATTATTCAAGGGAATCAATGAAGACCACCAATGGTAACTCTTCCTTATCTTCTTTATGAGAATAAAAACCTTCAATAATCAATTGGCTCAAGCCTTGTACTCTTTATAACTTAGTGGTTTTGAACTCAAAATCATATTCATGTACTTTAGCATGTGAATATTGAATTGATTTCACTAATTTCTAAACTACAATTGTTAATTGTTCAAATTTTTCATGAGGTTGATTCTAGGTGACCTTATCACGATCCATCTTCTCAAATGATGTGCCAATTATAGATTGGAAATTTTATTCCATGCCTTCTCTTATGGATTTTTCTAGATGGAATTTGGTAATCTAATATTTAGATGCTCTGACATTGTCTTTAGCCTTCTCCACTGGTTACTTCTAGATATCTTTCTCCTTTTTGATTTTTGGTTATTTTTGAGACTATTTTAGGATTTTTTTTGCATGAGGATGAGAGGTAATTAGGATACTAAAATCTATAGTCAAGATACTAAAATCTATATCTTGAGTTTGTTTAATTTTATTCCTTTTCTTAACAACTTCATTTAACCAATTATGAACTTCTACATTAGAATATTTTTGCAAAAGAGCAGTACTTAGTTATTTTTTAGATTTAGAATAAGGAGGAGGATATAACAAAATTTAAGGTTTTTAAAAAACAATTTCACCTTCTTATTTTAATATTATATCAACTAGAGTCTTGGGAGAAGGTTCGACAGGCAATTCAACATTTTGAGTAGGAGATATTAGAGTTGAGATATTAGGCTAAAGAGGAATGGAAGAATCTAACAACAAAGATGAATTGAAAGATATAAATTATTGTGTAGTATTAACTACCAAGGGTTGAGATTGGGAAAAATTATCAAAAGGAGTTTCCTCTAAAATAGAAAGATTTAGAGTACCTGGGATATTTTCATCCAATCTCCTTATCTTCAATTTGAGTGGTTTCTTCACTGGAATAGTCTCTATATTATAGCTTCAATTTTTATTTCAGTCTCTATTTCTTCTAGATCCTTATTAGTTCCTATTCTTGAGGATGTTATTACTTATATTTGACATTTTTGATGAGCAATCCCTAGTTCAGTTTCTTTTATAGGAGAGGGAAAACTTGATTTATCAACGTTGATTCCCTTGTTCTTCAACCATTTGAGAGTTATGTTCAATATGCCCTAAGTTCTATCAATGCGAGATGTAGATTCTCTTTTGTACCAATCAACTCTTGGAAGAGGTTTTTATCCAATTTCATCTTTTTCATAGATGGGATCTAGTGTATCTTCATAATCTACTATATTCTCATTTTATTTCCAATATATCAAACATAATTACTTGTTCTAAGGTGAATCATGAATTCTTACCTCTTTTTCATCATCACAGTCCATCCAATAGTCTTCAAAGTGATGTACAATTTGTGAAGAACCAATAATATTTTTAATCATGTCCCAAACATCAAATGAAGATCAATATTCAAATGATCAAAGAGTATCCCGAGTCATTTCCTCATCGATCAATTTTGCTTTGGCTAAAGAAGCACAAGTATATCAGCGAATAAAAATAGGAAATTTTATCCCAGTTTGCATTGATAAGATAGTAGATTTTGTGTTTTATTCAATTATTTTACCTATTCCATCAAATCTTATTTATCATCCACATATCTTAGAAGCATATATGAGGCAATTTCATAGCCATAAATTCTCAATTAGGTGAATGTTGGGAATTGTATGAACCATGTCCCCCACTTAGAAATCTCTATAGAGGCCTGAATTGTAACCTACAATTATATGGTTCTGGTTCAAACATCTAAATTATATATTGTAAAAAAAATTCATCTACCCTATAGAAATGATGTGTACTTTATTTAAATGAGATCTTAGGATAGAAATCATAGATCTTTGTAGTTTATATATCACCTATTATGTTCAAACCATCATAAAATCTCCTTCTGACAACATCATAAATAAGGTAAAAAGTCATATATAATTTGGATGTTATATTGACTTCTACAAGTTTTTTGTTAATTGAGTCACTAATTAAATGTCCCCAGTTGATATATTTCTTGTTTTGGTGAATGATCCATATATACGTACTCTATGGAGAAGAGTAATCATGTCATTGATTTCATTCATAATTTAAAATATAGAAATATTCTTTTGTAGCCTTGTTTCTATATGTTTAGGCTTTTTTACACATTTCTTTTAACCCAATTTGAATAAGAGCTTGTATCAGAATCCTAGAATTATTGAGTAGATGCAGGAGTTAACTTAATAAATGTTTCCATGTCAAGTAATTTTAGCAATTGATCAATGTCCTATGGACCTAATCATAAGACAAGTTCTCCATTGGGATTCTTAACTTCTCTCTTTTCAACATCATAGTGTTGGGCTATCATTAGCACTAATTATAGAAATTGAACTAAAGTTGGTAATGCTACTACCTATGCCAACCTGTTGTCATGGATGCTTTGTCTATAATCTATTTTGTAAACACCACTTATTATGTTTTATAAATCCTTCATATCAGTATGTTTGAGGTCGATATCAGTTATTTCCTCGACATTTGAGTCTAAGTGTGAAGGTGGAACTACTCATTAAAATTGATATCTCATAGTTATGTCCTCTTCTAATTATATTTTTAGTAAGGTTTTTTTCAAAATATTTTTCTTAGGATTCTCTTTGATCAGAGTGTCTAATGTTGATATCTAATGAGTTTACCTGCCTGTGAGATCAAGATAAACACCTGAATTAATTTGTAGGAACAAGGGGTTCAAAATGTATTATGGTAAGGATAAAAAATTAGGACTTGTAAATGTAATTATTAGAGTCTGATAGAGTGTTTTATAGAGTATCAAGATCTGATAGGGTGACAAACAAGTAGTCTAATTCTACTATATGAAAATGTAGGTGTTATGTACTGACAATTATTTTAGTAGGTCTTAATTTTTGATGGATGATTAGGCAAATAATAGGGGTACAATAATATGCTTAGCAAGGTTTCAGAACCCAATGAGTGTTTACATAGGATTTAGAGTTTGTGAGCATGTCCAATAGAGTCTTGGAATTTGATGATAGTTTATGAAACCCCTAGGATCCAATCAGTGTTTGGGAATGGAAAGTATCTTGACCAAGTGTTTTAATCTCGAGAATTTGGAATAAAATATCATTTAGGATGAATTAGAAAGTGGACCAATTCTTGAAGTAGACCTTGATAAAAATGAAGCAAACCCTAACTCTTTCCTTTCTAAATCTTATAAATGATTCAAACTTATGAAAATACTTATAGACATGGAGATAAGAAGTCACAAAACCTGAAAATGAGTAATGGAGGTTGAAGGATGTCATGTAAATGTAATAAAATTAATAAGGATTAGCTAAATGAAAAGGGTTTGGAATAATATATTATAGGGCACAAGGTTCTTGCAAGTGTGAGGAGTAATGATGGGGCTTTTGGGGGTATGTGAGAGGATATCAAAGTTTGGAAAAGTGTTTTGTAGGTGTTAAGTTTTGAGGAGTGTTTGAGGGGTTTTGACAACTATCAGGCACTGATAAGTGTTTGAGGGGTCTTGGGAACCTAACAATGTTTAAATAGCTATCAGATTTTGATAACCTGTTAGACTACTATCAAAAGTCCAATGTTTGTTTAACAAGTAGTAAAAACTCAACAAGTCTTGATAGACTTAGGAAAATATTTTGATCTCCTTGTTTCAACAAAATTTGACCATAGACTAATTTTGACCAAGTTTGAATGAATTTAACTATTAGTGGTCAAAATATTTGACATTCTCATATTTTAAACTTTTGTTCAAAAACTAGGATAACAACTCTGAAAGAAAGAATGTAATTTTTATTAGACATAACATAATTTACTATAATATTTCCAAAGGTATCCTCCTCTCTCATGTCACTCAAAAATAAGTCCCTTCTCTTCTTGAGTAATCACATTAGAGCATTTATGGTGGCCATTGTAGTAGACATGTTATAGCCCGCAAATGTCTATGTATGGGATACTACTGTTTTACTTTCAAAATATATGCTTAGACAAATAAATTAACATCTATTGATATACCAATGCACTTGTGACCACTCTTTATACATACTTAGCTCATGCCTATTTCCTCAGTCCTTGACTTCCCTTCCTTCACTATTTTTGTGCATGACCCTTCTTATAGAAAATTCTAATTGTAAATATCCCTATTGAAGATCCTAAGCAGCCTAAGATCACTTTAAAATTGATCCAAACTTTTAGTTTAGCTATCTCTACTCTTTAAATAAGGTATCCCTATTTATACTATCACACTCTTTGGTATTGTCCAATCTTCCAACCATGTCCTCACACCAAATAACGTCCATTTTCTCAAATTAAAATTCACTAAATGACTCATCCTGCATGTTTCACAAGTCCCATCTACAATAATTCTAAAATGATCATTATAAAGCCACATTTTCAAGCCATTATACACTAGAGGCTCATATGTTTGAAAATAACCAGAACAACTTATTATTTCTTGCACAACATGACCTAATTTCTACTAAAATTAAGATATCTCTTTTTGCTTTGGTTTCGGTCTTGCTTGTTATTGTCCGATTGAGTCTCACCCTGCTTGTATACATGTCGCTAATCTTTTCAACATTTGAATAATTTTTTTAATATTATCTTGGTTTTCACACATTTTCCAATATTTAAACCCATCCCATTATGTCAATTGAATATGTATGATTAATTTTCATATATAGCACTTCCCGTGGAAGTGAACAATTGACATTTTTTATTCAGCTTTTTATAAATCGACCTAGTTTTTTTATCAGGTGTGCATGAGTATCAACATGTTTTATATATAAATCAATGCCTTTGAAGTTATATCATTGTGTATACCATGTCAAAATGTGTTGTTGGCCTACATTTTGTAGGTATGAAAAGCTTCTGTAAGGGCACATTTATCTTTAGCAATGGGGAACACTTTAATCTTGTGTAACATGGGCTAATTAGGAACAAAATGGTGTTAAATTATAAATTTTATAGAATGCATTTACCCTAAAAAAATAATGAAGTGCATTTTTTATTTAATCCACATAGAAGATAGACCAAACATTTCCATGTGTAGTGTGCTTAAGGTGCATGCAATTATAAAAGGGGTCAAAATTAGCACATTGGTCTTGAGAATTACATTCAAAGGGATTGAATTAAGTAAAGTAGCCATGGTTTGTGTTAGAGTCTGAAGTCTAAAATACTTGGCATATATATATATATATATATATATATATATATATATATATATATATAAAACAAGGGGAGGCAAAATACACCGAGTCTAATGAGCTCGATAGGCGCTAAGAGACAAAAATAACAAAGTAATCTTGTGCCTTGTGTATTCTCATGTGAATAATGCATAAAAATCACTTGAGGCATGAAAATCATGAAAATTTCATGGTATGTGAAGAATGTTGAACAATCAAAACACATAGTGTAAAAGGTGTGAATGGCTTAATATCAAAAGTAAAGGAGGAGAAAAGAAGCCCCAAAAGTTTTATAACCTAATAAAAAAATTTAATGTTTTTATTAAATTTTTATAAAAAAATAATATTCACTTTGAAAAAATTTAGAGCCCAATTAAACATGAAAACTTGCCTAACAAACATTAAAATGTACCCAGGAATGTATTTGCTCATAAATTTTACACCAAAGCTCCATTTTTTGAGTTGTCAGTGAAATCAAAAAATTGACATCGATGGATTCATGGTGGCATGGGTCTGACATGGATAAATTTAAATTATTAAAACTTGTCCTTTCATAATTTTATCATGTTGATTTATAAATGCCACGTTTATTTATTTATTTAATCTTGTTTATTTTTTGCCAAAATGTAACATTTATTATTTTTATTTTACAAGATTGGGAAAGGAAATGGAGATGCATCTAACCAAGAGGATTAATTTTTTAAAATAAAAAACTCACCAAACTCATTTAATATGCATATAAAATAGGGCTGAAGCATATACGATAAGTATGCATTTAGCATAATTCATGCATAAGTAGATGTTGGTTGGGTTTTCGACCATAACTTTCAAACTGTTACTCTATTTCACATTTCATTTGTGGCATTGGATATTTAGTTATACCTTATTCACAATGATGTAAGGATTTAATGAGATAAGTAAGTGACATGAAACCTATCAACATTTTTTTAACATGGTTTTATTGTTGTTAACTTTGGAAAAAGGCGAGGGCACATTTTAAAACACAACCGATTATTGCCATAAATGTTTTTGGCCTCTAGTGCTATGAGATGCCTTTATTATTTGAAATATTCCCTATGGTGGGTGAATTTCATCAATTATTGGCAACCAATTTTGGAGGTAAATCATTTTGGTCAACAAAGCTGAATTTTTATATGTAGCTAGCTGAGTGGCTTTGTGAGGGGTAGGTTTATTAAGATTATAAGAAAGTATAGAGGACCAGACAACTTCATTTTTTTTTCTTGTTTATAGATATATTTCATAAGGGTATATTATTTTAAAGCTTAGATATGTGTTCCAACTGAATTTTAATTAACCCAAACATTGTGTTTTTCAAGCAAACATTTATTAATCAAAGTTATGGAGATTTTGTTCAATTCATGTGCATGAATATGGTGCTTGTGTTATTTTTTGGTCATTTGATCCTTAAAATATTGAACTATATGTATTTATGGTTGTGTTGATTTTTTCCAAGTAGGAGATTAGTTTCGTGGGTTTCATCTCATCAGATGAATCAAATTTAACTTCACTATAAAATAGGCTTGTTATTTTCTCTTTTAACCTTATCTTTTGATTTTTTCAAAATCAATTTGTTAGAGTAGGTAGATTATATTTGATTTCAATATGCATTTATAATTTTATCTTGATTTAAAAAACTTGTTAATTTTTACTTATGCATTATTAAATGTATGCAATGTCAATTTGATATATACACTTTGTTGTACCTTGTTTCATGCTTATTACGCACATCAAAAAATACACAATAACAACATTATTTTTCATTTACCTAAACTTGATCCAAACATTCCCCTTGAAATGGAATAGTTTCACATAAATTATTATATTACCTTGTGAGCCAAAACCTGGTAGTAATAAACATTAGAGAGATTTTGGTCTCCTTTTAGAAGAGGTTGGGTGTATTTTTTGCCCACCTAATTTTGTGTGCCAAATGACCCATCAACACATCTAACTATGTATTGGGATAAAATCACATCTTTTTCCTAATTTAGAGTCCACAAGCCCTAGTAACTTTGAGCAAAGTCTGAATACACATCCAAGATCATAGGTCATTATTAAAGCATCTAATCACACCAAGATTTCACTAAAATTTAGAAATTTTCACCAGTCTTTCACACACACCACCATAGCATGAGATAACTACATGGAATTTGATCCCTCTTTGAATTATTGGTATGTAGGAAACATTCAAAATTGAGTGTGTTGAGGTCAAACACAACTTCAACTGCTAACCCATTTTTACCCCATGATTGTATTCATCCTCTTGTGTCATTGAGCTAAGGTTTTGGTGAAGAAGAAGCTATACATTGGATTTTGTGAAAGATTGAGAGCTTGTGAATAATCAATCTAGACATACATGCAAAGGTGACCCTACCATATCAGTCATAGAGAGAAAAACCTTACAGGATGTCGATGTACCCTAAGGACACCAACACATGCTACCCTTGTCCAATTAAAATGTTATTGTCCCAAATTAAATCAAAGCCATGTTTCTAATTCACAGTGTCATCACACATGTTTTACAGTCATGGTTTTTAGCTAAGTTATTACCTTCTTGTGTTTTCTATTTTTAGAAACTTTCTAAATATAATAAATTATAAATCAATGAATGCTTAATTCATGCATATATTTTTTATGCTTATTTAGCTGAGTTCATTTTATCTAATTGGGATTTAGTAAATTATAAACCTATTTATTATTGAACACTCCTCAAACCCTAGGTTTCCCTTAGGGTTCTAACCTTCTTTCTAAGATTCCAAAAAAAATATTATGGTTTTAGATCTTATCTCTGATTTTGATTTACTATTTTTTCAAATTAGAAGTTTTATTCTTTGCCCTAGAGTTTCACCTCATTTTTATATCAGGATTTTCCTTTCCTATTCTTGTGGATTATATTTCCTTTTTCATCTCATATCAAATACATAATGGATCTATTTTTAAAATTAATATATATTTTTTATTCATATTGTTAAAATCAAAAACCTATTTTTGTTTGCCAAACCATTTTATGGATTTTTTGGAATTTATAATTTACTAGTTTTAGTATTTTTGGCCTAGGGGATGATTATTTTAACTAATTTAAAATTAATTTATAGGTTTTGTTTATTTACTTATTTTTATCAAAACAGTCTTTCATATTTTAAAAATACCTAACAGATCTTTTTTAGTGGTCGGTTCTTTATTGTGCACACCATATAATGGCTATATGGGTTACTTTTGGTATATATATTTTAATTCAAATAATAAATGTTCAAATTATAAAGTGTTAGCTATAAATATTCAATATATTTCATAATTATGCAATAAATTGAAGAAAATTAATGTACAATAACATTAAGGTTACATTTAATCATAATACACTTTCTATGTCTATGTTAACTTCTATCATCCCTCCTTAAGGTTGTGATAACTAATTTCTCTCTAACCAAGTCCATGTTATCACCATCCTAGGAGGTAAGTTATCCCATCCTATAGTTCTAAATAAAGGTAACCAACATGTCCTTCCTCAATCCCATCCACCTCCCACATCTCATTTTGATGGTGTTTGTATGTATATCCAATTTTAATTACCTAGAGTTTGTGCTTGTGAATCCCTTCAAGATCAAATAGTCACTATGGAAAGGATAATAGAAGAGTTTTAAAATAAAAATAAAAATAAAATTTTTAGTTTAAAGATAACATTTTTATAAAATCAATTCACATATCCAAATAATTATGATATGTTAGTGTTAATCATGGATTTGTATCTACATCTAGCAATTTTATGCTTAACAAGACTTCATATCAAGATTGGAAACTAAAAAAAAATACATATACAACTAATGCTTCAAAAAATATACCAAATGATAATAAGATTTCAATTGAGATTCTAAGATAAATGGTTCAAAAACAATTAATCAAACTACCTCTTATGCATTCTTTAAGAAGATCAAAATACTATTGTGAAAATTATAAAATGCAATTCCATCATACAAATAGATGTTTGGATTTTGATTAAAAAAATACAAAGTATCATTTATAGTGGTTAACCTATAATATACACATCAATAAATCAACCCACTAACATTATGATTCCATATCCCAAAGCAAAAATTCAAAAAGAACAAAAAAAAAAGTATGGCTACGAAAGGATAATTCAGAGTAAGAAAAGATTAAAAAAGGTAAAATTAGAGCAAGAAATAGTAAAAAAAGACCAAGATGAAAAAATAAAATTACAGAAGGCACAAGATTAAAAATAGAAATTATAAAAGGAATGTATTATAAAGGAAATATGTCAAAAATAATAAGAATAGAAGTTTTAAAAATAGGTTCAACATAAGAAATTATGTATCTTTAAGAAAGAGTTTCTAACAAAAGAGGTTCAAAAGCAAGAGATGCCTACAAAATCTAAAGTTTCAAGTGTGATTGCAAAGGGGTAAATTATAAGCTCTTCCTCATATCAAGACCCTTTCACTATCATTTCTCATATAGATGGAAAGTAGTTTTAAAATGTCAAGGTTATGCACTATCATGATTTTTTTTTTAATTCTATGTCATTTATTATATCTATTGGATATAAGATTCAACACAAAAATACTACACATAATATTGTTTCAACAAGTGTGCCATGGATTAAAATATTTCTCAAATCTAGCATTACTAGAGAACATGAGGCACAATATATCAATCAATGCATTATCAATATTCACATGTCACTATTTATAGATTCAATCAATAATGTAGAACTCATGGATATAGACCTGGTCATTAGAATACAAGCTAACAATGTATATGATAGACCACATGTCATGTTACAGATGTTACTTGGAAAGGAATTAATTATTTTTCCAACAATAAGGCTTAGATCTATTAACATATTATTTATTCAATAGGGCAATCCCTTTTCTCATTTTCACCTAATAATAGGACATGATATTGATAATTGTTTAACATTACAATATAAAATTTAGAAATATAAGGATAAAGGTACTATTCAGATTATACAATACCTTCTGCAACATACTAAGGCTCAAAATTCAAGTTAAACATGTATAAATTACAATCATCTCAGAAAGAATACTTTGACTATTCAGGTTTGATTGAGAATGAATCTATATAACATGTGGAAATACATGAAGATGCAAATCCAAATGTGTGCACACTCACATTCCTTTAGCACACATGTCATAATTAGTATTACTTGAAAAAACCATATATTATGAGATTCAATAGGACATTACAATACCAATTGAATTTGGTCCCAAAGTTTTGGAAACACTATTTTTATTATGTAAACAAGTAATCAGATTAGTGCTACATCAAGCCAATAATGGCTACACGCAATAGAAGCTATAGTTGATAAATCACAAAAATTTATTACATTAAAATTTAAGGATATTACAATTCACATTCTTCATGATGGTATTGAATAAAATCACAAATTTTGAAATGAGGGGTAGGGATCAAAGTTGGCTTATCTAAAAACTATACATGAGGATTCTTACACAATAGAGAAACATGTTATATGGATTCAATAATTCAGAACAATGCAAGAGATAAGTTATAGTTATAAATCATAAATGGTATGATGACCACAATGATAATGATATATGGGAATTTGACAAGATTTCGCATCAATAAGTCAAAAATATTCCACCATATCCACCGCCCACTTATCCACATAACCTAGATGTGTTTTATTTTTAGACTATCCCATTTCATATATTCAAAAATACAAGAAATTATAATATTTCAAAAATTTATAAAAACTAGAACCTATGCATATTTTTTTAGTTCATTTACATCATTTGATTTGTGCTCAATATATGTATCACTTCTTTATATCTATTTTTATATCAAATATGATTCACAAGTTTATTTAAATGAGTTTTAGAACATATAAATTATCATTTACAGATGCAGTTTCAAGTGGTGATATTATCTCAAATGTAGAAACTTTACACATACAAAACCACACTATCTTAGATAGTAGCACACCAAAATTTTATATGATTTAAGTGGACTCATCCCAATGAATACATATATAATTTTCCAAATTTAAACCATCCACATGCCTTCTATAGTTGCCTATATCACATAGCTTTCATTGAGGGCATATTTCTACACAAGTTTTATCATCCTATGATTATCCTTATTGTTCATACTTTAGTACATTACATTGATGATTATTTTCTCACTTAATTTCACATTGATATATTATTGGATACCCAAGTTAATGAATATACTAGTGTTACAATTTCTTAATGTTGTTCAGCTTTACTTATTCATGCATGCTTTTCATGTTTGTTTCCCTTCTTCATGTTTTCTATGTATTCATATTGTTTTGAGTGCATACATTTGAAAATATCCTTGATTTTGGATCTAATCCTTCCTTGTGTGTTTCTATGCATGTGAGTTACATTTTAACATTCCCCTTGTATGTCGCACCTTGGCCTTATTATGTGCTTTGTGTGTACTCTTTATATGTGTGTGTCATGTCCATGACATTTGTTTGATCAATTTATTTACTTTTTAATACCATGCATCTTCCAAAAATTTTATGCCATGATTGATACCATGCATCCTCTACAAATTTTTCTAATCAATTTCATCTATCTTTAGCATATGCTCATATATCTATGTGTCTAATTGCTAACATATATCTTGACAATTTCACTATGTAGGATTATTTCGACATGCATATTATAACACTATTTTTCTTAGTTTATATATGATGATGCATGCTCTTTATCTATTCATATTTTTATAACATCTCTTACATAACCTTTTATTTTGAGTTAAGTTAGTGTGCATACTTCACAACTCACTTCAAAAGAGGGGGCATACACAATGGCTTATCTTAGAGACTAAGTTGTAACAATATAAAAAAACTATCATAAATTAGTAGGTTTTAAAAAATTGATCATGATCTATACTCAAATTGTAACCATATTTTAACTTTGGACAATAAAGATCCATTTGGACAAGGGATTAGGTTGGTCATGTCTAAAATAACATGTTATCCCGACAAGTAAAAAATAATTATTTCCAAAAAATTCTCAAGAATCGTAGTTAATACAAGACAATTGATAGTAGGTATACAAAAATGTTTCAGATAAATATCATATTTTTATTAGAATGGAGGCATCATGAGTGACATGTGTTTGAAGATTTTCAAAAATATTTTTCTTAAAAAATCACGACATTACTTAATTTTAGAACCCATATACACCCAAATATCAGATTGGGGGCATGTACATGACACAAGACTAATTTCTTACTCATTTTTTCACTAGTTTCATAGATAACATGGAAGATTATTATTTCACTAATGTTTTACTTTATTTTATTTAGAAAGAAAGTTGTAAAACTTGAAAGAAAGGTGAGGTTAGTAGAACCTAATCTGTTGCACGCATGTTGATCCACACAATTGTAGATACTCATTTTTATATGGGGAGGAATGAACTAAAGATAAGAAAACACTAAATAAATATTTGATTAGTTAAATATCAGGGTGGATTGCCTAGCATGAGCTAGATCCAAGAAGCACAAGCTTCTTTGGAGGCTATTGATCCACACCTTTAAACAATTAAGTTCTGAAAATGAAAGATAAATTGCTTGCATAAATAACAAAGGATGCTAAATTGAAATACAAGAAGTGCTTGAGAATAAATAAGTGATTTTAACTAATTATAAAAATAAATTATTAGATATCAATGCTAAATAAATCAAACATAGTTCAAAAAATTGAGTGATCCTCTGTGATAAGATATAAACTCAAAAAATGGGATTTGGTCAGGGTCTGATAGGTCAAATAAGCTTTCTATTGAAAATGATAGACAAATACTATTAGCAATTGGGTCAAACCATCAGTGGTTGGATAACCATCAATAGTTTGTAAATAATCAATGGTTAAGGTCAAATCATCAGTGGTTAGGAAACCATTGATAGTTACTATGGGATCTGGCTGGGGAAAAAAATTTGGTTGGGAAGGTTGTAGGAAAATTTTGGGAGGAGAGCTTGGGTTGGCTACTAGTTGTGAGACAGAGGGTAGTATTCAGATGTGTCTAATTCAAGTAGAGGGTACTCATATGATTTAAAAAGGTTGTGGTTGGTCTAGGGGAAGAGAGGAAGTGTCTATATTTGGAGAGCTCCAACACAAGAAAGTGGGGTGATAGAGAAAGTGACATAAGAAAGTGACATAAAGAAACTAATTATTGAATCCTGATAAAGAACAAATATTTATCTTTATTATTGTTTGTCTAAAGAATGTTAAGGTTGGTTGAAAGCTTATTGTAGACTTTGAATTAATTTTGAGAGTGATAGTACCTTAGCTATTGACTGATGAGTTATAGAAACACTTTTGATCTCTGTCTCGGTTACTGGAAGTAAGAAGGATACCTGCACAAGAATCTCTAATTTATTGCACAAAAATTGATGAATATAGCTTTCACCTCCTCTTCCTCTTTTAATATAGAGGGAAGGGAGTGGTTAAATAATAATTTCAACAAGGTGTCTAAATTTAAGCTCAACATGCATTGATTATGTAAAATGGTAGATCAAATAGCTATTAATAGGAAAAGAATCTGGAGTTTTAGTTAAAGTTAACCCTTGATGTGGTTAAAGGAAAACTATTAATGATTGAGGTTAACCATTGGTGGTTAAGGGTCGACCATCGATGGTTAGGGTCATAGTCAAAAATGGTTAAAGTTAGCCATTTCCACTAATGACTGGTAGGGTAAATGGACCCAAGGGGTTCAGGGGTGGTCTAAAGGTTAGTGCAACATCCAAAATTGTAGTGTACAATTTTCTAGTGTCTACATTTTGCCCCTTTTTGTTATGTAATTTGTATTGACAAGTTACAAAATAAAAAATAAAAGGTTGGTACATGGTCAGATTCCCTGAGTATGGGAGGAGGTGTTCCCCCTCAAACCAAGAATTGATGGGGTGAAACAGAGTTGGTGGTGGGATTGAAAATTGGTTAAGTGGGTGATAAATTTGGTGAGAGGTTTGAAAATTAAGCGCAAGTATAAAAAAAAATATGACTAAATGTGATAACATAGATTGTGCATAGACTAAGCTACCATAGTTGAGGTAGTTTGTAAAACATGGTTGGTACTATAAGGTCATGTGACAAGTGGACCAAGTGACTACAATTTAAGTGTGGTGGTTATGGTTACACTTATAAACCTAAGTATTTTAGGCAAGGTCAATGTATTCACAGGTATCCAAGGTAATAAGTGATCTTGGGAAAATAAAATTGGTCAGTGCATAAAAGTAGTGCAAGTTCAAGTAATTCAACATGGTAATGTATTCATTATGATCAAAATGACCAAGGCAAGGTCATTGCAACAACATGTGAAAGTTGGGCCAAAATGACCAATGTCAAGGTTACGTGGTTGGTTTGTTGATTGGTGAAGAATGTGGACTCCAATGGTTGAAGGGTTGGTATAAGGTGGCAGAAAACATATTGATTTGGGTTGAAATGATAGGGTAGGGTGGGGTCAAAAATCCCTAGGTGGGTTAACCATTGATAGGTTCAACCATAAATGGTTAGCAAGTGACCTTTGGTGGTCATATGTCATCCCTAAAAGGGGGACCATAAAAGGATAAATGAATAATTTGTTCTTCATTTGGAAATCAACCTGCAATGATTGAACTTGTTTGGTGTGAGAGAAAATAGTGATAGTTTCAAGTTTGCTAGTGGACTGAGTGTGTGAGATTTGATTATGTGGTTGACTAGTATTTGATTGAGACCGAGTGAGGATGTAGAGAATTTGATTTAGAATGTAAGGCCAAGTGGTGGTGGTTCTGAGAGCTCCTCTACAATGACATTCATGAAATGAGGTAGATGATGTAACTAAATTTGTTGGTTGTGCTTGAATTTATTATTTTTTTTTTTATAATTTGTTTGGGTTTGTGTTTGTTGTTATGAATTTGGGTGGGTGTGAAGAGTGGGTAGTTTAGTGTTTGAGGTGAAATTTGTAGAGGTGGGGGGGAGGAAATTTGTGTTTTGTAAGTGAGGGTAGGGTAGCTTGTTTTCATGTTTTATATAAGAGTCAAAGAATTTATGGATTGTCAGGAGGTTTTGGTGAGTAGACCTAGGGTTAGGTTATTGACGATCACCACACAATGACCATCAATGGTTATTATCGACTGTTGTTGGTCAATAGGTGAATTTTGAATGAACAACATGAATACTATTGGTAGTCAACCACCTAACTATAAGTGGTCGATGGTGGATCGATGATGGTTCCAAAAAGGAACCATCACTAGTCAACATTTGACCATCGATGGTTGTTTATTAGGTGAGGATAGGTTAAATAAGAATGGATTCAAGATTTTAAATATGGGATAATTTTTATGAGGTAAGATTATCCCTTATTATAAGGCTTAATGCCATAAGGGTAGGATGGTATTTGATAGGTTTAAATAATGGTGTGATAGGTAGGGTCTGGTAAACTTAAGGAAATAAGAATAGAAAGGTTATAAGGTTGTGGTTAGGAAAGGGTTAAAGGTAACGTATATTAGGTAAATAGGTTAAGGTAGGAGGTAGGGAAATATGTGTTATTTATAGGCATTGATTAATGGACTAGGTAAATGTTGACACAGTGGATTGCACCCGGGGCAAGGAGGTTGAGCTCCTGCCTTCCACACGTCGAAATGGAAACTCCCCTCTCACCTGTGGGACTAGCAAAGTTGGAGGGGAGAGTATCTAGGTAAGGGCTAGCTCCCTTTGATGCATCTAATTTGTTCCAATAAGTGCTAACACACACACACACACACACACACACACACACACACACACACACACACACACACACACACACACACACACACACATACATAATGGGGGGATGAAAAAGGAGAAAGATTGCAGGAAAACAAACTACTCTAAAAGAGGTGATGCACCAAATGCTTTGACCTTCTCACACTCACACTTGAAATTAGATAAACACATACATACACTTCAAATTGGCAAAAGGGCCAGGCTGTAGGGAGCTTAACAAGGAGGCTTTAATGGAACACATAGAAAACAGAGTCTCACCAAAGGCGCTGTAGAAAGGCACACTATATAGTAGTTCTTCTATCTCTGCACTTCCAAATGTAGCTCTCCTTGTCACCTACAAAAATGGCACCTTATAGACACCAGGTATGTTGGTGTTGAACATGTGGAAGCATCAAGAAGCAATGAATAAACAAAGACTGACACTTAGACATACACAGAGATATCTAATTGGGATAGAGGTAAAAAATGCATTTATTAATTTTAGGTGAAATTTTGCCAGGGCTTCACCTTACAAATGTGGAAGATCCTTTTTAAATGACAAGTCTCCAATATATAGAGGAAGAAAGGAGGCCTTTTGGCACCCTTTTTACAAGTGACCCATGTGCCTTCCGAGCATTGGGATGAGGAAGCCATCTGAAGCTAATGTTGTGTTGGCTCCTATCAGGATTTGAATTTATGAGCCACACCATTTGCCTGCTCTTCAATGCATATTGAAGAGAAACAAGTCGTGTTGATCACTATTTGTGCCTCTTTGATGATCGCATGGTAGGTACTGTGTCAACCACTGAAATAACTTCTTGAATTGACACTTTCCTATGTCACTTGGATTGCTTCTTCTACTCCTATGCTCGGCCATTTTTCCTCCTCTGGCTCCTTCTGCTACTCCTTGGGCTCTTACCTGAGAGTGCATCTGCTTTTGACACATGTCGTAGTCTGTTGCTTGGGCACTTAGAAGACACTTTGAAACATAGACATTGACATGTGGCAGCTTCCATTGAGCTAATAATGGGACATGGCAGCATCTGCTTACCTTAGAGGGTCTTTTGAGAATCAGGTAGAAGTTGACACGTGGCCAATTCTGCCTACTCTTTCCACTTAACCTAGAGGCTTGGGAAGTATTTTTTGAGGTTTTTGTGGAAGGTGACACGTGGCTACTTCCACAAAGCCTTTAGATGCCTTAGGAAAAACTTTTGGGCCTCCCTTGGTTCTTTGCAGATGCTGACACTTGGCATGCTCCACATAACTCTTAGCAACCCATTATGGCCTACCAGTCTTCTCTTTGAATAACAAAGCACAAGGAGAAACCTATGGATATTGACATGTGTCAGCTTCCATCGAGCCCTATAAGGGACACGTGGCATGTTCCATTGCTCCTAAAAATCATGTCAAAGTCTTTCACAGTTGCCACTTGGTGCCTTCCATGCTCTAGCTTTCCTGGTGTAAAATTTGACATTCATGCGCCTGTTTTTGCTTGAAAACCCAACGGCTAGTCCACGTGCTTAAATTTGATGATTTTTGGGATGTCACCGTCCTTTGTAAAGTTCATCGGGCCTTTTCTTGTGGGTTTTTTGTATCGGGCCTTTTCTCGTGAATAAAAAGTCTATGAGAATTGGCTGCTTTGATTTCCTTTGTTTATCCTTCCCAGAAGGGAAAAAACCATTTGGATTTTTTGAGAATGGTCCATCATCCTCGGTGAGATCCCCTCGCAAGGGCACATACCCTTCAGGTGGGCTTCTTCCTTTGGGCCCTGTTACTACAGCCTTTCAGTGAATTCTTTCAAACTTTAGTGAAATTTTGACAATTTACCTCTTTGGCTTCTTTTGAAAAGTTTTTTGCCCTCTGCAAGGGCTCATAAACCCAAGACTACCCTCTGTGAGGGTACCTATCCTTCAGCCTTGGGACACACCCTTGAACCAAGCCGTTGAACCAAAAAGGTTCAATGGTTCAATTGGTTTAATGGTTCAATACTGCGCGCTGAGTCGATTAAACTAAGCTAATAATCTGTCCGTTTAAACCACTTGTTGAACCATTCACTTGAACCAATCCATTAAACCATTCTCTTGAACCAGTTCAATGGTTCAATGCGACACGCCGAGCCCATTGAACTAAGCCTTTGAACTTTTCTCGCTCGCCTCAACCATTGAACTTGCACATTGAACCAGAGGCATTGAACCAAGTGATTGAACCGGTTCAACAATTCAATTCTGCATGCCAATAAATTTGCCGATGGATTGATAGACTGAAACAAGTAATGAACCATTTGTTTGAAACTGTCGATGAACCTGCTGAAGTGTTGAACTAAGTTGAAGCATTGAACTAAGTTGATGAACCAAGGCATTTGAACTTAGCGATGAACTCACCGATTGAACCAAGGCATTGAACCAATTCAACGGTTCAAAAGTGCCAATTCTTCTTGTGAGTTTCTTCAGACAAGAGCCCAAAGAAGCTTTGTAAAACCCAATACTCTCTGAAACTAGTTTTTTATCTGCGAAGGATTACACTTGCTGAGTCTATAGATAAACCTGGACCTGTGCAAAATCAAAAAATGAATTGGCCTAGAACAGTAGGGGAAGAAGGGGACCAATTTTTTTTGGCTTGTTGGGCAAAAAATGGTCAACAAATTGACGACTCCCAAGGGAAGCATGCCTGCTATTCTTAGAAGCTAGTTGCCTTAAAATCCATTGGGCATGGGGTCAAATTGTAACTTAAAGATCAACAATAGCTCTAATAAATCTAGAACCAATCACGAAGATTTACCTCAAAAGGAAAATGAAAACACACACAAAGCTAAGAAAACTACTAACATGTGCAGAAAGCACTTAGGGAAAAATAGGAGAAAAGCAAGGGAAAATATATACATGATGGAGAAGGGGCTCAGTGGTAATGCTTAATATGTATCCCATTAACTGGGATATACAGCTCTTCACCATCCAACCTGGAGAGTTGGAATGCATTATGCTACTTACATTGAGTGATTACGTACGGGCCACTCCATAGGGCGTCGAACTTCGCATGCTTTCCAGGCTTAGCTCGGTCTTCATCCCATTTCAAGACAATGTCCCCTTTAGAGAAACCTTTTGATGAAGATTTCTTGTCAAAGTGTCTCTTTACTTGCTGTTGGCAGTTAGTCATGGAAGCCATAGCCTGGTCCCTTACCTCTTGGAGTTCCATCAGCTCGCATAATCTAATCTCCATGCTATTTCCTTCTTCTAATTGCAGCTGGTGAGTGAGATCCAAGGCTGGCAATTCGAGTGAAATGGGGAGCCTAGCCTCCCTTCCATAGATGAGCGTGTATGGCGAGTTTCCAATTTCCCTCTGCGGGGTGACCCTATCCGCCCACAGGGATGTTTTTAGCTTGGCATGCCAAGTCCTCTAATTTTCCTCCATGGTCTGCTTGATGATCCTGATCAGGTTCTTATTTGTAGACTCAGCCAATCCATTCCCCTGTGGATAGTAATTGGATGAAGTGCTGAGATATATACCATATATTAGCACCCATTTGCTTGTTTTGGTTCCCAAAAAAGCTAACGCATTATCTAAGATTATGGTTGTTGGAACTCTAAACCTTGGCACCAGGTCATCATAAAATTCTAGGACTGCACTTTCATTTTCCTCTTTTAGAGTAACAGCCTCTACCCATCTTGTGAAATAATCCATGGCGGTTAGGACCCACTTGTGCCCAACACTAGAGGGAGGATTAATCATCCATATGAAGTCCAGGCCCCACTGCATGAATGGCTATTCCACTTGAATAGGTTGTAGAGGCATGGCTGCCAATCATTGTTTCCCATAAAAAAGTGCACACTTCTGGCACCTTCATACCCAGGCATGGGTATCCCTAAAAAGAGTAGGCTAGAAATAGCCAGCTCTCATTATCCTTACTACAATAGCCCTAGGAGAAAAATGATCTCCTACTGGTCCATCATGGAACTCAGAAAACACCTTGTCAGCCTGACTTGAGTCTATGCATCTTAGAAAGACCCCTGAGAGATCCTTCCTAAACAATACTCCATCAACTAGGACATAAGGGAGAGACTAGAGCTAGAAGTACCTTCTTTTGGTCCTATCAAGACCCTGTGGGCACTCACCAGTGAGAAGAAAATGCCTCAGGTTCAATGTCCAATCCTTCATGACAACTGGTTCTTTTGCTGTAGCTGCATCGTGAATTAGCAAGCTATCTTCCCTTTTCTACTTGAAGTCTGTAGTGAGGTGTTCACATAGGCCCCTTCCCCTCACTAGCTTGGTAATCTTGATGTCTAGGTCATACTCCATTACCTTGGTGATCCACCTCGCTCTCTTTTCATTTAGGTCTTGGTTGGTCAAGAAATCTTTGACGCCAGGATGTGGAACCATGAGGTGAATCCTGTTGTTGGACAGCATATGCCTAAATTTCTTCAGGCTCTATATTACTGCCATGAATTGCTTCTCTATATATGTGTATTTGACTTTGAAATCCTCTAACCCCTGGCTAAAAAATGCAAGTGGTTGTTCAAGGTCATCACCATTTTCTTGGGTAAGCATGGTGGAGATTATCTCTTCATTACCAAAAGTGTAGAGGTTGAAATCTTTGTTGAAGTCGGTGCTGATCAAAGTAGGAGCCCGGGTTATGGCCTGCTTGATGTCTTCAAAGTTGTCCTTCCCTTGTGTTGTCCACTTGAACTCCTCACCCTTCCTCAGCATAGAAGTCAGTGGCTTGACTATCTCTGTGAAATTTAGGATGAATCTCTGAATGAAATTTATCCTACCAAAGAAGCTCTACAGGCCTTTCTTGTGCTTAGGCAGGGACATCTCCAAGATAGAACTCTCTCTCTCATGTTCAATGGATAAGCCCTCCTTGGACACAATGTGGCCAAGGAGTTTCCCCTCGTGAACAACAAACATGCATTTCTTTGGGTTGAGAGAGATACCAAACTCTCTACACCTCTCAAAGATTTGCCTGAGGTATTTCATGTGCTAGCTCGCTTCCTTAGAGAAAACCATCACATCATCAAGATATACCAGCATAGTCTTGTTAATCAGGCCTTGAAAATCCATGTCCATGTCTCGCTAAAAGGTAGCACCAACATTAGATAATGGCATCTTCTTGTAGGCAAACATTCCCCATTTAGTAATGAAGGCTGTTTTGTGCTGGTCACAACCTTGCACCAGAATCTGATTATATCCTAAATATCCATCTAGGAGGGAGAAACGCTCACTGCCTGTTACCTTCTGAAGGATCCACTACATGCTCGAGAGAGGATAATGGTCTTTCAAAGAGACTTTATTAAGGTCTCTAAAATCAACACATAGCCTGATCTCCCCATTCTTCTTTTAGACAAGAACAAGATTGGCCAGCCAGGAGGAATGTTTGATTGGAAATATAATCCCAGACTCAATAAATTTGGCCAATTCCTTCTACATTAGAGGCTCAATCTTTGGGTTGACAGGTCTCTACTTTTGCGTGATTATCCTAGTGCCTTCTTCTAATTCGATGGTGTGCTGGCAAGTCTTGGTTGAAACCCTTCAAATCACTGTAATCCCAAGTGAAAACATCAACAAACTCCTAACACAACAAAATAAAAGTCTGCCTTTCTTGAATCGTGCAAACTTTTCCAAGTGCAAGCAACTTATCCTTGAAGATCTCAACCTTCTCGTAATTCTCCTCATTAGTTATGATGCATGCCTTGTTACTTCTCAATTGGTAATCTCCATTGAAGATACTCTCTAGAGTCACCAAACCTTTAGGGAGCTTATTATTCTTTAGTTAAACAATCTAGTTGCCATATTGTTGTTACAACTTTGCCTGGTTCTTTGTAGCGAACTTAGCTTCTTCCTGTAGGAAGAATGCTATTTTCTAGTCATTGTTGAAGACCTACCAGTTTGTAATGTTGTCGGGGATAGAGGGCCAAACTACCACCTTCAAGTAGCATGAATCGTAGTCTCAGCTTATCTCCCTAGAAACATCGAACTGAGCACCAATTGCTGCTAGCCTATCTACTTGCTTGTTCTGCTCTTTGGGAATGGAGGTGATATTGAAAGCAAGGAAATCTTCCACCAAGTCCCAGACCCTATGCTTGTAGGACTTCAACAGAGAATTTTTTGTTAGATTTTGGCCTCTCACCTAATTTACAATTAGCTCATTGTCACCCAAAACTTGCAACTCCTTGATTCCTCTTTTCCTTGCCCATTCCAGACCATGGATAAGGGACTCATATTTTGCAACATTGCTTGTGCAAGAAAATTGGAAACAAAAGGCTGAAAAGTATCTCTCCTTTGAAGGGGATACTAACATCACTCCACCACCAGCTCCCAACCTACTTTTGGAACCATCAAAGTACAACTGCCATAGACCTAGGTCCTCTTGGCTTGCCTTCATTATATTTGGTATGAAGGTACCCTCTTTGTGTATGCAATAGAATCCAAGGCCTACCTCCTCTCTGAACTTGTAAGGGTCATTCTCAAAGTTATCACTTCCCCATTCATCCAAGAGTAGGTCTGCAACTCCTTCAAGAGCAAAGGATGGAGATTGGTCTGTTTGGGACTCTTCTTGGTTGATTATGGCGTAGCTGACGTTCATTGCCTTGAGTGAATATGGTTCCAGATGGTCCCTATGGAGTGGATCAAATTCAATCTTTACCTTGGTCCCATACTTGGTTCTAAAAACTAGATAGGACCAATTCGCTGCTAGATAGCCACCTATCTTGGATGTGAAGTCCCTTGATAAGCAAATGGAAAAATAAGGAGGGACATATACCACTACTATATCATGGGGAACTAAAAAATTCAAGCAAACATGTAATGCCAAGCTCAAACCCTTCATTATCCCAACTGTCTTTGCAAGTGTCCCATCCAACATCAGGACTCCCTTATTCATCTCTTCATATTTCAGTCCCAACTTGTCAGCGATGCACTTGGGCATTACTGAGGTACTAGCCCCACTGTCAATGATGCAGTTGTGCACCAAGAAATCTCCTATAACCAAGGACACATAGAAAGGGGGAATTTTCTTTTCTTTCTTGACCTAGCCTAAGGTGGAAGGTTGTCCATCCATCATCAAGACATTATCAGTCCTTGCTGGGATAGCTTGTCGATCTAGCTCATGCAATTCCCTTTATAGCATGTCCTTTTGTCCTGGTAGAGACAATGAATCCCATAAGGAGATGTTCATATGCAGCTTCTTCATCTAGTCCACCACATTGACTTGAGGACTGCCTCCCTTCAAGCTTTCTTTGGGGCTTATTCCAACTTGAGGTGCAGGCTGAGGGGCTGAAGGTACAAATGGTAGTCTAAAGTTTGGGACCCTCTGATTTTCCTGTGATGAGGAAGGCATTGCTGATGTTTGTGTAGCAGCCTAAGTTTCTCCTATTGCTCTCCTTTTAAATCTTGTGTTGGTTGCAACACAGTCAGCCTGATTATCTGCAGCACCCACATAATTGATTACACAGAACTCACCTTCTAGGTGGTTCATAAGAGTAAAGTCAGGCTGACTCTGACTGTTGCTTGTGCTGGGTTGCATTGGAGCCTCTAAGACCTGGGAATGAGTGGTTGCCTGATTGTCTTGTACATTTGGGTAATAACCCATCATCTCATTCATATAAACAGCTTGCTCCTAGCCATATCCCATGGTTGCACAACTTGGTTGTTCTTACACCAGATTGTTTTAAATAGGCACCATGACCTTAGATGATGAAGGGGTGCCTGGGTTGTAGCCTTGAAAAGGTTTGGTTTGAGTAAGTTGACCTTGTCCTTGATTTTAATTTTGGAAAGGGGGTCTAAGGGCTTGACCATAATGCTAGTATCCCTGATTTGGTCTGTTGCCTTGAGCTTGCTGCCTTTTAAGAGCCACAAGTTCATTTGACATACTTTGCAACAGACTCTTTTCTTCATGAAGCTCATTGGATGGAGCAGCAGCTGGTTTCTCTATGATAGGTAGAGGAGCTAATGTGGGAGCAGCGGCCTGAATTAGAGGTAACATTTCTAGGAAAAGTGGCATATGGGGTCTAGGGGCTATTTTCCCAGCCTGTACTAAGCAATTTTTAGCTACTATGGCTATGTCATAGGCAGCAGGTAGCACATGCCCTTCCATGGATTGTATCATAATAGCAATATCATTATTTAATGATCTTAAATAATATAGGAAAGCATAGCTAGTAGTCAGTCTTACTAGAATGGGGATTTTATCCCATGTCTTCTAAAATTACGTGTTGAAATCCTGCATATATTTGTGTGGGGCTCTTTTCATGGTAGTCAGCTGCTCAACAAGCGAGAGGTGGTCACTCTTTTCTCCAAAATGGTTTGTCAAGTGAGTACCCATTTCATTCCAGGAATGGATTGAATTTATAGCCAAAGTCTCGTACCAGTCAAGAGCTTTGCCCTTGAGAGATAATGCCAACAATCTGATTGTGATATTTTCCTCCGTGACATTGTGAATATTGCAGATGTTAGCAATATTTATAATGTGCTCGATGACTGTAATGGGCCCCTCTCCATCAAAAGAAGGCACATTTTTTAGGGCTGCTCCTAGAATTGGGTCATAACGTGGGAGATTCAAGGGACTCTGACCATGAAAAGTGATAAAGGGCAATGCCATAACTGGGATGGGATGTAACTAAGGCTCTACTACGTATGCATTCCTTACAATAGGTCTAGGAAAGTGGTTTGCTGAATAAGGATGGGTCCTCTCAAACCTTAGTCTTTTTATTGAGTTCAAAGGCAACTCAACAAATTTGAAAGGGACACCCTTAGAAGCAGACCATGTGGTGACTTTAGGCATAGGAAGTCAGACTGGTCCTTGATTAGGAAATGGAGTTCTTACCAGTGGAGTCGCCAGATGCTGTAAATAGTTGATTTGCTATAACAGGACCAACATCAATCCTAAAACTTTATTGAGTGTAAAACTAATGTCCCACAGGGCATGCCAAAAATTGTTGACGTAGTGGATTGCACCCGGGGCAAGGAGGTTGAGCTCCTGCCTTCCACACGTCAAAACGAAAACTCCCCTCTCACCTATGGGACCGACAAAGTTGGAGGGGAGAGTCTCTAGGTAAGGGCTAGCTCCCTTTGATGCATCTGATTTGTTCCAATAAGTGCTAACATATATATATATATATATATATATATATATATAATGGGGGGATGAAAAGGGAGAAAGATTGCAGGAAAACAAACTACTATAAAAAAGGTGATGCACCAAATGCTTTGACCTTCTCACACTCACACTTGAAATCAGACAAACACATACGTACACTTCAAATTGGCAAAAAGGCTAGGCTGCAGAGAGCTTAACAAGGAGGCTTTAATGGAACACATAGAAAATAGAGGCTCACCAAAGGTGCTATAGAAAGGCACACTATATAGTAGTTCTTCTCTCTCTGCACTTCCAAATGTAGCTCTCCTTTGCACCTATAAAAATGGCACCTTATAGACACCAGGTATGTTGGTGTTGAACCTGTGGAAGCATCAAGAAGCAATGAATAAACATAGATTGACACTTAGACATACACAGAGATATCTAACCAGGATAGAGGTAAAAAATGCGTTTATTGATTTCAAGTGAAAATTTGCCAGGGCTTCGCCTTACAAATGTGAAAGATCTTTTTCAATTGATAAGTCTCCAATATATAGAGGAAGAAAGGAGGCCTTTTGGCACCCTTTTTACAAGTGACCCATGTGCCTTTCGAGCATTGGGATGAGGAATCTGTCTGAAGCTAATGCTATGTTGGCTCTTATCAAGATTTGAATTTATGAGCCACACCGTTTGCCTACTCTTCAATGCATATTGAAGAAAAACAAGTCATGTTGATCATTATTTGTGCCTCTTTGATGATCGCATGGTAGGTACTATGTCAACCACTGAAATAACTTCTTGAATTGACACTTTCCTACGTCACTTGGATTGCTTCGTCTGCTCCTGTACTTGGCCATTTTGCCTCCTCTGGCTCCTTCTGCTACTCCTTGGGCTCTTAGCTGAGAGTGCATCTGATTTTGACATGTGTTGTAGTTTGCTGCTTGGGCACTTAGAAGACACTTTGAAACATAGACATTGACATGTGGCAGCTTCCACCGAGTTGATAATGGGACATGGCAGCATTCGCTTACCTTAGAGGGTTTTTTCAGAATCAGGTAGAAGTTGACATGTGGCCACTTCCACCTACTCTTTCCACTTAACCTAGAGGCTTGGGAAGTATTTTTTGAGGTTTTTGTGGAAGGCGACACATGGCCACTTTCACAGAGCCTTTAGCTGCCTTAGAAAAAAATTTTGGGCCTCCCTTGGTTCTTCACAGACGCTGACACTTGGCATGCTCTGCATAACTCTTAGCAACCCATTCGGGCCTACCAGTCTTCTCTTTGAATAACGAAGAAAAAGGAGAAACCTATGGATATTGACATGTGTCAACTTCTATCAAGCCCTATAGGGGACACGTGGTACATTCCACTGCTCCTAAAAAGCATGTCAAAGTCTTCTGCAGTTGCCACTTGGTGCTTTCCATGCTCTATCTTTCTTGGTGTAAAATTTGACTTTCACGCACCTATCATTGCTTGAAAACCCAATGGTTAGTCCACGTGCTTAAATTTGATGATTTTTGGGATGTCACCATCCTTTGTAAAGTTCGTCGGGCCTTTTCCTGTGGGTTTTTTGTATCAGGCCTTTTCTCGTGAACAAAAAGTCTGTGGGAATTGGCTACTTTGATTTCCTTTGTTTATCCTTCCCAGAAGGGAAAAAACCCTTTGGCTTTTTTGAGAATGGTCCATCATCCTCGACGAGAGCCCCCCGCAAGGGCACATACCCTTCAGGAGGGCTTCTTCCTTTGGGCCTTGTTACTACAGCCTTTCAGTGAATTCTTTTAGACTTTAGCAAAATTTTGACAATTTACATCTTTAGCTTCTTTTGAAAAGTTTCTTGCCCTCTGTAAGGGCTCCTAAACCCAAGACTGCCCTCTGCAAGGGTACCTATCCTTGGACCTTGGGACCCACCCTTGAACCAACCCGTTGAACCAAAAAGGTTCAACGGTTCAATCGGTTCAATGGTTCAACGTTGCGCGCCGAGCTAATTGAACCAAGCCGATAATCTATCTGTTTGAACCACTTGTTGAACCGTTCACTTGAACTAATCCATTGAACTATTTGTTTAAACTGGTTTAACGATTCAATGTGGCACACTGAGCCCATTAAACTAAGCCTTTGAAATTTTCTTGCTTGCCTCAGTTGTTGAACCTTTACGTTGAACTGGAGGTGTTGAACCAAGTGATTAAACCAATGATTGAACCAAGCGATTGAACCAGTTCAACGGTTCAATGCTGCACGCTGATAAATTTGCCAATGGACTGATAGACTAAAACAAGTGATGAGCCATTTGTTTAAAACTGATGATGAACCTGCCAAAGTGTTGAAATAAGCCGAAGCGTTGAACTAAGCCGATGAACCAAGGCATTTGAACTTAGCGATGAACTCGCTGATTGAACCAAGGCATTGAACCAATGCGTTAAACCAATTCAATGGTTCAAAAGTGCCAACTCTTCTTATGATTTTCTTCAGACAAGAGCCCGAAGAAGCTTTGTAAAACCCAATACTCTCTGAAACTACTTTTTTATCTACCAAGGATTACACCTGCTGAGTCCGTAGATAAACCTGGACCTGTGCAAAATCAAAAAATGAATTGGCCTAGAACAATAGGGGAAGAAGGGGACCAATTTTTTTTTTTGGCCTATTGGGCAAAAAATGGTCAACAGTAAACTAAGGTATTTAATATAACCTTATAGGCAAGGGAGCAATTACAAATATGAGATTGAGTGTTGCAAATCTTTGATGAGGTATACCAAGTCATAATTTATGTGGGCCTAGGAGGTATGAGATACTACCAACATGTGCTACACAATACAACCATGTTAGTGGCCCTTATTGAGAGATAGACCTAACCACTAACACATTATTGCTTCCAACTGGAGAGATCACTATTCTATCAGAGGACATCCATTAGATAGTGTGGCTACCATTATAGGGTGATCTGATATACCAAATCAACAGGGATGAGTGAGACGAGTAGATGGATCATCTATACAGAGAGGACCTCATGCTTATAAGGTGGCTTTTTAGAGGTTTTAACTACACACCACTATATCATAGGGATAAAGGGGTGAGATGGTTATTCACGATGATGATGATAGCTATCAAATGTTATGCTCTACCATATTCTAATAGTGGAAGATTTCCATACTTTTTATTAGGTGTACTTATTGATATGTGGTTGGATCACATAATATTTGCATGGGCACCTATCCTTTTAGTATAAACCTATTGGGAGCTATGGGGGTACCATGCTCACATGAGATATGGGATTAGCATTGGTTTCATGTTACACTACTAGGCATACAAGCATATTAGGGTACTATGCCTAGGTGGACTACCATGGCATGGTTTTACTTAGATGAACTTTAAGGTCAACTACATGTGATGGAGAGATAATTACATGCTCATAGGACCAGGAGGAGGAGCTTGAGACTTGGATTGGTATAGAGACTGATTAGAGGAACTTTTCAGGGGTGGGTCATTTGGAGGCCATACATCATATTTATATCATGGCAAGTTATGCCAAATAGACTTTGTCATTGCAGAGCTACTAGTGGGTTTTTGGGCAGTGAGATCATAAGGTAGAGCTCATCCCTTTTGATAAGGTGAGGAGGTAGTTTGGGCTCATCCAAGATATTCTAGAGGAGTTACTGAGGTACTAAAAGGAGGATGCAGAGTTACCATTACCTATTCTAGAGATAGTTGAGGAGTTTATTGACCACAAGATTCTTCTAGTGAGGGCAGAGATTGAAGATGCAAGTATCACTGATGAGTACCCCACATGGTTTTAGGAAATTATGATGTAGCAATTTTTAGAGGAGATGATGGTCATTAGGATATGGATGTTGACATGGATGAGGGAAGTGGAGAGAAAATGGATGAGGGTACCCTTGATAAATAGGCATTGATTATAGAGAGAGACTAGCCATGAGTGACACTAGTCACAACACAGGTAGATTTAGCATTGGTGACCTAGGAGAGGGATGTGTCACAGGGTCTAGTTGTCATCCTCACATAAGAGAGATACTAGGCACAAGTAGAGCTAGCCTCAGTTATATAGGAGAGAGATACCCTATGATAGGTAAGACTGTAGGTACCCATAGGGCTACTAGGCACTATTTTTATGGTGAGGTATGTGGCTATAGTTGAGGAGTTAAGGTATTATGAGGCACTAGTTTTCATAAGTCTTCCAAATGAGCCTAGATGGGGTGAGTATAGATCAAGCATTATTAGGAGAGATAGTAGTACTAAACTAGGTTAGTGGACAATGTCTATAGGTGGATAGGTAGGTTTAGGGGTAGGGCAGGCTCTAGGAGGTAGTGGTACTCTAGGATCATAGAGTCCTATGAGGCCTTGTATTATTGATGTACTATATGATTTTGATACCAACCTATGAGACGATGTAGTGAGATGTATATATCCCTATGAGAGACACATATATTATTATTATATATGATGATCATTTTGATTATGAGTTCATGATGTGGTTATGGTTTTTGGATGTTACATATGGATGTGATGATGTGACTATATAATTTATGCTCATTATGGTGTTGATTTTGATAGATGTTATTTATGTTTATGATATGATGATGATTATGATGTTATGTTTTATTGGACATGGTTATGATGCTTGTGATTTTTGTTATGGTAATTGATGATTATGTTCATGATGTTATTATGGTGTATGGATATTATTTATAGATATGGATTTTGTGTTATGATCATGATGATGGCTATGGTTATTGATGATTACGTTCATGGTGTTATGATGATGATTAATATGATTATGGTTATTGATGATTATGTTCATGTTTTAAATTAATAAGTCTATGCTTCCTTATCTAGATTGGACATGTGGTGGATAGCATATGTGAATGACTCATTCATTTTTGATGTATGATTAAATGGTTTTAGATATGATAGATGGTTTATGATTAGTTGATGTGATTGGTTATTAGATGATGTTTGATGTATGAGATGGTTAATTCATTAAAATATTATTATGATTAAAATTACTTAAACAAATAATGTAAGATGGTAACCACTAAATGAAACACATAATTGGCAGTTAAATTTTTTTAATGAATTGCATTTGTTTAGATTAAGGCGAATCAATCTTAAAAAACATAGAGTAAGTTGGATAACAAAACTAAATGTGAGAAAAGATATGAGAGAGAAGACAATCAAGAGACAAGCATCATAATGAATGCATCAACAAGTGAGTATGAGAGAATAATAAGAAGGCATGATGCTTCTTATTTGGCAAGGACTAAAACAAACTGAAGCTAGATCAGATTATGAACATAAGCCCTTAGAATGCTTCGCATTAACTCTCTTTAGTTGGTTAAAAAGTTTCTTGATCACATAATGTCAAGTAAACTCAAAAGCACTTTGTTTATAGAGGGTATAAAGGGGAGATGGATGAAAATGGAACATTCTTGTGATACTAGCATGCCTCTTCTATAGATTAACAAAGAGCTAGTATAAATAAGTTCATGTCATATAAGGTGTAGATTGATCAATGCAGGAAGTCTACTTATGAGAGATGATTGCAGCCTCCAAAATTATTTTTGATTTATCTAATTTTGATATTGGGTATGTTGATATTTTTTTATTACTTGGAGGGATTGGGGAAGATGATTGATGTGGGAAGCTTCCAAAAAATTACTATTATTTGACAAATGCTTTACTTAGCCATCCTTAAAGGGAGTGGTCTAAGTTTGTGATATTTGTTTAAGGCTATTGATATCTATCCTTAAAAGGAGAAGTCTACCTTAAAATGAGAAATTTTGATTGGTTTTAGTAGCTGTCCTTCAAGGGAGTAGTCTTTGAATGCTAGGAATGACCCATTAGATATATGATTTTTTTTATTTTTTATTTTTTTGTTTAACATAAACTGCTGATATATGTTTAAAGGTTTATATTTATGAAGGCATAACTAGAGCATAAAGAGGTTGATGATGGGTAAAATAAGTTTAAGTGAAAACAACCATGGGAATCCATCCTATAAAGGGACAAAAAGTACAATGAGAATCATGTCATGGGTAGAGCTGTGATATCCATATTTAAGATTAAGGATATAACTATGATGGTTTAATCATATGATTTTGAATTTAATCAATTGTCCTTAGAATAAGGAAATGAAGGTGGATAAAAACAAGGGATGAGCTAAAGTTATACAAAAGGTGAGTTCAATCCTATTTAACAAAATAAAGGACATAGATGCAAATCATTGAGGGGCTAAAGTTATGGTTTCCCTTCAAGAGAAGACAATTAGTAAGATCATGATCCATACTTGTGCGTTATGATATAAGGTCAAGACAATTGAAATCAAAATTTACCCACTTTCTTTTCTCCATATTGCTTACATGCTAATTTTCCTTTAAGATGAGATCTATGATATTGAATTCTTGCACTTTGAGGTGCTTATTATAAGCGCACTTGAGTCATTATTGATAGAGATGAAGATGGGTAAGTGTGGCTAAATGATGTTTGTCAAGTAGTTTAAGTTGGGATAATAATTCTTGATGATAATCACCCTCAGAAATGATATCTTATAGGGATATGCAAAGAGAGGGAATTTGGACTTCGAGAGATAATATAGCCTCTACACCAAACACAAGAGAGAAGGGGTAGCACCCATAGGGGTTTGAATGCTAGTATGATATGCTCATAAGGTAAAGGGGATGTGTGAATTCTAGTCTTGACCAAATGTATTAACCATTTTAGTTAGCATGTTATTGAAAGTTTTATTAGAAGATTTAGCCTATCCATTAACTTATGGGTGATAAGGTGATGAGAAACTTAACTTAATACCAAATTCATCACAAAGGCCTTAAAATTTTTTGTTCCTAAAATACTTACCATTATCGATGATTATTTTATGCAGAACACATAAATAATAGATAATGTGATGGTTGATAAAATCAACAATATTTTCAAATTTGGTTGAGATGAGAGGAATAGCCTCTACCCATTTTGTGAAATATTCTATTATAGTGATGATAGAATGATGTCACTATGAAGAATTAGGGTTAATTTCATCAATAAGATCCAAACCCCATCGCAAAAAAGGCCAAAAATCTCTAGATACTTGGAGACTATGGCTAGATGCATGATGTAAATTAACATGTTGACATTTAACACACTTCTTCACATAATCACAATAATCTTGGTTAAGGGTGGGCCAATAGTAGCCAAGGTGAAGGATACGTTTAGTGATATCTAGGCCACTAAAGTGTCCTCTATAAACCCCATCATGTGTTTCCCTGATAGCATGAGAGGCTTCATGACTATGTAGGTAGTGGAAAAGAAGGCCATCGAAGCCACACTTGTACATGATTCCCCCTAATATGGTGTAACAATAGGTACCCTAAATGAATGGTCTTCAACCATTCCTATAAATATTGGAAGGGATGATGGAAAGGTTGAGATAGTCAAAGATTTGTTTATACCAAAGGTCAAGTTGGGTCTCCTCTACATTAAACATGGTTAGAGGGTCTGATTTGATATAAGAAGTCTAGGTAAGATGATGGATAACAATAGATATCATAGAGTCAGAGGGTACAAATGGGATCTAGGAAGTGAGAGAAGCCATTGTATCAGTAAACTTGTTCGTAGATCATGGAATAGTTTAGATACAATATTATTTAAATGATGCTAAGAGCATATCGACTAGTTACTTGTACTCTTATAAAACATATTTATTACATTGATAAGACCCATTTATTTTATTAACCATGATTTAGGAGTCACCAAAAATACTGATCATCTTGACTCCCAAGGCTAAAGTGGTTTAAAGACCTATCACTGGGGCTTTGTACTTGACCATATTCATAAAACAATAAAATTCAAGTTTCAAGGATAAAGGAAGAGGTTTAGTGTCAAGGAGAATAAAGATGATATTAGCTCCCCTACCACATTGCTATTTTGATCCGTCAAAGAACATGGTTATCTGATAGGTGATATCTTCTTGAAAAAGGGTGGAGATGGACTCATCAGGAAACTCAAGGGAGGATGGTTTTTTATATACTAAGGGTACTTTAGCCAATTGGTCAGTGATGATTTGCCCTTTTATTAACTTTTTAGAGGAACTCAAGGTCAAACTCAACTAAGATCATGAGCCACTTAGCCATACGCTAGTTTTGGTATGGCTTGGAGTGAATATACTTGAGTGGGTTGGTATTAGTTATGACATAGGTCTTGTGGTTGAGAAGGTAGTGGTGAAGTTTTTTAGCCACAAAGACTAAGGAGAGGAAAAGTTTTTTAGTATGGTTGTACCAAGTTTCATATTCTATAATCATATGGATTATGTAGTAGACAACTTGCTCTTTATGTTGCTCATTTTCATGGGTTAGCATTGCCCCTAAGGAGTGGTTAGTGGCATAAATATAAAGGTAAAAAGGTTAATCTTCTTTGGGAGGAACGAGGATGGGTGGGGAAAGAAGGTACTATTTAAGTGAATCAAAGGCATTTTCACAATATTTGTTTCACTTAAAAGATACATCCTTTTTCATAAGGTGGTGGAATGGTTGGCATCGATCTGAAAGATGAGAGATAAAGCAACGAATGGATTAGAGATTCCCCTGTAAGTTGCAGAGTTACTTGAGGTGGGTGGGAGGAGGCATGTCAAGGATTACTTATATTTTGGTGGGATCAAATATAAGTCCTCAAAGGGAGATGATAAATCCAAGGAGCTTCCTAACAAGACCCCAAAAATACACTTCTTGGGGTTAAGGTGAATGTGGTAAAGGATGAAGTATTTGAAGATAATCTTAAGAACAACTAAATGATCTTTATGACATTTGGATTTTCCAACAAGGTAATCGACATAGTCTTCAATGATTTTTTGGATAAGGTCATGCAATATGTAGGTCATAATGCACTGGTAGGTTTCACAAATGTTCTTTATATTAAAAGGCATGACCCTATAATATAATGTTCTTTGGGGGGTGATAAATGTGGTTTTGTGTTGATATTTAGGGGTAATTAAGATCTGATTGTAACTTAAGAAGCCATCCATAATAGATAACATCTCATGTCTGACCATAAGATCAATAAGATGGTCAATGCTTGGTAAAGGGAAGTCATCTTTTGGACAAGCTAGATTAAGGTCATGAAAGTCTACACAAATGTGAAGTCCCCATATGGCTTTGGTGATAGGGACAACATTCAAGACCCATTAGGGATAATCAGTGGGTTGAATGAAATTTATAGATAGGAGGCATTGAAGTTATTTTTTGATAATAATGGCTATGCAAGGGTGCAACCAATAAAGTTTTTGCCTAATTGGATTATCATCATGATTTACGCATATTATGGGTGGCAATAGAGGGGTTGATTCTTGGCATGTCACTGTTGTAGAGAGAATTACATAAAATGATTAGTCAAACATTATTCTAATAAATCAAAGGAAAAAAAAAAAGAGTAAACCAAATTAAGCCTATCTATTCATGCGGGAATTACAAAAAATAGCAAGAAACAATTGAAATAAAGCAACATCATATTACCTTCCCAAGTGGATTCACCATACAATGAGGCTCAAAAACATGTTTTCCCTTGATCAAGAGCTCTTGTCTTCAATAATAATGGTGGACAACTCCTCCAACATCTCAAGAACTCCTTTTAAAACCTAGGCTCATGATTTGAAACCACTAAACTAGCCTATAAATGAAGCTTGAAAATAAAATCAATGGTCAAATGCAAAGGATTGTGGAGACAATTTAGCATTATAAATTTTCACAAATCAAGCTTAAAAATAATGTTCATGGCCTCTCTATTTATAGATTTTTGAGATTGATCAGGATCCACCATGACCATCCATCTCAAGATTGATATGTGTGGCGATGAATTAATCTAGTTATATAATTAAATCCATAAATATCCCTCATAAATATTTGGGATAGAGGGAAATTTAAGAGGCATGGAATGTCTTAATGAGGCATGGGAGACCCATAATCCTAATATTTTATACATTTATGGCCTATGGATGCCACCTCATATGATGATGTCACTAGGTGATGCAGATATCAACAATCAATTTTCAAAAAGAAATATTCAACAATTCATAGAAAATCCACTTAAGCTCTTGATTTGGATCAATTAGCCTTAAACAAGGTTAAACAACATTTGTGAAATTAGGTGCAAAATTAATCCAAATGGTTAGAAAGTAATATTATTGGGTCATAATTTAATTTGAGAAGAATTGAAAGGTGATGTTAGATGTGTTGGAAATGTATTCCCATTTAGGATTCTGTCAACACAAAGTAACAAAGGTACGTGACATGTACTAATGAATCAGAAGAAAAGAGTGATCCATAACACAAAAAGGCAAAATCATCAATTTGACTCGAAATGAATTGATCAAAGTTAGGAATCACATAAAATGAATTACCCTATTTAGAGATACATTATCCTAAATCATCACTTATAAATGACAAGATAACCATTTAACATGTTTTATGGACTTTGACCTAAAATGTGCATTTGATTGCAATTCAAGTAAGATTGATAGTTTCAATACAAATGGTGTTAGGAATTATATGTCTACATTTTCCCCTTGTTTGAGAGGGCATAGTGAGACATTTAAGATGAAGCAACATATTTTCAAAGAAAAGAGTTATCAAGAAGAAATTGGAACATACCCATGATGCCCCCTTGAGAGGACATACTAGGATGAAATAGAAGGATAGACTCTCGAAAAGAGAGAGAGAGAGATTAACCCATGGATTAGATCACATCCAAATGAGCTAATGCTTACACACATGATTACCATTAATGATCAAAATATAATTAGAAATATAATAGGCCCTAGTAGATGGGGGTAATGGGAAAGATACAATCCATAAATGGAAATGACACACATTAAACATACCCAATTTTAGAGTACAAGATACGCTCTTATGACATTGATCAATCCTAAGACAAGTTGCACACTAAATATTTCTATCATGGACACTAATGTGGATAGCTTAGAATTAGAGGAAATAAGAGAACGTTCTACTTCAGGAAGGGAAACACCACTAGAATGGGGTACCCAAAGAGAAGATAATATGAAGTGCCCCAGTAGAGTATATTTGATCACTATTTTCAGGATCTAGACAATAACAATTGATTACTTTTGCAAGCAACTAAACATGGAATTAAACCAGAATTGAAAACAACTAGAAATCAGAATCAACAAAGAATAAGAGATACAAGAAACCACCGTGAAAACTTATATTAAACTCTTGGAAATACAATTGAAAAAATCTCTCTTTTTTCCACACCTCTCTCAGATGTACAGATCTCTTTCTCTCAAGAGTTCTCTCTCTCAATTACAATCAACTCCAACAACCTGGATTAATTCACATATACATATACTATAAAATTCTTGTACTGTTCTACAATAAGCTATGAAGATCTATCCCTATTATATAACTTTAGGGATTCATGAGCATACAATCACAACCATTAGATACACCTCTTAATCAAAGGCTTAAAACAATCCTGCCAAAAATAGAAACACAGACTTACAACTAACAGCTAATCTAATCATGCAAACAATCTATTCCATCCATGAAAATAGACTTTCTGGATGCACAAGTAACTAACATCAGTTCTTGTTTGCCTGCACATGACCGACGTCGGCCGATACATGACCGATGCTGATATCTACTAGTTGACTCCTTGCCGTCATTGGCGACTGTGTAAATCCAACAACTTTAGCATCTGTTTATTGGTGAAGCTTTTAGTTCTACATCTTAACAATATCCCACTTGGAGATAAATAGCTGCACCAGTACCTGTACAATAACATCTTCTAGCTTCTCCATATTCAAACTCAATCTTGAAGATCAATAAAAGTTGAATAAAGATTCAACTTTTCCTTTGTTACCGGCTTTGTTAGCATATCCGCAGGGTTCTCATCTGTATGGATCTTCTCCAGCTTCAACTCACCATCTTCCAATACCTGTCTAATGAAGTGGTACCTTAGCTGTATATGTTTGGTTCTTGAATGAAAGGCTGAATTCTTAGCCAAATGAATTGCACTCTGACTATCACTATATAATCTGCAACTCTCTTGCTCCTTTCCTAGCTCTTCCATGAACCATGTCATCTATATCATCTCCTTGCTAGCCTCTATGACTGCAATGAATTTTACCTCTATAGTAGACAAGGCAAAAACTTTTTGCAACTTTGAAATCTAGCTAATCACCGTTCCACCAACAGTGAAAACATATCTTGTGGTGCTCCTTCTGCCATCCAAATCACATGCCATATCTGAATCTACATATCATGTAGAGAAGTGTTTGACCCACCATAGCACAAATGCCTACTACTGGTCCCTCTCAAATATTTAAGGATCGACTGAACTGCTTTTTAGTGCTCCTTCCCTGGATTGGCCATATACTTACAACTCCCACTGCTTGGGCAATATCTATTCTAGTACATACCATTGCATACATTAAGCTCCCAACTGCAGAAGCATATGGAACTCTACTCATGTACTCTATCTCATCATGTGAATTAGGACACTGTTATTTACTCAACTTGAAGTGTCCAGCCATAGGTGTGCTTACCGGTTTTACATCCTGCATATTGAACCGTTTCAACACCTTGTTCACATAATCCTCTTGAGACAAAATCAATCTGTGATTTTTTCTGTCTCTCTAAATACTCATGCTAAGGATTTTCTTTTTTGCTCCCAAATCTTTCATGGAAAATGTGTTAGCTAATTTCACCTTAAGCTCAGAGATATCCTTCATGTGTGATCCTGCAACTAGCATATCATCTACATACAACAATAGAATAATATATCTACCATTATCGAATCTCTTAAAATACACATAATGGTCAGATTGACACCTACTATAGCCATGCTCAGTCATAAACCTGTCAAATCTCAAATACCACTATCTAGGAGCTTGCTTGAGACCATACAAGCTTTTCTTCAATCTGCACACAAGTTTCCCTTTACCTTTGACCTCAAATCCTTTCGGCTGATCCATATATATTTTTTCATCCAAATCTCCATGAAAAAATGCTGTCTTAACATCAAGCTGCTCAAGATGCAAATCCTCAATAGCAACTAAAGACAATACAGTCCGTATAGAAGTCATTTTTACTACAGGAGAAATTTTTTTACCAAAATCAATACCTGATTTCTGTGCAAATCCTTTCACTACCAACCTGGCCTTATATCTCATCTGTCCATTCTCACCTTCCTTTAACCTGTATATCCATCTGTTCTTCAGTGTCTTCTTTTCTGCTAGTAACTCAACCAAATCTCATGTTTGGTTCTCTCTCAAGGAATCAATTTCCTCATTCATGTCTAGCTCCCACTGATTCTTGGATTCCACCTGTATTGCTTCATCAAAACTCTCTGGTTCTCCACCATCAGTGAGCAATAAATAGAATAATGAAGGGAAATATCAAAGTGGAGGTTTACTTACCCTTTCTAACCTCCTGATAGGCGTCTGAGACTCATTCACAACACGTTGTTCACCCAAATTCTCTGACAGTGACTGACTTCGGTCACCTCCAGGCCTATAACTGATCGATGTCGGTTCTTGTCTGATCGATGTCGGTCCCTATGTGACTGACATCGGTTCTTGTATTGCCAATGTCGGTTCCTGCCTGATCAATGTAGGTCTCTATGTTTTTCTATCTATGATTATTTTTTTCCGCGAGCTCATTTTAGACTGTCACCTCGTCCAATTCTCCATTGCTCTGCTCAGATTGATTTAGCTTCTTGAGCTAATCACTATACATCACTTTTTCATTGAAAACAATATCACGGCTCTTAATTATTTTGTTAGTTCGTAGATTCCAAAACTAGAATCCGAAATCTCTAGAGCCATAACCAATAAATGTTCACCTCATAGACTTAACATCTAACTTCTTTCTATTTTCCTTATCAACGTGCACAAAAGCTTCACAACCAAAAACTTTGAGAAATGAAAGATCTACTTTTTTACCTATCCACACCTCTTTTGGAATTCCACCATCTAGAGTTGTAGAGGGTCCTTTGTTAATCAAGTACACTGCAGTATCTATAGCTTCTACCCAAAACTCTAAGGGCAAACCAACATGCAATCTCATACACTGTGCATGCTCCATTATTATTCAGTTCATCCTTTCAGCAACTCTATTTTGCTGAGGTGTCTTTGGAACCGTCCTTTGCCTACGTATTCCATACATATAAAAATATCAGTTGAACTTGTAGCTGCATAACTCACCACCATTATCATATCTAAGGCACTTCAATCTCCTGCTGTTTCATTCTCAACTAAAACTTTTCAAATCTTAAAAATGTCAAAAACATCAGATTTTTTTTTTATACAATAGACCCATACCTTTCTTGTAGCATCATCTATGAAAGAAACATAGTACTGTGATCCTCTAATAGAAGCTACCTGAGCTGGTCCCCACACGTCTGTGTGAACAAGCTCCAACTTGTGCTTCTTCTTTGTTGACCCAGTCTTGAGAAAACTCACTCTCTTATGCTTTTCAAACACACAATGCTCACAGAAATCTAGATCTATGCTTTTCAAATCTGAAAGCTTACCTTTTGACTTAAGAATAAACATTCCCTTCTCACTCATGTGGCCAAGCCTGTGGTGCCACAACTTTGCATCTACATCTGAAGTAGATATTACAGAAGGAGAATTATCAGTAATACAATTACATAAATAGAGAGTACCTACTCTCTTACCTCTGGCCAATACAAGTGCACTCTTGATAACCTTCCAAGATTCAGCTGTGAGAGTTACTGTGCAACCCTCATCCCCTAACTTTCCTGCAGAAATCAAATTCCTCTTCAGGCTGGGAACATGCATGACATCTCTCAACACCCATGTGTTGCCATTTTTCATTTTCAACTGCACTTTTTCTTTGCCAACAATTTTACAAGGCTCATCATCCCCTAAATAAACTATTCCAAAATCTCCATGGACATAGTCACTGAAATATTCTCTATTAGGGGTTGCATGAAAAAAGGCACCAAAATCTAAAACCCAAGATTCTATATTATTATGCAAAGAGAATATAAGAGCATCTTGTGCAACAATACCTACAACTTTTGCTTCTTCTTTACCTTCATGCTGATTGTCTTCTTTAGGCTTTGACCAGCAATCTTTGCTTATATGCCCTATCTTTCCACAATTCTAGCAGGCTATCCTCCTGCCATTTCTAGATTTGGATCTACCTCTCATCTTTGACTTAGACCTTGATCTCCTATGCTTGCCCTTCTCTTTTTGCCTTCTCCTACTTTCAAAACTTAAAGCGTTTCCTGATGTTTCCTCTGTGCTTTTCCTACAAATTTTTTCATTCAAGATTACACTAACAACATCATCTACTTTTAAAATATTTGAAGTAGATGCAGTATTACTAACTACCATTACCAAGCTATGCCAACTTTTAGGTAAAGAGCATAATATTAAAATAGCTTTAATTTCATCATCAAACACTATTTTGACTAAATTTAATTGATTTACAATTCCATGGAAATCATTTAGATGATTAGATACAGATCCACCTTCCTGCATTTGCAAATTAAATAATTGCTTCATAAGATATACCTTATTTGAAGCTAAGAGTTTTTCATATAAATTTGCTAAAATAGTCATTAACTCTATCGTTGACTTTGCTTGTGATAAATTAGATATCACAGTAGATGCCAGACTCAATCTTATGGATCCAAGAGCCTTTCTATCAAGAACTTCCCATTCTTCATCTTCCATGTCTGTGGGCTTTTTTGCAACCCCACCTAATGATAAGTATAGATCTTTATGATATAGATAATCTTCTATCTGCATTCTCTATAATTGGTAATTCTTGACATTAAACTTATCCATTCTCAGTTTGCTTTCTTCTACCATTGCTAACTCCCACTCAAACAGAAATCCTTGCAGAAACCCCTGTGAGCGTCCTGTAATCAACACACACTAACTAGATCTAAAACACCTGTTAGTAAACCTGAGCTTTGATACCACTTGTTAGGATCTAGACAATAACAATTGATTACTTTTTCAAACAACTAAACACGGAATTAAACCAGAATTGAAAACAACTAAAAATCAGAATCAACAAAGAATAAGAGATACAAGAAACCACCCTGAAAACTTGTATTAAACTCTTGGAAATACAATTGAAGAAATCTCTCTTTCTTCCACACCTCTCTCAGATGTACAGATCTCTTTTCAGATCTCTTTTCCTCAAGAGTTCTCTCTCTTAATTACAATCAACTCCAACAACCTGGATTGATTCACATATACATATACTGTACAATTCTTGTACTGTTCTACAATAAGTTATGAAGATCTATCCCTATTATATAACTTTAGGTATTCATGAGCATACAATCACAACCATTAGATACACCTCTTAATCAAAGGCTTAAAATAGTCCTGCCAAAAATAGAAACACGGACTTACAACTAACAGCTAATCTAATCATGCAAACAATCTGTTCCATCCACGAAAATAGACTTTTTAGATGCACAAGTAACCGACGTCGGTTCTTGTTTGCCTGCATATGATCGATGTCGGCCGATACATGACTGATGCCGGCAGCTATTGGTCGACTCCTTGCCATCGTCAGTGACTATGTAAATCTAGCAAATTCAGCATCCGCTCATTGGTGAAGCTTTTAGCTCCACATATTAACAACTATAAGATAGTTGTGCCCTAGTAGGGATAATTTTAATCATTGATAAAAAATAAATAATGGTTTGCCCCTGTAGAGATTATTTAATTTAGATGTTGTTCAGATGGTGTTCCCCAACATGGGTAATTAAAAATCAAAATAGCTCAAGGATATAACCCAAAAGGTAGGTTAAAGTGAGCAGATACAAACATACATGTGATGGTGTAATGGCTTGGAAAGCCATAAGAAACTAATATATGAGAATACATAAAGTGATGAGAGACATGAAAAGAATAATGGAGATGGTCACGTTGACTCCAGATGTATAAGACAAGTAGACACTACATACATAGTTCCATGGACTCATATTCCAACATGAACTTCAGGCCAATGTAGTTAACCCAAGTTTGGGAGAGAATAGAACGAGGAATGATAAAAATTGATTAGACTCACAATGTATGCAAAGAGATTCACATCTAAGCATAGAGTTGAGTGTTAAAATACATGATACCTAGATGCCTATTTTTAGATTATGAGCCTAGATTATGTAAAGTGTTCTTGAAAATAATTCATCAGAGCTGATGTTGACATTAAGACTTTAAAATTTGAGCACAAAGTGCTTGTTATAGAAACATAAATTTGGCATCATAAGTATGAATAACTTATAATGACATAATATTTCAATTACGCTGAGTTAATTCAAATATGAAAACCTATAACTAAGGATAATGGTAAAATAATGACCAAAACCATAGTTACAACTATTTACCTTTAAAAAAAAGTAAAGACAAAGAAAAAGGTAAAAATAAATTAACCTAACTTGAAATCAAGATATGATAAATCAAGACTTAAGTAGGAACACAAAAAGGTTTAAAAAACAAAAAGCAAGAACATCTTAATGACATGAGACCAAGATATAAATAATCAAGATCCATGTGGACCATCAAGACATTCTTGAACACAAAAGAAAAAATTAAAATCAAACAAAAAAACAAGACACCAGTAACAATCAAATAAACAAAATGGTCCAAGAACAACTTAATAACATATGATCAAGATATAAATAATCAATATCAATGTGAATCATCAAGATGTTCTGAAACACAAAAGAGATAAGCAAAAGCATATAGGGATACACAAGACCAAGATGAGACAAGAAGTAATAAAAAGAGAAAATAAAAATAAATAAAAGGAGAGGTGTGAAATCACAACAAAATACCAAGAAAACACAAATAAACACACACAAATAAAAAACCAAGTTAGTGCAGTTTAAAGACAAATGTTCATGCACATGCGATAGAGGCATTACTTTCTATCACAACATAGCAAAGAACAATGACACAACAATTGTTCCCTAACTAAAGAGGAATGATGATAGAAGAAATGGGGGGAGAGAAGAAAAGGAAGGGGTTGGTCGAGCTGAATCTAGATGTACAAGACAAGTAGATGCTACCTACATAGTTCCATGGATGCATGTTCCAACATGAACTTTAGGCCAAATGTAGTTCTCCCAAGAAATGTGATAGAAGAAAAATGATGATCAGACCAACATGATTGATGTTTATAGAAGAAATGGAAGATATGACAAACAAATGAGAATGGTCTCACACACAACAGGCTTATGGGATGAGAAAGAATGATCTTGCAAAATGGAAAGTGCATGGGACAAGATGAATTGGTGTTTCTTTACTTGTAAAATGGCAAGAGTGTAGCATGGTGGGATGAGAATGTACAAATGTACATAAGTATGAGATAATGTTTTTGTTTTTTAAGGATCATGTTATGATTTTTTTGGTATTTCTAAAAGTATTTCCAATGTTTTTGGTGTTTTTGAGATAAAATATGCATAAGGTGGGACCATCTAGTCTAGGAGATGCACGTCCAAGAGTAGAGGTTTTAATAAAATAGCTAATCTAGCTACAATGGCCCATGCTCATAAATTGATGAGAGCAAGGATATTGATAAGACAACAAATGCCTATAAAGAGTAGCAAATGTAATATAGAACAATGTGCAACATGAAGTAAATTCAAAGAATTATCTATGTTCACTTATCTGTAATAGTGTGGCAAAGGTCCTAACCTAAGAAGATGTTATTATACTTATATGTAGAAAAAGTTTCAAAATGCTATCTTGGATAAACTGCTTTGTAGAACTGGTGTTGAAGATGATCATAATGTTCATGAGATATAATCACGATCATAATTGGTTGAGGGATAAAAAGTGTTCAAGCTTGAAACATGCCCAATACATAACAAAGAATATGGTTCCTAAGGAAAATGATTCATGATAGGATAAAATGTGTTAAAAGTGCTAATGATTCTAAAGCCTTCACTATCTAGAGTCATGAAGAGTGGACTAGGGTAGTATAAAATGTGTTCAGAGTAGGATAAAATGGTGGGACAAAATTACTTCAACATAAGCTGCCCCCAAGTTAGGGGTCTTGTAGATAATGGTGCAAAGCTATTCATGCATAGAACCTCTTAAGGTATGTTGTGTTCATGGGCATTAGAAATTCTTCACTATTAGGTTTAGCCAGTCCATATTCCCTTGATCCATAGTTCATCATGACAACATATGGTCCCAATTAATTAGGCTGAAACTTACCTTTCTATTTATGTTCAACATTCATGTTCTTTTGGTTCTCTTTCAAAACCAAGTCACCAATCTAAAACTCTTAAGGGAGAATGTGCTTGTTTTAACTTCTCCATAATCTGTTCTAATAGGCCTACAAGTTTTCTAGGGCAACCAAATGCTTACCATCAAGAAGTTCTAGTTCTTACAGCCATGAGATGCTATAGTCTTCATCATCTTCAATGTGCTATAGTGATATTCATAATTTTGGTATCTAAATGTAGACTAGGATAATAGTTTTAGTGCCAAAAATAAGGGAGTATGGAGTGGCTCTAGTTGGGATTCCATGATTGGTTTTATAAGCCCAAAGGGCAAGAAAGAGTTGTAAGTGCCAATTACAACCAGTATCATTGACAATCTTCTTTAAGATGGCTATAATGGTTTTGTTTGATGCCTTAGCTTATCCATTTCCTTGCGAGTTATATGGAATTTATTTCTTGTGCTTGATCTTAAACTTTGTACAAAGAAATTTGATATCATGGTTCACAAAGGATCTACCATTATTAGATATAATATGGGTTGGGATGCCATATCGATAGATGATATGGTAATTAATGAATTTGGCTATCTACTTCTTGGTAACATAAGTGAGAGGAATGGCCTCAATCCACATGGTAAATTACTCAGTTATATTCAAAATGTGCTTATGGCCATCTAAAAATGTTGGGTTAATTTTCTCGATGAGATCGAGACTTCATGTTGAGAATGGCCATGGTGTTGTGATCAGCTGTAGTGGTAAAGAAGGTGCATATATCAAGTTACCATATTGCTGACAAGAAAAACACTTATTCACATAGTTTCAAGCATTGGTCTCCATTTTGGGCCAATAATAGCCTATTTTGAGGAGCTTCTTTTCTAGGAATACACCATTGGCATGGGCCCCACACATTCCTTCATGAACCTCCTTTAGTGCTATCTTAGATTCTCCCAAAGATCAACAATGAAAAAATATTCCATCATAGCCTTTATGAAAAAGTATGTTTCCAAAGAGTGTATAATGTTTTAAGTGATGAAGGAATAGTTTCTATTGGTTGTTGGGGAAGACATGACTATGGAAATAGTTATAAAAATCTTGGTACCATGGTAGCTCAAGTAGAGGATTAGGACCAAAAATGGTGCATACCCTCTCTAAATTTGTTATAATATGTGTAAGTTGAAGAAGATCTTCAATCAAGAATTGATACTCTTTAGAACTACCATCCATTTGAATCATGGAACCAATCATTTCCATTACATCAATGGATCTATTGTTTACTCTTGGAACTTGTTCAAACTATAGAGATTTAAAATATGTTTTGAGGTTATTGACAATTTGCTTGTAAGGAACAAACTTGTCATCTCTTGTTTGATATTAATTAGTGGTATAATTTATGATTAACTGTGAATCTCTATAGACATTTAAGCTTTGGATATTCCACTATATAACAAGGCAAAGCCCTACAATCAATGCCTCATACTCAGCCATATTGTTTGTACAATGAAATTATATATGGAATGCTTTAGGAATCAAATCCCCCTATGTTGTGATCAATAATATGTCAGATCTAGATCCATAGGATGTGAAGGATCTGTCAAAATAGAGCATATACTTTTTAGGTTCCTATGATGCTTGTTCTATCATCATGATAGAATCATCTAAAAAGTCAAACTTGAGAGGTTGAGTATCCTCAATGGGAGCTTCTACAAGCTGGTCAGTAATTACTTGACTTTTGATTGCCTTTTGATTCTTGTACTCAATATTAAACTCACTTAGGATCATAACCCATTTATCCATACATCCTTAAAGAGTTGCCTTAGACAAGATAAACTTGAGAGGGTCCACCTTGGTGATGACAATAGTTTTGTTATTTAGCATATAATGTAACAATTTTAGAGTAACAAACACCATAACTAAACTTGCCTTCTTAATAGCCATATAATTATGTTCATAAGCCACCAATTTGTAGCTTAAATAATAAATATCATGTTCCTTACCATGATCATCATGTTGGGCATAAAGTTCCCCTAGTGCATGCTATGTGGTTGATATATAAAGAAGTAGTGGCTTTCCTTGTGTTGGTGGTATTAAGACTAGTAGATTGGCCAAGTATGTCTTAAGATTTGCAAATGATATTTGATAATATTCATCCCATAGAAATGTTACCCCTTTCTTCAAAATATGAGTAAATGGGTTGCACTTATCTACCAATTAAGCAATGAACCTATGTATAGACTGGATCTTTCCTAGCAGGCTTCACAACTGTTTAAGATTATTTGGTGGAGGCATTCCCATAATAGTGTTGAATTTTATAGGGTCAACTTTGATCCCTCATTGCGATAAAATGAACCCTAACAATTTCTTAAATGTGACTCTGAAGACACATTTCTTAGGATTCAAGTAGACTTTATATTCAAAAAGCCTCTCAAATATTCTTCATAGAACATCAAGATGTCCATCTCTTGTTTATGATTTTGCTACTATATCATCAATATAGTCCTATACAATATCATGCATCATGTCATGGAAGATGAAAATAATTGCATGTTGATATGTTGCTCCAATGTTCTTAAAGCCAAATGGCATGACTTGGTAAAAAAATGTCCCCCATAGAGTGGTGAATGCAGTTTTGTGCTAGTCTTCAGGAGCTATCTTGATCTTATTATAACCAAAAAATCCATCCATTAAGGACAACATCTCGTACCCAGTAGTTGAGTCAATGATCATGTCGATTTTGGGTAGATGAAAATTATCTTTGGGACATGATTTATTGATATCTCAAAAGTCAGTATAAATACATATACCTAGGGTCTTTTTACTCACTAGGACTATGTTGGAAACCCATTCAGAGTAATCTAGTGGTCTAATAAAATTGGCTCCTCACAACTTTTCTAGTTCAGCCCTAACAAATAGGGCAATACGTGGATGCAACTTTCTTAATTTTTGTTTGATTGGTTTGGCATCGAGATGGACAACAAGGTGATGCATAACCAAATCAGGGTCTAAACCTAGTATGTTGGAGTATGCCCATGCAAAGATGTATATATAATACTTAATAATGGATATAATTTTTTCACATTTTTCTTCAGTAAGGGAAGCTCCAAGATAAACAATTTTGGGATCCTCATAGGTTCCCAAGTTCACTTCTATCTTGTTTTCCACAAGGACTATGGATCTATCTTCTAGAATTGTAGGTAAGGTATGATCATGATTATCTTCTTCTACCACATCTTCTTTTTTTCCCTCCCAAAGATCTAGATAGTATGAAGAATCACAATCTACCATCTCAGATAAAGGCCAAGTAGCAAAAACCTCTAGAAACTCAAGAGCAAGACATTCAAATATTTGATGTTGTTATGAAGAGATGCTTGTACTAGCTATGGAACATGAGTTAGATGGACCTTTTGTGTCCTCAGGGGATAAGCAAAATTTCTTGACTAGGGGCACCTGAAATAGGTTTTCACTCGAAGGCTTGTCTATTTCTTTACTTTTTCCCTAATCAACGAGTGCCTCCAAGAGGTTTTCACTCAAATATCTTAATGTTTGTTCTTTATATTGACCAATAAAGTTTCCCTAATCTCCAAAGTAAGTAGAAGGATCCAATGAAAAATCAAAGCCCTTTTTATGATTTCCAATGGGAAATCTATCTCTTAGGTCCATGTATTCTACAATTGATTCTTCATTTTGAAACTCACTGAGGCATATGACCAAATTTTGCTGGTCTTAATCTATAAGTTCAGGATGACAAAGGCATATGGAACAATGAGGGCTTACTTTAGGATGGGAAGCTCCAATGGTAAATATATAATATCCTACTTCAAGAAGGGAAACACCACTAGGATGAGTTCTTGCTTCAAGATGGGAAGCTCCAATAGGCATTATGGTTAATATGACATTTGGATCAAATAGATTTGAGTTAGTAAGCTCATCAAAAAGGCTATAATGGGCTGATGTGATGCTACTGGGATTCTCATCACTAGTCACTTTGAAAGAGTCACTATCAAAAGCCATGAGGTCACCCTTTGGTGGTTTAAATCAGAGACCATGATTCCAATTGACAACTCTAGCTGATAAGGGTTCTAAGATTCCTTGTGCTTATAGGCCAAGGCCTTTCCCTATATAGTCAAGATGATCCATTATCCAGTTAGGGATAGGATACTTTGGATTATAAAAGTAATCAACAAGGCCTTTAGAATATAACCAATCTCCCTAGATAAAAGCCTCTTGATATTTCTTTGGCATGATTGTAGGTACAAAAACCATAGGTGGTTTTTGTTGTTTCTTCTTTGGCTAGCAAATCTGGTTGGGTCCATTAGGAATATTGGATAGTTTAGGCTTTCTAAATGATTTAAGGGATTTAATAAAATTTTTAATATGGAGGACATATTTTAGATGGTACATATAAACACCCACGTCTTTAATAACAACTTACTTTATAAGAGATACAGGAAATAGATTAGCTGAAGTGGAAGTTAGATCACTAGGGTTGATATAATTAGATGGAGATGGATGGGAAACGATGGATTTATTCTTATTTATAAGGAATTTAGAACATGGGAAATAGTTATAATTATGAAACTTATCTTCAAGATGTTTAAAATATTGATATGGCTACTGATAAGTGGGAATAGTAACCTCGATCCCATCATGGGGAAACTTGAGGCATTGGTGAAGAGTGGATGGCACTACTTGTACTTCATGGATCTAAGGATGACCAAGAAGTATGTTATAAAGAAGTTAAATATCCATAATATGGAATATTGTGTGATGAGAAATAGACCCAACCATGATTGGGAATGAAATTATACCCAAAGACTCCTCAACATTATCGTAAGCCTTGATTGTAATAGTTTCTAACTAAATGTCCTTATCTATGTAGCCCAATCATTGTACCAATTTAAGAGATATGATGTTCAAACCTCAACCATTATCTATAAGAACCTACTTGATCTTATGATCTACAATGATTATATCTATATACAGTGGGTTATTGTGGTTTGGGCTAAGAGTGGACATGTCATTTTGGTCAAATGTGATGTGCCAAAATGAAGACAAATGTCCAACTAGGTTTCAAAATTGATCAGGGTTAATAGTATTAGGCATAGTAGATTATTTTAAAAGGTTTTTCATAATATTTATATGGATATCATATGTCTTCAAGAGTTCTAATATAGAAATTTGTGTAGGGGTTTTGTTCAATTGGTTTGCTAAACTATAAGGCTTTTTTATTGTGCATTGAGCTAGTTTAGTATTTATTGGCATAGTATTTAGGTTCAGAACCATAGGCACAATGTTATCAATAGGTTTTATGGAAGAAGTGGGTGAAGGGCCTTGGATGGTGACTCATGGGTGTCTAGTTGTGACTACGTAACCTAGAGGTGACAATGAGTCATTATAATTAGAAGAGGAAGGCAAAGGGCCTTGGATGGTGACTCATGGGCATCTAGCTGTATTGTTATAGTTTTGAGTCAATGAGGAGATTTTATAATTAGAAGGGTCTTGTTATTTAGAACTAGTAACCTATGTAAATTAAGTCACAACATGATTATGCAGGCTTGATGTAGTATTACTAGGAGGAGAGGATGTTGACCCTATAATGATGAGTCCCATGATGTGAGGAACATGTGATTATCCACATGGTTTCATAGTAATAGTGGCAATGTGGGTAAAGAAAATGTACCCCATAGTATTATTATAGTTGTATGGAATGTTTTCATAAGCCACATTATTAGTATGGGCATTATGATCTTGATTATGCTCATTATGATTCTAACCCTGATGTTGGTTCTGATTCTACCTTTGTCCTTGATTTTGACCTTGGTTTTGATTATTTCTTGGTGGTGGTAGTGGATTAGGTCAAGGAAAGGGGTCCTTATAGTTCCCTATATCCTAATTTATGTCCTAATTAGGGGCCAAATTAATCTCCAGTTCACCACTTTTAATAAAGTCTTCAATAATGTGTTGTAATTAGATGTAATGATATGCACTGTGACCAACAACATGATGGAAGTTGCACCATTCATTTTATTTGTACCAATCTAGTTTTGGTTGATCTTGAGGAAATGGCCTTGGTACTAGCCATATAATCAAATTAGTAGCAATGAGATTTTGTAACACTATTTCAATTGGTTATCCTAACTTGCTAAAGACTCTGAATTGTTATGAAATGTCCTTCATGGAGGTTGTTTATATAAAGTATATGGTGGTTTTGGGGGAGTTAATTGTACATTTTGGGGAGGCATAACATACTATATTTATAGATGCCTTATTTCAGTCACCCCATTTCTAACCATGTTCTTATTTTTTTTAAAGCCCTTAGGCTTATCCTGCATAACTATTTAAACTGGTGATTGAGTCTGATTAGATGTCTGACCCTAAGTGAAAATCTTGACAAGGCCTTTAGCAATAAGAGCCTTCTCAATTTGTACTCATTTGTCAATAATTTATTCAAATGAGTTAGTACAATATAATCATAGATTATGTGCCACTTTAGGATGCAATTTTTGTGCAAATATATTGGCCAACTATTTTTTTTGTAAGTTATGTTGAAAGCGGCCTACCAATGTTTTCCACTTTTGTAGATATGTGATTAAAATTTCACCATCATGCTATTTCAATTTTCACAAGTTAACAATAGTCAATTAATGTTCTATGTTATATGAGAAATGGTTAATGAACTTGTTTGATAAGTCACTCCAATCTATAATTGATCTCTTATGTAGTTTGAGTAGTCAATCTAAAGCCTATCCTGCTAAACTTCATGAAAATAGTCAAAGTAAGTACTCGATAATATAAGCAACTTCTTGACATAAGACAAAGAATACCTGAATGTGCTCATGTGGATCTCCCTTTCCTTTGTACTTGTCAAATTTAGGTGCCTCAAAATGAGGTGGAAAGGGGTTTTGGAGAATAGATAAATCAAATGAATATAGACATATCTCATTGAATTTATAATTTTTAACTCTATTATTTGTCTCCAATCTTTGAACAATTTTCTTCATAGAATTCCACTCTTGCATGTTTGGTGTATTTGTGGATTGGATAAGATTTTTTTGGGGTGGAATGTTCCCCCAATTTTGTTACTATTGGGGTGGAATGTGCCCCTGATTTTATTATTGTTGGGTGGAATGTGCCCCTGATTTTGTTACTATTGGGGTGGAATGTGCCCTTGATTTTGTTACTATTGGGGTGGAATGTACCCCTGATTTTGTTGATGTTGGGGTGGAATGTGCCCCTAATTTTCTATGGATCTATAGGGAATGTATACCTTTTGATCCGTGCCTTGGTTTTGATTCACTCCTTGAGTCGAGAGAACAAGTTGTTGATTCTTTGATTATAAAACATTCCCTAAATTTGGTTATTTAGTACCTTATTAATTTTGGGAAGTTCTATGTTTGTTTACCAATTTTTTCATTGGTCGAAAAGAATTAGCCAAATTTTCTTGAGGGATTTCCTCAATTCAAACTAAATGTTTGGGTCTTTGATTTTGTAAAGTAACAAGAGGTTCTTGAATATTGAAGAATGTATGCTCCGTGTAAAATGGAACATTTTGTAAGATCTCTTTGGACTTTAATTGTTCATTTAGATTAACTTGATCCATTATGATTATGTTTTCATAAAATGTGTATTGCATACTTTCAACCACATTTCCTAGTTCTTATGAAGCATCATTGTGAATTGAAGAGGCAACTAATGAGTTAGTTAAGTATGTGAAAAGTTGATCTGCATATTGTTGACTTATTATCTTGATGTTAGCTAGAAGATCTAGATTTGTGGGTATTAACTCCATTTGTATTCCTTTTCCTTTCTTATAAGAAGAAGGTATGTCTATTTTTGCAAAATCTTGCTCTTACCATCATTGTTTTCCTTCTCTAACTAGGGTATGCAATTGTTCTATAAGAAAGTCTGAAGGTAGTCTAGCACTTGATTCTATCAACCCAAGAAGTGCTTCATCTTGATACTCTTAGGGTTAATATTCATTTTAATCATATTCAGATCTTACTATTACAAAGATGTCATAAAAAATAATGGGGTTTTCTTGACCATCATAAAATTGCTCATCCTCATAGCTAAAGCCATAAGAGGCCCCACTGCGAGTGAACCTTTGAGTCATGTCTAAAAAGAGTTGTTCTCTATGTTTGACTAGATTTGGATCAATGTTTTGCAAATGTTCAAATGAGGTATGCTTGGTTCTCTTCAAATAAATGATTAAGGTACCAAAGAGACTATAAAATAGGGTGGCTTGGAACCACACATAATTAGAAGATTTGGTTCATGAATTTACTCAAATTTTGGTAAAGATAAAATCATATATATTGGAAGAGGATAAGGTAACTCAAAGATCCAAGATAAAAACTAGTACACCAAAGCCTAGATCTTTGTGATACACCTATACCATAAAAGATAGTTTTAGCTACAAGGAGTTGATCCTAGAAAATTAGAAGAAATCTCTCTAGATTATGAAGAAGACAATATGAACTAAGCAATTCAAGATGTAAAAACATGTATGAATCACTAAGTACAAAGCTAGGACCAAATGGGTAACACAACTTTGCCACACGGTTCTAGTAGGGTAAAATATGTTCTAGGACCCAAAGCATGAGTGATACACAAGATGACTTAAGTCCATCAAGATGATAATTTGATTTTGAGTCTAATAAATGGACCTCAATCCAAATGGAAAATTGAACCCAAGATGGAACAAGTTTAGTGTACAAATGGTGAACCCAAGTAAGACACCAACCCTTAAAACTTAGAAAGGTACAATTTATAATATGAATTATAAATGAGGGACTTAAACAAATTGGATAAATGATCTAGACTCAATTGGGCAGCATGACTATGCTAAAGTGGATGAAACGACACAATTTTTTTGATAACAACTTTGAACAAAGAAAAGATAAGTTTTCTAGTTGGACAACATAACACCTCCCTTACTCAAGAAATTTGAGGACAATGTGCTTTTGTTAAGTTTTTTTGACTTAACAAGAAATTTTAGACACAAATCAAGACCAAGTAAGCTAATGACAAAAATAAATTGTCTTAAGTCTAAATTTACAAGGTTGTGTGATATTATTGTAGTCTATTTATATACATCATTTGAGAGGTTTTTAAGTGTTTATCCAAAAGTAAATGCACATTATATCACATTATATAGTAAAAGGTGGTTTAACCACTCAAAACTCTGATCCTAATAGGAGTGGTTGAAGTTAGTGCTAGGAGATGAAACCTTAAGTCAAAGATTCCCTATAGAACTTGTGGGAGGTAATGAAGTCCCCCTCACAAGCCAAGATGTAATAAAATAAAAGACTAATATAAAGACTTTAGGGTCATTTCAAGATCATCCAAATTATTGTGAGTTTTTGGGGAGTGATTTAGATGACTTTCTTTCTATGCCTTGGACTAGACATGTTTTCAATAAGGACAATGCTTTTGATTCCAAAATTTATCTAAAGGGGATGGATGGAAGAGCATACATGCAACATCCTTCTTTTTACCAATCAAATTCTAAGTTTAAATAACTATTGAAGACAAAATTTGACAAATGAGTTCAACTTTAAGCACTGAATGAAAGATTAGGTGGTGTTATTTTGACCCCTTGGTCTTAAGTTATAACTTTGAAAACATTATTTGTCAAAATATTCACATAAGCATCTAAATTTTTCATTAAGCACCAAAACAAGGTTCCTAGTCCATTTTAAACTTTCAAAAAAGGTCTTTAAGGCCTGTTTTAAGAAATTTCAAGCTTGATCCTTTAATGAAAAATTTAGTATGTCCTTTAAATTTGAATCTATTTTAAGTTTTGAATAATAAAATTTTAAGAATGAAGTCTCAGGTTCACATAGTGCAATCTCACGACTCCACAGAGCAATCTCACAACTCATAGGGTAATACCATGACTATGGAAGTTGTGATATTGTCGATAAACTACCAACGGTTTATCAACAATCCCATGACTTGACTAGGCAATCCCACAACTTTAAATTAAATACTACCACTACAAAAGTTATGGTATTATTAATAACCACTAATTGTTTTTGATAATCCCATGACTTAGTTAGGCAATACCGTGAGTCAGGTTGATAATCTTGTGATGGTCTAGTTGTGGTATTGTAATATTGAAACTAGTGAGATTGAATCAAGGTTAGTGTAAAAATGCAATTAAAATGCAATACCATGACTTGCAGTGATAATCTCATGATTGTGTCAAGACAAATCTGTGACTTCCAAAAAAATGTGTTTTACTTAATTTTTTCACTTTTTGGGCCTCCCACTCCAAGATTGTGCATGACAAAGGTTAGTAGTTTGCTTGTAGATGCATTATGACCAAATTTGTGAGGCTACAGTCCCACCAGGTGTGCCAAAATGTAGAGAGAATTACATAAAATTATTAGTCAAATATTAGTCCAATAAATCAAAATAAAAATGCATAAGAGTAAACCGAATTAAGCCTATCTATTCATGTAGGAATTACAAAAAATAACAAGAAATAATTGAAATAAATCAACATCATATTAATTTTCCAAGTGGATTCACCATAAAAATGCAACTCAAAAACATGTTATCCCTTGATCAAGAGCTCTTTTCTTCAACAAAAATGGCGGCCAACTCTTCCAATGTCTCAAGAACTCCTTGTAAAACCTAGGCTCATGATTTGGAATCACTAAACTAGCCTATCAATGAAGCTTGAAAATAAAATCAATGGTCAAATGCAAAGGATTATGGATATAATTTAGCATTATAACTTTTCACAAATTAAGCTTAAAAATGATGTTCATAGCCTCTCTATTTATATATTTTTGAGATTGATCAGGATCAACCATGACCATCCATCTCAAGATTGAGATGTGTGGCCATGAATTAATATAATTATATAATTAAATCCATAAATATCCCTCATAAATATTTGGGATAGAGGGGCATTTAAGAGGAATGGAGGGTCTTAATGAGGCACAAGAGACCCATTATCCTAATATTTTCTGCATTTATGGCTTATGGATGTCACCCCATATGATGATATCACTAGGTGATGCAAATATCAACAATCAATTTTTTAAAAAAAATATTCAACAAATCTAATGAAAAATCCACTTAAGCTCTTGCTTTAGATCAATTAGCCTTAAACAACGTTAATCAAAATTTGTGTAATTATTTATAAATTGGTGCAAAATTAATCAAAATGGTCAGAAAGTCAATTACTGGGTCATAATTTGACTCGAGAAGAATTAGAAGGTGATGTTATATGCATTGGAATTGTATTCCCATTTAGGATGCTACCAATAAAAAATAAAAAAAGGTACATGATGTGTACTAATGAATTAGAAGAAAAGAGTGATCCAGCACATAGAAAGGCAAAATCATCAATTTGACTCAAAATGAATTGATCAAAGTTAGGAATCAAATAAAATGCATTACCCCATTTACGGATACATTAGCTTAAATTAGCACTTGTAAATGACAAGATCGAACCATTTAACACATTTTATGGACTTTGACCTAAAATGTGCATTTGAGTGCAATTCGAGTAAGATTGATAATTTCAACATAAATAGTGTTAGAAATTAGATGTCTACAAATATAAGACCAATAAAATGATATGCTACGATATTGTAAGAAAGAGGGGAAATATTGAAACTCCAAGGAATTTAGTGATTGGCCAATTTTTATAATGTGTGGGTTATTTAGAGTACCAAAGTTGATATCCATGGTAGATTTGTTCAACATGGATGAAGTCTCAAGAAGAAGGGATTTATGGATAGAAGAATCTTCTGCATCAAGATAGGCAAGAATGGAATCATCATCCTGCCACTAAATGATATTAATGGTAGGAGAGTCATCTCCTACCATCTCAAGATGAGTCTAAGGAATGGTTATGATCTCCCCATCCTTTTGAAAATTTAGGGGTCCAAGGCTCGTCACATTGATGGAAAAAAAGTTAGGGGGTGATGTCAAAATCCCTAGATGTCGATGGTGGAATGGACGGTGAGGATGGGATTTCCTTGTCAATGATCGTAATGAGATGTGAGTATGTTGGCTCTTTGGGTGGAGTGAAACCAAAAACAAATCTTTCATGAGACTTTTGAGTCTTATATGTAGGTAAATCATGTGGTCCATGCTTGTAATGTCCTAGACCAAATCCCTTCCAAGCACACTTATAGAGGTATGTCTTGGTGAACTCTAGTTTATCTAGGTAAGAGAAGAGGATTTCAAGGAAGTGTCAACTAGTTGATCAAGTACCCCATACATAAGATTTGTTTAGAGATTGGGAGGCCCAAAAAAAATAGTGGTTTTAGTATTAGGGTTATAACTAAGTTTTTGGTCAAGGTTATTATACTTTTATAGAGTGGGGAAGGCATCTAAGGCCAAGAGGTGGTACTCCCCAAGAGAAAGATGTTGGAATGTGGATTCTAAGGGGTTATTTACAAGGATTTAGGTAGAAGGAATGGATGAGCTAGTTGAGGCTTGGTTGGTAGAATAAGTGGAATCATCATTGGTTGATGAAGACATGGAGGTGGGAAGGAGGAGAACATCATTCAGGTGATATGTCATATTAGATGATGTAAAAGGACTATATGGTAACTACTTGACCCTCATGCTCTAATTTGATGCAAAAATTTAGGGTGGATGGTACACAATTCATGAAATGGATCCAAGGGCATCAAAGTAGAACATTATATTAGAACTCACCTTTCACTATGTAGAAGAGCTCAAGAAGTGTGCGAGGTCTTAGATGAATGTGGAGGATGACTGTTCGTAGCGTTCTTTCCATAGTGTCATTGAAGGAATAGATAACTATTATGGTTTTTGACATAATGTTCTTTAGTAGTTTCAACTAGTCATATGTATGGGAAGAAATAATGTTGATGCTAGCCCATTCATCAATCATAACACTTTTGATGTAGGTTTGGTTGATGTATGCGGTATAAAAAGAGGAGGATCTAGATATTGGAGATGAACATAGGGTATTTTTGAATCTTTAAAGGTGACAAGGGTGGAAAGATGGAGGGATCTAACAAATGCTACTATAGGTTATGGATATTTTGGCTGGACCTCTATGGACTATAGATCTTCTATCATTGCCTAGTAGTGATGGGGTGAGGTATTGATTAGCTCATATAAACTCATCTTCACTAGTGTTTGGTGAAGTTGATTTAGAGCTACTCTTTAGATTGACTCAAAAGGGTTGGATTGAGAGGTACCCAAGATGGATATCTTAGGTTTGGGAGAAGGTGTGGATGTTTGGGTTGGTTGATTGGTTAGGTGGTATAGGAAGGGTATTTCCATAGAATAGACATCTTTTCCTTCCCCTTATCCTTTTATTGGGCTTGTAATCATGTGACCACATGGATGGGATGGATTTGGGGAAGAGTTAGGATAGAGGACTACTTTAGTTCCTCCTCACTCTTGGATGAGAGTGTGGGAGTAGGTAAGTTTGGGGTGGTGGCCTATTGTTCTTAGAGTGGTTATGGGGTTATGGGTGGATCTTCTAAAAATGGGTCATCATCAGCATATAGCTAATGGATTAAGACCTATAGAGCTTTATAGTTCTCTGTATCATGTCTCGATGTTCTATGGTATGAGCAAATTAGATTGTCATCAAACCAAGATGGTTTAGGACTAAGGGGGTTAAATGGTTTGATGGGAGGAAAAGTCAAACAAGAAGCTTGAAATAATATCTATAGGATGCTTGAGTAAGACTTAAGCAAGGGTGGTAAGGATGTTGGAGTTCTAGTTTTGATTTTTGGGGTGGAAGCCTTCTTAGGAGTAGAATTAGAAGTGGGAGTTTTGGGTGGTGGAGTATTATTGGTAGTTGGTGGTTTAGAGGTAGAATTTTTAGAAGTAGCAGGCTTGGTAGTGGATGATTTAAAAATAGAGGGGTTAAAAGTAGGATGTTTGGTATTAGAGGGCTTGGAGGTAGAGGGCATGAAAAGAATAGGTAACAATGTAGGTAGAAGAGGAGGATGGGTTTGGGTTGTCTTTGGGAGATGTGTTTTCTTAATGTAAGGATGAGGTCCTAGGATAGAAGAAGGATGTGGTCATAAAATGGAAGGCAAGGTAGAAATAAGCGATAAGGTTCTATCTTTAGGGATCCTAGGTGGATTCTCTTTCTTGGTTGGCTTGACTTGGGGTTTCTTTGGTGGGCTAGGTGGTGTTAAATCCAAATTTAATAGAGGGTGAGTAAGGATTTAAGTAAAGAGCATGCCTAGGTTTTTTATGGGCTTAGTTAGGATAGGAGAAGGTGCTTGGGCTAATTTACGTGGAGTTGGTTTGGTATGTTTAACTATGGCTTGAGGGGTAGAGGTTTATAATGGTTTGGCTGAGATGATGGTGGGTTAAATAGAGGAAGTGTAAGTTTGGGTTAACAACAACATGATTGAGGGATCTTTCTTGGTTGGGTAAGGAATCTCGAGATGGTGCCAAAATTTGGCATGATCCACATTGGGTTGGGATAGGTAATCCAAGTTTTGAACCAGTCTATAGAAAGGCTTATAGATAGGTTTGATCCCTTTAGTATTGATCTAAAAGGACAAACTCATGGGTGGAGAAAGGGGAGTGGTTACCTCATCCTTTTATTCAATCAAAGGCTCTAAGGTTTGGGAAGGTGAGTCTTCTATAGGAGAGGTAGATAAAGTGACCTCTTCCTTAGGAATGCTTTCTAAAGGAAGAGTGGATTGTTGTATGATGGAAGATAAGGATATGGTGGTAATGGATACCTATGTTAGTATGTCTTCCAAAAAAGAGGTTGGTAGCTCCACTACCTCAACAAGTGGAGAAAGGGGAATAGTTGTTTCCTTTGTCTTTGTTTTCAAAGGAATAAAAGTTAACTCCACTTCCTGAATAAGTGTAGGGGAAAGAAAGGTGATTTGGTCAATGGTTTCCTCAATAATGAGTTCAATAAGAACTACATTATTGGTATGGATCTCATGGTTATGAGAGGATTCTACTCTATTATTTTCATTATTTGCATAAGGGGCATGGTTGGGGAATGACTATCTAAAGATGTTAAGTGATTGATTTGGGGGTGCATTGGGGTTATCCAACACAAATTTCCCCTTGTCAATAAGACTTTAGATAATGTTTTTTAAAGTATTGCACCTACTAACATCATGCCCAATGACATAGTGAAAGGCACACACTTCATTTTCCTTATATGAACTAGGTATAGGATGAGAGGAATTGAATTGTTGTAGAGGTTTGATCGGTGGGAGTTATATGATATTTGATTTTAATAACTTTTCCAAGATTGAAGCATATGACTCCCCTAGTGGATTAAATTATTTTGGTTGGTGCAGTTTTAGTTTTTAGTGTTTTGATTATAGGAATTGGAAGAGTTGGGTTGGATAAAAATTGGTGGAGCAGCGGTTTTAAGAACAAATGCATTCATAGTTCCCTTGTTTTTGGTTTAGAGTTGGTTTGATTGTTAGGTCTAGAGGAGGAAACCTCATTTGATTTAAAGGTGGGATTCTTGTTTCTCAATTTTAACTTCCCCTCATCAATGGATCTATTCTCTAACTTTTGTGCCACGGTGAAAGCTTCATCAAAGGTCCTGAAAGTCTGAACCCATAAAGTGGAGGAAATGTGTTTAGCACAAGCTCGAGAAAAAATCTCAATTAGCTTGGATTGGGGCAAAGAGAAAGAGAGTTGATTTATCAAGCTTTTGTAATGGGTTATGAATTTAGTAATGGAATCATTGTCAAATTGATGGATGGAGTAAATATCAGTGATGGAAACTTTTTTAGAGATATTAATAAAAAAGTGATCTAAGAAGGTTTGAGCTAATTGGGCAAAATAAAAGAGAGAGTGTTTGGTAATAACACTGTACCAATCTAACATCAAACCTGATAGAGACATGGGAAAGGTGTGAAGAAAGAGAGCATCATCTTAGGCAATCAAATAACAAGAGTGTCTAAATTATCTTAGATGTTGTTGAGGGTCTTCCTTGCTCTACAATTTTGAAAAATTTGGGAACTCCCATTGAGGAGGATAAGGTTAAATGGGAATGGATGGGTAAATTGATTTGTTATAGATGTGGTCATATGATAAGAGGTTATGGGCACCAAAAATCTATGAATCTAAAGTGGACATTTTTTCTATTAACATCTTAACAAGATTCATTGGAATTTGTGTACCCCTATAGTTATAGGGTAGATTATGTTGGGTTTGGGTAGGTGCAGCATAAGGATGGCTAGTGGAAGGTTGGGAGGTTATCACATATTGATGTGTGGACATGGGTGGTTGGGAGGATGTCATGAATAGGTAGGTAGACATAGGAGGTTGGGTCCCTATGGTTTAGGGATGTAACTGGGGTTTGGTACAATAAGGACTTGTTGAGGAATTTACATGGGTTGGGTTGGAGGTATGGCTGGGTTGATAGGTTGAGGATGGGTAGTAATCTTGGTACTAATGGGTGGAAGGGTAGAAGGTATGATAACCACCATGATCTATAATGGATCGATGCCCAATGGTTGGGTTACTCCTATACTAGAAGAGTTTTTGGTTGGGGTGGAAGGTGTTTGTGTGTTGGTTAGTTGGGTGGGTTGGTTTTGGATGGTGATATTGGTGAGATTATTAGTAGAAGAAGATACTTGGGTGACTAAAGTTTGGGTAGAAATTGTGGAAATAGAGGTGCTAACCATAAGGTGGGATGGTATACCATAGGGTGAGTCAATAGGAAGAACTAAAGTAGGGGTATTGTGGGATATGGTGTAAAGGTAATGTTGGAGGGCTATGGGGTTGTTATCCACAAAGGTTGAGAAATCTATATCACCTTGGGTAACCATTCGAGGGATACTAGGAATTCTAAAAATATGGCTAGAACTCTCTACATCCAAGATGTACTCCATGAATGAAGGAGAAGAGGAAGATCGACTATTAGGAGGTAGATCTTGATTTACTTGGTTTTTTAATTATTGTCTAGTTAAAACATGAAAATAGGGGAAAAAAGAAGATACAAGTGATCTCACAACCTAAAAGAGAAGCAATCAAAATAAAAATATCTTAAGGAAAATAATGCTTACACTAATTTGCGTTAAAATTCTAGGATACTTTTTTATCTCTCTTTAGGCTTAAGCCTCAATTTTAAAGAAGTTATGAAGACAAACTTGGGCTTGTAGAGCAAGTACTAGAAGAAGATATCTACGGATGGTTTCAGGTAGTTAAAGGATCTCAAGATCTATACTAGAACTTGGTACATGAATTGATATTGGCATCTACCCCCTCACTTTAGACACCATAATGATAAGGGTGTCGGATGCTTAGCCAAGATATACTAAGTTGCTAGAGATTATAATCAACCAACGTACTGAGTTGGTTTTCCCCTTGGTGGTGAAATCCAAGTAGGATAGCTAAAGAAAGGTTACCACTAGGTGATGAAATTATATTTGAGACTTATGTCAATATATTTATGTTTAATTGAATGTGTGGTTTGGTTTTATGTGTGTGGATAGAAGTGAGACTATGATTAGTTTACTTGATCAAATTAAGTAATGTGAGCTAATCAATACAAACAATGAATGGATGCAAAGTTAATTTTGATCCAAAAGAAAATTTTAATGTCTTTTCAAATAAATAAAAATAAACTAAGATGCACCTAGATATGATGATGATAATGCAAATCATAAGCCTAGGATGAATACTTTTGATTTTTAGAAGTGGAAGTAAAACAAGACAATGTTTAACCTTTTCTAAGAAAACTAGAACTTGCATTTTAGAAAGAAAGAAATGAGATAAAGAATGCTTAATTTTTATAAAATAATGAAATGGATGACTATTCTCTAATGCAACTAAATGTCCTATATCTATGAACTCAAGAAAAATCTCAAGGGTCCCACCAGATGTTTCAAAATGTTTCACTAAAATTTTATTTTATTTTCTATAGAAAGAAAGTTGTAAAACTTGAAAGAAGCATGAGGTTAATAACACCTAATATGTTGTACACATGTTGATCCAAATGGTTGTATATAATCCTATTTGTCTAGGGAGGAATGACCTACATATAATAAAGCACTAAAGAAATGGCTGATTAGCTAGATAGTAGGGTGGATTGCCTAGTGTGAGCTAGATTCAATAAGCATAAGCTTCCTTGGAGGCTATCAATCCACACTTCTAAATAATTAAGTTATTAACATGAAAGATAAATTAATTGCATAAGTAAAAGAGGATTTTGAAATGAAATACCATAAGTGCTTGAGAATAAATAAGCGATTTTGACTAATTATAGCAATAAGTGATTAGATATCAATGCTAAATAAATCAAACATGGTTTAAAAGATTGAGTGATCCTCTGTGATAAGATAAAAACTTAGAAAATGGGATTTGGTTAGGGTCTAATAGGCCAAATAAGTTTTCTATTGAAAATGATAGATAGAGACCATTGGTATTTGGGTAACCATCAATAGTTAATGTCAAACTGTCAGCAGTTACTAGGGGATTTGGCTTGGGAAAAGAAGTTTGGTTGGAAAGGTTGTAATAAAATTTTGGAGGAGAGCTTGGGTTGGCTACTGGTTGCAAGATAGAGGGTAGTATTCAAAGGTGTCTAGTTCAAGTAAAGGGTACTTAAATTATTCAAATAGGATGTGGGTGGTTTAGGGGAAGAAAGGAAGTGTCTAGAGTTGCAGAGATTCAACACAAGAAAGTGGGGTGACAGAGAAAGTGATATAAGGATTGACACAAAAAAACTAATTACTGAATCTTGATAAAGAATAGATACTTAGCTTTATTTTCCTATTCTAAATAATATTGAGGTTGGATAAAATTTTGTTGTAGACTCTAAAGTGTTTTTGATAGAGTTATAGTACTTTGATTGTTGATTGATGAGTTATAGTAGCACTTTTGATCTCTATATTAGTTTCTGGAAGTAAGAAGGATACTTGCATAAGAAGCTCTGCTCTCTTACACAAGAAATTTTGATCATGGATTTCACCTCCTCTTCCTCTCTTAATATAGAGGGAAAGGACTGGTGAAATAACAAGTTCAATGAGGTGTCTAACAAGCTATCTAAATTCAAGCTCAACATGTATTGATTATGCAAAATGGTAGATCAAACAACTATTAATAAAAAAGCAAGTTGGAGTTTTAGTTGAAGTTAAACCTTGAGGTGGTTAAGGGAAAACCATCAGTGGTCAAGGTTAACTATCAGAAGTTAAGGGTCAACCATCGATGGTTAGGGTCATAGTCAAAAATGGTTAAATTTAGTCATTTTCATTAATGACTAGTGAGGTAAATGGTTAGGAAATGATCCCAAGGGGGTCTAGGGGTGGTCTAAGGGTCAATGAGACATCCAAAACCATATTTTATGGTTTTCTAGTGTATACAACTATGTCATTCTCTATTATATACATACCAAAATTAGATTATGTTATTTTTACATTATTTTTTCACTAATTTTGTGCCAATTTTACACCAAAAATGAGTCTTATTCTATTTGTAGTAATTGATTCACATTTTTCCACCAGATTTGCACAAGAATGATATTTTGGAATTTATACAAGGATTATAAGTTATTTTAATACTTTGGGTATGTAATATTAGATTCAAACACACCTTAATTTCTTAAACATGATCTCTTATAAATTAGGACTGGGGCATGGACAGTCCAATCTAAGTGTTTCAATGAAGAAGAAATATCCAATGGTCCTAGTCTCTATAGTCACCACTTTTGCACTAGAAAACACAATGGCTCACATAACTAAAGTGTATTCATTTTTTTTTATTCTATCTATCAATGTATCATCTTTACTTTAATATTTTTATTTCAAGTAAGGTTGGTTTATACATGGTTCATCATAGGTTTTTATGAACCATAGTTCAACGTTATGGCTTACATTTAAGACTTTTATTCATAGATAAGTTCAGGTATTTATTTCTCCTTTTTACTCTAATACTTTTATTTTTTTACATTAATAGAATAAAAGGGGGAGATGTAGACACATAAATTAACATTTATTGCTACAATAATGAACTTACAACCACTCTTTAAACACACTTAGCTCATGCATATTTCCATGGTCCTCACCATTCTTTAACTATTTATCCAGATGACCCTTAATTTGTATAGATAATTTTGAATTAAAATATCAATATTCAACATCCCAATTAGCCTAAACTCACTTTTATAATGATCCTCACTTCTAGTTTAATTATATTTATTCTTCAAACATGGCCACTCTATTTGGACTGTCCCACTCTTTGGTATTATCCAATTTTTCCAATTGTATCCTCTTGTCAAATAATGGCCATTTTATCAAATTTAAATTCATCAAATGAGTCATCTTTCATGTTTCAAAATCCCCATCTAAATAAATTTTAAAATGATCACTATGAAGCCATAATTTTTAGGCTATTATCCACTAGAGGCTCATATGAATGAAAAGTATCAGAACATCTAATTGCACATTGAGATAAAAACACATTTTTTTCTAAATTTAGAGTCTATATAACCTTTATATCTCTGAGATGAGTTTGAATACAACTCCAAGTTCACATGTCATTATTGATGCATATAATTGTACTAGGATTGCACCAACATTTAGCATTTTAAAATATTCTTTTGCATAAACTACCATAGCATGGGATAACTATATGGAGTTTGATCCCTCTTTGGAGTATTTATATGTAAGAAGTGCTCAACACATGGGGTGTTGAGGTCAATCACAACATCAACCATTAACCCATTTTTACTCCATTATTGAATTCATCCTCTTGTGTCATTGAGCTAGGGTTTTGGTAAATAAGAAGGTATACAATGGTTTTTGTGATAAATCAAAATCTCCCACATATTCAAATTGCACACACAAGTGAAAGTGAACCTGCCATATCAATCACATACAACAAATCCTTACAAGACACTGGTGTAACCGAAGGACACCCAAATAGGTTGATAGTACCTAATTAATATGGCCTTATCCCATATTAAAATGAAGACCTATTTATAATTCAAAACATCATCACATAGTCATTTTAAAGTCTTAGTCTTAGTCTTAGTCTTAGTCTTACATTATTATTTGCTAACAAGTTATTTCCTTCTTGCATTTTCCATTTTTAGAATCTTTAGAAATATAGTAAATTACAAATCAAATAATGCTTAATGTATGCATATAATTTCTATCTTAATTTATCTCAGTTCATTTTATCTAATTAAGATTTAGCATCTCCTATTTCTAAATTTTTGATAAAACATATGCCATCACATTTGAAAAAATGTGTAATCTTTTCCAAAACAATGATGATATAATTCACTCTCCTTAGGTCAAGATTCAAACCCTTGAATCTCCATAACCATTCTCTATATAGGGATTATATCTCATTGTAAAAATACCATGATTGTAAGATGGTCATGTTTCGCTCATTAGCACCATAAAATACTTTACCAAGTGGGTAGAAGTTATGCCCCTTATTGATGTCATTAAGATAACTATATCCAAATATATTCTTAGTCAAATCATATGTCATTTTGGAATACCACACACCATCATATCTTAAAATTGTGAGAATATAAAAAATAAAGACATGAAATAGTTGTGTAATAAATTCAAAATTACTTAAAATTTTTCCACAACCTACCACCCTCAATGAAATGTCTAAGAAAAATCCACCAATAAGATCCTTAACAAGATTTTACAAATTATTATTATGGATTCTTGTTTGGATTGACATATCAAGTTATATCCTACACTTTTGGATTATCATACTATCATATGTACTACCATTAGGGAAACTCTATTATTTTTAGTTTATGGCTCTAAAGTTATCTTAACACTAGAATTAGAGTCACCTTCTTTATAAATTTCTCTTTATGTCATCATTCTCGATGAAGAGATTTATGAAGCCTGGATACATACAATATTTTCAAACTTTATCAATTATTGATGTTTTCTATCTTGTAAGAACCTATTGAGTCTCAAACTCTTTGAGTGCATGCCTTAAAAAGTGTATTAGGAAAGAGGTGGGCAGACCATTGGTTCTTTGCATGATTGTTATCCCCTATACTACCACTTGCTATCTACACAACCTTTTTCTATGTACTTCCATAAGCCTTGCCTCCTCTCTTGCACACTCCACCAATAAACTCATCACCTTATTTAGCCCCTTCCTAAGCCTAAAAAACTTTTTGATAATTTACACTACATTATCAGCTTAGGCCAACCCTGTATTCAAATTATTAAAAGCATGTTATGGTTCTAAGTCAACTCTAGCTGACCTAGACTGAGGCTTAAGTTGTTTTTATCACTTAAAGATACAAAGTTGTTTAGTTCGACCCTCTCAACTAAAATTTTGGAAAGGTTTAGAGTTTTGATTTAGTTATATCTACACATCCATTTTTGTCATTTATTAGGAAGAGAAGAATGAGAATATATATTATGCATCTTGTATCCACCATTCTACTTGAGGAGCATCACTTAGGGTTTTAATGATTTCTTTGAAGATATGGATTTTGTCTTGTGGAGATGTCTTTTGAATGCATAAAGATGTTTTATAACCTAGATCTAACTTATCCTTGTTATCTTTACATACCAAAAAAACCTCTTTTGAAACACCTTGGCCAAGGGAGAGATTGAAGCTTGGTGGGTTCATTTTCAATTGTAAGTATTCCTAACTTTGTTACTCCTTTGTAAAAGTGGATAGATTTGTATTTATACTTTTCTCCCATGCATTAGGATTTTATATACATTGACTTGAGTATAGAATTTTTATGCATGTTTACTTTTTATGTTTATTATCCCCACTTTGAGCCACCAATTTTGGTGATCACTAGATTATATTTTATGTTACTTGTCATTTACTTAGTGAACATGAAAACATAGGACCTAGCTAGGGTTATTACATGGTGTTTCTTGAATAGAGGTTTTAGAACCCTCTGTATTTATGTTATTATAGTAAGATATCCCTTGTTTAGGTCTAGTGGATCCATCTTGGTCATGACATCAAATATCTAATGTATCAACAAACATATAAGTAGGATTTACTTTCTCTGAGCTAGGATTGATTAATACGTTAGTTACATTTTCCTTTGAATACATTATAGTGAACCTAATGTGAATCAAACCATTTTAGGTTTTCTTTTATTTTTTATCATATTATATATTTCTATTTTTGCATTACTATATCAACCTGTCGATATCTAGATTGATCAGCTCGACATAGTATTCTTCTTTAGTTTTAGGATTACATATATAGTCAAACCAGTTGACTCTATTCATAGTTTTATTTCTTAGCATATACGTCTAAAAACATAGTCGAGCTAGTTGACTCTATTCACAACTTCTTTTTAGTACATAGGTTTTAAAAACTTCATCAAGATATTCGACTCTATTAGCAAATTTTTTGAATTAACACTTGAACATCACAACATAAAATTTTGTAATTTAAGAATCTTCAACCCCACCAAGGTTCATTATTACTCCCTCTATCATTTCAGTTTTTCCTTTTTAGTATTATTTTTCACAAGTTTATAGTCTATAAAACTACAAACAATAATTATATAGAATGTATTTTATCTAGAATACATAGTCAACTTATTCAACTATGTTCTTCCAAACCTTGATTTTGTAGAATAATAGTGACCCAATCAATTTTGTTCTTTATTTTTTGCGTACAGTGTCACTTGAACTGACTCTATACTCTTCACAATCAAGAAATTAACCTCTTTTTATTAGTAATCAACTCACTTTCATTTCAGTTGCTTGCATTCTTAGAGTAACAAACATAGATTAATTAGGTGGTTTTTCAATTTACCAATTTAGTCATATTATTTTTCTCTCTTGCATACACTTCTAAATCACTTTACACTAAAACACATTAAACATTTATCTTCCCAAGGTCTATCTACTAGTATTTCATCACCAAGGAGGAAGTCAACTTGGTTTTCTATCCAAGTATAAATATGTGGTTAATGGTATATATTAGCAAAGCGCCCAACACTCTTATCAATATAGGATTGTGAAGTGAGGGGGTAGGCCCCAATACCAATCCAGTACATATAAGATTCATCTAATAATGGATGTCAAATACTGAAGAATGAAATATCAAACACATAGGTCTGTTGAAGCTTGAAAATCAAGTAATGATCAAAACTGCAATATATGTATTCATAAATGGAGATAGATTACATAATAATGGCTGGAATCTCACAACTTTCATAACTCTAAAAATTGTCACAACTCACAACTATAAAGCTCACCATAATCTAGAAAAATAAAAATATCCTATATCAATAAAGCTTACAAAGGGATGTACATATATGTGTAAATTAATAGAATCCCAAAAATGCCATGCATATAGGACTAACTTCCCCTAAATAGGTATAAGAGAGGAAAAGAGTAAACATCTCAATACATGTGGGATAAAAATTTTAAATGTACAAACACAACTAAACAAACTAAATGGTAGGAAAATAAATATCCTACACCAACACCCCCTTAAACATAGCTTAGGTGGGTATAAGAATTGGGTCTTGACAATGAGGCCTGATGAGGTATGCAGGTACATAGAAACTCTCATCAAGTGAAGAAAATGAGAAAACTCGTAGGAAAAACTCCCCCCTTAAAAAAAGAGAAAAGAGAAGAAGACTAACTTCACTTGATAACAAATCTCATTACCTTGATGAATTTTACCTCCATAGTGCATATGATGACCTCTAAGTAGAGCAAGTGATGAAAATGAGCAAAAAAGAAGGAGAAAGATTTTTTGCTTGTGAGGGGGTTTGGCCACATGCTAAACTAGACCTCACCCTCTAGTATTCATCAAATGAAAGAGAGAACATGATATGAAAACACCTTTTATAATCTACTTATATCTCACAAAAATCTAACAAATATTATTTTTATATAAAAAATAACTAAAAAATATACAAGATATTGTTTTTTAAATAAAAAATAAAATATATATATAATATATTATTTTTAATAAAAAATAATTAAAAATCATGTGTCCCACCATGATCATGTATCCCATTTAATAAATTCAAATATACTATTTCACAAAACCACATGATTTATCGAAAAACTATAAATTGTATGGGAAAAACATAATTTATGAAAGAAAGTGGTTTTTTTAACCTATTTTTTTGTGAATAGTACCATTCAATAAAAATGAAATATATTTTTCAATTCTTAATTAAATTTAAAATGTTAAAATGATTTGGAAATATGAAAACAAGGAACACAAAACCTAGAAATGGTTTAGAGCGATTGCTTATATTTTGAGATCAGTTTGAAAAAGAATAGGCATTTTTATAAAAAATGGATTTGCAAAAATGTGATAAGAAACCTTGATTAGAGACTTGGGGAGAGAAAACCAGTTGAGTATTAGATGGATTAGCTATCAAAAAAATTCTCAATATTTCAAAATAAACAATAGATGCAAATGGTTATCATTTTTTCAGCCTTGAAACTTTGATACCATGTAAGATTCATCCAATAATTGATGTCCAAGACACCTACATGCAAAATCAAACACATAAATCTGTTGAAGCTTAGAAATCAAGTAATGAGAAAAAATACAATATATTTATTCATAAATGGACATGGATTACATAATTATGGCTTAAATATCACATCTCTCATAAATTTTAAAGTTATCACAACTCACAACTATGTAGCTCACCACAATCTAGAAGACTCTAAATATCCCATATCAATAAAGCTTACAAAGGAATATACATATAGGTGAAAGTTAAGAGAACCCCAATAATACCATTCATGTGGGACTAACTTCCTCTAAATATATGAAATAAATTAAAGGATTAATTATCCTAATGCATGTGGGATAAACTTATCAAATGTAAAAACACAACTAAGAAATCTAAATGGTAGGAAAAGAAATATCCGACACCAACAATACCATCATGAGATTAATTTTTAGTTCCTTCTTATAGCCAACTTCCAATCACATTAATTTCCATTTTTTATTATCATGTAATAACACTTAGGAATGACCAATTATTTAGCATTTACTTTCAAATTATTTCTTTCTCTTTGATCATTGTATTTTGTATTATAAAACTTGCATTAGCCAGCATTAGTGCAAGGTTTGTGTTGTGTTCCAATTAGATCATTTACATTGATCTAATTGCTTGTGTGTTTAATTTCATTTTCTTAGATATTGTCTTAAAAAATCTTCCTTTATTTTCAACACTTTCATCTCTATCAAAAAAATCTCTTACAAATTGTTCATCTTGTCTGCCTTCAGTACACAGTCAACCTGTCTAGTTGTGTCCTCTTATTTATTATTTGGTTATCTATATAAGCAGTACATGATCAACCTATTTAGTTGTGTCCTCTTAGTTAATATCTATTCCCCTATCTAATTAGTACATTTTTGACCTATATAATTTTGTCTTCTTGTTTCCCACTCTATTTTATATTAAGAAATAAATAATCGACCTGCATGATTGTGTCCTCTTATTCTCTATTTTGTTCCTTGTTTTACAAAACACAGTTGAACCATATGATTCTATATCTTATTTTTTGATTTGAATTTATATAAAATATTTAGCCTCTCGTTCTCTTCATGAATTTATTATTGGAAAATATTATAGGGTTGAATCTAACAAACATAATGAATCTTACCCATCATAATAAGTTTCCCAAAAAATATCTTGTGGTTTCCACTTTAGATGAAATCAATGTTCATGTTTCCACTCACACTACCAATTATGGTAATCCTCCTCATTCATACTCAATTTTTAATCATTTATTCTCCTTTGAAGATGAGCATGAATTGGAGTACACACCTGAAATGCTCTTCTTCATTAATGAATTTCCCTAACATAGAGGAAAGGACCCTTCAATAATTTTTAATCTTATGATAAGTCCTCAAGTAGAAAACCTCTTTCACCCTCCCCTACTTTCTCTCATGGATTTAGGAGAGACATTTTCTTTGATTCTCAACCTTTTCCTTCTATTTTGTCTCTTTCACACACCATGACATATTCTTTTATGACCTCTTCAACCTATATGCCAAGTATCTCCACTAACATTGTAGGATCAACCTCTAATGGTCCTTTTTCAAAGATGCTCCTCCTTAATCATGTCACTAGTGCATCTTTTAGTACCGATGTTAATCATGCTACTAGTGTTTCATTTTCTTCCAATACTAACCATTATACTAGTGCATCTTTTGATACAAATTCTAATCATGCTACTAGTGCTTCTTTTTCTACCAATGCTTCTCATGCCACTAGTGCAATGTATACTACTACTCATAGTGTAACTGGGTAATACTACTACCAATGAATCACATGCTACATGCACTAGTCAAAATACTACCCAAACTCACAAAATTTTATTATAAACATTCAATCAAATGCATACGTTTTAGACCAATAATGCAAATTAAATGATGCAAATACAAAACCATCTCATCAACCTTCAAAATCAACCCCAATAGGTTTCATGTGGAGTGTAAAATACGAATGCCCTTACCCCCCCTTAGGGATTATCATTGTAACCTTAATCCTCAACCACCCCTAATTAATAAAATAATCAATCATCTTCAAAATGAACCATTTGTACCTCAAATTGATAATATCAACATAGGAGGCATCACACTTACCATCACCTACAACTGGTCTACCGATCCCACTTTACACTTAAAAATATTTGGTAACCTCTATAAAGATTAGGTCAAACTTAATACTTTTATTGTTACCAAGTTATTAACTAAAACACTCTTAGGAGATTATTTAAATTGGTACAATAAACTAAAAACCTATTCTATCACTATCTTGGAAGATTTGGTTAACTCCATAATACAAGAGTTTCAAACTAGTGATCTCCTAAAGAATAACTTAGCTCACTTCATTAATTCTAAACAACTTAAAATTGATATAGCACAATCCTTCATCAGATAATAAAAGAAATTGTCTAAGAAATGTGAGCTTAATATGGTGGATGATAACCTTTTCCACCTATTCACTAATGCTCTCTACCCCAAATTGCAATATCGAGTTAAGATTCTATCCCCATGAACTTTGGAAGAAGCCCTCAACCAAGCTCAGTGACAAGATTTTGTCATGCTCCAATATGAAGCATCTCAACATAGTATGGACACTATTATTCTCATTATAAATAAAAACTTTCATTCTATCAATGATGGCATTACCGATACTTATGATATTATTCACAACATTCAAGCCATTACTCCCAAAAATACTATGGAACATGCTTCCCTTCCAAATAACACTCTTGATTCTACATTTTCTCAAACAAATGACATCAATGTCCAAAAACCATTATCCTTATTTGAGATTCAAAAGCATCTTCCAAGGCCTCTACCATGATATTGTGACCACACTCATCTAATGAAAACATGGTATGATATGAATAAACTGTGTTAGTTTCATGCAAGTTGGGGCCATTATCATGAGATTTGTAGACAATTGTGTAATCTAGCTATGGATTTTATAACTTAATGCTCATATTAATATATACAAAGATCATCTTTCCAATCATAAAGACAAAAATTACAAACCTACTCCTTCTACCAATAATGTTTAAAGTCTTATAGGCCTCACTACTAATGAAGTAAATGTGGTAAATATGACTAACATGCGAAGAGTAGTTGTTTTTATTGATACCAATTAAACACCCATGCATCAAATCTCTCAAACATTTTATGTCATTCAAGATAGTTCCCCATCTCATCTCATGGGGTTAGGGCAAGAGGATGTTATAAATTTCCAAAAACCACTTTCAATAACTTAACTAGATCATACCTCTCACTCTATCTCTACTCTTCCTCCAACACCTACACCTATAGGAAACATTCCCAAACCTTCCAATAGTATTTATTCAACCCAATCATGATAAATTCCTTAATCAACCATCCCACCACCTGAATATAATCAACTTATTTGTCCTTAAACTAAACCAACTACATCTTACCAACATAAGTTTGACTGCACTTCCAACCCTCCTTCATAATATCTCTTGCAACATTATGTGCCTATATCTAGCAATGCCCCCATCGGTTATGATGAATGGGACCCCATTACATAAATTTATGATCTCCCATCTCAAATACCTTTTCTCAAATTAATGCAAACTTTCCCTCATCACTGAAACTATCAAATTCAATATTTATTTGAAATGAACCTCCATTGTCCTCCTCTAAAAGGACATGAAGCTACCTTGTCTAAGTTCAAAGATAATATCCTTCAATAATGTGAAGAGATTTCCATAAATTTTGATGAAATAATGGACACTTCCCTTTACCTTAAGTTTCCTATCGCTTCCATGATTCCATATGAGATTTTTATTCAAGGGGATGATCCTCCCCTATTCATTAACATCCAAATTAGTGAAATCCAAGTCAAGCATGCCTTGATTGATGAAGGTTTAGGTACTTGAATTGCCTCCATTAATTTCATTAAAACTCTTAGATATTATGAATGCAATCTCAAGTCCACATATAACACATGTCAAGGCTATGATAGAAGGTAAATGCCTCTTTTAGGTTACATGTGGTTTCCTATTACCATCCCTCTTCTCATCGTATGCATGAAATTTATGATCTTTAACTTTCCCCTCTCCTATAACATCTTGCTTGGTAGACCTTAGACTCATTGTATGAGGGTTGTTGCCTCATCCACATTCTAATGCATCAAATTACCCCATAATGGTGCTATTTATAAGATTCAAGGAGATAAAAACCTTTATAATTTCAAAAAATTCCAAAAATGGGGTGTCTTTAAAATTCTTACCCTTGAACCTTTACCTAGTATCTCATTTATGGAATCTTAACATTTCAATTACCCTATCAATTCTTCCCAGGTTTATAATGGTCACCCCAAACTCATTGAGAACATACCACCTAAACTACTAGATTCCAATGGTGATGAGTCAGATGAGATAGACCTCAGTATCAAAACTTCTAATCTATCCCATCATATCATCACCCAACTTCCTCCCTCTTTGCAATTACACTCTTGTCAACCTCCTATCAATGATATACATGTGGTATTAACTAAGACTATACATTCTATTCATCATGAAACTTCTAATGATAAGGTCATACCTACATGTACCATCAGCCTACAAACACCTGATTATGATGATGGTTATGCTTTAGATGACCCATTTATAGGAGGACTTGTCCAAGATAGAGATGTTAAGATTTTTCACTATCATACTTCTTTATTTTAGTCTTTTCATTTATATTATCACATTCCTTCCTTCATAGTGCTTAATTTTAGATTTTTTCCTATTTTTATTAGGGTAGAGATGGATCGATCACATGGTACACCTCTAGTTTTAGCAGAGCCTCCTAGAAGCATGCTCATGGATCATACCATGACCAATCCTTACCACTTTCATAGATGCTAGGATCCTTCTAGTTCATTTCCCCTAGAGATGCTAGCTACTACTCTTAAGCCTTCCACACATCCAACTGAGCCTAGTATGGTTCCTACTCTTTCTCTACCTTCAGCTGAGCCTCATCCTATTTTTTATCCTTCTCTACCTTTAGATGAGCCTAGTATAATTTATACTCTAGCCCTATCTTCCTTTGGCAATGGCATTTTTCCTTTGCCTTAGCTTGATCCCATGATTTCCCAATGGATTGATCAATCTTATTATGATATTCACAAAGTTGTTGGTCATTAGACCAGAGACTACTAGTTATATCAACTTTCCTTAGCTTTTCCTTCTACTTCTTCCATTATTAGGCCCCCAAAGTCTACTAACAAGCATATTTGTTACTTCCATGGGGTAGATAATCACTCTTCCATGCATTTCTAGAAGGTTTGGTAATTTATTGACACATTATGTACCGCCATTTCTCATCCCAAAGTTAAGGGTATACCTCCTCCCAAGTTGTTACCTGAGTATATCCCCAAATATGAGGAGGTTTATTATCTTTGGCATCAATGTGGTAACAAATTTTTTTATATTCTCTAGCAGCACCTTCATGACCACCTTCTAATGATACCTACACCATCTAATCCTCCTTCCACAAGTCACCCACACAAGAAGGATTCCACTTATTTACCCATGGCACCTTATTTCCCATCCATGGATCCTTCCCCACCTGTGGTTTCTTCTCCACTGATGGTGCCTGATTGTCATCCTGTAGATACCATTCCTATTCTGGCACTATTCCTTTCCTTGAGTATTCTACACATGAGAGGCCTCATAAGCATGATCCTTTATCTACACCTACATATTATGTTGAGGATATCTGGAGAAAGTTGTTTTCATAGCTTTCCATGAGGATTGATGAGAATCTGGTTGTCTTTAGGATCCATCTTCATAGAGATATTTCAGATGTCATAGATAATATTTATGGGAAAATTTATCAATAATTATGAACATGGCATGGTATTCCTTCATTTTATTCTTCATTTTAATTTTATATTGGACTTGTGATCCACTTTTATATATCTTATATCATTTGACTATGTGTCAAATTTGGTTTTAGCTATATATTCCACATGGATCTTTATATTATGTGTTGTGTTGTATATTGGTTTCATTTAATTTCTCTTATGTTTTATCTTTGTTCTTTACATGATTTCACTCTTATGTCTATGTATTCATTTCTTTCATGGATTTATTTCCTTTTTCAATGATTATTTTTTATCTTATCTAAGAAACTCAAATAATTATTATTGTGACTCAGTTATACAAACCTTGATCCCCTTAGTAATTCTTTCTTTAGCATTTTGTTGTGTATGTCCACCATCCATAAGAGCATCTTAACAGAGTTCCTTAGCCAATCCCAAGTTAAATATGACATATCTCTAACAAAATTTCAATTTTGGGTGAGACATCTAGCTCCTAACCAATAATTAAACTTAGACCAAAGTGGTATGTTATCCCTTGGCCATCTACATAATAATCCATTGTACATCAAAGTTGTCATGTTATGGGACAAAGTGAAATGTGTCCTCATAGAGAATGGATTAGGCCTAAATATCATGTCTCTAAATCTCATCAAGCTTCTCAAGTACATGATAGCTGACTTGCATTTAGAGATGATCACCATCAAAGCCTATGACAATGAAGAATGGGAATCATAAGTCACCATCAACTTACCAGTTATCATTGGGCCCTTAACCCATGATGCACTATGCCATGTGTTAGACCTTGATTTGTCATATTATATGCTTTTGGGTAGACCTTGGTTGGATACATGAAATTTGTGCTATCCCATTGACATTGCACCAATGTATCAAGTTCCCCCATTTTGGTATGAAGGTCACCATCCATGGAGATTTACAATCATAAAAACATTGCAAGCATTTGGAGGTTGAGTATAAAAGCTATAACTACTATTTTGGATTGAATCTAGTTACCAAGAAGGATAAGGGAAAATAAATACTTTTTGACTCACCAAAGGCCAACTATATTGACCTTGATACCCTAATTCACTTTCCCACGTGTTTTCTCCTACAATATATAATCATTATACTATCTCAACTAATGGCCCAGGAGATTATTTGACCCACAATACCTTCCACATTAACAAAATTCCATATAACTTCAAGTCCTTTGGAATACCAAAATCCAAAATACTCATGGAATGGCAAAGAAAAGGCAAAGGCCACTTGAATAGTCTAACACCTATTCCTTTCATACAAATTGGCCAACTGTTACATCAATGACAAGTATCCTATTTCAAACAGAATCATGGAGAGGCATGCCTATGAAGGAGGAGGCCTTAGACTCAATCAACAGGGTATACTTGAGCCATTTTCATCCACTTAGTACAAAAGAACATATGATCTTATATTTAAACTACCTGGGGTTGACCCTATATATCTTATTCAAGTTTTATCACCAATGACTAGTGATGATGATGATGTTGACAGTGAAGTAGATTCTGATCATAACCATTTCAATGACCTAGATAATACCAATTTTTTTGACACTAATGCCATTTATACCCTTTAACCAGTTATTCATGATAATCCACTTCTCTTATATTATCCCCAACTAATAGACAAGGGACAACAAGAATCAAATGTGTCAGTTGATAAGTATCAGAATGATGAAGCTTTCTATGATTTCCTCAGCCTTAGGGACAATGTTCCATTAGGACACCAAAAAAAAGGGTTCTTAATGAAAATGGATCATGAAGACTATTTTGGAAAGTGGGTGAGCACCCTTAGCCAAAAATAAATAAATAAAACATTAAGGTCCCAAAGTGAAAACCACTTTGAGGCACCTTTGGACTAGGGAAATAGTAAAGATAAATGCCAGTCTAGTGGTGAAAACCTATTTTAAACATCATTAGATGGGGGTCTTCAACCTTCCTCAAACATATCTCAAGAGACAACCATCGATGAACTTGACTATGGGTCTGAGTTCAGCCTTGAAGAGCATCAATATTTTAATCAAATCATCCAAAAAAATTGACTGTATTTTTCACATGGCCATCCCCACCATTGGGGAATTATGATTCATCATGCCTAAGAGAACTTGAGGAACTAGTCCTAACAAAGGACTCTATTATTATTGGCTAGTTTAAATCTTCGCTGACTATTCTTGAAGATGGGTCAAACCTTATTGTATAGGACACAATAAAAGTTAACATTGGGACTCTAGATGACCCAAAATGGATCAAATTAGGCACATCCCTCATTAAGGAGGAATTTAAAGTATTTACATCCCTTTTATGGGAATTTGTTGATATATTTGCATGGGTCTACTCTGACATATGCCTAGTTTGGACCCTACCTTGGTTTTTCACCACTTTATGGTATATCCTAATTTCAAACCTATAAAAAAAATTATGCAAGATACATCCTCACATTATTTTATTAGTAAATAAAGAGTTGGAAAATATCTTAAAATTGAGATGTATTAAACCAATCGAATACTCTAAATGGATTTGAAATGTTATATTAGTCAATAAAAAACCAAAAGGAATTAAGATCTACACTAATTTTTGAGATATAAAAAAGGCTTATCCCAAGGATGACTTTACTTTACCAAACATTGACATGATTTTTGACTTTATATCAGGTTATGAAATGCTTTCACTGATGTATAGATTCTCAAGCTACAACTCGATCTAAATCGTACCAAAAGACCAACACAAAACATTGTTCACCACTCCTTGGGGAACATTTTATTATCAAGTTATGCCATTTGGTCTCAAAAATGCTAGGGCCACCTACCAAAGATCCATGACCATAATATTTCATGATATGATGCATGAGATTATTTAAGACTAAATTGATGACATACTGGCTAAATCAAAGAATAAGGCCGATCATCTAGTAGCATTGAGAAGGATATTTGAGAGACTATATGAATACAAAGTCAGGATCAACCCTAAAAAATGTTTTTTTGGAGTTACTTCAATCAAATTTATTTGTAACATTGTGTCTCATCGAGGTATTAAAGTCAATCCAACCAAAGTACTAGACATAACAAACATGACACCACCAACCAATCTACCCAGTTAATTTCAATCTATTAGATGCTTCATATCTCAATTTGCCTTCAAGTGTGACCATTTTACACATGTATTCAAGAAGGGTGTGAAATTTTATTGGGGTGATGATTACCAAAAATATTTTTAATCCTTGAAGGACTATCTCAGAAATCCACATGTTTTATCACCACTAATGCTAGGAAAGCCATTCCTCCTATAACTATCAGCTACCAATAAATCCCTAGGGGAAATTCTAGTTCAACATGATGATAATGGAAAGGAGCATGCCATGTAATATCTAATCCATACTAGTCATGTATGAGCATAATTATACGCCCATTGAAAAATCCTATTTAGTTATGGTCTTCATAGCTTAAAAACTATGCCATTACATGATAAATAGTAAAACCATGGTCATTTCAAAATTAGATCCATTCAAGTATCTCTATCCAAAAAATATTTACAAGGCATCATGGCCAAATGGATCATGCTTCTTAGTGAGTTAAAGATAGAGTATGTCAACCAAAAATCCATCAAGGGGCAAGTTCTTGTAGATCAACTTGTTAAAACACATCTTATAGATACAAAACTGCTAGCATTGCAATTCTTTAATGAATCCATCATGACCATCATTGAAACACTTCTTGAAGAGTAGCACTGGAAGCTATATTTTGATGGATCATTCACTACACATGGATCAGGGGTAGGCCTTTTATTTATTACTCCATATGGAGATTTAATCCCTAAATCATTTAGGATCAAGTTTCCTTATACCATCAACATGGCCGAATATGAAGCACTTGTTGTAGGGATTCAACAAGAAGTACAATGGAATGTAACACATCTAAAGGTTTATGGTGATTCTAAGTTAATCATCATTTAGGATACATACCATTTTCAAACCAAGGATGACAAGATGATGCCCTACAAGGCCATTGTTGATACTCTCAAATAGTAAATTATTGATGTCTAGTTTGAACATATACCAAGGGCTAGTAAAAAAATAACATATGCCATAACCACCATTAGATCCTTGATTTGACACACAAATACAACTAAAGAATACTAGTTTCTCATTAAAAATATGCTAGCACTAGTTCATGAACCTTAAATATCATAATGATCCTTGATATTGTTGGTCCCAACTCTACTTAGTATTCAGACCTATATGCCTACCTCAATGATCAAATTATGCCACCAGACCTATCCCACAAATAATCCAAAGCCTTTATCTACCATGCTGCACATTATACCCTACTCAGACCAACCCTACACCACCATAGTTTTGATGGAACTTTGATTCATTATTGAACTTTGGTAGAATCTACATTAGCATTATGGGAAGTTCACAAATGATTATGTGAATCCCACACTAGTAGGGCAATATTATCCAAAAATCTCTTACATATTGGGTATTATTGGCCAATGATGGATGCAGATGTAGTTGTAAATATCAAAAGGTGTGATAAATGTCAATGGCATGCCAATCTAATTCATGCCCTAGACAAGACTTTGAAACCAATGCTTACACCATGGCCATTTGTTACATGTGGCCTCAATCTCATTGGGAAGATAAACCCCACCTCATTTGATGCCCATAAACATATCCTTACTGCCATAGAATACTTTACTAAGTGGATTGAAGCTATGCCCCTCACTTATGTGACTAGAAAGTAAATTTATAAATTCATCTTTAACCATCTCATTTGCTACTATGGTATCCCTTTTGACATTATATTTTATAGATCATTCAAAAATAAGGATTTTGAATCGTTATGTGTCAAGTACAAGATCAAATAACATTTTTTCATGGCATATTACCCTCAAGGTAATAGCTAGGTTGAAGCATCTAACAAAACCATTGTCAACATCTTAAAAAATATTTTCATTGATGTTGGTCATGATTGGTGTATACACATAATATTTTCAAAATTTTATCGATTACTAACACTTTTTATCTTTCAGGAACAAACCAAGTCTCAATCTCTCTGAGTGCATGACTTAAGGGGTGCATTAGGAAAGGGGTGGGTAGACCATTGGTGCTTCATAATATTATTGTCCCTTTTGCCACTTGCCATATACACACTTGTCTCCTAAAAACCATTTACCCTAAGCTTATTATTCTTAGTTATACCCATTCTAGTCATCTATCATGCTTTATCATCTTTTTTCTTACCTTGACCCCCTTTTGCTACTTGACAATGATAGGTCGACTAGGTTGACCCTGTATAATTTTCAACTTCTGATTATCGTACAGGGTCGATAGGGTTGACCATGTACTATTTAAAGATATTTTTCACTTAGATTTTTATTATACCTTCAGTCAACCTAGCTTGGGGCCTAGTGATTTACCTCCTAAAAACATACAGGGTCAACTGGGTCAACCCTATACAGCCAACATATTCGAAAGGATTTAGGGCAAGATCTACCTATATATACAAGTTCATTTCCAACCATTTGAAAATAGAGAAGTGAAGAAGAATAAGTGTGAATGAACATCTACTTATTAACCATTCTACTTGAGGAATAACTCTTAGGGTTCCATAATTTATTTGGAGATATGAATCTTGTCTTGTGGATAAGTTTTTTAGATTCATAGATAGGTTGTGTAGCCTAGAGATGATTTGTATTTGTTATCCTTACATACAACATCAATCTTCTATGAATCACCTTGGCTAAGGGAGAGATTGAGGCTCGAAGTGTCAATCTTCAAGGTAAGTATTCCTAACTTTATTCCTCCTTTGTAAAAGCATATAGATAATGCAGTTGTGCTTCTCTCCCATGCATTAGAATTATATATACATTGACATGAGTATATGTCTGCTATGCATGTTTAGTTTAGTGTGTTTTGTTTCTAACCCCCACTTTATGCCACAAGCTTTGGTGTGCACTAGAATATATTTATTTTATTGTTTATTATAATAGAGTAAATATTAAACCTAGGAATATTTTAGATTTTTTGCATGATTATGTTAGACTGTAGGTTTTGGAACCCTTCTTAGCATGGTGTATTATGAAAAGTGATCCCCTAATCGATTCTAGTGGATCCCCATATTGGTCATGCTTCTATTTAAAAAATGTATTCCCAATCAGAAGTGTAGGTATGATCTATCTTCTATTAGCTAGGATTGATTTATAGACATCATGCATTTATAATTACATTTATTCTAGTGAACTCGGTGTGAATCCTATCCCACCACTGGTTGGATTGTCTTCACATTTCCACTTTTTTCTTAGCATTTTCTTCATTTGGATTCACCTTCATAATACATTATGATGAACCTAACGTGAAATAAACCTTGAAATATTTGTTCACCTTATTTCATTATTTTTATCATAAATTTGTCATACTAGATCAACTTTGTCGACCCAATATCTAACTTCTATGAGTAGTATTTTAGGTACAAGCTATTGGATCGACCTTATCGACCTAATATAATTTTTCATATTTTTATAAATCTGGTCTAGACTACTATTTCAACCCAATCAACCCTATACATTTTTAGGTACTCAATAGCAAGTTTATATAAAGCTTGATTGACCCAGTCGACCTAGTTAGAAAAATTTGTAAGCATATACCAAGGTTATTGAACTAAAATATTTACTCTTTACATCTCTGATCCACCAAGGTTCCTTTCTATCTCTCTATCTCTTTCTTTATATTTTTTCCTTTTATAGTTTATAGTCTTTAAAACTTCCCTTGCACAGTCAACTATATCGATCTTACTGACCTAGTTTTGTGTGCTATTTGAATAACTAGGTCAACTCTATTGATCCTATTCATTTTTAAACTTTACTTCTGTAGTACAAGTTTAACCTTATTGACCCTATTCTATATTTTATGTATACATTTTTGGCTACATCAACATTGTACCTTGTTTTAATGTTGGAATTAACCTTATATGCTATTAATTAATTCATGCTTTCTTTTTTTGTTTCTTGCATGCTTAGAATAGATCACATAACTTAATTAGGTTATTTTGAAATTAATTCTCTAGTTTCACTATTTTATATTTTATGCACACATGACCAAATCATAATATCTAAACAAGCATTTTAATATTTATCTACCCAAGGCCAACCTACTTGAATTTCATCACTAAGGGGGAAGCTGACTTGATACTCTGGTCAAGTATAAATCTTGGTTAATGGTATATTTTGACTAAGAACTTGACACCCTTATCATTTTGGTGTGTGAAGTGAGGGGGTAGGTCCCAATACCAAGCCTATATCATTGCCACTATATTCCCTTTCATCCCAAACTATCTGAAACCAATCTTAGATTATCATTCTAGTTCCTTTCTTACATCCAACATCCCATCACATTTAAAATCATATCTTAATAATATAATAAACATTCAGGTTGACCAATTAGTTATCTCTTTACTCTCCAATTTGATTGCTTACTCTTTGCTCAATTTTATTTTATATTTTAAAAACTTGCATTAGCCAGTGTTGGTACAAGGTTTTTTACTGTGTGCTTTAATTGGATTGGGAAACATTAATCCAATTGACTATTTTTTTTCCTTTATATCATTTCTTTTCTAAATTACATGCAAAAATTATCTTATTTTAGATCATAATCTATCATAGGTTTCTTAATTTTTATTTTCTACTGTACTGGGTCGACCCTATACCTTTTTCTAGCCTCTATTCATTATACTAGATCGACCGTGTACTATTGTTAAACCCTATTTCCTCTTTTTCCAATATTTATTCACTATACTAGATTGACCCAATCGACCTTATACTATTTATAGACCCTATTTTTGTGCTAATTTGACCTAGTCGACCCTATACTATTTTTGTCATTTCTTGTTTCCTTGCTTTATCATCTCTCTTTCTTTCCCTTCATTATGGAATTTTTGCTTGATGACAATATTGAGTTGTAGTTAATATACATGATGAATCTTACCAAACCTCATAGGTTCTCCCATAGATAGATTAGGGATACTCTCTTGGATGCTATTAATGTTCATATTTCCACTCACACAATAAACTATGGGACCCTTCCTAATACCTCTTCATAGCCTAATCCTCTCTTCTCATTAGAAGACCAACCTGAATTAGAGTATACCGCTAAAATGCTATTTTTTCTCTAAATTTATTCAACATCAAAGAAAATATCCTTCTAAAATTTACAATATTATGATTAGTGGTCACGTTGAAGACCCTCATTCACCTACTCCTACATTCTCAACTGAATTTGTGGGCATCACTTTCTTTGATTCCCAATCTCTTCCTTTGATTATGACCCCTTCTCATACCATGACCTCTTCTTCTATCACTATTGGAAACATAATCACTGAGAGGGGGAGTGAATCAATGATTCAAGTAAATCAAATTTAATTCCAATTAATCAAACTCTTAACCATTCAACCATAATCAATTATGAAGCATGTAGACCATTCATTCTAATGAACAAAGAGACAATGTAAGATCAAAGCACATAACATATGAATTATGTGACAAACCCTCATGGGAAATAAAACCCACTCTCAGGCCTAAAAAATTATGGACTAATTTTATTATAAGATGATAAAAAATATGAGACTTTAGTGAAGCACCCACTTCACAAGGATCACCAACCCCTAAAGATGACAAACACCAACTTACCGAAGATGTCGAGCACCAACACAACACCTATGAAATGAATATTTCTTGAAATTTGACTGATTCTAAATATGATAGAGAAAAAATACAAGAACACTCTTCTCCAATTATAAAAATACACATAAATTACCAACACCAAGCTATCTCTTCAACACAAGCAAATAACCCCTTCACAAATCTTTTGCTCGTTTTCAAATATGCACTCATAAATCTAATGAAAATAATCAATAGAATCAAAAATATATGCTGAGTCTAATTAAATTTTCCTCCAATAAATATAATACAAACATTGCTCATCAATACCCCCAACAACATTCTCACAAGGTCTTCAAATATCAACACATATACTTGCTTGTCTAGTTTGATTCTCACACCCAAAAGGCATAAAACACCTCGTATATATACCACACGCTTTCATGGTCAGGAAATATATGTTTTACAAACATATATCAACTAAAAATATCATTAGAAACATAAATAATACATTCCATATTTATCCATTAGGTCAGACGTACTGCAAAGGGCTCAAACCCCACACATAGTCTAACCTTCACCTTTGAATTTGCTCTTTTGAAGAATCTACAAGATCAGCATCTTATTGGTCAGCCAAGAGAAATTTATTAAAACTTTAAGGATTATAAACCACTTATAAAAATATAAAAATTACCTCCATAGGTCATCCAAAACATTTGATATCTCACCCTTAAGTAACCATACCTTTCTATTAGGCCTAACTGGGCCTTTTAGGTCTCATGAAGACCTATTCATCTTTTCGACACTACAATGTTCCAATTAGAAACACAAGACCACTTAAAATAACATGGATCCATGAAATATGACACTTAATACACCCTCAAGTTATAATAACCATCACTACACACTTTTGAAACATTCACTCCCCTTAGGAACCTCTATTAGGTCTTAAAGACCTATTAGGCTTAACTAGTCGAAAAACATTGTCTTCACCAAAAAGGCTCAAACTAACTGAATATATAATTTACATGTAAAATACACATATTTATGAAGATATTAAGACATTAGGAAAATAATACATTCAATTATACACCTTAATTTAGACTCCTAAGGGTCATAAACACCTTTGCAAGAACTTCACTCAGATCTGGAATAAATATAGTCAACAATAGTCAACTTTGATTTGTAATAAATTAACTTGTACTAACTTTAAAGACCCAAAATACCTTTGAGAGTGATATATATTGAGTATAAGTAATATTTAATTTTTATACCAATAATATCTAATCAATACATTGTCTTCTACAATCACTTCTTTACACTCTGGTTTATTTAGAAAAAACATAGTAAAAATTTGTCAACTTTGGTTAACCATAGCTAAATATGTATGAAAATTAAAGACCTTAAAATGAATTTTATGTAACACCCTCAGCTTAATATACCAATTTTGATTTTAAATCATCCTTAAATTCTACCTCCATAAAAATATATAGCAATAACATTGCATATTGGTCCTTTGTTCACTAGATATTGAAATTTTGGCTAAGTATGGAACCAACAAAATATACAAACTTTTCACTATCATAAATTTTGACTCACACATCCTTAATAATTTAAAATTTTACCATATAAACTATGTAAATTTTTTAACACACCCATATAATCATATTCCTCTGACTCATCCATATGCACAAATTTTGATGTAATCAATCTGCCTACTCAACACAAATCTATCACAAGACCACATATGCCTAGATGAACACAATGAGTCACCATATAAATTACATTTATTAAAATTATGATATAAATAATTTAATACCTCTGATATTACCAATAACACATGATCAATACATAAGAGCCATCCCTACTCACTGATTAGGCCTTCCAATTCCACTTCTCACTCTAACTGGTTTTTCTCACTCATGGCACCCTTTCCTTCATATCGACTAGGAAAATTTGAGGGCCAAGATATTTGACACAAAAACATTAATATTCCTAAAATTTTTAATTATTTTTTTATTCAAGTCAAAATATTCATCAGACACCCATTTTTTCACGTGGTTACTTTCAAAAATTTCTCACAATATCAAAAACACTGTTAAGAAGCACTTTTATATGGGACCCAAAAATATTCATGATTAAATAAACACATCCTAAGAATCATCTAGGATTCCTATAAAACCTCCAATCATCATCCTATCCATCCACCATATTTTTATCATCTAAATGAAAGATATTTCATATCGGGTCCAAGACTAGCCTTTTTGCACATAAAAACCTAATTACCTTCTTAGCAATTGTTCATAAATAATAGAGCCTTAATCCATGTAATAATACTTGTAAAAAATTATTATAAACCTTCCTCAACATCTCTAAAATTATCATCTCCTCATGAAAATTCTACATGAGCCGATGAACATAATAACTTTCCTCTCGAGCTCACAATGCACCATTTGAGCACCCTCTAAAGCAATGAAGACATGTCTAACTTTCTCATTCATCCTCTGACCTGATATAACAATTTTTAATTGATAATCCCTCTTATACATCAATGAAAACACTTACTATAAATATCCCAACACTTAGTTCTTCCACCTCCATGCCTAGTATATCCACTAACATGGTAGGTTCTACATCTAGTGGGCCTCTCATGATTACCTTGGGTATCATGATACTAGTCTTTCTTCTTCTCAACCATTCACTAGTCCATCTTTTTCTTTACAAGAAAATTTTGCCACTAGTGCCTCACATTTTCATAATTTCTCTCAAGCTCCTATCAACACCAATAATGGTACCCAAGCCACTAATACCAACTCTAGTTCATCTAATAATTATAATTCAAACAAATCAACTATTTTTACAAACACTCAATCAAATTAATACCTTTCAAGCTCATAACATAAATCAAATTATGAGAATGCAAAACCACCTTCATCTCTAATATCAAACTCAACCAATGGCTTGGGGCACACATAACTAGAATGTTCCCCCTCCTCCTCTTCAAGATTATCAAGGCAATCTCATTCTTTAACCTCCTTTGGTCAATAAAACCATTAATCATCTCCAAAATAAACCTTTCACTACTCAAATTTTTAACATTGATATAGGAGGTATCACACCTACAATTTCTTACAATGGATCAACCGATCCCACCCTTCATCTTAAAAAATTTGGAAATGTTTATAAGTATTGGGTCAAATTAAACACCCTTACCTCTACCAAAATCTTAGCCAAAACTCTCATAGGTGATTCCTTGGATCAGTATAACCAAATTAGAACTCATTTCATTACTAGTTTGGAGGATTTAGTGAATGCTTTAGTTAAATAATTCTAAACTAGTGATCTTCTTGAAAACACTTTGGCCCACTTCATAAATTACAAAAAACTTAAAAAAAAAACTACTCAAGCCCTTATTAAAATGTGGAAAACTTTGTCAAATAAATGTGAACATAACAAGGCTGATGATAATTTTTTCCATCTCTTTACAAATGCTCTTTTTCCTAAACTTCAATATTAGTTTTGCACTCTCTCTCCACGCATATTGTAGGAGGTTATTAACCAAATTAAATTATAAGATTTCCTTATTCATCAATTTGAGCCACCCCAACCTTATATGGGTCCTCATCTCTTACTTAAGAACAAAAATTAAAATTTTATAAATGATGGTGTTACATATTCTTACAACACCATTCACAATGTTCAAGTTGTCTTTCCTACCCCTTGATCAAAACCAGCTCCCCCTTCTCAAAAATATACCAATCCTCACTTATCTTCACCAAAAAACATTAATGTTCATAAACCTCTATCCTTAGTTGAATTTCTTAAGTGTATACCTAGGCCTCTTCCATGAGAACTTGTCCCTACCTATCCTATGAAATCCTGATATTATCGTAACAAGTTTTGTTGGTTGCATGCTAGTTGGCGTCATTCTCATGAGACCTATATACAACTTCATAATTTATCTATGGATTTTCATGTTGGTCCTAATTTTGATCATGATTATATCATTCAAAAGTGACAAAAATCTTACAAATTTACTTTTAAGGATTATAAATCACATGATAAAACTCAAGCCTTAAATTAAGCTAACACTCATTTGGCTATCTACAAAGACCCTCTTCCTAATCATCAACCTATCCAAGACAATAAAGATAAAGCTACCCCTTGCACCAATAATGTATAAAGTCTTATTGAACCAAATTTTGAAGAGAATGTGGTTAACATGACTAATATGTGAAGGGTGATTGATTTTATCGATTCTCAACCTATCTACACTTCTCCTCCATCTAGAACATATCGAGTTATCAAGGATTCTTCTCCATCTCATTTAAATGACTTTGGGCAAGATGAAATTATTAATTTTGATGATCTAATTTCATATTCTCCCTTGGATAAACTTGTTTTTCAATTTCAACGACTCTTCCATCATCATCTAACACTAATGATACTCAAATTTTTACTAACACTTCTACCAATTCTCAAAATTAACTTGAACTAGCTACTTCATCATCAAAACATGATTTACAACCTTATGCCCAACCTTCTTCTTCTTATCCACATAAATTATAATTCACTTCATCTCCTCCTTTCAAGGACCTCCTTAATCATTATGTACTTATATCTAAAAACCTTCTTATGGGTAATGGTAAGTTAGATCCCATCATGAAACTCACTAATCTCCCATTCCAAATTATGTTCCTTGAGCTTATAAGGACTTCTCCACATCATATAAACCATATTATGTAACTATTATTTGAAATGTATATTCCTCATCCTCCCCTTTAAGGATAGGAGGTATCCTTATCTGGATCTGAGGATAGTATATTACAACAATGTGAAGAGATGTCTATCAACATTGATGAAACTATAAACACTTCTCTTTCCTTAAAATTTCCCATAGCTTCTATGATTCTTAACAAGATTTTGATTTATGTAGATGGTTCTATTTTATTCATTAGTATTCAAATAGGCAATATCCAAGTTAAGCAAACATTGATTGATGAGGATTTTAGCACCTACATTGCCTCTCTCATCTTCATAAGACCCTTGGATATTTATAATGTAATCTAAAGTCTACATGCAACACCTGCCAAGGATATGATAGAAGCAAAATGCCTCTTCTAGGTTTTTTGTGGCTTCTCATTACTATTTCACATGTCACCATTCACATGAAGGTGATGATATTTAACTTTCCCATTTATTATAACATCTTACTGGGTAGGTCATGGACTCACTGTATGAGATCCATCACTTCTTTCACTTACTATTGCATTAAATTCCCTCATAATGGAGCCATTTATAAGATTCAAGGTGACACTAACCCTTAGAATTTTGAAAAATTCTAAGACCGTGGTGTCTTCAAGATTCCTACTATTAAACCTTTTATTAGTGTCTTAATTTTCTCATTAATTCAACCTGAGGTTACAATGGGCATCCTGAACTCATTGGGAACATTCTTCCTAACCTCTTAGGTTTTGATGATGATGATCCTAATGACATTAACCTAAAGATTAAAACTTTTGATGTCTCACCTCATCTCATCTCATAGATTCTTGCTTCCTTACAGCCTCATTCTTAAAAACTTCCTTACAAGGATATTCCCATAGTCTTGACCAAGACTTGACATTCTATTCACCACATTTCTTTAGATGACAAGGTTATCCATACTTGTGTCATTGATATTCATACCCTAGATTATGATGATGGTTATTCCCTAGATGAGCCATTCTTAGGTAGTCTTGTATAGGCTTGTGATGCTAAGATTTTCCATTATCATTCTTCTTTACTTGAGTCTTTTTTTATTATCTTCCCATTTTCCTTCATTTATAGTTCCTAATTTTAGTATTTTTCCTCTTTATCACAAGGTAGAGATGGTGCTAACACCTCCAATTTTTTAGGATCCTCATTGGAGTATGCTCACAGATCATGTTATGACTGAGCCTCACCACTTTGATAGGTTTCCTAATCATCATATTTAGTTTACTCTTAACATTAGTATGACCCTTCTTAAACCTTCTATAGATATCGCTCCTCCTTCAGCAAATCCCTTATCGAATCCCATTCCTACTCCCACTATAGTTGAGCCTATTCTTTCTCTTGATATAGTTGAGCCTATGCCTACTCCTACTCTTGTTGAGCTTTCCCCTGCTTCTCATCCCATCAATCCTTATATTGAGCTTAGTTCCATTCCTCCTCCATCGCCACCTTACCTTAGTGATGGTTTGCTTCCCTTCCCTAAGATGGCTCTATTTACCAATAAATGAGATAATGAGTCCTCTCTAACTTCTTCCACTCCTATTATACCTCCTTCTAAGAGTGTTTATCCTATTACCACTCACAAGCATATATGTTGCTTCTATGGGATAGATAATCATTTTTCTACCCATTGTCATAAGTTGTGATAGTATATTGATACTTTACATCCTTCCTCTCTTTCTGTAGACAAAGTCATGCCTCCTCTAAAGGTTTTACTTAAATATATACCTAAGTATGGTGAGGTATATTATCTATGGCACTAATGTGGCACCCATCACATTGATAATTTCCACATCCTTCAACAACACCTTAAGGATCACTTTATAGTTATCCCTGGACCTTATTCTATTCCTCCCATAAGTCATTCCCATAAGAAGGATCCTCATTCTTCTCCCATAGATCCACCTCTAGTAGTTCCATCCCCTCATGTGGTCCCTTCATCACCTTTTATGCCTCTACCCAAGATTCCTTTACCTATGGATACTTATCCACCTGAGTCCCTCACCTATGGATGCTTCTCCACTGGTGATTCTTGCATCTCCCATAGAGCCTTCTCCCATACATTCTCTTGAGCATCCCTTTCTTGATTTACCTCTTTATCATGATCCATCGAGTATTCCTACTATTTTAGTTGAGGAGATTAGAAGAGAAGTCTTTTCTTAGTTTTAAATAAAGATTGATGAGACATTAGCAACAGTTTGTATCCATCTTCATAGAGATTTATCTGATTTTTTAGATAATGTGTGTGGGAAAATTTATCAATAAATATGATCACATGCATGGTGCCTTTACATTTACATTTTTATTGGATGTGTGCTCTAATTTTATTTTTTATCTATCTATTATATCATTTGATGTTATGTCAAATTCATATTTTTATTATAAAGTGATCTTACCTTTTGTACTATATCTTGCTTATATTGTCATTTATATTTTCATATGATTATTTTTTCTCTTATCTCTTCTTGTATCTTTATGATTTTTTGCTCTCTTATCTCTATTTTTTGGATAATTATCATTGTGACTTGGTTATACAAACTGTGTTCCCTTTGGTCCTTGTCTCCTTTTACCATGTGATCAGTTAGCAAACAATGTATCTCATTCTAATTTCTTTTCACCAGTCCACCTTTGGATCTCTTTTTTCCCTTCTTCCTTTTTTGCAAACTAAGCCCATACATGGTTGAGACTTGAGATCACGTACTAGTTCATTGATAATCTTAAGTGTCATAATCAGTATTTGTTTTTGGTTACTTATATTCCTTTAGCCTTAGCCTAAAGATCATTTGTGTGTATCACTACATATCTCATGATTGGTCATTCCAAATCCATATGGAGGAGGAATCTTAAAAAACCATAAAAAGTTAAAAGCTGAATCATTTTACAAAAGACAATGATATAAAAGGCAAAAATATTCTTAAGAGTCAAATCACACTAAAAGATTTGATTCAAAGCACATCTCCTTCTTTTATTCGAAGCTCAAACTCCACAATTGGCCTCATGATATAGTCAAGGTCCTTTGGGGTTTGGTAGGCTAGTAGACTAGAAAAAGAGAATAAAAAAAATATTTTAGTGCTACCTATTTTCTCATGCAAGTACCCAATATTTGTAGTAGACTGATGGCTCTGTAAGGGGTCCTGAAGAATGGAGAACATGTCATGGGAAGTTAGATCCAGTTTATATTTTTTATACCAATATACCTTCATGATTTTATCTTAGTATCACACTTATTTGCCTACAAAGCTTTGTGTCTATAGCGAACAGGTTTCCTTTAAACATTGATGGTCACTAGTCACTTAGAGTCTTTTCACGTCATTAGTATGCCTCTTTCCTCCTAAGGTCTTCTCATAAGATGCCTAAGTCTTAATTTTTACATTCACTTTTTCATTCCCTATATCCCTCATATTTCCTCTTGAGAAATATTGTTTTGTCTACTGATCACTCCCCTTGGGATTTCATTTGTGAGTTCCATTATAAGACCATAGAGAGGACCTGACATTCCTCACAAATTACCACCTTTTTCCTTCCTATTACCCACATCATTTTTTACTTGATTGTCTTGATTTTTTCATCCCAATGGTGTTCTCTTTGTGAGTTATAGTGTAAGATCATAGATAGGACCCACCATTCCTCACAAAATTTTTCAATAATACAAGTCACAAACAAAATTACATGTGTCAAATATGAGATAAGGTGTGATTGATTATAAATTTACATGTCATCGACATGATTTCCAACTTGATTTAGTATATTTTATGCTTACTTAATTTTCATTTCACTTTTATCTTCTTATTTTTTGAGTACATGTAATAATCCAACCATTTCTTCAATTTTTCATACTTCTCAGCTTGAATTAATGTGATCAATTTAAGACCTATCTTTTACTAATTTTTTTTTAATCTTATACTTCCCAATGTGATTTAGTATAATTTATTGACTTCATTAATTTGTTTTTAGACCATTTGTGCCCTTTTACATACCTTACATTTTATTACATTGTTTTCATACTTCCCAATACAATTAAGTATGATTTTACTTTTTTTAATTTGGTGCAAAAATTTTTCACTTTGGTTTAATAACAAATTCCTTTTTACCATCTTGTTTTACCATCCCCTTGGTTATTTATACTTGGTCATTTTATTGTTATTACACATTTCCTAACTTGAAATAGTGTATCATACATTTTTGATTGATTATATTTTACCAAATCTTTTTGGTAAAATACATGTGCTACATAATGCTAGAAAAGAAACCATATCTCATAAATTTCCTATAGCATATATAATAACTAAATACATGTGCTAGAAATAAATATATCCAAAGCATCCATAGCCATAACCATACACATTCAACATCAATATGATAAAATGATATACATATATATATATATATATATCATTAGTTTTTGATACAACAATTAAAACCATATACAATGCTCTAGTTATATGGCTGGGCTCCATCCAATCTATCTCATGGCCTAGCCATGCTACCTACCGAGGCCTCAGTTTGACTCCTTTGAATAGTATACTATAAAGAGGCCATATAATATATCAATCCATCCACATATCCCTCTATATGTACCACCCATGCCTGTACCTATGCCAACTGGTCTAAGGTCACCATGTGTGTCACTCTCTCCTACTCTTGCACCTATGTTATATGGGTTAGGGTCATTGTATGTGCCTATGTCATTTGTGTCACTGTAGCTAAATTCTAATCCCTCTCCTCTATTAGGGCCTACCATTCCTATATCTTTCCTACACCCATCTCTATTGGTGGTTGCATCATCTCTCTCTATGCTTGTATCTACCTCACTACCTCTCTAGCTAATTTGAACCAGGTCACCTAAGATGGGGTAGATGTTACACTGGGATCCTCTAATGCAGTAGGGTCACACATATATAGAGTCTCATATAGGATGTCATGGAGTGATCCCCTCATAAGGGACCCTAATCTCTCCTCCTCACCCTCAACTACACCTATAAAATCATACCCAGATAGATATTATATCACTATTATATCTCAAAATATCTATCTATCTCTAGTCTCTATTTAAAAATAAAAACTTAAGCAATAATATAATCATCTTTATTACCTATTTGTGTCTTGACCACTATGGTCTCACCATCTACATGACCACTTAACATAGTCTCTCCATTTGTGTAGCCTCTTAGTTGCTCCTCTATAGGTCACCTCCTCAACTCAAATCCAATTATCATGGATCACATATGCCTCATCTTATGCTTGAGTGGCCTTTATATCATCCACCTCTCCTTTGAATCACCTACTAGATCATCAAGGATGGTGATAGTCTCCACTCTCTCTTGTACCTCTTACCTTCATTGATGTTATGTCCTAGGTGGTCATAGTTCATCTCATTATAGAGATGGTGGTGATATCTATGGTCCCATTGCCTCTGCAACCCTCTCCTCCTGCTCTACTCCTTATCATTCTTGTCTAGTCCATGATCACTCATGGCATGGTTTGGGCATCAACCTCATCACTAGTGGCCCTAGTCCCCTCCTCCCCCATGGTTCTCTCACATGTTGAGACCACTATTCAAGCATTAATATCAATGTTTCTAGATGAGGTAAGCACATCTATCATAATACCCATGCCACCAAATATGGATCTATCCACTAGGTATAGTGTCTAACCACCTCTATCCTCATTGTAGCTAGTGAAACTATGTCCCAACTCAGCCATGTAGTCATTATGTGCCCATATAGCTATCACACTATGTATATATATCTCACCATTTACATGTTAGCACATGGGTCATAGCCCATGCTACCTAGTCCTCTCTCAATATTCACACTCGAGGTATCCTATCATCAACTACATGGGGTAAGACATTCAATCGATACATGGGAAACCACTCATATATCTAAGCCATCACTAATATGATTAGTCATATCGACTTCTACCCTCTAACCAGTACCTCATATAGATCATGTATGAGATAGACCTAGATGATATAATCAATATCATATATTCCTCCCTCCTTTAAGATCATCCTACTCAAGGCTACCATAAACAATGGTACATTTACATCCAACTTGTGATATAGTGCTCACTATGTCACAAGTCTTATCATAGCCATCTGGATATCTAAAATCTATGATGCATATACATCAAACATACTAACTCTCCTACCTACCAATATCATACCTAAGATTATATCCCACATGGATTAGGTTCTCTTCTCCTCCAAGTTATCTAGTAGGCCTGTAGTCACTGGTGCTCTTGCTATCGATAGCCTTAGGATGGAATGCACATCCTCCAGAGTGATATCTACCTCTTTTATGTCCCCATCCACCTCCCATCTGATGGTGTTAATCAGTCATTCCTAGCATCCAAGGAACATGACTAATAAATCTACACTCAAGGGAATCCTACACATGTTAGCTATCCCTCTTAGATCTATCTCCTATGGTTAGATGCTCTAGTAGATTTAGTAGCCAAGACACATCTACCAATCTCTAGAACCTGGGTCATCCTTCTAAATAAGACACAACAAAAGATGTATTAGATCCTCCATGTCACTTATAGTCAAAATACATTCTTTTTATAATTTCAATAAAAAATAAGCCTAAACTGCTTTAATTCATTCATTTTTACCTATTTTTTAGCCTACTTGATCCTTTTTGCCCTTACTTGGTCATTTTGAGACATTCTAGCCTATTTAGGCCTTTTACACATATTTCTATATACTTTTGGTTCTTTGGTCAACCTAGTTTGACCAAAATTTCCCTATTTTTGGCCTAGTTGACTTAAAAATCTAAGTCAACCCTCTTCTTTTCCCTTCTTTAGCACTATGTTACCATTCTGGACTTTTCATATCAGTTGGAAAAATTGTATTACATCAGCAGTCTACAAAATGTATAGGGTTAACACATACCCACTGGGTCGATAGTATAGATTTTGACTATTTTTAGCCTATTTGGTCGATTGGATTGACCCAGTTGTTTTTCATTGTTGATTCCTTACATTTTCCTCAAAAAGTGTATTTTTGCAGTTTTCTTCCTAATTCCTTCAAACCCATTTACCATCTTGGTTTTTCCTACCTATAGAATCTAATTTGGCATCATTATGACATCTAAAAATCCTAAAAAAATGATAAAAATACACTTAATTCATTAAAATACTCTAAAACTGGCTTAATATTCATGGTTGCATAACTATCATGCACTTGTTGTCACTCTTGGAACCCCTTTTCATCTATCCTATCATCTCCTCACCATCCTAGCTCATTTATTCTTCATATTTCTTTTTATCTCTTTCACAAGTCAAAATAACCAAATGACATGTATTTCCCCTATTTTAAAATACTTTTCAAAATTCAAAATTTTCAATTATTTTCAGGTAGATTCTTTATTTTATCTATATCATTGTTTATACTCATCCATTTTTAAAACTGTAAAATGTGTTGTATTCATGATGACATAGATAATATTTTCCACTATAATATGTGTATTTTCTAAAAATTTCAATTTTTGGCTATTTTTTGCAATAACTTCTTTAGGTTCACCTAGTGTTCTTCACATTGGATGCCTTCACATCTCTTGAAATCTACTTATTTATCTAAAACACTAAGGTAAGTAAATGTATGTGCTTTTCAATTCTATCTTTTCATTTATCTTATTTACTACTTACTATACTTTACTTAGCATCAACATTATGTGTTATCATGTTCTATTTCCCAAACCACTATCTTGTGTTACACTTACATGACACTTGATGAGATTTGAATGGGTCATATGTATACACATAATATTTTCAAACTTTTATCAATTACTGACACTTTATATCTTTCAAGAACCCATTGAGTCTCAATCTCTCTAAGTGCATGCCTTAAGGGGTGCACCAAGAAAGGGGTGGGTATACCATTGGTGCTTCTTAATATTGTTGTCCCTTTTTCCACTTGCCATATACATAGTTGTCTCCTAAAAAACCATTTAACTTAAGCTTAATCTTCTTAGTTGTACCCATTCTAGTCATCTATCATGTTTTATCCCCCTTGTTTTTGCATTGACCCCTTTCTCTAGTTGAGTTTACTAGGTTGACTAGGTTAACCATGTACAGTTTTCAACCTCTGATTACTATATAGGGTCCACAGAGATGACCGTATATTTTTTAGGTATATTTTTCACTTAGAGTTTTGTTATCCCTTTGGTTGACATAGATCAAGACCTAGTGATTTACCTCTCAAAAACATACAGGGTAGACTGGGTTGACCCTGTACAGTTGACATATTTAGAAGGATTTAAGTCAAGATCTACCTATATATATAAGTTCATTTCTAACCATTTGAAAATATAAAAATTGAAGAATAATTAGTGTGAATGAACATATGTTTATTGACCATTCTACTTGAGGAATAAAATTTAGGGTTCCATACTTTATTTGGAGATATATATCTTGTCTTATGGAGAAGTATTTTGGATGCATAGATAGGTTGTGTAGCCTAGAGCTAATTTGTATTTATTATCCTTACATACCAAAATAATCTCTTACGAAGCACCTTGGCCAATGGAGAGATTGAGGCTTGATGGGTTCATTATTCAAGTTAAGTATTCCTAACTTTATCTCTCCTTTGTAAGAGTAGATAGATAATTTAGTTGTACTTCTCTCCCATGCATTAAGATTCCATATATATTGACATGAGTATATGTCTTCTATGCATGTTTAGTTTAGTTTGTTTTGTTTCTAAACCTCAATTTATGCAACAAACTTTGGTGTGCACTAGACTTTCTTATTTTTACTAGAGTGAACATTAAACCTATGCCCCTTTTAGGGTTATTGCATGATTGTGTTAGACTATAGACTTTGAAACCCTTCCTAGAATTGTTTATTATGACAAGTGAATCCCTAATCAGATCTAGTGGATCCCCATATTGGTCATGATCTCACTTAAAAAATTTATTCCTAATTGAACGTGTAGGTATGCTGTATCTTCTCTGAGCCAAGATTGATTTATAGCCATGATGCATTACTAATTGCATATAATTGGCACCTTCAAATATTTTGTGTCCTCATCGCATACCACACTAATCATTGAACTCCAATAGGAGCCACTCCATACTCACTTATTTATGGTGCTAAGTCCATTCTTCCCATTTAGGTTGAGTTACCTTCTTTGTGCATCTCTTTGAAGCATTACCTAGATGATGAAGACTATCGAGTCACTCACCTACAAGAGCTTGAGTTAATTGATGAGAAATGCTTAGCCATAGTTAAAAATATTCAAACATAATAGAAACGAATATGTGGCCACTACAATCAATACATGAAACACATAGAGCTTGAGATTGGTGATCTTGTTCTTAAGTAAAACCAAAATAATACATTGTTTGAAAAGAAACATAAAGACAAGTTCAAACCCAATTGGGTTGGTACTTTCATCATTATTACAAACTATGGCACTAGAGTATATATACTTGCTACACTAGACAGTGATGAACTTAAGTAATCAATGAAAATTATACATGTAGACACCAAAAATCTACATACTATGAGTCTGAATGTCATGATTTCTCCAGAATACCCGAGGACCCTCTCAAGACCAATATCACCTTCTGACCCCTAATCAACCTAGCTTGTAATCAAGTTTAACTTAACTAGCTCAACCCTACCTTTTATCCCTTTTCCCCCTCAACACTCAACTATTGATGGCCAAGGTAACCATCAATGGTCACCTTGACTGTCGATAATTAGGGTATACCTCTTTATCCAAAAACATGCAAACTACCCACTTTAATTTTCTAATTATAACTTGTATAAATCTTGTTGCAATATATTGCATAGACAAGTTAATTTTATAAGGCCTAATTCACATGTTGCAACTCTCTCACCTTGCCTATAAGAGAGAGGAGCAAAGAGGTGAAAAGGAATCTAAAATTATCATCAAGAGCTTGTGCATTTAGGAGTTTCTTTCTTGCATGTCAATCACCATCAATAATTTAATAATCATATCAGAGAGTCAATTTGCCACCACCTCTCCACCAAGCCTTTAGGTACTGTTACTTTATCAATATCAAGCTAGATTCTACCAACAGATCAATTGGCTCAACTATCCACTTAATTAACCTCTGGTAAGATAAGTACTTATTTTTGAGTATTCATCCATTTTATTTCTATTTCACAATCAACTCAAACCTTATCCACCTCTCAAAATCCATCTTTTGGATCTTATCAATTAGCAATTTATTAATCTAGATCTCTACATAGTAATCGTCGATGGTAGACTCAACCACCAATAGTCTATTCAAATGTTGATGGTCACCTTAACTGCTAGTGATCACCTTAACTACTGACGGTCACCCCAACCATTGATGGTCACTATGGCACCAAAAACCAACACCTTGTTTTCACCTACCTACACCTAACCAAACCTAATTTTCTATGTACCTGCCTATTCACAGACCCCTTTCTAATTTTATGGAGCATACCCCAATCCTCTAGCACTAGTATTGATTATTTTATCACTAATTTAATCATTTATAGTATATTTATTAAGAAATCACTCTTTTATTTAGTTTTAGTACCTTTTGATTCTTTGATACAAGTACCTTTCTATCTTGTTTATAAACTTAATATTTAAAACATGTGGATTGATAGTCCTCAAGGAAGCTCCCGCTTTTGGGATCTAGCTATTACTTAGCAATCCACCCAACTATTTGTTTAATGAACATGTTTGCTTCAGTTCTTTCTTATATATAAGTCATCCTCCCAAGCCAAAGAAGAGCTCTTCACAATCTTTTGATTTCAATGCATGCACTATCAATCAGGTTTTTCAACCTTACCTGCACTTAGTTTCTCTTTTTCATAATAAGCAAGAAATTCATTGAAACATTCTAGCACACCTAGTGGGACCCTTGTGTCTTCAGTTGGGTTCTTGATTGCTTTCACTCTCTCTCTATTGTTTATTCATTAAAAAAATCAAAAGTTTATTTTGGGCTTAAAATTAAGTGCATACATTGACTTCTTAAAATTTTACTTCATATAGCTTAACTTAAAGGCAAATTAATCTATCATACCTTCACTCCTTATTTCACACATCTAAACCAAACCACTTTCATTAATTAAACATCAAACAAACTTGAGATAAGGCCCAACTAGGATTTCATCACCTAGTGATAACCTTGCCCTTTCCTAGTGAACCTATTTGGAGGTCATTACCAAGGGGAAGACAAACCCATCTCTCCGGTTGAGTATAATCTCTAGATATCAATATATTTTGGCTAAGCACCTGACACCCTTATCTCTATGGTGTGTGAAGTGAGGCGGTAGGCCCCAATACCAGGCCACGTATTAATTCTAATATATATTCTTTTTGAGTGGCTAAACATAACCTAAACCAATTATTGTCACTTGGATTTACACCCTTGAAGAGATGCTCAACTCTCCTCATCCAAGTGGTACAACAGAAACATCTCTCTTGTTGTGGGTGACAATTTCATTGAGATGAATCTCTAGATAAGGGACTAGCTCCCCTTGATGCACCTCTAAAGCTCTCTCTCTAACTTAAAAATTATATATGAAAAGGGTTAAGAAAAAAAATAAGAAACAAAATGGTGATGCACCAATGTATAATGTCCTCCCAATTGATTCAAACCACTACTTAAAGACAAATAAGGTGTTTTTCACATAAGACTCACAACTTATGATTCATTAATGCATCAATGTTTCATATGCTAGATTCAAGAAGGTATATGATTATTAGGAATGGAATGAATGATTCCAAAGAGGGATACAACCATGGACCACTTCTAGGATATCTCTTCACTTATAAAATAATACTAACAAAGACCTATAATAATAACCTTTCTACAAATTGGTAGACCATCAAGAGTACAAGCTAGAAAGGACAATCTTTCACTAGACTAGACCAACAAGGTTCAAGTCATTACTCAATATTATAGCATATGAGTGGAAAACACTTGTATATTTATTCAAGAGTTATTCAAGTATAAATTTGGATAGATTTTTCCCAATAATCAATGGAGGCTACTGAACAAGCCAAAAGCATGAATATATATAGCCTTTAGGAGGGAGGTCAAGCAAAGGAAGTCCAAGGGTCACTTGGACATGTGTCTATATGAGAGAATTAGTTAAATTTACATGTGGGAGAGATTTGGATGAGCTATGTCATGTCACCAAATGAATCAGTTAAAATTGAATAAGTTACAGTTACACCAAATGAATTAGTTATAATTGAATCAGTTATGATTGAACCAAATGCTTGGGACATTTTGCCATTTGTTACCTCTATATTCACCTTTAGGTTCTCACTAAGCCTTTTAACACCAATGACTATTTTCCATAGTTTGAAATTGAATTTTTTAGGCCATCATTCTTTGGATATTTTATTTGAACTTGTGTTTCGCTCAGACTTCTTGTTTCCGTCAGACTTCTCTCAAAAGAATTCATTCCTCAGATTTTTCCTTTAGACAATTTCATGGGCAATTTATTTTAAATAATCTTTCACGATTTTTTTTGAAATTTCCTTTTGGATTTCTAAAAACATCCCTTCGATAAATTTGAAGTTCCCTTCAAACTTTTTGTAAATTACCTTTGAGCCTTCCTGTAAATGCCCTTCAAAAAATCTGAAGTGCCCTTCGAAAAAGTTGAAAATGACTTTTTTTTGAAGTACTCTTCGAAAAGGTTGTTCGAGACATTTTTTCAAAAAATTTATCCTTCAAAAAGAATGAATTATACCATTTCCTATAGAATCACCCTTTGAAACTTGTAAAATTCCCTTTGGAAAAGTTGAAAATGATCCCTTAACCTGAAAAGGTCCTTCAGGGAAATTGTTCAGATAATTTTCTCGAAGGAATTAGTCTCCATCTTTGGGAAATTTATCTTGAACAAATTATTCAAAATAATTTGGCACTTTGGATGAGCGAAAATTCCAAAAAATAACACTTTAGTCAAAAACAAAATCCCTAAAATGATTACTATGCAAAGTCTTAGAAAAAGACCAAAACCAAACTTTTTGAAAGAATTGGACTTGTACATTTGTTATGGGCTTATATAGAAAACTTCTTCTAAATGAAACCTACATACTGGACCTAGCCAAAGGTATAGACTTATGTAGCTAATTTTTCAAATAGGGGTGCCAAATTTTTGCATAAAGGGCCGAAATTTGGTCAACAAATTGGTGACTCACATGGGTAGTATGCCTGCTATACCAACCAAATTAGTAGATGAATTAATACATTAGACATGGAGTCATCTAAGGATACTCAAACAAGGAAACATTGGCCATGACTCCAAACCTTGAATAACACACTCGACTAGAAGGAAAACCCATGCTATAAGACACAACACATAATAAGAAAAAAATAAACAAGACATAAAGCAAAACAAGACACAAGACAAATAGATTTGCATAATCACTTATGGGGAAAATAAGACACAACTGAAAGCAAACTAATATTTACATCTAACATGATATTTTTCTCCTCCTCCTAGATCAAAGGGTAAACTTATTAGGTCTCCTTCATGGCAATAAAACTCATGGTGGTAACCAAGTAATTTGTTGGGGTGGAAACTTGGTGACTTACCCTTCTTATTTGTCACCTTGATTGGCATGTATTCCAATGCATCAAGTTCAAACATATCTTCCACATCCATGTATTCATATTTCTCTTTGAGATATGTTTCATGTTGGTCCTTCATGTTGGTGTAGTCCATCAAGGCATCAATGGCTATAATATCATCATTATAGGGCTCATTTGACTCATGGATCTCTTGGTATGTATCATGGACCAAATCATTATTTTCTATATCTTTGAGAAGATTATGAAACTGATCTTTTACTTCCTCATGGATATTTTGGGGAAGGGTAGCTAGTGTGATGTTTGAGTTGAGGTAAAATCTTTCTAACTTATTCTAAAAATCATCATTTTCTTGCTCAAGAACTCCTTCCTAAATGCTTATATCAAACCAATGTGACCCCTCTCCTTCTTGTTCACAAACAAGAGTATTTAGCTACTCAACAACATGTTCTTGAACCTCATTCAACTCAGGTCCCATGGCTTGGTCATTATCTTCATCAAAGCAATAAGAAGGTTCATCAAACAAAGGGAAAGAGAGCTCACCATGCTTACATTCTCCATCCAATGTTGACAAGTGAAGTTTGTCAATCTCATCTTCATATTGCTATAAAATTTACATGTATGTGTGACCTATATCTTCTCCTTGAATCATGTCACTTTCAAGAGTCACTTCTTCAACCTTATTCTCATGAAAACCTCCTAAAATAGCCACCTCTTAAAATATGATTTGACTACATTATTCATCTTTGATAATGCCTTCCACCTCATGTTCATGATGATGCTCATGGGGAGTACCTATAATTATTTCATATTCATCATCACTAATAATATCCTCTTGATTAGCTAAAAAATGCATTTTTTCTTGCTCACTTGCCTCCCTCAAATAGGTTCCTCTTTAGAAGGGAATAAATTGAAGGGTGAATGGATAGGTTCATGAGTTTGAAATGCAGGAGTTAGAGTATGGAAGGTGATGAAATGTGAAGAAAGTGAAAATGGAGTATGGGATGAAGTAAATAACTTAGGAATGGACTTTGAAAAGAGTTGAGCACTAGTGAGATCAAAATCAGATTGGGAATGAGAAGTGGGGTATTCTTTGAGAAGATCATGAGGAAGAGGAAGTAAACCTTGGGCTAAAATAAATTGATTCACTTCCTTCCACTTGACCAGCACTTCATCCACATCATATGTAGCTTGATAAATCTCTTGAAGGGGTGTAGATGGGGTGTGTTTAGACATGGGATATTTTGTTGGGTCTAAACCTTCTATTACACCTTGACTAAACAACATCATTCTTGACTCTAATTCTTCAATTTGCTTGGCTAGATTCTCTTAAAAGAATATTTCTTAGAGATCATATGCATCATCATGATGAGGAGGAGTATGAGAGGTTTGACGTGGAAAAGAAGAGCTTTCTTGAGGAAGGGTGGGAGGGACTTAAGGAGGACTAGCTTCATTTTTCACTTCACACCCTTGAACAATACTCTTATCTTATTTCTTACCCCATGATTCCACTATTTCATTCCAACTCATGGTTTTAGGATTGGAACTCTCTTCTTGAGGATAGGCAATAACTTCATCTTTCTCAAGGTCTTGAGTTGGTTCATGACAGACATTTCTCCAACTTGGGATCTTGACATCATGTTGAAAGACTTGAGGAGGTTAAGGGAGACTAGGAAGAGTTTTCACATGCATATGAAGAGTTGCTTGAGGATGGATGTATTATTTTCCAAAGGAAATAGGATAACTTATTTCAAAGGAGGGCTCACAATCTAAGGAATTGAAATAGTTAGTTTCCATATAAGGTTGTTCTAATGTCCTTTGGTGTTGGATTTCTAGGTACAAAGGATTTAATGCATTAGATGGGTTAGAAGGTTGGCTCATTTTATTTTGATGAGCAAGTGTTATTTGATAGAAAGGATTTGATGTAAAAAAGGAGGGTTTATTTTGAATAGGAGAAGGCTGCTTTGGGATGGAAAAAGGTATACAAGGCTTATTGCCTTGAATAGATTGACTCCTTCATCTTACTAATTTATCCTTCATTGATTGCATGGCTTGAGCTTGCCTAAACAAACACTCCTCCTTGTACATAAGCTCTTGTTGATACCTATTCTACTCATTTAACCTATCTATATCTATCATTTATTTCTCAAACCCCAACATTATCTCCTTAGTACTCTTTGATTGAATAGGAGAAGGATAATTAGGAGAGCTACTTGAAGTGATTCCATGAACAACATGAGCTTGATCAAAATAATATGAAGGAACACAAATTCCATATTGCTTTAAAATGGAATTATACATACCAAATATGATTTCTTGATGCACTAGGGCTGCATAACCAACTGATTCAACTCAGAGTCACCATTGGTGTTGATTAAAATGCCCCAAAAAGGTTGATTGATTAAATAACACACCAATAATTCTTCAACTCCTTGGACAAATTATCCCACTAGGCATGTCAAAAACTATTGTCACTTAGATTCACACCCTTGAGGAGATGCTCATCTCTCCTTATCCAAGTGGCACAATGGAAACATTTTTCTTGTTGTGGGTGACAATTTCATTGAGATGAATCTCTAGATAAGGGGCTAGCTCCCCTTTATGCACCTTTAAATCTCTCTCTCTAACTTAATAATTATATATTAAAAGGGTTAAAGAAAAAAACTAAGAAACCAAATGGTGATGCACTAATGTATAATGTCATAAAAAATGATTGAAATCACTACTTATAGACAAACAAGGTGTTTCTCACACAAGACTCACAACTCAGGATTCATTACTGCATCAATGTTTCATATGTTAGATTCAAGAAGGTATATGATTCTTAAGAAGGGAATGAATTATTCTGAAGAGGGATACAATCATGGAATAATTATAGAATATCTCTACACTTAGAAAAGAATACTATCAAATACCTACAACAATCTCCTTTCTACAAATTGGCAGACCATCAAGAGTACAAGCTAGAAAAGACAATGTTTCACTAGACTAGACCAACAAGATTCAAGTCATTACTCACTATTACAACATATGAGTGGCAAAAACACTTGTATATTTATTCAAGAGTTCTTTGAGTACAAATTTTCCTAGAGTTTTCCCAATAACCAGTGGAGGTTGTTGAACAAGCTAAAAGAAAGCATATATATAGCCTTTGGGAGGAAGGTCAAGCAAAGGGAGTCCAAGGGTCACTTGGGCATGTGTCTATATGAGATAATCAGTTACATTTTCATGTGGGAGAGAGGTGGGAGAGATATACCATGTCACCAAGTGAATTAGTTACAATTGAATAAGTTACAATTGCACCAAATGAATCAGTTATGATTGAACCAAATGCTCGAGATATTTTGCCATTTTTTACCTTTATATTCACCTTCAGGTTCCCACCAAGCCTTTTGACACAAATGGATATTTTCCATAGTTTTAAATTGAATTTTTGTGGGACATCATCCCTCAGGTATTTCCTTCAGACTTTTTTTTCCCTTGGACTTCTTGTTTCCCTCAGACTTCTCCCAAAACAATTCATTCCTTAGACTTTTCCTTTAGACAATTTCATGGATAATTTGTTTTGAACAATCTTTTGAGATTTTTTTTTAAAGTGACTTTTGGATTTCTAAAAATGTCCCTTCAAGAAATTTTAAGTGACCTTTAGAATTTTTTTAAAGTACCTTTCAGCCTTCCTGCAAATGCCCTTAAAAAAAACTGAAGTGCCCTTTAGAAAATTTGAAGATGACTTTTTTCTGAAGTGCCCTTTGAGAAAGTTGCTCAAGACATTTTTTTGAAAAAAGTATCCTTCAAAAAGAATGAAGTGGACCATTTCCTATAGAATCACCCTTTGAAACTTGTAAACTACCCTTCAGAAATGTTTAAAATGATACCTTATCCTGAAAAGGTCCTTTAGGGAAATTATTTAGATAATTTTCCGGAAGGAATTAGTCTTCATCTTCAATAAAATTGTTCAAAAGAATTCAGCACTTTGGCTGAATGAAAATTCTAAAAAAATAACACTTTATTCAAAAACAAAAAACCTGAAAGGATTACTATGCAAAGGCTTATCAAAATACCAAAACCAAATTTTTTGAAATAATTGGACTTGTACATTTGTTGTGGGCTTGTATATAACACTTCTTCCAAATGAAACTTGCATACTGGACCTAGCCAAAGCTATAGACTTAGGTGGTTAAGTTTTAAAAAAGGGGTGCCCAATTTTGACATAAAGGGATAAAATTTGGTCAACACCAACCTTAGACTTCCTCTTTAGTACCCACTCTACAAACCAACTTCTGTCACACAACTTCTTAAGGCATAAGCCAAAATCAAGATTAATTAGAATTATAGGGATTAATTCTCTCTTAGAGTGTGATTGGATTTATTTTATCTTTTATTGCCTTCTCTTTATTTGAGTAGTGAGGCTTTTCTTTCTTTCTATCTCCCTTATCTTTCATGGTTCTCACTCACTAACAATGAAGACACCTGACGAAGCAAAACCTATCACCAAGCCAACCTACCTCTTCCACCTCTTCATCCATGGACTATACATTTAAACAAAAAGACTCTCTTCACCCCTTAGGATGTCTTACTTTCCCTCAAGAGGTCCATTAAGGAGATGCAGACTTTGCCACTTTCCTAGACAATAATCCCATAGCCTTGAAACATTACCTTACAACCATATCTTACCATATTCCAGCTCTGACCCCATCCTTAATTCCACCTTATGAAATGCCCCCCATCTCATGGGGAGTACCTCCATTTCCATGGTTACTACCCAAACATTAAGCACCCAAGCCTCCTCATCAACCAACAACCCTTTTAAGACTACAATTAAAAACTAACCAACCCAAACAACCACTACCCTTATACCTTCTACTCTAAACAACCACTCCTCCACTATAGGAGTGCCTACCTCTAGTACTACCAACTTTCCTCTAGTCACCTTTAGCCCATCAACCACCACTTTGCTTCAAATTCCACTAGTGTCCATACCCTCTACCTTGCTACTAATTAGTACAAGGGTCACCACCCTTCCATAAATCACCAACCCAACTACCACTCCTATTCAACAAGCACCCCTCAGATCAACCTTCAGCTACATCCCTAATCTACAAGGGCATGTAACCACTACCTAGTTACCTACCTCTACCTACCCTTATACATCTTCCACCTAGCCATTGACTTCCACTTACTCATATGTGGCAACCTCCCAACCTTCTACCCTCTATTTTTATGTCTTTTAACCACCATAATAATATATATCTTATAATCCTTTGGGTACCCAACCCCAAGTAGACCTAATGAAGATGCTTATGGATAATATGAGCACATTAGATTCATCCATCTCGAGTGCTCACAACCACTTGTCATATGATCAAATTTGTAATGAGCCTATCCATACATCCATACCTATCAAACCATATCCTCTCCAATGGGAACTTCCCAAGTTCTCTAAATTTTAAAGTAAGGAGGATCCTCAATAGCACCTTAGGGCATTCAAGCATGCTTTTTATCTCATCACCTATGATGATGCCCTTCTCTTCTACACCTTCCCCATGTATCTATCTAGTCTAGTATTGGATTGGTATAGTTACCCACAAATTCTATCTTCTCCTTTACCCAACTAACCCAAACCTTCTTGGACCACTTTTCTATCAATATATCCAAGAAATTTTCTATCACTAACCTCTATTCTATATGGCAGTTTGAGGATGAATCCATTTTCAATTTTTTGGCTCGTTGCAAGAGCCTTATTAACCAAATTTCATTTTCCTTATGTCAACTTAAACTCATAGAGATCTTTGTTTGGGAATGTGCCAAGCATATCTCCTCTACCCTATGTGTCTAAAGATTTTGAACCTTAGACAAAGCTTTTATCATGGCTCGTAAGTTGGAAAATTGAGCCATTGATGAGGGAAAGCTTAAGCTCAAAAACAAGAACTCAACCTACAAAACTAATGAGACTTCTTCCTCCAAGTCAAGAAACCAATCCAATACTAATACCAACACCAATAACAAGGGAACCGTGAATGTATTCATCCTTAAATCTACTCCTCCACCTTCTATTGACTAATCAAATTTCTCTAGTTCCTCAAAGAAAAACCTAAGGAACCAAACCCAGAACAACTAGAAGTAATCAAATCCACTTGGAGAGACCTATGCATCCATCTTGGAGAAGTTATTGAAATCCAATATCATTCAACTTCCTCCTACCAAGACACCCCAATAATTTGACTCCTTCATCCCACACCTAGTTGGTATAATGAGAATGATTTGTTTGCCTTTCATCATGTGATAAGACATGATGTCATTAGGTATAACACCTTCAAGATCCTTATCCAAATCCTCATTTACAATGGGGAGCTTACATTGGATAACCCCAATGCACCATCAAACCAAGCCCTTGATATATTTAGGCAACCCTTCCCAAATCATGCCCCTGCCAAGAATGAGAGAAATAAAATTGATTATTCTCATGATACCCATATAATTAACATGGTCCTGAACAAACTCATTTCTAAAGAGCCTATTGATCAACACATTTATCTCTCACCCCTCCATTTAATGAGGTAGTATAATTACCTTCCCTTCTCTCAAATACCCAAGTCAATAAAACACCATCTTCTTCCCTTCCACTTATTGAGGTAGTGGATCCACTAGCCACCCTTTTAACTGATATACCAGAACAACTAGCCATCACTACCTCATCTTCACCTTTAACTATCAAGCAAACCACTCCCCCTTTGAAAACCATTATCAAAGATAAAATCCCTATGTCTACTCCTCCCAAGGAGGAGACACCCATCCTAACCTTTCATCCTTTTGATTGAGGAAAAGGATGAGGATACCATTCCTATGTCCCCATCTAGAGGCCTATATTTTAGGTCTACCATTCAAGGAATTAAGCCAACCTACAAACCATTCTCTAAGCTAGTGCAAAAATTGGAGTTTATCTCCAACCCATACATAGATCTAGCCACCTTCTAGTAGAAAATAGAGCTCCCTTACATTACCCAACTAGAACCTCTAACCCTTTCTTAGTTAGACCTACCTACCACTTCCATTAACCAATCCCTTACCATATGCACCCAATAAACCAAACCCTCTAACCAACCAACTAAAACCTCCATCGAATCAACCAACCTTTGACTGCTTAAGCCAACCAAGACCCAAGTATCCAAACCCTTTCTTATCACTCCAATTAGGTCTACCAAAGATCTTGGTATCCTTCCTACACTAATCCATAGTCATCCATCTATGAAAATGGACCTAAACCCTTCAAGCCCACTAACCTAATTCTACACCAAAGAAACTAAAGAGGCAAAGCCACACAAAGGCTAAAAGGTTTGAACTTTACCTCCTTCACCATTTCCCTCCATTCTAAAGCCTCATCCCTCTACCTTGAATAATAAGTCAATTACCTCTACCAAAACCTCATACCTATTTTGCTTACACCTTCACAATTGCTCTCCAATGCACCTCTCTGCACCATGCCAATAATACCTAAGCTACCTACCTTATGATCTTCCACCTCTATCTCATTAATCTCCTTTCCTAAACCAAAGCCATCAACCAAGAAAACCACCTTACCCAGGGCACCTACTCCCAAATCTATTTCCAAGCCACCTTTTACTCTAACCACCAAAGCCAAAATTGCTACACCTGTACAACCTTTAGCTGAGTCATACTCAACCATCCTCTATAGGTTATTGTAGACCTCCTATTTATCCATACCTCACATCAAACCCTTTAGCTTCAAAACTTGCCTAGTACGATGATCACCAAGTTTGTGCTTATGATAGGACACTAGGCCATGATATGAAGAACTACAAAGCTCTCCAAACCATCATCTATTGGATTTATAATGAGGATGATCTATTAATATATGAACCTCTTATGAACCCCCTACTGATCTAAAAACCCACTATACCTACCCAACACTCACCCACTCCTCCACTCTGACCTCAGAGTGAAGAAAAATCTGACTAATCCTCTATCTCAACCATTTTTTCTATCCATACTATCAATGTGGTCACTAGATCATAACAGAAGGATAAGGGGAAGGCTAAGGTGTCCATTCCTTAGGTGTACCCCTCCTCAAACTCACAACCTATTTACACCCAACCATATTCATCTTTGACTAAACCCAAGGTGTCTATCTTAGGTGCCTCCCAATCTAACCCCTCAGAATCTATCCAAAGAGTTATCCTCAAGCAACTTCACCAAACCCTGGTAAAGATGAGTCTGTATGAGTTGATCTCTACCTCCCCCCATCACCACCAAGCACTAATAGAATCTTTACAATCCATCAAGGTCTAGCCCAAAGACCCCCAACCTCTAGCTACCTTTATTTGTGCCCTTCAGATTTCCAGCCTTATTACCTTCAAAGATTTAGAAATACCCTCCATCCACCTTGAGGATCTAGATCCTCCTCTCTTTATCACTACCTACATCAACCAAACCCATATCAAATAAGTCATGATTGATGGGGGAGATAACATTAACATTATCTCCTCTCATGCCTACAACTAACTCAACCTATCGAACAATGTTATGTCTGAGTCCTCAGCCATCCTCCATTCCTTAAATGATACCATGCCCACTACATTGGGAACTGCCATCCTCCATATCTATGTAGGACCCTCCACACTCTCTGAACTCTTCTATCTTATAGAAGGGTAATTTTGATATAATGTCTTGTTGGGAAAACCTTAGATTATATTTATGGGTTGCATTCCCTCTACCCTCCACCATTGCAATAAGATTGAACATGAAGGCCAAGTCATCACTATTCAGGCTAACCCAAATCCTTTCTTGATAAGCAACATGACATATCACCCTAATGATGTCCTTTTACCCTTATCCAACACACCCTCAATAGCTAAAACCCAACCTTCAACCACCAAAATAGATACCATATCCCCTTCTACTGATGAGGCATCAACTAGCTCCTCTATATCTTCACACCAAATTTCTACCATAGATCTTTTGGAATCAATGTTCTATCGCCTTTCACTAGGGGAATATCACCTTCTTGACCTTAACACTTTCCCTACTCCTCACGAGTATGGGAAACTTACAAACCAATCAGGGTATGACTCTAATTTTAGAATTATCATTCCATTTAGACCTCCCAAATGTTAGACCCATTTTGTTTATGGGAGACTTGATAAATCCCTCGATGCTTCTACCACCTCTCTTCCACCTTCACCATTCACTATTGATTTCTCTTAACTCAATAAATCCAATTTTACCAAGACATACCTCCATTAATGTGCCTAGAAAGGCTTTGGTCTTGGGTGATATGAGCATGTCCCACATGAATTGGTCACCATTAAAACTAGGAATCCACATGAGAAGCACAGACTTGGTTTCATCTTACCTAATAAGAAGAAATCCAAACAACCCACCATTGTCATTATTAAGAAAGATATCCCTTTCTCACTGACCTCTTCCCTCATCCCACCTAAATTTTTTCCATCAACATGATCAACCTTAGACCCTTCACTTATCAAAAAGAGGGGGCGATTGTGACCATCCCTTTGACCCATCCTAAAATGATAGGAGAAGACTCTCCCACCATTAACATTATTCAGTGTCTAGATGATGATTCTATCCTTACCTACCTTGGTGCCCTAAATTTATCAATCCATAAATCCCTTCCTCCTAAGACCTTGACTGTGTTGAATAAATCCACCAAAAATATCAACTTGGGCACTCTAGATAACCCTCGTGTTGTCAAACTAGGCCAATCCTTGAATACCAAGGAACTTCAAGACTTCCCTTCTTTTCTCCAAGATCATAGCATAGCATTATCTTGGTCTTATAGTGATATGCCCAAAATTGACCCTACCATTTCTACCCGTAACATAGTCACCCACTATGATGCCAAACCTATCAAGAAAAAGCTCTGATGCATGCATCCTCATGTAACCCTTCTTGTCAAAGACATGCTTCAATGTATCCTATCGTTCAACTTCATTCAACCCATTGATTACCCCTAATGGTTCTCAAATGTTTTACTTGTCACTAAAACCACAAGGGGACTACACATTTGTGTGGACTTTTATGACCTAAACCTGGCCTACCCAAAAGAAGACTTTTGTCTACCCAGCATCAACCAGCTTGTTGATCATATAGCCAAACATGAGATGTTATCTCTCATGGATAGATTTTTGGGTTACAATCTGATCTTAATCACCCTTTAATATTAGTTCAAAACCACCTTTACCACCCCTTGGGTAACCTTCAACTATAGAGTCATGCATTTTAGGTTAAAGAATGTTAGTGTAACCAACCAGCATGCCATGACCTATATCTTCCATGATCTTATCCATAAGATTGTAGAGGACTATATGGATGACCTCCTCAAAAATTCTATACTTTTAAAGGATCACTTAGTCATTCTTAAGTTCATCGTTGAGCACCTTATCCACTATCATTTTTGGCTTAACCCCAAGAAGTGCATCTTTGGGGTCTTGTCAAGAAAGCTTCTAGGTTTTATTGTCTCCCTTCATAGAATTAAAATAAATTCCACCAAAATCAAACAATTCCTATACATGCTTCCTCCCACCAACCTCAAGCAACTCTGAAGCTTGCAAGGTAAGCTTCAGTTCATTCATTGTTTCATTTCTTAGCTTTAGGATAGGTACAAATCCTTCCACCACCTTCTAAAGAAGGATGTCTCTTTAAAGTGGAATAATGATTGTTAAAAGGCCTTTAATTCACTCAAGGATTACCTTTTATCACCACTTGTCCTTACCCCTCCTAAGGATGACCAACCTTTCTATCTTTATATCTCTACCATTGATTATCCTTAGAGGCAATGTTGGATCACCAAGATGAACAACATAAAGAGCAAGCCATATACTAAATTAATTACACATTGGTAGAATATGAGACTTAGTATACCCATATCAAGTAACTCTACTTAGCTTTAGTCTTTGTTTCACTACTACCTTCTTAACCACAAAACTTATGTCATAACCAACACTAACCCACTCAAGTACATGTACTCCAAACTATACTAGAACCAACGTATGGCCAAGTGGCTCATGATTTTATTAGATTTTGATCTTGATTTCCTCTAATAGAATTTAATTAAAGGATAAGTCATTATTGACCAGTTGGCTAAAGCACTTTTAGCATATAACCAATCTCTTCCTCTTGAGTTCCTTGATGAGTCCATCGTGGCCCTCTCTCAAGTGGATTTCATGTATCAAGTCACCATGTTCTTCAATGGATCAAAATGCCAACATGATGGGGGAGATAGTATCATCCTTATCCCCTTTGGTGGTTAACCTCTCCCTTTGTCTTTCAAGCTTGATTTTGAATGTACCAAAAATATGGCTGAGTATGAAGCCCTAGTGATAGGCCTTCAAACTGCCTTGGCCCTTAGAGTCAAAATAATCAATATATTTGGTGACTTTAAATTTGTGGTCAATAAAATTAATAGTTCTTACTAGTATAAGAATGATGTTTAGTAGTAGTACAAACAACTAGTTGATGAACTCCTAGCATCATTTGAGCACTACCGCATCTAATCAACCCTATGATCTACCAATAAGTTCACCAACACCATGGCTTCCCTTCCCTCTTAGATATCATCTAAACCCTCAGATTCTAAGTTGTCTATCATTTTCAATAATCTTACCTAACCATCTTATGTCAAACTAGATTCTTCCACCATTTTCAATGTGGAGGAGACCTAACTTGACCTTTGTTATCAGAAAACCTTTGACTACCTTAACCTTGGCATCATTCCTTCTATCCTCTCTAGGAATGCTCTAAGAGCATTTATTTATATTACCTCAAGCTATACCATTATGGGAGGAATTCTTTATAAGAATGACTTTGATGGCCTCCTCTTCCACTATCTAAAATTTAGGAATCCTCCCACACTATCAAGGAAATGCATGATGGTATCTAAGGGGGTCATTTTAGTTACCTCATTATAGATAAGTACATCCTATATATTAGTTATTATTGGCCTAAACTTAACCAAAATTATTGTGATTATGTGAAAAAGAGTGTTAAATGTCAACAACATGCTAATTTGCATCATGCACCTAGTCATAGCCTTCGTGTTTCTACCAATTTCTAGCCTTTTTCATAATGGGGTCTAGACCTCATTGGGGAAATTAATCCCCACTCCTTGCAGAAACACCATTATATTATCACCATAATAGAGTATTTTACCAAGTGGATAGAGGTTAATCCTCTAGTCTCAACAAAATCAAAAATTATTTTTGACTTTATAAACCATCATATCATCTACCACTTCGGTGTCCCTCATAAAATTATCACTGACAATGGTAAATCCTTTAACAACAAGAAATTTTAAGGTCTATGTGATGAATTTTGAATTAATTTAAGCTTCTCCTCACCTTATCACCCTCAAGTTAATGGATAGGTAGAAGCCTCTAACAAAACCCTTAATAACATGCTAACTAAAATGGTCAATTAATCTAGTCAGGATTGGCATTTGCACATCCCCTTCACCTTGTGTGTATATCATACTAGCATTAGAACCCCTATGGGTGCTACCCCATTTTCTCTTGTGTTTAGATCAAATGTTGGCTTGCCTCTTGAAGTCCAAATCCCTTCTCTTCGCATATCCTTGCAAGATCTTATTTCAGAGAGTGATTATCATTATCACCATTTGTCCAAACTTGAGATAATCGATGAGCATCACATTTCATCCCTCACCCATCTTCGTGTCTACCAAGAGCGCATCAAACATGCCTATAATAAACACCTTTAACCATGATAATTTAATATCATAGACCTCATCTTAAAGGAAAACCAAAATGTCACTAATATGGAGAAAAGCAAGTGGGGTAGGTTTTATTTTAAATGGATTAGACCTTATGTCATAACCAACAAGTATGGATCAAGAGCTTACCAGTTATCTTCTCTCAAAGGCCACCTAAAACCTGAGCCACTTGATGCTTCACATTTTCATCTATTCTTTTGTTAGGAAGGATCAAGTTCACCTTTTGTTTAATTTAAGCTCATCCCTTGTTATCTACCCACATTCATCTCCCTCTTTTAGGGGTAATTTATTAATAATGAATCATGTGATTATCTATCAATGACATATCCTTATCTTAAATAATGGGTATCATGGCTCTACCCATAACATTTATCATGGTACTTTCCACACCTTCACCGGATGTATTCCCATGATCGTTGTCACCTAAACCTCTTTACACCTAACTAACCCTCTTATACTCTTGGTTTTTGTTCCATGAAGGTGAACCACTAAGCTAGCATAAGTAAGTCTATGTCAAGTGAAATCAAAGCCAAATTAAAAAAACCCTATCACCAGCAATCATGGGTCATTCCTAACATTTACATATTGATCCCTTGAAGGACAGATGTTAAAATTTTATTATAAATTACCAAAATGTAAAGTGGACTCCTCCCTTGAAGGATAGCTATCAAAAAGCATTAAGCAAAGCATATAAACTTAGACCAATACCTTGAAGGATGGTTGAGTAAGCATTTGTCAAAGTCATAACAATTTCTTGGAAGCTTCTCACATCAATCAGCTTACCACATACAACAAATATTAGAGGACCCATTATCACAATCAAAACAAAAGTAAAATAACCTTGAAAGCCACAATCGATTCTCAAATACTAAGATAAGGTAGAAGCTAAAATCATCTTCCACAAGTAGACTTCTTGCATCAATCAGTCTACATATCTTAACATAGTCCTATTTATCTTGGCATTTTGGACACCTACAATGGAGGCTTACCAGTCTCACAACAGGGTTCCATTTCCATCCATCTCCCTTTTACACTATATGCAAGGAATTTTTTATCTTACTTAACATTACATGGTCAAGACACATTTTTATCCAATTAACGAATGCTAATGCAAAGCATTCGAAGGTCTTATGTTCATTAAGCTAATCTAATTTCAATTTTTGTTTTAGTCCCTATCAACAAAGAAGCATCATGCTCTTTGTTTATCCTATCATGACTAGTTGGTATTTTCATTATGGCATTCACCTCTTGACTATATTCTCTATTATCCCATCTAAGGTTGTTAATTAACCTACCCTGTGTATTTTAACATAACAACCATGGCCATAAAAACCTCATGATCATAAGCATAATAGTAACCATCCACATTTCTATACATGATAATCACATCCGTAAGTGGTAAATTCAAATATTAACATATCTAAACATAATGAAATCCTAAAATAATTAGCATAACCATAAGTAATAACACAATAACATCCATAAGCATCTAAACATATCAACAATTTCCTCTCACATGTCTAAAGTCTACTAATGAAGTGTATACACATTAAAATTTAGTATGCCATTAGCATAACCATAAATTCAAACCATCTCATGCCTAGCTAAGCATATATTAGTGTCTACACAATCATAGCATAAACATAAATCATAAGCAATATAAACATCACATCATAGGCCATAAACACCAAATGCCAATCATTACACCATGAGAAATAAACATAAACAACAAATCATAATAACCATACGTAAGATCTATAAACAAGATCACATATATACATAGCTCATGAGTATACCAAAAATAACCACATTATACTAATTAAACCACCTAAATATTACCTTACTACCTATCCACTCCTACACCCTCCTAATTTCAATTCCACTAGTTCAATTTTCCTAATTTACCCAAAATGTAAACCCAAGGCACACCCCCAGAAAAATCTACTAATTCCATCACCAAAGCAACCAATTTAACTAAATAACAAACCTAATCAAACATCCAAATTTAATACACCCCCTACCTCATTCCTCAATCATTAATGAGGTTGGAGTCTACATCCTGCCACTCAACCACACCCTCATCCACCTTGTATCGCTAGTCCCTACTGATCATGAATGTTAGTATGCTCACTCAATCAATAAACTCCACCTCAAAAATCACTCAATTAAACCTCTCAGTTACATGCCAAAAGTGCCAAATCACCAGAGCACAAAATGCAGAGGTCAAATAGAGGTGAAAATGATTTTTTTCATTTTCACTTTTTATGTTTTGGGTTTTTAGTGTTTCATCCTAACTATTGATGGTTAGGTTCACTATTGATGTTCAACCCTAGGGAACTCTTAACCATTGATGGTCAGGATCCCATACCTTTTTTTGGCACGTATACCTCAAAACCACATTCTGAAGATCAACCTAGTATTTCCCATCACCAATTTAAAATTTTTGGAGATTACCTTTCTCTGACCACCCATTAGGCCACCTCCACCTTGATGTTCACCATTTTCAACCCAAACTATCATGTTTTTTGTGATCACCTTACATGGTCTTTTTTACCATACCAACAATTTTTTCCATGTTGACCATTCAAATTTTGCATCACCTCATGCTTACTTGACCCACTTGTGTCTTTCAAGAGCACTTCCTACCTCAGATACCCAAGACACTTGACTTATTTTGGTTTTCCATGGGATCACTTCTTACCTTGGATACCCATGGTAACACTGACCTATCTAGGAGACTAATAGGTGTACCCAACCACCATGCCTAAATGTAATCATGTGGTACACTGGTCACTCATCCCTCTAGAAGTGACCTTATTTTTACCAACATTGGCAAACTTAGTCTATGTGTTATCATGACTATCACACTTAGTCACATTTTATGTGCACATTTGCATCTTAAATGCCCACCCACTTTTTATCACCACCTAGTAACTCCTTATCAACCACTTGTCAAACCCACACCTGATTCCGCTTTACCTCATCAGCTCTTAGTTTGAGGGGGAACACCTCCTCCAATACTTGGGGTAATCAATAGACCTTCAACTAGCACTTTATTTTTGTTTTTCAGCTTGTTGATTCAAATCTACATAACAAAAAAGACAAAATATACCAAAAATCTGCACACCATGATTTTGAATGTCATAATTCCCCCAAAATACCCTAGGATCCTTTTGAGACCAATATCACCTTTTAACCCCTAATTAACCTAGACTACATTCATGTTTAACTTAACCAGCTCAACCTACCTTTTAGCCCTTTTTCCCCTTGGCACTTGACCACTAATGATCAAGGTAACCCTCGACAGTCACCTTGACCACCGATGGTCAAGGTGAACCTCTTCAACCAAAAGCATGCAAACTACCCACTTTGATTTTCTAATTATAACTTGTCTAAATCGTGTTGTGAGCTATTGCATGGACAATTTAATTTTAGAAGGCCAGTTCATGTGATGTTGTAACTCTCTCACCTTGCCTATAAGAGAGAGGAGCAAAGAGTTGAAAAGGAATCTAAAAATATCATCAAGAGCTTGTGTATCTAAGAGTTTATTTCTTGTGGGTCAATCACCATTAGCAATCCATCAATTCAATAATCATATTAGATAGTCAATTTACCACCACCTCTCCACCAAGCCTTTGGGTACCATTATTCTATCAAAATCAAGCTAGATTCCACCAACAGATTAGCTACTTCAACTATCCACCCAATTGACCTTTAGTAAGATAAGTACTTGTTTCTAAGTATTCATCTAATTATTTTTTTTTTTGAAATCAACTTAGACCTTAACTACCTCTCAAAATCCATCTTTTAGATCTCATCAATTAGTAATTTATCAACTTAGATCTCCACATAATAATTGTTGATGGTTACCTCAACTGTCGACAGTCTGTTCATTTGTTGATGATCACCCCAACCACCAACGGTCATTGTGGCACCAAAAACTAACAAGTTATTTTCCCTACCTACACCCAACCAAATTTTCTATGTTCTTGCCTATTCATAGACCCCTTTCTGATTTTCTAGAGCATACCCCAACCCTATATCACTAGTATTGATTAGTTTATCACTAATTTAATCATTTCTAGAATATTTATTAAGCAAGCACTCTTGTATTCAATTTTAGTACCTTTTTATTATTCTATTTAAGTACCTTTCTTTCCTATTTATAAATTTAATTGTTTAAAATATGTGGATTGACAACACCCGAGGAAACTCTCACTTCTAGGATCTAGCTATTGCGTGGTAATCTACCCAACTATTTGTCTAATGAACAAGTTTGTTTTAGTGCTTTCTTATCTATAGGTCATCCTCCCAAGCCAAAGAGGAGCTCTTCACAATATTCTAATTTCAATGCGTGCACTTTCAATCAAGTTTTTCAACCATACCCATACTTAATTTCTCTTTTTCATAATAACCAATAAATTCATTAAAACAATACACCTCAAGCGTTACTTTACTTGAGAGACTTAGTTTATTATCTATGAGGACCATTTCAAATTGTACCATAATATCAAATTTATTTTCTTCATACCATACTATTCTATCACTTTGCCATTCCACTATACCATTCTACCATACTTTTTCTATCAACCAAATTATTTTCATCCCTACCCAACCATTTGACCTTGGTTCTATTTCATTGGTTATAAGGTTGCTTTCAGCATGAATATTTAATTCATGTTTTAGTAATTGTTTCAAGTATTCTAGATAGAGGCCATATTTTAATGTATTATTATAGAGGTTTAGCAGTTACATCCTTCATTTCTTGTTTTATTCTATACCAAGTGGGCCTAATTATAACTACCTTTAAGCAAATTAGTGTTCCAGAGTCATGTTACTAATTATAATTTCCTATGGGCAAATCAATATCATTAACTTATGCCATTATTTATTAGTTATAACCACCTATGGGTAAACTAGGGGAAACAATTATTTATCATGCCTTGGAGTACTACCTTATCATGCCTATGTCTTACTGTGTTATTTTCTAACTTTGCCTATTTTGTTTGAATTGGCTGCTACACTAGTTAGATTCTTCTATTGTAGGGTAGAAATATAGTGACTTGAGGTCCCATCTTAGGACTATGTAGTCAGTTCTTGAATTATATTGAGTTTAACTTAGTCACCCTTTTCTATGCTCTTACCATTTTGTGAGTAATCTAAGCCACACTCTCATCATTTTGGAGGCAATTTTTTAAGTTTGAATGCTCTGGCCATTTTGTGAACTTGGACCATTTAGTGTCTCATCATTCTTGATTGAGTTGAGATGATCTAAAAATAATAAAAATATTTAACAAATCAATTTAGAAAAACCAAAAACATTGACCACTTATTTGCCTTAAGGATTATGGGAACCCTCACTAAGTCACAAGAAACCACTTATCATTTAGTTTTCCCATAATTTTTTTCCTTGCATCCCGCATTCTCGTCATTTTGTGAGATTATTCCCATATTATTTTATAACATACATCATGTTTTTTCTTATCATCATTTTCTTCTATCCCATTTTCTTGGAAAACTACATTTAGCCTAAATTTTTTATTGGATTTTGCATCCATAGAACTATGTAGGTAGCATCCACTTTCCTAGTGCATCTAGAGACAGCTCAACCACCCCCTTCCTTTTTTTATTTTCCCCCATCTTATTTATTTGTTAATTTGTCTCCTATTTTTAGGGGTAATGTTTGTCATCTTGTTTGTGTTGTGTTTTTTTACTAACATTGTAATCAACCATTATTTGTCTGTTGTTTTTCTTTGTTTTATTTTCTTTCTTTTATTTTTATTTATTTGTTTGCTTTCTTGTTATGCCTTGATTTAGTCCATATGTAGTCATTAGGTGATTCATTGTGCATTATTATTGAATCCATCCATATTCATGTGTCAATGTTATCATCATGGTTTTTATCATTGGTGCATTATTTTCAATTATTTATTAGATTAAGAGTCAGTCCATCTGCATATTTTGGCCAAGTCATCATGGTGTTCTGTCATGATGCCTACCATCACGTGCTATAGCAAAAACCAATCTAAGGAGTATCTATGGCAATTAATCAATGATATATCTCCTTGGTAACATAAACATTCCTGATCTAATCTAAATCATATCCTAAATAGAGTAATTAAACAATGAAATAATTTTCCTCCTGGCTAGTTTGGACGAGCATCTCCCTACTTTTAGGTCACCTAAATTCATCTTTCCCCTTTATTCTACTTTCCCATCATCTTCCATATTATGTTTTCCATAATTGGGATACCAATGATTCTAACCACCTCTGGTCAAATCATTGTATACCATCCCACTTGTATTAGCAATAATTATAACAGACTTTTGGCAAATCATTGTGTTTCAATCCATTTGAAGGTTGATGATTATAACTACCTTTGGGAAAATCATTGTGTTTTCATCCATTTGAAGGTTTATGATTATAACCACCTTTAGGCAAATCATTCTCTTTATTATACCCAATAGGGGCAGTTTTTTATCCTGCTAATGATTATAACCACTTATGGAAAATTCATTGTTTTCCCTTTTACTGATTATAACCACCTTTGGGCAAATCAGTCTCTTATTATCCTAAGCCTTTTTCAATGATTATTACTACCTTTGGATAAATCATCACTTTTTTTATCCCACCTATGTTGATTATTATAACTACCTATGGGAAAATCATCTTGTTTGTGTGCCCTAACTAGGACACATCCATATGCTACTAATTATAACCACCTATGGGCAAATTAGTCTTTTCTACCCCATCATTTCATATGTTTGGTCCAATCATTTCCTCCTTTCAAGGGATTGATTTCCAACCACTCCCTCGAGGGAACACCTATAGTTCATCCATTATCATTTAAGTCATAAGCATACATGACCTTTTCATTCTTTGAGAAGATGTTATTATGCTTACATCTTTCAATGCCTTCCAAAATAGGGGCAAACTATAAACACCTAAAATTGACCACCAATGGCTTCATACTAGACTTTAGATTGATTCTTACCAACCATCACAAATTAAGCCTAAGAATTACTGAACATCCCAAATTTTCTTATGCATCACTCATCAAGGCTTAAAATCATGTTGAGACATCCTTAATTGGGGTATCCTATCGTAAGCAACAAAAACCTCTCACATATTCATCATATGGCATCATAACATGTAATTTGGCCTATAGACCTATTAAATGGGGCAAGTGCACACATGAAATTAAATCAAATCTTAAAAATTCTAAAAATTCTAATCATAATTAATTAAAATTATAAAACTAATTAAATTCCTAGTTGAATTATATATGAGCAATTAATGAAATTCTAAAAAAGGAAATTAAAAAATGCAAATATCCTAGCTTTTTTCATAATTATCTTTTTGTGAGTTGTCAAATACCCTAAAATATCTCACCCATGCCTATCCATTGAAAATCATGAGTTTTTGACACATTTTAACTCTAATAAGATTAATTAACTCCCTTAAGTTAGGTTTTAATTCATTCCATTTTTAAACTACACTATAACTCACCTTGAGTTGGGGTTAGTCTCTAAACTTATAAATACAAGACTAGACCTCTTCATTTGGAGAGCTTGGATAAAGTAAAGTTATAATGTTGGTTTTATAGTAAGATTTAAATCTATAGTGTTATAATTACAAAATCATAATCCAAATCCAACATCAATCCACAAGCCATGGTGCCAAGCAAAGAAGTAGATAACCAAGCTCCATTGCCAAAGACTCTTTGAGCACAAGCCGAGCAAGCCACATAATAAATTTTTTGGAACATTCAAGGAAGGTAATTAATTTGGTATTATTTCAATTTTGGTTATGTTTTTCATTGTTTTTTTTTCATTAATCTCCCTATATGATCTAGGAAATTAAGTGTTATGCATGTTAGTGTGTTTTTATTCAAGTTGATATAACCTTCTTTTTAGGATTCCTTGATCACAAATGGAATTAGGGACATGTTTCCATGGATTAGGTATGGATCCATTTGAATTGGGTTGAACACATGTCCATACTTAATATAATATTTTTAAATGATTGTATACTATATAAAGTTTATCCCAAACTGACTTATCTAACATCGTGAGGTTTGTGAACAGTGAAACCATGAGATTTGTCTATAACGCCAATATTACTACTGGACCTTAAAATATATTTATTCAAATATGATATAATTATTCTTAAGGATTATATAAACCCATTTTAATTTCATAAAATTTATTCTATAGGTGATCTAATTCTTTGTTTTTCATGATTGTGTTTTGAAGTCTTTAACAGTTCTGAGAAGTCATCTAGAGATGGGTATGAGGTGATTTATCTAGAGTTGAAGATTATAATGAATATTAAGTTATTATATAGGTATCATAAGTTAATTTTAATGTATTTATATTCATTATAATATTCCAATGAAGGAGTGAAAAGTTAACGGTTCTTGATTGGTTTTTTAAGCTTGTTTGCAATTCTAAGTAAGCATATGGAAGTGGTCAGTTTGAGGTCTTTTTCCCTATATGGTCAATTATAATTCACATGATGATGAATATAAGATCATGATATTTTTTAATAATATTTTTTTTTATGGTTATGTGTCAAATTTGAGTGTATGCTTCAGATATTCAAAATAGACTTTTTGGTAGTGAGAAGGCCTACTTGTGAATAGGCCTAATGGTGTGGTTCAAAAAATGAAATGAGATAAATGGAATTAGGTACATAAGGTGAGATTGTCATGGGTTTAATTGATGTGTGTGTTAATTTTTCCATATTTTTATGGAGTCTCAATATGTTCCAAGGTGGTCAAAGTGAAATGTGTCCTTTGAGAAGGCATAATTGCATTAGGTCTCCTTTAGGCCTAATGGTGGTTTTAGTCCTTATGAGTAATGGCAGACCTATATAATGGTTATTTATCCTATGAGAAATGTTTTTTGATATATTATAATGGTGATCTAAGTATGGATAGGTTTTTTTCCAACCATGGTATGTGAAATAAAGAGTCAAGTATAAGAAAAAGGTTTAATAGACCTAATTCAGCTAGTGAGAATATTGAGATGGTGAACGAATGAAATAGAAGTTTAGAAAATAGGTATAGGGATTTAAGACCATAATATATGTGTTTTGACTATGTCATGAATTTTTAATAGTGATTCTATAGATGATGATCAAGTTCATATGACCTAATTCTGTCAAGAAAAGGGCTAGTTGAGCGAAGAGGCCTAATAGGTTGTTTGAGAGGGATAGGAGAGTGTGAAAAAAAAGGGTGATAATCATCACTTGAGTAATAATAGTGTGTCCAAAGGTGATCAAAGGTTATAAGTGGATGATTTGGTGCTGAGTCACCTAGGTGGTTGGTTCCTCCTTGCAAGTTGACACTTGCTAAAGGCCTAGTTGAGTTGGTACTTGACTATTGAGGGGTTGGTGCTCCTTGTGGGGTTGGTGCCTCACTAAATCTTGATTAATCGATTATAGGACTATATTCTAAGATTTTTTTGTAGTGTTTTTTATTCTCCATTATTTTTTTCCACATATCTCTTATGTTCATATGTTATATGCTTATGTGGATGTTTGTTTATGTATTGATTGATGTATGTGTTTGAATGAATGCTTCATGAATAATAAGTGAAATTGAATGATTATTTTAAGGGAACTTAATCATCCCCTTCTCAATATTTTTAATTATAAAAATTGGTATCAGATTAGGCCCTTTGAATTAGGTCTAATATCCTAAAGGAGATCCTAAGCAAGTGAAGATGGCTAGTTAACCATAAGGTGGTTTCTCTAAAATTAAGGATCCATTGTTCAATGGATCTAATTATGTTTTTTGGAGTGTCAATATGATAAAATATTTGATGTATCATGATAATTATGTTTGGAAATAATTTTTGTATAGATATATTTCACCCTCTATTCCCCCCACAGATGTAGTAGGTAAGAAGGCTAGTGACAATAATTCAAAAGCAACAAATGGTATTCATTGTGGCCTATCAAAGGCAAAACTTGTAAAGGTGATACATTGTTTGTATAATAAATAAATGTGGTAAAAGTTGAAGATTATCTATGAGGGAGACTCCAATGTCAATTTGACTAAATTGCAAACCCATAGAAGATAGTTTGAAATCCTAAGGATGAATGAAGATGAGACCATTACAACCTACCTATTGAGGGTTGATGAAGTGGTCAAAATCATAAAAGGATTAGGTGAATAATTTAAATATCCTACTATTATTCAAAATTTATTGATATCTCTAACTCCTAATTTTTATTCTAAAGTGTCTATTATTGAAGATATACAATAACTAGACAAGCTAGAGATAGATGGACTTCATGGCACCCTAGTAGCCTATGAGATGAGGACAAGTGATGGAACACCTAAAAGTAAGGAAGGTGAATTCAAGGTAGAAAATAAGTCAAAGGATAATAATACACAAATTAATAAATTCAAATATAATGATCTTTCTAATATTGATGACAATGAGTTGATAGTTATGTTTACAAGAAAGTTGAAAACTAGTTCAAGTAAATATAAGAGTAAGATGTCCTTCAAGTGATTCAATTGTGAATAAATTGGACACTTTTCCAACAAGTGCCCTCATAAGAATAAGACAAAGAATGATGAAGATCATGATGAAGGTCATGATGATGACAAGAAGTATTATAGGTCTAATAAGAGCAATAAAAGATTTAGAAAGTATGATGATAAGAATTTTTTCAAGAACAAAAGAAGCTTTTAAACCAAGACTGTAGCTCATTTAATGAGAGTTAGAGAAGTGATTTCTAGAGTGACCATGAAGGTGTTGATCTTGACATCAATGAAGGTATCTTCATGTCTGAGGAAGCATTTTTTTCAAATCAAGAAGAGTCCATGTAGTTTAGAGGTATTATTAGTAATACAGATGAAGAAGATGAGGTGGACTTTGAGGTTGAGTTTATGAATGTTATAAAATAACTGATGATGATGAAAAAGAATAATAAGGTGATGAGGTATTTTTTCAAAGACTATGAGGAGCAAATCAATTTGTTTGAAGAGATATTGAGCAGCAACTCCAAGGAACAAGAAGAAATAGTCAAACAGATGGAGACTCAAATTGAGATTGTAACTACAAGATTAAAGGTTAAAGAAGAAGAATGTGCCAAGTATGTAAATAAAGTGGATTCCTTGAGAGCTGACTTGGATTAGGCATCAATTAAGGTAAAGTTTTTTTTGAAGTTTGAAAAGAGTACCAATGATCTAGACAACATCCTGAGTAGTCAAAAGACTGCTAATGACAAAATAGGTCTTAGTTTCAAAGGAGAACCAAATCTTAAAGGTTAATGATCATTCAAGGAATGATGGTGCTAGCATAATGAAGACTAATCCTATCAGTAAACCTAATGCTATAAGGTATGTTAATCCTTTCAATGGTTATTATTATTCATGTAACCAATTTGGTCATAGAGCAAGGCATTGTAGAAGACCCTCCAAGAATGAATATGCATGAAACTATAAGGAGAATCTTTAATAAAGAGTTATGGGTAATTGTGTGATTCCATCAATATGAATAGTATGTTTAAATTATCAAAAGGTTGGTCATATTGAAGAGGTCAAACAAAATAGGTTATTCAAACCTAAGAGGATCATGAATAAATTTTAGTCTAGTGAGGATATGGAGATCTAGGAATATCTTGAGTTTATGTTGTTTTAGTACCCTAGAGAAGAGGTGACTCCATTAGTCTTCATGGAGGCATTTATCTAGTGTGAATAAGCATGAAGGAAGCTTGGTCTTAGGGGTAAATTTGTATTCTTTTTTTTAGATCTAAAGTTAATTCAATAGTTTGTTGGAGGTGTGATTACAAGAGATGAGGTATAAAGTATTTATATGATGACTTGATCAGACCAAGTCACATTCATAATGGTGTCTAAATATCTCATGGAGATAATGGGAGCCAATCATGATCCAAGATTAGGTGTGTTTTCCAAGAATATCTGTAGCAGTCATGAAGAAATTTGAATTATGGATTGGCTTGCAAGACAAATGTGTTTATGAAGTTAGTTCGTTGTGAGCTTGATTTATGTTTAGGTTTGGATTTGGTTTCAATATCTTATTAAAGGTGGTTGATTATGCAATAATGTGAGTTTCTTGTATGCATAGTGAGATTGGATTGAAATTTATTGAGTGTTCTTATGAGGGTATCAAGTATAAGAACAAAGGGGGAGTTTTGTGTATGTTCACATTATTAATTCTAGTATTTGCAATATCTAAAGATGCATTTGAGTGTATGAAGGCCTATGATTATTTATGCATAAGCTTAGGGGGATCATTTTTGTGTGTTGATTTTTTTTCAAAGAGAGATAATTATCCTATTTGGAGAGAAAAGGTGTGTTGTTCCATGTCCAAGGATCAGATAGTTGTCAAAAGATAACTCTTTGTCATTAATGTCAAAGGGGGAGAAAGTTCCATCTTGGGGAGATGAGAATGATCAAATTTTTTTGAGTGTTTTCCATTAATGACAAAGGGGGAAATTTTTGAGGTATATTCTTGTGTCATAAATGTTATAATTGATGTCAAGGTTGAGATGGATGTCATTAATGTCAAGGTCAAAGTTAATGTCATGCATGGTGAAGTAGTATGTGACAAGGACATCTTATGATAAGAGATAATTTCAAGGTCTCTCTATTGAGATAGAATTTAAAGGTAACCTAATAATTCCTTTGAGTTTGATGGCATGTGAAGGTCAAGATCAAGATATAAGGTAAGCATAAATTTGATCATTAGTCTTAAGGAGTATTGTCATTTCATGAACATGTGTATGAAGATGGTGGTCTGGTAAGATGGATACACACAGGTATGAGTGGATGTTTAAGGATTCTCAAACATGCATATGAAGTTTTGAAACACTTTGGAAAGTTTCAAGGTAAAATTTCATGGGTAAGTTCTTGAGCCTAAGCATGCAACCAGATTAGTCCTAGACCCTACCTGACTTAATGAGGAGTCTTGAGTTGTTATCAAGGTCTATGAAGTATTCTAATAAATATTAGAGCATGTGAGAAGTTGTTTGACACTGTGTAAACATGTGTATAATGTAGATAACATTTTAGATGAGATTTCAAGGCCAGGTCATGGTTTATTCATTTACATGAAGAGACTTAGTAAGAAGGCATATGTTTGGTAGCATGATGAGGATAACAGTCTAAGGCTTGTGAGAATAGGATTGGTAGTATGTGAGCATGGTATGAGGTTTTATGACATGAGTATTAATTATTTATATCATTTCAAATGGTTATAAGGTTTATTCAAAGTCTAAGTGTGATTGACAGTTTAAGGCATAATGTGCAAAGAGACCTAGTGTGGCCTAATGAGGCATCAAGATTAGTTTTTAAGGTGATAGATCTCATGTGAGATTTTTTATAGGTGTAATAAATTATTTAAATTGTGTTGGGGTGAATTTTTATATCCTAAGTTGAAGAATAAAGAATGAAAATTGGTTTTAAGGTTTTCTATGTGCACATAATGAGGTATTGCATACCTGAGATGGATTTTATTATGCTCATTAACATGTGAAACATTTTCATGGGATCCTAAGTAGTTGATGTTATTTGGGTAAGTGTCCTCGGTTTATTCTCTAGGTATTATTTTTTGGAATGAGTGGCAATCCTTTATGAATGATTGCTAAGAGTGGAAACTAGTTTTTAGTGCCTTAAAACCCTAACAATAACCCGATATGGAAGGTCTTGATATAAATGGGTCAAAATATATTGGATGACCTATTTTGATTATTTTATAATGTATAATACTCTCTCAGATACCTCCAAATGGTATTGATCTATTAGATGAGTGAGTGGAATCTACAAGAAATCCATTATTTCTCATATTTATTATGTAGCAGGTAAGGTTGACCAGGTCAAAGCATGAAAGTGGATGGAGGCTTAATATTGATAATTATATATTATACCCATGGTTTTTTATAATAAATTTATAAAATTAAAATATGTTAAACTAGTCATGTAGTTTGACTCATTATAGGTAGAAGTAGGAATGAGATTAGGGATGTGTTGCCATGGAATAGGGATGGATCCATTTTAAATAGATTATTTTTAAATACCTATAACACATTTACATACTAAATATAATATTTGGAAATGATTGTCTAGAGCAGAAAGCTATTCCCAAACTGAGTTATCTAACATAGTGACGTCTGTGAATAGTGAAACCATGAGATTGGTTTGTAAGACCAATATTGATATTGGACCTTATAGTATATTTGTTTAAATATGTTATAATTATGCTTAAGTATCATCTAAACCCATTTAAATTTCATTAAAGTGATTCTACATGTGATCTAAGTCTTTTTTTCTCATGACTGTGTTTTGAAGTTTTTGATAGTTCTGAGTAGTCATCTAATAGAGATGAGTATGAGGTGATTTGTCCATAGTTTAAGAGTATAATAAATATTAAGTTGTTATATATTTATAATAGGTTAATTTTAATTTATTTTTATTTATGATAAAAAAATTTAAGGAGTGAAAATTCAAAGGTTCTTAACTGGTTTTTTAGCCCTATTTGTAGTTATGAGTAAGCATATGAAAGTGGTTGGTTTGAGGTTTTTTACCCTGTATGGTGAAGTATAATGTATATGGTGATCACTATAAGGTCATTATATTTATAAATAATTTATTTTTTAATATTTTTATGTGTCAAAGTTGAGTATATGCTTTAGTAGACTTTCTAGTAGTGAGAAGGCCTAATTGTGAGTATGCCTAATGGTGTGGTTCAAAGAGTGAAATGAGACAAATGGAATTAGGGACCTAAGGTGAGATTTATATGGGTATAATTTATTATTTTATGAATTAATCATGCATTTATTTATGATCAATATGTTCCAAGTTGGTCAAGGTGAAATGTGTGCTTTGAGAAGGCCTAATTGCATTAGGTTTCCTTTAGGCTTAATGGTAGTTTTAGTCCTTATAAGTAATGGCCGACATATGTAAAGGTTTTTTCTACTATGAAACATATTTTTTGATATATTAAAATATTTATCCAAGTATGGATAGGTTTTTTTTTACCAAGGTATGTGAAATCATGAGTCAAGTATAAGAAGTTCTAATAAACCTAATTTGGCTAGTGAGAGTATTGAGGTGGTGAATGAATAAAATAGAAGTTTGGAAACCAAGTAGAGTGATTAAAGACAATAATATAGGTATGTTTAATATTTAATTGATTTATAGTAATGATTTTATAGATGATGATCAAGGTCATATGACCTAATTCTATCAAGAAAAGGGCTAGTTAAGCGAAGAGGCATGATAGGCTATTTGAGAGGGATAGGAGAGTGTGAAGAAAAAAATAAGGTGATCATCATTATTTAAGTAATAAAAAAGATTCCAAAGGTGATCATAGTTTCTAGGTGGATTATTTGGTGCTGAGTCACCTTGGGGTTGGTGTCTCCTTGCAAATTGATGCTTGACTAGTGAGGGGTCGGTCCTCCTTATAGGGTTGGTACCTCACTAAATATTTATTAATTTATTATAGGAATATATTACAAGCTATGTTTCAATGGGTTTTATTCCTCATGAGTGTTTTCCATATATCTATTATGTTCATATGTTATATGCTTATGTGGATTCTTATTTATGCATTGATTGATGTATGTGTTTGAATGAATGTTTCATGAATGATTAGTGAAATTGAACGATTATTTTAAGGGTATTGATTTACCCCCCCCCCCCCATCTCATTATTTTTATTTACAACACCTTAAGGTTGAGAATAAACAAGATGAATATAAGTATTATGTGATCTACCCCTCTAAGTTATTATAATATCTACCTCATAAGACATCATACAATAAGTGAAACAAGTTATATCACTAGAGGAAGTGAAAGAAAAGTTATCAATTTCAAAGGTATTAACAAAAATTATTGTTATCACATAAAACATATCATGTTTCAACCCATATGCTAGGATTTTATGATAAATATGAGGAAAGAAACATGGAAACACTGATAAAAATTCACAAAAACCATATCATCAAGCCTAATAATGTATATAATCTATTAACCTTCCATGTGTTTGCCATATTCTAATTAAATACTACATATAAATCCTATCTTCTCATGATAATAGGTAAGAATCATAAGTTGACAATCATAAGAAGACCAAAGCTTATAAAATATGATGTGGTCCAAGCAAGGGAGGAATAACCAAGGCTTGGAAAATCCAACATGGTTCAGGCAAAGAGAAGCATAATATAAGGCAAAAATAATAAAGGTTTGATATAAACCTTGAAATAATCAAATCTTAGAAAAAAATCAATCCCTAGAGGGAGAGGGATATGAAACCCTAAGGTTTTATATTAAAAAAGAATGTGTTCATTATAAAAAGGGTTCACAAGTGCTAAAAACATTATGCCAATTAGGTAAACAATGACACAAATTAAATTAGGTAAAGCGTAGTAAATTACATTAATTTAGATCTACCTAGGGCCAAGGTGAGGGAATAAAATTACTATGACAATAAAAAATAAGTACAAATGAAAGGGATAGGAAGAGATAGATAAATATTTATTTTTGATATACCTATATCTTGAGAAGTGCTCAAAATTTAGATAAAGCATTGAAATTATCCACAATGAATTCCATAAATTAGATTGTGCTCTGTAATGATGACCAATTTTGTACTATGTTGAAAAATGTTGACTACTAATTTAACTTTTAAGGGATTTATGGTGTGTAAAAACCCTAGGTTCTTAAATGACTAGACTAAAAAATCAAGGAATAAATATGCAATAAATACATCCACTAACTTGTGCAATAATTGACATAATTTGATTATTCTAAAAATAGTAATGAATTACACAAATATGTACTTAGTTTAAAACTAATTGAGATGGATGAATAAAAGGTTAAAAACTTGTACAAAAGCTAATTAGAGTGTCATCAACTAGAATCAAGACTCGTAGCCTCTCTTTGGATAGTAGCACATCATGTTAGTGTCCTCAACGGCATGATATTGTCTTTTTTTAGAAAATAGTATGAAGTTTTGGATATGCCTTCATCTGAATTTGATGCTTATGTCTATGTGCATGAACCTTAATTCATTGTTTGTGACCTATTTTTGACTAAATTGGAAGAAAAAACTTAGACCTTCGTGTTTTTAGGGTATTTTAGGAGCACAAGTATAAAAAGTGTGATTTTAACTGGATAGGTTGGACATGACCTCAACACCCCACTATGATGAGAGTTGCCTACATACCAATAACTCAATAAGGGATCAAGCCTGATGTATATCTCCCAATCTAAGTGTTGGTGTAAATGCAAGTGAATGTTAGTATGAGCTCTAGCTTGAGTACTTTGAGTGTGATTTGAGATTAGAAATCTGAGTAATTTAAGACTAAGATTTATATAGATGGCTATATGCATAAGTAGGGCATAATAGAGATCAATGACCTTGATTTACACAACTTATTTATGAGCTTGTTTGTTTGTATTTGCTTATGATTTTCATCTAGTGGGTAAAGGGATAAAAGTGGTATATATATACTGATATGGTGCTATTTAGGATGTTGAATAGGTCTAGGTCGACCCTAAGGTGTCTTAAGAAATAAAAATATGTCTGTTGGAGGAAAAAATAGGTAAGGGATATTAACATGATCCCTAGGTCACTAGTAGAGTGAGCTAGTGTCCAAAGGGACACACTAGTGTCCAAGTGGTATAACATGGTGCACTAGGGGCCTAAATGTCTAAGATATGGTCTATGACTACTTTTGATACATCTATGGATGGGTTAGACATATACAAAATCTAGATAAGGATTGAAAGAGGCCCTAAGATAGGTGTAGGGCTAAGGTATGGATAGGGTGGTCTTAAGTGACTCATTTCAATCAAGTAACATTTTATATGACTATTTCACCCATGCCTTTATTCTATAAATGCAACAAAGAAAAATTACTAGGATAAATCATAAAGAAGCATACCTAGACTTACCTATGAGTTGAAGCTCATGAATCTAGGTCTAAGTTTTTGAAGTGTGCTCTATTATGTATCCTACAAATGAAACATGGATGAATCAGACCTTACTTAAGGAATATCAAAATAAAAGACAAGATTGAGTAGAGAGAGAGAGAGAGAGAGAGAGAGAGTAATGAATACACCTCATTGGGTACGTAAACCAATGCAAAAAATTGGTGATATCCTATGTGTGTAGCTAGTGATTAAATTGGTAAATAGTTTAGACTGAGTTGATAGATTGCTCAATCCCCATGTACAATTGGATCAATAACTCAATCTTATTTTGAATCCATCATTTCCCACCCCTATTTGGTGAATCATAATATGTGAGTAACTTGGATTAGACTAATGGCTTATCCAACCCTCTTATGTAGGTGTCTCAAGAACTCAAGTATACTATGACTCCATCATTTCATACCCATGTTTAGTAGATGCATCTATGAATAAAAATGTATGATTTCATGAAACTATATAGGATGGCTCTGGGCTACTCAGAGGTTCTAAAATTTAAAATGGTTGAGGGGTCACTCAGGGACTCTAAAATGTAATTCAAGGACTACTCATAAATGCCAACCACTGTAGATGGAATAAGGCATAAATCTAGTGTGAAACATGGTGTAAATTGTGTTTGGAGTATAAAATGTGGAGAATTAAATGGATATATCATTCCATCTAATCAAATTGGTGTAAAATTGATCATGTGAAAATAATGTGTCGCACACATGCCCCCAATTTTGATATATGTGCATATGAAATCTAGATTAAGTTATATTAATATGTATATGAGCATATAAGAAACTAAAATAGGAGTGATAATGTCATGCATGATGCCCCTAATTTGAGTAAATTGGTATGACTCTATAAAAAATTGAGAATAAATTAATCATAATTGATAATATGTGATTGAAAATGTGCAAACTTGAACTATACTTTCTATAATTTTTTAGCCCATCTAGATTTTCATTTTTCTAGGGCTACTAAATAGTAGTGTGGTCCCTTGGATAGTAGTTCATTACACTAGTGTCCTCTATGTTGTGTTAGTGTCCTTCCATGATTTTTTTGTGCCAAACTAAAACTGATCTATGTCACATTATTTTCCATTATGTTTTCCTAATTTTGAGCTCTATAATTTGTGTCTACATGCTAAAAAATGTGTTTTGAGTGCACCTGTATGGCTTGATCTCTATGACAAACCCCTATGAATTCATCCTCTTTTGAAGGGAGTTTTTGAACCTGTGAAATAATTATACTCAAAATAAAATCTTTGCATCATGTGTGTTAAATTAAAAATATATGGTATTATATGTGTGAGAAACCAATGTAATGTGTATGCATGACATCATAATGTAAAATTGATTGAGCATAAGTTGAAAATGTATGATTTATGTTAGATATAGAAGTCATAGTTTGTTAATATATATGTAAAAATGTAATCATGTATATTAAAATCAAATCTGAGTATGATCTGTGTAAACTACTTGGGGGTATGTGGCATGATGTCCATCAAGGAACCCAAGAAGGAAGGGGAGATGCATGAGGTCCCTCATAGCATCAAAAAATGAGTGTTAGAAAAATAATTAAGAGACAATTGTCATGTCCATGACACAAATATGAAATCATACATACAAATACATGAGGCATGAAAATTAGCCCAAGGGGACACAATACAAGGGACAGGGGCACATACCACAAAGTCTAAAAAAGTAACACATACAAAGACATGTTCAAATGTCCACATATTCAAAGAGAAAGTAAGGCTAGCTTAGAGCCATATAGAATGACATGTTAAAATTTTTGCATACACAATCATGAAAGCACACACAAGGACACAGACATATGTCCAAAGCATACATACAGTGAAAATAAGTGGTTTAGAACACTATAACAATGGCATATTCAAATGCCCTTGAGTAGATGTAGAATCAAAGAGACACAATCAAATCTAAACTAGTAGAGCTATAAATTAAATTATGTATGATCATGTGGTACAAATCTATATAAGAGAAAATATTTACATAAACTAAGTCCATAGTAGTAATAGTTGACAAAAAATCAGTGTAGTATAAAATGATATAACCTAGTAAAGTGAAAGTTGTGTATAAGATACCCCAAATGGATGAACATATCCATATTGAATCTATGTATCAATGTATGTGCCCCTATTGGGTAGATAATACCAAATTTGGATCTGTATGATGGCCCTGAGTCATGTAAGAATATATGAACACTTGAAGAGTTAAGTGAATCATGTATGTATGATAAAAATAGAACTACACTAACATAGATAGCATATGTAGAACCTAGAAAATATAAGGAATGTAAACATGGAAATGCATAAAATCTATCATTTTTGTGTTTTCTAACCAATATTTAAATGTTTTTGTATTTTTAAACATATTATAATGTTTTTATATTTTTTGAGCATAACTTATGTACAAGCAATCATGAAAATGAAATTATATACAATGAGAAGATAATAGAAACTATATGCTAGTAATATGTAAGTAATTGAGAGTATGTATAAATTAAAATTAGTGCCTCTATAGACCTAAGATCAAATCCATAGGATGTGGATAGTCAAATTGTGGATTTGGTGGGAGATCATTCAATGTTAGATACTAAATCTACCCAAACTCAAATAAATCATCATCATTGTGATCATCATACCATATTTTTAATTAAAAGTATAGTCTTATCCTTGGCATTAGTCTAGATTCTATGCATTAGAATGGCATGTTGATCTACTATGTAAGAATCTTCCCATGTATTCCTAGGGTAGACCACATTGGACCACAAGGTATCCATGTGAAACATGTGGTTCTCATATGTGCCTTCATGTATAATGCAAATTATGTGTCCCTCATAATTGAATGTCAAGAAATTTTCTATCTAATCAACTTTGGCATCCATTGATTGTAACCATGTACTACTAAGTGTGACATGTATGTGAGTGCCTATTATCATGATAAAAATAAGTGTGTTGACCACATTGGGGCCACATGCAACTAGTAGTATGATAAGTCCCAAAGAGCCTTGACAATGTATAACATGTTGTATCTCAATATTTTGATGTCTTATTTGTTGTAAGAATGCCAAAGTGCAATTAATATGATTATAATCCTCATCTATAACAAAATTAGGGATGTATTTATCCTTGATAAAAACTTGCATAGACAATAGATCATTTTCCAAATGTCTATGTTGGCTAAGAATTCATCGTGGTTCTTTTACTGGTGGAGGTGAAGGATGTGTAATCTAAATATTACTTTGAACCTTGAGTTTATTCAAATTTTTTTGTAATATTGAGCATGTATCTATATCATGTCCATTAATCCTATGAAAATGACAAAATGGTTTATCATCCTATTGTGACAATCTACTAACAGATCTGTGGCAAATTATGGGTAATGACACAATCCTTTGTCAAGTAATATATATAAAATTTGGTGTGGTCTATCTTATGTACTGCCTAGCTAAATATGAAAAACTAGGTCAATATCCATAAATATAACCATATGTACTAAGTATATAGAAGAATGTCCCTATAACTACAAGTGAGTATCTAGGCCTATGTCTATGGAATTGTGAACTTAAGGTGATGCCTATGCAAGTAAAGGCAAGGGTGCTTTAGAATCATCTTTTTAATCTCGAAGGCCTACTAGTGTGAAGCTTAATCCACATAAATAATCATCAATGTCAATGGGTTTTGTATCATCTTATGTGCTGGCCTAGGAATTTGTATCAAAGTTTTAGATATATACATCCTCAGAGTTAACAAGTAAGGGTAACTATGCTATGAGGATCTCATCATCTATCATAGGTGGGGGAAACTATGTAGGAGGAGTGTTATTCTCCATCATGGGTGAAGATAATGGTATTTTAGGAGGATCTAGAACATGTGTGATAATAGTGGTGCTAGATTCACCAACCTTATATGTATGCATTTGTTCTATCAAAATCATGTGAGGTGGGGACTCTATGTGAATGTCATATATCCTATCTAGAGATATATTCAAGGAAGTAGGCTCAATAAATCTAAAATATTTGAATGCTTGGTTATTATCCAAATAAATGTATAACTATATGTCATGTAAAAACATCACACATCTATGTAAAGTAGATGGTACATCCTCCATGGCATGTATCCAAGGTATCCCAAGTAATAAATTATAGTGAAAAATATTAGGCATCACCTAAAACTGTGTAGAGAGGGTTTTTATCCCAACCATAATATCTAATGCAATAGTACCCAATGCATATTGAGGATTGTCATCAAAACCTCTAATATTCTTATATGTATTTTGAATGGATGCTATATAAACCCTCATAGTTTGTATAAATGTGAGGTTTCATATGTTAAGTTGTGAACCACTATCAATTATAACTCATCTAATAGAAGTGGTTTTGAGTTGTACCTAACTCAAGAATGGTATATCCTGATCAATAACTGATTCTGAGGGAAAATCCTCATTGCCAAAAGATATAATATCCTCAATGTCCTTGATAATGTTCATGATGGATGCAAAATAAGTTGTCTTTGTATCACGAGGCAAAGATGTATGATTGAGTGTATGAAAAATAATATCATTAAAAATGGTTGACTTTTAGAGTAATTCCAATATAGAAATATTAGTTGTATTTATCAATTGATACACAATATCATATGCTATGTGTTTATCTATAAGTCCTATTGTATTATTTTGGGACGAAGAGGGAACGTGGGATTATGTTGTTCCTATATAAGTGGAGGATGCACTTGATTCCATATAGTGACAACTCAAACCGCAAGGTCTACTATTTTCCTAGGTGGATTAGGAACAAAAGGAGTCATCTAAGCTCTCTTCCATCAAGTAACCAAAGGTAAATCAAAATTATCCATGCAACAATGCTCTCCATATAAGGGGGGATCAAAATGAGGTGGACCAATGTGTGAAATAAGTTGATTTCTAACATGATCCATGAGAGGAGTGACATACATGTGCATCATTCTATAAATGGTGGGTAATAAGCATGCAAGATAAACCATAAAAAATTGTACCAAAAAGTAGAAAATGGCATCCATCATGATAATCATGATGAAAGGATAAAAACTAAAAATTGAGTAAATTATGGGGAAAACTAGGAAGGGAAAACCTTAATAGTACATTAAGGTTTTAAATCAATATGTTCAAAGTCAAGTTCACCAAATGATTTAAATTTTAAGGGATTTATGGTGTGTAAAAACTTAGGTTGTTAAAGGGATGGAACAATAAATTAGGGAATAAACATGCAATAAATACAACCACTAATTTGTGTAATAATTGGCCTAATATGATTATTCTAAAAATATCAATGAATGACACAAAGATGTACTTAGCTAAAAACTAACTGAGATAAATGAATGAAAGGCTAAAAACTGGTACAAAAGCTACTCAGATTGTTATCAACTAGAATTAAGACTCAAAACCTCTCCTGGATAGAAGTGTTGCCCTTTGGATACTACCATAATGCACTAGTGTCCTTAGGGTTATGGTAGTGTCCTCTTGCATAAAATAGTATGAACTTATAGATATGCCTTCATCTAAGTTTGATATGTTTGTGCATGTGCAGATAAACCTTGATTCATTATCTATGACTTATTTTTGAATAATTTGGAAGTGAAACCCTAGACCTCTATGTTGTTAGGGTATTTAAGTAGCACAAGTAGAAAAAGTGTGATATTAGTTGGATAGGCTAGACATGACCTCAACACCTAGTTGTGTTGAGAGTTGCCTACATACCATTACCTCAAGAGTGGTTCAAGCTTGATTTAGTTCTCCCAATCTAAGTGTTGGTACAAGTGTAAGTGAATGTTATTATGTGTGTTGGCTTGAGTGCATTGAGTGTGAATTGAGACTATAAATCTAAGTAATATGAGCTTAGGATTATTTTATATGGTTGTATGCAAAAGTAGTTTATAATAGGTACCAATGACCTTGATTTTCACAACTTGTTTTTGAGCTTGTTTGTGTGTATTTACATCTGTCTTCAATCTAGTGGGTAAAGGGATAAAATTGGTGTATATATATTGATCTGGTGTTTTTTGGGATGTGTAATAAGTCTAGGCCAACCCTAAGTTGTCTTTATAAATGTAAATGTCTATTGGTGGAGAAAATAGGTAAGGGACAATCACGCGGTCCCTAGGTCACTAGCATAGTGTGCTAGTGTCCAAAGGGTTGTGTGAGTGTCTGAGTAGTAGAATACGGTGCACTAGGGGCCTGAATGCCTAGGAGATGATTTGGGACTACTTTTGGTATATTTTGGGATTGGTTAGACATGCATGAAATCAAGATAAGGTAAAAAGAGGCCCTAATATAGGTCTATGGCTAAGCTAGGGATAGGGTGGTCTCAAGTGATGCTCATTACACTCAAGTGACATTTTATATGACTAAAACTAGTTTCAAACCCCATCAAAAGTGATAGTTCCTTCTAAAAATGAAAATATGCAAAAATCATGACTATATTGATCCATTTAGTCTTAAACTTCCTAAAAGCCTTTACCTATAGTAGATGCACAAAAGCCTCAATATTATTTGTAAATAAGAATGTGTATATGTCAAAATCTTATCTCCTCTTTAAATAATCCTAATTCTACCTCAACACTTAGAAACACACTCACATTCCAAACAAATTCATATTAAAATGACATGAGACCCATTGAGGGTTACAACTACATATCCTATAAGCTAAAAATTGGGTCTCAATGTAGTTATAGTGCATGTGAGTGTCTCATCCCAATGAGTGGAGATAATTTTATACCTTCTCTCCCTATTATAATCAAATGTAACTAGTATGATTTTTCATCTAGGTAATGTTTATGGTACAAATATGCATGAATAAAAGCTTTAAAATCACTTGACAGTCTTGATGAGCATAATTAAAATATTTATGGTATGTCTTGGAGTTGTATAGTGTATTTATAGTTATATAAATTCTTTAAGATGTTTTTTGTATATACACTTCTTAAATTTTAATTAAGTGCCTATTGGCATGCAAGTTGACACAACAAAAAATGGAAAGCTGACAAATGTGGGTCCACATAACAAACAAAAATAGAACAAGGGTCAAAGGACCCACAAATTAAAAGTAACCACTTTTCATTTTCACCAAAAGTGGTTAGACAACTTTTGAACCCAATAAAAAAAATAGTCAATGTAAAAATGATGGAAGAAATAAAGGGAAAAGATATCCAAGCACAAATAAACATAGATTAAAGAGAAAATAGAAGAAAGAGAGAAGCATAGTACCACACAAAAAATAAAGGAAAAACACAAACACATGAAAGAGTGTAATAAGTGCCAAATTTGAACCAATTATCCATATGCAAAAGATCACACTAGATAAAATGCATTAATAAACCATGTACTAAAATTAGGTGTTTACACTATGAGGGACAAGGGAGTGATGATAGAAAAAGTTCATTTATTTTAATTTCATAGTAGGGATAATAGTTTCCTAAAAATATAAGGGAAGAGATGGAGATGATATTAGATACAAAAATTAGAAAAAAATTAAGAGGAGGTGAGTACAAGGATTATATGGTTAATTAGAAGAATAGAGTAGTTAAAGACAAATTAGATGAGTTCAATTGAGGTTGCCAAGTACAGAAGATCCATTGAATATGGCATAGGAGGTTCATGAATAGCAACTCATGGAAAACATAATCTATGTTAGGTTTTTGATGCAAGATTACCTAGGTCCAAAAGAAATATTGCATAAACCAAAAACATGGGTTTTGATTTTTCACACGTTTATGCATGTGTATTTTTGTGTGATTTTTTAGCCCTATTGATAACATTATGCACATAAAATAAAATGGACAATAATTCTGATAACATCATCAAGACTCAAACATGTCAATAAATTCATGAAGAGGTGATTCCAATCATATCCTAAAGGTCAAATGTCCCCTTTTTGGGATGGTGACAACATCACTAATTAATTTAGGAAGTAATTTCAAAATTATTAGTTTGTATTAACCTATATTATAGAACCATCATGGTGGTTACATAGTTAGTGGTTTCACTTTCATTGGATGCACATGTAAAGTAACTGCCTATAAATTTGTTTTTGGATGCGTGGAAAATTTTCCAAAATAGATGGAACTCAAGAGACAGTGTTGGGAAAGAGAGATTTAGATCCATTTTGAAAGACTGGGAGGTTAGTTAGAAATATATCACTTCTTAGAAGGAACAAAGTTAAAAATCCAAGTACAATAGGGGAGAGCATAACATATTTTATCTTCAATTGAGAAAGAGTGAAAAAAAATCCTAAGAACCCTGCATATGTGATGTATGTTTAGTAGCTATAATGTAGCCAGTCCATGTGATATTATGATAAGTGTTGTATTCTTAATATTTCAATAAGGGAAAGGGGTATGCATATAAATTTATGTTTTATGTCATGTTCCTTTAATAAAGAGAGTGTTTTTGATTTCATATATGATTTATTATGTGTGTGTGTATCCACATGAGAGTGAGTGTAAGTCTTGAATGGGGAATAAGATATACATTAATTTGGCCTCGTCATTCATGTTTGTGTTAGGTACTCTAAAAATATATGTATCACTTTGAAACACAAAATTCAAGATTTAATTGATAATGGTAAAATTCAAGTGGATGACACACATTAAATCATGATATCTTAAAAATCTACTTACAAGTATCAATCAACTAATAAAATAAATTCCATGTGGTAGACAAAAAATTATAACAATGTGCTTTTATCATAGAAACACCATCCACTTGATAATTTTGTTAGAGTAATTAATTCAATCAGATAAAAAACCACGTCTATTTAAATGATGTTTAGTGACCACTATTATACAAGTATTCATAGATGGAAAATAAAGAGATGCCATAATGTTTGACAATGAATTTGAATATATGCAATGAATAATTCATTTATAGCCTTGGACCTAGCTTGTATGACATGGCCTATACTTATAAAATTATCATAGGACATGATGTTATCTTCATTTACCCTTGGTGTTTGATGCAGGAGTATCTGTGTTCATGATAAATATTTCATCAACCAAAAACATGGGTTGTTATTTTGTGAACATTTATGCACAAGTGTTATGTTTGTGTGACTATTCATCCATATTGACAACATTATGCAAATATAAGAAGATCAAAAACAATAATGAGAATATCATCAAGACTCGATCATGTTAATAAATTCATGAAGAGATTATTTTAGTCACCTCTTAGAGATCAAATGACTCATTTATGGGATGGTGAAAAAACCACTGCTTAATGCAGGTAGTAGTTTCAAAACCACTAGTCTGCATTAATCCATGGTTATATAACCTCCATGGTGGTTTACATAATCGATGGTTTTCCCACATTAGAGGGCCAAAAAAATTAACTACCTAAAAATTTATTTTTTAATGTGGAACATTTTCCAAAGTAGAGTGAATTCAAAGAGACTTGTAAGATGTCAATTTTGGGCAATAGATAGTCAGATTTTTTTATAAGAGTGGGAGGTCAATTAGAAATATATTAGTTCTTGTAATGAAGAAAGTTCCAACTTTAGGCAAAGTAGGGGAGAACATAACAGAGTTTATCTCCAATAGATAAAGAGTGAAGTAGAACTTGAGAAGCCTACAAATGTGATGTATGTTTAGTAGTTACAATATAGCCAATCCATGTGAGCCTGAGATAATAGATTTTTTTAATAGTTTAGTAGGTGAAAATATGTGTGTGTATCAATCTATGTAATTTTTTCTATTCCTTCAATAAAGAGTGTTTTTAGTTTAAAATATGAGCTCTTATGTTTGTATGTGTCCATTTTAGAGTGAGTGTATGGCTTGGCCAAAAGGTAAGGCATCCATTAATTTACCACCCTCTCTCATGTTTGCATCAAGGACTTTAAAAATAGATGTATCACTTTGAAACACAATATTCAAGATTTAATTGATAATGGTAAAATTCAAGTGGATGATACACATTCAATCATGACATTTAAAATATCTACTCATAGGGATCAATCAACTAATAAAAGTAATTCCATATGGTAGACAAAAAAAATTACAACAATGTGTGCATGGCATAAAAACACCATCCATTTGACACCTTTATTGTAGTAATTGATTCATTTAAACAAAAGCCCACATTTATTCAAATTATGTTTAGTGAAGAGGATATGACACAAAATATTTCATATGAAGGACCACTATTTATACAAGTATTCATAGAGGACAAAGAAATAGATGCCATAATGGTTGATGATGGCTCAAATTTGATTTTATGCAATGAAAAACTTAATTGTAGCCTTGGACGTAGCTTGGATGACTTAACCTATAATTATATGGTTATCATAGGACATGATGGCATTATAAGAACACCCCTTGATTGTGTTATTTTGTCTATTAAATTGGGACCAAATAAAATGCAAACTCTATTTCATGTGGTGCCAACTACTATATCATATAATGTATTCTTGGTTGACCATGGATACATTAAATGAAAATAATATATTTGATTATACATCAATGCATTTTATTTTATTTTTTAAAAGCCTGGTAAACTTTTTAACGTGACCAGCGGCACTATCTAGACACGCCTAGTACCGGTACCATGGGGTGGGGGGAGACTAGAACATGAGACCAGCAGAGCCACAACGGAAATACTTAGCCAACCAGGCTAGGGCCCCCGCCCATTATGCATCAATGCTTCAAATTTGGACATCAAGTTCAATTTATTAAAATTATAATGGATATAATATCTTCAAAAATGCAATCTAAGGTCAAATTCATTCATAATATAGAGGTAGAAGAAGTATTAAAATGGTTGCCTAAAAATAGAGTGCACCAGGTACAAACATATAAGTCAATTCCAATAAGGGTTCAATCATCATATAGAATGTCTCCAAGACAAACACTAAATCATAAATAAAATCATTTAATTATAAGCATTTGTAATAGAATAATATTACAAATAACTATGATGATGATGAATTTATATGGGTTATAGTATATCTAGTTATACTACTAGTGGTCTTAGTGCTTAAAATTACATATCTTGTGGTGATTATCACATAACCCCTAACATTTTCTGTTAGCTTTGCTAATAGACCTCTTCTTTTGGAAACAAAACATACTCTATTTTTCACACTATATTAAGTTGTTTTGAATTTTTTACATGTTTTTGAATTTACATTGTATTTATTATAAACCATATGTATCTATGCTTATCCACCTATTTCTAAAGGTTATATTATTTATGCACATACTACTGGTGGTATTATTAAGATAGAAATAGGATCTAAAAGTATGTACATATGATTATGGATTCATATTTTAATGGAGGCTTCCTTCATGCTCGCATCCTCTAGGAAAACTTCTAGCAGTACTTAAAGATCTATTTTTCATGATTTCCTTTATCATATTGACATTATATATGATTATACATTTCCAATTTTATCTTATCTAGCATATACTTTGACATTATTGGTTTCCTATATGTTTCATGATGTATTTTATTTATATTCTTACTATATGACATGTTTCTCTTGTGTTCCCCCTTCCTAATGTATTTGCTTCATATGTTTGGTGTTTGGCATGCCTCTCTTGCCTTCCCTATGATTGATGTTTTCATTGCATACTTTGTCTCACATGCTTGTGCATTTTTACCTTGTGTGTCATTAATTTCTTTGTGTCTAATATTGTTTGACCTATTTACTCTTAGTGTTATATACCTACCTTGTGCTTGTGTGCCGTCCTTGCTTTTTTTTTACTTTGTGTTGTTAATGATTGGTATCATGATTTATATCATGCAAAAAATTTATTGATTATCCATATGTTTTATTTCCTATGTTTCCATGGTTCCTATCATGCATATTTTGGGGTACATCTCCATGTGTATGTTTTCCTTTGATGTAATTTTTACTACATTGTTTGTATTAGCATGTGTTACTAGTGTGCTTAGATTGCTTATATATTTCACATAAATGGTAATGCTAATTTTACATCTACATTGAATATATCATTCCTACATAGGGGAAACCTCTTATTACTATGCTTACATCACTTAGACTTTCCCCATATAGGGGAAACCTATTAATACCTTTCCTGTAATGCTTAGACTTAGACATACATGTCAAGTTACTTATTACATATGTGATTTCATGATGAAATCATACTTATATAACCCATACATACTTGGGTAAAATTGATTATTAAACACATGTTTTCATGATTATATCTTATTGTGATTATATGTAAAGATTTTTTTTTTTTTATGTTACACATGGTACACATAATCCATTTCTTTTGAGATGTGTGATTCACAAGTTCATCCCACACCTTAAAAGTGGGGCATATGATTCCTTATTTTGCCTATCCAAAATTCAAATAATCATAGAGTTTTAGAAAATATACTTCTCATTTCTCCTTACATGAAAACAATCACATGTTGGTTCATAGCATATTCTACTTGGTCTCCTCTGCAAGGCATATACATACTCAGAGATGAAATAGAATCTGGAATATGGATTTCACATAGATGGACTCACATTTTTCACACAACCAAGTATATTTGTTCATATATTATTTACTTTAATCTAAATTTTTTTTTTTTTTGATTTATATATATATTTATATTCTTGAAAATGTTTCCTACATGTTTTCAGGTACATGGGTTTTCATATTCCATACACATGAGCATTGATGTTTGTTATAGGATCTTCATGACTTTTCCCAGTGGAAATAAGGTAAAATATCTTTCATTTCTCTTTTATATCACTATAATTACTATATTTAATTTGATAAATATTAATATTTTTTACCATAACATCTTTTTTGATCCCTCTTAGGTGTTGAGCATGGTCATTGATGTCAAAGACAACATATGAGATCATAGTTCATTAATGACAAAGTATTCATATTGATGGTTAGGAGAGTGTTTGAATTAGTTAAGAAATAATGGATGATATTTATGGTATGTACATGTTTCAAATAACATATGGGGTGTTATTATTTATAAAGAGTGCTTACGAAAGTGAATGGAATTTATCAGAATAGTCATATGAATGTCTAAGCTCAAGTAGTAATCTTGACAGATAAAGTTGAGTGAGCAGATTGATGACATAATATTTAAAATGTGTAAAGTTTTAAATATTAGTTTGATACATGGATATATTACCCTATATTATGATATCGTATGGTTTAAGTTTCAGTTCTAGACATGGATCATAGCAATAGTTATTAAGGTGCAAAGTTGGCTTCTTAGACAGGGTTCAATAGTGTTCAATAAGTTCCCATACTTAGCCAATTTTATGATATCAAAGATAGAAGATGAGAATTTAATTGGATCACAAATATAATTGTGAGCATTTAATATGAATGGATAATGATATAATGGATCACATGATCCTATTAGATAGAGATCAATGATGCATATGAAGTCAATATATCAAAGAATGAATACATTAGTGACATGTGTCATAATCATGAAGTTTGAGAAGTAGATATAATAGTGAGTGTGAAAGATATCAGATGAATATATAATGTAGTGCATGATATTTTTATTAATGATCAAATGGTGTTTATTAATTCAAAATTTCAAAGGATGCTCAGAAGGTAGGCGGGGCTACCAAGTGGCACGATCACAGAAGTGCATATAAAAGATCAACAGTGAGCGATGAAAGATAAATACCAAGCTACTCAAAAGGATATAAATGGATTGAATTTTAAAAAAAATATATATATATATATATATAATGAGATGATTTCAAAGTGTCTAATGTTTAACATTTACACAGTGACCATTGGAATTTGAATATTCAAATTAACTAGGGAAAACTAGTCTATAGTTTTTGAGCTATATATTTTGATCCAAGATGAATTTACTAATGAAGTAAAAATAAAAGTTATAAATTAATTAAAATAACATATATAGAAACTAGTTATAATTTTTTAATATTCATATATTCAAAGTTATTAATCTCCAAAGTTGACTATGTATTTGACCATGTTCTACAAGTGACCTGAGAAGGATAATTGAGTTGTTATTGATAGCATTTTGATGTTTCAATATTAAATAACTATTGGAAGTGTTATAGACTCCATGATGACAATATATATGTATTTTATAGGTTTTATCAATCAATATTCAGTATTAACAAAGGCTTCAAAGTTGATTGTGTTTGTTAAATACATTGGCAAATTGAGTGACCATCTTTGAGAGGTAAGTTGAAGGTGTTCTAAGCAAATTTGAGGAAAAAAATGAATACAAAGATGTCAAAGAAGTATAAAATATTGATTAAAATTTATTGGATAACATATTATGCCCCTTTATAGTTATAAAGAGTCAAAATAGTTTGACTATATTTTGACTATATATAACCAGTCTAAGTGGTCATTTTAAGAGAGTTGATTTGAGTGCTTAGAGATTGTGTTGGAATGTTTACGTAACATGAAAGTGTATAAAAGGTATTTAATGGTTAAACCATGTGATATAATCATATGTATATGTGAAATACTTAAGTGTTTTCTACATAATTTTGAGACTATGTTTTCTATGTTTGAAAGCCTAAAGAGCAAGGAGACCGAATTGGTAAGTTCGAGTATGAGTTGGTATTCCATGTGGAATGGACCCATATGAGAGTAATAAATGGGACATTGGAAATATTTTTTATTTTTTTGAATAATTTATAAAGGATTAAGGTGGTCCAAGTAGTCTCACATTTAATGTATGAGTATGAAGGCCTAATTGTTTTAGGTCTCACCAAGACCTAATGGTGGTTTCGGGATAATGAGATAATGGTTGACCTATGAATGGATTTGAGCTATGTATTAGTGTGATAAAATTATTAAGGGTTAAATAAATTATTATGTCTAATAAATAATATAATATTCATAAAGACTCTATAAAGAGTGAAAGCAAATGTGATGGTTTCTAGACTTGTGAGTGTAGATTTGAGCAGTTATGCAAGAGCAAATTCAATTGAAGAAGAGAACCTTTGAAAGAGAAGGTACATGATATTAAGGACAATAAAAGTGTGAGGAATATTATACATTTTTATATTATCAATTTGATATAGGAAGACACATAGGCCATTGGACCTAATGCACCTAAAAGAGGTAGTTTGAGCAAGTTAGCCCTAGAGGCAACTTGAGAGAGATTGGAGGTGAAGAGTGCAAAAAGAGGTGATCATCATCAGTTGAAGAGTATAAATAGGTATTCAAGGTGATATATTTAGGTATATAAGTGGGTGTTTGGTTTCCTAGGGGGTTTTTTCCTCCTTTCAAGGTAAATCTTACTAAAGTTCTAGTTGTTATGGGTGATCAGCTAGACAGGGGTAGTAGCTCCTTATAGGATTAGTGTATCACTAAACTAAAAGATGGGTGTTCCTTGATCAGTTGGTGGTGATCTAAATTTTAGATCTTTTTTTATATATTTTATTCCATCTTGTAGGGTTCAATGAGTTTTATCCCCCAAGAGGGTTTCCCACATATATAATGTGTTCATGTGATGTATGTTCATATGTATGTTTTAGATGTATGTGCTTTCATGTTTATTTGATTAATAAAGTTTATTTATGATGATTTTTTAAGATTTTGAAATTGAATTATATTATATTTCATCACTAATTCACCCCCTTTCTCAATGATTTTACCTCTAACAATTGGTATCAGAGCAAGACCTTATGTGCAAGTTTGACCACTTGAAGGTGATCCAAGGTACAAAGATGGATAAGCAATTGAGGAAATAAAATTTTGAGTTGAGATAAATGGTAAAAAGTCTTAAATAATAGATTAGTCATATTGAAATTGGGAAGAGTAATTTTAATTATAAGGATGATAAACATGAGATAAACCCTGAGGAGCTTAACTAACAGTTCATGAAACACAGTGAAAAGATAAGTCATCTTCAAACTAAGTTTGAGAGATTAAGTGAAATTGTCAAAGAATATAGGATGACCATGCAAGATCTTGAGGATCAATTAAGAGTTACAAATACTAATCTAATTTCAAAAGAGGAATAATGCCTACATCTCAAAACTTAGTTAGTGGAGACAAATGCCAATTTGAGTTCAAATCAAGGTGAGCATGATGAGTTGAAGTCCAATCTTGATTTTATAAAGATTATTAAAGATAAAGCATGTATATTGAAGGATGACATGGATAAATAATCTAAGAGGGATAAAGAGACCATCCAAGATCTCATAATTTATTTAGAAGCTACAAGTTTAAGTATGAGAGCTAAAGAGGATGAGAGCATTCAATTGAAGACCAAGCTAGATTCATTGAAGGATTAGCATGAGTGATTTGTTGTCAAGGTAAATAAGATTGAGAAAGAAAAAGAGAGGTTAGCTCAAGACAAGAAGAATGCAAGTACCAAGATCAACAAGAAAAGATCCATCAGGTAGCCAAGTGCCATGAGGTATGAAAGATCTATTGATGGTCATTATTATGTTTGTCATAGTTTGGGTCATAAGGTAAGAAATTATAGAAGGAAGAGTAGCTGGTTAGCTAGAGGTATGGATAATGTAGTCTATTATAATTGTCATAACATAGGACTTATTTCTAGATTTTACCCCAAAATGCATGGGAAAATACTAACCTAGGTATGGAGACCTAAGACAGTCAAGCTTGATCATAATGAACCTAAGAGACAAGATGGTATATTTGCTAAGATTCATAATATTCATCAAGCAGAAGGTATGAATGCTGTTATATTTTTTAGTTGTCATCAAGTTGGTCATATTTCAAGATATTGTATAAGTAAGCTCTCAAGTCATAAGAAGATGCATGGACATCCTAGTGTGCGCAAGAAAGGTCAATCCTCAGTCTGCAATCCTAAGGAAGTGAATACCAAGATAACTAATTCATTTGAGATGAGAGATCAAGATGGATTTCCTACTAAAGCAAAAGAGGAATCAGATATGAAGAAGGTTCAGGAATTCCAAGAGAATGTGTCATCTATCCAGATAGAAAAGGAGAATCAAAAGTTAGTTCAAGTCAAGATCAAGGAAAAGACCAAAGTGTTAATTTAGGCTAGTTTTGAGTAGAGAACATCCTATTGTTGTTGAGAAAGTTTCATGCAAAGAACATCAGTTGTCAATACCTAGTATTGAGGTTCTTTCTTTAGATGAATAGGTATGTCATGAATATTTTTTGTCTTCATGTATTGTTAATTCATTCTTAAAAGAAATGAAGAATATTGTAGTGGATGAGCATGTTGCTTTTGTTAAACTTAAGAAGAAGAAAAATTATCAGTATTAGAGGACTAAGAAGGAGAAGGAATATGAGGAGTTGTGGGCAACTCCTAATTTCACATTATTTTAGGACATTATGGGTTAGAATGTCTCTATCTAGGATTCAAGGAGACACTTGACAAGTAAGAGGAAGCTTGGTAGATACCAATTGAGCTTTGGTTGATGTTTTGAGACAAGAATATCATTTGAATATGTGTTTTTCTAAGGGGGAGCTAACTCAGTTAGCTTGAGTGGCTTGAAGAAGATGTGCATGATGTAAGGGGGAGCATATGTGAAGATGCTTCAGTCATGATAGAAGTATGAAGATGTCTGCAATAGTTGTGATTTCAAAAAGATTAATATGATGACTTGATCAAACCAAGTCATATGTTGTTACAAGGTATTGAATCTTCATGCATGAACAAAGGGAGATTATGAGTTATATAGATAGAAAAGTCCAAGGATCAAAGAAACTCAAGTTTAGATTGGTTTATGTCAAAAAATAGATGACATGAGATGGAGCATGATGTTAGGGTGAGATTCTAAGATTTATGAGCAATTTATCAGTTCAAAAGATCAAATTTGTCTAAGTTCATATTATTTCATGTCAAAGGGGGATAAATTGATTCATATGCTTGAAAGTATGTATCTTGAGCATCTTAAATAGTATTTTAATGCATACATAATGTTGAGGAATGATTATTTCCATGTAAAGGAAGAGACCCTTTGTTATTAAAGTCAAAGGGGGAGAAAGATCATAATGAAGGAGTTAAAATGAAGTCATTGTTCAAATTAAGTCATTTTGAGGGTGTTTTTCCATCAACGACAAAGAAGGAGATTTTTTAGCATGATATAGATGTTAGGTTGTCATTGATGTCAAAGAGAGCATGATATCATAGTGCATTAATGACAAAGTGATCAAATTGATAGTTTAGAGAGTGTTTGACTTATTTAAGAAAATGATAGATGATATTTATGGTATGGGCATATTTTAGAGACCCTATGGGGTGTTATGAGTGCTAAAGAGTGCTTATGAAAGTGAATGGAATTCATCAGAACAATCATATGAATGTCTAAGCTCAAGAAATCATCTTGATAGGTAAAGTTAAGTGAGCAAATTGATGAAATAATATTTCACATGTGTGAAGTTTTTTAGATTAATTTAATACATGGATGGATTACCCTATGTGAGGAGATCATATGGTTCAAGTTTTAGGTCTAGACGTGGAGCATAGTAATAGTTATTAAGGTACAAAGTTGGTTTCTCAGACAAAGTTCAATAGTGTTCAATAAGTTCCCATACTTAGCCAATTTTGTGATATCAAAGATCTACGGTGACCATTTAATAGGATCAAAAATCTAATGATGAGTGTTTAATATAACTATATAATGATATAATGGAGTGCATTATCCTATCAAATAGAGATAAATGACATGCATGAAGTCAATGTGTCAAAGAATGAACACACTAGTGACATGTGTCACAATCATGGATTTTGAGTAGTAGATATAATATCAAGCATGAAACCTATCAGATGAAGATAAAATGGAGAACATGATATTTTTATTAATGATCAAATGGTTCATATTATGTCAAACGATGCTCAGAAGGCATGTGGGGCTGCCAAGTGGCATGATCATAGAAGCACAGATCAAAAATCAATGATGAGCAATACAAGATAAAGACTAGGCTACTCCTGAGGAGATAAATGAGATGCATTTGTTCAATTTTTTTATGGAGCATGAGATGATGTCAAAGTTTCCAATGTTTAACATTTATATAGTGACCATTGGAATTTGAATATTCAAATTAATGAAGGAAAAATAATCTGTAATTTTTGAGCTATATATTTTGATCCAGGATGAATTTCTTGATGTCGTAAAAAGAAAACTTGTAAATAAATTTAAGGTGCATATATATAACCTATTTATGAGTTTTTAATGTTTATAAATTCAAATTTATTAAGCTCCAAATTTGACTTTGTGTTTGACCATGTTCTGCAAGTGACCCAAGAAGGATACTTGAGTTGATATTGATAGCATTTTGATGTTTCAAGATGAAATAACTATTGAAGAGTGTTATAGACTTCATGAAGACCATATATATGGATTTTTTAGGTTTTACCAATATATATTTAATATGAATAAAGGATCTTAAGTTGACTATGTTTGTTGAATGTACTGGCAGATTGAGTGACCATCTTGCAAAGGTAAGTTCAAGGTGTTCTGAGTAGATTTGAGGAAAAAATGAATATGAAGATGTCAAGGAAGTCTCAAATATTATTTACAATGTATTGTATGTCATAGTATGCCCTTGACCAGTTATAGAGAGTCAAAATATTTTGATTGTATATGATCAGTCTGAGTGGTCATTTTGAGAGAGTTAAATTAAGTGCTTAAAGCTTATGTTGGAATATCTAAGGCACATGGTGGTGTAGCATAGGTCCTGAAGGGTTCACCCATGTGATCTAATCATATTTATATGTGAAATACTTGAGTGTTTTCTTTATAAGTTTGAGATTGTGTTTTTTGTGTTTGAAGGCCTAAAGAGCAATGACACCTAATTGGTAGATTCGAGTGTGAGTTGGTGCTCCAGGTGGTATGGAACCATATGGGAGTAAGCAAGGGGATATTGGAAACAATTTTGATGTGTTCAAAGTGTGATCTAGGAATTTAACTCAAGAGAGGGGGTTAGATCAAGTGATATTTTCACAATGAAATCAAAGTGAAAAAAACACACTAACATGACATCTCTAGGCCTAGACACTAAGGGAGCTTAATAACAAACATGCATATGAAAAAAATAACTAAAAAATGAAAGAAATATTCCTTCACCTTCCTTGGAGCTTCTAAATGATTCATAGAGTGGCTTTTCCAGTGTGTGCTTCAAAGGTATTTGTTAATGGAGCTTTGGATATCTCCACCTCCTCTTGGTACCATTGGCTTTGTGGATTGGGATTGTGACTTTGGCTTGAGGTTTATCTCAATAATTTATAATAATAACAATATATCAAATGGATTTTGAACTAATTTGGGCATTATAAGTTTACACCAAGATAGCTTTAAAATTATGAGTGTGAGGCCTTCAATTTATAGATTTTCTCATTTGATCAGAATGAACCTGAACCATCCATCTTAAGATGAATATGTGTGGCTAAAAATCGAATAAATTTTGGAGGATAAAATCAATAAATTCCCTCATAAATATTTGGGACAAAGATGCATTAAATAGGCATGGGAGGGCTTAATTAGATATTTGTGGCATTTATGGCTTGTGGATGCCACCCCATAGAATGATGTCACTTGATGATGTATAAAATCATAATAAATTTCCATAAAGAAATAATAAATAACCTATATGGAAAATTCATTTAATCTTTTGATTCAAATTAATTAGCTTTAAACATGATTAGTCAATTTTGGTGCAAATCTTGAAAATTGGTGCTCAAATTAGTCAAATTGGTCAAAATGTTGTATTATTGGCTTAAAATTTAAATGGATTGGAATTGGAAGGTGATGTTAGATGTGTTGGATATGTTATCCTATTTAGGATGTTGCCAACACAAAATAACAAGAGCACATGTCTCATGCAATAAATTTGGTAGAAAATAACAATCTAGAGTACCCAAGTGTGAAAATGTCATTTTGACTCAAAATGATTTGATTAAAGTTAGTTATCTCATAAAATGCATTGCCCCATTTAGGGATAAATTGGCCAAAATTGGCACTTTTATATGACATATTCAAATCATTTAGCGTGTTTTAGTGTTTTTAGGCCAAATTGTGATATTTGATAGAAATTGGTCTAAATCTTGATAAAAGTCTTAAGGGCTAAGGAAAGTCTTATGTCTGACCAAGAAGATAATATTCATAAAGATTCTATATAGAGTTGAGTAATTATGCCAGAGCGGATTTAAGTGAAGAAGAGAAACTTTGAAAGAGAAGATATGGGTCATTAAGGACCATCAAAGTGTGATGAAGATCAGACATGTTTATCTTATCAAGTTGATGCAGGAGGACACACAATTCATTGGACCTAATGAGCCTAGAATAGGTAGTTTCATCAAGTTATCCCTAGAGGTAGTTTGAGAGAGATTGGAGGTGAAGAGTGCAGACAAAGTTGATCGTCATCAGTTGAAGAGTAATAATAAGTATTCAAGGTGATATATTCAGGTAGTTGAGTGGGTGATTGGTTGCCTAGGGGTTTGGTTCCTCATTGTAAGGTAACTATTGCTAAAGGTCTAGTTTTTTTGGGTGCTCAGCAAGATAGGGGTAGTAGCGCCTTGTGGGATTGGTACCTCACTAAACTAAGGGATGGGTGTTCCTTGATCAGTTGGTACTGGTCTAAATTTTGGATCTTGTTTTATAGGACTGTAGTTCATCTTACAAAGTTTAGTGGGTTTTATCACCCAAGAGGGTTTCCCACATATGATGTGTTCATGTGATGTATGCTCTTATGTATGCTTTGGATGTATGTGATTTCATTTTTATGTTAATTGATTAAGTTGATGTATGTTTATTGTTTAAGAGTTGGGAATTGAAGTGGATTATCTTGAATCACTAATTCACCCCCCTCTTAGTGATTATACCTCTAACACTAGGTACACTTGTTTATTATATTTAGATATGTATTCATGCACACACATTAAAGTGGGGCATTATGTACACACCTAATTTTGGGATAAGATAATTATAGATGTCAAATTACATTGTTTTAATGTATTTGTGTGTTTTTTAATTATCAATTTATATTAGGCTCTTATTGGCATGTATTTTTGTGTTGTATGCCCATTTACTTTCCCTTCCTCTTTTTTTCTCTCCCCTCTCTATTTTTCTTTGTTTTCCCTTTATCTCATGTGTTTTTTGGGTTTTGAACAAGGGTGATGTAGTAGTATGATCCTGGTTGACCAAGATAATACCACTATGCTCTTGTTTCATCTTTTTTGTGGGTAGATTTGGCCCTTGTTTTTTATTTCTTAGGGTTTGTGTTGTTCTTTTATCATTTTTCTCTCTTTGTGTGTCAACTTGCATGCCAATAGGATCATAATTTAAATTCAGGAAGCCTATATATACACAAGTGCATTAGTGCATATAAGATAAGTGAATAAAAGCAAGACTTCCAAGAAAAGGTCAAGATTAGAAAGAATAAGTCTACCATTTGATTTGCAAAGTAAAATTTCATTTGGAGTGTTCATATTATATCATTTCTAACATTTCATGTAGTGAAAAGACATATAAGGATTAGGGCTTGCATCACCACAATTATTTGTTGAAGTACATTGATTGTCAATTTCCAAATTTTCTAAGAACATGGGTTTGATTGAGATATGCCCCTCAATTACCACTATTTTTAAAGGTTTTGTAAGGTTTTTTATGTTTATTAGGGTTTAAAAAAATGAAATCAATTTTCCAATGATCTGTATTGAATTTTTGAAAAGTGCATGAGGTTTATGAAGCATAAAAGCAGAGGATCAGATTCATCAAAATTATTATTGGAAAGGAAATAATGACCAATATCATATTAGTACACTATTAGTTTGACCAAGAGTTCACAAATCCACTACTAGTCAATTTTTCAAAGTTTTAAATTTGCACCAAAATTTTTGGGTTATGTTTGCCTTCATTCCTAGACATGTTTCTCATTAATTTCATCCTTTAACAGTCTATAGATTTTTGAAAATTTAGTATGATTATCATAACCTTAGTTTTTCACATTTCAATAATTATATAAGATCCCTTTAAGTAACTAGGTTATATTTTTACTATAATATTACAATAATTTGTTTATATATGAATTATAACATTGTATATAGGTAAGTATAGTGCATGTTGATGTAAAAAAACTTTCCCATATTATGTTGACTCGTGTTTACCACTCCTTTTGTTGGGCCCCTTATAAGGTAATCTATAATAATTTGGCTAGACTCCTTTGTGATTTTTTATAAAGCAACTCAAAATAAATTTGGTACTTTCACAAAGTAGCCTATGACATTTATTGATCCCATAAGAAGAAAAGAGGTATGTGTATTATTGATGTGTATATTCCTTTTAAAACCTTTCATTAAAATGAGGGATCCCTATGGCCAAAAACATTGGAATGGGCTTGGCCTTCACAATTTGTAATTAATCACTCTTGACCTATCAAAATTTCAAGATTTTTTATGGTAACAAGTATATGGAAATCCTATAAACAAGTTAAATGTTTTTTAAGATGGGTTAGAGATGATTTTATATTTGATATTTATTTTAATTCTTATAGCCTATATTGGTCATTGATATTTAGAAATTAAGTCCTACCTCTGATAGAAGTGCCTATATCAAAGCCCTTAGGATTTCAATAAATGGTTTTTCATGATTAGAGATTTGATCTCTTCTAGTGATTGGACCCCTTGGCCTGTGTTACGAAGGAAACTTAATCCTATAATTTTTTACCACCTTTTTGTTCTCAAAATTTAAGAACTTATGTTTAATATTATTCTATACAAATTTGGTCTTTAACCACCCTTGAAGTGGTGGTGAGATTAGCAATGGAATTACAGGATGTCTTTTAAGCATTATAATCCTAAACTCCTCTATAATCTATTAGTTATTTTTATATGTATTTTGAAAAACTCAACAAAATATGGAACCTACGATCCTTAGTGAAAACTTGCATTAACACACTAAACCAAATATGGGCTTTTAAGGTTAAGCCCAAAAATACTCACTTTATATGTGTTTCATTTATCAAGGAATTCCATTACGAGAACACATTCATCACGATGGCATTCTTAATTGTGAGTGCCCTATCTATGAAATTATTGAGACCTTCAAACACTTCTTTTAAATTTTTTCTATAAACTAAGAATTTTAGATATGAATTCACAACTTGTTTTCTCCTTTTCATCTAAAATCCAATTCTTATGAGGGTTGCCATGTTTGGACATTTTTCTCACTGGTCCACATATATCCCAATTTAGTGTAATATTTTTAAAACCAAAATGTTTTTTAAACTATAAGTGTCAAGAAATATTAACTTGTTTAACAATGAAATGATTGACAAAAAAATTTCACTACAAGAGAATATTAACATCATTTCTTCCATTTTCTTGTAAATTCAATCTTAGACTAAGTGGATTTGGAATTTTAACACTTCCAATATTATCTCAACCAATGGGAAGTGTACCAAGAACTATAATCCATGTGTCGCTTAAACTACTACCTCCATACGTGGTAATGCAACCACTCACATAATTTTCTTTGCTCCATTAGTCACCTATCCTATCCTTTCTATTGGAGGGATTAGGACCCTAAATATAAGGGGGGAAATTTTTCCATTCCTACACCCTCTCATGGGTCTATTACATATCCAAGTCCAAGGGAGATCATCACTTAAACTAGGTGGGGTGTGGTTGTAGATTTGGATCCTATAGACCCAATAATAATACAAGCCATGATTGATGGATATTTGCAAACCTTCATGTAAATAATCCATTAACATAGGGGGGCTTTCTCTATTAGATAATCCCAAACCATTTCTTGGATAAATTTTTGGTATCGCATAGCTATATATGCTTTTTATGTGTTGTTGATGTCATTTTTCCCTTTAAGCATTTAGACTTTATGTTAAAAAAATTATAGTCTTTGATTTCATTATAGGCCTATGAATTTCATTATTTTTTTGATGATTTTGAGTTTCATGATAGATGGTTGGAAGAAAATAAATATTGATACCTTTTTATAACTTCAAAGTGTACATAAATGTTAGCAACCCAAGTTATACCTTGCTAAAGTAGACTACTCAAATCTGCTTCAAACCTGGACTAACATTAGATTGGCTTATAAGTGTGAGATACCTATTCTTAGACCAAACCTCTAGATTTGTAGGTTATCTCCTCTGAATATATCAGCTATATATTAGTTTACTAAAACCTACTTTTGCTTTGGGATGAAAAGAGTTATAAGGATTACTAAAAATGGAAATCACATTCTACTAATACACCTATATTATCAGTTCATCCAATTAATTTGTACTTCTACAATGTTGATCAATAAAAAATGGACTAAGAAACCATCTCTAAGGCTTCTTTTGAAATAATGTTTCACATAGAGGTCTTGATTTATGACTATAGCTTGGAGGTAAAGGAGGGAGGTCTACTTTGAGACATTATTCAACCTTGTTACACTTCAAACTTGATAATCAACCTTTAACACTTCATATAACCTGAAAAAGCTAATTCATCAATAGATATGTGTGGCAAGGATATACTAAGGGAGTATTTATCCTCTTTTACACATCTAAACAATCATATACACACTATAATTCAATCATAAAGATGATGCAATAGTCTATTTTATTGATTCAAAAGGTTACAAAGCTCAATCTTGGCAGATTTTCATCATGCCCAAGAGAGGGATCTAAAAATAGGCCTAAAATCCTAAATATATAGAACATGATAAGAGAATAAACCAAGATAATGGTGTGGAGGAGAGAAGGATAAATCAATTAATCATCTACTCAATTTAAATTCAATTACAACTTGCTACCAATAATCCTCAATAATATCTCTCCATGCGTGATGTTCTTACATGTTCCTTTTGGCATTAGAAATAAGGTGGTGGGCCATCTTTGACTTTTAAAAACTCTTTGTAAGAATGATATGCCATATTATTATCAAATAAATCCTCTTAACATGAGGCCAAGTTAAGTGGATGATCACTTCCTGATGAAAACTATGGAATATTCATTAATTATTAATCAAGGATTAGTTAACTCATGATTGGCATTTAAGATCAGTTAACTCCTTCTTTATCCCTCCTTTACATTGATTTCTACTTAGGTCTCATTGTGCATGGAATCTTCACTTGAAAACTAGTTATGAATCATGATAATTCCACATTAGCTCTCATCAATAGCTTCCAATGACATTTTCCACTTTATTTGGTTAACCAAATAGACCTACTAAGCCAATTAGGCCTAATAGCCTAATTACTTGACTTGATGGCTCTGAAAGCCTACACGTAACCATTATAACCAAAAAAATATAATTAGTTTGAGACATGAATCAATGCCTCACATCATGACATAAGCCCATTTTGAATAAGCAACACCTGCAAATTGGTCAATGTAGTTGACTAGGTCAAACTATCTTGAATTTATACAAATTGGTTATTTTTTAGAGACAAATAAGGGAATTTATAGGCATGGATTTAATCATATAATTGATTTATGAGAAATAAAAAAATGCCAAAATTCACTCTCTATTGATTGGCATTCATTAAACTACCTTGTACCTCTATTTTATGCACTTTTTCCTTTAAAAACCTTATTTTATACCATGTCCATATAGTTTCATACATCATGGTAACATTTATAGGACATTATTTAAGTTTAATTTATGTTTCAAATGGTTATCAGGTGATTCATCAGTTTTTGAGTGCAAGAAACTTCACTTTTTCTCAAAACTTGTCTGTAAGAGGGTTTTAGAGGTGAACCTATTTAACGATGGTTCATAAAGTACAGACCTCCAAAACAAAACTTATCTACATTAATATTTATTCCTTAGACCCCTTAAAATTTCTTGAGAATATTTAGTTCCCATGCAAATTGTGTGCAAACATACATACGTAAAAAAATTGCTTATAGGGTTCTACTTGCATTCTAGAGATGTTTATACTCTTAGTAGTGGTTCATAAACCTCAAACCCAACCACAATCCTTAATGTATTTAATTTTAACATGGGTCCTAAATTCATTACAATATCATTTGTTCAAACTCCTCTTATGGCAAAATATATGAGCATCTAAACAGGCATTTTGAACTGAGTGTTTAGACTACAGTAGTTTGAATTTGTTCTAAAAGACCAATTTGAAATTTCCATTTCTTATGCCTGATTGAAATAATCCTAATGTTACATTAAAAATATCATCATACCTTCTTCTAAATTTAAACTTCCTTGATAGGGTCTGAAAGTGTCTTCATGTGGTGTAGGCCTTATAGTTCCTAAGATTGGTTTTAGGCCTAAAATGCCTAATACTGAGTTTTGATGGTTTGAGGAACCTATAATAGGGTATTAAGGTTAAAAAATCTCATAATATATTATTTACACTTGTTTCTTACCTTACACAATTGTCTCAAATAACTCAAAACTCAAATTTGCTCCTCTCTCAAGTGGCTACCTGTAAGAATAATTGTGCATTCCTGTGTGTTTATGAAATTTTGAGGATTGAGAGGTTTTTTTATCCTTATAATACATGTTTAATTTAGTTTTAAACATTTATTATATGTTCTTATAGTGACAACACTCCTTATTCAAATCATCTATCCTCTCAAAACCCCTGTATTCTCTTTATCTCTCCACCCTAGGGTTTCAAATAGTCATAACTTGTCAAACCCTAAATGACTGAGTCTACTTATTACCCATTTAATACTAAGTACTTAATCATCATAAAAAAATTTAAAAAAATTTAAAATTCTCCTCAAATTTCATACATCTTCAACAAAACTCAAACAAGCAAAGGGTCTTAAGAGCACATGGACCTGTCTTGGCTTTCTCATCTTAAACTTGCCCTCAACAAACTTTGTCTTGAAAACCTAAATATGACCTACCTTAAGGATCATATGAGGACTATCAAATTACCTTATTTTTTCCTTATAAATCTTCATATGTATCTTAAACCCTCTGTCATGCCCTCAAACTTATTAAAATCTCATTTGGTCTCCTCTATGGTAGCTAATAGACTGCAGGAGGTCTGTGCTAAAATAGTGAGAACTTACACCACTGGTATAAACTTTAGGGTGATTTAAGAATATTTATATGGTAATTTAGAAAATTTTTACCAAAAATTAAGTATTTATTACACCTTTAGCGGCTCTAAAACTTTAAATTCCCTCAAAACTAGTTCTTGAGCATTGACTATGACTATAGTTGGCTATGTAGATGCATGTTGGTTGTGTATGTTTGAATATTTGGGTTTGAGAATAATGAATGGGTTTTGATGAGTCTATAAAATCCTTATTTTAAATATTCTTACCCTTCACGAGTCACTTTTTGGATCATGCTACCCATCACCATACCATGCTTCTTCAACAAACCTCCTTGACTACCTTGGTAATATTATTGTAGGTGTATGTTTTCATGAGAAATCGAAGTGTTTGATATAAATTTCACACTCAATTAGTACCTTACAATCCTCTCAAGTCACTTGTAACCTTATTATTATATCTTTCTTGAGCATATTACTCCTCAAGGGTGTTCTTAGGATCATACACAGTCATATTCTATATAGTAAGCATGTGTAGTACTTTTATGAGTTGGCAGTACCTCTCATGGAGATCATGATCTTAATGGAGGTTTGATGATATCAATTTGTGCTTGAAAAATTAGGTGACTTGAAAAGCTTACCCTCCTTTATTGAAATGTGTCTTGCATTGCACCTTTAGGGTATGGATGTATGAAATGAAATTATCCTTAGTATGGTTGTAGGTGGGTATTTCAAAGTTTGACTTTAACTATAGCCTTGATAGGGAAACCCTCATCATGTTTTAATATTACTCATATCTTAATTCCTTCTTATGAGTCCTCAATTGATCATATAACTCCTCTATTGACTCTTTTGTTCTCATCTTTTTCATAAACTTGGAGATAACCCTATACTTTCATGGTTGTAGGTAACTATTTCAGGAGGTGTATGACTCAATTACCATGTAATTTGAAGTTCATATCTAAATAAAAACTCCTCACACAATTCCATATGACTCTCAAACCTATTTATAAACTTCATTGATCTTCAAAGCATAACAACACCTTTCTCATAGTTATGATGTGATTCAATTTGTATACTTCAAGAGGGATTCAAACCCTAGTGTAGTTGATTTATTTACATGAAAACATGTCTTATCTTAGTTTGGTACATACAATAATTTATCTTTTGAGCCAAGTTTGATATTCATCACCTTAAACACTATCTTCTCATCAATCATTTATCCACCTTTAAGTATACAGACCTTTTTGATAAAACCTTTACTATATTTGACATTTTTTGACCCTTGTACAGACTGTACATAGTTTATAGGTATTGATTAACATCAATCAAACCTATAAATCTACTTGTAACCTTTATACTTTCTCTTAAAATCCTATTGAGATAAACTCACTCCTCATAATCTTGACCTTGATCTAAGTTTACAATCTTGGTCTCATTTCATTTTTTAGCTTGGTTGTAGATGGTCATTTTCATGTTGCCTGTATGTACGGAGGTGAAGATGACCTTGAGAAATTCACAAAAAAATTTGATGAACCTCTCCTTCACCCTAATAAACCTAATCAAATGGTTTAACCTTATTTATTTGATAACCATGATCTATATTCTATTTGAAAACATCATTTCCATGAAGCACATCTTTGACTATATCTAACCTAGTTGTAGATGAAGATTTAGTAGGTTTTAGTAGTGTGTTAAGGTTTATTATAATCATTGAATGATCATGGTGTTTCCACAGTCCTTGACTACTTATTGACAGTGTTTTCATGGGATGTAAATGAATTTAAAGGTGGTTAGATGGAAATGGAAGATGGGAAACCATGAAATTAAGAAGGGAGTGAAAATATAGGCTTTACAACAGTGAGGAATGGTAGTGACAAGACTGTGAGATGGGATGACATGATGGAGGTGAAAAGAGCATGAAAAAGAGTATATCAAGACAAAAATGAAGATATTAAGCAAGCATGAGCACCTGTTCAACAATATTTAACAATTTTAGGCCTTTTAAAGAGGTAATGGTGCTAAAATGAAACCTAAGAGTCTATTAAGAACCTTAACAAATGATAAGAAACCTTAAAGTTTGCTACATTATGACTCAATAAAGGTGTTTGAGGATGATTGATGATCTTCTAGGCTATGAAGCTTCATGAAAATTTTATAAACATGAGGAGAGTACATGTGAACATGAATGAAAACCCTTCAAATAAGAATCCAACCAATCTTGATGTTCCTTCTCTCTCCTAGATCATACAAACCCTCTTCATTGTAGACTATAGATTTGCACTGTTATACATTATTGATCTCCATATGACCTCACATATTTGTAAAATAACTGAATATTTCCATGTAAATTTGGATCATGCTCTTAATAAACTCTTTATACTTGAATTTTTCTACCGTGATGCCCAGATGAAGAGAAACATCAGAAAATCAATTGCCTTCTTGGATGAAAGAGACATAGTGAGTGCCTTGACTTCAAAAGGATGGTTCATGAATGAGATAGGACCAATTTGAGAACCAATTACCATATCTATATTCTATTTGAGACCCCTTTCTCTTCCAAAAATTTTAGACCTTGATTTTCTCTCTCATGGTTGTACCACCTGTAAACTTGAAGGGCTCTCACTATGTGCAAAGAAGCTAGATCATTGGAGGGAACTAGTTTTGGGTCTGTATTGGATCCTATTGCCTTGAAACTAAACTAGAACACCTTCCATATCCTCATATTCATTCTCCAAGACTTTTTATGGAAAATTCTATACAATCTATACTCTTGCATGAAAATGGCTCTTTCTTTGCATATTCTCCAAACTTCAAGTCTTAAACCACCAAGGCATATGAAAAATACCATGAGTCATTTAACATTTTAAAACAAGTATAAACCTTTTTAGATTAAAATTGGCTCAAAATTGGCATGTGGGAGTCTTTTGAGTCCTTCTGAATGCTTTAACTTGCATGAATCTTATTTCCAAAGTATGAAACTTTGACTTAAGGTAAAGTCATGAATGTGAAGGCAATTGAAGGAATTTATGGATGATTTATTGGATTTTTAACTCCAAATTTATCATTTAAAGTCTTAAAAACTTCATTTTTAGTGAACATATCTAAATTATACCACCTTGTAAAGGCTTATAATAGTGTCACAAAAATCTTCAAATTATATGGGTTGGTATTTGGCCTTAATAGGCTATATTGCCAAAAAATTTGGTGACTCATAGGGGTTGAACATCCTATTGTTTAAGACAAATTATTGAAACAAAAATACTTGTCTACTTTTATAAACCTCTTTTTGACTACAATAATAACAAGACATAAAGGAAACAACATAAGAACAACAACTAGACCAGGAAACAAGCATAACTAACCTAAGGAAACAAGAAAATAAGACAAGAAAATAACAATCTAGTAGACTACTACTTTTACTATTCACTTATTGAAAAAAACTAAAACAACTAACCTAAAGTCAAAATATTTCCTCTAGGGTCAAATGGAAAACTAGATTGTCCACCATGGAACCTTGAAGTATGATTGCCACATATTAATAGCTCTTTCTTACAACTAAGAGAATTTGCACATTCATAGTCTCTTGGGGAAGCAACCAGCTCTTGTAGTTCCAATTTTAGGTGCATGAATTGTAGATGTGAGTCCAAGACCCAATCATACTCCTCCCATATCTATGTACTTTGCAAGAATAATTCCAACTCTTTAATGAGTTGTTGATTATGGTCTTGTTGGGTAGCTTCAAGCGTCTCTTGTGTTATGGCTACAACATCTAATTTCATGACTTCTTGAGTCCATTTAAGTTCCCTTCCAACCTCCAAGAATAGAGATACATCTGAAGATGATGTGATAAGTTGATAACCTTGCTTTAAAGGCAAAAACAAGTTATCACTTGAGAAGATAACCTCTTGGATTTGATTTTTTGAAGGGGTGATTCCTTCTTATTTAATACAACCACTTCTCTCAACCAAAAATAAATCACCTTCAAATAAAGAATAACTTGAATTGATGACATAAAACAAGTCCATTATTTGGTTCTCACCAAGCTAATATGCAATTGGAGTTTGTTCAATGTGAATATTAGAAGGTACAAAAGCAAGCATATCATTTTCTTGGTTATTATCATGAGGATCCAAATCATGCTTTGATATCTCATATTGTTCATTTGAAGTAGTCTCATATTCAAAACCAAATTGATGATCTAGCATGCTCTGAAAGTTAACTTGTTCTTCTTCTTCATTGGTTGGTTGGTAATTGTATTTTATCACTTCTATAAGCTCTTGTGAATTATCATGATGAATGGAAGATATAATATGACCAATGAGTTCATGGGAACCATCTTATTATTTCATAATTAGAATTTCTTCCTCTTATATCTCATCAACCTTTTGTAATTCATCTTCTTTTGCATTCTAATATATTGAATCAATCCCAATGATGTTTCCTCCTTTTGCTCACTCAACTCATTTCCATCTTCTATCACCTCGGTTTAATCTTCTTCATTTACCTCATAAAGGAGAGGATAGTTATCAAAAATTGGCATGGTAGACCCTTGAAAATTCTCAATAAGATGATATAAATCCAAAAGAGTTGTCATGGATGATTGATTTTGCTCATGGAGTTGCTCAACCTTGACAACCATCACTTCTCTCTATTGCATTTGTCCTTGCATATACTTCCATGAGAGGAAAGCCTTGGTCTCTTGGGAAGGGAGTGGTTAGGATTGAATGATTTTAGGATTGGTCTTGACTTCAACATCTTGACTTATGCTTAACCATTCTTCATTCTCCCTAGACAATTACATTTTTTTCTAAGTCATAAACTTGGGTTTAAGATTTTCTTATTTTACACTTGTTACATCCATGGATATGAATGAAAGAACTTACTAGTGATATTTTTTTGCCCTTGTAGCTATTATTGACTACTTAATATGTTGGTTTGTAAGCTCAACTTTTTTGGCAAGGTGAACCTCAAAGTCATGAACTAAATCACTGGAGATCTCTCCTTGTTTGTCAAAATATGAAGGCTATTATATGATCTACTTTAAAACATGGAAGTTAGCCTCCATAAAACACACTTCTTCATTCTTCTGAGGTCTCTCTTAGATAGGCTTCTAAGTAGAAAATGTTGGCAAGCTCTAAATGAAATCTTGAGGGTTGTGATATGTATTTGTTTGATATTCATAAATAGAAAAGGGTAGTTCAATGGGGAATTGATGTCTCTCATGAACTACTAACCTATTTTCAATGTTTACAATTATACCACCTATGTCAAGGATATCACCACTAAATTTTGAATGGCCTTGTCTTATGAAAGATACACACACTTCATTAGCTTATTTTAATGAATATCTCATGCTCTCAATCTCATGCTTTGGGATCTCATGTCCATAACTCTTTTGAGTGTCTTTGCTGACCATTTACTTCTCATAGCCAAACAAGGTTTGTTTAAATATTGATATGGATTGTCTTGAAACTTGGTTGAGTTAATCAGGAATGTCATGAGTAATTATGTTGATAAGTAGGCTACCAAGGAATTGAATGAGGTTCACAAGGATCATAGGCCTGATAATGGATGTCATATTATTGATCAGGGTGAATATAGGGTTGATAGAGGTCGTAATGAGATGGATAAGGATCATATTATAATGTGGATGGATCATAGGGTTGCTGATAAGGAGGTATGTGATAGAATTTTTCCCCATATGTTTCCCTCATTCACCACAAGACACATGAAAATTAATGAATTTATGAACAAGAGATGCCCTTTACCTCAAAGATGATGACCATATGAGTGTTTGACATTGCTTGTGAAGACTAAAATGTTGAAAATAAATAATCCAATAATTGAATCTATGTCCCACTGGATGTGCCAGAATTGTTAGCAACCCAAGTTACACCCTACTGAAGTAGATTACTTGGATCTCCTTCAAACTTGGACTAGCATTGTGTTGGTGTATAGGTGTGAGATACCTGATCTTAGACCAAACCTCTAGATTATGAGGATAGTTCCTCTGAATATATCAACTTTAGATCAATTTACTAGAACCTAATTTTTCTTTGGGATGAAAAAAGTTAGAAGGATTATTGAAAAGGGAAATCCTATTCTACTAATGGTGATACACCTATATTGTTGGTTCATCCACTCAGTTTATACTTATACAACACTAATCAATCAAAAATGGACTAAGAAACTAACTCTTACGCTTATTTTGACTATAGCTTGGAGGTAAAGGAGGAGAGGTCTACTTTGAGAAACTATTCAACCTTGTTACACTTCAAACCTGATCATCAACCTTTGACACTTCATATAACCTATAATAGATAATTCATCAACACAAGGACATGATAAAGGAAGATTTATCCTCTTTTATGCATATAAAAAACCATATACACACTATGATTCAATCATAAATATGATTCAAAAGTACATTTTATTGATTCAAAAGGTTACAAAGCTCAATCTTGGCAGAGTTTCATCATACCCAAGAGAGGGATCTAAAAATAGGCCTAAAAGCCTGAATATAAAAAACATGAGAAGAGAATAATCTAAGAGAATGGTATAGAGGAGAAAAGGATAAGTCAACTAATCATCCACTCAAGTCAAATTTATTTACAACTTGCCACTAATAGTCCTTAAGAATATATATCCATGTTTGATGTTCTTTCATGCTCCTTTTGGTATTGGAAACAAGGTGGTGGGCCATATTTGAAATAAGGTGGTGGTTCATAAAGTATGGACCTCCAAAGAAAAACTTATTTCCATGAATATTTATTCCATATACTCCTTCAACTTTCCTAAGAGTATTGGATTCCCATACAAAATGTGTGAAAAGATACATATGTAAAGAAGTTTGCCTATAGGGTTCTACTTGAATTCTGGACATGCTTATACTTTTAGAGATGGTTCATAAATATAAACCCTAAATCAACATTAATAATTCATGGATTTAAATTTCATATGGGTCCTAAAATAATTGCAATATCATTTGGTCAAACTCCTCTTATGGTGAAATATATGAGCATCTAAACAGGCAGCTTGAACTGAGTGTTTACGTAGCTTGAACATTTTCTTGATAGGGTCTGAAAGTGTCTTCATGTGGTGTAGGACTTATAGGTCCTAAGACTGGTTTTAGTCCAAAAATGACTAATACTAAGTTTTTATCATTTTAGGCAGTTGTAAGAGGGTATGAAGGTTAAAAAATCTCATAATATCTTATTTCCACTTTTTCTTACCTTACATAATTGTCTCAAATGACTCAAACTCCAAATCTACTCCTCTTTCAAGTGGCTACCTATAGGAATGATTGTGTCTGCCTATGTGTTTATGGAGTTTTGAGGACTGATAGGTTCTTTCTCATTTTAATACATGTTTAATGAAATTTTAAACCTCTAATATATATTTTTAGAGTGATAACACTCCTTATTCAAATCATTTATCCTCTCAAAACCCATGTATTATCTTTATTTCTCCACCCTAGGATTTCTAGTAGCCATAACTTATCAAACCCTAAGTGGCTGAGTATGCTTATTAACCCTTTCATACTGAGTCTTTAAACATCAAAAAACATTAAAAATAAATAAAAATCTCCTCAAAGTGCATACATCTTTAAAAAAAACTCAAAACAATCAAAGGATCTTAAGAGCACATAGGCATGTCTAGGCTTTCTCATCTTAAACTTGCCTTTAAGGAGCTATCTTGAAAACCTGACTATGACCTGCCTCGAGGAGAATATGAGGAATATAAAATTACCTTATTTTTTCCTTATAAATCTTCATATGGATCTTAAACCCTCTGTCATGCCCTCAAGCTTCTTAAAATCTAGTTTGGTCTCCTATATGGCTGCTAACAGACTGCAGGATGTCTATGCTAAAATAGTGGGTACTTACACCACTTGTATGACCTTCAGGGTGATTTAGGAAGACTAATATGGTCATGGATATAATCTATACCAAAAATTAGTCTTTATTCCACTTGTAAGGGCTTTAAATATTTAAATTTCCTCAAAACTAGTTTATGAGCATTGACTGTGACTGTATTTGGCTATGTAGATGCATGTTGGTTGTGTATGTTTGAAGATTTGGGTTTAATAATATTTAATAGGATTTAGTAAGGTTATCAAATCCTTCTTGAAAATATTCTTACCCTTTACTATCCACTTCTTGGATCATGCTACATGTTGATATTTTTGTCCCAATAATATCATTACATTTGATATCTTGAGGGAGACCCCCTTTTTTTATGAGAAGCCCTAAAACCACCAAAAAACCATCTTCCCCTTTTGAACTATGGAATCGAGAACTTTGGATGAAATTTTTAATTGTGCAAATTGCTTCATAGGTTTTGGATCCCATAAAGCACCCACTTTTCAAATGACAAAACCTAGAACTCAGTGTGCACTTTACATGTTGCAAAAATAAAAAATGCATTTCGGGCCCCAAATCCCATAAAACACCCATGACTGATGGAATCCAAAACATGACATACACATTTCATGTTTGAAAATATGCAAAGTGCATGATGAGATCTAGATCTTGAAAAACATATATGCCCCCTTCTACAAGATGCGGAACCCTAGAATCACTTTGCACATTTATAAATGTGCTAAGTAAACTTCAACTTTTGACTTCCACAAACTAATTTCCACCAATTACCTTTTTCAGGATACAAAACTTGAAGTGCACATTGCACATTTGTAAATGTGTAAAGTGCTTTTAGAGTTATACATTCCACTGAACCAAGCCATCTACCTTGGTGGATGTTGGACTTGATTTTGCACCTTCAATTTCTACCACCAACTACCATTAAACTAAATTTAATGTAGGGTTTCACTCTTTAACCAAGTGTTTAGGGTTTTTTAATTATTGTTTGATAAATTGTTAAGTGTGTTTCTTGGAGATATAGCTACCTACACCACTCCATTAGACCTTGAGCCACATATGATCAAGTCCCTGGCCAAGCCTGAAAACCCTTGAGCCATGTCATACATGGTATTCCTCTCAAAATCTTCACTATAATTCTCATATTTTGGAACATTTTCAAGTTTTTCCATTTCTTACGAAGAGTTTTCAAGTTATCATTATTTCTTGCAAGCAATGTTTTAGGGTTTTCTATGTTTTAGCATCAATTAATCAATTCTTATGGTTATTTCATCCAAAAATTATAGTCATAGGTCTAAGGCATACTTTAGGGTTTTGTTTTCAATAGTAAGAGTTTTGAATTTCCCCCCAAAACATCCATTATCCAAAAATCTTGGTTTTCCTCCAAGGAATATTCCTAAGCATATACTTCCCATTTGAACCAATGAATATTCCATAAGATCCTCTAATATCCTTATAGACTTAGGTCCTATATTGAACACCTTCAACCCCCATGGGTTTACCTTCACTTCCAACACCATCATTCTTTACAAGCCTTATAAACTCCATGAAAAGTGGACCTACTTCAAGCACCCTCCACCTCCACCAAAAACCCAACCTACTCCAAACACCTTCCATCTCTGTGGAACTCCCACTTTATTCTAGCACCCTTTACTCCTCATGGACTTCCACCATCTTCAAGCACCTCCCAGTTTTGCCAAAGATTTGAGCTGCTCCAAATACTTGCATATCTTGTCAGCTTTCATAGTTGGTTTCTCATGAATAATAACTTCAATTCTCATGCCTCCTAAGGAAATTAATTTGAAATCCAAGGGACCTAAATTGACTCCCAATTTGGATTCTAATGTTGCAAAGATAATAGATATAGATCTAGGTTATATTGTCCTAGGAGATTTTTGCGCTAGGATAGGGGCAGAATTTAAGAATGACTAGATCAAGAGTATCTATGACTATGGATTACCATAAGATATACCCTTCCTATTTTTAATTCAAAACCTTGATTTGGTCCTCACAATGGTCCAACACTATGATCATGATAGAAGAGAGGTCTATAATGAGAAAGGCGAAAAGATTCTGAATCTAAACCCCAATTTTATTAGCTCAGTATTTACAATACCTAAATATGAGAGTTACCTAGATATAACTCAATAAACATCTGCATAGTTATTCAAAGATAAACAAGATTGATGTCAAAAGATATTAAACAAATAATGGCTCAAGTCCCCCAAGCATTCCTCCACTAGGTTACCAAATACCATGTATAGACCCAATTTTATTGATAAAGTGGGGGATATTATCATTCTATTACATAGGGTCACTAGAAATCATGATGCCAAGTGTTATCAAGAGTGAATGTACCAGTATATATGGACCATCCAACAAAATAAATAATACATTCATTGGGCCTAGTTAATAAGTGATTCCCTCCACAAGTAATTGATGGAGGTGAAAAAAATGAACAAGTTTTATATAACCTCCTACATTGTATACATCTTGGCCAAAGGAAGATTGTTCTCAGGCCTGAACATAGTTCTTGAAGAGATAAATAGAGTATAAAACTAATACCCTGATCTCACATTGTAGGCTAGTAGACAACACTTTAGGAGAGTGATTGATGCTTTCATCTACAACATCATTATCATGTTTGATAAGGATCTTGGGGGAAAAAGGTTCTCAAAGGAAGTAGTGAACAAAATCAATAAATGGGGTTCTTAATTCATATAATTCACCACTTTTTTTTACATCAGGACTATTAGGTTCAGTGATTATCCCTACACATTTCCCTGATATGTGAGTGATTAATGGGCACTAATGGAGTTGGTCAGGCAACTCGTGAAGATACACAAGCTTCTTTTTTATAGGCATAAGGTAGGGATACATTTACCAATTTCCATTGGGTAATACAGATGTCAATCCCTCCTCAAGGCTAAATGTGTTGAGGCTGAGATGTGTTAGATGACATTGAAAACCTTAGATCCTAGATAATTTTTTGACATGTATGGAAATATTACCAATGCACTAGCACGTAACATATGCTCATGTGCCATACTATGAGGATTATTGGGAAGATTGTGGAGACAAAGAAGTTTTTAGAATGAAAGATTATTCTAGAATTTCCCTTTAACAAATCAAAGAATATGATATGGCATCAGTTCTATATGACTTGGTAGATGATGACTCCAGAGTGGACCCAATTTATTACACACAAGTTATCACATGACCCCTACCACCATTTAAGTGGTCAAATCCAGAATCTCTTTCTCTTTTTGATAGAACAACCCATGAAATTAAAAGAACTATCAATTGGTTTAGGAGTAAGGGAGTGCAGATAACAAGAAAGACCATTAGGGTCAGATAAAAGATTATAAATCTAAAAATGGAGGGGATCACTCCATCAGTATAGGATCCAAGAGAATCATCATAGGATCCTAACAAGAAGAAGAAAAAGAATAAAAATACCAAGGCAAATAAGGGAGAATCAAGCAAAGAGGGAGAATTTATATAAAAACCAATTGATTTTTCATCTGAAGACATAGCATCAATAGAATAGGGTTTTATAACTTCAAATCCCATAGCTTTAACTCCCATTTCCATTGCCCCTCTTCTCCTACACACATTGTTTCAAAAATTTTAACACCTCCTCCACCCGTCTCTACTCCTCCAATTTCTTAGGTTCCCATTTTTCTAGAGGTTTCATCACTTCCACCTCTTATTTCCACTCCTCTTGCATCTATATTTTCCACTTCCCATATAATTTCATCTATTGTACCCACTATAATAATCCAAGCATAAATAATACAAGTAATTCAACTAGACACTTAGGGTCTCCCATCGGTGGAATCTCAAGCTTCCACTCCACTTTCCCTTCCTCCCATTTCACCTTCCCCTTTTGTTCCATTCCCTCTTTTTATTCCATTCACAATCCCTTCCATTACATATCCATTAGTTTCTAACACTACCCAATAGTACTTAGCCATAGACTCAGTCATCTTGACTTCAGTCCTATACGTCACCCTAAATCTTGAGGTGAGTACTATTCCAAATTCATCTCCATTCTCTCTCATTTCATCATCAACCCTGAGTGGTCCTACCCATTTGATTAATACATTCAATGTTTTGGCTTCCACCCTTCTTCCTATCCACAAATTCACAACCCCTGCATCTATTCCACCTTCCACTCCCCTAGTAGACATAATTATTCCCATTACCTCCACTTCATCTATTCTCACTATTTCTACAACTCCATCAGTTGAAATTAGAGCAACACAGGTACTTGATGCAAATGTTGATTTTTAATCCACTGATGAAATTGAACCTCCATAGGTACCCCTTGATCAACCAATGGTAGCATCTACATAGGAGTCTACTTTGGTCATAGTGTTAGATAGTGTAGCTACATTAGTTACTAATTCTTTGGTAACAGTATCAAAATAGCAAGGGGCTATTCCTAATTGGCTAGCCCAGTCAATAGGGAAGAAGAAAAAGTAGATGATACACCTCAGCACATTGGACATTGGTCTCTCAAAGGTCAAGAATAAGTCCAAAATAACTCCCAATACTCTTTCTAAGATGTTCAATTATGACAAGGGAGAAAGGTATGTTGAAATTACAATTCCCACACAAGATAAATCAAAATAAAATCTTGTGGTGGGAGACTATCATATTTCTCAAATCCACCTTGGATGGCAGATGAGAGAAGCACTCAAACATGATGTAAAATTGGCATCAAATCTCTCTTCTAGAGAATAGATCATGACAAGGACACCATGGATGAACTCAAGAAGTAAGTGGAGCAAATTAAAGATGCATTAAAACAATTTACATATCCCAGTGGATCATCACAACAACCATAGGTAGTGTAGCTAATCAATCAATTTTTGCATCAAGATTTCATTAATTCAGTCTGAGAGATGGCTCATATGGGAAGGGATATAACAAAATGGTCAGAGGAATTAATTAATAAATGAAACAAGGTCATTCATTTAATTATGGATCACTATAAAATCATTAGGGAGATAAATAATACCTTGAAATATTAGGTCAATAAGTATGAAGGATAGATTTAGACTTTAAACTTTAAACTTGTATTATCTAAAATTGACAATTGCAGGTTCACTTGACATAGATGTCTTCATTACTAAAAAAATATTGAATGATGAATCCAAGCATGAGGAAATCCATATGGATGCTCAATTTTGGATTAGATTGTTAACAGTTTTTGCTCACCAAGCCAAGGAAGTTCATGATAAAGTGGTTGATGTATTGTACGACATTGATGGGATGATGAACACAATGTCATGTCAAATGGTAGATAATACAAATAATCTCCTTCAGGGGGAAAAAGTATAAAATAAATTTAAGAGAATAGTTCAGAAAGAATATGCAAATGACATAGTCTTCACCCTAAGTTATATCCATCTCTTTCTCAGGTATGAAAGATCAATTGAAAGATGAGAACAGAAATGCAGGGAATAAGGACTTTTAGGAAAGAATTTTTTGACATATAAGAAGATTGTGTAGCCTCTCACATCTACTCCTATGGGTCAGATCTAGAATGAATACAAGAAATTTTCAAGGCCTTCGATGCATATGCTGAGAAACTACATGCTGAGAATGACAAGAAAGCTGAAGAAGTTCTGGATGTTGATTAATCTTTTCTCTAATTAAATATTTTTAAATGTTTTAAATGCCATTTGTAATTTCATTTCAAAAACATTATAAGTTGTAATTGTAAATGTAAAGCTATCTTTTTACAACTCTTTTTAATAAAGAGAAAACATATTTTTACACTTGATATTTTGATAATGTGAAAGTGCAAAAGCATGAAGTGCAAATTACACTTTCTATTTTGATAAGTATGAATTTTTTACAAGTGCAAAAGCATGAGGTGCAAATTAAAAGGTTCATTTTGACAAAATGATATGACTTAAAGTTGTAAAAGTCTCACTTGTGTTTTGAAATTTAGGGTTTTGCATGAAAAGGGTAACGTGAATTTATTCAAAGTTATCTTTTATTTTGAAACTCAAGTTCCATTTTGGGTGCTTCTTTTTGCATGAAGAGATTTTTTCCAGCAGTTGAAGATGAAGAAGCCTTGCATGGAGATATTTCGTGCCATACCATGCCATGCTATGCCATTCCACCTCAAGGATCATGCCCACCTCTTACATTCCACTTTTCCATTGTTCCATAAGTAAAAACCATCAAAAATAGAAGAACTCACCTCTTTTGCATGAGGGTTATAGATCTACATGATTTTATTACTGGAAATTCAAGTTTGGACAACTACATCTCATCTATGAGATATTTTTGTATAAAAATGGGTAGAACCCATGGCCCAATCCATATTTTTACTATTAGATAATATAGTTTATACATTTTGAATGTATTTTCTACAAGTTGTAACCTTCGGGACAAAAATAAATTTGAGATTTGCCTTTCTTATTTGAGAAATCTCTATGTATGTAGATTATTTAAATATTTGTGGAAGTTTTGTTCTTATTTCAGTCATAATAAATTCATTTGTGGTATTTTTTCCCTTCTGAGAATATTGTTTGATTAAAATAAAGAACTCTTTTCCCTTTTGTGAAAATAACTAAATATTGCCTCTAATTTCTCATTCGTATGAGTTTGTGTTGGACCCATTTCAATATAATTCTCTATTACATTGTGTTCATTGAGAAATAAATAAGGCCCACTAATATATGTGGTGCAACCACCTTTTCAAGTTTCATAAATTTTTATTCTTTCCCTTTTCCTTGTCAAAATTTTTAGTTTAGGAGAAAAGACACTAAAAGAGTAGAATTTTCATAAAACTGTTATCCCACCAATTGCATCAGATATAGTGAAAGGAAGTTGGATTTATCTAGAGGTAAACTTAAATTTTCCAAGGTTCCACAACTAAGAGGTTTTCCCATTGTATCATTAGGTATTACACAGGGAACTATTCTACATCAAAATCGATGCAAATCTTATGTGATAACAGTTTTTAGCATGCCCAGTGTGACCCAAAAAGTATAATACATTGGTGTTAGCATTGTATGAGCTTCAGACACATTTCAAAAAATAACCTATTGATTCCACTAATTTATGGCTTCAGGATTTCAAGGGTTACGCATGCGAAGCTGAAAAATGAGATCAACTATAAAAGGTAAGAAAGTTAATTTTTTAGAATTATCATTTCTAATTAAAAAGAGATCAAAATTAGTTGTACCTCATTATAAATTATATCCAACAAGTTTATTCTCATCTCTTGTAAGTAATCCTACTCCCATCAGTTTTATTCCTCTTATAATGGCCAGATAATTTATAGCCTTCAATGGGGCCAGCCCTCTCCAATTGGCCTAATATTATGATATACCAACCTCAGCCTTAAAAAGCCTACCATATTTCACTGGAAAAACTTCCACCGCTCTTATGGAGCACATAAAAGATATTTCCAATATATGCACCATCCACAATGTGGTACAAGAGAATTTTACAATTAGGCTCTTAGTCTCCTCCTTCAAGGGTAAAGCTTTGTAGTGGTACAGACATCTTGCCCCCAACTCCATCTAAGTTTGGGATGATTTAGGCACCACACTATGTGCCCAATTTGAGGATAAGAGTGACCACCTTTCCTTGATTGAAAAATTGACCACTATTCAATGGGTTCCTTATGAGCTCATGACTAATTTCAATTTTCACTTCAAGAAAACATGGAATAGAATTCTAGTACTAGTCAAGCCAACTATAAAGAATGCTTTTCTATAATAATTGAGATCCCTAAATAATGACATAGTTGTTATGATTCAGTGAATGGGTGGTACTACATTCCTTTTTGCTTATGAGATTGTAATAAGGGTATAAAATTGTTTGATCTAAGCTGGAAAATTTACTCCAAGAGCACCGATGCCTCTATTTCTATGTACCACCTATAATTGCTCTAATTCCCACTACTAACAAGGCACCACCTTTGAACCCTACTCCCACATATGAACTACATGAGGTCAAATAATTACTTAAGATTTTTGATAATGATTTAGTAGCTTTGAAGAGGCAATAATTTCAAACTTACAAGCCACCTCAACAAGCTAATCCAGCATACCAACCCAATAAGTAGCCATATCAGGGGGATAGACAATAATACCAAGGTAATCAATAGTTGTAAGGTTAAAACACATAACCAAAGTCCCCAAATATTTGTGCCTTACTTGCACCAAGTACTTCTAAAGCCATTGTACCTATTCAAAACAACTTGGTTCAAGAATATGAGTGGTATTATCCTTGTTCATAGCCACACAATCAGAATACTTACCCCAATGGCATCATCAGTCAAACCTTGATGGTGCAAGGCATGACAAGTATGTGGGGATAATAAGAAGATTCCACTTCCTAACAAGTAAACACGCAAGAACCTACTCAAGGAGAAGCTACCCTTCTCAACTGGCAAGAAGAAGACTTATGTGGAGTAAATCAAAAGGAGGCATTTTTCAATGGTGAAGGTCTAGTGGTAGCAAAGACACGATAAAAGAAAATAAAAATTAAGAGTGATCATCCCCTAGGATCGATAAAACTTCAACATCTAAGGTTGTATCGGAACCTACAAAGAACAATGCAGTGTAAAGGCCGCCCTTTATACCTACCAGTCAACCCAAAGTCAGATTACCTACTCTAAATTTTTTGAAAGAGGACACCGCTCTAGAAAAAATTCAGCCAAAGGTTGGTGGTATTCCTTTTAGCATTATTGAGCAAATGAAAAAGACTAGTTCAAATGTCACCATGTGGTATGCACTATCTATACCAGCACAAAGAGATCTGCTACAAAAGGCCTTGAAATTTTTTCAAATAACAGATAAATCCCTAGCTAAAGGACCTAATCCTATAATTAGTTTATGTCAGCCATAAACAAAAAATAATACAAGCAAAATTGGTAAGCCTCTTCCCTTCTATCTCTCATTAATAGTTGGGAAGCATCTAGTTCATAATTGTATGGTAGACTCAAGGGCTAGTAGTTCTGTTATGCCCAAAAACATAGCTGATGCTCTTAGCATAAAATATAGATCTATGAATAAGGGAGTGGTCTAGTTAGATGGGACTATTGTTCAAATAGTAGGAATAATAAAGGATTTGAATCTCACAATCCATGCTTGTCCCAATTTGTCAATCACTCAAGATATATCAGTAATCAACCTTCCCCTTTATTTCACCATTTTCCTATCATGAGATTTTACGAAAAAAAATGGGAGGATATTTGTCTAGAGATTGGTCTCACATGTTGCTTATAACTAGGTATGAGACAAGAGTAATGATAAGAGATGAACCAATAGCTAAGTACCATATTAAACCATACACCCCTCCTCTTGTGAACATAAATTCCATATTACAATATCAAGAAGAATAAATTGATCATGAAGATGAAACCACTACAAAAGATATCTTAGATGTTATTTTGGGTGAATGGGGATCAACCTTCCAGTTTGACCCTTATAATCATGTATAAAGAACTAGGCTGGGTATGTATTGCATACATTTGAATGATGCAATCATTACCAATGTCTTAAAACCAACCAAGGGTCTCCAAGGTATATGAAAATTATTTTTTGATGGTTCGAGAAGCAAAAATGAAGTTGGTGCAGGTGTCATTTTGGTCTCTCCCCAAAAGGAGAGATACTTTTATTCATTCAGACTTCAGTTTAGCTGCACTAATAATGTAGGTAAATATGAATCCCTAATTTGAGGATTGTAGCTAGCCAAATAAAGAAAGATAGAATCCCTTTGGATATTTGGTGATAGTGAACTAATTATTCACCAAGTAAGATCTAAAAGTATGACTAAGAACAACTTATTGAGATATTATAAGCATAGGGTATGGGACCTATTTGAATATTTCATCGCTCTAAATATTCAGGCAGTACCAAGATCAGGGAATAAGGATGTTGATCGTATGGCCTCAATGGCCTTCCAATATGACTTACCTAATGAGATAGGCAAAGAAAATAGCTAGCATGTGAAGTTAGTGGTATGACCATCTATTCCTCAAAATGTCACTAATCGGTAAGTCTTTGGTAGTGACCAATAAATTTTAAACTTCTTGAGAGAAGAAGTTGAATTATCCGATAGGAACCAGCCTAAGCTCTATGATCAATATGAGAATCAGATCATCTAGATAAAGAAGAACAAGCTACCAATGGGGCTTGTTACATTTGGTAATATCTTTAATTTAGATGACCAGGTAAAGGGTGAGAAAAGGAACATTTCAATTAATGAAGAACACTACGAACCAGTAGTCATCTTAGAAGGTAAAACTTTAAATCTGGGAAAAGTATGTAACAACTCTGAGAAGAAATTTTTTATTGAATTATGCCAAGAATTTAACAATAACTTCTCTTGGAGATATCATGATTTAAGAGGATTTCACCCCAATTTTTCCCAACACATAATAGAATTGGATCCCAACACTAATCCTATTAGATAAAAGCATAGGCCCATTAATCCAAAGATTGAACCCCTGATGAAGAATAAGCTTTTTAAACTAATAGAATATAATATAATTTTTCCTATCAAGAATTCATCTTGGGTTTCCAATTTGGTCCCTATTATAAATAAAAATGGTGAAATCAAGTTTTGTGTGGATTTTAGAGACCTAAATAAAGCATCCTTAAAAGATCACTATCCTCTTCTGCCTGTGGAGATAATTTTACAAATTGTAGTAGGATCTAAAAGGTTTTCCCTTCTAAATGGTTATTATGGCTATAACCAAATCTTGGTACAAGATTTAGACCAGTATAATTCCTCCTTCACCATAAAATGGGGCATGTATGCATATAAAAAGATGCCTTTTGGTTTGACCAATGTTGGGGCAACATTTCAAAGAGCTATGGATATGGCATTTAGAGGATTGATAAATGAAATGATCCTAGTATATTTGGATGACATCACCATCTATTCAAAGCATGATGAAGCACATATATATCACCTTAGAATTTTTTTGAAAGGTGTAGATAATATAAGGTTTCCTTAAACCTAAAAAAGTGCATGTTTGCAATCCCTAAAGGGAAACTATTGGGATATGTAGTGTCAAAGAAAAGTCTTGTGATAGACCTAGAAAGAGTTCATGTTATATCTACATTGGCACTGCCAAGTCATAAGAAAGGACTTCAAAATTTTCTTAGAAAGGTTAATTTTTTGAGGATATTTGTCCTGAATTTTTCCTATGTGGTAAAACCTCTCACTACAATGCTCAAGAAGGGTGTGGTTTTCAACTAGACATAAGATGAAAGGGATAGTTTTTAGGCCATCAAACAAGCTATCTCACATGCCCCTACTTTATTCAACCCAATTATGAGAAAGACTTCATTCTTTATGCATTTGGAGGGGAAGAAAGCATCTTAGCCATTCTGACTCAACATAATCAATAATAGTTAGAACAGTTGATATATTTTTTCAACAAATCTTTGAAAGGATATGAGGATAATTAAAGTTTTGTAGAGAATTAGGTATATTTCATGATTAAGGCTCTCAAAAAATTTAGGCATATGTTCTCTAATAACAAGATTCATCTAATGATAAGTCACCCAAGTGTGAAAGAGTTCTTGAGTAGCCAGGAGATAAACGAAAAGCAAGTAGGGTGGATTACAAAGGTTATAGAGTATGATGTAGCTATCAAAGTCACCAAGATGGTAAGAGGCAAGGTTTTATTTGAAAAATTAGATTTAGACATTAAAATTATTGAACCAACACATAAATAAATATATGCCTAAAATGCATCTCAACTAGCCAATCTCCCTATTTTTAATAGCTGGATCCAAGATGTGACCAACTTCTTACAAATTGGTGAGTATCTGTACGATCTTAAACAGTATAAGAAAAGGTATTACAAGCTCTAGTCTATTCCTTATGTCCTTGTTGATGGGTTTTATTTAGAAAGGATATGAATGGAGCTATGTTAAGATGTATTGAGCATCATCAAGTTCCTAAGGTACTCCAAGAATTCCATGATGGCCCATTAGGAGGACATTTCTCCGCAAGAACCATAGACATTAAGATAATGAGAGAGGCTGTTGTTAGCCTAAGTTATTTAGATATGCCCACCAATGGGTAAGGAACTATGAAAATTATGGTTATTTCACCAACAAGCAAAAGTTAGTAACCTTTCCCCTCAAGCTAATTCAAGTAGATCAACTATTTTCTCAATGGGGACTAAACTTTATAGGCATGATCAATCCACCATCAAGTGCAGGACATAATGGGGTCCTCACAGCAACAGATTACTTCATGTCATGGGCTGAAGTAATTATACTAAAAGATGTTATATAAGCATCTATTTTGGATTTTATGGAAAATAGAGTATCAAGATTTGGTGTACCTCACACTACTATCTCTGATAATGCCAAGGCTTTCTTAGGAACACAGGTGAGTGAATAGGATGTCAAGCATAATGTGTATTTGATAATTTCTTCTAATTATTATCCTTAGGGTAATGGCTTGGCTGAGTCAACCAATAAGAACCTGATAAAAATCATCAAGAGGATAGTAAAAGATAACCAAAGATCTTGGCATACCAAGTTGAATTCAGTACTTTGGGCTGATAGGATCACCACTAAGAGAGCCATAGGTAATTCACCTTTCATGATGGTATATGCAAAAAAGGCTCGAGTCCCACTATCAATTGAGTTACCATATATAGAGCTTAATCACCAATTATACTTGATCAATAATGATGTAATGATGGTGAGATTAGCTGAGATCATGAAACTTGAGGAAATTAGGAACCAAGCAATGAAGGTCTTGGAAGCTCATCAGGCACAAACCAAGAAGAATTTATAAAAGAAATAATATAAAAGGAAATTTAATGAAAGATATATGGTCCTCAAATGGGATGAAGATAGGGCTAATCTAGGAAAGCATACCAAATTTGATGCGATCTAGAGCAGTCCATATATTATTACTCAATGCAAAGGAAACAATGCATTCTAGTTCTTGAAGCTTGATGAAGAAAAACTACTTATCCCAGTCAATGGGATATACCTCAAAGCTTGATTTTGAGGTAGTAACTTGTTATAAAATTTTAAATTTTGTAAATAATAGGATTAGTGGTGTTTTTCAATAAGTGCTTATGCACAAGTTAAAACTCATTAAGAGTTTTTTGTTTCCTTAGGTTATGTTATTTTCTCCCTATTTTTTTGTTTGTATTTTGTTCATGTCTAGGCAGATCCCATTCTATTCTTCTCTAGGTTATATTTTTTTAGAATCAAGGTTGACTCCATGCCCAATTTTTTTGAAGGCTACTAGATTAAAAATGATTAGAAGGCAAGCATCCCATAGAGGTCACCAAAAATGTTGATATTTTTGTCCCAAAAATATCATTACATCTAATATCTTAAAGGAAACCCCCTTTGTGTTTTAGGAGAAGCCTTGAAACCACCAAGAAACCATATTCCCCTTTTGAAATATGGAATTCATAACTTTAGATGCAATTTTCACTTGTACAAATTGCTTCGTGGGTTCCAGATCCCACAAAGCACCAACTTCCAAAACGGTAGAATCTAGAACCCAGTGTGCACTTTGCATGTTATAAATGTGAAAAATGCATTTCATGCCCCAGATCTCATCAAACACCCATGATGAATGGAATTTATAACTCAACATACACATTAGACATTTTCAAACATGTAAAGTGCATGATAGGCTCCATATCTTGTAAAACATAGAATCCCCCTTTCACAAGATATAGAACTTCAAAATCAATTTGCATGTTTGAAAATGTGCTAAGTGTACTTCAAGTTTTTATTTCCACCAATTACCTTTTTTGAGATAATAAACCCAAAGTACACATTGCACATTTGTAAATGTGTAAAGTGATTCCAGAGTTTTGCATTCTACTGAACCAAGCCATCTACCTTGGTGAATGTTGGACTTGCTTTTGCACCTTAAATTTCTACCACCAACTACCATTAAACTACATTTAATGCAAGGTTTCACTATTTAACCAAGTGTTTAGGGTTTTTTTTTTATTATTTGATAAATTTTTAAGTGTGTTTCTTAGAGCTTCAACTACCTGTGCCACTCCATCAAACCTTGAGCCACGTGAGATCAAGTACTTGGCCAAGCCTACAAACCCTCGAGCCATGTCATACATGGTATTCCTCTCAAAATCTTCACCATAATTCCTATATTTTGAAATGTTTTCAAGTTTTTCTATTTCCTACAAAGAGTTTTCAAGTTATCACTATTTAGTGCAAGCAATGTTTTAGGGTTTTCTATGTTTTTGCATTAGTTTATCATTTCTTGTGGTTGTTTCATCCAAAAATTGCATTCATAGATCTAGATCATACTTTAGGTTTTTATTTTTAATAGTAGGAGTTTTGGATTTTCCACCCAAAACATCATCAAAAACCCCTAATTTTCCCCTTAGGAATATTCCTAAGCATATACTTCTTTTTTGAACCAATGAATATTCCATAAGATCTTCCAACATCCCTATGTACTTGGGACTTGTCTTAAACACCTTCAATCCCCATGGGTTTTAACTTCACTTCTATCAACATAGATCTTCATAAGCCTTCAAGACTCTATGGAAAGTGGACCTACTTCAAGCACCCTCTACCTCTGCCAAAAACCCAACCTGCTCCAGACACCTTCCATCTTCATGGAACTCCCACTTGCTTCTAGCACCCTTTATTCCCTATATAAATTCCACATGTTTCAATCACCTCTCATTTCCACTAAAGATTTGAGTTGTTCCAAACACATGTAGATCCTACCAGCTTTCACAGTTGGCTTCTCATGAATAATAACTTTAGTTTCCATTCCTCCTAAGGAAATGAAGTTCAAATCCAAGGACCCTAGAGTGACTTCCAATTTGGAGTCGAATGTTGAGGACATAACAAATAAATATCTAGGTCATATTGACCTAGGAGATTTTTGGGCTAAGATAAGGGTAGAATTTAAGAATGTTTAGATCTAGAGTATCTATGACTCTAGCTTACCACAAGCTGTAGCCTTCCCATTTTTAGTTCAAAGCCTCAAGTTGGTCCTCATAGTGGCCCAACACTATGATCCTAATAGAAGAGAGGTCTAAAAGAAGAAAAGGGGAAAAGATTTTGAATCTAGACCCCAATTTTATTAGCTTAGTATTTGTAATACCTGAATTTAATAGTTACCTAGATATAACTCCACAAAAATCTGCATGGTTATTCAAATATAAATGAGATAGGTATCAAAATATAATCAATAAATAGTGGCTCAAATCCCCCAAGAATTCCTCCACCAGGTTACCAAAGATCATGTATAGACCTAATTTATTGATGAAGTAGGGGATATTATCATTCTATTGCACAAGGTCACTAGCAATCGTGACGCCAAGTGATATCAAGAGTGGATGACCAGTATATATGGACCATTCAATAAAAAAATAATACATTCATTGGGTCCAGTTAATAAGTGATTTCCTCCACAAGTAATTGATGGAGGTGCAAACAAAGGGCAAGTTCTATATGACCTCCTACATTTTATACATCTTGGCCAAAGGAAGATTGTTCCCAGGCCTCAACATAGTTCCTAAAGAGATAAATAGAGTATACAACTACTACCCTAATCTCACATTGTAGGCTAGTAGATATCACTTTAGGAGAGTGAATGATGCTTTCATCTACAACATCATTATCATGTTGATAAGGATCTTGGGAGAATAAGGTTCTCAAAGGCAAAAGTGGATGAAATCAATAAATGAGGTTCTTACCTCATACAATTCCCCACCTTTTCTTACATCAGGGTTGTTGGGTTCAGTGGTTGTCCCTACACACTTCCTTGATATGTGAGTGATAAATGGGCACTAATGGAGCTATTTAAGCAGCTCATAGAGATGCATAACTTTTTTTTGACATACATAAGGTAGGGATCCATTTCCTAATTTTCATTAGCCAATACACATGTCAATCCCTCCTCAAGGCCAAATGTGCTAAGGCCAAGATTTGATAGATGACATTGAAAACCTTGGAGCCTAGACCATTTTTTGACATGTATGGCAGAATTACTCGTGCATTATCATTTTTAACATATGATCATGTGCCATACTATGAGGAGTATTTGGAATATTGTGGAGATGAAGAAGTTATCAGAATGAGGGATTATTTCAAAATGTCCCTTCAACAAATCAAAGACTATGATCTGGCACCAGTTCTAGATGACCTAGTGGATGATGACTTTAGAGTGGACATAATTTATTACACATAAGTTATCACACGACCCCTACCACTAGTTAAGTGGTCAACTCTAGAATCCCTTTCTCTTTTTGACAAACAGCCCATGTAATTAACAGAACTATCAATTAGTTGAGGAGTAAGGGAATGCATATAAAAAGAGAGACCATTGGGGTCAAAGAAAAGATTCTAAAACTTAAAATGAAGGGGATCACTCCATCAGTAGAGGGTCCAAGATAATCATCAGAAGATCCCGACAAGAAGAAGAAAAATAAGAAAAAGACCAAGGCAAAGAAGGGAGAATCAAGAATTGAGGGAGAAGTTGTAGAACAACCAATTGATCTTTCATATAAAGACATAGAATTAGTAGCATAGGGTTCTATAGCTTCAGATCCCATAGCTTTATCTCTCATATCCATTTCCCCCCTTATCTTACTCACATTGTTACAAAAGTTTCAACACCTCCATGACCTGTCTCTACTCCTCCAATTTCTCAGGTTCCCACTTCACCAAAGGTTTCAACACCTCCACCTCTTATTTCCACTCCCCATGCATTTATAGTTTCCACTTCCCCTATTATTCTATCTATTGTATCAACTACAGTAAGCTAACAACAAATAATAAAAGTAATTTAAGTGGACAATTAGGGTCCCCCATCAGTGGAATCTCAAGATTCTACTCCACTTTCCCTTCCTCTTATTTCACCTTTTCTTTTCATTATATTCCCTCTTTCTATTCCATTAATAATCCCTTACATTCTATATCCATTAGTTTCTAACACTACCCAACAGTACTTAACCATGGACTCAGTCATCCTGACTTCAGTCCTGCAGGCCACCCTAACTTTGAGTTGAGTATTGTTCCACTTTCATCTCCTTTCTCTTTCCTTTCATCATCAACCCTGAGTGGTCCTACCCATTTGATTGATGCATTCAATGCTTTGGCTTCCACCCTTCAACCTATCCCCAAATTCACAAACCATGTGTCTATTCCACCTTCCACTCTCCTGATAGACATAACTATTCCCATTACCTCCACTTCATCTACTCCCACTATTTATATAGCTCCGTCAGTTGAAATTGGAGTAACATAGGTACTTGATGTAAATGTTGGTTTATAGTCCACTGATGAAAGTGAACCTCCATAGATACCTCCTGAACAACCAATGGTAGCATTTACATAGGAGTCTACTTTGGTCACAGTGTCAACAAGTGTAGATACATCAACTATTGATTCTTTGGTAATAGTATCAAAAAATCAAGGGGCTACTCCGAATTGGCTAGCCCAGTCAGTAGGGAAGAAGAGAAATCAAATTATAGAACCCAACACATTGGAATTTGGTCTCTCATAGGTCAAGAAGAAGTCCAAACCAACTCACAAGATGCTTTTTAGAATGTTTAATGATGACAAGGGAGAAAGGTATGTGGAAATTTCAATTCCCCCACTAGACAAATCAAAAAAAATTATTATGGTGGAAGACTATCAGATTTCTTAGATCCACCTTGGATGGAAGATGAGAAAAGGACTCAAACATGATGTATAAACTAGCATCAATTCTATCTTCCAGAGAATAGATCATGACAAGGCCACCAAGGATGAAATCAAGAAGTGGAACAGCTTATAGATGCATTAAAATAATTTACATAGCCCAATGGATCATCATAATAACCATGGGTAGTACAGCAAATCAATCGGTTTCTAGATAAGCTTTCATTGATTCAATTTGAGAGATGGCTCACATGGGAAGGGATATAAAATAATGGTTAGATTAATTAATTACTAAAGGAAATAAGGTCATTACTACAATGATGGATCACTATACAATCATTAGGGAGATAAAGAATACCTTGAAAGATCAAGTCAATAAGTATGAAGGAGAGATTCAGATTTTAAACTTGTATTATCCTAAATTGATAATTATAGGTTCACTTGACACAGATGTCTTTGTTATTGAAAAAATATTGAATGATAAAGATGAGAATGAGGAACTCCATGGTGCTACTCAATTTTGGATTAGAGTATTAACAAAAGATGCTCACCAAGCCAAGGAGGCTCATGATAAAGCGGTTGATGTATTATATGACATTGATGGGATGATGAACACAATGTCATGCCAAAAAGTAGATAATGTAAATAATCTCCTTCAAGTGGAATAAGTCTAGAATAATTTCAAGAAAATAGTTGAGAAAGAATCTGCAAAGGACACAGTCTTCACCCTAAGTTCTATCCACCACTTTCTCAAGTATGAAAGAGCAATTGATAAGATGAGAATAGAAATGCAAGGAATAAGGACGTTTAGGAAAGAATTATTTGATGTATAATCATATTTTGCAGCCTCTCACATCTACTCCTACAAGTTGGATTGAGAACAAATACAAGAAATGTTCAATGCCTTTGATGCATATGTTGAGAAATTGTAAGCCGAGAATGACAAGAAAGTTGAAGAAGTTCTAGACATTAATTAATCTTTTCTTTGATTAAATATTTTTAAATGTTTTAAATACCATTTATAATTTCATTTCAAAAACATTATAAGTTTCAATTGTAAACGTACAACTATATTTTTGTAACTCTTTTTGAGAAAGAGAAAATGTATTTTTACACTTTATATTTCGATAAATTGAAAGTGCAAAAGCATGAAGTGCAAATTACACTTTATATTTTGACAAGTATGAATTGTTAAAAGTTCAAAAGCATGAGGTGCAAATTACAAGGTTCATTTTGACAAAGTGATATGACTTAAAGTTGTAAAAGTCTCACTTGTGTTTTAAAAGTTAGGGTTTTGCATGAACAGGATAACTCAAATTTATTCAAAGTTATATTTTATTTTGGAACTCAAGTTCTATTTTGGGTGCTTCTTTTTGCATGAAGAGATTTTTTGCAGTAGCTGAAGATGAAGAAGCCTTTCATGGATATCTTCCATGCCATACCATGCCATGATATGCCATTCCACCTCAAGGATCATACCCAACTCTTGCATGCCACTTTTCAACCATTCCACAAGTCTAAGCCACCAAAAATAGAAGAATTTGCCTCTTTTGCATGAGGGTTCCATATCTACATGATTTTATTACTGGCCATTCAAGTTTGGACAACTACATCTCATTTATGAGATCTTTTTGTATAAAAATGGGCAGACCCCATGGCCCAATCCATCTTTTTACTATTCTAGAATATAGTTTCTACATTTTGAATGTATTTTCCACAAGTTGTAACCTTTGGGACAGAAATAAATTGAAGATTTGCCTTTCTTGTCTAAGAAAACTCTGTGTATGTTAGTTATTTGAATATTTGTGGAAGTTTTATTCTTATTTAAGTCACAAGAAATTCATTTGTGGTATTTTTTCCCTTCTAATAATATTGTTTGATTAAAATAAAGAACTCTTTTCCCTTTTGTGAAAATAACTAAATATTGCCTCTGATTTTTCATTCGTATGAGTTTGTGTTGGACCCATTTCAATATAATTCTCTATTCCATTATGTTCATTGAGAAAGCAATAATACCCACTAAGATATCTGGTGCAATCACCTTTTCAAGTTTCATAAAGTTTTATTATTTCCCTTTTCCTTGTCAAAATTTTTAGTTTAGGAAAAAAGACACTAAAAGAATAGAATTTCCATAGAACTGGTATCCTATCAATTACATCAGATATAGTGAAAGGAAGCCAACCTTCTCCATAGGTAAACCTCAATTTTCCAAGGTCCCATAGCTAAGAGGTTTTCCCATTATATCATTAGGTGTTACATGTGTAACTATTCTACATCAAAATCCATGGAAAACTTATGTGATAACACTACCCACCACCATACCATGCTTCTTCAAGAAACCTCCTTGACTGCCTTAGAAATATTATTGTAAGTGTATGTTTTCATGAGAAATGGAAGTGTTTGAGATCAATTTCACACTCACTTAGTACCTTTCAGTCCTCTCAAGTCACTTGGAACCTTCTTCTTATCTCTTTCTTGATCATATTGCTTTTCAAAGGTGTTCTTAGCATCATATGCAGTCCTATTCTGTTTAATAAGCCTATGTAGTACTTTCATGAATTGGTAGTAGCTCTCATGTAGATCATGATCTTAATGGAGGTTTGATATCAATTTTTGCTTGAGAACTTAGGTGGGTTGAAAATCTTACCCTCCTTGGTTGAAATGTGTCTTACATTGCACCTTTAGGGTATGGATAAATGAAATGAAATTGCCCTTAGTATAGCTATAGGTGGGTATTTCAAAGTTTGAATTTGACTGTAGCCTTGATTGGGTAACCCTCTTCATGTCTTGATATTACTCATATCTTCATTCATTCTTATGAATTCTCCATTGATCATATAACTCTTCTATTGACTCTTATGCTCTCATCCTTTTCACAAACTTTGAGATAAGCATGTATTTTCATGGTTGTAGGTGTTTGTTTCATGAGGTGTAAGACTGAGTTACCATGTAATTTAAAGTTCATATCAAAATATAAATTCCTCAGACCATTCCATATGACTCTCAAACCTAGTTATAAACCTCATTGATCTTCAAAGAATAATAACACCTTTCTCTCAGTTATGATGTGATTCAAGTTGCATACTTCAAGAGGGATTCAAACCCTATTGTAGATTATTTCTTCACATGAAAACATGTCTTATCTTAGTTTGGTACATACAAAAATGTGTGTTTTGAGCCAAGTTTGATAGTCATCACCTTACAACACTATCTTATCATCAATCATTTCTCCACCTTTAAGCATATAGACCTTTCTTGATCAAACCTTGATTGTGTTTGACCTTTTCTAACCCTTATACAAACTGTGCATAGTTTCTAAGTATTGATTAACACCAATCAGACTTCTAAATTTACTTGAAAACTTCTTGTTTTATCTTGAAAACCTATTGATTTCAACTCACTCCTCACATTCTTGACCTTGATCCATGTTTATATGCTTGATATCATCTCATTATTTAGTTTGGTTGTAGATGATCATTTTCATGTTGCCTGTATGGACTGAGGTGAAGATGACCTTGAGAAAGTCACAAAAATTGTTGATGAACCTCTCCTTCACCATAAGAAACATGATCAGATGGTTCCACCTTATTTATTTGATAACCATGATATGTAGTCTTCTTGATAACATCATTTCCATAAATCACATCTTTGACTATATTAGACCTGGTTGTAGATGAAGATTTAGTAGGTTTTAGTAGTGTGTTAAGGTTTTTTACAATCTTTGAATGATAATGATGTTTCCATAGTCCTTGACTCCTTATTAACAGTGTTTTCATGGGATGGAAATGAATTCAAAGGTGGTGAGATGGAAATGGAATATGGGAAACCATGAAACTGAGAATGGAGTGAAAAGATAGGCTTTACAATAGTGAGGAATGGTAGTGACAAGACTATAAGATGGGATGACATGATGGAAGTGAAAAGAGAATGAAAAGTGTATATCAAAACCAAAATGAATATATTAAGAAAGCATGAGCGCCTTTTCAACAATATTTAACAATTTTTAGGCATTTTAAGGAGGTATATGGTGCTAAAATGAAACCCAGGAGTTTGTTAAGAACCTTAAAAAATGCTAAGGAACCTTAAAGTTTGCTAAACTATGACTCCATGAAGGTGTTTGAGGATGATTGATAATCTTATAGGATATGAAGCTTCACAAAACTTTGATAAACATGAGGAGAGGACATATAAACATGAATTAAACCCCTTTAAATAATAATCCAACAAATCTTGATGTTCCTTCTCTCACTTGGACCGTACAAACTCTCTTCATATGCTTGTAGATTGCAAATTTGAATTGTTATGCCTTCTTGATCTACATATGACCTCACATATGTGGAAAATAACTAAAGAATGCTATGAAAATGTGGATCATGATCCTGAGAAACTCTAAAAACTTGAATTTTTTTGCCATGATGCTCAGATGAGGAGAAATTTCAAAAAATTGATTGCCTGTTGGATGAAGGAGACATAGTGAGTGCCTTGACTTCAAAAGGATGGTTCATGAATGAGAAAGGACCAATTTAAGAACCATTTTCCATATTTTTAATCTCTCTAAGAACCCTTTATCTTCCCAAAATTTTAGACCATGATTTTTTCTCTCATGGACGTACCATCTACAAACTGAAGGGCTCTCACTATGTACAAAGAAGCTAGATGACTAGAGGGAACCAGTTTTGGGCATGTATTGGATCTTTTTGCCTTAAAATTATTATATAACACCTGAGATATCCTCATATTCAAGATCTAGGCCTCAACCATACATAAAATTCCATATAATTTGTAGTCTTGCATGAAAAATACATGAAAATGGCTCTTTCTTTGCATATTCTCCAAACTTGAAGTCTTAAATTACCAATTTAGGGCATATGAGGAATACCACAAGTCATTTAACATGTTAAGAAAAATAATAAACCTTTTTCAATCAAAATTGGGTCAAAATTGGCATGTGGGAGTCTTTTGAGTCCTTTAGAATGTTTTAACTTGCATGAAACCTATTTCCAAAGTATGAAACTTTGACTTAAGGTAAAGTCATGAATGTGAAGGTAATTGAAGGAATTTATGGATTATTTAGTGGCTTTTATACTCCAAATTTATCATTAAAAGGCTCAAAAACTTCATTTTTCATCAACATACCTATAGTATACCACCTTTTAAAGGCTTATAATAGTGTCACAAAAAGTTTTGAATTATATGGGTTGGTATTTGGCTTTGACATGCCACATTGCCAATATTTTTGGTGACTCATAGGGGTTAACCAGCCTGCTATTTAAGAGAACCTACTGAAACAAATAGACTTGTTTACTTTGATAAACTCTTTTTTACTGCAACAACAAGAAGACATAAAGGAAATAATACAAGAACAACAACTAAACCAAGAAGCAAACACAACTAACCTAAGAAAAAAAGAAAAAAAGACAAGACAACAACAAGGCAGTAGACTAATACTTGTGCTATTCACTTATTGAAACAAACTAAAACCTAAAGTCAAAATCTTTTCTCCATATTCAAATGGAAAACTAGATTGTCCACTATGAAACCTTAAAGTATGATTACCACATTTTAATATCTCTTTCTTACATCTAAGAGCAATTGCATATTCATAGTCTCTTGGAGAAGTAATTGGTTCTTATAGTACCAATTTTAGGTGTATGAATTGTAGATGTGAGTCCAAGACCCAATCATACTCCTCCCATATCCATTTACTTTATAAGATCAATGTTAACTCTTTCATGAGCTATTGATTATGGTCATGTTGGGCAGCTTGAAGTTTCTCTTGTGTTAGGGCTTCAACATATGATTTCATGACATATTGAAGCCATTTGATTTCATTTCCAACCTCCAAGAGTGGAGAGACATCTGAAGATGAAGTGAAAAGTTGATAACCTTGCCTGAAAGGCTCAAACAAGTCATCACCTGAGAAGATAACCTCTTGGATTTAATTGCTTGGAGGGTTGATTCCTTCTTGTTTTTTACAGCCACTTCTCTCAAGATAAAATAAATCACCTTCAAGTAAAGAATAAAATATTTTTATGACATCAAACAAGTCTATTGTTTGGTTCTCACCAAACTGATATGCAATTGGATTTTATTCAATGTGAATAGTAGAAGGTACAAGAGCAAGAATATCATTTTCTTGGTTATGATCATGAAGCTTCAAATCATCCTTTGCTATCTCAAATTGGTCATTTGAAGTAGTCTCATCTTCAACACCAAATTGATGATCTAGCATGCTCTGAAAGTCAACTTGTTCTTCATCTTCATTGGTTGGTTGGTACTTATCTTTTGTCAGTTATACAAGATTTTATGAATTGTCATGATAAATGAAAGATACAATATAACCAATGAGTTCATGGGAACCATCTTATTCTTTCTCCATTAGAATGTCTTCCTCTTGTATCTCAACAATCTTTTGTAATTCATCTTCTTTTGCATTATGTGAGATTGAATTAGTCCCAATGATGATGTCCTCCTTTTGCTCACTCAACTCATTTCCATATTCTGTCACCTCAGCTGAATCTTATTCATTTATCTCACAAAGGAGAGGATCCTTACCAAAAAGTGGCATGGTAGACCCCTGAAAATACTCAAAAAGACGAGATAAATCCAAAGGAGTTGTCATGGATGTTTAATTCTACTCATAGGGTTGATCAACCTTGACAATCATCACCTCTTCTCTCTATTGCATTTATCCTTGCATATACTTTCATGAGTGGAAATCCTTGGTGTCTTGGGGAGGGAGTGGTAGGGGTTGAATGATTTCAAGCTTACTCTTGACTTCAACATCTTGACTTATGCTTGATTTCTCTTCTTTCTCCCTTGACTGTTGCATTTTTTCCAACTCATAAACTTGGGTTTAGGAGTTTCTTCTTTTGCACTTGTTGCAGCCATGGGTATGAATAAAGGAACTTGCTACTGAGATTGTTTTTTCTTTGTAGCTAATTTTGACTTTTGAATATGTTGGTTTGCAAGCTCAACTTGTTTGGTAAGGTGAGCCTCAAAGTCATGAATTAACTCACTAGAGATCTCTCCCTGATGATCAGAATATGAAGGCTCTTGCATGATCTATTGTGAATTATGAAAGTTAGCCTCCTCAAAACACACTTCTTCATTCTTCTGAGGTCTCTCTTGGATAGACTTCCAAGTAGAAAATGTTGGCAATCTCTGAATAGAATCAGGGTTGTGATATACATTTGTTTGATATTCATAAAGAGAAAAGGGTAGTTCAATGGGGAACTAATGTCTCTCATGAAATACCAACCTCTCTTCAATGTTTACAATTAGACAACCGATGTCAAGGATATCACCACTAAATTTTGAATGGCCTTATCTTATGAAAGATACACACAATTATTTAGATTATTGCAATGAAGATATCATGCTCTCAATCTCATGCTTGGGGATATCCTATCTATAATTATTTTGATTGTCTGTGCTAACCATTTGCTTCTCATAGCCAAACAAGGTTTGTTTGAAGCTTGATATGGATTGTCTTGAAACTTGGTTGAGATGATCAAAAAATTTATGCGATTGTCATGACTGATTAGGTTGATAAGTGAGTTTTCAAAGAATTGAATGAGGTTCACAAGGATCATAGGATTAATAATTGCTTTCATATTATTTATTAGGGTGAATATAGGATTGATAGGGGTCATAATGAGATTGATAAGGATCATATTGAAATGAATATGGATCATAGGGTTGCTGATAAGGAGGTATATGATAGAATTATGCCCCATATGTTTCCATCATTCACCACAAGGTGCATAAAAATCAATGAATTTATGAACAAGAGTTGTCCTTTACCTCATAGATGATCACTATATGAGTGCTTGAAACTATTTATGAACACCAAAATATAGTAAATAAGTACTCCAATGCCTGAATTTGTGTTCCACTAGGCATGCTAGAACTGTTAGCAACCCAAGTTACACCCTGCTGAATCAGATTGCTCAGATCTCTTTCAAACCTGGACTAACATTGGATTGGTCTACAGGTGTGAGATACCTGTTCTTAGACCAAACCTCTAGATTATGAGGCTAGCTCCTCGGAATATATCAACTTTAGATTAGTTTACTAAAACCTACTTTTGTTTTGGAATGAAAATATTTATAAGGATTATTGAAAATAGAAATCCCATTCTATTGATGGTGATACACCTATATTCTTGGTTCATCCACTCAATTTTAACTTATACAACACTAATCAATCAAAAATGGACTAGGAAATTATCTCTAAGGCTTCTTTTGCAACAATGTTTCACATGGAGGTCTTGATGTATGACTAGAGCTTGGAGGTAAAGGAGGAGAGGTCCACTTTGAGACACTATTCAACCTTTTTACACTTCAAACATAATCATCAACCTTTGACACTTCATATAACCTACAAAAGATAATTCAACAACAGATAGGTGTGGCAAGGACATGCTAAGGAAATATTTATCCTCTTTTACACATATAAACAAGCATATACACACTATAAGTCAATCATAAATATGTTACAATATTCCATTTTATTGATTCAAAATGTCACAAAGCTCAATCTTGGCAGAGTTCCATCATGCCCAAGAGAGGGATCTAAAAATATGCCCAAAAACTTGAATATATAGAACATGAGAAGAGAATAAGCCAATAGAATGGTGTAGAGGAGAGAAAGAGAAGCCAAATAATCATCCAATCAAGTCAAATTTAGTTACAACTTGCTACCAATAGCCCTCAAGAATATCTCTCCATGCTTTATGTTCTTGCATGCTCCTTTTAGTGTTGGAAACAAGGTGGTGGGCCATCTTTGGCTTGTCCAAACTATTTGAAATAATGATACGCCATATTATTATCAAATAATTCCTATTAACATGAGGCCAAGTTAAGTGGATGATGACTTCCTACGTGAAAACTATGGTATATTCATTGATTGTTAGTCAAGGATTAGTTAACTCATGATTGGCACTTAAGATCAGTTAATTCCTTCTTTAGCCCTCCTTTGCATTGATTTCCACTTAGGTCCAGTTGTGCATGGAATCTCCACTTCAATACAAATTATGAATCATGATAACTCCATATTTTCTCTCATTAATAGCTTATAACGCTATTTTCCACTTTATTTGGTTGACCAAATAGGCCTTCTAGGCCAATTAGGCCTAGTAGCCTAATTACTTGTACTTGATGGCTCTAAAATCCTGCATGAAACAATTAGAACCTGAAAATATAATTATTTTTAGATAATAATCAATGCCTCGCATCATGACATGATCCCTTTTTGAACAAGCAACCCCTGCAAATTGGTCAAATTAATTGACTAGGTCAAACTATTTTGAATTTTTGTAGACTGGTTATTTAGAAGAGACCAACAAGGGCATTTTTAGGCATGGATTTGAGCATATAATGGATTTATGAGGAATAAAAATTTCCAAACTTCACTCTCTATTGATTGACATTCATTAAATTGCCTTGTACCTCTATTTTATGCACTTTTTCCTCCAAAAACCTTTTTTTTCCATGTCCATATAGTTCTGTATATCATGGTACCATTTATCAGACCTTATTTGAGTGTACTTGGTGTTTATAGTGGTGATTCATGGGGTTTTGAGTGCAATAAACTTCACTTTTCTCAAAACTGGTCTATAGGAGGGTTTGGAAGGGTTTTGAAGGTGAACCTTCTTAACAATGCTTCATAAAGTATGGACCTTCAAACCAAAAATAATTTCCATGAATATTTTTTCCATATACGCCTTCAACTTTTATTATAATATTAGCTTCCCATGCAAAAGGTGTGTAAAGATACGTACATAAATAAATGTGCATGTAGGGTTCTACTTGCATTCTGGACATGCTTATACTCTTAGCGATGGTTCATAAACCTAAAACCCTAAATAAACCTCAATCATTCATGTATTTTAAGGTCATAGGGTTCCTTAAATCATTCCAATATTATCTGGCCAAACTCCTCTTGTGGTGAAAGATATGAGCATCTAAACAAGTAGCTTGAACTGAGTGTTTAGACTGCAGTAGTTTGAATTTGTTCTAAAAGACTAATTTGACCTTTCCATTACTTTTGTGTACTTTATATCATCCTCATGTGACCTAAAACATCTCATCATACCTTCTCTTGAAGTCACATTTTCTTGATAGGGTTTGAAAGTGTCTTGATGTGGTGTAGACCTTATAGGTCCCAAGACTAGTTTTAGGCCTAAAATGCCTAATATTAAGTTGTGATGGTTTGAGGCACCTATAAGATGGTATTAAGGTTTAAAAATATCATAATATATTATTTACATTTGTTTATTAACTTAAAAAACTATCTCAAATGACTCAAACTCCAAATTTAATCCTCTCAAGTGGTTGCTTGTAGGAATGACTATGCCTGCCTGTGTGTTTATGGAGTTTTGAGGACTGAGAGGTTATTTATCCTTATAATACATGTTTAATTCAGTTTTAAACCTATACTATATGTTATTATAGTGATAACTCTCATTATTCAAATCTTCTATCCTCTCAAAACCCTTCTATTCTCTTTATCTCTCCACCCTAGGGTTTCAAGTAGTCATAACTTGTCAAACCCTGAGTGATTGAGTCTACTTATTACCCCTTTCATGCTGAGTCTTTAAACATAATTAAAAAATGAAAAAAAAATTAAAATTCTCCTCAAAGTGCATACATCTTTAATAAAACTCAAAACAAGCAAAGGGTCTTAAGAGCACACAGGCATGTCTTGGCTTTCTCATCTTAAACTTGCCTTCAAGGAACTTTGTCTTGAAAACCTAAGTATGACCTACCTCAAGTAGAATATGAGGACTATAACATTACCTTATTTTTTCCTTTTAAATATTCATATGGAGTTTAAACCCTCTATCATGCCCTCAAACTTCTTAAAATCTCATTTGGTCTCCTTTATGGCTGCTAACAGACTACAGGAGGTCTGTGCTAAAATAGTGAGCACTTAAACTACTAGTTTGACCTTAAAGGTGATTTAGGAAGCTTTATATGGTCATGGAGATAATCTATACCAAAAAATAAGTCTTTATTCCACCTAAATGGGATCTAAAAGTTCAAATTCCCTCAAAAATAATTCTTGAGCATTGATTGTAAGTGTATTTGGCTGAGTAGATGCATGTTGGATGTGTATGTTTGGAGCTTTAGGTCTGAGAATATTGAATAGGATTTTATGAGGTTATAAAATAATTATTTAAAATATTCTTACCCTTCACTAGTCACTTCTAGGATCATGCTACCCATCACCATACCATGCTTCTTCAAGAAACCTCCTTGACTGCCTTGGTAATACTGTTGTGTGTATGTTTTCATGAGAAATGGAAGTGTTTGAGAATAATTTCACACTCACTTAGTACCTTTAAATCCTCTCAATTCACTTGGATGCTTCCTCTTATCTCTTTCTTGAGCATATTGCTCCTCAAGGGTGTTCTTAGAATCATACACAATCTTATTCCATACAGTAAGCACGTGTAGTACTTTCATGAGTTGGTAGTACCTCTCATAGAGATAATGATCTTAATGGAAGTTTGATGATATCAATTTGTGCTTTAAAACTTAGGTGACTTGACAATATTACCCTCCTTGACTGAAATGTGTCTTGCATTTCACCTTTAGGGTATGGATGTATGAAATGAAATTGTCCTTAGTATGGTTTTAGGTGGGTATTTCAAAATTTGACTTTGAATGTATCCTTGATCGGGCAACCCTCATCATGTCTTGATCTTACTCATATCTTCATTCCTTCTTATGAATCCTCCATTGATCATATAACTCCTCTATTGACTCTTATGCTCTCATCCTTTTCACAAACTTGGAGATAAGTCTATACTTTCATGGCTATAGGTGATTGTTTCATGAGGTGTATGACTGAGTTACCATGTATTTTGAAGTTCATAGCTAAATATAAACTCTTCAAACCATTCCATATGACTCTCAAACCTAGTTAGAAACCTCATTGGTCTTCAAAGCATAAAAACACCTTTCTCACAGTTATGATGTGATTCAAGTTGCATACTTCAAGAGGGATTCAAACCCTGTTGTAGGTTATTTCTTTACATGAAAACATGTCTTATCTTAGTTTGGTACATATAATAATGTGTCTTTTGAGCCAAGTTTGATAGTCATCACCTTACAACATTATCTTCTTATCAGTTATTTCTCCACCTTTAAGCATACAAACCTTTCTTGGTCAAACCTTGACTGTGTTTGACCTTTTATGACCCTTGTACAGACTGTGCATAGTTTATAGGTATTGATTAACACTAATCAAACATCTAAAGTTACTTGTAACCTTCCTGCTTTCTCTTGAAAACCTATGAGTTCAACTCACTCCTAATAGTCTTGACTTTAATCCAATTTTACATGCTTGATGTCATCTCATTCTTTAGCTTCATTGTAGATGATCATTTTTATGTTGCCTATATGGACTAAGGTGAAGATGACCTTGAGAAAGTCACAAAAATTGTTGATGAACCTCTCCTTCACCCTAAGAACCCTGATTAGATGGTTCCACCTTCTTTATTTGATAACCATGATCTCTAGTCTTCTTGAAAACATCATTTCCATGAATCACATCTTTGATTGTATCTGACCTAACTGTAGATGAAGATTTAGCAGGTTTTAGCAGTGTGTTAAGGTTTTTTACAATCTTTGAATGATCATGATGTTTCCACGGTCCTTGACTCCTTCTTGACAATGTTTTCATGGGATGGAAATAAATTGAAAGGTGGTGAGATGGCAATGGAAGATGGGAAACCATGAAACTAAGAATGGAGTGAAAAGATAGGCTTTACAATGGTGAGGAATGGCAGTGACAAGACTGTGAGATGGGATGACATGATGGAGGTGAAAAGAGCATGAAAAGTGTATATCAAGACCAAAATGAAGATCTTAAGAAAGCATGAGCACCTGCTCAACAAGATTTAACAATTTGGAGGCCTTTTAAGGAGTTATATGGTGCTAAAATGAAACCTAGGAGTCTGTTAAAAACCTTAACAAATGCTAAGAAACCTTGAAGTTTGTTAAATTATGACTCCATGAAGGTGTTTAAGGATGATTGATCATCTCCTAGGCTATGAAGCTTCATGAGACTTTGAGAAACATGAGGAGAGGACATATGAATATGAATGAAACCCCTTTAAACAAGAATCCAACAAATCTTGATGTTCCTTCTCTCTCCTGGACTGTACAAACTTTCTTCATATGCTTGTAGACTACAAATTTGCATTGTTATGCATTCTTGAGCTCCATATGACCTCACGTGTGGAACAGAATTGAAAAATGTCATGGGAAGTTGGATCATGCTCTTGAAAAACTTTGCAAACTTGAATTTTTCTACCATGATGCCCAGATGAGGAGAAACTTTAAAAAACTGATTGCCTACTTGGATGAAAGAAACATAGTGAGTGCCTTGAATTCAAAATGATGGTTCATGAAGGAGAGATGACCTATTTGAGAATCACTTGTCATAGTTGGAGGCTCTTTGAGACCCCTTTCTCTGCCCAAAATTTCAGACCTTGATTTTCTCTTTCATGGTCATACCACCTACAAACCTAAAGGGATCTCACTTTGTCTAAAGAAGCTAGATGACTGGAGGGAACCAGTTTTGAGCATGTATTGGATCCTTTTTCCTTGAAATTATTTTGGAACACATACCATATCCTCATCTTCAAGCTGCCATATCCTCATCTTCAAGTTCCAGGCCTCAGTTGTAAGGAAAATTCTATATAATCCATACTCTTGCATGAAAAATACATGAAAATGGCTCTTTCTTTGCATATTCTCCAAACTTGACATCTCAAACTATCAATTTAGGGCATATGAGGAATACCATGAGTCATTTAACATGTTAACACAAGTAATAAACCTTTTGAGATCAAAATTGTGTCAAAATTAGCATGTGGGAGTCTTTTGAGTCCTTTAGAATGTTTTAACTTGCATGAAACCTATTTTCAAAGTATGCAACTTTGACTTAAGGTAAAGTCATGAATGTGAAGGTAATTGAAGGCATTTATGGATAATTTAGCGGCTTTTTTACTCCAAATTTATCATTTAAAGGCTCAAAAACTTCATTTTTAGTCAACTATAGGGTAATTAAAGGCATTTATGGATGATTGCATGGCTTTTTTACTCTAAATTTATCATTTAAAGGCTTAAAAGCTTCATTTTAGTCAACATACCTATAGTAGACCTTGTAAAGGCTTATAACAGTGTTATGAAAATTTTCAAATTATATGAGTTGGTATTTGGCCTTGACAAGGCACATTGCCAACAATAACAACTTAACATATTTTCATGGTCAAGCTATGACTATGATTCTTTTGATAATATAACAACAATCTTACAATTTTAAAATATAATTGTGAATTTTAAAATATAATTTCCAAATTTGAGTTAATAACTTTTTATTAAATTACACAAATTTTAAGTCAATGATTGATGTCTTTGCAATTTTATAGATTTGAACTTCACATTTAGAGGACCCTTGGGTTATTTGGTTTTTATCATTTTATGTGAGTATCTTCTTAGGTATTTTCCTTTCCAAAGCAAATAGTTGTCTTATATTTTATCTTAAAAGGAAATGTATTGATAAGTAGCATCCCCAACCCCAATAGGTAGGGTTCTAGTTTATACGCTAGTACTTTCATAGTATAATCCATATTTTTTGAAGATTTTTCGATCAAACGTCTATGGATTTGTATGTGAGAAAATAAGCCTTACACTACATATTAACATATTGATTTTGTATCATTAGTATGAATCGACCAAATTTTGATTTATTATATAAATTTAATTATAAAGTAACACTGAGAAGTATAAAATTTAAAATTATACAAAAGTAATGGAAAAGAATAATTCATGTATGACTCCAAAATAAGGTCTAAATTAATGCAAAGTTTGGTTGTAGCCCAAAATAATAATTAAAACAAAAAAAACTTCCATTTTTGAAATGTATGAATTGGGAACAATAATAACATTATGGTAAACATTGTAGTTAATGTCTACCACACGAATGTAAATAAGGGTAAAATGTGGCCTTTTTTCAAAGGAAAGCCTTAACCTTGATGAACTTCTGGTTGGAAATATCGTCATTGATGTCAAAGGTCTAGCATTATTGATGATAAAGGCCTCATTGTATTTAATGGTGTTTTTAATATTCATATTTTGGCTAATGTGTGTTAATATTTATTTAATATTAATGAATATATTTTTGGTTACATATAAGTCAAAAGAGGGCCCATGGAGAAGTCAAAGAGTCACGGGGTAAAGACAAAAGAGGAATGGGACGCATTTTCTCATGAAGAGTCATCTGGAGGAATTCCAAGAGTCACCATGTGAAGACAAAATAAGGTATGGCGTATTTTTTCATGAAGAGACACTTTGAGGAATACGAAAAGTCACCAAGATAAAGACAAAAGAGGAAATGACACTTTTGCTTATGAAGGGTCACCATATGACTTTTCAAATGCAAGGATACAAAGGGTCATGCAAGTTTGGCACCATTTTCAATGAAGATTGAAGGGTCACAAAAAGTGAATGCCAAAGGTCATCTGAAAAGCTATAAATAAAAGTTTGAGAAGCCATTTGTAATATGCAAGAGTGTGCATGGTTGTATTTGTTTTTGAAAAGATAAAAGTAGGAGATATTGTAGAATTCTATCATTTGTTGAGTAAGCAACATTGAGAGATAGTTGTGTTTTATACACAAGAGGGGTTGGTTCCCCTGTGGGTTGGTTCTCACAAATCTTTGCAAGGGGTTGGTGCTTTTGTGGGTTGTTACTCACAAATAGTTGTTATGTTGGTGCTCGACAAAGGGGTTGGTGCTCCTTCAAATTGGTGCTTGTGAACTTTGTAATTTGAGTTGATGCTCATTCATATACTTGAGATTGTTCTCTGTAGTTTTTCCCACTTTGGGTTTCCACGTAAAGATTTGGTCTCTCTCTCTCTCTCTTGTGTGGTGCATATTATTGTTTCAAGTTTTATTGCATATCTTGAATGTATGATTAAGTGGTTAAAGAAAAAAAATCAGATTAAGTAAAAGATATATAATATACTAATTCACTTCCCCCTCCCCCCCCGCTCTCAGTATATTTCGTGCTTAACACTTCCTCTAAAACGAAAAAATAGATATGAAAAAACAAAGGATTACTATGAGTCAATGACCATATGTTATACATGTTAAGATCAATTTGAAGAGGACTTGACTTTGGATGGTGTTCATTTTTAATAAATCCAACATTGATAGTTTTGGTAAAGAAAATGGTATCAACAACATCATTTTAATTGTCTCATGGTAGCCAAATGAGATATTGCACCAATTTTATGTACTAGATTCGGCTCCGCAATAGCTCCATGAGAGACTGTGGCGATGGCAAACTTTCCCACCTGCTATTCAAGGGGTCAATCCCTCTACTAGATAGGAGAGGGTGAGCGACTAATGGAGCGAGGGAAATTATGCAAATGGTTGTCACTCATTGTGAGGGAGGTAGTGTTGCTTAGTAGTTTAAGGAGCAATTGAATTATAGTACATGACAACCTTCCTTTTTGGTTGAGATAATCTTTGCTAAAACTCCAAGACCACTTTCTTAGTCTGAGATTGAATTTGCAAAAAAATGGAAGAAAAGACATTAATATGCTTTTGCAATGAAAAACGCATGTCAATCATTTCATTGTTATACAAGGTAGCATTTCTTGACATCTATAGTTACATGATTTTGGTTCTAAAAATATAGATCTTCGAACATAACAATACTCATAGGAATGGCTTCTAGATGAAAAGCAAGGGGAAAATTGAACATTTGTATATAAAATTCTTAGTTTCGGAGGAAAATCTAAAAGAGTTGTTTGAAGGTCTCAAGAATGTCATAATACACTACTCAAGAGTAACAATACCAATCTGACGAATATGTTTTAATGGAATCCCTTGGTAAATGAAACACAAATAAAGTAACAAAGTCAATGTGATGAATATATTCTAATGAAATCCCTTGATAAATGAAACAAAAATAAAGTTCGCATTTTTGAGCTTGATCTTGGAAACCCAAATTTGGTTTACTATGTTAATGCAAATCTTCACTAAAGATCATAGGTTTCATCTTTGGTTACCTTTGTCAAAAGCCATTGACAAAGAACTAATAGACTACAAAGGAGTTTAAAGATTATACTCCTTAAAAGGCATGTCATGTAATTCCAAGGATCAACCACCTTGAACGTTTGGTCATATAATTTTGTGAATTTCAACTACATAACACCTTTGGGTTGCGCCCAATGCATCATCAAACTTGAACTAAAGCATATCATTATCCAGATTTTAGCCTTGTTTGTGTATAATAAATTTTATACAATTTACTTAATATTGTTAGAATATTAATTTATTTTTCATAGCCCAAGATTGTGTTACAGTGTAATAACTTATTTAGTTTATCTTTTGCAGTAACTTATTTTTTTTAGTTTATCTTTTGCAATAACTTATTTTCCAATGCAAATTCAGCGATGCATCGGTAATATTAGTTGAAATGCACGGGGCATTGTGTGATGAAAAGGTAGAATGTGATATTTTGTTTTATGTTTTGAGCATGACACGTTTCCCCGTGGAAGATTGACATCAATGATGGTCGACTGCCTAGCTGTCCCATCCTTGCCTTAAATGGAAAATTATTCCTTCCTATTAATTAAAACAAAATCATGTTAATCCACACGAATGTAATAATAACATAATCTCGAACAGAGGGAAAAACGTACAAAGAAAATACGGTAACACGAGTAAAGATGCTTTTTAAAAAACCATTCCATTCCACGTGGCACAGACTACCCCATGAAGTAAATATCCTGCTTACGTGTGTACAAACGCATGACGCCAGCTACACGGTGGGCTAAGACAAAAACGCTCGTCCTTCGGATCCGTGTACCATACGAGCTCACGAATATTTTACTTTACCATGTCGGCCATTGTTATGAATTCCAATGTTTAAGATTAGTATATGCATGTAAGTCCGAAGCGAAATGATCATTCGGTCATAAGTCTATTTGATTCCTTTCCGAGACCCATATGTGTTTTGAATCTATGCATCCACGCGCTTCTCAAAGAATTGTTACTCATCTTTTTCTCCATGAAAAATGAGGAATCTTCAGTGAAACCCAGAAATCATGGGTGCACTGATCATATTACAGTTGAAGAGAAAAATGTCAAAAAATTATTGTTTTGGGGGGACAATCAAAGCGCTCTAAACATGGCAGAGAACAGTCTACATTCTAAATCTGGCAAGTTGCTGACCCTTACAACTGCCTAGTAATTTAGGTCATTCGTGTCCAGCCCATCAGAGTATGGACCGGCGCAGATCCACTCCAACTATATTGGACTGCATCGAAAACATTCCGTACCGGATGCAGATTCAAATAACATGTTGTGATGAGTCGGCCACTGCATTCTAACAAGGGAAATCTATAACAAATAAGAAATACCACTAAACAAGAAAAGGGAGGCCTTTTCACTAACACCACTGTCACCAAAAAAAATGCTCGTTACTAAGTGGTACTGCCTTACTTGAGATAAAGATAAACCTGGTTGCAGGAACAGACTAGCAGGGTGCAACGTTTACAACAGACATATCAAAAACATATCTACACCAACGTGAATAAATACAACAAACAAAGGTAGATGGAAAAACAGTCTCCTTATGGGCTTCCACAGCAGGATCTCATGTACCAAATTGGTCTCTCACTTGGGGTTACCTACAAAATACAACAAACAAAGGTAGATGGAAAAACAATCTCCTTACGGACTTCCACAGCGGGATCTCATGTATCAAATGGTGTCTCACTTGGGGTTAGCTAGAAACCTACTCTTACCTTGTCGAATTATAATTTTAACTACAAATGGTATATAAATTTAAACTACACACCATATGTCCACAATGGAGATACAATTGCTGACCCAAAATGCGAATCCCCAGAATTTGTGTTCACTGGTGGACTCAAAATGTCAGAACTGAAAAACTATTACACGTTCACATCCAGAAACTATTCTACATCATATAATATATTAAAATAGACATGATCGTCCTTCCTCCTCCCCAAATTAAACAACAAACTTGACTAATGTTCTGTAGAAAAAACGTTACCAGGCAGATCCAATATTTCCAACAAAAACATGTTTCTTGTTTCCAGTTCAAAAAAGAAGGATCGGCCGCATTAATTTTGCTTCCCGTCTCTCGACGAAAATTTGAAAAAAATATATAGCCCACCCCGCAGACCAAACGTCCAAGACAAAACAAGATGTCATTCACAATTTCTGCCAACTACCAAATCAAGACCGTTTGATACAATACTTTTAAAAAAACAAAATGTTATTTCTTTTTCCTCATCTACATAGGAGTGGATATAATATAATATCACAACAAACGAGATATGTCCTATCAGGACTAGACATACAGAACCTACTAATCCAACTTTCTTCAGAGAGACAGTTCCATTGTTTTGGAAGCATTCTCTCACATGTAATTAGATTACATCTCAGGTCTGCCGCATTCACAAAAATGTAGCACACAGTGAAGTTCCAGTACTTACATTTACAGATAAAATTCTACAGATTCCTTTGCTTTTGAGTTTAAACAATGTAGAGTAACTACAAAGCAACATGAATACCTGCCACGAGAGCAAACACAATTTGACCTGTGGTTAATGAAATAAATTTACCATCCATATTCTGCGAGGCAGTACCCATCGATGAAAAGATGGAGCATATGCTTTAATGTCCATCGAACATTGCATGAGCATCTTAAGAAATATAAAAATAAGATGCCTCGTTAATAAGCCTATTTTACAGGAACTGATTCTTTTGAGAGCTCTGTTGACCAAATGGACAAAAGATAATTGTGGGAAAATACTATACCCCTCGGTAACCAGAAATATTAAGACATGACAGGCTATGAACAATCATGCTAACTGAAAGGATTTGGTGGATAAAGACTCAAGGTCTGCCCATCATTTTGAAGATTATATGGCTGTGTGCCTTGCATCCAATACGTTTGATCCGATGTCATAGAATAAGGCACAAAACCTGATTGACAAGCATTTGACTGAGTTTGGTATACACGTTGATCGCCAGAAACTTCATATGTCTGCTGCATGTTGCTAGAGTGCCCAATACCTGACTCGGAAATCTGTGGCTGAGGAAATGGTACTGAATAGACATTCCCATCTTCACCAGAATATCCTTCATGATCCGTGACTTGAACTCCAATTACCCCGGATGGAAGTCCTTGTTGCTGATGCGCATGGAAACTGGTTGTATCTGCTTCTGCTTCCAACGACACATGGTAATCACAGCTAACATCATTAAAGTATGAAGCCATACCATTTCCTTCGATCTGCTGATCAGCAACCTCAGGAGCATTGTCACCATTGTAGCCTTCGCTAGAGGCCTGAGATTTCATCTTCTCCGTGTATGCTTTCATCTCTATCTTGTACCTTTTTGTATCCTGCCGACCCCGTTCAATATATGGCTGCAATAAAGATAAAACACATAAAAGCTAATGTATAAACGACAAAACCTGCTGCCTGCATCAATGGAAAAACAAGAAAACAGCAAAAAATAAGAAAAGAGATGAAAGACATGAACATACCAATTTTTCATCATCTGAAAGTTTGTTCCACATATCAATCACCATCGTTTTGATTTGACGATCTGTCTGTCCATAAATATCTTTCAACCTAGCGAGTTCCTCAACATAAAAGAAGTTGTAACCATTTCTTGACCGTCGAGGAGCATTGGGATCTCTTTTACGTACCATTTCCTTCTTTTTCTCAGTCACTTGTACCTCAAGTCCTTGGGAATCCGTCTCACAGCCTACATTGGCCATCAGCCCTGGCACAATTGCATACTGTTGGACTATATTTTCTCCCGGAACATGATAAATAACACCTTTAAGCTTTTCTGAGCCTACTACCACGGTCACCAAGTATCCATTATCAAATTTCCTATCAATTGCTCCTGTCACAATATGCCCAACAGATGCACCGGGATTCACTGAAGCATAAACCAAACATGAAAAACATTAGAATCATTTCTTGACCATAGCAAATAACAGAATATTAGTTAGATAGGAAAATGCCAGGTCCACAACTAACGTTGTAGATATGCTCTGTTCATCTCCAAAATTCAGAAACTCACCTCCATACATATCAGAGGGATCAGCCTTCTTTCTCTTTCTCCTCTTTGGCTGATCTTGATTTACTGAAGAATGGTATGGGATTTCATTCTCAATGGAGTTCCCAGAAGGATGAGGAGCAGGCAATGGACCTCCACATCAAAAACACATTTTCTAAGTCACGGGAAAGAAAATTAGAACCTACATCTATGCAGTTAGAGAAACAGTCCAGAGTTTCGAATACATATTTTACAGCATGCATACCAGGAGGGGGTGCAAGATGTCCCTGTGCTCCAAAATAATGAACTTGTTCAAAATGGTAAAGCAGATCTATATAATGCTTGCGAAGTACAAATGAAGGATTTATGATTGAGCTCGGTATTTTTAAAGCAGCTGCTATTTCTTTCCACCTTCTCTCCTTGATAACCTACAAAATAGTCATTTTCCATGAATAACAACCAAGTGCGGTAGCAAAACTAAAGATAAGTTCGAATGAAAATTAGTAATCAACATATACAGAAAGAACATCAAAGATTGTCCTTATGCAATACACACAAGCGCTCAGAAAAAGTAATCCAAAAACAAACAGATCATTTGAAATTTGCATTGGACTACGCAATGCACATTAAATCAATCACACTTATTATCTGCTTGAAAGAACAGAAACATATTCTAGCACTGCAAAAAAAAAAATTGGCCACAAAATTATGCACCATCGGTGTATTAGCATACCTTAATTACCAGGAAGATGCATACCTTAATTACCAGGAAGATGTATTAAAGTCAAGGTGTGACTAGGAATCAGAGATAAAGTGAAAATGATACAAAATTTTACCAAGGCAAATGCTAGGATTACATCATCCACTCTTTTATAGGAAGCCAGGTTCAAAATCCAATCTAAATTGAATGATATGTATTGTGTTCTGAACCATAGTAATTATTGGTTATGCACTATCATCAAACAGTTCCATAACAAATTGAGCTTTGAGAAGGTTATTTTTGTGTAACACAATGCAGTGACGTCAAAACCAGTGTGACATTTAGCAGTTGCAGATAGTCCATAACCAAGAGATAAATGAACTGATGACTATGCATTTCAAAATCAATGGGTTTAAAAACTCTTCGATTGATAAGTCCTTAAGGTAACACCATCCAGTGATATGGCCTGCCAACATGTAACAAATCCTAATGTACACTCAAAAAAGAAAGATCAAAGAACATCCTTTTAAACAGCAACACGAAACTCCAGTCTATTTTACTTTCAAATTACAATCTTCTTTCCATTAGGGATCATCATTGCTTTTGCCTACTCTTATACTGCCAATTTCACTTCTACGGGAAAACAAACAGTAATACATCTGATTGAACACTTTCTTCTCTTGATAAAATTGACAAACAATACATCGAAAATAGTTCCTATAAAATGCCTACTAAAGTAAACCAGCTCAAATACAAGTACATCTTTGGGTCGTAGCTGTTTTGTAAAAATGTACAAGATAGACTAGTCTGATGAGCATGGCTTTCCAACATGTAAGAAATCCATATATATATATCCAAAATACAAAAATATCAGGTAACTTCTTTTTGAACAGCAACATGAACTCCAGGTTATCTTACTTTCAAATTACAATCTTCTTGCCATTAGAAATCACCATTTCCTTTATCCATTCTTGCATTCCCAATATCAATTGTACCCAATAAAAAAACAATGATGAATCATTATTGAATCATTATCAAACAAATTCTTCTCTTAATAGAATTGGTAAAGAATACATTGAGAATAGTTGATATATAATAACTACCAAAAATAAACCAGCTCAAATACAAGAATAATATTGGGTTGGCTAATTTGTAAAAATGTGCCTGTTGACTAGTTTGATGATTTTACTTGGGCAAACATGATAGATAATACCAACAGATTTGTCAGTTAATAAACTCTTAAGCTTAGTTTATGCTATTCACAAGTCATACTCATGCCATTGACGAGTAGGCTTTATCATATCATGTCATTTCCAAATCATCCAGAAGCAATGTTAAACAAACAAAAAAAAAGATTCCAGAAAATCAAAATTTTAAGATCTTGAGCTAGTGAGGCTCGGGGTCGCGATGATGCCCCCACTCTTATTTATGATGCCCAAGTTCAAAGCTTTGCTTAAAGGGAATACATCAGGTTGTGATTTACAAAAGATCCTAGTGATACAGGGATTACACCTCATTGCAGGATGGAATCACCCCACCTAACATACAGTAAAAGCCCAATCATTGAACCTTTGTATATCCAAAAAGAGGGTTGGCCCTACCTGTTTGTGCTTCGGCTTAAACGCAATGCCGGACATCAAAGGCACAGCTGGACTGCCCTGGGATGTCTGCATCTCTTCCCCTTGCCCTTGCCAATTTTCAATTTCCCCCCAGTTCCTAAAGGCTAAAAACCCTTTCTATATGTACAAAGTTCCTTGGTTCCAATTTTTAGTTAAACGTTAGGAAAAAAGTCCTTTGTGCAAAATAAATTTTGGACTGCCTATTTTTAAACCATGATGACAATAATTTCTTTTAAAACATCCATATATGATTATATCTAACTTATATTGTTTGTAATTTTCCAAAGGCAGCTCATACTTTAATGTTTCTAATTATCTCAAGGAGGCTTGTAGGCATCTGGTCCAACAAATGGGAGACCATAAGCAACAGGTGCAGCTGTTTTGCAGACCATAGGTTCATCATATCATTCAGAAGACCATATGCCTGCAAGCAGGTTTGGCATGTTTTCCTAAATTGGTTTCAGTCCCTCCAAAAGTTTCAAGGAATGGCAAGAGTGGATGCAACTCTAGCAATGAGAGAAAAGCCAAAATGCTCACCCTTAATTGCAAAAGAGATACCACCCCTGTTGAAGAAAATCCTATAGATATTACACTTGAAAATAAAGTTCACAAGGAAATTGCTCAGAATTAGTTTGTTGCAATCTGAAACTTCAATTATAGAGGACAAGATGAAACCGCTCAGATAGCAGTGGACATCAATATTAAAGATTTCAACTAGGAGATGAACCGCACTATAACAAGGATGCCATATCAACAATCACACTCTCTGCCAATTTGTTGTGAATAGCAAAAAAGTATGAAAAATGGATGCTCATTGCCACAATACCCGAAAATATTACATAGGCGCATTCTCAACAAGAATACCGTTTTTGTAGTTAATTTCATCACCACAGAACAGACTAGGAAATGCCCAGGCAAAATAAATACCCGCCTCCTTATCAAACAGGTTTTCGAAGAAGTCAAGCAAAAGGAACCAAGAAAAGGATTGAATCACAGGATGATTACTTCTCTGTTCCTTTTGCTAGCTAATGCAAGAAAGCATTTGAATCATGTACAAAGCCAAAAGATATAGCAAATCGTCACCCAAGAACTAGGAATCAAGGTATGGCAAAACAACATTTAACAAACCAACATCAAATCTGTTTCATAAACCAACATCATAATTCAAGACAATTCCCCAAGGAGAGAAGGAAGGATCAAACTTTGGAAAACCATAACTGCTGAAATTTCCAGAAAATTTGTGAGACGCCTTGACATGTAGCATGCATTGCTATTAATTAATTTCGTTGATGTAATTCGTGATTACTGGAAATGTCAGAGAGAGAGAGAGAGAGAGATGCCACTTAACAAACTAAAGATCAAGATACAAAATCCATTCCTTGAAAACTCAGTAAAAATGTGTCACCACAATAATTATTAATTAACCATCCATTCCAACTACATGTGTGGAGAAAACCCAGAACGTGTAGAGTCCTCCAGATAAAGGATTTCATAAATATAACGACATATAAGAGCTCAGAACATAGAACAATTCATACATAATTGTGTAAACATGAGAAAGGTATGATGGACCACATCTATATCCTGATGATGTATCACATAGGGGATCAAAAAAGTTGATCAAAAGTATGTTTGACAGGTCCTTCCAGAAGCCTTGTTATACAATCATCGACTGTGGAAGCTTAAGAACAATAATAATGCGGATGGTAGATACTTAAGTTGCAGTATAGGCAACCTCTGGGATAGAAATTAAAAACATGCATGTAAGAAGCACCACAGTTTTTTCAACATTAGCAAGTCCCTTAAATACAAATATTTGTTTACCATTTAAAATCTTCATGAAAACAAGTTCGGTAAAAACACAACCAAAAAAAGAAATAATACAAATCAGAAACAGAAAAACCCTCTAAGAGGCAACCAAAGTTCTATGCTTCATTATTTCCCACCCTAGTTTGCAATCCTAAATCTTTGTGCAAAGGAGAAATTATAGGGGTATTAGAAACATGCACTATAACAAAACTGGTACCACTCTCATCATAGACAATGTTTAGTTAATTCCCAAATCCTCCAGCAGCCAGGAACCGTGACCTTACGTGCCTTGGAGCTTAGATTATTGTATTTCTGTATAGTAATGCTGATCATTGACTTTTGCTAAAAAACACTACACATTCTGAATGGTCATAACAATGTTGTATTAGTAACTTAACATACAGAGTTTAATGTGACAAACTAATTTTAGCTTTTCAAAATTGAAGAACCACAAAATCAATAAAAAATATGGGAAATACCTGCTCAAGCCCCCCGCATGCAGTGACTTGTCTATACAATATATGCAGATCCAATTCCGTCCCACCTATATTAGGAACTCTGGAAAAAAAAAAGTATTAGGAAGGGATAAATTCAATGGTCATATACAGATTAAACATTTAAATTTTATTTTGTAACCTAGTTATTGTCGATAATGAACATATGCATTCGATCAAGCAATTCTATTGAACAAGACAGACCACTAACTAAAAAGTTGAAGGTCCACAAAGATTAAGCGGTGCATGACACAAGTGCAAGCAATTTACAAGTTATAGCATGAGGTAGCACTGAGAAAATAGCATGTCCACTAGACCCTCCACCGGTTAAAAAACAGATAATTAAATTTAAAGTGATATGTACCATGTTGAAATCAGTATTTCAAACTTGCAATGCTACAAGTGAGAAATTGCACTTCAAAAACTGGAAAGAAGCTGAAACTGAAGCAAATGGAAGACCAGTTCTTAAAGCAATAAGATAGAAACATCACATTTTACAAGTTAGTTGAAGGAAACTACCAATTTCTGTATATTCAAGAAGGGTTGTCACTGTAGGCTGATTTGAAGTTAAAACATTCCCCAACCCATTTATAAGTTTCATGTGGGACACTGCGGCTGATATTCATTTCGACACTCATAACCATGGGGATCCAGCTGGGAAAAATCCATAAGTTGCAAGCAATTGCATGCATTTTTATTTTGATGCTAGCTACCAAATTGTAAGTAGCAGTACCCTGTTGAAAAAATCTAGCTTAAAAGTTAAAACCCTAACAAATCATGCACAGCCTGCAATTACCCACAATTTCAGCGAATGTTTGTAATATTACTTAATGAAAGAAAAAAAGAAACGTGAGCAAGATAACAACTAGTTTGTACAATCTAACCAAAAGATGGATTATTCGTGAAACACAGTACAAGGAACAAATATTCAAAATATGGAACAAATCAAGATTGAAGACAAATAACACTTCTTTCTGAGATGCCTTCTCCACAATGCAGATTCAAAATACAAAATATGGGAAAACATCTCTTTCCGAAACAACTGATAACAAATGATATTTTTAATTAGAGAAGATAAGAACATAGATTCTATAAGGTAGGTACGCTTTCAGAACAAGCAGACCCAAGAAAAACTGCTCCTGAGACATGCCACAATGATGAAATGTCCAAACCGTGGAACAAAACAAGATTAAATATGAGCTGCACTGTATCCATAACATAGATTCAAAAATAAGATATGGACAAACCTCTCTTTCCAACACGACTGCTAACAACCTAAAAATTAATGAGGAAAGATAAAACAAAAGATACTACAATGTAAGGCCCTGTTACAGAACAAGTAGATTAAATCTCTAATAATGTACTATAAAACTTCTACATAAGAGCAACATCAAAGTGAAAATTGCAACTACAAGAGAAATCCTCAGTCAGGGCATCTCGGGTTTCATGTTAGCAAGGATTGAACTCAACACCATGAAGCCATCTCATGAACCACTTTGTTGTTGAACTGCATGCTAAGCTTCACACCAGCACAGCCAAATATTCCAGATGATCTGATAACAACTTGGAAGTCACTCAGTAGATAACAGAGAATACACAAGCAATCTATAGCCTACAAGACAAAGAATACATAAACTAATGATTCATTTCAAATTCACATAATCCCAAGTAACAATCTAGCCTAAAATGCATAGAATACACAAGCAACAGGAGTCCCCAGATCTAACTTTAGTTTACGACATAAAAAGTGGCCCAAAATACACAACCCATAAGCAAAAGGAAAATAACCCAAACTTGCTGAATAGGAGAACATTCAATTTGGGCATGCATTTATTTGACATGGACTTTGTTCATTTCCATATAAACCAATATGGACCACTCTCAGTTCATTATAAAAACAATAAGAACAAATCTCGGTTTCTTATTAAACCAAGGATATCTCTTCAAGCTGAGCTATACTCACGTTCTTCATTAAAACAAAATGAACTGATCACAATTTTGTTATTAAGGCATGGGTTACTAAAGTTAGTTTTTACATGCCATAAAATCCAATAAAAATGCAGAGAATATACTAAATTACAGAAAAAGGGACTGGGAGAGGACCTTAAAACTCAATCTGATAGGCATAAGAAACAATCCAAATACACAATGTCCACAACCAATAGCCAAAAAGCACATAACTCATCTTTGCTAAACAAGGAACATTCAATTTAGGCATTTGTTCAATATGGGTAGTCCTCGGTTCATTATTAATACAGGATGGACTAATCTCAGACCCTTATTGAAACAATGACATCCCTTCAACCTGGACTATGGTATACTGAAGTTTTCAAAAACAAGACAAACGAGTAACAGTTTCCTTAGTGAACCATGGGTTGCTAGTGCTGATTTACACATACCATCAAATCCAATAAAAGATGCGACACTACACTTGGATAAAAGACACAATGGCGCTCAAGAACTTATTAGAAGGCATAAGGCTCTCGAGCAATCTAGCCTTCAATGCACAGTAGCAATCCAGCCTAAACGCATGGAGGAGATAGCCCACATTTTATTTGAGTTCACGACACAAAAAAGGTCCTAAACATTCACAAAAATACAAGCAGAAGTCAAATAATCCATAATTGCTAAACAAAAAAGCATCCAAATTGATCGCTTCTTCAACATGGGTGGCCCTAGGTTCCTTAATAAAACAATATGCACCAATCTCGTGTCCTTCATAAAACAAGGGTTTCTCCCCAACCAGGGCTATACTCAGGTTCTTCATGAAAACAAGATGATTCCTAATTGTATCGTGATTTTTCAAGTTCGCATTTCACATAGCATAAAATCCAATAGAAAATAAAACATAGAGCAAACCATATTGTAGAAATGGGGATTGGGGTGGGGGGAACGCCTAGAACTCGTAATAACAGCCATTAGAAGCATCCCTTCAACATGCACTATTCTATACTCAGGTTCTTCATTGATATAAAATGAATTAAGCGCAGTTTTCTTATCAAACCATGGGTTTCTTAGGCAGGTAGTTCTACATAGCATAAAATCCAATAAAAAAGACACCATATCACATACTAAATTACAGAAAGGGAAGCTGTAACAGGGGCTAAAAACTCGTTACTACAAGCATAAGCAGCATCCAAACACGCAACCTCAAGACTGTGAATTACCACTCACGTTAGCCTGGTTCCAAGAGATGTATGGAAGTTGTTGAACAAGTTGTAGAAATATGTAGGATTGGCCAACAATGCCTCATGCTCCGCCAAAGGAGACGGATAAACCTGGTGGTCAGGTGGGTCGACCTTGAGCACATTTGGATACACCTCCTGCTCCGGTGGTTCGACCTGAAACACTCTTGGATACAGCTGCTGGTCAGGTGGGTGCACCAGAAATGCTCCCGTAGGGGATGCCAAGTCATATTCCGCATACCCACTTCGGTTTCCATATAACCCACTCGGCTCAGGATCGATTTTCTGCTCTGCTTCCATTGTTGTCTGAGGAAAAAGGCTCAGAATCTTAGGGGAAGGAGAAGCAACATAATGCACTTCCATAATCACCTAAAAGCAGAGAAGACTGTACAATTTGATGAAATGGGTATTGGAATGCAATATATGGAGGAGGGTTTGCTTTGTTTGTGATGCTAAAATAGGGGATGATCACCACCACATCCACAAGCAGGTCAACAGTACTAATTTTCCCAATGTAAGTATTCAATTGCATATTTCACCAATTCCCCATAACGCTTGCTAGAAAAATACAGTACAGCAGGGAGGGGGTCTCGATATAAATATCCAGATCATATAACAAAGAATAAGACACATTAGACTGGCACGTCTCTGCTAAAAAAAGCCTGCTAAAAACTCGGTTAAACTTAGAGGACTTCACTTTTTCCTATCTAGTTTATGGTACTAATACGAAAAAAATGGCCGTGCTTTCGTGACCGTCCGATCGAGGGCATCCAACGGCCTCGGGCCCTTGTTTTGTCGGCTTTCCTTTTATAGGGCCCATCCCACCATTTTATAGAGATTTTAATACATGATTGAATTAAAAAAACCAAATAAAACAATGCCAAAATTGGAATGTGGACCAACCCAAATGTTATTCTCCTTGTCAATGGAGAATTTTTTTTCTTACTAACCATTTATTTAAAGCATATTAGCAAAGGTTAGGTGCATATTGAATATGGTTGCCATATTTACACATGGTAGTTATTTAGGAGGGAAGGGATGGACAAATACCAAGTTTTATTTAGGGGGTATATTCAAATATTTTATTTTATTTCTTGGGATCTAATTTAAAAATAGAAAGTCACACCTTTTTATGGATTTATCAACTAACTTTTAAAAAAATCCATAAGGGGCCTTTCCCTCTCTTGGGAAATCAGGATTTTCTATTTTGGTATAATAACTAACTTTCTCTTTCCTACATTTTTTTAATTTAAATTGAAAGTATGAATTATGTATATACTTTTAAATATTAAATGAGTGATTTAAAATTATCTATTTTAATATATTAAGGTGATTGTATTATAAGTATTTTTTTAATTATAATTTATTTGTTAATTTTTTAAAATCTTGTATTAAAGTTGTATTATTTATTACAAAAAGTTTTATAATTTGTTTTTATTAATAAATTATTATATACAATTTGATTTCAAAAAAATTTAAACTTGTTTTAATTATTTAACATTAGTATTTAATCACATTTATTACATATAATATTTTTTTTAGATATTAAATTTTAAATATTTTTAAGTATATAAATAATAGTTTTATATATAATGGTTCTTTTTGTATGATTGTTTGAAACTTAAAATAAAAAGTATTATTAAGTGGGTTGTAGTCCAAAGGTAAGGATGATGGTGTAAGAGGTGTTGCCTCGTTATCCACCAAGATATTAATTTTAGGGGAGAGAAAAAAAGGGATGAGGTCAGAAATGTGCCCCAGACGAATGTGGCAAAATGGATATCCTTCAATCCTCGACACTAAGCCAAAGAAACATTCTGTAAACCTAATCCATGTAAAAACAAAGTGATCAATACTCAATAATTAATATAGATCAATTTTTAAGATAAACAAATTAATATAGAATAAATATTACAGTGATATATGTTTATATCTTTAATTTAGTAATGATACATTACAATATGACAAAAGCGGTAAATGATAACTTAATCCATATTAAAAATCTCATGAAAAATAATAGAAAAGAAGAAAGACTCACACACGTGTTGATTGTGATTAACATTGACGAGATTGAAAGTATGCAAAACATCTTGACTGGGATAACAGAGGATATGATGAATATGAAGGTGCACCTACACCATTGGGATTACTTGCAAAACCATAGAGCCTAAGAAATCCATCAAGTGGAGGAGATCAAGGAAGAAGAGGAAAATTGAGGTAATTCTCCTATGCTTCAATGTCATTTGTCTCTAGGGCCAGCTTTAGAGTATCAGAGTATATGTAATAAGATTATTTGGCTCCCCGACTAGAACTAACTTGTGTTTCCGATTCCTGGTCCTCTGACTCTTATTGTTGTACTTGTTTATTCTCAAATAATAATATTTTAACTTTTTTGTTTTTTAATGATTCAATAAACAATATCAAGAGAGAATACAAAGACTCAAATTATTTAAAACAAGGGTCGCGTAGCGACTAGTCCCTGCGTCTATATTGCAATTAAGGAATTGAAATAATTAGAAACATAAATGAGATATAATTACTCTATTAGTCAAAGTATATAATTATTTTTTGTAATATCTTATCTTTATATTGAAATTAAGGAATTAAAATAATTGGAGATATAAGTAACACATAGTTGTTATCCTAGTCAAAATATAGTTAAATTTTGTAACATTAGTAATATTTTTTTAAAGTTCGATTATGATGATAAGCGTATAAAGAAACACGTCAAGGGAAAACACTTGTTGGAGAGATTAATTTCAATAAATCTAAAACATAATTGCATTACAAATAATAGAATAAAAATACTACATCCCATAAAATATTATTTTTTATTTTTCTATTTTCAACAATTGAAAAGAGCATGGAGGATGAATTGACCCTCCACAAGGCCTTTGGGCTTGTTTGTGTACTTGTTTTAACCTCTTAGGCCTTAGTGAATGTAAATACTATATTTTTTAAAGAGTTGAATAGATTAAATCAGGGAAATAATATGCAATAAATACAACCACTAATTTGTTAAAGAATTGACTAGCTTTGACTTCTCTAAAAATGGCAATAAATAGTGCAAGTAAGAACTTACCTAGAAACAACTAAGATGGGTGATTTAGGTACTGAAAACTGAGGTGGAAGCTAGTTTGAGTGTCACAAACTAGATCTCGATGTCAGAACCCCTCTTAGATAGTAGTGCCATAATTAGATAATAATGCCATTATTGGAAATGTGGTGGTAGTGTTCTGATATTGGTGGTAGTGTCCTATGTGTAGGATTGTCCTGGGCTTTTGGGTGCACCCGTGTCTGGATATTTGAGGTCTATTTTTGCTTACATGAGTTTGGAAACCCTGTGTTTTACCTAGTGCAAACCCTAATCCTCCATGTAACTAGGGCATCCGGTTGATATGAGTTGAAAAGTGTGTTTGTTAGTAGGGTAAGTTGGACATCCTCAACACCCCATTGTCAAGAGAGTTGCTTACATATCAATACTTTGAGGAGGCATCAAGGTCAATACAGTTATCCCCACTTAAGTGTTGGTGCAAGTGCAAGTGAAGCTAGTATGTTAATGGCCTTAAGTGCCTTGAATATGCTTTAGACTGGAAATTCGGGTAATCTAAGCTTAGTACTCTTGTAGATGGTAGTATGCAAAAGTAGGGCAAAATAGGGATTGATAACCTTAATTGTGCACAACTTGTTCTAATTTTGAATGTATATTTTGTATTTGATTTCCATCTGGTGGTTAGAGGGCTAAAAGTCATGCATATATACTATTTTGATGCTTGTGTGGGTGATAAAAGAGGCCTAAACCAACCCTAGGAAGTTTTAATTTTGAAAATATATTTATTTGGGAAAAGAGAGGGGAAAAGGACATTAACACCATTTTTGGGACATTAGCACTAGTGTCCTTATTATGGCGCTAGTGTCCAGCTAGCAGAACACTAAGCACGAAGGGCTAGGATTAGGAAATGAGAGTTTGGAACTGCTTTAGGGCTGACTAGGGATGCTTGTGGTTCGTACAAAGGCTAGATAAGTGTGATAATAGGCTTTAGGATAGGTCTATGACTAAGCTAGGGATAGGTAATCTCAAGTATCACTCTTAGAACTCAAATATCACTTTTGGATGATTACACTAGTCCCCCCTTTATTCTAGAAATGCAGCAAAGTGAAATGACTAGGATAAAGAAAAAATAAGTGTACCTGGACTTACCTAGGAGGTGAAGCCTATGAAACTGGGTCTGAGTATGTGAAACATGATCTAATGCATGACCTACATGTGAAACATGCATAAACCAGTCCTTACTTAAGAGTTATCAAAACCAAAAGACTAAATTGAGTAAAGAAGTAAAACTAATTAAAATTAAGTGAGGAAATAGGAGAAAGGAAAGGAATGAATACACCTCAGTAGATATGTGAACCGATGCATAAACCTGGTGACAACCTATATTTTTGCATGTATATAGTGATCAATCAATGAATAGCTTGGACTGAGTTGATGGCTTGCTCAATATCCATGTGTGGGTGGCTCAATAACTCGATCTAATTTTGACTCCATCATTGGCCACCCCTGTTTGGTGGATCATGACCTGTGAATAGCTTGGATTGGACTGATGGTGTCCAACCCTCTCATGTAGGTGGCTCAAGAACTCAATTAATCTATGAATCCATCATTTCCCACTTATGTGTAGTAGATGCATCTAAAACTAAACTGCATGAAGTAACTGTAAATGTCTAACTGGGTATATCTAACTAGGTATGTTATCTCTATAGCCACTCGAGTACATTAGGCAACTCCGAACCACTCGAGAATGCCAACCATTGTAGATGGAGTAAGATATGAAATTGGTGTACAACCTGGAATATGATGTCAAGTGTATATAACATAGAGAATGACATGGAATTTATCATTCCATCTAATCAACTAGTATGTAAGTGAGCATATAGAAATAATGTGCCATGCACATGCCCCCAAATCTGATATCTAAGCATATGAATTTTAAATTGAATTGTAATAATATGTATATGGGTATCTAAACTGAATAGGGGAATGATAATGTTGCACATGATGCCCCCAATTTGATTTAAATTGGTGTAAATCTGAGCAAAATTGATAAGTATGTAACTGAACCTATGTAAAGTTGTAATGTACTTGTACTTTTCTAACCAATCTAGGTTTTTCTAAAACTAAAGATAGTTGATGTAGTTCCATATCTTGGATAATAGCACCATTATTAAATATGTGGTACTAGTGTCCCAATTTAGGTACTAGTGTCCTAGTTTGATTTATGTGCAATTGTACTACTTTTTGGGTCACTATTTTTCCACTGTGTTTACCTGAGTCTGATTTTATGTAACTGAGCCTATGTACTAAATTTTTTTTGTGAGTGCAATATATGAGCCTGATCTCTATGACAAACCCCTATGAATGCCCCTCTTTTGAGGGGAATTGTTGAACCTATGAAAGCACTATCCTCAAAAGAAAAATCTCTATAAAATGTGTGTTAGATAGAGCATATATGATAATTGTGTATTAATCTAATATAATATGCATACATATCATCAAAATGTAAGATAATTTGAGAATAAGTATGTAATGTAAGATGTATGTCATGTTTAACATTCACAAGGGTGTCAAGATAGATATAACAATAAATGTAACAACAAATCTGAGTAAAATTAGGTAGATGCCTAGGGGAATGGGGCATGATATCCATCACGACAACCAAGTAGGAAGGGTGAGATGCATGAGATCCCTTATAGCATCAAAAATTGGTATGTGTAACAAGTAAAGATAAGTGTCATAGTCATGATGCATATAATAAAACATACATACAAAACACATGAGGCATGCAAAGTAGGCCAAGAGGCCATAATACAAGAGACATGGGCATGTCACTGAATTTAAGAAAATAAGACATATAAGGACATGTTCAAATGTTCACATATGAAAGTAACAAGCAAGTTGGATTAGAGCCACATAAAAGGACATGTTCAAATATTCACATACATAATCAGAAAGGCACACACAAGGATATGGGCACATGTCCAAAGCATACATAATGTGAATAGAATTGGCGTAGAGCCAAAGAACAATGGCATATTCAAATTCCATTGAATAGAAGAATCATAGAGATCCAATCAAATATAAACTAGGAAAATTAGAAATGAAAGTATACATGAATATTGAATACAAATTTGTGTAAGAGCTAGGATGTACATATGCTAAGTCTAAAGTTGTAATAGCTAGCAAAAAATATGAGTAAGACTAACATGATCAATATCAAGATATAATAATGTTAAAGCTAGGATATAGAGTATAGAAAGATAGAACTTAAGAACCGAAATTATGTATAAGATGCCCCAAGTGGGTGAATATGTCAAATGAAGAATCCATGTATTGGTGTATATGCCCCCAATGGGTAGATAATAGCAAATTTGGATTTGTAATGGACCTAAGTTATATAGCAATCTACAAGCACTCAACAAAAACAAATGAAGCACGTGTGTATGATAAAACTGACTATACTAAGATAGAGCTAGTATATATAGTGTCTAAAAAATACAAGAAATGTAAACATAACAATGCATATAATTTATATTTTTGTGTTTTATGGGTAATATTTGAATATTTTTAATATATTATATTATTTTTGTATTTTTTGGATATAAGCTATGTACAAGCAACATGAAAATGAACTATGTACAAGGATCAAGAGAGAAGGAAAGTATGTGCAAGAATAGAGGAACAATACTAACTAATGAGTCTCATGGGAGACTCACTGTCAATGTGGCCTGTGTCAAATATAGGAATGGTAATATCCCATGCCGTGTGATTGGTATGTTATAGTTGAATATTGTTACAATAGGAATCTAAGTATTGTTCATTATCAAAATCATAATAACCTAGATCATGCTAGAGTGAATTACCTCATATTATGGTGTTGATCTTTTTGAATTATGCTTTGGAATATTGATTGTGATTTTGCCCTTTGAAGTTGTGCTTATTATATGCATATGGTGTTGTGGAGGCTCTTTTGACAAAAAGCCTTTTTTCAGAATGCTTGTTGGCTTATCATGATTTTCACTTTATAACTTAAGTTATTGCTCTTTCTATAACATTTCATGTGTATCTGGATATGTTGCCTTGATAAACTGTATCTGTGAATGATTTATCTTAGGGTGTTGAATAAATCCCAAACATTGTTGACCAACATTATCAACTACTAGAATAGGAGTGGTGATGCCTTGGGCCTGCTTGCCCAAACCTTGACCATGATAATCAAATTGTTGTAGATGTTTTTGACCAAACCCATATTGCTTTGAAAGTTGAACCTCATTTTGGAGAGGTAGATTTGTATCTTTTACTTGCTTTACATGTGCTTTTTGTATTATTTCTTGCTCTGATTATGCTTTGTGAACCTTTTATTATTCTAAGTTATGCTTTGGGAACCATTTTTTACTTTTTATGAATTTGACCCGTTTAAAATTTGTATATGTGCCACTGTATGTTATTTGGATGATGTGTCACTATTTGATTCATTTGCATCTATTATCTATTTTATTTTTCATTTCAATGCTAAACATGAATCGATGTGGTGCCCATGCATTCTATGATATGCACAATAATATCTAGGTTTCTTTACTAGGTGTAAAGGGGGTAGGTTGATCAAATTACCTTTAATCATTTCCCTTAGTACCTCACTTGAACTCTTATTTGATTTTTGAATCACTAGTTATAGATTTACTTTATTGTGATTTATGATTTGGATATTAAAGAGTGTTAGGCACAATTTTGCTAGGTGTAGATGCATATACATGGTTTACGCTAGTATATTTTGAAGACTGTGTACATGTAATGTTATTTGTCAATAATGTGACCTATTCACTTAATAATTGATTTTGATTCTATAAATTTGATATTAGCTTGCTCATACTGATAATTTGATCCCTTAGAGTCTCACAAGTGTAAACCCTAGTTGTTTCTGATTGAATAGGTAGGCACACACCTTGTAGGGAAGAGGTGTGAATAGTTTGAATATGGGGATTAATGACAATGGTATGGGTTTCTTCATCGTATGGAGGAGTGATAGCATGGACCTAGTTATAGGGAAATTAGTTATCACCCTCATGGAGATGTGAAGGAGAAGGATATTCTTTCATGTGTATAAGATATGACATTGAAACTTGGTTGTTAACTTATGTGTTAAATCCTTTATGTGTGTAACGGTTTTCTTGTTAATGGAATTCCACATAAGATAAATTTAACATGATATGAAATATGACATAGATTGCAATTCATATAAAGCATCATTTATACATGTGTTTATGTCTTTTCTAAGTTCATTCCAAATTAAATGGAACAAACGTGTAAATGAAAGTATTAAAATTTGTAACAAAAGGTGATACACTCATTTTATCATTCTTATCATGATTGTATCAAATAAAAACATAACATATATGGATCTAAAATCCGAATGGTGGAAATGTAAACCCTAGGATTATCTAGGTTCAAGGTTTGTGCAATATTTGAAGTATGTCAGGTTCACCAAATGTTTTAACCTTTTAGGACTTAGTGAATGTAAATCTTATGTTTGTTAAAGAACTAAGCATTCTAAATTAGGAAAATAATATTCAATAAATACAACCATATATTTGTTATATAATTGAGTAGTTTTGACTTTTCTAAAAATAGCAATAAATAGTGTAAGTAAGAACTTAGCTAGAAAACAACAAAGATGGGTGATCTAGGTGTTGAATACTGAGGTGGAAGCTGATATGAGTGTTAAAAACTAGATCCTAGTGTTAAAATACCTCTTATATAGTATCACCAAAATTGGATAGTAGCTCCATTATTGGAAAAGTGGTGGTAGTGTCTTGATATTGGCAGTAGTGTCCTCTATACAACATTGTCCCGAGCTTTTGGGTGTACTTATGTATGGATCTATGAGAATTATTCCCATGTGCATGACTTATAAAACCCTATGTTTTCCTTTAATGAATAATTTATTATGAAAACTTTAATCCTCTATATAACTAGGGTATTTGATTGACATGAGCTGAAAAGTGTGTTTGTTAGTGAGGTAGGCTGGACATCCTCAACACCTCACTGTGAAGAGAGTTGCCTACATACCAATACCTCGAGGAGGGATCAATCCCAATGTAGTTATTTCCACCTAAGTGTTGGCACAAGTGTAAGTGAAACTAGTATGATAGTGTCCTTAAGTTCCTTGAATGTGCTTGAGACTAAAAATCTAGGTAATTTGAGCTTAAGATTATTGTATATGGTAGTATGTAGAGGTAGGGAAGAATAGGGATTGATAACCTTAATTGTGCACAAATTGATATGAGTTTGAATGTGTGTTTTGCATCTAATTTCCTTTTGGTGGTTAGAGGGCTAAAAGTCATGTATATATTATATTGATGTTTGTGTGGGTGATTAAAGAGGTCTAGGCTAACCCTAGGAAGTTCTAGCTTTGAAAAGATATCCATTTGGGAAAAGAGAGGGAAAAGGACATTAGCACCATTTTTAGAACATTATTGGCATGTGGCACTAGTGTCCTTATTATGACACTAGTGTCTAACTAGAAAAACACTAGGCACAAAGGGCCATGATCAAGAACGAGGGTCTAAGACTGCTTTAGGGCTGACTAGGGATGCATGTGGCCCACACGAAGGCTAGATAAGTGTGACAATAGGCTCTAAGATAGGTATAGGTCTAAGCTAGGGATAATTAGTCTCAAGTAACACTCTTAGCACTCAAATACCACTTTTAGGTGATTACAATACCCTACCAAAGATCAACCTCGAATTTTTAGACAAATAGAAGTCAAGAATAACATATATTTTATTATAAGATGTCACCATCCACCTCTCTCTCCCAACACAAATGAAAAAAAAAGAAAAGACACCATAAACATAATGAATAACATCATAGAACATTATCATGAAAGGACAGTGGCATATACAACCACATTACAAGAAAGCAACTCCAAATATTTAAAGCCTAGGCTTTATTAGGTGGACACAATAATATCCAAGTGAATATCTAGAGCAATCTCTAACTATAAGCATGAAAATTGTTGAGAACAAGTGCAACGGAGGATGATAATCTCAATATAAAATTCAGCTATAGCTCTCATTTATTAGCATAATTGTGTTGTGATTTCTATAAACATTACATATGATAATTTGTGATTCATATTTGCTTTTAAAATAAGATGTTTATAAGGGTACAAGTGACATATTGGAAATGATTTACAAGTGACATATTGGAAATGATTTATTAGGTTGTACAAGGAAATGTTCTTTAGCTACATGATATTATCTATAGGAAAATCCAATACTTCTTTCCATGTTTTTGCACATGATTTGAGCCCTAATTACTTCAGTTAGGCCTACTTGAGCTAGTTTTGGGTCTTAAGAAGGTGATTTTTTATTTGGGTGCCTTCTAATAAAGATAATAAGCTACTAGTTCACCTAATAATGGTGGTAATTATTTTGGTAGTACCACATGGATTACAAATGAACAAAAATATAATTTTCTAGCTAGGTAGAGTTACAGGTCAAAGATTATGGTGATGTCAAGATAATTGTCATCATCAATATTACTTAGTATTTGATTTAATTACATTCATTCTCAACCAAATATTGTTTGTTTATTCATCCTACTATGTGCCTAACAACTGCAAATTAGCCACTACTACTTGTGAACATGGTAATATGACTAAGGTGCTCCAAGGCCTATATTTGATTAGGACATTTTAAACTCTTAATGGGCTATCAAAAGTTAATAACTGTAAAAACAATAATTAAAATTGATAATTATCCTACTGTACAGAACTACTATAGTAAGAATTCCTGGTTCTAATGAAAATGAATTATCAAAGAAAGTAAGTTTGAGAAAATCTTGCATTCTATTATTTGTAGAGGAAGATATCAATATGTAGTCCTACTACTCATGGATGGGTAACATTCCATATATAGGAACTGAAATAATTTTAAAACAATGAACTGAATGATCAAGAGTCCATTATGAGAGCTTCTTCACATTGTATTGCACCTTTTTTGGGATCTGCTTTTGAGCATTTATCTGGTAGTATTTGATCACCATCAACTTAAATCTAACTTAGATAATTTTGAGCTAGACGATTACCATATTGGATATTATGATGACAACTATTGATTTAGGACATTGACAGTTTACCTTATGGGTTTTTTGCTATTTTGAATGAAATTTTATTTTTTTGGGCTATAGGCTCATTGGATTTTTTTGGTTGATAATCAAATGATCTTTATATTAGGGGCCCCTCGTTCAAATCAAAAAGAGAGTACATAATAAAAGTGGCAACCACTGGTCAAGAGACCATAAATAAGTAATTAAACAAGACTATATTTTTTTCTAATCTAACCAAAATTAGTAGTTAAAAGATATCTAGAGGATTCGTAGTGGAGCAACTTGGACATTAAAATATACTGAGTAAACAAGAAAATGAAAATGACAGAAAGAATGTATTTACATTAATATTCATAAATGACTAAACTAGTTAATGAGAGGAAGGTAAAAAGGAAGAAAGAAAAATAGAAAATTGTTCAACTACAATATAAAAAAGTGAAATTATCTACCAAAGTAGTTTACCAGAACATAACTATATTACCACTGGTAAGCCAAGCATGAGGTTCCACACACAAAAAATATAGATGGCTCTAATGTGATGTTTGAGAATGAAGAAAATGATCGTGTTTAGTACTTACTATGGTAGAAGTAGAGTTACAATTAATAATATTACACACTTAAACTATAATCATATAATGCCATCTACTACCCATCTCAATCTAAATCTTACAACATTGTGTAGAGTGGGTCAATTGAAGGAGGCAGTAGACATTGTGGTTACTACACACAATTCCCTTGTAGACTGTTGCATATATCTTCATCTATTGAAAATACACATTGCCAAAAATGTGCTCTCTCCAGGTAAAAAAATCCACTCTTTCATCATGCTCAAGGGATTTGGATTTGTTAAATGCCCATTTTTTCATAATAAAGCAACTCTTGTAATGTTATCAGTGATATTGAAGAACTTGTTGAGTAGTAGTTGGTGGCTGTGAGGTGAAGATTAGTGACATGTATAGTTGGGCTGGTCGAACTTCAAGATTTCATGCCAACATATATGGACATGCTTTTGATTCTCGTTCCATGTTTATTCCTTGAAGATCATGATTTTTAATGGCATCGAAGAGAATGTTGATGTTTTCTAATGGCACAACCAAGATACCAATCCATATATAGATAAAATTAAAATAACCTTAGAGTAAAAAGTTTTTCTATACCAAATCAACATGAAAAAATAAATATCCAATTGTGGAAGATGGACGATATTTTTGGAAGAGATGATGATGGCTCATAGTTATGACAATTTATAATTAATATTACTTTGTTCTCGATAACAAGTGTGGTAGGAATAACATCCCCAAATTATTCCATTATTTATAGTTTCTTTATAACTATTTCAATAATATGTATTTCAAAGATTTTCATTGGTTGAAAATTAAATAAATAATAACAAAGTGTATTCCTTTAGCATTTAATAGTCCATTATTATAGGAAACACATGTCAATATTGTATTAAATCTAGAGAAATATGTCTAAATAACACACGAGGAATATTCTCAGCTTAATATCTCAAATTTTAGATAAAACTATATAATTTTTAACAGAATATGTGTTTTAAGTATTTTTATAAGTTAAACAAGAAGTAGATTAATTGAAAAGTGAAACCTATAGTATCCTCATATGGCAAGGACTAATAATAAAAATGTGAAAATTTTCTTAAAGTTTTATGATTTGAATTTAAGCCTTTAATTGAATTATTCTATTGAATTATAATTTAAGTCATATTAAATTATGGTTTTAATGGTAATTTGTTTTTAATAAAGTTATTTTCTCTTTACAATAAAGATATTATTTTTGAGAGATGTTTTTGAGTCTCAATATTACCTTGTCTTTTAAGTCCCAATGTATTGTTCCTTAATTATAAAGATAAATCAATATTTCAAACACATAACATAATGCAATATATGAAGATTTCTTTATGATAAGAAATCAAATATAAATGTACGATAAATGCAATCTGTGAAAATGTGTTTTTAATGAACTTCTAATAAGATATATTGAAAAGGTAAATTTAAATTGGTGTTTGTAGCAAATTAAAAAGATAAATATATATTTTTTTCTCTATATTAAAGTTGGATGTTGTTGAGGATTGTCCTAGGGTTAAGCTAGCTCCTGTTTCCTCTTTGATCTTCCCCTAGGTTGAGGAGTTTTCCTCTTCCCTGCCTTGGCCTCCTCCAATCCTAGAGGAGGCTTCCCCAAAGGATGCCCCACTCCCTTCCATTTCATTTTCTAATGGCCATTCCTTGGTCTTCTCCCCCATACCTTCTAAAAAATTAGCTAATGTGGGAGTCTTTTCAAAGAACAAAGGGCACATATCGGAGGTGGAAATGTTGAGGGCTAAAGTGGATTCTTTGATTAGAAATGGATCTCAATGGACATAGGAAGATCTCCTTTCTAATAGAGGGGGATGATTGGCTTTGGTCTATAGATAAGTCCTTAGAGGTAGGGTCGGCAACTCTGGTTGAACTTATTTAACTGGTATCCATTCCTTGTTTGTTCAGTTTGAGTTATTCCTTCTACAGACTTGGCTGAAGTTTTGCAAAATGTCTACCTTATTATTCTTGTATTCTATTGGATTGAGTTTGGTGTCTTTGATTTTATTCCTTTCCTTTTCTCCATATTTTGTGTCCTTTGTGGGTGGCGTTTGATAGGTTTGGTGTCTTTTTGCCTTATTATTGTGATTTTTTCGTCTTTATTAGAAGATTTGAATTCCAGTATACCCATAGCCAATTCATAGCTCAATCAAAAGCATTTAACCTAATATAATTAAAAAAATCAATAATAATTTAAATTATAGATTATTAAAACAAATTTGAAATTGTTATATACTCTTAAACTTCATTGTTCAAGATATATTTAATAATAAAATGATCGATATAATGTTTACGAGATTATTTTAGTTTCTTAAATTTTTATTATAAAAATAAAACCCAACATAAATATTTATATTAGATTTTTATATTTTTAACAAAACTTAATATGAAGTGAGTTATGCACATCTATATTTGATTAAAATATAGTAATTGTAGTTATAATCATAACTATGATGTTTGAATTAAAAAATTAAATATAAAAAATAATAATATTGAAAAAATATACCTAAATTAATTAAACATTCAATATAATTTATTACTTTTAGAATATAAAATCATAATAAAAAAAGATAATTTTTAAAATATTATATATTATGTATTTGAAACACAATCTTCCCCCAAAAAAATGAATCTCTTCTTAATATATATTAAAAATACCCTTGAAATATTAAAATGTCATTTATGTATTTGAAAAATATATAAATTTAATATTTAAAATAATTTTTACAAATTTTTAAAAATATATATTTATAAATATTAACACGTGTTAAATTTTATAGAGATAAACGTCCCTTATTTTAAAAATAAAAAAAATATTCTATGTAAATTAACCTCTATAAAACCAAACATTTATTTTTGTAAATCTCAAAACTAATATTATTACAAATTTATTCAAAGAGGGGAAAATAGGAAATTGCCACTTTAGAATTTTATTGCACATGGAAAGCCACTTATTTTATGTATTTTGAAACATAAATTTAATATTTAATATTTATATTATATTTTTATGCTTAAGATTTACATAAATAATTATTTAATATATTATTAATTATTTATTTAATATTTAATATACATTTTTTATTGTAATATAGAGTGTATTTTAAATGTTAAGTCAATAATATTTTTCAAATTATCAAGATTAACTTAAAGTTTTATGTTCAATAAATCTAAGAGTTTAAGAAAGAAAAAATAGGTTAAATCTTAATAATTTTGAGTACCAATGTAACTAACTTAAATAAGGTTTTTTAAATTAAAATACTTAAATAGCCATGTCACAACATAAATTTCAAAAATATTGTCCTAAAATTTAAGTTTAAGTTTAGGCAAGTTGTATCCTATTTATCTAGAAAACAAACTAAAAATTCAATAAATTTGTTCAACTTGAAAAAAAAAAAGGGACATTACTTTCTTAAATAAATAAAAGTTTAATAAAAAAATGAAGTTAAATTTAATAATCCTTGACTCCAATAAATTAAACCTAACTTTTTAAAATAAACTAAAAGAATAATACAATGACGAGATTAAATCCCATAAAACATAGTTGAGTTAAATTGTCATAATATGTGTTCTAGTTATTAAGAAATATGGAAACAAATCTCTCACAAATGTTATCTTAAATAATTTACTATATTTTTTTAATGGAATAAGAAATATTCAATTAAGAGCAAGAATATTTGATCTCATTTATCTTAATGTAACATTCCACTTAACTAAACTTTTTAACAGGCTCATGGTTAAGCATTAAGTAGGGTTGGATTCGTTGATTAAGTTATTATGTGATTGAGATCATACTTTATTCCATGCAATTTTAGTTATTACATATCAAATCACAAGAAATAAGATTTTGATTATGATTAATAAGTATTTTATTATTAAGTTTGGTTATATTTTTTTATGTCATAGAGGTACTATAATGAATTCGATTTATATTCAAGAAACAGGGGCTTCCAGATGTGTTCTAATCTTATTATACAATGATGATAAGATGAGTTGGTAAGGGTTTTCAGTATGTCTATCAAGTGGTATATGAGTCTATGTGATAAAAGTGGGAGATCCAACAAAGGACGTTTGTAGTGGACATAAATTTTGATAATAGATTGGCAATGGTAGTCACTTATGTGCAACTAGTTATGTGGTACATTAGTTGTATGGATACTTAGCATTTTATGCCTTAGTGGTATAAACACAAATGAATATTATGTATAATGTGGACCCTTATCCACATGAACTTGGAAAACAAATAAAATAAGATAAGAATCCAAAAAGCTTCATGAGCACCAAAGAAGAAATGTGATTATAAAAAATAAAAAGGATCTTTATTTGTATAATAATTGTGAATTGTCATTGAGTAACCCATAAGCCATGTAGTGGAAGTGACAATGGATAAATACACAATAGTATAATAATGTGGAATAAGGGTTAGGTAAATAAAAATAAACTAAAAATTAAATAAAGCAATGACTAGAGACTTTAGGGGTTACAACTCAAATTGAGAGGGATCACGATGGATAGTAAGCATTGAATATACAAATGGAACATGAACAAAAAGAAATAAGAAACTAAGGTAAATAAGACATTCAACCATATAGTCTACTAGAAATAAATGTGGACAAGACCCAAAGTGACCATAAGGATATCACCTTGCAGATAACTCATAAAGATTTAAAGAGAAAGATAAGCGAGATTTAACAACAAACTAAAAATGTCATCTTATATTTTTATGACCACCAAAACACTATTGGGAAAATAAATATATATAAGGTAGCCCATGGAAGAGGGGTTCATGAATGAAAAGGACCAAATAATCAAGGGTTCAACTGATTTAGTTGGTTGACGTGGAGGTTACTTAGTTATATTCAGTATGTGTTATTGATTTAACTTATTTGGGTAATTTACTTGTTTGGTTATTTCACATGATGAGACCACTTGGTGTGGGCTTATTCAATTGGGATTGGTTGGTTTTTATTCCAAAAGTGGAATGAGAATAATTTGATCACATTGAATTCAAAAAATATTGTGTGAGTGATAGGGAAGTATCCCATCCCTGCTAAGGTAATCTTATTTATGTTTTTGTGAGTCATTTTCCCTATTGTTGAAGGTTGTGGCTTTAATTGATGATTTGTGGATCTTATTTTATTATATAAATTTCCCTTGGTTTTGAAATTTGCATTTCATGTATTTTCCCTTTTATCAAATGATATGGCTTTATTTATTGATCTGTGGAACTTGGTTATTTGTGGCAAACTTCCATTATGAGTGATTACATTTTATGATAATGGTTGGATTGTTTTATTATATTATATTATTCTTCTCCTTGATTATTTTATATTTTCAATCATTTATGATTTATTTGGGTGATTTATAATAAGGATAAGAATAAATCTTTACATTTGGGAGTTCATTTGTGTTTGTCGATTGTATATAGCTATGTATTATAAAGGCCTTCACCAGGGTGTTGGGAGAGGGGGTATAATCCTAAGACTAGTATTTTTTTGGGTTATTAATTCTCATGGGGTTAGATGTATCCACCATCTACACAATCTTATTTCTTATTAGCATGTGATTACATACCTTTGATAACGCTTGGATCTCTAGTAGTTGTGGGTTTGGGGACCTAGTTTTATGTGACATTCTTTAAGCCTTCAAATGTTTTATTATGGATTCATATTGCTTGTGGATTGATATTTGCTAATTGATTTGATAACCATTTATTTGTTTTCTTTTATTTATCTATGATTTTCCACCTTAAGTATATTACTCTTATTACTTACACCCTTGTAAGACCCTTCTTGATTTAATTTCACTAGTTAAGGTTGATAATTATATTAAGTAAATGAAAATATGTTGAGGTATCAATTAGGGGATATAATTTTGAGTTGGAATTCATAAGGTTAAACACACACACACACACACACACACACACACACACACACACACACACACACACACACACACACACACACATATATATATATATATATATATATATATATAACAACAAAGTAGTCAAAGGATTCCTTAATACCCCTTATGGTCATAATGTACTCACTATGAGGGTGACTGGATGGAGAATGGCACTAAATCCTCTCATCATCAAACCATATTAACTTATTTTTATGCAGTGATAAGCAAGAAATATTTAATCATCATGTGTATGTGTTTTAAGCTAAGCATCCTTTTCCTTTTCCTTGAAAGTGTGAACCTGTTAGTGAGACATTAAACCTGGGAGATTGAATAGTAACTAAGTTATGTTCTGGAAATTATTGTGTTATGTTTATTTTACCAAATTATCTGTGAAAACTAAAATAATTGGAACATATTAATTATCTTGAAAATTGTAATGTTAAAGGCCACTTGAATATCTCTCGTGTACGTTTCTTAATAAATAAAGGAAATGATGAAATTTAGCTTGGGGAATATTAAATCCAAGACACTCTCTATATTTGGTCTTCTCTTGCTTAGATAATAGACTTCCCTTCCATGTGAAATGAATATACCATGACAGATTAGGTTGAAGTTGATATTTGTTCCTTATCCGTTATATATAATGACCTTCACAAGTCACACCACCTTGGATAAGGTTATATTGAGCTTGCAACCTCTAATAATCAATAGAGATCTCCATGATGACAGTCATTGATGGCCTCACTCATGATCCATAATCTCTAGGCATTTGTGGCCATAATATCATATCCCCATCCTCCTTTTTAATCATTATGGAAATACTTGTAGATTATGGAAAGTCTAAAGGGACAACCTTATCTTGGTATCATGGTCATTATTCTCAGTCATTGGGTCGAATAAGCCAATGATTCAAAATGAAATGTGCTAGTTTTAGAAGTGTTGAGATCATAAATTTTAAATTTTTAGGTTAATTAAGTTACAATTTTCAAGGAAGAAAATTCCCATTTTAGTTTCAATGTCATTTTGAGCTTCTCACTTTGTTTTTTCTATGTTAAATTTATTCACATGGCTAAATTGGGTCTTGGTGGAATGAGTGGCTAGGATTGTGCCACATGGTGAAATCTTGTTTCCATGGAGTCATGGGGTGACTAATCCTCACTTTAGGGACTCTATGGAGTTCTTGATCACATGGGGTCATGATGGTGACAAGTGTCACTATCTTGGTGGTTTGCATTGGTCCCCTTCTTACATAAGTCATTGGACTTAGTTGTGGTGGCCCTTAATAATATTAATACTATATGCAACTTCATATACTTTATCATAGGATTTTATCACTTGTAAACACCACACCTTCATGATACTGCCACATGGTAGAGATCTATCCATTCAGGATCATGTGATGTCACTTTTTGATTTTGCTCCTTATTTTTTTATAACCATATGCAGTTATGATGAGGCCATATGGCACTTAATTATGCAATGGGACATGTAGTATGTCATATACCTTTCCATTTAATGGTACCCACATGGCTAGCATGGACCAACTAACCTTACTCCTCAAACATGATGTCAAATCCCTTAGCATAAAGGTAGGTTGTATTGGTGGTGGCTATAACCAATACCATCTGGCTCTATGTGATAACGTAGTGGACAAAAATATAACATAAAAAATGTAGTGGTAAAAATGTAGTATGATAAAAATGTAGTATGACAAAAACATCGCGAGGACAAAACATAGCAAGGAAAAATATAGTAGTATTGGTAATGTCACAAAAATGTCATGAAGAACATAATTGGGACATTTTAGTGATTATCACATTGTTTATTTTTTGTCTAGTTCATTTTGGTGATAGTAGTTAAAATTTCATGGTGGAAAAGTAATGCACCAAATTTACAAGCAACATAATAGAAGAAAATGTGATTTCATGAGTTTGGACCTTTAGTTTGAAAGTTTTGTCATCTTCTGTGTGAGCACATCCTTTACTATGTTTTATTCCTGCAATGTTTTGTCCTCACTACATTTTTTCCTTGATATATTTTATCCTCACTACATTTTTCATGTTATGTTTTTAACCACTACATTTTTGTTAGCTAATTTTTAGTAGGATGCCATACTAGCTGAGATCATACCATGTGTCATGATCTCAGGGCCTTATGATCACACGATGGACTTGAAGGTAAGCCTACGTGTGAATTTATGGAAATATGAACTAGGTCTATTCTTTTGAAGTTTTTTATGAATTATGGTCATGTAGACATTATGTAAAGGGGACCTCTCTCTCTCTCTCTCTCTCTCTCTCTCTCTCTCTCTCTCTCTCTCTCTCTCTCTCTCTCTCTCTCTCTCTCTTACACACACACACACACATGCAACGTGTAGCCCTTCCTCAACTATATAATTTAAATTGTATGGAAGCCACGTGGGGCATGACAGACCCTTTGTTCTCTATCTCAAATGTGGGGGACATTACCATGAGTGAACTCCATGGGCTACATGAATCTAAAGACCGATGGAATCTTAGTTGAAGGTTTAATTTATTTGAATTACATAAAGACTATAAGTTTTATATGCAAAAACATTATGGGCCAAATAGAGGAATAGTATAATCACCTTAAGTTGTAATATTAATATAATATTAAGTTTTTACCTCAGATATGGTGCCAAGTTTCATGTGAATCCTATGAATTCTTTTTTGAGTCCGTGGATATGTTTCATTATGGATTCTAGCTTATGTTTGGGGTCACCTCTGATGGCTGCATAAAAGTATTAGGGTTATGTTTATTCTATACATGACCACAACCATTGTGTTATATTTAATTAGTGGGGTTTATTAGATAAATGCGATCACTACATATACATACATACATACATATATGGGTCACAATAACCATATTTTATATGAGACTAATGCCTCATGGATTATTCTGAGGCATAGTAGTCGCTTAGATAGAGTGAAAATATTTATGGTATGGCCACATATATGATGTAGATTTAAAGTGAATAAAATTATACTATAGTGGCCATTCAGTTATTGATATAACTTATCTTGACTGTGACCTCTATGACTTACGTACACCTTATAATGTGACCCTTGCACATATATTTTATATATGGTCCAATTGATAATATTAGTTAAGTGGAAAACTAAATGAGGCTATGTCCTTAATTTATTTAGTGACCCTTAGATTGATAAGGATTCTATATCCAATATCACTCTCTAGGTTTTCAAGAGAACTACAATAGCCCGAATTATGATTATATAGTGGCATGAGCTAATATGTAGCCCAGGGAGGGGGCATAGGTGCAATAGAGGCCAAAACATAAGGTGTTGTGATCTCAATTGGTGTGGGTTTTTTTAGTTAGCAAGTGACTTAGGAGGACTCATATTTTCTGGACCTATAACCCATAGGTCCAAGAATCATAATCAGGGGTGTGATTGAGATGGAAAAAGACTAATTCAATAATCAATCCATATTAATCTAAAATAACTAATTATAGATGAATGTGTAGTATCATCATTTCATATCGATGTGAAATTTTCATGGTAATATTGTTGAGCAGTGGGCTCATACACTTTACGCAATGTGATTGATGTAAATTAAAATAAAAAAATTATAGTTAGTTTTATAATAACATGGAAGGGTGCTACTCTTAGTGAAAAGGTTTGAGATGATTCATTGTATATTTTGAATTACATAGTAGATAATAATACAATTAATCTTAGTCTTTAATTATTATTTAAAAATAAATAAAACTAAGCATTTCCTTAATATATTTGATTAATTATGCATAAGGACTGGGATATAACTTAGTGAGTAAGTAAATGAACCTAGATCTCTAGTTGTCCAACTACACTTATTTTTTTCTCATCTTAATGTTGGTTCACAGAGTGTGACTTGAAATTTATTTTAGATCTGAAAGCACTTTCACACAATTGTATCTTCTACATGCACACACTACTTTTCACATGGATTGTGGAAATACCATTGTTATTGCATTTATTTTATTAGGAAAGATTAATATGGATAAATGGATTATCATTAAATTTTGACACAAATACCCAATTAATTTTTAAATAATCAAAATAACATGTGCAAAAAATCAAGCCTTTTAAATTAATCCCAAATCTAGAAGTAGGGCAAACACATAGGGTTAGGCAGAGTTGGTTTTTAAAAGTGATCTTGGGATAGCCATTGGAATTTAATAGTGGAAATACGAGACTAGAAGTGATAAAAACCTAATTAAAAAATTTCATGACATGTGAAGCAATATCCTAGGAGTGCCATAACCTTTCCTTATGGTGCAAAGTGTTGGGATGTTTTGGACAAAATATAGACAAGCTAAAACTAATTTGATGAATGCACCCACTTGGTCCTAATCTTCAAAACCCTCACTCATTTTTGTACACTTTGACTCTGGTTACCTATAATATAAATTTCTTCTACTTCTCATAATTGGGCAATAATATCTAAAAAATTAAGGAAAATAAAATATGTTTGGGGTATGTGTTAGACTAAATAATAGATAAATTATCTTGATATTGGTTAAGCTCCTACATAAATACAATTAAAAAAAATAGACCTCAATAATTGAAATGATTATAATAACATGCAAATCAATGTCAAGCAATGTCTATCTAATATAAACTTGTGTGTTTCAATCAATTATATAATGATCACTTGATTTCCTTCATAAAATTCTCAACCATTTCCATATATAATGCTCGGTGTACTTCTTGATTGCTTATTTACCAATAACTTAGAATCTCTATGTATTTATAGACAAATTGAATTCAAATTAGGGCCCCATTGTGCCCACAAAGACATCCAATTGTCAAAAAAGAGAAAAACATGTAACAAGGGTCATATGGGGAAGAGTCAAAAGGGGCCAAATATCCAATAGGCCTAAGATTAGTGATTCTCTAGATACAAAGACCAAAGTGGGGGGAAAGGAGTATGAGAAAGAAGATGAAATTTGGATGGTGCCAGGAGAAGGTGTAGGAACCATCAAAAATCAATAAATGTGTTAATAATGCTTAATTTGGACCAATAATTGACAAGTAAACAAATATCCTAAAATCATGTAATTTGATGACTAATCAATATAGAGGCCATTTTTAGGTGTCTACTTTTTTATTCACTTTGATGTGTGTGTGTGTGTGTGTGTGTGTGTGTGTGTGTGTATGTCCATGCCTATCAAAGTATAAAAGAATACATGGTATGGATACAAAATTTTGTGTGTTTGGAGCTCCAAAACAAAATCTAATGTCACTAGGAATATGAAAAAAGATATTTTCTTTTCCTATACATGTAAGAGTGAGTGAAAAATAATAATAATCTGTTAAAATTTGAAACATGGATTTAAAAATACCTAATTCTAGTGGGAAATGGAATGGAGTTTGGCACCCTATCAAATTTGGGCCTCTAAACTTATCTAAAGTCCTAGATAGAGTTACGAGTAATATTATTAATAGCTCAAATCAAACTGATTAATAAATTTGGATTACATCCTATGTACATCCCATTATAGGAGTAGCTTAAGTAATCTAGTTACATCTTCAATAGGAAAAATTGAATAGAATCTGAATTACCAAAATTTTAACATAACAATGCACATGCCCTAATATAATGTATCTGAGTATGGTGAATGGGATATATTCCCCTCTTTTGAGTTTTGGGATGAGATTTTGAATCTCACATCTCAAAATAAAGAAGCTAAACACTCAACATGTAAGATACAATATAAAATCACTGGTTTATAAGTGTTTTAAATTTTAAATGTGTATCAATGAAAGCATAATAAAATAATTACACAAGGACTATTTAACTTTTACAAATGTAAAATAGTAATTTCAAATCTACCTTAGAGGCTAAAAATAGTAAACATGCAAAAGGAAAATGTTAAATTGATAATTGAGTTTGAAAATGGGAAAAATATAATGGAATGATCACACCTTAATGAATTTTGGGATTTTAAATGTGGATATGAACTATGCAAGTTTGTATCTGATTATGCACCAAATTTGAGTGTTTGGCTATGTAGGGAAGAGATCGGTATCTATGTCATCTGTGCCTAGGGAAAGATCAACTTTGTTAGGTGTGACCATTATTTGTGACCTTTTACATTGTTTGTGTCCTACCATCACTTTCATATCCTATTTTTTTATATGTTGCTTCACCATTAGATGTCATACCTATCTGCACTTTTAATTATATAATTTTATGGGAGGAATATAAAAATGATGTCTTCTTTATTCTTCTTGACCTAGTTTTCCATTAACTCACAATGAAACAAAGTTATATCTCAGACAACCTATATTAGAGTTACAACTATATATCCACACATTGAATTTATAACTCAATGTAGTTATATGTAGCATGAATGGAATTTCAAGCAAGTGTTTTGAGCCTCATCTTCCCTAGATGTGACGATGCAACTACATGCAATTCACATATGACATTTTTTGGTAGAATAAGGTGATATATAATTAATGATTCTATCATAAATGTAGAAATAGATATGGTAAGGGTTCACTTAAACATGTAATAATGGAGTAGATGACTGGTACTTATCTCTCTCTCTCTCTCTATATATATACATATATATATAATTCCTCTAAGCCTTCTATATTTTCTATTGAAAATAGATTAAATTGCTTGGTATGACTTGGTATAAATAGATTCTCTAGGACATAATTCACACATGCCAACTATAAAAATGATAAAAAGAAATAATCAAGGCACACAGGGTGCTATAAAAAGGTAAAGGGACCCACAAAAATGATGAAGTATAGAATTAGTAGGGTCACCATTCCTACCCAAGGTAGGATCAACAGGCCTGACATTCCCATCCTAAGTAAAATTTTAGTACGAGGTTTGAGTATCAACATAGAGATTTGTGCAATTAGGATTGAAGTTAAGAACTAATATATTTAGAGAAGTATCATATGTATTTGAAGTGCTTAAGGACCAAATAAAAAGTATTGTGGGGTAGGAAAAGTCATAAAAATATATAATTACACATAAGTGCGACAAGCATGCCATCATAGGGAAAAAACTCTATAGAAAAGGGTCTTGTACCAAAATAAGTTCTCTACATAATGCCCCTACTTTGATGTGTGTATGTGAGTGAATACATGTGTCATTCATATTATATAATGATAGAAAATTGAAGCATGTACCTTCACTTACATAAGAAGGGTGGAGGGATTGAATGATGCTCAAGACATGTTCCATCCATGTTGATTTGCTAACACACTTGGAAATGATTTTTAATTTCTACAATTAGTCAATGTTGTAATACAAAAATGAATTTTTAAATATCAAATTGAAAATTTTAAATTGAAAAGATATGAGGAATGAATACCCCTACTCTATATTAGACCAAATTCCATAGTAACTTGAAAAAAATTCCACTTATCTACTTATTATGCTTTTTTTTTCCTGACGTGTGTAAGACATAACCACCACTTTTTTGGGAGTTTTATGAACCCCCATCCTAATTCTTAATCAAGGAAGTAGACTATATTTTTTTCTAAGTAGAAAATTTCTACTTAGTAGCCTTCAATAAATAACATTTGAAAAATGTTTTTATGTATGCCCCTTTTTGACGTGAGGAATTATATAACCTATTATTGCAATCAATGATCTCAAAATAATATGTTTACAATCACCATTTTTAATATGATTGTATATATCCAATATCATTATAAAATTGTATAAAATACATGTAACTATCATATTAAAGATCCTACATAGGATATGTGTGCACATGAGTGTGTGTTTGTTTAACTAGTCACGCCCCAAGTGTCTGTCACATAAGATAAACATCATTTAAAAATCAATGCCATATATGTAAATCTAATGAGTATAAGTGTCATATGACATGATAAATATAAAACCATGTAAATATCAACATAAGGGGACCATGCCCCCTATATAAAAGAAAGGTAGGGACAACCAACATTCCCTAATGTAATAAATATGCACCTAGCAGGGCTAGATATGATAATGTCAAACACACACAAGTGACATGCCCCCATATATTCATGGTAAGTACCATGGCAATGAATACACCAAGCATATATATAATAATATACATGCACAATATAAATCATGTCAATAAACTTTGTATAATAATATGCATGATAAATATCATGGAAATGAGCACAATATATTGAAATTTGATTGTACCCACTTTAGTACCACACAAGTTAGTGAGCACACACAAGTTAGTGACTTAACATGAATATACTCTATGAATAAGGAAAAATAATATGCACAATCAAACACATACACACACAAGCAAAGACTTGCATTTGACCCCTAATATAACCAATAACGACCTAACAAATCCATGTAGACATCTATATATCACACAAGATCTAGGTATGAACAATTTATATATAATCTATGTGAAGTACCTTAATATTATAAAGGAATAATAAATAAATATATCACCACAATAATTTGGTGTATGTATATGCCCCTACTATATAAATGCCAACAATGTGATCATGATCCCCAAGTTTTGGCCAAATAGTTGCATTACATATGGATGATTTATAATCATGTGTAGCCTATACATATGCATAACACCCACTAAAATAAATATCATTAGAATAATGTTTGTAAATCATGGATATTAAATTGTCTAGCATAGATAGATATGTAACCAATGATAAATAAATATTTTTATTTTTTGAATTTTTTTATGTATTTGACCTTTTGCAATTTTCTAGAAGAATATAGATGATGAAGAAGGCACAAGGGAACACAATAGAAGAAGGGATGAATACTCACACAAATGAAAATAAAATACAAAGGGTATAAACAAGAGAAATAAGATGATGATGATTTAAAATAACCCACAACTTCCTTTATAACTCAATGGATTCTAGGAAAGGAGGTCTCAATATATATGTTATCATCATTGGGAAGTTAATGCAAGTGCTCAGAATGGGATAAAAATTAAAGTTTACTATGCCAATGCAACATAGAAATCAACAAAAATCAAAGGGCTAGAAGGATTTTAATTTAAGGTGAGGAAAGTGCGAAGTGTCAAATCTAGAACATAGAAGAATGTAATAAAACTATATGGAGGAAATCACATAGAATGCATGACATTTAGAAGAAAGAATATATATACACTAATAAGGCTATAATAAAATAAATATGTATCAATTAAGCTCAAGATGCTAGCTAGTATGGCTAAATAATAATATGCTCTATATCATCAAATCCATGACTATAGGAGTCTAATGTGTGACTCGATGTATCGAAAAAATTATTGTGAGATGTGAAATAACTGTCATCATCCTTGGGAGGAATATGCATATAATGGGCTTGAGAAGTCATTATAGACTGCATAAAAATATATCATGGTAAATCAATTATCACAAATCAATCATAATATGTGGATGACTAGGTGTTGGATGATTTAGAGGCATAACTATAGGAACCGAAGCTCTATGAGCTTCGACACTAGATGGTGATGTTGTAGTCTCAAATAGATTAGGTACCATATATGATGGTGATGGAATAAATGCAAAGATTAGATGAGGGTAAATGATTCAATACTTTTAGGGTGCATTATATGGTTACACTTGTGATATCTAAGGTATAATAGGTTTATGATAATTTATGCTAAAAATGGTATGTACTTCATTATTATTTACAAAATTAACATAATTGTCTAGTGTATAAGGTATCACTTTTATCTGATTAAGCCAAGGGCATCCAAGTAATAGATTGTATGATCATGTATTGGTATCACAAAGAACCAAATTAGAATGGTTTGAGATTGAATAAAAATGGAAGAGTAATACCACCTAAGGGTGTGTGATCATGACCATCATAATTACACAATATCATAGTCACACCAAGTAAATCTATCAATATAACCTCAACTATATAATAATTACATTGAAATGAGGTTTTCACTAAAACCATTTTCAATCATAATAGAATGATGGTAATAAAAAAAACCATGTATGTATATAGGACCATTATTTGATGCATCATTAGGTATCTCATGGTCATGAAATGTAATAAGAGGCACATGTCATTTATAAATTGAAACCATGTTAATAATGTTTTCAATCTCATGCCCAAGCAAAATAGTAAAATAATGTATAGATGTTTTCTTATGCACATTAATTTTCTTTACAACATTTTGGTTTGGTAATGGATTACTCAAGATTTGTATCCATTAATTGAGATTTGCAATAGATTTATTCAATAGATATCTATGCCCATGATATGTAATAGTGTTATTATCAATTAAATCCTAGATATTTTGTCACACTTTGAAAAATTTATTAGTTGCATGTCCCTAAGCTCTATGATTTTCACAAAATTGATTTGGATCATACCCAATATATAACACTTGAGTTATATCTATTTGAAATGGTTATTGAAAATAAATCACATTACATTTGAGCAAGTACTTTAAAATATGGTGAGGTGGGTTTGGCAGTGTTGATTTTTTTTGCCTTTGCTTAGGAGTATGAAAGGTAAGCTTATCATTTGGTTGTGAAACTACATTAACTATATTAGCCTCATTCTTAGCTTAGAAATTAGGTGTATCATTAGTCTTACATTTGAACATTATTTCTCCCTAATATTTGGATGTTATGGATGTAGAAGAAATAAATATGTACTTTAACATATTATCATCCATAAGTTTAATGTAACACATGACATAAATCATAAAATGTATCATACATGTTAAAAATGAATTTTTCATTAAGTAGGTTGAGAAGAATATTTGAGAATATATATTTGAATTTTATTATTAGGTAGTTGATGTGACATTTTAGTAAGCATAGTCTTAAATTTAAGCATATGGTTGACAATGTGTTCATTAACTCCTTGTTTATTTTGAGAAATTTGAGAGAAAGTGACATTTTGACTAATGTTTATCATAAAAATGCATTGAGAAGAGATAAAGTAAAAATAATAATGTATGCAAAAATCTCACATGTAAGGAATACAACCAATCTAGGGCATATCCTATGAGACTCCTTGGAAATAACTTCATCATAAGCAATTGATCATGTTGAGAACCAATACAGGATGTAAAGAAATGTTTGATATATTAAGATGGATCCCCATTACCACTAAATGTTATGAACTTAGGCACTTGGAATAATGGAGGTAAGGGGTAAACAAACACTTCCTGAGCTAAATAGTTGTGTAATATCTCATAAGATGAAACTAATGGCTAGGTTTTCTAAATGTTTGAGACAATTGTAAAATTTTCAATCCCATCTCATTAAGTTATTATTACATTCTTGGATCATTAGATACACCAATAGGCGTACGACTAATATTGGGATGTGTATGCATATGTGCCTTTGAATGATTAGGATTAGTAAGCAACATGATTGGTGTTGTCACTATGTCCAAGACCAATATATTGAATGTATGAATTCCTTAAAGTCACATTGGTCTTCAAGTCGATAGGTGGAGCTATAGTGTTAGGAATAAATACATTAACTTGAGTGGGAGTTATAACACTAGGTGGAAGCTTAGGAATATGAGTAAAATGAGGGATACTAGCCTCACTAGTGGATGTAAAAGGAGTAGAACCATCCATTGGAGGCTGTTTAGGCAAAGAATCCTTATTCTTAACTTTTTTTTATGTAATTTTAATTTTTTATAATAAACACTCCACACTTCTAAGGTTTTGTTTAATCATAAATTTAAAGCTAACAAGGGTTTTAACTTTACATGGATCAACCTCTTTAGCATATTCGGGATCATCAAAATTCTAGTGCCCCTATCAACTCATGAAGGATAAATAAGCGTTACTCTATCAACATGAGGTTATATCTTAGCACCTATATAAACCATATAAGGATTAACATCATAAGTATTAGTTATGGTTACCAAATGTATACAAACAAGGAAAAAATATGAAAATCATATTTAAAAAAATAGGATAAAACTTTAGGTTACCTCCAAAATATATATGCAATCAAGGAACAAAGGTGTGTCTACTGGTGTAGGTATTTACTACGCTTGTTTATTCAACTTGATTATGTGGCTAATAGGTATTTATTAGGAGAGTAATGACATCATCCTAACATCATAATACACTTGTGAGTGCATGGGGTCACACAGTGAGTGGATGGGGTCATCCATCCCAATTGGTCCCCTGAGTGCCTAGTCCACTAAGGTCACTTTTCCACTGTGTTCCCTTAGTGTTATCTCCACCCATAGTGGAGGATCCCACCAAATCACCTTGTTTGGATGAGTCATCATGCACTAAACCAACCTATTTATAGGCCTATCCTCTAAGGCATTCAATGGTGGATTATGTGGAGTGAGAGATATTGATCTTGTATCCAGTGTGGGTTCTTCAACTTGTAGGTGATCTATTGTTGTGCCAGGGAGCCCATTAAGCCTTTGTGATTGGGTGTGTGCTAATGTAATATTTTAAGCTTTTTCTAAACAATCCTCTTTTCCTAAATACAATCTATTAGTTTATACTCATTTCATGATTTCTTGCTTCAATAGAGTTGTGTGTTCACATCACTAGTTTGATAGGAAATTTTAGATATCTAGACAAGAAATATTAATATAAAAAAATAAATCAATGCGTAATAAACATAGAAGAGGAAATATGTAGACAATAAAAGGAGACACAAGATTTAACATGGTTCACCCAATGTGGGCTACATCCATCGAAAACAACCAGTCCTTATTATTCAATCTAACAAAAAACTTGTCACTCTCACAATGCTGCCACTATTACAATACAATCACCATTACAATGAGCCACACGTCACATCTCTTAGGGTTTTTATCATTTTGGGGAAACAAATAAAACCACTCTAACTATACCGTTAGATCTATAACCTAATAATGAACGACCCATATTTCATAATACATAAATACATACAAAATGTGGCTTTTAAGGGTACTACCCTTGAACTCCCACCAAGGTGAGAGGCCCCTAAACCCCTCATCAAGGCAGGGGGACAGCCCCCCAGACCCCATAAGGGGGATTAATCCCCCCTTATAACCCCCATCACTATGAGTGTTAACTAATAAGATCAGGCTCCGCAACTAACATAGTTGTCGATCTTGGACATTCAATTCTAGATGTTTCTCATATGGTATCAGAGCTTTGGGTGCTGGTATCAATCATAATTTATATTTTTCATTGTTTTTAATATGAAATATTGAGTATATATTCTATTTTGTATTATCCACCATTGGATTGGAATTAACATTTGCATGTGATTGTATTGGCTGTATAAGTTTGAGTTGTGTATATTTATAAAGAGACATTCAGAGAAGCAAAATTTTCATCACTTCTACGTAATTGTTTTCCTCTTCTCTATTGTCTCATATGGATTGATGACACCATTCACCAACATCTAAGTATAAAAATACCTCTATCACTCCTTCTTACATGTGGATTCAAAGACCTTTGGCTTCAACTTTGATTGAGGATACCAGGTTTCTATCCATACAAACTACCATCTATTTAAAACTCAAAAGTAATAGATAGTGAGATAGTGGTATAAGGGAAGGTTGAGTCAAAGGGCTTAGGAGCTTTTACATGGGAGATAACTCGATAGAAATCCAAAAACACCCAACCATCACAGGTCATTTTTGGTCTTATCTTTGTCTGTCATTCCTACTTCATTCTAGCTACTTGTTTGCATTCTACACAACTAGATATCCCATATGAAGGTGAATTTAGTCTATATGAGGTTCAAATAGTTTTTAAATTTTTCATCCATCTCCATAAAGTGTCAGGTATTTTGTACATCCATGACATGCTATACAAGCAGTCAATGGAAACCCCCTTTCACTATTTGAAAGCTCCTTCTATGTTCTTCACTTGAAGTGTTATGTAGGTGGTCATAACTACCCTCACCTCAAACCACACTCCCGACCACCCATCATTATCTTCCTAGCCACCCGTGAAGACCAATTTAATAGCTACCTCTCCTCTCCTTATATAAACCCCTGTCCAAAATCCCAAACCATTTTTGACAAGTAAATCATGGCATTGATAATTAAAAATGGTTTTGGGGGACATGTTTTCAATTTATTTTTTAATTCTTTAATATAATGAATATTTAATTTTAAAATTTGGGGGGCTGGGAAAAAAATTATTTTTATAGTGGGGATACAATATCATGAGGATAAAATCAATTTGTTGCACATGGTGGGGTTGCCAAAATGAGGTGATTATTGAGGGGGGCATTATGTTTTGATCGGAGAGGTAGATATCACTTAGTGGGGTATGAGAAATTTTTGATTATTTTTTTATAAAATAATATATTGTAAAAGGAGATATTAAAGAGAATATTGTGTTTGTGATTTTCCTATTCCATCATTTATTTCACTTGTCGAAGACAAAAGGTGAGGTTTAGTTTGGTAAGAGGCCAGATATCCTCACAAGAAAACCAACCATTCTCTTCTCTCTCCTTGATTGCTTCTCTCCCATATAAATGCATTATCAACAAAGTCCAATGTCCTCTTACTTAGCTTTTTTGCTTTTCACTTGTACCAATTTAGTGGATATTGCACTAATTACTCACATTATGGATGCATTGTTAGCAGAGTCTGATGTCCATTCACTGAGATGTGATTTTTCACTCGTGCTTTGATTTCTCTCATTTGTGTGGACCCATTTTGGTTAACTCCAACATCCATACTTGGAGCATGCACTAATACTCAATCATAAGCACAAATTTCTCATTCCTTGAACATGGTTTGTAATTACAAATACAATGGGGTCACTATTGATTGCCTTAGGGGATTGTTATGGGCTCTATATTCTCTCTTGCACACATTCAATTTTTGTAACTATTACAAGTCTTATGTAGTCACTACTTGTATAGATTGCTCTTGTATTCCTGGATGTATTGTCAATAGAGCCTGGAGTTCATTTAAGTGTGCATTATCACTTGTGCACTAATTTATCTCATTTTATTGGACTTATTTTTGGCATAGTTTAAAGTCCATTTCTAGAGCATACACTATTACTCTCAGTTAAGGTCATGTCGACTCCACTTGAGAGATACCAGATGAGGAGGGTTGAGTCTACACAAATGGTCCTTCTTAGGAAGACCAATTATGCTTCATGACATGTGTACATGGAATGATCACTCATAGATTAGGAATTTTTCCCATTCTTATATGGAAAAATTCCTTCTCTTATTGACCTAAGTCAATACAAAGATTGGGTTGACTCTTGTGACTGTGTTTCTGGTCACCCATTGATTCACATTCCATGGGATCTACACCACCATGTGGATCACATAGAGTGTCCCTCCAAAGTTTGGAACACTCTTCAGAGTATTTTCAAAGATCCTACTAAGATTTATATCACTCCTCCTCCTCCTCCTATTATCTCTTCCAAGACCGTTGTACTCTCTCCTCCTACTTTTACTTCTTGTGATGACACATTCATCATGGAAAGTGCTCTTCTTTTTTTTGAGCCACCATTACAGGATAAGATTATCATAGACCTTATCTTTCATATCAAATATTTTACATTCATTCATATACAAGATGTTGATCTTCTAGATCCATCATAAATTTGCACTTTGAATGACTCTACTATGTTTAGTGAGAGTACACCCATTAAGAGCATTGATGTCTCATATCTTCTTATGGATTTTATTTATTTAGTTGGTGAGTCATGATCCATATTTTACATGGTAATTATTTTAGTGAATGTTCCATGTTCATTTTTCTGATTGGTCTACTTTAGTGGTATTACCTCAAGATTCTACATGTTCTTGTTAGACCTATTCCACAGATCTGATTTAGACCACATTCAAATATCTTTGTATTGTTGTCTTCATTCTCCATTATGTAATGGGTATAATTTTAGTAAACAAATCAATTTATTCATTTTATAAAGGGAAGAAACATTATTTGATGTGTATGGAGCTTCTATAGTCTTTAGGCAGAGGATCTCATCATTGACCATCATCTTTCTAGTTGTACTTGGAGTAATGACTACTTTAGCATCAACATCTAGGGGATATTTTAGTATCATCTTATTATTTTATCTCTTTTGGGATGGGGAGTTTTTTCCCACTGGGTTTTCTCCTTTTACTCCAATTTTTTAGAGTTGTAGTGTACTTGGGTACTTGACCATGCCTATTTGTTGGGATCCAATTGTACTACCCACCTAAGCTATAGTTAAGGGGGGGGGTGTTGGTGTAGGTATTTAATACAATTGTTTATTAATATTACTTATATGTTTAATATTTATTTATTAGGTGAGTAATGACATCATCCTAATGTGATAACACACTTGTGAGTGCATGGGGTCACATAGTGAGTGGATGGGGTCATCCATCCCACTTGATCCCCTGAGTGCCTAGTCCACTCAAGTCACTTTTACACTATGTTCCCTCAGTGATATCCACACATAATGGAGGATCCCACCCACTCACCTTTCTTAGCTAAGTCATCATGCACTAAATTAGCTTGTTTATAGGCTTATCCTCTAAGGCATTTAGTGGTAGATTATGTGGAGTGAGAGCTATTACTCTTGTATGCAGAGTGGGTTGTTTAGCTTGTAAGACATTTATTATTGTGATAGAGATCCCATTAATACTTTGTGTTTGGGTGTGTTCCAATAGGATATTTTAAGCTTTGTAAAAATAATCCTCTTTTTGTGAATACAATCTATCAGTTTTTGCTCATATCATGATTTTTTACTTCAACAAAGTTGTGTGTTTGCATCACCAGTTGCCAGTCTTGGACATCTGATTCTAGATGATTCTCATATTTCCCATCTAGTTATACATGTGTATGTAAATTTTAAGAATAAATAGGTGAAATAGAAACGAAGGTTTAACCAAACATGTAATAAAAAGATATAGATCTGAAATAAGATCTAAAAAATTAGAAAATAAACTTAAAACCTTATGAATTAAGGTATGAGCATTTGAAGAATGGAGGGGATCACAAATATTTTTATATTTTAAGTTTTTATATCTAAAAATAAGACAAAATAATTTTACAAAAAAAATATACCATTTAAAAATGTAAAACATTACTTTTAGATCCACCCTAGTGGCTAAAAATATAAAACATGCAAAATAATAATGCTAAATTGATAATTGACCTTGAAAATATGTGAAATATTATGAAATTATCTCACCCTAATGAATTTAGGAATTTTAAATGTGGATATAAACTATGAAGGCATGTAGCTGACTGTGTGCCAAATTTAATTGTTTTACTGTGCAGGGACAGGAACAATGCATGCACCATTCTTACCCAAGGTAGTTATGATGCTAACCAGGTTTAATTTTTGTGTATGTCCTTATACATTATTCATGTGTTATGTTCAATTTCAGATTAAAATTTTTAAATGTTTCTTTTCCATTATATATCATTCTTATTTGTACCTGTGTTTCTCTGATTTGATTGGGGAAAAAAGTAAAAATGATGTACTCTTCCTTTTTGACCTAGATTTCCATCAACTCAAAAAAAAACAAATTTATAGGTTGGGAATCCTCTATTGGGGTTTCAACCATGTATCCATAAGTTGTAATCATACCTAAATGTAGTTTTATGTAGTGTGAATGGAGTTTTGAGCAAGGGTTTTGAGCCTCCTTTTCCCTAGACGTGAAGATGTAACTACATATAATTCACCAATGACCTTATTTTGGTATAAGAGGGTAATGCATAATGAATAAATCCATCAAAAGTGTATAAATAAATATGGAAATGGTTAGTTCAAACTCTAATAATGGAGTAGATGACTATTACTTGATTCTCTCTCTCTTGTTTTCCTCTAGATCTTCCCTCTTTTATATTAATATGGATTCTTAAATGGCTTGGGATGACTTGGTATAAACATGATGCTCTAGGACATAATTTTCACTTATGTCAACTCTAAAAATGATAAGAAGGGATAATAAAGACACATAGAGCACTAAAAAAGTCAAAGGGACCCACAAAATGATAAAATATGGGATTGGAGAGCTGTCATTCTCATCTAGGGTAGGATTGGTGGGAGCTTTGTTGCCAACCTAAGAAAAATTTATAGTACGAGGCTTGATTAGAAACATAGGGATGCATGTAATTAGGATTAGGGATAAGAATGAATATATTTAGAGATGTATAAAATGAATTTAGAGGGTGTAGTCACTAAAATTAACATTTAACACTAAAATAATGCACTCATGATCACTCCTTATACACACTTAGCCTATGCTCAATTTCATGATTCTAAACCACTATTCCTCTACTCCTATGTAAATAATATCTATCCTTAAGCAATTATGATACTAAACATTCATATTCTTCATTCTAAGTATCCTATACTCAATATTATATTGATTCATGCTTCAAGTTTAGCTGTCTTTGCTCCTCAAACAAGGCCACTTCTTCAAGACAATCCCATTGGCTGGTTGTGTTTGAAGTCATTAGTTTTGCCTTCCCACAAAATAATGTCTAATTTATCAAATTTAAATTCACCTAATGGGTCATCTTGCATGCTTCACAAGTACCATATGAGAAAATTCCAAAAAATACCACTATACAAGCACATTTTCCATTCATTTATTCACTAGTTGGCAAAAGGCTTCCATTATTCCATATTAAAAACACCATAATTATTATAAATACACATTGAAAATAAAGCACCTATTCATCCCAATTATAAGTCCATATAGCCCAAGTAGCCCTAAACTAAGTATAAATACACCTTTAAGGTCACAAGTAATTATTGAAGCACATAAGTACACTAGGATTTCTCTAGCATATATCATTACACTGTATTTCACACACACCACTATAGCATGGGAGAACTACATGGAGTTTGATCCTATAGGCAATGTTAAAACATATAGGGTGTTGATCTCAAGAAAAACTTTAACCCCTAACCCTTTTTTACCTATTTATTGCATTTGTTCTTCCTTATCATTGAGTTAGGGTTCAAAGTGAAGAAGATAATACACAATAGATACCGCAGTGAATCAAATAGATCGGATGATACACACATGACTTACAAGTGAAGGTAAACTGATGTAAACTCATGTAGAGGAAAAAAACCCTAGTGAATGTCAGTGCACCCTATAGATAATAGTGCAAGCTAGCCTTTTTTGAATAGTGTGGCCTTATTATAGATTCAAATAGAGCCCTGTTCTTGATTCATAATGACCTCACATAGTCCCACAATCAATCACACAGTCATTGTAGTAGTCCATCAAATCTAATTTATATCTAAGTTATTTGTCTTTATTACTTTCCCCTTTTATCATATTTTCTATAAATAATAATCTCTAAATCAATTATGTATATTTATTGCATATCTTATACACTTTGATTTTACTCAACAGACTATCATAATTAGAGACAATAAATAACAATCTCTAAATCACTAATTTTGATAAAATAGATGGATTAAGGATGTAATGAAGAGTATTATGGGGTATGATAAGTCATAAAAACATGAAATTATACACAAGTGCAACAATCATGACAACATAGGGAAAAGACACAATGGAAAAGGGTTTTGTACCAAAAATAGGTGTCTATAATAAGATTTAGAAATATGAGCTTGGAAACATATATGTTATTGTAGACACTTAAGCATGGTCGTATGGAACTATGTAGTGTTGAATTAAATTGATTTTATATTTTTAGTATTATGTTTCATGCTTGGGAAAAATTAAGTGATATGGGCCCTCTTGCCAAATTTCATTGGGTAAAATCCCCCTTTCATTAGGCATCCTCTAACTCATCTCAACTTATTTAAAAATCCCCCTTGTATTGGGAATCTTCTAGTTCACTTCAAATTGTCTTAAAATTACCCTTATATCCTCATCAAACTCATAGATTAACTTGTGTTTTATCCCCCTTCTAAGTCATGTGCACATGCATTCCCCCTTATCCTTATTTTTAGATCCTTACCTTACGGAAGTTGATATGGGTGTGCATATTACCTGATTTAATTTCAAATATTTTATAGAAATAAATATGCATATAAGTTCATTTAGATAAGAGGAACAATGAAAAAATATATAGAATTTACTAGTTTATTGCATCTCATGCATAGGGATAAATGTAAACAATTTCATTTTACATTAGACTACTTGGTAGATTACATTACTGCTAGTTACCAAACTTTATAATAATAGGGTTTTTATTGAGGTATGCCCCCAAACAACTACTCTCATTTTTTATGCTCTTACAAGGTCTCTTGGATTTGATTAGGGTTGAGAAAAATAAGAATAAATTATTAAAGTTTTGTGCGTTAAGTCTAGAATCTAAGCTAGCTTTTTAATCAGAAGAAATAGATGAAGGTGCTTGTAAAAATTTAGGAGTTTTGACATTGCTGAGAGAAATAATATATAATTCAGGGAGATATGTAATGAGTTTTGAGAAATTATTAGGTTTTATTATCAATGAGAACAAATGAAAAAAACCAAAAATAATTTTTAAATCCAACAACTTTGCCAATATCGAACCAAATTGCTAATATAGAACTAGATAACTAATATCAAACCAATTCGATAGTGGTCAACAAGTATTGAACCGCTTCGATATTGGTCATTTTTTTCACATCCTTATATCATTATGCCTTTTATGTTTTTGATTGAAATATATCTTGATACCTTTTTTGACCTAGTCTTAGCCTACAATAGTGGATAGGTAAGCCAAAATTCAGGTATTTATCTAAGAACTCACTTTAGTAGTTCTAAGTATTTTAATTTTTAGTTCTTACACATTTCAGGTCATTTTTTGTTTATACATTATTGTATTTTTGTTAGCCTAACATCCCAATGTATTTTTTCATTAAACTACTTGATAAACTCATTATTTATTACACCTCCCAGGGTTATATTATTGCATATTTGATCTGATTTTTCATAGGGTTTCCATAAACCCTTATTTTTCACATTTCCTTCCCTTCTAGGGTTAGCCCTTCCTTGTCTCATCTTATTATATTTACCCCTTGTATGTGCCAATTATTACCCATATTTCCTTGCATGTTCTCATTTCTTCTAAGGTTGGATATTATTATGAATATCATAGTTTTGATTTTTTTAGGGGTGTGTTCATTAGTTTCTCCATCGTTATCCATAGTTCCTTATGCTTATCTTAGGGTATTTTCATACTTTTCATTGTGTTATGTCATTCTATTAGTGTTATATTTTGCATGTTCTCGGTGTTTCTTTTTCTTAAGTTTGTGTTGTTAAATTGCTTTAGCCCTAATTATTTTGTGCTTACTTCAAACCCTATCATATGTGTGATGGCTTATCCTTTGGATATATTACTTTATAGTGTTTCAAATGATTATATGAATTTCATGTATGTTCATAATGATTTAGAAGATAGTAATTTTGATTGTTATGGAAAATTATCTTGTGGTTATTATAATGAGGTGATATAGATGAATAATTAGGGAAGGTAAATTTCAACCTCATTGTAGACACTATTTTTGAATTATAAAACACCTCAATCCTATACACCTAGAAAATACATATCATGAATGTACCTTAAGCTTTTATACCTTTCCCACTACCAAACTGCTCGCATGAACTATCTTTCTATGCCTAATTACTTATTTCTTTGTCCAAACTATATTATTTTAATGACTCAAACCTACTATCTTGCCTAAAATGTTATAAACCTACTTATCTAAAATACATATCATGGATGTACCTTCAGCTTTTATACCTTTCCCACTACCAAAATTCTCACATGAACTATCTTTTTATGCCTAATTTCTTATCTCTTAGTCCAAACTATATTATTTTAATGACTCAAACCTGCTATCTTGCCTATATTATTTTAATTACTCAGACCTGATATCTTGCCTAAAATGTTATAAACCTACTTATCTTCAATCTCTACAAGTTTTGGATCTACACCTATTTTCCAACTAACTAAACACTTACATCTTAATCAGATGCCTGCATCGTCACAAGTGTCTTATCCTAACATAAGTGTCTAGTGCCATAAAGTCATCCAATTTTCAAATGAAGTGTATCCTAAAGGTTTACCTAAGTGCTTTAATGTGAGATATTCTCCAAAGGGATTGGTATAAATATAAGATCAACCCTCATTCATTCCTCACTTGGAAACACCTAACATAAACCTAAAAAATACTCGGAGAGACAAAAATAACTTACCAAAAGCATTCTATCAAGCAATCAAGTGAGCAAATATTCCCTATTTTCTCATATTGCCATATCAATCATAGGGAAAACATATCTATAGGTCTAAACTACTAAAGGAATAACCCAAAATCCATATTTGCCAAGTTACAAGGTAAGTCACTGTTGTACTTGCTTGTCACACATTGCATGATTAACACACAAGCCAATATGTAGGGGAGAAATACATAAGTATGAGGCCCTCTTTAGAGTATTGGATATGTAAGCAACACTCATCGATAGAAGGGTCTTTGGGGCATCTTGACATTATGTGTCCACTAACCCATTTTTCCCACATCTAATATGAAGATTTAGAACTAGGGTTTTCTCATTTAAAAAGGAGCCACAATCTATGGCCCAGGTTTAAATGCATAAGAGTGAAGGTGACATAAAACCCAAAATCATCCAGGTGGTCACATCTATTTCAAATAGGTATTATTTATTGGACACCTATGTCTAATTTAGATAGTAGCATTGATGTAACCATCCTAACTCGACGTAAGTATCCAAAACTATAAAGGTATAATTTATATAATCAGTTGATTGTTCCAAAATCCATATCTACTCCACTTTTTATGTATTTTAGATCTACATCTGTATTAGCATTATAACTAAGTATCTTCTTTTCATTATTCTTTAAATATCTAATATAAATGTACTTTCTATCTTTAGTATCTTACCAAAGTAAATTTAGTATATGTTTATCTGAGTTTCATAAATAATTGGCCTACTTTAGAGATAATATATCATCCTTATACCCAAGACTATCTCTAAACACCTTAACCCTAGATTTCCCATATCACATTTTTCATGGGTGGTGCTTATTTTTGGTATAACCATATTGATCATACACAAATAAAAACTACCTGCAATGAAAGTCACAACAGATTGGCTTTGATCTAAAAAACTTACAAATCAAAGGAGGTTGGAAAGACTCCTTAGGCAAAATAACACTACCAATTTCTTGTGGTCCTAAAGTGATAAAACATAGGTTTGAGTTATCCCATAAACCTCTCCATATGTATTTATATTGGGCACTCTTTATTTATATCAAATAAAAGTGAAAATTGACCAAAATCAACAAGGTATTTCCTTTTCTCATGAAGGCAAATTGATCCATATTCTAAATGATATTATTGGTCCTTATAATACACATGTAAAGTGTGAGGAGGAATATGCCATGTACCATTTACACTAATCCAACCATGATCCAAACAATGTAAAAGATAAAAAATAAGGTTGTAAGGTCTCATAGATCCTAAAAAATATAAAAGAAAATTAAAAATCCAAAAATATGTTCAACATTTACATATCCTATTATCTCCTTAGCATATATGTTGTCGGTTCCATGTTGGTATATGGAATATCAATATTTATTATATACACATGCATTTCACACATCTTTTGAGTGTGATTTAGGCATACACAGATACATGATCTATGCACTTTTAGATGTTGGGCTTTCTCTCTACTAACGTCACCAGGACATTGGGGAATCCACCTCTTTGATCACAATACATCTAGGTTATATCATTATATGGTCATTTTAAATTATTATGTTTGAGATTATATACTTACACATGCCTTTAGTTATACTTATATCTTTTGTAGTGTACATGATATGATATGTACTTAATTTTTTTGCTAACACATATTATCCCTGGATTAGTATGCTATGTTTATGTTGGTTGTTTATACCTTCATTCATGCATTTCCTTGAGTGTCTTGCCTTTCCATTATATTAATTTTTTATGAATTTGAATATGTTCCATTATTTATGGTCCCTGTACCTTTGTTTGCCTCTTTGACATTTGAATATGTCATTACTTCTTGTATGTTAACATTTGAATATGTTATTTCCTGCTTTGTAGACATTTGACTAATCATGTCCCTTCAATTGTGTGACATTTGAACATGCCCCTTATTTTAGGTCTCCTTGGAACATTATCTTTTGATTTGATTTTGAGTGCTCTTATGTATGTGTTTGGTTATTTTTTGAGCTTGTATTTTTACTATCTATACTTGGCTATGATTCACATCATGCATCTTAGGACTTGGTGTGATCACATTATTTAAGCTTCAATGATATATCTACCTATACATGTTCCTTCTATATGCTACATGGTATATTCATATTTCACATGGTTATCTTATCCTTTTGAGGTAAGGTAACTACCAGTGGATACTTCCCCTCAGCTCAAAAGGAGGGTATATTAGTGGGGGAATGCCATAAAAGCATGAATTCCACATTACTTCATAGATTCATATTATAGTGTGGGCATGTTTTGGAAACATGTTATCCACACTTATTTAGTATTCAACATACCCAAATTATAGTGGGGGCATGTTTTAAAAACATGTCATCCATATTAACACTTGCACTAGTTCTTAAATTCAAATTATAGTGGGGACATGTTTTGGAAATATATTATCCACACAACAATTCTTAGATTCAGATTGTAGTGGAGACATGTTTTGGAAACATGTTCTCCACACTTACACTAGTTCTTAGATTTAGATTATATTTGGGGATGCTATGAAAACATTCTCTCCATAGTGGCACTTATAGTGGGGGCATGTTTTAGAAGCATATTTTTCACACTTACACACTTTTGAATTGGCCAAAATTCATAGTTATATGATTCAGATACACATTTGTGGTATAGTTCTATACATTGGTACCATTATTATACATAGTTGTAGCATGAGACATATCTAAATTGTATATGCCATACAATGTACACCTAATATTAAAAAATCAATTAAATTTCATATTTTAAATAATTTGAATGGCTGTCATTACCCACCAAGTTGGACTTTATGGACTGTATTGAGCCATTATACTATAGTATTTAGTTCACTTTTGGTATGGTTGAGGTGATAAAATCACTCAATATTTCCACGTTTATAGGTTGAAATTGATTTACATCATCTAGCCTCAATAATTTTATAGTGTGAGTTGACTTGGTTCACTTACATTCACTAGGTTATAAGTATGGTTGGGGTGCACAATCGAGCTAATCCCAACTACAGGGTGGTAACTCATCTTTTCTCTAAGGTTAGGGGTATATGCCCTCTAATCTCTCCATCTCTATCTATCTCTTTAGATACATGGAATTTATATATTTATATTTGTCATAATCTCAGTTTCAGCAATTCATAATGATGTATCTTTCAAATCAAATTTTTAAAAGGCAATACAATTACATCGGTACATATGTATACTCATAAACCTTACTCTCTTTGAATTTCAATTATTTTAGTGCTTTAAATTTCAAATTAAATGCACTGATTTTATAATTTAACATGTTCTTAGTTGTAGGTCAGTCACCAACAAAGCATTCAAGTTGGAATCAAGCAAAGGCAAAGTATGCTATACACACCTAGGTAGGCATTCTTTTTCTTTTAAACTAACAATTTCACTACTAGATTAAAAGGGAGGAAAATGTAGACACTATTTATAAATTATATATCACTTCACACTTGGAAAATATATATCATGGATGTACCTTTAGCTTCTAGACCTTTTCCGCTATTAAAAGGCTCACATGCACTATCTTTATGTGCCTACTTGCTTATCTCTTAGTCTGACCTATGTTATTCTGATGACTCATTCTTGCTATATTTCCAAGAATATTATAAACATGCTTATCTTCCATCTCTACACATTTTAGACCTACACTTGTTTTCCAACTATGTGAACACTTGCATTCTAATCAAATACCTATGTCGATGCAAGTGTCTTATCTCGACGCAAGTGTCCTATCTTAAAGTAAGTGTCAAGTACCCTAAAGTCATCTAATTTGTAAATGAAGCATATCATAAAGGTCATCCTAAGTGATTTAATGTGAGATATTCTTTGAAGTAATTGGTATAAATATAAGATCAACCCTTATTCATTCCTCATCTAAAAACACCTAGCACAAACATTGAGAGACCAAGGTAAATCAAACAATCAAGTGAGTAAAACTTCCCCATTTTTTATTATTGCCATAAAAGTCATAGGATGACATATCTACACATCTAAATAATTGAAGGATCAACCCAAAATCCATATTTTCTAAGTTACAAGCTAGGTCATTGTTGTACTTATTACACATTACATGATTTACACACAAGCCAACACATAGGGGAGAACTGCATAATTCGAAGGTCCTCTTCAGAGTATTAACTATATAGGTAGTACTCATTGATAGAGAGGTATTTGGGGTATCTCAACACCATGTGCCCACTAACCCATTTTTCTCACAACCAATATGAAGATGAAAAATTAAGGTTTTCTCATTTGACAAGGAGTGAGAATCTATGACCCAAATCTTAATACACAAGAACAAAGGTGACATAAAACCTAGAAGTATCTAGGTGGTTGTTAATATAGTTTGGAATCCTCTTCAACTAATATCTCTCCAATAAACCATTACCACAATAGATTCCATGGAATCTTCAATATTGTACATAAAGAATAAACTATATATTATCCACAAATAGATTTTACAACACTAAAATTATCCTCCATGTCTTAGTCTTAGGTACAAAGGCACATTTATAGGAGGAACTTAGGCAAATCCCAACATCCTCATACATGTGGGACTAACTTTACCAATGTACACAAAATCCACCTAAGTAAGCTAACAACTAATGTGTACAAAATCATGAAAGGAAAAACCCTACACTAACACCCCCCCTTAAGCATAGCTTAGGTGGGTAGAGGAAATGGGTCTTGAAAACAAGGCCTAATGAAGTACTATGGAAAGATGGATTGACATCCATAGGGACACTTAGATTCACATTACATCCTTTTTTTCATGCATGGGTACCTCATTAAGTTTTGTTGTCGAGACCTATTTCCTTTACCCACCTAAGCTATGCTTAAAAGGGGTGTTGTTTTAGGGTTTTTTATTACATGTTTTTTCCTACACATTGGTTTTTAGCTTACTTATGTGACTTTTGTGTACATTTGGAAAGTTAGCCCCACATACATGAGGATGTTGGGATTTGTATAACTTCCTCCTATAACTGTGAATTTCTACCTAAGGCTAAGACATGGAGAATAATTTTAGAATTGTATAATCCATTTATAGATAATAGATAGTTTATTCTTTATGTAGGAGGTTCCTGAACTATCTCTTTAGAAACCTTACCATTCGTAATATCATCCAACACTATGTACTATTTTTTCTCCTATTTCTGCAACTAATCCTTATATATGACTTTTTATTTAAAGATAACATCCCTAGACCAAAATATTTTCTTGTCTCTATGATTTCAAACCTAGAAACCAAAGTCATCCTCACCATAACCAATAAAGGTGCATCTCTCAAACTTAGCTTCTAACTTGGTCCTATATTTCTTGGGAACATGAACTAATGCCTCACATCTAAAGAACCTAAGAAAATAATAATTAACTTTCTTACCAAAATAAGCTTCTTCAGGGATGCCTCTATCCAAAGGCACTGAAAGTCCTCTATTAATTAGATATACCATTGTGCTAATTGCTTTTGCCCAAAATATTAGGGGAAATCCTGCATGTAACCTCATGCTCCTAACACACTCCATGATTGTCCTATTCATCCTCTTTGACACTCCATTCTCTTGTGGTGTCCCTAAAACTATCCTTTGCCTATTAATTCCATTTTGTGAATAATAATCATCAAACACTTTGCTACAATAATCACCTCTATTATTCGGCCTAAGACATTTCAACTTGAGACCTCTTTCATTCTCAACCAAAGTTTTCCATCTTTTAATTGTTTCAAATACATCAGATTTATTCTTAATGCAATAAACCCAAACTTTCCTAGTTGCATCATCAATAAATGTAACATAATAATATGAACCACCAATAGAAGATACCTAAGCTGGCCCCCTACATCTAAGTGAACCAACTCCAACTTATTTTATTTATTCATAGGTCCAACCCTTAGGAACTTAACACACTTCTGATTTACATACACAAAATCATACAGAAGTCCAAATCAACCTATTTTAATTTAGGTAACTTGTCTTTTAAGATCTCCATGCCCTTCTAGCTCATATGAATGAGCCTGTAGTGCCCAAAAGTTGTTTCTCCATCTGCAACAACTAAATTATAGTGATCAAAACTACTAGTCAAATACAAAGTGCCAACTTTCTTACCTCTTGCAACCACAAGATTTCCCTTGGTAACTTTTCAAGAGTTTGCTATAAAAAACACTGAACAACCCTCACTGTCTAATTTCCCCAGTGATACTAAATTTTGCCTTAACTATGGAGCATGTCTAATATCTTTTAGTAGACATGTGATCCCATTCTACATATTCACTTGAACATAACCTTTCCCTACTATACTTCATGGTTCATCATCACCTAGATAAACATGTCCAAAATCTCCTTAACCATAACCAGTAAAATGATGCCTATATGGGGTGGTATGAAAAGAAGCTCCTGAATTTAATACCCAAGATTTAACAACATTATCCAAGGAAAGAATTAAATAATCTTGACTAATAGTACCTATTATCATATTTATCTTCTTGGTCTCCTCATGTTTGGTCTTTTTGTCCCAAAGTTCTCAACATTCCTTGTTTGTGTGTCCACTTGTCCTACAGTGCCAACACACCATTTTGGCTCTAGATTTAGATCTTCCCCAACCCTTTGAATTTCCATAGTTTCCTTTACTTCTATATTTTTGTCTCCCTCTAGTCTCCACCATCAAAGCATTCCCTAAAGATGATTCCTTAGTGCTCTTCCTTCATATTTCCTTGCTAAGAATCACACTTATAACATCCTCAAACTTCAAACTTACTTTAGCAGGGATGACATTACTCAAAACCATAACCAAGCTATCCCAACTATTAGGTAAGCAACACAAAATAAATAAATCCTTAACTTCATCTTCAAATTTAATACCAATAGAAGTTAGCATACTCATAACCATATTAAAATCATTTAAATTATCAACTATAGAACCATTTTCAGACATTTTCATATTAAATAACCTTTTCATCAAAAATATTTTATTAGAGGTAGAGGGTTTTTCATATAAATACCCTAATTTCTTCATCAAACTAAATGTGCTTGTCTCCTCTAAAATATTGAAGGTAACTGAAGATACAAGGCACAACTGTATGGCTCCTAATGCTTTCCTATTGAGCAAATTCCAATCTGCTTGATTCATACCTAAAGGTTGGCCTATTTTCCCCATCAAAGGAAGATGAAGATCCTTCTAAAATAAGTAATCCTCCATCTGCATCTTCTCTAATCTAAAATTTTTCCCATTAATTTTTTTAACTCTAGATCTACCATTATCTACCATAGATCCCACTCAAAATAATATCTTTTCTTGCGATTCATTCACCACTTTAGCAAAATATCTAAAGCTAACTATAATACTAGTTGTTAGGAATAAGAGACTAATTACACAATAAAATATATAACACATAATTCATTCTTTAGAATCATAGCAACATAGACATTTGAAAGAAAATTTAGATCTAAGAAAATAAACACATAACACTGATAGAATGTGGTTCACCTAATATGGGCTACATCCACCAAGAAGCTCTCAATAATATTATAAACAAGAGTACAAGACAAGTCTCAACAAGAACCTCTTATAGAGATAAATTTATCCAACTTAAATTCACACCAGAATTTTTGAAATGCTAAGCTACACCTCAAACCCGATCACACCGATCAAAGAGAGAATTACAAAGGTCAAAATGAGATGCAAAATTCAAATGAATAATGTGTTACCTCTCACCCCTATTATACTTTTCAAAATCCCTTGAAAAATGCACCATAACCATAGGGTAACCATATCCCCACAAAATAAGACAAAAAATAAGGTACGTTTCAACCACATAATCCCTCGATTCTCACAACACCTTTAAATCATACCCACTTCCCAAAAATGTGCCACAAATGGGGGAAGTGGTTAATATACTAAAAAAATTCATCCCACCATTGTAAAAGGTAAATATTTCATGTTAAAAATACCTCGGTAACTTTATTTTTAACTTAGGGTTGAAACGAACTCCTTATTCAACATTCTTGCTTCTTTTGGTGATTATGCTCATCATGCCACATTAGTACTTAATTTATTTCCAAAAATCTTGATAGACTATATCTTCAATTAGTTTCATATAATACCAAGTGGATATATACATTCCTATCATATGAAAGAGGACACTTTATTGGAATGTTTCATTACTAATAAAGTCCTGCCACCTACCTTTGAGCATATATTATTTTTAAATCAAGCTATGTATGAGAATATTCATGATTATATGATTTTAATTATAATTATTATATATTGGTTGTTTTAAAAACCATCAAATTAATAAAGTAAAAAAATAACTAGTAAAAGTATTCTACCACCTCTCAAAGAAAAAGTGTTTTTTTTAATATTGCAAGAGCATTAAAAAAAGTCTATATGTCCAAAGGATGAACAAAAAAGTAAGACCAAAATAGGCTCAACAAGAGTATCAAAGTATCCATCACTAGTAAAACCAAATGTAAGACACACAACATAAAAAAAACACCACAAAACCAACATAAACAACCAATTAAGTAACTCAAAACATAAATAAAAGATCAAGTCTCCAATGTCCACTTGTCAATACCAAGTCCCATTTGAGCATTACCAAACTTAACATCCATATCATTTTTTTGCCCTTCTTTTACATACACACCATGATAGTCATGTACCTTTGAGAGTGAAAGATGATTAAGTCCCAACTGTTTACTAATATTTTTATCAACTTTAGCAAAATGACCATTAATGACCACTTGAGAGATAAGAGGATTCATTTTGGAGTTCACAATATATTCCAATAGTTTGTCCCTTTATAACCTACTACCATTGTCAATGCTGCTCTAGAGCTTAACCAAGAGACTATTAATGTTTCCATCAATCATATGCCAACACTAGACTACATAACACCACCATAACCTCCAATTGGAAGCCCATTATCAAGATCTAAGGATTGAGAGGAGCTATCAACACAAACAAATTCTCCATCTTCCCCCACATCCCCAAAAAACAAAAAAAATTATAGAAAATAAAAATAAAATAAAAATCCATCTTCATATAAATATCCATATTTTAATGACCTTTTTCATTAGGATAATGAATTTAGGCTGAGCTCTTGCACACCCTTATGATTACGCATGAGACATATGCTTCATAATGTTATGTTATAAAAAATATCTCAATGACCATATGCTTAAAATGAATGATCCTAATAAATTGGTCAATAATATAGAGTAACCATGAAAAGACATTATACCTTATCATAAAGAACTTAAGCAATTAATTAAATGTGTTGATGGTCCATGTGAAATTTTGAATAACATACTTAACTCTAACATGATCAATTTTACACCTATCAAGACATGTAATTTTTATTGTGATCATCATAAAGTTAAGGGCCATTTAAAAAATTGATGTTTCACTTTAAAAAACAAAATCTAGAACCTTATCGGTACTGGTGATATTAAAATCAAAGATAAAATAGTTAAAACACTAATTCATATGTGTCAACATATAATTATCCATACGATGTCTATAAAAAACATAAATATGAACTCAAATGGGTACCTAAAAATAGTCTTGAGATCAAATGCAAACAACAATGATAAAAAATAAATAATCCTTACATAGTATGACTTCAAGGCAAGTTCAAATTAATAGTACATATCATTACATTAGAGACACCACTTTTGATACTGATGACTTATTAGATTCACTTCCTAGTTATGATAGTGGAAAGACATATTATTTCAGATGTATAACCTATGATGACTCTTTGAGACTTGATAATAGCATTGGTTAGATTTTGCTAACATACAATATGATTCAACACTTTATCATATGTTTATGAACAACATAATGATTCACTTGATATTCTATAGTTATATATGTATCCTACACTATACTAAATAACAATGGAAAAAAAATTGGTTCTGGGGCATTATGGTGACATTTTATTTTTTTAACATTGCTTGGACTTCTATTTATTTTTCTTGACTAGGCATTTTCTTTGATTTAATGGATTTTTAGAGATTTAATTTTACACTTGGGTTTGGTTTCTACTTATTTATTTCCTCTTGGGATTTTTTTCCCAACATTTTTGTTTATATACTTTGTTTTGTCTATACACACTTGAATTTTTATTTTCCTTTTGTTGCTTTGGTCACTACATGTATCTATAACCATTATTTTCCATGATTATATTTCCATACCATAAATTTACTTAGGGGTAGTCACCTTATGTGCTTCTATACATTTATTGTGCCTTGGTCATAATGGGGCATGCCATTATTATGATTAGGTTGATCATATATTTCCCACTAAAGGGCATGATGCTTACACATTATTCATGTGCTTTATTGATTTTATCTTGTCTATACTAGGGTATGTCTTACATAATTATTTTCATCGATTATACCTCACCCATGTAAGGGGAAAACCTTTATTACACTTATATTTATCACTTATATAAGTGCATATTATTATTGTATTTTATTGCTTACACATTGCTCATTGGCAACACAATACACCCATGTGTCTATAAATTAATTCTATCAGGGTAGACTCTTACCACATGTCTTTTCATAAATCTTATTCACATTGGGGCATACTATTTTTTGTGCCTTTGTTGTTATATATTTTCTATATTAGGGGAATATTATTACATTAGGGAATATGGATTGCACCATCTTTCTCTACCTCTTGTCCATATTTGAGTATATATTATGCAGGGATAAGATAACCAATAACAATCCTCTTTCTCTCAAAATATGAGGATATAAACAAGGTCATAACAATAGAACTTGCATATACTTAGATTAGTGGGTAGTGACCTAAAATAGTCACAAACTTAGTATAGGGTAATCCAGTTCAAATTTCAAGAGGATAGGGTTCTAAAGCCTATGCCTATAATACAAGGTATAACTCTCATTAGAGCTTGAGATGTAACAATGAAAACAAAGGGTTATATCAAGGATATAATAAAGACACTGAAGCAAGGAAATGATGAACAAGGGTAACTTAGATCAAAGATAATTTTAGAATGCTAAACTACAAGTGGTACAATGGTCAACGAATGGGCGGTCTAAGCAACTTAAGATGATAAATGGCATGCCTAAGGTATAAGGAGGAACATAAATAAGCATTAAAAATATATATCCACTATAGAAATAAATAAATTAAGTTTATCTAGTAATTAAATAAATGAAATAGAATAGGGATTGACATACTTACCTTTTAGTGGACTGATCACCACATTAATCTCCCCCTTTGGATCAAGTGGAAATTTGCAAGAGATGTTGTAGATTGAAGACTTCAAATGGAAATAAGAAGACCTAGATATCCTTATTGGGGGACTCCAAAGATAGGGACACCTCCTTATATTAATCTCCAAAGACATTTAAGAACAAATAAACCTCCAAGAATAAGAGCTTAACATATAACTCCTTTTAATACTTAAGAGTAAAAATGTGAGTGCAAACAGAGTAGATGGATTTTGTGATATGTGAGAAATTATAATATGACCCCTATACATATGAATTGAAACCCATAATTAACCCTAAATTCTAAGAAAATAGTATTAGTTAGGCTGATAAATCTAAAAAATATGTTGATTGACACATAATTATTTAGTGAAAATGATATAGTAAGAATATAGGGTGGCTAGCAGGAGTGAATAAAGAGTTTGATGGAGAGGTAAGATGGAAATTGATTCAGAGGATTTCATATTGATAATAATGAAAGTATAACTAAATAATATGTAAACATATCTTATAAAGTACCATGATTCTATCCCATCCTATTCCCAGTGCACCCCTTAAGATGTCCACTCATGAAGATTATTGTGTCGACAAGCCTCTACAAGAGAAACTATAAATAAAGTGATTAAAGTAAAATATATCAGTGAACACATATGCCCCACCTAAATCTCGTCATGTATCATAATAGTGTAATGTGGATGGTACTTTAGGATAAATACATAGTAACACAAAATAACATATTTATAAATAAATGTTGAAATGACTACAGATAAGTAAATAATTAAAAATAACATATACATACCTTGACTTACCTTTCCTCATAAATGCTACATGTTGTTTAACCCTTTTTTGAAATAAGAATTAAAGAAGAGAGTAGCCTAATTAAACAAGGAGTAAGCTACTCTTTAAAAGCATGCCAATTAATCAATTTAGATTATATAAATATTCTAATAAGAAAAATTGAATCTAAGAATGTGCCAAATATATAAAGCAAAACATTAAATATTATAATAATAATATAAAGGATAAATTATACTTAGCTTATACATTGATGCACACGTGAATTTAAGTAAGGCAGGTGTAGAAATATATTGTGTAAAGTTTCTAATTCAGTCCTTAGGATCTGGAAATTAGGTTTTTTCTAGCATGGACACTTACGTCACCCTAGGGACATTTATGTCAATGCTACTGCCTATGTTTTTGTAATGTCATGTAAAAAATATTCACTATTTATTGTAATTTCCACTTAGGTCTTTCTATGTTTTTTTTCACCTTTTAGATTACGTGTTTTGATTCCATGCACATGATTTTGATATCAAAATATATCTCAAACCCTAATCCTCCTCTTAAGCCTTATCACTTTGCCAAAAATGGGTTAATAGGTTCACAGATTTGAGCTAACCCAATGACCCCTCTATCAATAAAAACTATCTGCATAGCCAATACTCTGAACAGAGCTTCAGACATATGTATTTCTCTCGTATGTGTTGGCTTATGTGTGCACAAGGGTGAAATATACTATATACAAGTGCATGTAGTTATCTAGCTTGTAACTTAAAAAATATTGATCATGGGCTATTTTTTAAATGCTTTAAATCTTAGTATGACTACTCCTATGACTAATATAAAAATAGGTAAAAATAGTGTAGTATAACTTATTTGTGTAATTGATTAAATGAGATTGAATATGCACTTGCTTGGTATTTTATAGAATAATAATGAATTGAATTTAATTTATATTATCATGGAAGGTTTAATGAAACTTATTAGGCTGATCCATAAATACCAAAAGATTTATAAATTTGAGTGTATAGAAGATAAAGACACTTATGTTGGATATGGGACAATAGCGTCAATGTTATCATCCATTTCTAATTGTAATTGTCTAGGAAGATGGAAAGTTGTTGGAGCTTTGTAATTGATAGTGAAGGATATATATCATAATTCAAACATATTATGGGTTGCCAGTAATCTAGGTAATCATAATATTAGTGTCAGACTACAATATAAATATTTAAACTAAGTAGGATGGTGAACACGAGAAAATTAATTACAAGGAAGGTTTAGAGTCAAAGGTAAAGCCTTGAGTGATATTTGTCAAATGTACAAGACTAGTTTAACTTGTAAAGCTATATTTAAGCATCTATATTTTCTCTCATTTAATCTAATAATGCATAAGGATGAAATTACTAGTTTAAAGAAAGTAAAAAAATATACCATGGTATGTAAAACACACCTTACTTTGCATGAGCTTTGTTTGAATTTGTTGTATGTGTATGACTTGCAACAAAGAATAAATTATAGGTATAATTAGTGTATATAATCTAAAAATGAATAATTAAAATTACATGAAATAAAATAGAGTAAAGAATGAGTATACATGTGTATCAATGCAACCATGCTACCATTGATATTTTGATTTGGTAATGACACTTCCTTGATAGAGCATTTAAAATAGGTTCACAACTGAATCTTAGAGATTTGAAGATGGTAATAAAATGGTGATCATGTATATATTATATTATTTTTTAATATTAATAGGAAATAACATTTAATACATTTTTTAATAATGCATAAGGATGATATTACTAGTTTAAAGAAAGTAAAAAAATATACCATGGTATGTAAAACACACCTTACTTTGCATGAGCTTTGTTTGAATTTGTTGTATGTGTATGACTTGCAACAAAGAATAAATTATAGGTATAATTAGTGTATATAATCTAAAAATGAATAATTAAATTACATGAAATAAAATAGAGTAAAGAATGAGTATACATGTTACCTCAAAAATGAATCAAGCCACAAAAAAAAGATGAGAGTTAATAATTGGGGAAATCATTAAATGGATAAAAACCTTATAATCTATTAGAAGCCTTACAAACAATTTAAATCCAAGTATAATAGCATATAAAAAATAAGAGAAAGAAAAAAGAGTGGCCTCAAGCCAAAATAAGCATCATAAGATTGTAAGAACAAGATTGATGTTTTAAGAATGAGAGAGAAGAGCTCAATAAATAAAACTAGGAGGAAAAATAAGTTACATGATAAATTTTTATTTGTGTGTCAAATATATTTATTTCTCTTACAAGTGAGGAGGATGTATATGACATGTGGAAGGAGGAGTTACTTGTACAAGTAACTCCCAAATCCTATAAGTAGACAAGAGAGGTCAGCGATACCTCATAAATGTAAGATAAAGTGCATTTATAATAATAATAAATATTCACTTAAAAGAAACTTAGGATAAGCTTAAAGATCACAAATGACCCAAATAAGGTTAATCTCCAACACTCTCCCTTAAGCTAAATTTTGTGTTATAAAGGTGGAGAAAACTCTTTACAAACAAGGAAGGGAGTTGAAATTACATAATATTCCTCTTTAATAAAAACTTTCTTCAAGAGGAATTATAATAGTTTAAAAAATAAAGAAGAAGAGGTGTTGCCAAGAAAGTTGTAAAAATGTGATCACCAAAAATCTCCAAAAAAATCCTCTTTGGACAAGATGGTCAATTCACAATGGAACAAAGACCAACAAGAAAGAGAAATTATCTACTAAAACCTACAAAACAAACAAGCTCACATTAATCTTTTAAGTTAAGTAAACAATATGCCATAATGATCTACACACAAATAATGTACTAAAAATAGATCTAATAAAGATAAGTTGAACTAAAGACAACTTCCATCACAAAATATGAAATTCAACACAAAAATAAGTTACTCAAAATGAACTCTAATTAAAATGTGTTTTCTTTGCGACAAAAATCAAGGAATGTATAAAAAGATTGAGTTTATCAAAAAGGAGACAAAGAAGCTGTGTCATTTGTAAAAGATATTTGACATGAATCAATTGAAGAATTATCACTAAATATGCATCAAAACTCTAGAATATATGTTGTATTTAAGTATCCAAATATTTTTTACCTTAGAAATATATTTTTGAGTGGTCTTCCAACAATTTAAATTTGTGTTATGAATTGATTTACCATAATATCTATATGGACGCAATTTCCAACATTTAAAAATATGATGTCTAATTTTACTATAATGCTCATAAATTTTATCATTTTTAATTAAAGAATGAGTATGAAAAATAATATAATCAAAATAAGTCATATGATAATTAGGAGCACTATTGTGTAAAGTCCTTCGATGTAGAGGACAATAAGACTGTAATTTACTGTGAAAAATAATAGAATCGAGGCCTATATAATTCACATTCAGTTTAAGTGAAAGAGGTTCAACAATGGTATTTCATGTTTGCCAAGGTTATCACTAAAATAACCCATTTATTGCATAATGGAGATGAAAAAGCATTATTGCAAGTTTACATATTTTCAACATTCATAATTTGAATGGTGAGAGAGTGAACAAATTTTTACATTTCACTTAATTTTTTATTGTACATTTTTTTCAATAAAAAAATGGTCTGATTTCAGTATTCAAGTTGATGATATAAAACAATAATTTTAGTCTTTTTCCAAAAGTTGGTGTTTCATATCATGAATTACGACTTCATTTTTACTACAAAACCACATCATTGCCATAGATAAACTTGATAAGAAAAAACTAAATAAATAAGAAAATTTATTTAACAAATTATCTCACTATTGGTAAGTCACATAAAATAGTTTAAAAAACAAAATATAATTATAATTTTTTTTTCAATACCATTAAAAACATTAAATCCATAAATAAAGATAAACGCTTTAAAAAATAAAAAAAATGCATTACATAAAAAAATAGTAGAGATAAACAGGGAACAAGTGTGACTGGCTAACCAAAAAAATGACATAGAGAGTCATTAAAAAAGAGCAAAGATTAATAAATAAATATGTAATAAATAGAAACAAATAATTAGGCAAAGGATTAAACCTTAACCGAGTGAAACACAAAAGGAGAAGCAACTATGCTACAAACACGAAGGCATAACAAAGATGAATGAAGTAATGTGAAGTTAATGAGAGACTTTTTATTTGGAAAACGATCTAACGAAAGAATGATAACCTAAAAAATGCAAGGTTGGAAAAGTGATGGGATAAGAAATGTGGTAAAAGTTAAAAAAAAACTCAATGAAATAAGATAAAAGAATTACAAAGTAAAGCTTGCTAAAAAACTAGCTTAAGAAGAAGTGGAAAAAAACTCGAAACCATCCAGATACAAAAGGTAGAAAGTAAACAACTAGACCAAGAGACCAAAAAAAAACATCGATGAATATGAGAATCTAAGAAGAATAAAAATTGGAATGAAAACAAATGAATTCAATATGCTAGTGATAGATTTTTAAACTAGAAATGAAATGAGAAAACAAGAAAACTCACTTGGATGAGGATAGTCCCTAAAAAAACTAGTAGAAAGTTGGTAAATATCCTTAAGAGAAACTTGCAACTTATAGTTAGAGGGCATAAAACTCAAAAAATGTTAGGCTAAAAAAGAGACGGGTTTGAAAAAAATATTGTAAGGGTGGAAGCCTTTGCAAAAAAAATATGAGATTTTCTCGAAAAAAGGCCTATTCAACTCATGAATTAACATTAAAAAAGTTATAGCACTAATACCATATTAGATTATTTGTCAAGACTGATAGGAAATAACTTTGAATACACTAAAATAATATGTAAATAAATAATGTTACCTAAAGAGTGAATCAAGCCTCAAAAAGAAAGATGAGAGTTGACAAGTGAGGAGATCGTCAAATGGAGAAAAATCCCACAATCTATTAGAAGCCTTCAAATAAATGAACTCCAAGTATAATAACAAGTAAAAGCCAAGAGAAAGAGATAAGAGTGGCCTTAAACAAAAAGAGACATCACAAGATTTCAAGAGAAAGATTGATGTTCTAAGAATGAGAGATGAGAGTTATGTTAGAGTAGATTATTTACCTTGGTTCATATTTCTTAGGCTTTTTATTTATTTTTAAATATTATTTAGGGTTTCCCACCCACTTAGGTGTGGATATTAAATATTTAAGTATAATGGTTTTTTATCCCTAGGTTATCTCCTATGATACTATGACTATAATTAATATTTATTGTCTATATATGCAAGACATTACTTGCTAAGTTTTTAGAGATACTATATGATATTTTTACTCTTTGTCCTGCATATCAATTTGTTGCATTTAGCTCCTTCATGCTATGTTTTTTATTGTTAACACTTGAGATTTATGCAATTTAAAACAATATATTTTCCATTCTTTTTATGGTATCAAAGTGATAGGTGTTGCAACCATCTATTTGTTAGTTACTACAAGGTCTTGTTGTTTTTATTGTATCCAATTTTTTGTTTGTTGCAATGAGCGATAGGAAGATCTTTACATTTTTTTGGCTGCATGAAAGGGTTTTTGTTTTTGAACAAGGCATAGACTGTAATTAGACGGTGGCACTACATTTTTTCTTATAGGTTCTAACTTATGATGTTTACAGTGATGACATGGGAAGAATGAAGATCATGTTTTCTATGTTGTGAGCATGTTTTCTATGCCATTTTGTGTTTTATGTGCATTTTATACATCATAGGCATGTTTATCTTATAGATCCATGCTGCATCCTTTAATTTCTACATTGTAGGTGTGTCTATCTTGCAAATCTGCACACAACACAAATTGACATCTAGGAGAGTGTCAAATTTAGAACAACAAAGAACAACACTATTCATAGTTTTTCACTTTCCTTTTTATGGTGACATCACTCCCACATCAATCAAATAAATATAGTGTGGGGAGCACTCATCCTCCCCCTTAGCTCCTTGGTCACATGGTATAGTCACTTGGGGGGGGGGGTTTAATTTTTGATTCCTACTAGTGGGGGATTAAGTCTTAAGGTCATTTATTTCAAAAATCTCTCCAAGAATTTATTTTTTTCTAAATATTTATTTTTTATGTATTTTTATTTGACTTATTTATGATGGAAATTTTGTAATAACTATAACTTTTGATTAGGAACTTGTCATTGAGTGTCATGTTTAAAAAAAAGTGTATGTTTTATGCTTGATATATCGGTGTCATTTATTTTATAAATTATACTCAATTATAAAGTGCCAAATTTGGGGGGCCTAATAAAATAGTCTTTTGGAGGGGTTATCTCTGTGCCAATTTGAGCACATTTTTAAAAAATTCTCTTACTCTTTGGTGATTTTTTTTATAGTGGTTTTTTCTTCTACATTAGATCAACATTAGCCATTAACAACACGTAATTACCACACATGGAGACCAAGAATGAAAATAATTAGTAACCATAAAGGATTATGATCATTAATGATTGAAACATAACCAATGTTCACTAGAGAATATAAGAAATTTTTACACTAGTGCAAATTTGATGAGTGTATGGGTTTGATAGGAACTTATGTTAGTGATAGTCTTTTATTTCATTTGGAAGGATGTGACTCTCCTTTTAAAATATCAAGAAAATTGAAAGGTTTTTTGGTAAAGCATATCACATAAGAGCCATGCAGTTGAAGTACATATCACTTCTCTCAATCCTAAATATTTTGTATCCATTGTAGACTATCTTACTAAGTTCAAACACTTGTTGACATAATTGAATGGGAGTGGAAGAGATAAGAAAGATGAAGAGTGTATTTACCTAATTATTTCCAAGTTGAAATGTCCATTCCAATCTTTGCCTCTACATTTTTCTCTAGCATGGATGCCTTATGTACCCCATTCAAAGTAGCTTATTTAGATTTATCTTGTGAAAGACTTACTAGGGAAGAATGCAAATTGTCTAACCTTGAGTCTTCCACCTCTCAAAAAGCATTAGTAGAATCTAATATTAAGGGTAAGGGAAAATAAAAAGTAAACCTAAAACCATTCATTCTCTATATCAAATCACCACTAAACCCAAAGACAATAACTCTAAACCCAAGGTTTCTTCTAAATATAAGAATAAGTCTAGATTTTCATGTTGATTTTGTGGGGAGACTGGTCATGTAGAAACTAGGTGTTGGAAAAGAATGTAAGCCTTAGAGGATGCAGTCAGAAAACACAAGATCTCTATCTCCACTCCACCTCCTTCTAATGAGCATGGAAAATAGCTTAATGCTATTGGGAGATCTTAGTCACCTATTACAGATAGTTGGTTATAGATTTTGGTGCTTCTCATGACATAAATTGTAACAACCCTATTGGATTCTAACTAAAAAATACGTAAAAGATTTTTTTAAACACATAAACTATAAATACATTACACCACAAGAATCTAAGTCGATCATACAAAAAAACTCCAAGAACTATTATTTCTATGCTAAATTGCTTTCTACATTCAAAAAAGAAATAAGAAACTAAAGAAATGGTCAAGGCTAGAAGATACCTGATAAAGTCATGCACACCAAAATCAGACGTTGGAAGATTCTCCTCTTTGGCTGTGGAGGAATGACACCTGAGAAGAAAAGAGACTGAAACACGGAAAAACATTAGTCAAAGATATGGTGGGCTGTCAAGCGAACGCCCGATCCCGGAAGTATGAAGACTTCCTAGAAGGATATCAACCCACTGATAAAAAAGTAGAATATTTGACTGAAGTAGATGTAATGAAGGATAAAATGACAGAAATAAAAGACATAAAATAAAATGCGTACCTGATAATGAAGTAAACTATTCTGTGAAGTTGCCGATGTCGGTCTCTGTAGTGCCGGTGTCGGTCGGACAGGTGCCGACATCGGTTAAAATACCGGCATCGGTCGGGGTAGTGACCGGCGTCGGTCGGGGCAAGTTCTGGACAGAGTCTGGGTGAGTTGCAGATAGAGTCGGGATAGGGTCTTGATCAGGATCGGGACAGGGTCTGGACAGGGTCTAGTCAAAGTAAGGTCAAGTTTGGACAGGGTCTGGGCGAGTTGTAGATAGAGTCGGGATAGGGTCTTGATCAGGATCGAGACAGGGTCTAGTCAAAGTAAGGTCAAGTTTGGAGAGGGTCTGGGGGTTTTGGTCGAGTCTGGACAGAGTTATAGATTTGGATAGTGGGCATAGATGTAAAGAAGGGACTCAGGGTTCAGGTCTACGGTCTGAAGATTCGGGGTGATAGAAATAGAAATAACAAACAAATAATAACCAAAAAGAAATAAAAAACAAACAGAGGAAATACTTACCTGTCAGAAGATATGATAAAAGCCATGATTGAAGTCGTCGAAGCGTTGCCATAAGTTGATCGAAGCGAATGCAGATTGGTCGAATGCTAGAGTTGGTTGATCGCCAGAGCTGATTGGTTGCAAGAGTCTGTGAATGTCAGAGTTCAGGATTGATTGATTGATTAGCCTTCGGGATTGATCGGTGGACACTGATGAAGGCGAGGGACGGTTTAGGGAACGGTTCGATAACCGATTAGGAAATTGATTGGGAACTAAATGATAACTGAAAATGGGTAACGGTAAGGTGACCGACGTCGGCAGGATTGCCAACGTCGGCCGATAAGTGACCGAAGTTGGTGACGTCGGTCGGGTAACGACCGTCGTCGGCAGATGCATAATGGGGATAGAGTCTAGCTTTAGCTCTGTGCTCATTTTTACATGCTGCCAGGGTCAAGGCTAGTGGGAAAAGTGGTCGACAAGGTTAAATAGGCGAAGAAGAATAAAACGAGGGATGACCAGGGGAGTTGACACGATTTCAGTGTCTACATTTGCCCCTTTTTGTCTTGTTGGTTATTCTGGACGAACTACAAGACAAAAACAAGAGTGATTGCCCCAGGTGAGGGATAATGTTGATTTCGTCTTGTTGGTTGTTCGAATGAACTGCAAGACAAAAATAGGTAGCGGATTGCCCCGATTATGGATGAGGTATTCCCCCTCAAAGCAGGAGTCGAGGGAAGGGAACCGGGAATCGGGTGCTGATTTGACAAAGAGTGGATGAAAAAGGGGTGAGGGTGAACGCTGCAAAAGGCGTGATTGTGCACATACCACTGCACGAGATGGTTAGGTCAAAGTGTCGCAGGTCAAGGGTCGAGGAGTGCCAAAATTGAAATAACTGAGCCCCAACATTTAGTCGTCTGCTGATCGGGGTATTCAATCGAAGCTGAAGCTCCAATGGGTCATCGCGTTCTAGGTATCCTAGGCTCAGGAAGTGCTCCTAGAAACACGAAAAAGTCACAAGTAGTGTGGATCAATCGGCTTGCGATCCTATACTTGTGAGGGTCCAAAAAGGTCTGCACACAATTCTGCTAACCAGTCATGAGGTAGCATATATGCAAAAACAACCAAGGCAACATTGTCTTGAAAGTGGTCGAGGTCGGAGGAGAGAGGCATGATCGCCAATGGTTAGTGGTCGAGGGGAGGAATGGACGAAAAGATGTGGCCGAGCTAACCTCAGAAGACCCCATTGCAACTGAGTGCTGCCTACATAGCCCCTATAGAAGGGCCTCAGGCCAATGTAGTTCTCCCTATAAGGGAGGGAGGGACAAAGGGATATCATTGGTCGTGGTCAAGGGCAAGGTTATGGTTAAAATAAGGAAAGAAGGTTTGTCCATCAGAGAGATGAACAAACGAGGGTGGTCGAGCTAACCCCAGAAGACAGTCGTGTCATTTGAGTGCTGCCTACATAGCCCCGGTCATAGGGCCTCAGACCAATGTAGTTCAGAAGGAGGGTCCGAGTAGTAGACAGGTGGTCAGAATGGTCGAAAGATTGGTCTTGGTTATGATGAAATGATGAGGAGAAGAGATGTTGCAGCCTTTTCCAAATAGTGTATTCTGCAACATTGGTCGAGAGGTCTTTCATCCCTAGCAATATTCCATATTCATGATGGATGTATGCTAAAAATGAATTGAAGTCTATTTATGCTTCAGCAAGTATTGGTTTATGCTGAACATAAATTGCGGCTGGTCAATAGTTTCCATGTGTATTGGTGTCCATAGAAACTAGGGGGAATAGGCTATGGGAGTGGTCTGAAAAAAGAGTTGAGTTGAGTCGATTGACAAATGATGAAGGTGAATGTGACTAAAGTGCAGAAGAAGTGAAAAGCATATTGCTCTTTCATTGACAAGGACCAAAAAGATAGCATAGATAGGGGTTATGAGAACCAAGAGCCCCATTCATGCGTGACGTCGTTGACCAGCGTTATGTTAGAGCGGTAATCAAATCACTTTGACATTAAAGTGAGCTCGAAGTCCCTTGAGCAGGTGATAGGAGGAGGAAAAAGGGTAACCCATTTTAAGAGCAGAGATAATTTTTCCCCTTTTTATAGGAGACCCTGAGACAACTATAAGTCAAGTCCATGACTCATTTTTTTTTTTTTTTTTTGCGCAGACTGATCAATGCGGGAAGCCTGCATGGAGATGTCATTTGTTTGGTGGTCAGTTGTGAAGCTGATCAATGCGAGAAGCTTCTAAAATAGTGCTATTTATTGCCAGATTAGTCATAGCCATCCTTCGAGGGAGTGGTCTAGATTTTTGTTTAATATAAGGGCGTTTGAATAGCTGTCCTTCGAGGGAGCAGTCTATTAATTACAGCAATGATAATACAGCTGTCCTTCGAGGGAGCAGTCTACCTTTTGATTTTGATAGTGATATAGTGACCATGGATATTGTGACATCTTGATTTGTTTTACAGAAATGTGAGTCATGGACAAGATTATAGAAGGTCAAGGGCTCCCTTTTATTAGGACAAAGCATCCATACAGCATAAAAGGGTTATAGGAATTGTTAAGAGGAATAAAGTTGAAAGGAATTAGGACTAAGAGGATGGGGATTGCTCAAGGGATGAGCTCAAATTAAGTGTCAAGTGGACGAGTACTCGACTAGCAGTAGAACGGTCGCAGATGCAACGCATAAAAGGGTGCAAGGTCCTGATAAGTCCATGGTCTATGCTTGTGCGTGTATGAGAAGGTCCAAGTCAATTAGGAGCAAACTTGCCCCATTTGCCTCTTTCCAGATTGGTCAGGTGTTGATTGATGAGTGGATGTGAAGTTGGTTGATATGGTTGTTGATTGATCGAGACTAATTGAATGTTTTGATAAAAAGGTTGGTTGAATGTTTGGGTTGAATATTTGGTTGATTGATAGTTGGTCAATGGTTGGTTGAGGGTTGATTGGTTGGGTCGAATGTTTGGTTAAGGTCAGATTAAATGTTTGGTTGCTAGTTTGGTTGAGGCTAAGTTGAAAGAGTGATTGATATGTGGTCGAGACTATGTTGAAAAATTGGTCGAGGTTTGGATGAAGGTTGAATTCCCCCAGCAGCTAGGGAGAATGTTTGACGGAATGGTTAAGGTCGGTTGAGGTTTAGTGGTCAGATTAACAGTGTTGATTTCGAATAAGGGGGTTAAAGGTGGTGAAGGGATCCTAGTCTGGCATGGAGATCCCAATTTAGGTGATGAGGTTGGAGAGGCATGGGTCAGTGTTGATAATTTGTTAGAGGGGTGGTCAAGAGGATCCTTGATGAGAAGGGAATCCTTTCTCCGTTGTTGACGATTGACAGCTTTGAGAGCACAACAACGCTCAGTGTCATGTCTCGGAGTGTGATGATAATGACATAATTTAGAGTTGTCGAACCAAGATGGCCTTAATCCGAGAGTTGATGAGTGGGGTGGTGTTGAAGGTTTGTTGACGATGTGGTCAAGAAGAAGGGTGTCGTTTCCCAGACATTGGTGAATGGCAACCTTGAGGGCACAACAATGCTCGGTGTCGTGCCCAGGCATGCGATGATATGCACAAATGTGAGTGTCGTCAAACCAGGGTGGTTTTGGTCTGAGAGATTGATATGGTTTAAGAGGCGGGAGATAGATACGAGAGGACTGCAACAATTACCGTAACAGCAAGGCATAAGAACCTGCTATCGGGTCTGAGTGTCTTGTTGCAGTGAGGGTTGGTGATTTTGGTTTGAGGGGCGTAAGAGATGTTGATCGATGGTTTGGAGGAGGTATAAGTCTAACGGGTTGAGGGAGAAATGGAGGTGACTTGCCTCTGTGAAGTATGGGAGTGGGAAGCACTTCGAGTAAAGTGGACGAATGTGGGCCCAAAATTGAAGGTAATGACAAAGGTGGGGGAGTAGGCCTCCGGTGTGGTTTAGTAGCCTTCTTTGGTTTGGGTTGAGGGAGAAATGGAGGTGACTTACCTCTGTGAAGTATGGGAGTGGGAAGCACTCTGAGTAAAGTGGACGGATGTGGGCCCAAAATTGAAGGTAATGACAAAGGTGGGGGAGTAGGCCTCCGGTGTGGTTTAGTAGCCTTCTTTGGTTTGGGTTGAGGGCCACCTTTATGCGAGGCGAGGTTAGATGTGGGGCGAACACCAAGAGGTTTAATCGCTTTGGGCATGATGGACGCCTGCGCGGGTTTGGACTTAGATGTGGACGGTTCTTCTCTCAATGGAGAAGGGATTAAAGATGTGGGCTCTTTAAGTGGAAAGAGCGCCGGAGTAGTCATGGCTTCTATGTGTGGTTGAGGAGTCAAAAAGGTATGATCATCTATGGATGATAAGAAGGATGAAGGCAAGGCAGCTGGTGTTGATGTGGTCAAAGCATCCTCCAATATGGAAGAAGTCGATGGAGGACAAGTAGGAGAAGAAAGTTCTTCGCCATGTGGAGGAGATATAGGGGAAGAAGGGCCTTCCACCTGTGAAAGAGGTTGGTCAGGGATAAGAGAAAAGATAGTGTCGATCGTGTGTATATCATGGTCTTGAGGGTCATTGATCATGGTTTGGATATTGTCTTGAGTAGGCGGGTGATTAGGAAAGGGTTGCTTGAAGATATCAAGGTTTTGGTTGGGCGGTGCGTTCGGGTTGTCCAAGATAAGATCCCCCTTGTCTAGCATGTCCTGGATGATGTTTTTGAAAGTTTGACAGTGATTCGTGTCATGGCCTTTGACACGGTGATAGTTGCAAAAGTGGTTCTCCCTGTACCATGTAGGGATAGGTATTGAGGGGTCGAATTGATGTGGTCAGATTGAAGGGAGATTGAGGACCCCCTGCTTGACGAGTTTATCCAAGATAGAGGCATATGACTCCCCAATTGGAGTGAATTGACGCTGTATGGATTGACGTTGAAAATGTTTATTGATGTAGTCTAATGTTGAAGATGCTGGTCGGTTGGTTATTGTTGAAGATGATGGTCTAAAGATGACAGTGTTTGCCGACCCCTTGGATTGAGAGTGGGCAGAAGAAGGTCTGGAAGAAGAATGGTCATTGGTTCTTGTGTTGGTGTTACACAATTTGACCTTATCTTCTTCAATGGTGCGGAGTTCAAGCTTTCGGGCCATGGTGAAGGCCTCGTCGAAAGTGTGAAATGTTTGAACCCGCAAGGTGGACGAGATGTGACTGGCACATGCTCGGGAAAAGAGCTCAATGAGCTTGAGTTGAGGCAAGGAGAAGGAGAGCTGGTTAATCAAGCCTCTCCAATGGGCGACAAAATTGACTATAGATTCGTCGTCAAATTGCTTGATAGAGTAAAGGTCTGTGATCGAGATTTGTTTAGTGATATTGATTGAGAAATGGTCAACGAATAATTAGGCGAGTTGAATGAATGAAAAGATAGAATGTCTGGCAAGAGAGCTATACCAGTCAAGGGCAGGGCCAGAAAGAGACATAGGAAACATGCGTAGAAGTAACGCATCATCGTGGGCGACAAGATAACAGGCATGTCTGAATGCCCGTAGATGTTATTGCGGGTCCTCCTTACTTTGAAAGTGAGTAAATTTAGGAAACTCCCAATGGTTGGGGTATGGTCGGATAGGGACAGAAGGATGGATGGGCTCATTGTAAATATGGTCATATGAAGAGACATTACTTGAACCGGAGATAGAAGCTTCGAGACTAGACATTTTATCCATCAGCATCTTGATGACGTATGCTGACAGATTGGTGGACGGAGCGCCCCCTAGGTTGTAAGGTGCTTGAAAGAGGCTAGAAGATGCGTACGACGTAGTCGGTTGTACCAGTAAGGGCACAACGTATGGATGACTAGTCGCAGTGGCAGAAGTAGAGGCCAAAGGTGGTTGAGTTATGAAGGTAGAAGGCATAGGCTGACCAGATACCACCAAAGGAAGTTGTGTGATGGCATGTGCAAAAGAGGAGGTAGGCACTCTTGCATATATGGGCGCAAGAGTGTGTGGGGTCGAGACAATCAAGTTTTGGTATGATGTAGAACTTGGTTGAATTATAGGTGATTGAGGGGGTAATGAAACCCTGATGGAGGTCGGTCTAAAAATAGATGAGGAGGCCAAACTTTGCGTATTGGCCATGGTCGAGTTAACGGTTGAGGTGAAATGCTGGGTCGTAAAAGGTTGGGTGGCGAATGGTGTTGATGTCGTCGCCACGTCGCCCGAAAGGTCTCACATTGGGTTTCTCGCGAGATAGTTTTGGAGGGCTGTGACATTGAGGTCCAAGAATCTTGCAAAATCTTGGTCCCCTTCTGGGATGATAGGTGTCTGGGTCGGGGATGATCTAATAGGAATTCTTTCGATCTCCGAGTAGAACTCCATTATAGGATTGGTTATAGATGGGGTAGGCGAAAGTGGTTGACGTCTAGCGTGGTCAAGAAGAGCCTTGGTTTGACTGCGTGTCAAAACTATTCAAGGCAAGAAAGGAATGTCCTCACAAGCTCAAACAAGCAGATACGAACTAAAAAGGTGAAGAACATAAGCAAATCCTAAAACCCTAGGAGTAAATTATTAGGATTATAGTGGCTTATGCCTTAGAATGTGTGTAGAGGAAGATTGGCTTTGAGTCAGGTCCTAGAAGAAGCAGTCTATGGATGGTTTCAGGTTTTGTTATGGTGCTCAAGAAGTCTATGTTAGCTTCTGTACAGGCCTGGTGCTAAGGAGCAAGCTCCCCTCACTTCACGATTCCAGTGGTTAGCTGGTTTCACTTAGCCAAAATATACTTCCACTATAGTTTAGACTCTGCCAGAGAACAGAGTTGGCTTTCCCCTTGGTGATGAAATCCAAGTAAGATTGCCGGGACGGGTAAGGTATCCGCTGGGGGATGAAATCCCAGTCGGGCCTTGTCTCAGGTGTTGTTTTATGTTTGATTTGTGCACGTGGTTCAGTCGTGTAACATCAAGTGATCTAGATTAATTAAATATGCGATTTAATTACTATGTGTGGTCTAAGAGATGCAGGCAAACAGAAATGAATGCAAAGTGTTTTAATGCCCAAGTCGAAATGTTTGTTCATATGAAGACGAATGGAGAAAGAGTTGAAGAATATGAGTTTTAGCTAGTCTAGAAGTGCAAGAAAGAAAAGAAAAGTTCTTTTTATTTCCTGCTTATGATGTCGTTTAAGAAGAGACGAAAGGAGGCAAAAAGGAAGAAACCTAATGCACCTATATGAATGAAAGAAAGAACCCAAGGAAGGCCCTAGGGTCCCACTAGGCGTGCCAGAATTTTTCTATGCTAAATTGCTTTCTACATTCAAAGAAGAAATAAGAAACTAAAGAAATGGTCAAGGCTAGAAGATACCTGATAAAGTCATGCGCACCAAAATCAGACGTTGGAAGATTCTCCTTTTTGGTTGTGGAGGAATGACACCTGAGAAGAAAAGAGACTGAAACACGGAAAAATGTTAGTCAAAGATATGGTGGGCTGTCAGGCGAACGCCCGATCCCGGAAGTACGAAGACTTCCTAGAAGGATATCAACCCACTGATAAAAAAGTAGAATATTTGATTGAAGTAGATGTAATGAAGGATAAAATGATAGAAATAAAAGACAAAAAATAAAATGCATACCTGATAATGAAGTAAACTATTCTGTGAAGTTGCCGATGTCGGTCTCTGTAGTGCCGGTGTCAGTCGGACAGGTGTCGACGTCAGTTAAAATACCGGCGTCGGTCGGGGTAGTGACCGGCGTGGGTCGGGGCAAGTTCTAGACAGAGTCTGGGCGAGTTGCAGATAGAGTCGGGATAGGGTCTTGATCAGGATCGGGACAGGGTCTGGACAGGGTCTAGTCAAAGTAAGGTCAAGTTTGGACAGGGTCTGGGCGAGTTGCAGATAGAGTCAGGATAGGGTCTTGATCAGGATCAGGACAGGGTCTGGACAGGGTCTAGTCAAAGTAAGGTCAAGTTTGGACAGGGTCTGGGGGTTTTGGTCGAGTCTGGATAGAGTTATAAATTTGGATAGTGGGCAGAGATGTAAAGAAGGGACTTAGGGTTCAGGTCTACGATCTGAAGATCTGGGGTGATAGAAATAGAAATAACAAACAAATAATAACCAGAAAGAAATAAAAAACAAACAGAGGAAATACTTACCTATCAGAAGATATGATAAAATCCATGATTGAAGTCGTCGAAGTGTTGCCGTAAGTTGATCGAAGTGAATGCAGATTGGTCGAATGCTGGAGTTAGTTGATCGCCAGAGCTGATTGGTTGCAAGAGTCTGTGAATGTCAGAGTTTGGGATTGATTGATTGATTAGCCTTCGGGATTGATCGGCGGACGCTGATGAAGGTGAGGGACGGTTCAGGGAACGGTTCGATAACTGATCGGGAAACTGATTGGGAACCAAATGATAACTGAAAACGGGTAACAGTAAGGTGACTGACGTCGGCAGGATTGCCGATGTCGGCCGATAAGTGACCGACATCGGTGACGTCGGCCGGGTAACGACCGTCGTCGGCAGATGCATAATGGGGATAGAGTCTAGCTTTAGCTCTGTGCTCATTTTTACATGCTGCCAGGGTCAAGGCTAGTGGGAAAAGTGGTCGACAAGGTTAAATAGGCGAAGAAGAATAAAACGGGGGATGACTAGGGGAGTCGACATGATTTCGGTGTCTACAACTATAACTGTAAATAAACACGTGACATCAAATAGTCACTGATCACTATCAATAAATTAAAATGCATCATAATAAAATCATAGAATTAAATACAAATATCTAGCCACTATTGGTATATTACACAACCACTACTATCAAACCACAATAACTAGGTAGTTACATTTCTACATGAGATGTTTCCAAAAGTGAATACAATATAATACAATGTATAATATGATAAGGTATTTTCATATGGTTTTTATGTGATTCTAATAGACTCACTATTATAGGATTTAAGATAGCATAGGATTCATTATTTTTAGGAAATTCAAATGCCTATTTATTTGTACATCTTCCTATTCTATAGTCAATGAAAATGCTTCACATGTCTTTTGTGTTTATTCTGCTTTGATCTTCCCCAAAATCTGGTATCAGAGCATGGACATCCTACCTATGAAGAGCTATATATGATGGTGTAATATTAATTATTTTAAGCTATGATATGCATCATGTTAGTTTAGTTCTCTATAGCCTTTGGAACAATGTACTAATGTGTATCCTTGAGTCTTTGCTGTCCAACCCATTAGATGGTTGCACCTAATACATCATATTTTTGGGAGTTCTGAGTGGCTTAAATCTTTATGTAATACTTATATGGTCTGTCATTGTCCACTTGTTTTGATCCACCATTATAAAGTGTTTGGGAAAGCCACGACACCTCCAAGCTTTTTTTATCCACTTAGATCCATGCATAGTCCTTATGATTATGTAGTATATCTGTTTGTTGCTTCTATATTTTCATTTTGAGTCTATGATCTTTGTAAAGGGTATGCATTAATTTTTATGCCTCAAGGAGAAGATAAACCAAGTCTTTCCTTTACAAATTATCAGTAACATATCCTAGACCCTACATACAAACACGATTGCATCAACAACAAAATGTTCCTCTCCACGTTGCAAAGATTCACTCCATGGGTTCCACAACGTCTCCAATTGATCCTTCAAATTTTGATTTGATCCATCTCAACCTCGATAGTTTTTAAAAAATATGTGGTAGATAGTCACAAGTTTTAAAAAATAGATCAATGATTTGTTTTGTTTTTATTTGTCATTTAGGTGTAAAATTAAATACATTAAGTTTAGATAGTCACCCTTTAATTCGTAAAAGCTAAGTTTGGTTAAAAGTAATATGAAAATTATTTCACAATTGGGTTATTTTTGTCAGAAATTGTAATCTTTATTATCTTGTCAATGTCAGTAGTCAAGAGTCATTAGTGTTAAGTTTATTAACACAAGTTTCTTGTTATCATTAAAATAGAGTCATTATATATCATGTTATCATTTATAGTCAAATTTGTTTATGAGTCTTGTCTAGTTGAATTAGTTTTGTTTTGTTAAAGTTTTCTGAGTCTTTATAATTATTTATGTCTAAAAAGTTCAAACCAAACCTTGCATAAAATAATTATTATAAAGGAAGCATTATGGGTAGAAATCGACTTCTAGTGTCATCATTTTGTGCATAATATGGACATTCCACTGGAAAAGTATTTTGGTCTCAATTTTCACACCTGGAAGGTGAAAATCTAGATGTAATTCATGAATAAAAATTTATGAGAAATTATAAGTGGAAAAGAAAAACCACCTACAAATCAGAATAAACTAATAGAATGGAAAAATAAGGATGACCAAAAAAAGGCCATTATTGGTCTTGCACTCTCAGACTCTGAGCCACATTATATAGACTTGGAAAAGACATCCATAGAAATTTGGGATAATTTAAATAAATTGTTTAGAGCAAAAGTAGTAAATGCAAAGTTTTCACTAAAAATCCAATTATTTAGGTTCAACATGGATGATGGATATTCTATGACAAGTCAGACAAATAATCTAATGTCTCTAATTAGACAACTAGCAGAAGTCAAATCTATAGTTGAAGATGAAGATGCTAAAACAATCTTGTTAAACAATTTGTCTTCTAAATACAATAATGTAATTTTTACTCTTGGACAGATGCCATCTCAGACCTTATAATACATGATTTTAGCTCTTCTAGTTGAAGAAAAGAGAACAAGTGAACACACTGAAGAGGAAAGTGAAACAATAGTGAAAAATAAGGCCATCTCATTAGGTAATAAGTACAAGAATTCAAGGAAAAAGCTTCTTTATCATTAATGTAAGCATCAAGAACATCTTATTATGTACTGTAAAAAATGAGCTCAAGATCTCATAGATGATAAAGTGGAACAAAAAGCTTTTGTTACTGAAGAAAATGATAGGGATGAATATCTTCCCTACACCAGTGGTGAAGATTCTTCTCAACATAGTGATGAAGACTATATCTTCTAAGTGTGTGTGTGCATTTGAATAAGAACAAAAGAACATTCATGTTCACATGTGTGGTATGAAAATAATAAAATATTGTATCTCTCCATTGTGATAATAGTGTAAAGAATCATGGATGTAACAAGCATGTAAGAGGTGTGACTGAATGGTTGGAGTGTTTTTATGAATTGGTTTATGGGTCCCAAGTCATAAAACATGTATTCACATGAATAGGTTGATGGGCCCCTATTCATGTTAGATGTAGTTCCCACAGTCTCTATCTCTATCATTTTCATGTGCAAGTCCTCTGACTACATGCTATAGTTCATTAATGCGAATATTTTATGTATTTTCACAATAAGATAGGGAATGATAAGGTATTTTTATATGGTTTTTATATGAGTCTAAAAAACTTACTATTATAGGTTTTAAAATAACATAAGATTCCTTATTTTGATGAAATCAAAATGCCTATTTATTTGTACATATTCCTATTTTATATTCAATGAAAATGCTTTGCATGTCTTCTATGTTTATTTTGCTCTGATCTTCTCTAAGACAATAATAGGATACAAGGCTCCCTAGAGCATGAATCCCTCAGCCTCTCTAGTATCTATGGCAATCTCAAGTGTCATCTCAAAATTTGTACTATTATGGAGAGGGAGAGCATCATTCAAGTGCTTTTCCATACCATCCATAGACCAAAAATACCCTACACTAATCCCATCAGAGAATGGCCCTCCCTTCATGAATGGGTAGATAGTGATGGTGAGGGAATCCAGATAAACAAGTACCCATGTGCTATATAATTTCTTAACTAAATATGTAGTATATCATAGAAACCCTTTTTATGGAAAGATATCACACAAACATATAAATCTTACTCAAGAAATGACAATGTCTCACTAAATATAATTTTTATAGTGATCTATAATTAATCAAATTTATGCACACCACTTGATTGGATTGACTTTATTTGGCCTTATGATGTTAGTAAGCCATTGAAGTCCATCTAACTCCTTACTTAGTATCAATAAAATGAGATTTGTCAAACACATTTTAACCACAAGATTCATATAATTTACATCCTACTAACAATCATATCTCAACACATGCTAAACATAAGAGTAAGCACAATATACATTTATTTTGTCAAAAACATGAATGAATCTTACATTATTATCTAACTCATACTATAATAATGACTACAATGTATACCACCCAGGTAAAAATACACTTTTAACTATAGATTCCAATTAACATAATAAATTCCATACAACTAGATCCCATGATAACCCATATTATCATAGTCTAATATTCTAAGACATAACTAACATTTTTCCACAATTAGTCATACAAAGTAGTCTTGAATACATGGAACCATAAGCTTCTATTTGAGAAACTAAATATAACAAATAACATAGTTTCCATAAACACATAAAATTCCAACCTAACATTTGTTACACTCTTAAGGTTCTATGTACTCATACATAATGTCCTACTAACTTTCATAGAACATACTGTTCAATTAAATCAACACTCATATATAAAACACACTATGGTTTCAGACATAACATTTACTAAATGTATTATCCAAGAATAACATGCTTTTAGTTTGTAAAATTTCAAATGGAAACTCTATATGACATCTCATAATATCATAGATCATAGTGCATGAGCACCCTAATTAGTCATGAACAACCAGACTCACAATCATACAAAATAATTAAGCAAATACAGATTGTACCACCTGATATACTCTATACTTATATTTCATACTATCATTCAAAGAAACATAAATTAAAAAAGCACATCATGATGCACTATTAAATGCTGTCAAACATCTAAACACTTGAATGTATCAATGTTATCATAATATTAACTGCACATAAGTTTTTATCACTAGCAGTTATCATAATATCAGATAACTGTAAATCAAGTTATACCTCATAAGAACATAATTTAAGGGGCAATATTCATATGGTTGAAGTTTCCCATTTCTTAGAATCTTTTTTCTTATTATCAATCTATTACTTTAGATATAGGCATATTATCTAATTCCCTATGTAAGTTATATAATTATATGAATACCCAAGTCCATGTATAGATATATTTCTATATTAACACCCCTATACACTTTAGTTATTTCAAAAGGACTTATCAAAATATAAAAATAGATTGTAAAGTTCAACAGTCATTTGAATTCTAATGAATGACTTTCATCAACTGTTATTGTTATATTGCACTTCATGGATATCTTGGTATGACTTAGAATATTTATCTTCCAAGCATATTATCCATTTGAACATTCTTAAACATATATACATTAACCAATACTTTAGCAAAAGCCTAATATAATTGCATTAATATAGATATGGCCATGTATTGGTCATCTTAATAACTCTAGCTATATTATACTATGCTCTAAAAATATAATTAATAAATAATATTTTCCTATTTGTTAATTTTACAAGTTTAATAGTTCCTTTTCCCCATATTGCTTATATATGGTGATTTTTAATACTTTATGATAAAATATTTATAAACCTTATAGTCTATAATATTTAAATAATATGGGATAACTATAAAATTATCATGTAGCTATATAATAACATCTATTCAATATAAAATATAATAAATCACTTTTATGAATAAATTTGACTTAGTATTTTACTAATTCTTTCAAATTGAATACACAAAAGATTCCAACATTGACTTCAGGTCAAGGGGGTATTATAAGAAGTGAGTTAATAATTTATAATATCATATAACTACTTTGGTATTCTACCCATATTATGATCCTCATAAGGATCCCATGATAATCATGCTCATTATTTAAAGTGCAACTCGAGCTAGAAGTGCAACTTGGTTGGCACCATAATACGAAAATCCAAGAAAAAAAAAAGTTCCACCAAACATTCCTTGCTAAAAACTCCTCATTTATTCAATCATCTAAAACCTTCGATCCACCATTTTGTATTTAAATATATTCTAATTTTCTTCTCCATGTTTATGCTTTGCCTACAGGTTTAAGTGTCAGATTTGAGCTTGAGAGTAGATTTAAGCTAGAGAGCCCTTGAAAAAGCCATTAAGAATGCCAATATAGAAAAAGGAACTATTTATTTTTATAAATATATACATCCAAAGCAAAATTTAGTTCTTAATCCTAGACACAGTCTGAAATTATAAAAGTGCAATCCAAAAACAAGACATGTGAATAAATAATTATGCAGTTCTTATATATATATATATAAAGGAACACAACTAGGGTATAAGCAAATCAATTTGCTTTAATTCTATATATAATTATAGTATATGGAAGGGTCATTTACTTTGAATCTATATTTCTAATTTAAAGTTTCAAAACTTTAACTAAAATGCCACACCTAACAAAAAATAGTCATCTTAAAAAATAATTTACTTGGCCACTGCTTGACATTTTTATTTATGGGAGACTGCATATGACATCTTAGTTTTTTAATACCAATATATATAAATATATGCCTCAACTCATGAAATCGTTGTTATAGAATTAGCATAGGAAATGTGTACATACATGCCTAACCAGAGGTAATTTGAACCTGAGACCGCACTGCCCATCGTATTTATTTGTGTTTATGAATAATATTCTGACCATGCAGACCAACCAATTGTCACCATTTTAAAAATTCATCTACAAAATTTATTATAATAATAATTTATAGTTTCTCACACAAAGTTTTATCAAGGCTGAGCGTAATCCTATTATACTTGGATAGCTCAATGAATAATATGTGGACCGTTCTATTCATTTAAGGAGACACCAGATAGTTAAAATGGTTTACAATAAAAAGAATCATGGCTATGCATATATAAATCAAAGAAAATATAATTCCATATACATTTTCACATTTATTACACTCAAAATCATAAATACAGAACCAATCTTTTAAGAATTTGCTTGGAAGAAGATTTTACTTCTTTTCTTGCTTTCTCCATTCTCTCTCAGAATCCACCTACCTCTTCTTTCTCCCTTCCTTTATTTCCTCCATATATATCCCTCCTTTAATTTCATAAGCCTTAATTTATAAAACCATTTCTTCCTCTATTTTTATCGTGGCCCTTCTCTTTGCATGTTAATTACCCATCATTTAGTGGCGATGACTAAAGCTTAATTCATGTTGTAAGTTCAGTTTGAAGTAAAAAACTTCTTTTATAGCTCATGCAATTCTCAATTCAAATTATAAACTTGAGATCTCCAATGATTACTCAAGTCTAATAAATGTTTTATACATCCTTTCTTACCAAACTATTCTTATTCAAAGTTGAATTCATGCATAGACTAGTTAAGTATGATAATTATTTGACTAAACTAATGTTAACCAATACTTTGAAAGTTATTTAAAAATAGATTTATTATTTAAAAATTTCAATATTTCATTAGGGTAGTCCACATAGGAGAGTTAGCATTTAATATAGCTAATTAATCTATTTATTACTTTAAAGTGAGGATTGCCTAAGACATTATCGGTTTTGACCAACTATATAATATATTAAATGTTAACATGATAATAATTTCCAAACCTATATTTCAATAATGTTATACCTATGAATTTGTTTTTTGAATTTCTATAAAGATTAGCTCATTGCCTTAACTATCTTTAAAAAGATACAATAAACCATAAAGATTTCTAGTTAGCTCAATAATAATTTCATAAAAACACAATAATATAAAATGAATCATCATTCAAAATTAAGAGTAAGCTATGCATAACCTAAAATATGATCACTGTAGAAATACTCAAGTACTCAAAACCATACTAACTAGCTAACTAGATCAAACAAAAGAGTTAACAAGTTATTATATTGTGGTGTGTGAGTTTGGGTCACTAATCCTCTAACATCCCCCAATCATCCTATCTAATCCATCCTTTCTGATGATGCTATCCCTCATCATACTCTAAGGGTAGGATCAATCCTTCATCCACCTCACAACAAATAGATAGTTAGTCTGAGTCATCATATATATCAACCAATGATGCAAAACTTTAACATACATCCACAATGTATAGAATAAGAAATTACAACTGTCATATCATATAGATTAAACAACATATCATTGTCTCATAATAGTATATGTCATTAAGATAAAACCAAAATATTACTAATCAATTTATAACCATATAAGTCTATGGATTCTAAGGTTATAAAACATAGGGTGAAATCGAGATGTGACATAACTTCTTCTAAAGAGTCTTTTGTATTTCTTAGTTTGAGTTCTACTTCCAAAATTAAGGTTTAACATTCTTCCTTTATTTCTATTAAGGGAAAAGGTGACATATAATTTGTTGGTGGCCACATCAATGATGCACTATATGTTCCTGAAATCACTACAAATTTACTTTCTATTTATCGAATTTGTCATTTTGGTCAGGGAAAGACAATGACTTTCACACCATAAGGTGCTAAAATTCAAACATTGTTGGAGCCTCATTCAATTTTTGCATAAGGTGTTTTTGATCATTATTCCTAAATATATCACTTTGAGGGTTTTGATGACACTTATTCTATGGGGACATGCTTGATTTCTCATACTGATTCTAAAAGTAAGCTTTGGCATGAGAGATTTAGACATCTTAATTATAGATATTTGAAGGAGTTGAACACTTATGGTATGGTTGATGGTCTTCCTAGAGTTTCTCATTTTGATGGATTTTGCCCTAGTTGTGCATTAGGGAAACAACACCAAAATCTATTTCCTAAGAGTATGTCCAAGAGAGCTTCTTCATCACTTGAACTTGTCCATAGTGACCTGATATTTTTTTCTACTCCTTTCAATGGAGCTAAGTATGCACTTATATTTATTGATATTTTATCGAGGCATACTTGGGTTTATTTTCTCAAGTATAAGAGTGAAGTCTTTTCACACTTCAAAGTCTTCAAGGCGTTAGTCGAGAATTGATCTTCTCATTTCATAATACTTTAGCAAAGAGTTTTCTAATTTTTTGGTAGCTCATGGAAATGGTCACCAACATTCTATTCCTTATACTCCACAACAAAATGACTTGGTAGAAAGGAATAATTAAACTTTGAAGGAGATGGCTAACTGCACGATGTATTCTTAGGATTTAACTTATGTATATTGGAGAAAATTAGTTAATTATGTAAACTACATTTAGAATTACATGCCACATATAACACTTGAGCATTTGAATCTAGAGGAGGCTTAGTCTAAAACTAAGCCTAATGTCTCATTTTTTAGATTTTTGAGAGCCATGCTTGGTATTTTATACCAAAGAAGAAAAATAAAACCTTAGATAATAAGATAAAACCTTTGATCTTTATAGGGTATTGTGAGGACATGAGAGCTTATTGACTTTTGATCTTGATACTCATGATATTATTTTTCAAACAAATGTTCAATTTGATGCATGTTTCTCTTCTCATGAGTCTTCATATTCTTCTTTGATTCCATCTATAGATGATTCTTCACCTCATCTTAAGGGTCCCTTCTTTGAGGAACTAGTTTATGAGGTCACTGAGGAGTTTATGGATGTAGAATTAGATGTAGATCATATTCCCACTATACTTAAGTGGGCTCATATTATAATTTCTGAGGTAACACATTTCATACAAGATCTTCCACGTATTGGACATCATCATGCACATTCTATAGGTTATGTACTTTTGTGTTAGACATTTTTTAGGAATCCATAGTCTTTTTGATAGGCTCTTGGGATACAAGAGTGAGATGATGTGATGATAGATAAGTATTTTTGTTTGATGAATAATCATACTTGGGATTTGGTCTCTCTTCTTAAGGGAAGAAAGTTGGTTAGGTGTAAGTGGATATACCACACTAAATATGTAGTTGATGGGTTCATTGATAAGTATAAGGCACATCTTGTAGCAAGGAGTTTCTCACAACTTTAAGGTATTGATTAATCTAAGACTTTTTACCTTGTTGCTAAGATGGATTTTGTGTGCCTTGTGTTTTATCTTTCTATATCATAAGGTTAGCTAGTGTACTAGATGAATGTAAAGAGTGCCTTCTTACATGGATATTTTTAAGAGAAAATCTACATGGAGTAACTTACTGGTTTGTTCATGATTTTTCTCTTGTTTATCAATTATCAAGGTCTCTCTATAGTCTCAAATAGGCTCCTTGGGCTTATTATGAGAAGATGGATTCTTTTCTTCTATCTACTATATTTATTCATTGCCACTCAGATCTTACCATATATATCCAACATGTTGGAGATGATATTATTATATTATTTTTATATGCTAACAATTTGCTTCTTATAGGCAACTCTTTTTCTCAGATTTAGGCTATTTAGTAAGCTCTTTTAGCATAGTTTATGATGACAGATCTCAATCTTTTACAATTTTTCCTTAGTTTTCACATTTCTCAATCACATTTAGGGATTCATTTGAGTTAACAAAAGTACACCCTTGATATTCTTCAACATTTTGGTATGGCTGATTACAAGCCAAGCCATTCTCCCTTCCAATTTCGGGTCACTCTTACTTCCACCTACACTACTCTTTGTGATCCTACATTATATCAGTAGTTGATTGGAAGTCTCATGTACTTGAATCATACTCACCCTGATATTTATTTTATAGTTGGGCTTGTATCTCAGTTTGCATATACTCCTTATGATAATCACTGGTAGGAGACAAAAAGGATTTTATGATATCTATAGGGCACTTCCCACTTTGGATTAAATTACACTAGAGGTTATACTCAATTAGTTGGTTATACCAATTTAGATTTGGCATGTTATATTGTTGATAGGTGTTCCACTTCTAGCTACCTTTTTTGTCTTGGTTCTTTTCTAGTTACTTCAACTTTGTAAGAAGCAACAAGCTATTGAACTTTCATCTATAGAGGAAGAGTACAGGGCAATCATCATAATGATTCAGTAGGTTCTTTGTATTTTTTAGTTATTAATAGAGTTTATATTCATGCAAGATTCACCTACTATACTTTGGTGTGACAACTAAAGTGTAATCCACATTTATCACAACCCTATCTAACACTAGTGGACCAAATATATTGAGATTCACATGCACTTCATTTATCAACACATTTAAGATGGATTTATTTGATTGGAATACATTTAGACTCAAGAGTATGTTGTTGACATCTTTACAAAGCCTTTTTCATCACTTTGTTACCTTGAGTTGCATGGCTTGCTTGGGGTTTCAAAAATTTTCCTTGGGAGTGTTTGTGAGGACATATTCCTTATTCATTTTTCATGGATATATTGTACATGAGTACTTGATCATAACTTGTTATCATGAATCATACTGTGGATATGCCACTTTAATTTTATCTATTTTTAACCCCTAACTTCACTTGAGGGGGGGGGGGGTGTTAGAGTAGGTTATTTACCTCAACTTATGTTTCCTAGGTGTTTTATTTATTTTAATAATTGTTTAGGTTTTCTCACCCACTTAGGTGTGGATATTAAATATTTGAGTATAGTGTTTTTCTATCCCTAGGTTATCTCTTATGATCCTATGAATTTCATTGATTTTCCTTGCCTATATATGCAATGCACTCTCATTGTACTTGATAGGTTTTTGGAGATTATAATCACATAAAAATGACCATTCATGCCTTGGATGTCCACTTGAGGTCATTTTACCCTTAGTATAGCACTTAGCCCATCTTAGGGGCCTTTTTGATCCACTTTTAATAACATGGTAGCTACAAATATCACCTAGGATTATAAAACACCATATGAGACCCATAATGGCATAATTCATTAGTGATTTAGGTCCCTACACCATACAAAAGGTAATTTACATCTCCTTAAGAGGATTAGGGTCAGCCTAGAGCTATTCTTAAGTTACCCTCCCAAGTCAATTTTATCAGAACATTATATAAATACTACTCTCACACTCTCACACCATAGGTGGACATTATCATAAAGAAGCACATAAAAGTACCACTTCACATTGAGAGAAAGCTCCTAATTATTCTAATATTATATTAACTCAGACTATACATTTAATAATCTAACCCTAACACATGTATTTAGATTTCAAGTGGCCTTTAATGCATCCTATCACACATTCACATTTAAGAATTCTAGAATTCACTTGCATTTGCACCGAGCACTTAGATAGGAGAATTACATCATGCTTGATCCCTCCTCAGAGTATTGGTATGTAGGCAATGTGCCCAAAAAGGGGTGTGGAGCATATGTAAAACACATCAAACCCAATAACCCTTTTTTATCATGGTGTTCATTTAAAACCTTACAAGCATGAAAACCTAGGGTTTTTGGAGGAAAATAGAGCTATAAGAAAAAATATTGATCACACAGACCTAAAATTTAGAAGAACTAGAACATGACCTAATCTATAAAATACATAATCATTCAGACAATAAAGAAGAAGGACACTACTACCAATATTAGAATATGACCACCACATTTCCAATAATGGCACTAATGTCTAATTATGAAACTACTGTCTAAGAGGGTTTTTGACATTAGGATCCTATTTGTGACACTTAGATAAGTCATTTTCAAATTAAGTTATTACTTGCACTATTTATTGCTATTTTTAGAAAAGCCAAAGCTAGTCAATTCTTTAAAAGATTAGGAGCCATTTTTATTGCATATTATTTACCTTATTTAGTATGCTAAGCTCTTTAAAAAACATAAAATTTACATTCACTAAGTACTAAAAGGTTAAAACATTTGGTGAACTTGACTTACTTCAACCATTACTCAAACCCTAACCCTAGATAACCCTAAGGTTTACATTTCTAGCATCCATATTTATGATCCATACATTTTTTGATTTTATTTGATATAATAATGATAATAATGATAGAAGAAGTGTATCACTTTTTGTTGAAAAGTTTAATACTTTCATTTGCATGTTTGTTCCCTTTAATTCAGAATGAACTTAAAAAAGACATAAACACATGTATAGATGATGTTTTATATCAATTTAAATATATGTCATATTTCATTCTATCTCTATCATGTTATTGTTATCTTATGCAAAATTTAATTAAGAAACAAATCCTTACATATATAGAGGATCTATTATATAAGCTAATAATTAGGTTTTAAGCTTCAATGTCATATCTTATGCACATGAAATAATCTCCTTCTCTTCCACATCTCCATGAGGGTGATATCTACTTTCCCTCTAACTAGGTCCATGTTATCACTCCTCCATGAGATGAATCAACCTATACCATAATCACTAATCCCCATATTCAACTTAATCACACCTCTTCCCTACAAGGTGTGTGCTTACATGTTCAATAAAAAACAACTAAGGTTTGCACTTGTGAGACTTTGAGGGATCAAATTATCAGTATGCGTAAGCTAATATCAGATTTATAGAATCAAAATTAGTTATTAAGTGATCACATCACATAATTGGCAAATCACATTACATGTACATAGTCTTTAGAATATGTTAGTGTAAAACATGTATATGCATCTACACCTAGAAAAGTTATGCCTAACACTCTTTAATATCCAAATCAAAAATCACAACAAAGTACATTTAAAACTAGTGATTTAAAAATCATTTAAATATAAAATAAGTGTTCAAGTGAGGTAATAAGGGAAATGATTAAAGTTAAGTTGATCAACCTAACCCCTCTACACTTAGTGAGGAGATCCAAATATTATTGTGCATTTCATAGAATACATGGGCAACACATAGATTCATGTTTAACATTGAAAAGGAAAATGCAATAGATAATGGACATAGATGACTCAAATAGTGATACATCATCCAAGCAACACATAATGACACATCTATATATTCTAAAAGGGTCAAATTCAGAAATAGTATAAAAATGGTTACTAAAGCATAACTCAAAACACCAAAAGGTTCACAAAGCACAATCAGAGAAAGAAATAATACAAAAAACATAGTTAAAGCAAGTAAAAGAGGTAAATATGCCTCTCTAAATTGAGGCTCAACTTTCAAAGTAGTATGGGTAAGGTCAAAAATATCTACAATAGTTTGATTATCATGATCAAGGTTTGGGCAAGCAGGTCTAAGGCAACACTTTTCCTATTCTAGCAATTGATAATGTTGGTCAACAAGGTTTGGGATTTATTGAACATCCTAAGGTAAATCATTCACAGATACAGTTTATTAAGGTAAAAAGTCTATATACATAGAAAATGTTACAAAAAGAGAAAAAAATTAAGTTGCAAAGTCAAAATCATGCTAAGCCAACAAAAATTATCAAAAAAGGCTTTCCAACAAAAGAGCCTACACAACACCATATGTCTATAATAAGCACAGTTTCAAAGGAAAAAATCAAAATCAATATTCCAAAGCACAATCAATAAAGGTCAACTACACAATATAAGGAAATTCCCTCTAGCATTCTAGGTTATTATGATTTTGATGATGAAAAATACTCAGATTCCTACTACAACATCATTCAAATACAACATAACAATCACACTACATGAGAGATTACCATTCCTATTTTTGACATTGGCCATAGTGATAGTGAGTCTCCCACAAGACTCATCGATTAGTATTATTCCTCACGTATTGTACATACTTTCCCTCTCTCTTGCTCCTTTTACATAGTTCATTTTCATGTTGCTTGTACACAACTTATTTACTGAAAATATAAAAATAATACAATATCTCAAAAACATAAAAACATTCAAATAATTACTCAAAAAATACAAAATTATAGATTATATGCATTTTTATGTATACATTTCTTATATTTTCTAAACACTACATATGTTAACTATCTTCATATAGTTAGTTTATCACGCATACATGCTTCACTTATTCTTGTCGAGTGCTTATAGATTACTACATGACTCAGGTCCATTACACCAATCTAGACTTGCTATTATCCACCCACTAGGGGAATATACACTGATACATGGGTCTTCACTTGACACATTCACCCACTTGAGACACCTTATACACATTTTCAATTACCAAGTTCTATCTTTCTATACTATATATCCTAGTTTTAACATTGTTATATCTTGATATTGATCAAGCTACTCTTACTTAGATTTTTTTTGGCTATTACTACTTTAGACTCAACATATGTACATCCTAACTCTTACATAGATTTGTATTCCATATTCATGCATACTTTCATTTATAGATTTCCTAGTTTAAACTTGATTGTATCTATATGCTTCTTCTATTTGAGGGAATTTGAATATGCCATTATTATTTTGCTCTACACCACTTATAGTCACAATATGTATGCTTTGGACATGTACCCATGTCCTTGTGTGTGCCTTCTTGATTGTGTATATGGATATTTGAGCATGTCCTTCTATGTGGTTTTAATCCAAATTTATTGTTGCTTGCATATGTGGACATTTAAACATGTCCTTATGTGTCTTTTTTTCTTAGATTTCATGACACATGCCCATGTCCCTGTTATTGTGGCCCCTTGTCCTACTATGCATGCCTCATGTGTTTTGTATGTATGATTTCTTGTATGCATCATGTCCATGATAATTGTATTTGATTTTTACACACCCCAATTTTTGATTTCATGAGGGACCTCATGCATCTAGCCTTCCTACTTGGGTGCTATGATAGTCATCATGCCCCATCCCCCTAGGTAGTTACCTAGTTTTACTCAGATTTGTTGTTATAGACATTATTATATCTGTTTTGACACCCTTGTGAATGCTAAACATGAGATACATATTACATTACATACTTATGTTCAGATCATCTTACATTCTAATGTTATGTATGCACATTATATTGGATTATCATGTAGTTATCATATATGCTTTGGCTAACATGCATTTTATAGAGATTTTTATTTTGAGGGCACTTATTGCATAGGTTCAACAACTCACCTCAAAAGAGAGGTAATTCATAAGGGTTTGTCACAAAGATTAGGATCTTATATTGCATTAAAAATACATTTTTTAGCATACAAGCTTAGTTATAGAAAATCAAACATAGGTAAACACTGTGGGAAAACATTGACCCATAAAGTAGTATAGTTACACAAAATTTAGATCGGAAGAACACTAGCGCCACATGACACTACAGTCAAATATACGTCACTACTATCTAGCATATTTAGTTTTATAACAAGCTAGATTTCCTAAAATAGTACATGTATAATAAGGGTTTGCATAGATTCAATTACAAGTTTATCAATTATACTTAGTTTTTTTCAAATTCATATTAGTTTGCTCAGATTGGGGGCATCATATGCGACATGACTATTCCCATATTTAGTACAAATACCCAGATACAGTTTATCATAACTTAGTCTAGAATCCATATGCTCACATATTAGATTTAGGGGCATGTACATGGCACATTATTTCCATATGCTTATTTACACACTAGTTTATTAGATGAAATGGTAAATTCTATGTAATTCTCTATATTGCATACACCTAACATCATATATCAAATTGTACACTAGTTTTATGCCTTACTCCATCTGTAATGGTTAGCATTCTTGAGTGGCTTGAAGCCATCTAACATTTTTGAGTGGTCATAAAGATGACATACACAATTAGATATACTCAATTAAACATTTACAGTACTTTGCATAGTTTAATATCAGATGCATATACTACACATGAGTGGGAAATGATGGAGTCATAGTTTACTTTAATTCTTGAGCCACTTGTATGACAGGGTTAGACACATTATCAATCCAATTCAATCTATTCATAGTTCATGATCCACCAAGCAAGGGTGGGCAATGATGGAGTCAAAATTGGATTGAGTTCTTGATCTACACACATATGAAGATTGAACAAGCCATTAGCTCAATCCAATATATTCATTGATTGATCATTATATACATGCACACATATAGGTTATCATTAGGTTCATGCATTGGTTCACATACTTAGTGAGGTGTTTTCATTCCTTTCCTCTTCCCATATCTTTACTCAATTTTACTTTTTTACTCAATATAATCTTTTGATTTTGATATTTCTTAAGGACAAATTTATGCACATTTAATTTATAAGATATGCATTATATCATGCTTCACATACTCAGACCTATTTTCAAATGTTCAAATCCAACTTCACAAGCTTCAACTCCTAGGTAAGTCTAGGTATGCTTCTTTTTCCTTTATCCTAGTCATTTCAATTTATTGCATTTTTAGAATAAAGTGCAGGGGGGAGTAAATGCAATCACCTAAAAATTACAATTCATGCCTTAGATGTCCACTTAAGGTCACTTTACCCTTAATATATCACTTGACCCACCTTAGGGCCTTTTTGATCCACTTTTAGTCACATGGAAGCTACAAATAACACCTAGGCCTATAAAACACTATGAGACCCATAATGGCATAATTCATTAGTGATTTAGGTCCCTACACCATCAAAAAGGTAATTTACATCTCCCTAAGAGAATTAGGGTCAGCCTAGAACTATTATTAAGTCACCCTTCCAAGTCTTTTTTATCAGAATACTATATAAACACTACTCTCTCTTTTCCCTAGGTGGTTATTATAAAAAAGAAACACACAAAATTACCATTTCACATTAGGGGAAAGCTCCTAATTATTCTAATATTATATTTACTCAATCCATACATTTAATAATCCATCCCTAGCATAGGTATTAGGATCTCAAGTGGCCTCCAAGGCATCCTTTCATGCATCCACACTCAAAGATTCTAGCATTCACTTGCACTTGCACCAAGAACTTAGGTGGGAGAACTACATTGGGATTGATCCCTTCTTAGAGCACTGGTATGTAGGAAGCGTGCCCACATAAGGGTGTGGATCACACATCCAACACATCAGACCCACTAACCCATTTTTCTCATGGTCTTCATTCAAACCCTTACAAGCATGAAAACCTAAGGTTTTTAGAGGAAAATAGAGATACAAGAAAAATTATTGATTACAAAGACCTTAAATTTGGATCAGAGCTGAAACATGACTTGATATACAAAACTCATAAATAATTTCGTCATAAAAGTAGGTCACTGCCACCAATATAATGACACTACCACAACATTTTCAATAATGGTGTTAATGTCCAATTATTGTGCTACTATTCAGGAGGGTTTTTGACATCAAGATCCTATTTGAAACACTTAGACCATCCTCTATCTTAGTTTCTATCCTCTATATCATCCATCTCAGTCATTTTCTAGCTAAGTTATTTCTTTCACTATTTATTGTTATTTTTATAAAAGTCAAAACTAGTCAATTCTCTATTAAATCAGGGGCTATATTTATTGCATATTATTTCCTTGATTTAGTTTACTCATCTCTTTAAAAAAAATAGTATTTATGTTCACTAAGTCCTAAAATATTAAAATATAGATATTATATGATATTGATACTCTTAGTTATGCATATCAATTTATTGCATTCATCGCCTTCACGTGATGTTTTTTGCTATGCAGCTTGGAACAATATATTTTTTATTCATTTCAAGCTCAATAAATAGATATAGGAGGAAAAATGAGTTACATGATAAAATTAATTTGTGTGCCAAATGTTTTTAATCCTCTTACAAGTTAGAAGGATGTATGTGATATGTGGAAGAAGAAGTTACTTGTACAAATAACTCTCAAATCCTACAAGTAGACAAGAGAGGTGAGAGACACCTCATAAATCTAGGTTAAAGTGCATTTATAATAATAAATACACACCTAAAATATATTTATGATAAGACTAAAGGACCCAAATAAGGTTAATCTCCAACAACCCCCAATCTGATATAAGGGCAAGTTATGCCAAGTTCATTGAGAGATCATAATCTCAATCGCACAACTCAAATGTAACATAATCTAGCCAATCTTGCCTGAGTCAAATGGTTTAACCATATCAACCCATAACAATAGAAGTAGTTCCAAGTTCATCAAGAGTGTAAAATATTGATTGCACTAATTAAATAAGCTAACTGTTATAGCAAATAAAAAATCAAATGGTGCATCTTGGTCGAGTCAATGCATGAATATTAGTATAATGTGAATAATGTATCTATAATTTGGTACATTTTCATGGAATATGCACCTAAAAAGTGTCTTAAGATGAATTATTTGTTAAAATTTAATATTTTCTATATAAAACATGTATAAAAAATCTAAAAACAGTTGTCCCAAATCTATGTCAAATACATATTATTATGTCCCATGTGTATATCTGAATCATGTAAACTAAATATATTTTTTTAGCATTGTAAAATCTATGTATATGGAGTCATGTCTCTATGACATGCCCCCCTTTTGAGGTTACGTTAATGAAAAGGTGATAGTCCCCTTATCTCAAAAGGATAAGGTAACGATGATGTATATGTGTGAATCATGTAGTAAAGAAGCATATAGTAGAGTCATGTCAAAATAGATATATCAATTAAGCATAAAGTATGCATACACAACAAGATCTAGATGCATGATGTGGATCATGGAAACATATATAATATAAAATTCTCAAAATAAAATCAAGCCCACACACAAGAGTACTCAAAAGTCACACAAAGAGGTATCTAAGGAGACCACAAACAAGAGGCATGTTCAAATTCCACAAACTCAAGATGAGGATATATACAAATGTCCACATATAAAAGAAACAATCAACACTTAGGGAATTATTGTTAGGGTGTGGAGCTAAAAGCTTCACCTTATTGCAAACAGAAGGAGGAGGTTTTTCATAGCTTGACAGTCGCCGGCGTCGGTAGGCCACAACTGACGTCGGTCAAGGGAAGCACAGAGGAAACCGGCATCGACAGGAGATCAGCCGACGTCGGTCACCTCCAGGAAGGCAGGGATCGACGTCGGTCACCTGTAGCGGTTAGAACTGTTGTTAACAAATAGTCAATTAAGTGAACGTAGAGTTTGCATGTTAAAGACCAGTTTGAGTCTTTGAGCCGCTTGTCTAATTTAGTGTATGCATGAGATCTATATAATAGACTCATGGGCTGTATTGTTAAGTGTTGAAATTGTAGAACCCAACTGTGGAGCTTGGAGAGTTCTTCCCATGGTGGAATCAAGTAGGATTCCCCATGTATGTAAGATCAGGTTTGATATGCAGGGTGTTGCAGGATCATGGAGGAGATCTACATGTGATAAGTAAGATCAGGGTTGGTCTGTTGGGGTGTGTGAATGTGAGGGTCAGAAAGGAGATCAGCGGGGGAGCTAGATCCAAGGTGACATCATTACATCAAGAGCAGGATCATGGTGAGATCTACTTGGAGTACCGATTCGTACTCAGTTGTACTGGATGTACAATGAGGTGAACAATAGCTTGTGTTAGTTGTTAGTTGTGACCTATGAGAGAAGATTACTCAGGTGGGAAGATTACTGGGAGCCCTTGAGGTAGAAGGCCTTGTAGAGGTGGAGAAGAGTGTGATCTCTTTATTGTAATTTCCTTTGTAATGAGTTGAATACAATTTTGTGTTGCCTCTCAGTTTCTGTGTTATTTCTCATTGATAGTTATTTGTTCTTCTGGTATTTCCACACGTTTAAGTTTCTTATACATTGGTAATCATGTGTGCTCTTAAATCTGACAAGTTGTGTCAGAACTTTGGAAAAATTTGGTCCTATCAAATGGTATCAGAGCGAGGTTGGATGTTTTCAGAGTGAACTTCACTAACAGGTGGTTCAGACCTGTTAAGTGTTGTTGATTACAGGGTACTCACAGGGGTTGCTATTTGAGTGGGAGTATAGCAAGGTAGAAGAATGGAGAAATTCAGACACAGGTGTAGCACCATAGGGAGTGTGGTGGGTTGTCTTCAAGTGGGAGCTTGAAGAGGAATACAAGCCAGGATGTAGATTAGACAGAGTACTGGTATGGGTATAGGTGTAGCTCTTTATCTCCAAGTGGGAGATTGTTAGGGTGTGGAGCTAAAAGCTTCACTTTGTTACAAATAGAAGGAGGAGGTTTTTTGCAGCTTGACAGTCGCCGACGTCGATAGGCCACAACTGACATCGGTCAGGGGAAGCACAGAGGAAACCAGCATCGACAGGAGATCGGTCGGCATCGGTCACCTCCAGGAAGGCAGCGACTGACGTCGGTCACCTGTAGCGGTCAAAACTGCTATTGACGAATAGTCAATTAAGTGAATGCGGAGTTTGCATGTTAAAGACTAGTTTGAGTCTTTGAGCTGCTTGTCTAATTTAGTGTATGCATGAGATCTATATAATAGACTCATGGGCTATATTATTAAGTGTTGAACTTGTAGAACCCAAGTGTGGAGCTTGGAGAGTTCTTCCCATGGTGGAATCAAGTAGGATTCCCCATGTATGTAAGATCAAGTTTGATATGCAGGGTGTTGCAGGATCATGGAGGAGATCTACATGTGATAAGTAAGATTAGGGTTGGTCTGCTGGGGTGTGTGAATGCGAGGGTCATAAAGGAGATCGGTGGGGGAGCTAGATCCAAGGTGACAACAATACATCAGGAGCAGGATCATGGTGAGATCTACTTGGAGTACCGGTTCGTACTCGGTTGTACTGGATGTACAATGAGGTGAACAAAAACTTGTGTTAGTTGTTAGTTGTGACATATGATAGAAGATTACTCAGGTGGGAAGATTACTGGTAGCCCTTGAGGTAGAAGGCCTTGTAGAGGTGGAGAAGAGTGTGATCTCTTTATTGTAATTTCCTTTGTAATGAGTTGAATACAATTGTGTGTTGCCTCTCAGTTTCTGTGTTATTTCTCATTGATAGTTATTTGTTCTTCTGGTATTTCTGCATGTTTAAGTTGATTATACATTGGTAATCATGTGTGCTCTTAAATCTGACAAGTTGTGTCAGAACTTTGGGAAAATTTGGTCCTATCAATTATGGCCAACAAGTAATGAACATGTTCAAACGTTCTAAAATTAAGACAAAGAAGCAAACAAGAATTAAATTCAAGTAAGCCATGTGAATAGATGAAGTAAATGAAATATAAAAGCAATTAACATATACATATCATACTATTATCTGTATACATATCTTAGAAAAAAATGTCATGTAGAATAACATATCAAATTACACTATGTAAGATAATAACATGAGTATGGGCATGTGTAAATGACAATATATAAGCTCAGAGTGTGATCTCTTTATTGTAATTTCCTTTGTAATGAGTTGAATACAATTGTGTGTTGCCTCTCAGTTTCTGTGTTATTTCTCATTGATAGTTATTTGTTCTTCTGGTATTTTTGCATGTTTAAGTTGATTATACATTGGTAATCATGTGTGCTCTTAAATCTGACAAGTTGTGTCAGAACTTTGGGAAACTTTGGTCCTATCAATTATGGCCAACAAGTAATGAACATGTTCAAACGTTCTAAAATTAAGACAAAGAAGCAAACAAGAATTAAATTCAAGTAAGCCATGTGAATAGATGAAGTAAATGAAATATAAAAGTAATTAACATATACATATCATACTATTATCTGTATACATATCTTAGAAAAAAATGTCATGTAGAATAACATATCAAATTACACTATGTAAGATAATAACATGAGTATGGGCATGTGTAAATGACAATATATAAGCTCAAATAGAAATGATCATAAAACAATATAACCTATATCAATCATGATCATATATAATCAAGATGCCCCCAAAGTAGTGTGTCACACAAGAATAGGAAATGTCCAACATCTGCATGCATATGTTTCATGGATCTAATATATGCCTATATCACACTAAAGTACCTATGAAACATATGTGTGTAAATAAATGATATGCTATCTACTAACATAAAGTAAACAACACATGTAGAAAGTTATTAAATATGTGAAATGTTAAATGTTTTTATTTTTTGATTTATTTGAATGTTTTTATATTTTATTGAATATTTGATTTTTTTTTACTTCTTAAAATTTAATATGTTTTGAAAAGAGAGAGATAGCCGATGATCCCATCCAAGGGATGCTCACAAGGTGCTCTGTATTATACATATTGTATATTAAACTAGTTATTTTGCTAAGGATCATGTATACGTCTAATATAGAATTGGAGAATCTATAATATTATGTGCATGCTTCATAAGATTATTTAGTCATGAGCTATTAGTAGAAGGTGTAGTAATTTATGGACACCATTGTTTAATGATCTATGATTTTTTTGATGTAATATTGCATCTTTGTACCTAATCTGAAACATGGTGTACTGATGTCAATAACTAGCTAGGTCACAGATGTGTAAATGAGGATCTAAAAAACTCTATTATAGATCTATGTGTAATGGCCTCTCAAGTATTAGTCACCTAGGAAAGTGGATTGTCTGTTACTTACCCTTTACCATATGATTAAATTTAGTAAGTTGTATAATTAATTGCCATGGAATAAATTTTTCTTGTTGTACAAGATATTCATATTGAATTCCTAAAACTATAATTACTCTATTGGCATGAATATTTTAAGACACCCATACACTGTGGAAGGTAATACATAGATATTATGAACCCAAGGTCATCCCAATAACATATCAAAGACTCCTTTATATGGTATAACTAAAAATATGGTGTTCACATATGTTGGACCAACTTGTAAAGGTAAATTAATCTCAACAAAAACTTGTTGTGTCTTTTAATTGAATAATTTTAACATTTTAGTTGAAGGAAATAAATAATCTTGTGTCTATCCAAAATGTGTGAGTAATGTCATGGTACATACATTATCACTAGAACCGTTATTAACCATAACCTTCTATTTAGGATGATGATCAATATGTTCCATAATAAACAAAGAACTAAGATCTAATTCATCATCTATAATCTGATTATCATATAATGAAATAGAAGGACTCTAAACCATAGGATATATCTCACATATAAATGTACCAATAATTCCATCTAATGGGTTCTCATAATATGGTGGAGTAGGATGTGCATGATATGCCATTTACACTTTCAGTGTTTCCTTAGAATGATTTTGTAATGGATTGTTGAATATAATTTGATTATGATGTTATTGGGTTGTGATCCTGAATCCATTAGACAATACTCAAATGTGAGTAGACCACTATCAATAAGATCTTATAACTTGTTCTTCAATTTAAAACATCTGTTTGTAGAATGCCCCGCACATTGGTGATAATCATAATAAGCATTAACATCATATCCTTTTGGTATATTCCAATGCATATCCACCACCATAAGAAGGAGAGATATGATATGACACTCCAAAATCTTTGGAAGTAGTGAAGCTGGAGACTTAGGTAATCGTGTAAATTTTCTCTTGGGTGTATTTGATAAGATAAGCTAATTAGGTTGTTATGACACTATTTTAACATACTATAGTTTCTTCCTTTTTAACCTTAGTAGGTTTGACCTTATAGGTTAGTTTCATATGAAACTTTGTATTGGATGTAGTCAGTGTGTTTTCTATATACTTAAGCTTGTTTAATGAAATAAGTTTTATTTCTCTATCTCGAACAATATGACATAAGTTATCCAAAGATTTTAACTTCTTGCAAACAATAGACTCATATAAGGGAGTAATCAAACTTTATTTAAATATATTTTAAAGATATTTATTTCCATTATATTTTTCATTTTGGCCAACATTGTCTCATACCTCAAGACATATTCATTAATAGGCTCATTAGTTCCTTGTTTTATCTTGGCAATTTGTGCATATGACATATTGTTTGTAATTTTGATTGAAAAATGTGCTGAAAATTGATCTAGTAAAGGCTTGGATTCTCTTAAATTTTTTATTTTTAAATCATAGAATCATCTCAAAGCATAGTCCTTTATACTTCTTGGAAATAATTTGGTCAAAACTTTATCATTTGAAACATAATCAAGGCATGATGCATAAAAATATCGAAGATATTGTTTAGGATCACCATTGCCATCATAAATCATGAACTTGGGTGTAAAAAAACTAGTTTTCAAAGGGTGAAAAGATATCTTAGGTGTTAGAAGATTATGAAATACACCTTGTGAATCAATAACATGAATTAAATTCATAGAATTTTGCTTAATTTTGGTAACGTTAAAATCCAAAGCTTGCATAACTTGTAATATTTTATATATTTAAAAATAAATTTACATATATTTAGTATATTTATTCTATAGTCTTATATTTCTAGAATAAAAAATAGGTGTGATCATTACTTATCCATTTTTCATTTACATTGCTTAGTCTTGTTTCATTGTGGCACTTGGACTTATTTCTCTTTGTAACCTATAAGATATATAATAAACTGATACATAAGAATGAATCCAAGAATATGTGATTTTATTCAATATGAAAATGCTTAACGTATAGGAAAATAACAAGCATATAAAAAGGCGAGGAGGTTGTAATAAGGTTGACGGTAAATGTAAATATAGACAAGCCCATGAAACCACTCTAACCATATGGTTATAATAATATAACCATAATACAAACAATATTAATAAACTATTAAGATTATATAAATAATTATTCTAATACCCTCCCTTAATGACTAAGTGACTTGTTAATATTGTTTGTATATTGACTTGTTAAACACTCTTGTCACCACTATAACTTGACACTTATAATATTTTCATTTTTGAACAATGTTCAAATTTAGTACCAAAACTTGTTCCAAAACATCATCAACATGTAGCAATATATTATTATTAGTATACTGACCAAAGAATGGTACGTTGTCATCTACATCAACATATTTAATAACCACACACACACACACACACACACACACACACACACACACATAGAGAGAGGGACATCTAGTAATCTGTATGAATCTATTTCCTCAAAATAACTTACAAACATGAATAATTTACCCAATATAAAAGTAATAGATCCAAAAACATGAAAATTACTTACATTTGGTATTTTCCTTAACCAGACTTCTTCTGGTGTTATATTCTACAAGGCTTGTGTGGGACTTCTGTTGCGAGTGTACATTTTTGTATTCATAACTTCTACCCAGTACTGGTATGGAACATTCTATCTATCCACCATACATTGTGCCATTTCTATCACTATCATGTTATACATTTCCATGGTGTCATTCTATTGTGTATAGTATTTCATAGTTATAACTTATTTTTTGAAGAATAACATGAACTTATTAGAGATAAATTCATCCCCATTAACTGATCTAAGAGATTTTATATGTTTACCTCCCTATTTTTCTACCATAGCCTTCCAAGCAATAAATTTAGAGAAACATTCTGATTTTATATGCAAAAAAAAACTTAGATTTTCCTAGAAAAGTCATCTATAAGCAATAATTAATATAAAGCTCCTGATATTGAATATGTCTACATTGGAACATGAAAACCCACTTATACCAAATATAATGCATGCTTATCTCTCTAATCCTTACCAATGTCAAATGAATTTGAAATTGGCTTATCTATTTGACATTCTAAACATACATTATGACTATTTTGAATAGAAGACATTCCATTCACCATGTTAATCTGACTTAATGTATATAAATTCTCATAACTAAAGTGACCATACCTTTTATGCCATATCTCATTAGTTCTTTCAACCACAATTAGTGCATGATATTTTTTAATTTTGGGATCAACCAAATTATATAATCCTTTGTTACCAATACCAATAGTAATGACTTTATTTGCATGAAGATTACTGACTATGCATCTATTTCCTATAAAATCCACATAAAGGTTAGGATTCATAGTTATTTCACTTATGGAAAGAACATCTTTGTTCATGTCAGGAACATAATGAACATATTGAAAAGTGTAACTAACAAATTCAAATAAATACAAACATCACCATATCCTTTCACATAGTGAACCCAACCATCACCTAAGAAAATTGATTCATTGCAACTATCATATTCTATAAAGCTTACATGATATCTTTTGTGACATGTGTAATGCCTTGATGAACCTAACTCTAAATAAAATATTCTTGATTCTAATGATTGATCTTGTATCAACATAAATGTAAACTCACCCACTCAGTGTTGTTCATCTTCTTTAACCACATTTATAATTTGTGACTTCTTTCTTTGATTTTCTGAATCATATTGTCACTTACGATAATATTTCTTCACATGACCAGGTTTATTTCAATAAAAACATTTTCATTTAGATTTAGAATTACCTTTGCCTTGTGACCGTGCCATGAGTGCATATTTTGTAGACTTTGATGTTGAAGTAATGGATTGTTCCTCCTACCTTTCCTTTTGTATGAGAAGAGTTGACAACTACTCAAATTCTAATTTCTATATTTCTAAAATCATATGTAATGATTCTACAAAAGAATCATAAAAATATGATAAATTCTATATAACCAGAGTAATGAGGTCTTGTTCATCTCTACATTTTCGCACTGCCTTCAATTGATCATAAATATCCTTAACTGTAATAAATATTTAGAAATAGAACCATCATTTTGCATCCTAGTGAAAAATAGAATATTTTTCAAGTACAAAATTCTACTGACTTCAGATGCCTAATATTTTCTCTTAAGGTGTTTACTCAAATATAGTGTATTATTATCATTTCTAACTTCTAGAATTAAATCATCTACTACAGATAGTTACAATAACATGATATCATCATGATGATGTTTATCATAGTCATTTGGTCAATAAACTAGTTTAGATTCTTTACCAAGGATAATATAGTCAATGTTCTTGTACTTACTTATCATAAGTATCCTATGACTCCACAAGCTAAATTTTTTGCCATTCAGTTTTTGAGAATATGGGAACAACAAATGTTGCAAACTAGCCATTTAAACCTAATTTTTCATGAAAATAATTAAATTAGAAAAAAATTAATAAAATTTACAAAGATTATTTTAGGACATTGAATCTAACCTAAAATTAGACAATGCTACCAATTTTTAGTGAAAACCACTTTATAGTTTGTGAAATTTTAAAGTATCCATCTTTTAAAAAAAATCTCTAAATGACAAAAAACATTTAAATATGGAGTTTTACAATTCCTTTTTTAAAAATTATTTTTATGTGTGGAATAAGATAAAAAGTTTTAAATTATGATTTTTTTTCAAGAGTTTTTGATCTACAATTTGCTCCAAAAGGAATTAACCATGATTTTATAGGCTAGTCTAGGAAAAAATATCAAAATTTTACTAAGGGGAATTTAATAAATAAATCATAATATTTGTGCCTTAGATTTAAATGAAAAGATAAAAATTTGGTTTAAAAACTTTATAAACCTTTTATCCAATTAGATTTGACTTGTGAATGTAAATACAAAAATGGAGTGACTCTATACATAAGGCACTTTGGTCTCTCCACCATGCCTCCTCCACCAAGCCGATCTTCATTTTAGTAGTTGGAATCCTATTTTAGCTCTTGCTATGGAATTTTAATACCTTTGGATTTGCAAATGGTGCTTTATTTTAGCATAAAAATAGATATAAACTTTATAATGGCACCTCATAACCATATAAAACCAAAATAGAAAATTAGAATGATAGAAAATCCTGATTAGAGACAAAACACTTCTCCTCATAGTTTTGTCATGATCCTTTGTGTTTTATCTACCTTATAGAGATGTCTATTTGAAATGCCTTATTTTAACATGGAACACCTTTCCTCACAAATATGACACCTCTCCCAATTATTTTTTGAGCAGATTTATAATGATTTAGGTTTGAAATTAAATGAAACTCTCTCCCATGGTTGCTCACACCTCCAAGTAGCAAAAAACAACATAATAATTATTTATTTTAGAACATAATATCCTCATTCCAAAATTCCTCACAAAAGGCCCACAATAGGAAAATAATGTTGACTTTTAATTTTATTTTCCTCTCACCAAGTTTTTTCACCGTTATTTTCATTAGATAATTCCTCCCTATCAACATCTCTCTTTTCCTCACTCTTCACAGGATCTTCTCCCAAGATCCCTCAATCATGAACTCTGAAACCATATAAAATAAACTAATATATAAGAATGAATCCAAGAATACATGATATTTTTTAATATGAAGATAGACTCTACTATAGAGGCAAATAACAAACACCTATAAAGATAGAGGAGGTTATAACAAGGTTGACAGTAAATGCAAATATAGACAAGCTCGTACAACTACACTAACCATATGGTTATAACAATATAACCACAATATAAAAAATATTAATAAGCTATTAAGTTTGTATAAACAATTATTCTAATATAGACCTAAATTTTATACTTTCTTTTTTCCCTAAAAAAAATTCACAATTTTATAATAATTAAAAAGTGATATTACATACCGTAAATTCTACAACATTCCAATGGAAAAAATAAATAGAATGGGAAATGACCACAAAACCCACACCCAAAAAGGGGAGGAGAACAACCAAACAAAAACACGATCCAAAACAATAAGGAAAGAGAAAAAACCAACATGAACAACAGGCATAGATAAATCATTTCATAAAAAATGAGTCATCCAAAATTCCCACTTGGAACACAAAGTAAAAGTCTAAAAAGTAAGACCCAGATAAGAGCCTAGGGCCAAGATGAAAAAGTAGTGAATACAATCTCTACAAGGTGGAAAAATGTAGAGTGCCCCTATCATAGATGGAAATTAAACCAAAAGCAAAATATAGCAAACCTATATCCTGCCCTCCAAAAATGCCTAGATGAATAGGGAAATGAGCATTGTAGATAAACCAACACCAGTAAAAAGGAGGAAAATAAACTAATGGAATAATGCCTCCAATCAACTCACCAACCAACACTAGACTATAAGTAAGATCTGCGTATCAAGAACTGGTGCCTAAATCTTGCATTGTAAGACCAATGCCTTAATCCACCAAAATTGAAAGGGTGAAAGTTTCAAGACATACATTATCATTAAATTCATTTATGACCTATAGTACTGGTTCTAATCCCAAACCCTATTTTGAAAGTGTATCAGCTTCCACATTAAGTTCCTTGAAGACATGCCTGAAAGAGATAACATCAAAGGTAAGAGACATATGATAGGTCAAATTGAAAATGGGGATTAAGCTTAAAGAATTCAATTTTGATTCCCCATTAATCCAATTGAGAACCACCATAGAGTCCCCAAAAATCTACAAAGTTGCCACACTTCTCATCCTGACACGACTAAGGCGTAGCTTTAAAGCCATAAGTTTAGCAAAATTATTTGTGCCAGAGCCCAGCCCTGCTTTGAAACAATAGTAGTGCTTGGTGTTTAGATAAAGGAATCCACTAACACCATAAACAACATTAGCACCTTGAAAAGACCCATCTAAGTAGCCCCAAGTAGTACAATAATAAATAGGTGGATGAAAAAAATAATGTTGTTTTTGGAAATTCAAATAGATTTTAAAGTGTCTAAATATAAGCTAAATATGATAGAGACATTGAAAGGTAGGGATATTATGGCCTTGAAATATAGAAGTATTTCGTGCAAGCCAAATACCCAAAGAAACAATAAGAGGTAATGCCTTGTAGAATTTTAGATCATGTCACTTATACCAATTTTCAAAGTAATCAGCAATTGAGTGTCCATGCTAAACATATTTTAGCCAATAGACTTTTGTAAGTCCTAAATCTTGACAGCATATGGACAAGTGACAAGAAGATGGGTCATGGTCTCTAAAGTAAGAAATCAAAGGTTGCATCTCCTTGGCCCATGCCAATTCCTTTTTCAAATAACTTCTTAGGTGAGTGCCTTATTGCATAAGGCAATCCACATGAGAATTTTGGTTTTTTATGGTGCCTTTATCTATCATAATTTCTTGCACCACCATAATGTCTTAGTAGGAATCACATTGAGAAAATTATAAAGATAACCAAGGCAGATAGAGTAATCCCTGAGTTTAAGATTCAAGGACAAAGCCAATTCATCATCTGTAGTAGAAAGTCTGATATGACTCCAATGTAATTGATGCATATAAGCATCCCATCTCAAACTAGCCTCCCAAACAATGCCTAATATATCAACATTTTTCTAGCATTGATGTTATTAATTAGTAAGATATGGATCAACCACTTGGTTTAAGTAAGTGATACCCAACCCCTCCAATATCACCATCAAGTCCACTGGCAATAGGTCATCAATACCATAGTCAACCCATGGGTCAATCCCCACTCTAACTTTGGTACCAAATCCCACCTTCCATAAAATCTATTTACCAATGATAGAGAAGGATTAAATAGTAGTTTTCAAATTATTAGAGGCATTGTGACAAGTTTTGATGGGGTTACGAATCTACTCTTCCACAAAAAGTGGTTCGATGTATTTTTAGATAATGATTTGTTGCCATAGCCCATCCATGGTGAAAAGCCTCCAAAGACTTTTGGCAGCAAGTGCCTTACCAAAAATATGTATATCGTCAATTCCCCAACCATCGATGTCCAAGGGAGTAACAATGGATTGTTATTTAACAAGGGCAATGCAATCCTTTGCTTTCCTTCCCGTACAAATAAATATAATTTTTTTTATGAATATTTTCAATGACAAATTTTGGGATATGAGCCAATGTAAGCCAATAGACTAGAATAGCCTCCAATACATATTTAATTAGTGTAAGTCTACCTCTAATAGAGAGCTAATGATTAAACCAATAACATATGTGCTTATCAACCTTATCAATAAGACACTTCCAGTCATGCTTCCTGTAATCATTTGGTTTCAACCAAAACCCCAAATACATTAGACCAAACTAAAAATCCACAAAATGGTAAGGAAAAATATTGAAAATCCATGAATTTATTGATTCCCATACCATTGAAAGTGATGTGAGACTTTTATACATTAAAAATCATACCAGTGGCTAAATAGAATAGATCTAATGAATCCTTAATTAGAGAGGTGTCCTTATGAGAGACATCACAAAATAAGAAGACATCATCCACAAATAATAGATGTGTGAGATAAATGTCCTTGTTAACCTTAATCCCCTTAAGAGATCCTGACCTTTTAGCCTCAATAAGGAGTTGACTCAACCCTTTAATAATAAGTAGAAAAAGAAGAGGGGAGAGTGGAAATCCCTATTTAAGGCCATGCAAAGGTCTAAAAAAGGTAGAGGCAGAGCCATTAATAAGAAGGGCAAAGGAGATAGAAGAAATACAACCCATAATCTAGTTAACCATTTGGAGTTGAAACCCAATATTTATCAGAATTAGTCTCAAATAAAGCCAATTCACTTTGTCAAAGGCCTTGGAGAGGTCCAATTTTAAAACCACTACCAACATCTTATTAGTCTTAATGGTATTTAGTCCTTCTTGAGCAACCCCTATAGCGTCATAAATCTGACACCCATGTAAGACACCAAATTGCTCCTTAGAGATGGATGTAGACAATAGTCCTTTTATCTAAATTTATATGATTTTAGCAATGATTTTGTAAATACTATTACACAAGGAGGTAGGCCTAATGTCATAAAAAGAGTTAGGATTATCCTTCTTGGGGATAAGAGTAATTAAGTTGGAGTTAAAAGTCCCAATAATCTTGCTCATATTTTTAGTCTCCTCTATGACCCTTAACAAATCCTCGTCAACCATATCAAAAAAACCACTAAATTTTTTGATGGACCAACCATCCAGCCTTGGACTCTTATCTTTTTAAAAGGTTGCAATAGCCTTTAATAACTCCTCCTTGGTAACAACATACCATAGCCTCTCATCATTAGCAACAGTTATAAAACCTAGAAAGAGGGTAGCTATCTTGACAATTTTTGTAATGTTCACATGAGCTGGGTCTTAATATAATTGATGAAAATGAGAAATGCCAATATCAGTAATATCATGAAAATCCCTCACAATAAAACCATCAAATTTGGACATTTCCTAAATAGTGTTCTTATTTGTATGGTTCTTAACAAATTTTTGGAATTATTTTGTATTTTCATCACCATTCTCCAGCCAAAGTGCCCAGCTTTTGAGTCTCCATTATGATTTAATATTAGCAAGCAGTTGTATCAACTTTGCCTCCAATTATTTGATCTTATCTTTAGAAACCTCATCAATTCTTAATCAAGAGCTTGACCATATAAATCAATAAATTTTATTTTCTAATAGTGAAATTTCCAAATCAGCTTCCTTACGTCTCCTGACAACCCATGAAACAACTATAAGTTTCACTCTTTTAAGGTTAGAGGAAAATTATAGGCTAGCTAATTTAGATGATTGAGTATCGAAGACAACCCACACCTATTCAACCAAATTAGTGAAATAATTATTCAACCAATATGGATTGAATTTAAATGGACTTGGTAGCTTTTTATTCCCTCTTTTAATCTACATCAATATTGGTAAATGATTAGAATCACCACTAGTAGCAACCCATGATCTGATATTATTAGAGCCCATCAAAAGTGGATATGATACTAGGAATTTATCAAGATGCTTAGCCACACTATGTATCCCATTTCTCAAATTCCTCCAAGTAGGAACTTATTTAATTGGTTCCAAGTCCACTAGGTTTGAAACCTCAATTTTTTGTAAAAATTAATCAATGAAAGGATCTAATCTCACAACTTCCCGTATACCTTTGCACATTTAGTGGTGAGATTTAGATCACCACCAACAATGAGATTTACAGTAGTCAAAAAGTGTTGATTAAAAAAACATCATAGTAAGCTAATATCTCCTCATAGAGGCCATATATATTCAAGACAGAGAAGGATTTCCCAATCTCTATTGAGTTTATTTCTACCCCAATACCAAAATGAAAGAAAAAAGAGTTTTCTAGCCTTAGGTTCATATTCCTCCAACCTAAAATTAATCCACCAACACTACGTATGGAGTCAATATATTTTAAGGACCAATCCTTTAAAAATTTAGAAATGACTTCAATGACTTTACTACCTTCTCCCTTGGTTTCCTGTAATAAAATCATATTTGATTTATGCACATGTATCAGATGCTTCAAAGCCATTTTTTGATGGACTACCTAACCCTCAGATATTAAGAGAAAGAATAAGCATATCAACCAATATTCAGGGCTGTCCCAACTCTAAAGGCCCATATAAGAATTTTTTATTGTCCCTATTTAATTTCTTGATCTGTTATGTTCTTGGTTTGAGTGAGCTTAGAAGGATGACCAGGTCATGATCAAGAGTAAGAAAGGTTCTTGAGAATCCCTAAACCACCTTTTATAAGATTTGTGTTATATTCAAAAACATCCTTATATGATCTCAAAGAATAATGTGAGTGGCTAGGGGTGAAGAGGGACTTCACAAGGATCGAATCAGAATAAATCCTCTTGTGTTGATTTTTTTAACTTGATTAAAGGAGTAGACTCACCTAGATTGGAAGTTCCCCTTAAATATTTGTGTGGACTCTTCAGCTCACCCATTTGAGATGGTAATGCCCCAACAAGAATAGAGTCAACCTTTAATCCTACATGGTATAAATTTTCCAAATGGATCTTTTTATATATCTTCAAATTAGGAGCTGTAGTTCCCACCATCAAAGTAGACAATGGCCTAGTAGATAAAACCTAAAAAAGTGGGATTTAATTAATATTCAAATCTAGTAGAATCGTATCCCATTGATCAATCATCGAAGACTTATCCATCCCCACTCTATAAGAGTGTGAGCCATTATGAATCATTGAGATATACTCACCCATAAAATATTTAAAAGGACATCTCATGAAATGCTTTTGAGTACTCAGGAGGAATTCATCTATACCCTTAATCGGGGACATAATCTTATTTGTTGCATGTTGTGAAGGTACCAAAGTCCCATCACTACTAGCATATTTCTCCACTTCTATCTGATAAAGTGGAAAATGTTTCTTTATCCATTCTTTGAAAGAGAAAACATGAGAACAATAAATTTCAAGATGACCATAAGCATGACACCTGACACATCTAAATGGCACTCCCACATAATCCAAAGTTTGAGTATGAATCTAGAAGCCAAATTCTAGAAAAATACTCTCCTCTAATCCATCCAAAGAATTCATTCAACTAAGATTTTGGCCACCATTCTAGAGGTATCTTTGAGGATTTTGATATCCGCTTCAAGGAAAGTACCAATGTTATCCCCAATAGCTTTAAGTACTTCATGATCCCAAAATTCTAATGGTAGACTCGATAATTTAACCCAAGTTGTGGATTTTCCACTGGAGGATAAAAAATGGAGTCCACCTCTTTAAAGAAAGTGTTGATGTACCCAAAAACCATCTATGTTTTAATATAAGAGTAACATCTTGTATGGATTTGAAAATAAAAGCTAGTTAACCTCTAACCAGGATATAGGAAATATGAGTGTATCCTAGAATGGGTGTCTAGAATTGGTTAATCCATCGATCTAAATTGTAAGATAAAATTATCCTCATAAAAAAACCCAGTTAGAACAATATATATCATCTAAATAACATGTTCCATCTTGATATCATCACCAAGTACCAGTTGAACTAGTTTCCCCTTTAGTTTAATGTATCTTCTACCTTTCCTAGCAATAGACTTTAGTGGAGTATCTTGATTCCCAACCAAATCTGAGGTATGTCTAGAGTGTCTAGAAGAGTGCCTAATCTATGTTTGTTGGTGTAAATCCTCTACCAAAAAATTATAATGATTAATTATGGAAAAAGAGAAACCAAGTTGTTCAAGTTCCTGAGTAAACAAGTCACCTTTGTCCAAAGAAAAAACAATAGGTAGTCTACAATCAATGGATCCCCCTTCTAATTATATATTCTAAGGAGGAAAAATTGTCTTAAGAATAGAAGAAAAGTTTGTGTGAATAGACTATTCCCCAATCCCTATCTCTTTAAAAAAATTAGTAATGTCAAGTGCATACCCTTGGGAAGTCATAAAGTTGACACCAAGGTTGTTCACATAGTCTTGTAATTGTGCATTTGGATCACCCTTCATAGCATTGGGTGAGACAGATCCAATCCTAGAGGGTAGAGTGTTTACCCAAATACTATCAAAGAAGATGGACCTCCCAGCATGTGGATCTATAGAATAGCCTACTAGTTCTTGGTCTTTGTCAATTATGTGTTATTCTATATTGAGCATAATAGCCTCAGGAATTGACCAAGCCAACATAAGATAATGTAATATTAAAAAATCCAAATAGACTAATAGCATCCAACCTTGTCAACAATATCAAATGACTCCATGTGTATATCCACCAAGATTTCACCCTTAACTCCCTATAAAATCCAAGAAGATGCCAAAAAAGATTAAAAAGATGTAACTCTAATAGATCCTGTCCCTAGGGTCAAAGTCTTGAATATGGTCATAATGACCCACACCAAAGCTCCTCAATGTCACAGGCAAACACCCACCACAAAAAAAACCCCTACAAATATTTAATCTAAAGAAATTACAAAGTGTTTATAGAACAATCAATTTATGATCAATAACACAATCCAAAATAAAGAAATCAATGTGAGGAAATGGTCCAATAGTGAGAGAGAGTTGATGAGCCAAAATAGTGCAAGAGATATAGATGATTTTTTCAAACAATTTCCATGCATCCATAATACATTGAAAACCAATGAAATGAAAAAGCTGATGTCCAATCCCTAATTGGATGCATAGATATCCTACCTTCCATGCATCTCTTAGAAGCCTGAATATACCAATGACACCCTGGTAAGTGAGAAAAATTATGCAAAACTCGCAATGTCATTTGAAATCAAATCCCCTTTCCTCAATCCTTCCAGTTCAATAGAATGTCTTATACATAGTCTGGTATGGAATATCTTTTGGTTTAAACCCCTTATACCTCCCACCACCAACATGGCCATCCTAGCCTCCCCTGCTCCCCTGGCCACCCATAACTTAGCTTCACCCATGCAACCACCTCTATTCCTCCATTAATAACCCCAACCTCCCCTCAAGAGACCTAACTCTTATTTTATATCAACCATTGGCATTGTATGGACTAAGGAGAAAATATAATAGCTTAAAACACTGAAGACTAGATAAAATTATGTGATATATCATTGGTTAGCCACAACCATTAACGGGTATATTATAAGGTTTGTAGTACAAGGCTATGTAACATTTGAAATGGCATATCTACTTCTATACTTTCACTCATATATACTTATAATATATATTTAATTATAGCTAGTTTATTCCTTATTTTGTATAAACCCATAATTAGGGTAAATATAACTAGTGAGCCCTAACTATTTCTCACATTCAACCTAACATTTAATTTTTTTTAATCTCTCATGACTACTTTCATATTTTTCTATGACATGACTACAAAATTACTAAATAGTTCACCACTTCTTGCTTTTGGATTCTATCCACCTTTCAAAAAGTGATGCTTACATCTTCACTACTAAATGCCACTATATATCCCAAATTCTTTTATTATTATTATTATTATTATTATTATTATGGTTCATTCCAAAAGTATACACCAATCTATAATGATGTCCCTCCTCCACCTTGTTTAAAATATGAAGTAAACCAAGGATCTTTATCTGATATTTGAATCAACAAACCCTAAAAATCAATAAAAAACATACAAACTAATACCTTTATCCTCAAATTGGTCAACAACTTAGTAGTTCATAAATTCATATTATGTGATGTCTTGTGAAAAACAACGTTATTGATAAATAATAACCATATCCATTTTGAATCTATTTTTAAAACATTATAGCACAAAAAAAGCTATCTCATTTCATTCATAGGATTTGCCATCTAGAGAGGTCATTGGTAAAAATATTCCCTTGTACAATTTATCTAAAGTTAATAGCACAAAAATTAAGAGGATCCTTATGGTTACCATTTTAGGATAAATATATGCAATGTATCATGTATTACAATACTAGGTATATATTGTAAATATCTACACCATTAGACATAATCATTAAAGGATTTGATAATAAATGATAGAGCCACTTAGGAAATGTATGTTGAAGATAGAAATCAGACCTATAACATTAACTACAAAATTTAAAGTGATATCCAACAAAATTAGATATAGCCTTTTTATTTGAATACCTTGGATCTATGAAATAAAATTCATCTCCCCTAATTTAAAACGATGTTTAAATTTCACACATAATTAAACCATTTACCCCATTTTTGCTACAATGCATCCTTCTAATATTATAGGCAAACGAAGCACAAGAAAGACATTATATTTTAATACATTATAACCCAAAAACTATCATAGCTATTCAATGCTCAATAAACACAAGAAAAACACATACATATGAAATAAATGAGCCTATAAAAAATAATGAAGTTATACAAGAAGAGTAAAAACTTGACAATACGAATAAACACTTAGATAAACTAAACTTTACACCCAGTGAATATCATTATGGCATGCACACTGATCGAACATGTGACACTTCATAATATCATAATCAATTCATAAAAAAAATCTAATGCTTTGTCTATTGTCACTTTATATCCCTATGGGAAACAATATGCAAGTGCCAATATCATGAGATATAAATGTTATGGATTAGAAAAAGCTAAAAAGGGAATAACCAATTAGAAAAATCCTATTCCTAATGAATTCCAAATGGGTCTTCAATTTAAATAATATTCTCTTGTAAATAAAAATGCAACAACACATAAAACTTTACACACTTATTTTATTGAATCTAAAAAAATTCTCCAGAATGAAGTGTTTCATATGGAAACATTTGAACTCATGCAACCCAACTTGATTGATTGGAATTTTTCAATGTTTATTAAATATGGGTTTTATAAAACCTATTTATTTTTCACCCTAGATGGCTAACATTGTGCTAGTTACAAAATTTGATGAATATATTTGCATATGCATTAATTTATGGATTTGAACAGAGTTTGTCCTAAATAAAATTTTTCTACACCCAATACATATGATTGTTGACTCCATAATGATATATGAGATGCTCTCTTCTATGTATGGTTTTATTGGGTAAAATCAAATGAAATTAATCTAAGGGGTATATTTTTCTATGTTATCATGTTTATTAAATTTAAAATGTCGATACTACTTATCAAAATACCATGATTAATATATTCATGATTACATGAATGATATCATTGAGGATTATGTTGATGATATATTTGGAAAATTAAATAATCAAGAAGAACATGTCAAAGACTTCAATTTTTTTAAAAAAGATTGTGAAAATTCAATATCTAATTAAATCTTAAGATGTGTGTCTTTGGTGTTACATCAAAAAAAGTTTTGGGTTTTATTATATCTCAGTGAGACATTGAAGTGGGTCGTAAAAAATTAAAAAATATATTCTACATGCCTCCTCCAACCAACCTAAAGAAATTGATAAATTTTCAAATTAAAATCTAAGTAATATGATAGTTTTTAGCTCATTTAATTAAAAAACCCAACCCTTTTCCAAGATCTTGTCTAAAGTTACAAAATTAAAATGGGATGAACATTATAAAATGGAATTTGATGAAATTACATAATATATATTCAATCCCCCAACCATAACGCTATTTAGTCTAAATAAAATGACCCCCTAAATTTTTTTTGAGTATCACTTCATTCATAGTACAAAGCAAAATTATGAATAAGGTCCACTACACATAATTTGGTTTTGCATGATACACCCATAACCCCATAGCCAAATTTACATATATGCAAGCCTTAATTAGGATAATTACCCCTAAAAGATTCTATGGGGAAGATTATATCCCTATGAAATTTGCATGTAGTTTAGGGCATATTGATAGGTGGTCCATAATAATAAGCTCTTAACTATATGGGGTTAGACACCTTCCCAATAGGGATACCTAGGTGTCCTTATCCTACCGAAGAGACTCACATCTATAGAATTATAGGTATTGGTGTAGACACCAAAAATTTACACACCTATACTTTCAAATGTTGAAAATACCCCTAGACCCACCTAGGCCCCCTTTGGGACCAACCTACACCTATCTGGCCTCACCAAACCCATGTTTACTCAATTTCACTAATCTAAGAGAACTTGACCTTTAGGACCCTTTTCCTGTGGACCCTGATAATCGATGGTCAGGTTGACCATCGACAGTCAGCCTTGGGAATCCCTGACTGTCGACAGTTAAGATCCACCTCTTAATAAACAACATGCAAACCACCCACATTGCTTTTCTAAAAATAACTTGTCTAATTCTAGTTGTGAGCCTTTGCATGGATGAATTATATTTATATGGCCTAGTTATACCTTCACTTCCACCTCTTGATTATGCCTATAAGAGAAAGAGGCCTAGGAGGTTAAATCCATTTGAAATAATTATCAAGAGCTCAAGCATTCAAGAGTTTTCTTTTAAAAGTCAAAAAGGTCAATCAACATAATCAACATTATCAAGCACTATCAACCATCTTATTAGGATCCAATTTTTTTTCACCTCTCAACCAAGCTCTTAGGTATCATTACTCTATTAGAATCAAGATAGATTCCACCGATAGGCTAACTGCATCAACCACCCACCCAACTGACTTCTGGTAAGATAAGTACTTATTTATAAATATTCATGTACTTTAATTACATTTTTCAATCAATTTATCCCTTTCCCAACTCTTAAAATCCATCTATAGGATCCCATCATTCATCCATTTGTCAAACCCAAAATTCCATAGTCAACCGTCGATGATTAGACCCAACTGTCGATGGTCACCTATGGCACCAAAAACCAAAAACCTATTTTCGCCCACTTACACCCAATCAAATCCATTTTTTTTTTCAACCACTCACAGACCTCTTTCAATTTTTTTGAAGCATACCCCAACCCCCTAACACTAGTATTAATTAGTTTATCACTAATTTGATCATTTCTAGTCTATTTTCTTAGAATGCATTCTTATGTTCAGTTTTAATAATCTTCTTTAATTAATGCAAGTCTATTCTTTCTAATTTTATGAACTTAATTATTTAAAATGTGTGGATTAATATCCCCTAAGGAAGCTCTCACTTATGGGATCTACCTATCACTAGGAAATCCACCCAACTATCTATCTAACGAATGAGTTTGCTTTAGTGCTTTCTTATCTATAGGTCTTCCTCCCAAGCCAAAGAGGAGATCTTCACAATCTTCTGATTCAACATGTGTATAGCCAAACAAATTTTTCAACCATACTTGTATTAATTTTCTTTTCTATCTTCCCTAGAACTTAAGTGAAAATTTACATGAAACATTATGGCACACCTGGTGAGACCTAGAGTCTTTACTTAAATTTTATTTGCATTTGTATGCTCTTCTCTCTATCTATGCACATAATTAAAACTAAAATTTATTTTAGATTTAAAATCAAATGCATCCATTACTTAATTTTAATGTTAGTTCACTTTGAATTAAAGCAGAATAATCATATTGTAACATCACTTTTGTTGCACATACTAGCCAGACCACTTTCATCAATCAAACATAAAAATAATTTGAGATAAGGCCCAACTAGGATTTCATCACCTAGTGGTCCCCTTACCCATTCTTGATAATCCTACTTAGAGGTCATTACCAAGGGGAGAACCAAATAACCTCTCTGGTTGAGTATAAACTTTGGATATCAATATATATTGGCTAAGCACTTGATACCCTTACTATTGTGGGATTATGAAGTGAGGGAGTAGGCCCCAACACCAAGCCATGTATTGATTCTAATACAAATTATTTTGATCACCTAAACAACCTAAAATGAACCATAATTTGCTATTATAGTATTTGATCTATAAACCAATTTATATCACACATTCTCATAAACTAAGGCATAAGCCAAAAATGAGATAAAACTAACCTCTAAGCTTAATGTACTTCATAGTGTGTGCCTTGATTTCCTTGATCATTTTCTTGTCTTATTCTTATTTGAGTGGTGAGATTGTTCTTAGTTTCTCTCCCCTTTTTATTGTATGGTTGTCACTTGCTAACAGTGAAGAGACCTAGTAGAGAAAAACCTATCACTTAAATCAACCTCTTGTACCTCCTATTTAAGCTAAAATTTTCACTTTTATGACTAAGAAAAAATAAAGAGAAAAAATTTGTGGAAAATGGTAAAATAGATATGGTATAAAAACTCGATAGAAATACATGCATGAACCAGATGAAGTGGAGAAATATTCTTTGGATAGGGGAAGATGACCTACATAATAAAGCACTCAAAGAAAGCTTGTTTTTTAGACAAGGAAGAAGGGTAGATTTCTTAGTTGGTGCTAGATCCAAGAAAGTGTGAGCTATCTATGGAGGCTGTCAATCCACACTCATGAAATAAGTTAATGTTGAAAGTAGATGAAAGAAAGAAAGCATACATAAAAGTAAAAAAAATGAATACTTTGCTAATGTAAGCTAAAGATATAATAAAATAATAAAAGAGATGATAATTTACTAACTAAATGTTTTGGTCTATTCTCGTTGGGTCTATGATAGAAAATCAAAAAATCAAGGGCTGGTTTAATAGTGAAAAGATGAGGGTCTTGAATCAAAAAGGGTTAACTATCGATGGTTAAGATTAACCATCAGTGGTTAGGATAACCATCGATGGTTCAAGTAACCATTGGTGGTTACCTATTGGGACATAAAATGTTAGAAAGGTACACTAGAAGAGGTTTGTAGACCTGGTATGGTTGAAGGTACAGGTTTTTTTAAAGTTTGGTAATGGTAAGATGAAAGGTAGAGGGTCCTAAGTGACTAAAATGAGATGAGAAGGGTGTGAGGAGGATCTTGATTAAGATATTCAAGTAGATGAAAGGATATAGAAATTAAAGCAATCAAATGCTTACCTGATCCTAAAGAAATTTTGGTAGCATAATGATGCTTGAAGCAAAGCTAGAAGAAATTTTTTAGGAGTTCAGGTTGGTGGCTACTAGAGAAACCTGCTTGAATATTTGAATTCTTAGATAACTTGAGTACCTGTATAAAGAATTTGGGTATGTATTTGTGGATCCATTTCTCCTCTTTGTCACTTCCTTTTAAAATAAAAAGGTGATGGAGTAAGAAGATAAGATTGTAGGTTACGAGGCATTATGATGTGTTAAAGGATGAGGCTAAAGAAAGTATTAAATTTTGTTCTTGATTGCCTCAAGAATAGCTGATGATGTGTTACTAGCTTAGGGACCTAACCATTGATGGTTAGGGTAACCATCAATGGTTACCTTAACCATCAACGGTTGAGGTACCGAGCAAAAGTAGGTTTAGAGAGGGTTAAAGGGTGGGAAAAGGTGTTTAGATAGAAAGAGTGAGTTAAGTTAGTTAACTTTAGCTAATTGGGACTCAAGGTGAGTCAGTATAAGTTATATTAATAGGTTAGATAAAAATAGGTCATTTTGATTATGAAGTGTAAAAGGGAAGATCAAGGCACTTTAACACTTAGAACCAAGTGTACAATTTTTTAATGTCTACATTTTACCCCTTTTTGTTATGTGGCTTGTATTTTCAAGATATAAATCAAAAATAGATCATCTAGTTAAAAGTTGGTTGACGGTCAGTTTGCCCCAAGTATGGGAGGAGTTCCACCTCAAATTGGGAGATGATGAGGAAAAACCAAATCAGGTCGAGGTTTGATGAATGGTTTATGGTTAATTATAAAGCTGGGTGATGAGAGGGTGGTTTAAAGTTGGGCATTTGTAATGCAAACATGTGCACAATATGTGACAAAGATGTGATATCCAAGATCATGTAAATACTAAAGATGCCAATATTGGTAAAAATGAGCTCAACACTAAGAAGACAGGTGACCAAAGGACCATGTGACCATATTAAGATGGCTAGGTACATTTTTTAGCCTTCTAATCAAAATGGATAATATTGAGATAGATGTGGTGTAATGGTTCATGAATAATTTTAAATGGTTTGATGGTCAAAAAGAAAGGGATGGCTGAGCTAACTCTAAATGTACTAGGCAAATGAATGATACCTATATAGTTTTGTGGACATAGTGTCCAACAAAAATTTAGGCTGTATGTAGTTCTAGTTTTGATTGGATGATTTTTAAAAGAGGAAGGAAGAGGAGAAGAGTAATCTCCAAAAATCTTGGGGAAGGAAATTCCCCAAATAGGTTGAGGTGTTTTTCAAATGAGTTTTCCCAATTTGACATACCACATGGTTTGGGTTTAGTTGAAAGTAGTGTTGGTTTTGATCAAAGAAAGTGGGTCGATAAAGGATGGAGGGAAATAAGCTCCAAAAAGTAAGTGATGAAGAAGGAATCTCCAAGATATAGGCCTTGTTTGGTTTGGGGGTGAGGTTATGAAAAGGTAGAATGTTGGAGAATTAAGAGATGACTGTTTCTAATAGTCAACAATAGAAGGGAAAGAAAAGGAGTATGATGCCTTTTCATTGGTAAAGATTGAAAAACATCACCAAAGTTAAGTAGGTTTTAGTGAATTTTAGCCTTTTGAATGCTTCACATAAGCATACTTTGGCTTAATAAAATTATGTCTTGATCATATTGTGTCTAGTAAGCTCAAAATCCTTTGATTCATAGAGAATCAAAGAAGGGGAATAAGTGGTAAGTGAATGGTAGATGGATGAATAGGGAAGATAACCTTATGTGGGTAATCTTGCCCATTTTATAGGTGACCTAAGAACCAAATTTAGACAAGTCCATGTCTTATGTAAGGTGTAGACTGATCAATGTAAGAAGTCTACTGAAGGGAAAGCTGATTGCAACTTTTTTGGGATGTTTATTTTATTTTTGAGAAAAGGTCTATTTTACCTTTGCTTTTGTTTTTTTTGATAAGTTTGTGAAGTTGATCAATGTGGGAAGCTTTAAGAAATTCATTTTTAATATATATATATATATATATATATATATATATATATATATATATATATATATATATATATATATATATATATATATATATATATATATATATATATATATGAATTAGCCATCTTTCGATGGAGTGGTCTAAGTTTCTGATTTGTTCAATTTTGATACCTGTCCTTCAAGGGAGTAGTCTATATTTTAAGCAATGTTCAAGAAATGGGGAAGTTATCCTTCAAGGGAGTAGTCTGAAAAATACTAGAAAGTTTAAGACCTAAATGATATATTTTGGTATCCCAAATAGTTTTGAATGCTAGTTTTAAACATGGAAAAGTCTAATGAGGCTTAAAGGTGTCCCTTTATGAGGGAAATTTTTTAGCACAAGAAGGTAGTGGAGGGTGGAAAGGAATGGGTTTTGAGAGATAAAAGACCATGGGATTTCATCTCGTTAAAGACAAAAAGTATCCATGAGAACCATGCTATGGGTAGAGATGAGGTACCCATATTTAGAATTAGGAAATAGCTATGATAGATAATCACATGGTTTTATTTGAATCAAGTTGTCCCTAAGAGTAGAAAAAAGGAGTGTGAGGGTAGAAAAATCTCATTAATCAAGGGACAAGCTTAAGTTAGAAAAAAAGGTGAGTTTGAGCCTCTTTTTAATACTGGAAAGGATGCATATGTGAAGCATTAAGAGGTTTAGGTTGTGGTTTACCCTTGAGGGAGGATAAATGATAAGCTCTTGATCCATACTTATGGGTGATTTTGTAGGGTCCAAGCCAATTAAATGCAAACTTACCTCTTTTGCTTTTCTCCATGTTAGTGACATGGTTTTTTTTAGGATGAGATCTCTGATTTTGAATTCTCACTCTCTAAAATTTTTGTTATAGGCACATGTAATGCATTCTTGGTAGACATGAATGTGGTTAAGGGCTATGAGGTGATGTTCATCAAGTAGCTCTAGTTGGGCTAAACATTCTTGAGGATAGTCTCTTTTAGAAATAATGTCATACAATGATATGTAAAGAGAGGGAATTTATACTTTGAGAGGCAAGACTACCTCTACTTCAAAGACAAGGAGAAAGGGGTGGCACCTATAGAGGTTTGAATGCTGGTGTGATAGGCCCATAAAGTGAAGGGGATATGCAATTTCAAATCCCAACCTAAAGTGTTGATGACCTTGGTTAGCATTTTATTCAAAATTTTGTTGGAAGCCTCAGCTTGTCTAATTACTTATGGATGATAAGGTGAAGAAAAGCTAAGTTTGATGCCAAAGGCATCGTAAAGACCTTGAACTTGCTTATTCTTGAAAGATTTACCATTGTCTATAATGATATTATGGGGAACACCAAAATGACAGATGATATGTTGGTTGATGAAGTCAACGATCTTTTTAGCTTTGGTGGAAATGAGAGGAATAGCCTCTACCCACTTAGTGAAGTATTCACTAGTGGTGATGATAGAGTGGTGATGTTGTGAACAATGAGGATTAATTTATCCAATGAGGTCCAATTCATATTATGAACAAGGCCAAAGGTCTTTGCATGTTTGAAGGCCATGCCTAGGTGCTTGATGCAAATTAGCATGTTGTTGACATTTAACACACTTATTTACATAGTCATAACAGTCTTGATTAAGGGTGAGCTAATAGTAACCAAGGTGAAGGATATGTTTAGTGATAGCTAGGCCACTAAAGTGTCCACCATAGATTCCATTATGGGTTTCTTTGATAGCATGGAGGCCTAATGACCATGAAGATAATAGAGAAGAAGGCTATCGAAACCATGTATGTAGAGTATTACTCCTAATATGGTATAACAAGAAGTGGTTTGGATGAAGGTTCATCAGACATTCCTAGAGAGGTCAGGAGGAACTACATTGAGATTGAGGTGGTTGAAGGTTTGTTCATACCAAGTGTATAAGGTAGACTCTCCTACATTGAAAATGGTGGGAAGGTCGAATTAGATATACAAGGGTGTGACAAAATGATGAATGGTGATAAATAATTTATAAGTGGAAGGTTGAGTTGTGATTTGGGAAGCAAAGGAAGCCATTGTATCTAAAAACTTGTTAGTGGATCATGGAATGGATTGGATAGAATAATGGTCAAATGATACAAAGAATACATCAACTAATTGTTTATACTTTTTTAGGATGTCATTTTTGAATTGGTAGGAACTATTAACTTGGTTAATGACAATTTGGGAATCACTAAAGATAGTAATGGTTTTGACTCCCAAGGCTAAGGTGGTTTGGAGACCTATTACTAGGGCTTCATACTCAGCCATGTTCTTGGTACACTCATAGTCAAATTTGAAAGAAAGAGGAATGGGTTCTCTATCAAGGGGAATGAGAACAACTTTGACACCCCCACCATGTTGGAATTTAGATCCATTAAAGAACAAGATCATTTAATAGGTGATGTTTTCCTAAGATAGAGTTATAATAGACTCATCTAGAAATGTAAGAGTAAGGTGTTGATGGTCTGGTAAAAGAGCTTTGGCCAATTGGTCGGTAATGAATTTCCTTTTGATTGAATTCTACTGGAGGAACTCAAGATCAAACTCAATGAGGACCATGAGCCACTTATCCATACACTAGTTTTGGCATGGTTTAGAGTGCATATACTTAAGGGGGTTAGTATTGGTGATGACGTAGGTTTTATGATTGAGGAGGTAGTGATGAAGTTTGGTAGCTACATTTATTTCTCAGTATGGGTGTACCAAGTCTCATAATCTATAAGTGTTTGATTGATATATTAGACATATTTTTCTTTGTTTTGTTCATCTCAATGTGCAAACATTGCCCCTATGAAATAGTTAATGGTAGATTTATAGAGGTAGAAGGGTTGATCTTCATTAGGAGGGGTGAGAACCAGTGGATAAAGAAGGTATTATTTGAGAAAATCAAAGGCCTACTGATAATCTTTAGTCCAATTAAAAGAAGTGTTTTTCTTGAGTAGATGGTGAAAATGTTGACACCTAAAAAATAATTGAGAGATGAAATGGAAGATGGATTGGAGTTTGCCTTATATGTTACAGAGTTGTTTAAGGTGGGTTATAGGTGGCATCTTGAGGATGGCTCAGACTTTGGTAGGGTCTACTTTGATTCCTTGAAGAGAGATGATGAAGCCAAGGAGTTTTCCAGATAGGACCCCAAAAAAACATTTCTTGGGATTTATTCTAATGCAAAAATGGATAAGGCATTTGAAGATGATGGCGAGAATAGCTAGGTGGTCCTTGCGATGTATAGATTTTCCAAGGAGATCGTCTACATAGTCCTCAATAATTTTGTGAATGAGGTCATGGAAGATATAAGTCATGTCACACTAGTAAGTGGCTCTTGCATTATTCAAACTGAAGGGCTTGACCCTATAGCAAAGGTTCCCCATAGGGTGATGAAAGAGGTTTTATGTTGATCCTTGGGGGAAATCAAGATTTGATTGTATCTTGAGAAACCATCCATAAGAGATAGCATTTCATGGCTAGCAATAAGGTTAACAAGTTGGTTGATGTTAGGCAAAGGGAAGCTATCTTTTGGACAAGTAAGGTTAAGGTCATGAGAGTCAAGGTAAAGTTGAAGTCCTCCTATGGGTTTGGTGATAGGGACAATGTTAGAAACACATTGAGGATAGTCTATGGGTTGGATGAAGTCTATGGATAAGAGATGCTGAAGCTCCTATTTTACAAGAAGTTTGATGTGAGGATGCAGATGACAAAGCTTTTAGCATATGGAGTTGACATTAGGATAGGTGATAATTTTATGGAGGGTAATAGAGGGGTTGATTCTTAGCATGTCCTTATGGGACCAAGCAAATGCAATGCTACAGTTATGAAGGAAGTGTTGGTTGAATATTTTGTCGATCAATGTACTGATAAAAAAAATAGGTCTGATCATCCAAAGTAGGAAGATTGGTCAACCAAATGTGTATGTTTACCACATAAAAAGGGGCCTAATCTCTCCTCTCATCAAGGGGAGGTTCCCTATAGATATGCTATATATATATATATATATATACATATATATATATATATATATATATATACATATATATATATATATATATATATATATATATACATACATATATATACATACATATATATATATACATATATATATATATATATGTATGTATGTATTATTTTTTGTTTATATACATACATACATACATACATACATACATACATATATATATATATATATATATATATATATATATATATATATATATATATAAACAAAAAATAATACTCAAGGGTAGGATAAATCATCCATTTTTTTCCAGAGATGATGCATGTAAATCAAAGGAGAAATCTTAGGAATAATGATAGAAAGCACTCCTCTTCTTTCAGAAGTACCATTCAACAAACCATAAGAATCTTCTTGGTAGTAATTGAAAAAAGTAACCAAGGTCGTAGTAACCAACAAATTGAGATGTAGCACAAAGTCTCCACCTAAATTGCCCAAGAGTGAGATACGAAGGACAATGAGGGCAAAAAGTCTTCCCAAGGTCCTTTACATAGAAAAAAAAAAAAACACACTAAAGGCAATTATGGGGGCACAAGGTCTCTCCACAGTTGGCTTCAGGATGCCTTCCTGACTACTTTCACTAATTCTGCTTATTGAATTAAAGGAACAGAAAATATATTAAGGAAAAAGACATAAGAACAGTTTCCCCAACAACAAAAATATCACAACACAAAGTCTAAAAATTCACTTGCTTTCTTATTCCAATAACAAAATATGATCAACAATCTGAGCTCAAAATCTCAGTAATGCCTTTCAATTTGGGTAGAGTTTTGTTTCTGATAATCAGAGAGAGAGATCCACAATAACAAGAGAGTCCCTTATATAGCCTCTTCAAGAAGGACTTGGGAACAGTAACACTTCATGTTGCTGTTTCTATGCAAAATTTGCTTTCTACATTCAAAGAAGAAATAAGAAACTAAAAGAAATGGTCAAGGCTAGAAGATACCTGGATAAAGATTGTGCACCGTAATTCAGACGTTTGTGAGCACCCCTCTTTGGCTGTGGAGGAATGACACCTGCAAAGAAGAAAACTTGGACAAAAAGGCGTTAGATGGATAGATGGTGGGTTGCCAAGCGAAAGCTTGTTCCCAGAAGTATGAGAACTTCCTTAAGGGAGGTCAACCCACTATTTTGATAAAAGATAAATGACTGATAAATGACAGAATGCTAAAATAGACTGAAATGATAGCAAACTGAAAGAGAAAAGAAAGCAAAGGCTTACCTGGAAGAAGCTGTCGGCCTGGTTTCAGTCGCCGGCGTCGGTGGTTCTACCGGCGTCGGTTGTCAAAGGTGCCAACATCAGTTAGTCTGCCGACGTCGGTGGGGGTAATGACCGGCGTCGGTCGGAGCAGTGGGCTTGGACGGGATTTAGGCAGGGTCTGGTCGAGTCTGGTCTGGGCTTGGTCTGTGGACGAGTCTGTGGACGTACAAAATGGTCTGGGAGAGTCTGGTTTTAGTTGAAGGTCTGTGCAGAGGTCTAGGATAATGGTCAAAATGTCGAAAAGGGACAGAGAGATAAAGGAGGCCAATTAGGGAAATGGGAATCCGGGTTTGCCTGGTTTGGTTAACAGTCTAGGTTGGGGAAAAGAAGTGCTGAATCTAGTTTAAAAGCAGATGACTAGAAAGCATAATGAAAACACAAACAGAGTACTTACTTGTGCCCTGCTGAAGAAAATGGTGTAGGTTGGTGTCCTGTAGCTGGTGATGCCGGATGAGAAGACCTATTGCTGATGGAGAATCCCTATTGTTCACTTGCAGAATCTTGCTGTGTACCTGAGGGAGAGAGTCAGATTGATTGGAAGAGAGGTCAAGTGAAAGGACGGATACAAGGGTCTGATGTAGAGATTCAAGAGTCAGGATGCCAGAGAGAAACGCAGAGAGCCAAGAAGAGGAGATAACGGTGAAGAAGCCATTATGAAAGGTGCTGATGCCGGCAATATCATCAACGTCGGTCGACAATTGACCGACGTCGGTGGCTAAAAGGCCGGAGAAAGGCTAAAAATAGCCTTTAATCCGTTTCCCAACTGCCGGGTCAAATGAATGGGAGGATGAAACGGTCGACGGGGGTTAAATGAGCGAGAGGAGAGGTTGGAATGGGAGACTTAGGCATTAAATGGCCATGTGGGGAATGAAGGGGATCCAAGGAGGGTATCCTAGGGCGGTGAGGTGGCAAGGGGAGGGAAAATGGACTTATTTAATTAAAAATAGATGATTATTTTTAATTAATAAGACCTAGGTAGGTTAGGGATAGTCGAAGTGGCAAGGGACCAAGGGGAGAGAGGAAGACCAAGGGTTAGACACTTTTTAGGTGTCTACAGTTGCATTGAATTTTGTTAAGAAGACATGCTATAATTTAGGGGCATTTACCCATTTGCTTTTCTCAATGCAGAGAAATGGGTCACGCTATTGAAAGTTTGCATCTTTCAATATCCACTTGGCGGTCTACTTCTAGAAATATATCTGATGTGCAAATGTTTCTAGTCATTCCTGCTCTTTACGTTCCTCTCAACAGTTCTTCCTTTTGGCCTTGGCCTTAAAGCCTTTGAATGCATTCGGGTTCACGCTTAAACCTGCAAGGATCAATGACTATTTCATTGATGTGACTTTGACGTCTGTGGGTACGTCACTTTCCTTGAAAATTCCTTCAGCTTTATCCTTTGATCTTTCTCAGAGGGGACCTACCCTTCGGGGCCTTGAGAAATGGTCCACTTTGGGTTGGGAAGAGCCCCCACAAGGGTATCTACCCTTTGGGTGGTCTTTAGATGGCCTTCAGGCTTTATTCTTCCAGTGAGCTTTATCCTTTATTTCCTTTAGACAAAATGTTTGAAGGAATTCCTTCAGGCAATTTGTTCGAAGGAAATCTTCCTTGCCTTGTCTTTCCACCGAGCTTTGCTTTATTTTTTGGGCAAATTCCTTCAGACAAATTATTTGGAGGATTTCGATTTGTCCTTTGCCTTGTTCATTTTCTCGAAGGAATTCACTTTGTCTGTTTTGTAGGGGGAACTTTTTCGAAGGAAATACCTTTGCTCTTTTTTGTCAGGGGAACTTTTCCAAAGGAAATACCTTTGCTCTTTTGTCCTTTGAATTGGTCCATTTGCCCCCTTTTTACCCTCTACAAGGGTTGTTTGAGCTCCAAATTAGCCTTTCAAGTTTTTGTAATGGTTCATTTGCCCCCTTTCTGCCCTCTATAAGGGGTATTTGTCCCTTGGAAATTTGCCTTAGTCAATTTTATGTGAATCTCAAATTATGACACATGGCAGCATCTGCTGCTCTTAGAAACAAAGTGAAATGAGGCTTAGAAGATGACACTTGGCAGCTGTAGACACCGAAATCGTGTCGACTCCCCTGGTCATTCCCCGTCTTATTCTTCTTCGCCTATTGAACCCTTGCCGATCACTTGTTCCACCAACCTTGACCCTGGTAGCATGTAAAAATGAGCACAGAGCTAAAGCTAGACTCTATCCCCATTGTGCATCTGCCGACGACGGTCTTTACCCGGCCGATGTCACTGACGTCGATCACCTATTGGCTGACATCGGCAATCTTGCCGACGTCGGTCACCTTGCCGTTATCCGTTATCAGTTATCATTCAGTTTCCCGAAACAGTTGTCGAACCGTCTCTCGAACCGTCCCTTGCCTTCATCAGCCTCCACCAACCATTCGAAAGGATTCAACCATTTTTCTAATCAATCAAACCGATCGACATTCAATCAACACTCTCGCGATCAACCAACTCCGGCATCAATCAATCTGCATTCGTTTCAATCCGGCACTGCACAGACAATTTCAACTATGGCTTTCATCGCATCTTCTGGCAGGTAAGTATTTACTCTGTTTGTTTTATTTCTCTCTGATTATTCTTTGTTCATTATTTCTGTCATCTTGAAGCCTCAAACCACAGACCCAAGCTCTGAATCTCTCTTTTACGTCCCTGCCACTATCCGCATCCATAACTCTGTCCAGACTCGACTAAAACCCCCAGACTCTGTTCAAACCCGACCTTACCTCGCCCAAACCTTGTCTTGACCTTATCTTGATTCTATCAGACCCTGTCTCGACTCTGTCTAAACCTTGTCCCGACCCTGTCAAGAACCTGTCCCGACTCTCCCAGGGCTTCTGCAATCTGTTCAGAACCTGCCCCGACCGATGCCGGTCACTACCCCGACTGACGCCGGCAGTTTGACCGACGCCGGCACCTTCCCTAACCGACGCCGGTACCACAGAGACCGACGCCGGTGACTGTGCAGAACAGTGCTGCATATCAGGTATGCACTTTATTTTCTGTCATTTATTTTTGTCATTTTATCTTTCATTATTATCTACTTTCATCCAATATTCTGCTTTTTTATCAGTGGGTTGATATCCTTCTAGGAAGTCTTCGTACTTCCGGGATCGGGCGTTCGCCTGACAGCCCACCATATCCTTTGACTAACATTTTTCCGTGTTTTAGCCTTTTCTTCACAGGTGTCATTCCTCCACAGCCAAAGAGGAGAATCTTCCAACGTCTGATTTTGGTGCGCACAACTTTATCAGGTACTTCTAGCCTTGACCATTTCTTTTAGTTTCTTATTTCTTCTTTGAATGTAGAAAGCAATTTTGCATAGAAACATTCTGGCACGCCCGGTGGGACCCTAGGTCCTCCTTGGGTTCTTTCTTTCTTTCATTCATTTAGGTGCATTAGGTTTCTTCCTTTTTGCCTCCTTTCGTCTCTTCTTAAACGACATCATAAGCAGGACTAAAACGAACATTTCTTTCTTTCTTGCACTTCTAGACTAGCTAAAACTCATATTCTTCGACTCTTTCTCCATTCGTCTTCATACGAACAAACATTTCGACTTGGGAATTAAAACACTTTGCATTCATTTCTGATTGCCTGCATCTTTTAGACCACACATAGTAATTAAAACGCATATTGAATTAATCTAGATCACTTGATGTTACACGACCAGACCACCTACACAAAACAAACATTTTAACTTACTTGAGACAAGGCCCGACTGGGATTTCATCCCCTAGCGGATACCTTACCCGTCTCGGCGATCTTACTTGGATTTCATCACCAAGGGGAAAGCCCACTCCGTTCTCTGGCGGAGTCTAAACTCTAGGCGAGGTATATCTTGGCTTAGCGAAACCAGCTAACCACTGGAATCGTGAAGTGAGGGGAGCTTGCTCCTTAGCACCAGGCCACGTACCAGACCCTAACACAGACTTCTTGAGCACCATAACAAAACCCAAAACCATCCATAGACTACTTCTTCTAGGACCTGACTCACAAAACCAACCTTCCACTACACACATTCTAAGGCATAAGCCACTATAATCCTAATAATTTACTTCTAGGGTTTTAGGATCTGCTTGTGTCTTCATCTTTTTAGTTCTTATCTGCTTGTTTGAGCTTGTGAGGATGTTCTTTCTTGCCTTGAATGGTTCTGACACGTAGTCAAACCAAGGCTCTTCTTGACCACGCTAGCCATCAATCACTTTCGCCTACCCCGTCTATAAACAATCATATAATGGAGTTCTACTCGAAGACCGAAAGAATTCCTACTAGACTATCTCCAACCCAGACACCTATCATCCCAGAAGGGGACCAAGATTTTGCAAGATTCTTGGACCTCAATACCGCAGCCCTCCAAAACTATCTCGTGAGAAACCTAATGCGGGACCTTTCGGGCGACGTGGCGACGACATCCACACCGTTCGCCACCCAACCTTTTACGACTCAACCTTTCGCCTCAACCATTAACCCGACCATGGCCTATACGCAAAGTTCGGCCTCCTCATTTATTTTTAGACCAACCTCCACCGGGGTTTCATTACCCCCTCAACCACCTACAATTCAACCAAGTTCTACATTATACCAGAACTTGATTGTCTCGACCCCACACACTCTTGCGCTTATATATGCAGGAGTGCCTACCTCGCCCTTTGTCAATGCCGTCACACAACCTCCTTTGGCGGTATCTAGTCAGCCTATGCCTTCTACCTTCATAACCCAACCACCTTTAGCCTCCACTTCTGCCCCTGCGACTAGTCATCCGTACATTGTACAACCGACTATGTCGCACGCCTCCTCTAGCCTCTTCCAAGCGCCTTACAACCTAGGGGGCACTCAACCCGCCAATCCGTCAGCAGATCTTATCAAGATGCTGATGGATAAAATGTCCCGTCTCGAAGCTTCTATCTCCGGTTCAAGTAATGTCTCTTCATATGACCAGATTTACAACGAGCCCATCCATCCTTCTATCCCTATCCGACCATACCCCAACCATTGGGAGCTTCCTAAATTTACTCGCTTTCAGAGTAAGGAAGACCCACAACAACATCTAAAGGCATTCAGACATGCCTGTTACCTTATTGCCCATGATGATGCATTGCTTTTACGCACGTTCCCTATGTCGCTTTCTGGCCCTGCCCTTGACTGGTATAGTTCTCTTGCCAGACATTCTATCTTTTCATTCATCCAACTCGCCCAACTATTCGTTGACCATTTCTCAATCAATATCACTAAACAAGTCTCAATCACAGATCTTTACTCAATTAGGCAAATTGACGACGAATCAATAGCTGATTTTGTCGCCCGTTGGAGAAGCTTGATTAATCAGCTCTCCTTCTCCTTGCCCCAACCCGAGCTCATTGAGCTCTTTTCCCGAGCATGTGTCAGTCACATCTCGTCCACCTTGTGGATTCAGACATTCCACACTTTTGACGAGGCCTTCACCATGGCCCGAAAGCTTGAACTCCGTGCCATTAAAGAAGATAAGGTCAAATTGTGTAACACTAACACAAGAACCAATGACCATTCTTCTTCCAGACCTTCTTCTGCCCACTCTCAATCCAAGGGGTCGGCAAACACTGTCATCTTTAGACCATCATCTTCAACAATAACCAACTGATCATCATCTTCAACATTAGACTACATCAATAAACATTTTCAACGTCAATCCTTACAGTGTCAATTCACTCCAATTGGGGAGTCATATGCCTCTGTCTTGGATAAACTCGTCAAGCAGGGGGTCCTCAATCTCCCTCCAATCCGACCACATCAATTCGACCCCTCAACACCTATCCCTGCATGGTATAGGGAGAACCACTTTTACAACTATCACCGTGTCAAAGGCCATGACACGGATCACTGTCAAACTTTCAAAAACATCGTACAAGACATGCTAGACAAGGGGGATCTCATCTTGGATAACCCGAATGCACCGCCCAACCAAAACCTTGACATCTTCAAGCAACCCCTTTCTAATCACCTGCATACTCAAGACAACGTCCAAACCATGATCAATGACCCTCAAGACCATGATATACACACGGTAGACACTATCTTTTCTCTTATCCCTGACCAACCTTTTTCACAGGTGGAAGACCCTTCTTCCCCTATACCTCCTCCACATGGTGAAGAACTTTCTTCTCCCACTTGTCCTCCCGCGACTTCTCCCATATTGGAGGACGCTTTGACCACATCAACACCAGCTGCCTCGCCTTCATTCTTTTTATCATCTATAGATGATCACACCTTTTTGACTCCCCAACCACACACAGAAGCCATGACTACTCCAGAGCTCTTTCCACTTAAAGAACCCACACCTTCAATCTCTTCTCCATCGAGAGAAGAACCGTCCACATCTAAGTCCAAACCCGCGCAGGCGTCCATCATGCCTAAAGAAACTAAACCTCTTGGTGTTCGCCCCACATCTAATCTTGCCTCGCACAAAGGTGGCCCTCAACCCAAACCAAAGAAGGCTACTAAACCACACCGGAGGCCTCCTCCCCTATCTTCGTCATTACCTTCAATCTTGGGCCCACATCCGTCTACTTTACTCGGAGTGCTTCCCACTCCCATACTTTACAGAGGTAAGTCACCTCCATTATTCTATCAACCCGTCAGACTTATACCTCCTTCAAACCATCGACCAACGCCTCCTTCGCCTCCCAAACCAATGTCACCAACCCTCTCTGCAATAAAACATCCCGACCCATTAGCAGGTTCATATGCCTTGCTCTTACGGCAATTGTTGCAGTCCTCTCGTCTCTATCTCCCACCTCTTAGACCATATCACTCTCTCGGACCAAAACCACCATGGTTCGATGACACTTGCATTTGTGCGTATCATCGCACGCCTGGGCACGACACTGAGCATTGTCATGCCCTCAAGGTCGTTGTTCACCAATGTCTGGGGAATGACACCTCTCTTCTCGACCACGTTATCAACAAACCTTCAACACCACCCCACTCATCAACTCTCGGATCAAAACCATCTTGGTTCGACAACTCTAAATTCTGTCATTATCATCACACTCCAGGACATGACATCGAGCGTTGTTGCGCTCTTAAAGCTGTCATTTGTCACCACCAGAAAAATGATTCCTTTCTTATCAAGGATTCTCTTGACCCCCCCTTTGACAAATTATCAACACCAACCCATACCTCTCCAACCTCGTCATCTAAATCGGGATCTCCACGATAGACTAGGGTCCCTTCGCTGCCTTTAACCCCTTTATTCGACATCAACACAGTCCATCTGACCACTAAACCTCAATCGACCTTAACTAATCCGTCAAACATTCTCCCTAGCCGCTGGGGGAATTCAACCTTCATCCAAACTTCGATCAATCTTTCAACACAGTCTCGACCACATATCAATCACTCTTTCAACTTAACCTCAACCAGACTAGCAACCAAACATTTAACCCGACCTCAACCAAACATTCGACCCAACCAAAGACCAAATACCAACCAATCAACCCTCGACCAACCATTGACCAATTATCAAATGACCAAATCTCAACCAAACATTTGACCTAATCTTTTTATCAAAATATTCAACCAGCCTCGACCAATCAACAACCATATCAACCAACTTCACATTCACTCATCAATCAACACCTGACCAATCTGGAAAGAGGCAAATGGGGCAAGTTTGCTCCTAATTGGCTCGGACCTTTTATTATCATGCACAAGTATGGATTCGGGACTTACCGTTTGTCTTCTCTTGATGGACGACCAGAACCTGAGCCTCTTAATGCTTTGCATCTGCGACCGTTCTACTGCTAGTCGAGTATTCGTCCACTTGACACTTAACTTGAGCTCGTCCCTTGAGCAATCCCCGTCCCTCTTAATCCTCATTCCTTTCAACCTTATTTCCCTTTAACAAGTCCTCTATAACCCTTTTATGATGTATGGATGCTTTGTCCTAATAAAAGGGAGTCCTTGACCTTCTATAATCTTGTCCATGACTCACATTTTTGTAAAAACAAATCAAGATGTCAAAACATATCCATGGTCACTATATCAATATCAAATCAAAAAATAGACTGCTCCCTCGAAGGACAGCTGTACTATCATTGCTGTAATAAATAGACTGCTCCCTCGAAGGACAGCTATTCAAAAGCGCTTATATTAAACAAAAATCTAGACCACTCCCTCGAAGGATGGCTATGACTAATCTGGCAATAAACATCACTATTTTAGAAGCTTCCTGCATTGATCAGCTTCACAACCTGACCACCAAGCAAAAGACATCTCTATGCAGGCTTCCCGCATTGATCAATCTGCACCTAAAAAAAAAAAAAAAAAAAAAAAAAAAAACGGGTCATGGACTTGGCTTGTAGTTGTCTCAGGGTCTCCTATAAAAAGGGGCATAGTTATCTCTGCTCTTAAAATAGGTTACCCTCTTTCCTCCTCTTATCACCTGCTCAAGGGACTTCGAGCTCACTTTAGTGTCTAAGTGATTCGATTACCGCTCTAACATAACTATGGTCAACGACGTCACGCATGAATGGGGCTCTTGGTTCTCATAACCCCTATCTATGCTATCTTTTTGGTCCTTGTCAATGAAAGAGCAATATGCTTTTCACTTCTTCTGCACTTTGGTCACATTCACCGTCATCACTTGTCAATCAACTCAACTCAACTCTCTTTTCAGACCATCAACATGACCTAGCCTGTTCACCCTAGTTTCTATGGACACCAATACACATGGAAACTATTGACCCGCTGCAATTTATGTTCAGCATAAACCAATACTTGTTGAAGCATAAATAAACCTCACTTCATTTTTAGCATACATCCATCACGAATATGGAATATTGCCAGGGATGAAAAACCCCTCAACCAATGTTGCAGAATACACCATTTGGAAAAGGCTGCAACATCATCTTTTCTCCTCATTATTTCATCATGACCAAGACCGATCCATCCCTTTGACCCTTCCTCCCTTTTAGGGAGAACTACATCGGCCTGAGGCCCTATCACCAGGGCTATGTAGGCAGCACTCAGTTGACATGGGGTCTTCTGGGGTTAGCTCGGCCGCATCCTTTCGTCCATTCATCCATCCATCAACCACCGACCATTGGAGATCATACCTATCTCCTCCGACCTCGACCACTTCCAAGACATTGTTGCCTTGGTTGTTTTTGCATGTATGCTATCTCATGAGTGGTTAGCAGAATTGTGCGTAGACCTTTTTTTGGACCCTCACAAGTATAGGATCAAAAAACGGTTGATCCGCCCTACTTGTGCCTTTTTCGTGATTCTAGGAGCACTTCCTGAGCCCGGGATACCTAGAACACGATGACCATTTGGAGCTTCAGCTTAGATTGAGTGACCTGATCAGCAGACGACTAAATGCTGGGGCCCGGTTATTTCAATTTTGGCACTCCTTGACCCTTGACCTGAGACACTTTGACCTAACCCTCTCGTGCAGTGGTATGCGCACAATCACGACTTTTGCAGCGTTCACCCTCACCCCTTTTTCATCCACTCTTTATCAAATCAGCACTCGATTCCCGGTTCCCTTCCCTCGACTCCTGCTTTGAGGGGGAATACCTTATCCCTCACTCGGAGCAATCCGCTTCCTGTTTTTGTCTTGCAGTTCATTCGAACAACCAACAAGACGAAATCAACCTTATCCCTCACCTGGGGTAATCACTCCTGTTTTTGTCTTGCAGTTCGTCCAGAACAACCAACAAAACAAAAAGGGGCAAATGTAGACACTAAAATCGTGTCGACTCCCCTGGTCATTCCCCGTCTTATTCTTCTTTACCTATTGAACCCTTGCCGATCACTTATTCCACCAACCTTGACCCTAGCAGCATGTAAAAATGAACACAGATCTAAAGCTAGACTCTATCCCCATTGTGCATCTGCCGACGACGGTCTTTACCTGGCCGATGTCGCCGACGTCGGTCACCTTGCCGTTATCCATTATCAGTTATCATTCAGTTTCTCGAAACGGTTGTCGAACCGTCTCTCGAACCGTTCCTTGCCTTCATCAGCCTCCGCCAACCATTCGAAAGGATTCAACCATTTTTCTAATCAATCAAATCGATCGACATTCAATCAACACTCTCGCGATCAACCACCTCTGGCATCAATCAATCTGCATTCATTTCAATCCGGCACTGCAAAGACAACTTCAACTATGGCTTTCATCGCGTCTTCTGGTAGGTAAGTATTTACTCTGTTTGTTTTATTTCTCTCTGATTATTCTTTATTCATTATTTCTGTCATCCCGAAGCCTCAAACCACAGACCCAAGCTCTGAATCTCTCTTTTACGTCCCTGCCACTATCCACATCCATAACTCTATCTAGACTCGACTAAAACCCCCAGACTCTGTTCAAACCTGACCTTACCTCGCCCAAACCTTGTCTTGACCTTATCTTGATTCTATCAGACCCTGTCCCGACTCTATCTAAACCTTGTCCCGACCCTGTCAAGAACCTGTCTCAACTCTCCTAGGGCTTCTGCAATCTGTTTAGAACCTGCCCCGACCGACGCCGGTCACTACCCCGACCGACGCCGGCACCTTCCCTAACCGACGTCGGTACCACAGAGACCGACGCCGGCGACTGTGCAGAACAGTGCTGCATATCAGGTACGCACTTTATTTTCTGTCATTTATTTCTGTCATTTTATCTTTCATTATTATCTACTTTCGTCCAATATTCTGCTTTTTTATCAGTGGGTTGATATCCTTCTAGGAGTCTTCGTACTTCCAGGATCGAGCGTTCGCCTGACAGCCCACCATATCCTTTGACTAACATTTTCCCGTGTTTTAGCCTTTTCTTCACAGGTGTCATTCCTCCACAGCCAAAGAGGAGAATCTTCCAACGTCTGATTTCGATGCGCACAACTTTATCAGGTACTTCTAGCCTTGACCATTTCTTTTAGTTTCTTATTTCTTCTTTGAATGTAGAAAGCAATTTTGCATAGAAACAGCAGCAACTATTGAGTTCTATCAGGTTTTTGTTTCCTTCCTTAGTCACTTTTACCACAAAAATTCCCTCCATAAGGGCACTTGTGTCTTTGACGCTTGGGGCACTCTTTTAAACTTATCGCTTGAACTAACCGATTAAACCAACTTTGGTTCAATAATTCAATGGTTCATTCTCTTTGATCGCTTGAACCAAGATTCTTTGAAACAAGCCTCGTTGAACTCGTTGAACTTTGAACCTGTTGAACCTTTGAACCTTGAACCCGTTGAACTTTTGAACCAAAGTGGTTCAATGATTCAATGATTCAAGCGTCAAAAACTTATTCTTTTAATTGAACTTACTTGTAGAAGCCTTTGAACCTATTGAACCATTACTCTGTCACTTCCTTATTCTTTCTAAGATCTTTGATCTTCATCACACTGGTTAAACCTTTAAACTTGTGAACTCATTGAACCCTTTGGTTTAAGGTTCAATGGTTCAATCAGTTCATTATTTTTATTTGGCTAAGTCCTTTTGATCTTTTTAAACCAAACGCATTGAACTACTTGGTCGTTGAACCTGTTAAACCATTGAACCCGTTGAACCTTTAAACCAAAGTGGTTCAATGGTTTAATGATTTAATGGTTCAAGCCTTCTTCTCTTTGATAAGTGTTTTGAAGCTGTTGAACCTTGAAGCAGTTGAACTTTGAAGCAGTTAAACTTTGAACCTTGACAAATGCAATTAACTCTTGCTACTGATGTTGAACCTTTGAACCCATTGAACCCGTTGAACCAAGATGGTTCAAGGTTCAACGGTTCAATGGTTCAATCCTTGCTTAGAAGATTGCCAATGAACTCTTTTGGTTGAGCCTTGTCATTGAACCAAATTTGAAATCACATAAGTGTTGAGAGCTTGCTCCTTTCCTGTAGAGTCCATAGAAATCAACCTGTGAAGCCTGTAGAACTTGGACTGCAGAGTCCGTAGATTTTCTTCCTACAAAGTTCGTAGATTCAAGCCTATAGAGTCTGTAGATTTAAGCTTGCAGAGTTTGTAGATTTTTGAAAAGGTTGAAAAATGAAGAATTTGAATGCTCAAAAAAAATTTTGAGAAGGGAAGAGATTATTTTGGTCTGAGGAACCAAAATAGTTCACATGTTGTCACAAAAAATGAGAAGTCTATTTTTGGGGACAACAACTGGCTCTAGTTGGGGAACTTCGATCAATTGTAAAAAAGAATTGAAGGGAGTAGAATCCAGAATCTCCAGTGTCTTCATATGTACCATTGGGCTATGAAGTCATGTTACCTAGAAATGGAAGGCATCAAAAATAGAAACAAACAAAACATAATATAATTACAAACTATACAAATATACATATGTACAGATGCAATGATCTGATACTTCAAGAGTTAAAGTGTTTCAGATGCTGCCCATTATGAGGCAGAGAAAAGAGTGTGCCATCTTGATATTTTAGTAGAAAGCTATTTTTACCATTGTGTTGATGAATTATAAATGGGCCTCTCCAAAGGGAGTCAAACTTTCCATGCATCCCTTTTGGTTCTCTCCTTTTGTCCCATAGCAGGACTTGATCCCCAATCTGGAAATCATAATTTTTGACCTTTTGGTCAAAGAGTTTATTTACCAAAATTTGGTGAGCAGCAATTCGGTCTACCACCATGGTTCTCTATTCATCTAGCTCAATTAGGCACATGATTCTCTTATCAAGAGAGCTTTCATATTTATGATCTTCAATTGCCTTTGCCAATTTCAAGGCTGGCAATTCTAAGGTGATTGGTATTTTAGCATTAATACCATAATGAAGTTGAAATGGAGTCATACCAATTGCCCTGTTTGGTGTGATTCTATCTACCCATAGAGCATCAACCAATGCTTTATGCCATGCCCTTTGATTGTCATTTGCTAACTTCTTGATGATAGTTACCAGGTTCTTATTGCTTGATTTAGCTTGTCCATTCCCTTGTAGAAAATAATCAGAAGAATGGGAGAGTGTAATTATATAATGAAAATAGAATTGTGTAATCTCTTGGGAGGTGAAACAATCTACATTGTCAGTAACAATTTTAGTTGGAACTCCAAACCTGGAAATGATATTCTTCTTGAGGAAATTGCATACAACTTCTGAAGTAGCATGCTTAGTTGGGATTGCTTCTACCCACTTGGTGAAATAGTTGGTTGCTGTAATGACATAATCATGTCCAACACTTGAAGATGGGTTTATAGTCCCAATAAAATTAATCCCCCATTACTAGAAATGTTCTTCTATGATCACTGGCTTGAGATGCAAGGCAGTTAACTTGGGTCTTCCAACAAATTGTTGGCAAAGTTCACATTTTCTCACCCACTTATATGCATCTTGGAAAAGAGTTGGCCAGTAATACCTGGCTCACAAAATATTGTGAGCAATTACAGGAGCAAAAAAATGTCCTCCATAGGCTAGATTGTGGAAATATTTCAAAAGTTGGCTTTGTTGCTCTTTGTCTACACAGCAAAGGAATACTCCATCTATGCTTCTCTTATACAAGCCGTTGTTCCAAAAGACAAAATTAGTAGCTTTTAACTTGATAGTCCTCCTTTCTTTATAAGACAAATGAGTAGGACATTCACCATAAGTAAGGAAATGAGCAATACTTGAATACCACTCATTGGTAGTGGAGATAAAAAGGACTGTTGGTGTGTCTTCCACTTCAGCACCTTCATACTGTGTATCTTCTAGCTTGTTGTCAGAAATTAATTAGCATAGGCATTTTCCATTGACTAGCTTTGTTGGCTTATTGTCTAGATCAAAATCTTAGATCTTTGCAATCCAATTACTTCTTGTTGTGCCAAAATCCTGCTGAGTTAATATGGACTTGACTATAGTGTTAAAAACTAAGGCAATAGTATGTGAATTTAGGATATAGAAGTGGAAATGTTTGACTACTTTAACCACTACATAAGCGTGCTTCTCTATGTTTGAATACTTCATCTCATGGGTTTTGAGAGGTAAACTCATGAAAGAAATAGGAGATTCCATACCTTCCTTATCTTTTTGAACAAGAATTGCTGAAAGTATGTGTTCAAAAGCATAGCTGTATATGATGAAATCTTTGTTGTAATCTAGACAAACCAAGGTAGGGGCATGGGCAATGGCAGTTTTGATATCCTAAAATGCTTACTTGCCTTCTTTAGTCTAGCTGAAGGTGGTCTTCCCTTTCATCATGTTCACAATGTGTCTAGTCTTCTCAGCAAATTTAGGGATGAACCTCTGTAAGAAATTCACCTTTCCAAAGAAAGAGTGAACAACATTTTTATTTGTATGCAAATTAAGCTCTTGAATAGACTTGACTCTGTCTGAGTCAATCTTTATGCCTTCTTTAGATACAATGTGTCCAAGGAGTTTCTCCTCTGTTACTCCAAAAATAGACTTCTTAGGGTTCAAAGAAATACCATTTTGGTGGCAGTGCTCCAGCACTTGTTGTAAGTGGCGTACATGATCAGGACGGTGATTTGAAAAGATAATTAAGTCATCAAGGTATACCACTATGAATTTACCCATCTCATCTTTGAAATCCAGGTCCATTGCTCTCTGAAAGGTGGCACCAACATTTATCAAGCCAAAAGTCATTCTTCTATATGCAAATGTACCCCAAGGTGTGGTGAATGCAGTCTTGTGTTGGTCTGTTTCACCAAATTCAACTTGATTATATCTTGAGAAGCCATCTAGCATTGATAACATCTCTGAACCTGTCACTGTTTGAAGCACTTGATCCATAATTGGCAAAGGGTAATTATCTTTCAAAGATGACTGATTCAGTTTTTTGAAATCTACACAAATGTGAATTTTGCCATTCTTTTTCCTTACAGGCACTATGTTTGCAATCCATGTAGAATGATGGATTGGGAAGATGATTCTAGCATTTAACATTTTTTGTATCTCAGACATAATAGTACCTGATATTTTTGGATTGTACTGTCTAGATTTTTGCTTATAGGGCATTGAGTTAGCCTTGAGAGGAATGCCATGGTAGATTTTATCAGGTCTGAGAGACTTCAGGTCATCATAAGAATATGCTAAGACATCCATGTATTGACAGAGTAAAGTGGTGAACTTGAATCTTTCTTCAAAGGTGCATCACTTACCAATGTTAACCATCTTGGGATTTTCTTTACTAGTCAGATTTACTTGATTGAATCCCTAAGAGAAGCTTGAATCTATTTGCTGTTATTTGATAAATCTATCATGCTTGTCAAACAGTTTCTCAAGAGAAACCAGGCCTTTGGGAATTTTATTTCCTTTCAGCTATAAGAATTTTTCATTTATATCTAAACTAGATTCAGAGGCTAATTCATACTTCTGAGGTTCACTGCCTTCAAAACATAGTTATTCGAAATTGTCTTTTCATTCTAAGAAGGCAATGATTTGATGATCATCATTGAATGCTTGCCAATGATCAACATTGTCAAGAACACTTGGTCTACAGACTAGCTCAATAGTATACCTATCTTTTTTTAAATTTGAGTGAGGAACTAAGAGAGTTCCTAAAATAACAAGTGCATCAACTTTGTCATTAGATTCCCTGGGTATGGAAGAAATGTTGAAAGCATCAAAGCTTTCAATTTGGTCCCAAAACAAGTTGCGGTAGTGGCATAATCTTTCATTTTTGATTTGGTATAGATTTCTCACTTGACAAACCACTAATTCAGCATCCCCTTTGGCATGAAGAAACTTGATGCTTTTGTCTTGAGCAACCTTAAATCCAAGCAATAGAGATTCATATTCAATTGTATTGTTAGTGTTGCTAAATTGTAATTTGTAAGATGAAGGAAACATATCTCCTTGAGGAGATATCAACACAGTTTTGGCTCTTGAATCGGTAAAGGAACAACTGCCATCAAATTCTAGAGTCCATACCTCATCAGATACTAATTTTTCTTTAGACTTTCATTCATTAGAGAGGGAGGGTCCTTCTTCATTTGTATTGCAACCTGCTAGTTCTTTTGCTATTCTAGTTGAACTGATTTCTGGGTTGACACTTTCAATAATTTTATCAAATGTTTCATGCACTTCGTTTGTAGATAGAAAGTAATTACCCATACTTGAGGATTCAAAAAGAATTTGAGCTTCAGGGGCTGATGTTTGGGTGACCACGTATTTTGCCTCCTTTTTAGGGAGCAACCTCTTCATTACGCCTTTGACAGGGATTCTTGCCTCAGACAGGTCCATGCTTAGTTATCCTCTCATGTCCTTGCAAAAATTTCATCCAAGCAAAATGCCATAGGATGCTGGGATGTCAGCCACCAAGACAGTCATCTTAATTCTCTTGTCTGGAAAGGTTGCAAATACAAATTGGGCATCTTTGATTTGCCCCCACAATGGTACTTGCTTATTTTCTATGAAGAAACATCTCCCAAATGTCTTGGTTAGTGTGAGGCCAAGAGATTCAGCTACTTTAGTAGGTATGACATTGTCAGATGTGCCTGAGTCTATAATACAATTACTTAGCTTATGACCATTTATTAACAGGAAAACATAGAAAGGTTCTATTTTCCCAGGGGCAGCTGGAGGAGTAATGACAAGATTATTCTGAATGGGCATGTTCTTTGGGGAATCAAGAGTTATTTTTTTAGCTTTTTGTCTTGTAGGGATGGTTTGGTTCTTGACACATTGGACCAACTTATCCAATTGATCAAGATTGGACTACAAATATTCAAATTTAGACATTTGTATTTTTGTCTTTTTAACATGATCGACTATGTCAAATGGCTGAATTGAGCTAGGTACAGAGGAAGGTATTTCAACTTTCTAAGTTTTAGGAGGGATGGGAGGAGGGATGGTTTACAAAATTGAAGTAGAAGGTGAAGGTGAAATTGATGTACTTATCTTTTGGGTGATCACTGAATCCTTTGATTGGAAAGACAGAGTGGTTCCACGCTTAGCAATTGTAATTACTAGTTGAGGTTGCTCCTATGTCTTCCCTTTATTAGCTTGCTAGACTGATTGGTTCTTGGAACTGATAAAAACTATATATGATCCATCAAAAGCTTCTCCTTTGATTTTGGGTTCATCTTGGTACTTCAGGAAACCAATGTGGGAGTCACCACCTAATTCTTCTTGATTTTCTTCAGAGAGATCAACGTCATTTTCTTGATTCAATGCAGGCTAGAAAGAGAACTCTGATTCTACTTCAAGATATCCCATTGCTGAATTGGTTGGAGGAGCTTCCAGGACAAGTTTCCCTTGTGGGGGAGGAAGATGATTTTGTTGCCCTTGATTCTTGGCAGCATTGCCTTGATATGATTGATTTGGAAATGTCCTTCTTGGCATATCTCTGTATGAAGGAGCAGAAGACATTCCTTACGCCATTTGTTTTTTAAGAGCAAGCAACTCATTTGCCAACTTTTACACCATTGGATCTATGGTGCCTGTAGATAAATATTCAAAAGATGATGAGGGTCTATTTCTATTTAGATCTCTTCTTATCTTTCCTGCTAAGATGAGATCATCTTCTACCTCAGTGGCCAAATGTTGAGATACAACAAGATCTATTTGACTAGCACGTCTCAAAAGAAAACTTACTTAAGGTAACTGAGAATTAATGAAGAAGCATTTGAGATTCTCAGTTGTAGGTTGAGAAATTATAGGAATTCTATTCCTCAGTTTGTCAAACTTGGCTATGAAGTCCCTCATTGGTTCATGAAGTTCTTTCTTCATCTGTGTACGTTCACCCAAAAGTGCATGTGTATCTTCTAGTAGGTTTGAATTTGGCTTCAAACTTAGATTTGAGGGTATTCTAATCAGTTACTGATCAAGCTTGTAGGTGCTAAAACCAATCTGTAGTAGCACCTTGTAATGTTTCTACAAATAGCCTAACTACTACATCTTCAAATTCTACTCCAATTATGCCACAGGCTATGCTGAAGGCTGCAATGTGTTCATCAGGATGAACTTTCTCATCACCATAGAATTTAGAGAAATTATTTCTTGAACTGTGTGGAAGCTCATGTAGAGGTGGTGTAAGATTGAGAGGACCAAAAGAATTATCCCAGGTGCCTTGAACCGCCATTATATGACTATGAAAAGGAGGAATAACAAACCTCAGAGGGGTAATTATTGGCAAAGCTTTATCAATAGCAGAAGTGGATACGTCATTTGGCAATGGAGATCTGACTTTAGTAGGAGAAAGCTCTTGGTTCATTGGAGGCGAGATGGTGAAGGAAATAGATCAAAATTACTTTGCTATACCAACTTGAATACAGGGTCAACAATACCTTTAGCCCTTTGGCTTCGTGTCTACCTTGAATCTACTAGATTTTGAAACAAAAATGGAAAAGAATTGACCTTGATTTAATTTGAAGCTTGAGGCTTTAAACTGCACATTCTTTCCCAGTTAGTGTAGAGGTGAATGGTAAGGTTATAATAATAATGGGTAAAACACAGAAATGGAATGGAGTCTATAATGGATAATGGTAGAGACTGATTCCATCTGAAACTTGAGGTTTTAGAATGCACATAACTATATCCCCAGTGGAGTCACCAAAAACTGTTGGTTGAATATTTTGTCGATCAACATATTGATAAAAAAATAGGTCTGATCATCCAAAGTAGGAAGATTGGTCAGCCAAATGTGTAGGTTTACCACATCAAAAGGGGACTAATCTCTCCTCTCATCAAGGGGAGGTTCCCTATAGATATGCTATATATATAGAAAATAATACTCAAGGGTACGATAAATCACCCATCTCTCTTTTTTCAGAGATGATGCATGCAAATCAAAGGAGAAATCTTAGGAATAATGACATAAAGCACTCCTCTTCTTTCAATAGTACCATTCAACAAACCACAAAAATCTTTCTGGTAGTAATTGCAAAAAGTAACCAAGGTCATAGTAACTAGCAAATTGAGATGTAGCACAAAGTCTCCACCTGAATTGCCCAAGAGTGAGATACAAAGGAAAATGAGGGCACAAAATCATCCCAAGGTCCTTTACATAAAAACAAAAATAAAACACACTAAAGGCAATTATGGGGGCACAAAGTCTCTCCACAGTTGGCTTCAGGATGCCTTCTTGACTACTTTCACTAATTCTACTTATTGAATTAAAGGAACAAAAAATATATTAAGGAAAAAGACATAAGAATAGTTTCCCCAAAAACAAAGATATCACAACACAAACTTGCTTTCTTATTCTAATAACAAAATATGATCAACAATCTAAGCTCAAAATCTTAATAATGCCTTTCAATTTGGGCAGAGTTTTGTTTCTGATAATCAGAGAGAGAGAGATCCATAATAACAAGAGAGTCCCTTATATAGCCTCTTCAAGAAGGACTTGGGAATAGTAACACATCATGTTGCATTAAACTTTGTTAAGACATGCTAGAATTTAGGGGCATTTACCCATTTGCTTTTCTCAATGCAGAGAAATGGGTCACGCTATTGAAAGTTTGCATCTTTCAATATCCACCTGGTGGTCTACATCCAAAAACATATATGATGCACAAATGTTTCTGGTCATTCCTGATCTTTACATTCCTCTCAGCGGTTCTTCCTTTTGGCCTTGGCCTTAAATCCTTTGAATGCATTTGGGTATGTGCTTAAACCTACAAGGATCAATGGCTATTTCATTATTGCGACTTTGACGTCTACGAGCACGTCACTTTCCTTGGAAATTCCTTCGGCTTTGTCATTTGATCTTTCCCAGAGGGGACCTACCCTTCAGGGCCTTGCTAAATGGTTCACTTTGGGTCAAGAAGAGCCCCCCGCAAGGGTATCTTCCCTTTGGGTGGTCTTCAGATGGCCTTCAGGCTTCTTTCTTCTGACGTGCTTTATCCTTTATTTCCTTCAGACAAAATGTCTGAAGGAATTCCTTTGGGCAATTTGTCTGAAGGAAATCTTCCTTGCCTTGCCTTTCCATCGGGCTTTGCTTTGTTTTTTAGGTGAATTCCTTCGAACAAATTATTCAGAGGATTTTGCTTTGTCCTTTGCCTTGTTCATCTTCCCAAAGGAATTCACTTTGTTTATTTTGCTGGGGGAACTTTTCTAAAGGAAATCCCTTTACTCTTTTTTGCCAGGGGAACTTTTTTGAAGGAAATCCCTTTGCTCTTTTGGCCTTTGAATTGGTCCATTTCCCCCCTTTCTGCCCTTTGCAAGGGTTGTTTGAGCTCCAAATTAGCCTTTCAAGTTTTTGCAATGGTTTATTTGCCCCCTTTTTGCGCTCTACAAGGGCTATTTGTCCCTTGGAAATTTGCTTTAGTCTATTTTATGTGAATCTCAAATTGTGACACATGGCAGCATTCACTGCTCTTAAAAACAAAATGAAATAAGGCTCGAAAGATGACACTTGGCAGCATTCACTGAGTTCTGTCAAGTTTTTGTTTCCTTCCTTAGTCACTTTTGCCACAAAAATTTCCTCCGCAAGGGCACTTGTGTCTTTGATGCTTGGGGCACTCCTTTGAACTTGTCACTTGAACCGACCGATTGAACCAACTTTGGTTCAATGGTTCATTCCCTTTGACCACTTGAACCAAGATTCTTTGAAACAAGCCTCGTTGAACTCATTGAACCTTGAACTTGTTGAACCTTTGAACCTTAAACCTGTTGAACTTTTGAACCAAAGTGGTTCAATGGTTCAACGGTTCAAGTGTTGAAAACTTGGTCTTTTGATTGAACCTACCTATAGAAGCCTTTGAACCTGTTGAACCATTAGTCCGTCACTTCCTTATTCTTTCTAAGCTCTTTGATCTTCATCGCACTAGTTGACCCTTTGAACCTGTGAACTCGTTGAACCCTTTGGTTTAAGGTTCAACAGTTCAATCAGTTCATTCTTTTTATTTGGCTAAGTCCTTTTGATCATTTTGAACCAAACACATTGAACCATTTGGTCGTTGAACCTATTGAACCATTGAACCCATTGAAACTTTGAACCAAAGTGGTTCAATAGTTTAACGGTTTAATGGTTCAAGCCTTCTTCTCTTTGATAAGTGTTTTGAAGCCATTAAACCTTGAAGTGGTTGAACTTTGAAGCGATTGAACTTTGAACCTTGACAAATGCACTTAACTCTTGCTACTGATGTTGAGACTTTGAACCCATTGAACCAAAATGGTTCGAGGTTCAATGGTTTAATGGTTCAATCCTTGCTTAGAAGCTTGTCAATGAACTCTTTTGGTTGAGCCTTGTCATTGAACCAACTTTGAAATCACCTAAGTGTTGAGAGCTTGCTCCTTTCCTATAGAGTTCATAGAAATCAACCTATGAAGCCCGTAGAACTTGGCCTGCAGAGTCCGTAGATTTTCTTCCTACAGAGTCCGTAGATTTAAGCCTATAGAGTCCATAGATTTAAGCCTGTAGAGTCTGTAGATTTTTGAGAAGCTTGAAAAATGAGGAGTTTGAATGCTCAGAACAAATTTTGAGAAGGGAAGAGATTATTTTGGTCTAAGGAACTAAAATAGTTCACATGTTGTCGCAAAAATGAGAAGTCTATTTTTGGGGACAACAGAAAGGAAGGAAAATTTTTTTACTCCTCAAAATCTAAGGATTGACCAATTTTGATTATGCGATTATTATCTTGAGTACCCAAGTTGACATTGATGGTAGATTTATTCAACATGGTTTTCTTCTTAGGAGGAAGAGATTTGTGGATAGAAGATTTTTTTCACCAAGGTAGGTGAGAATAAAATCACCATCCTATTGTTGAATGGTATGTATGGTAGGAGAATCATGTTTGATCATGTCAAAATGGATGAGAGGAAGGGTTTTAGTTTGGTCATCCTTTTGATAAATCAAGGGGCCCAAACCAACAGTGCTGATAAAAAAAAGTTAAGAGGAATGACCTCAATGTCCTTAGACTTGGAAGGGGAATGGGTTGGTGAGGAATGGGTTTCATCCTCAATGTTGGTTATAAGTTTCAGTGAATCAATAGGTTCTTTAGGTGGTTCAAACCCAAGGCCGAAGGAATCTTCAAGATTTTATGTTTTGATCATGGGCAACTCATGGGGTCCTTGTTCATAAAGGCCAAGACCAAATCCTTTTCAGGCACACCTATAAAGATATAGTTTGGTAAATGTTGGTCTATCAGGGTACAATAAGTTTATAGTAAATGGCTTGGTGTAAGAGGTAATGGTGGGAGTGATAAGTGGATGATCAAGTCCCACATTTATGAAGTTGGTTTGATGGTTGGGGAGCCCAAAAGGAATGATGGTACCAATGTTGGGGTCATAGTTAGGATCATGAATGAGACTCCCATACTCTTGAGGAGTGGGGAAAGAATCCAAAGTTAAAAGATAGTATTATCCTAGTGAGAGACATTGGAATGTGGGTTCCAAGGGGTCCTCTATGGGAATTTGAGATGAAGGAATGAATGAGCTCATCGAAGTTTCATCATGGGTAGTGGTAGAAGTGTTGTCAGTGGATGGTGAAGTGGATGAGGTAGGAATAAGGACATCATTTGGATGATAGGTCATATTTCATGAAGTGAAGGGACTTGGGTCAAATTTGATGGTAATGACTTGACCCACATTATCAAATTTGACACATCAATGTAACGTGGAAGTGACACAAATCCAAGGGCATCCAAGTAAAAAATTGTATTAAACATTTCCCTCTATAACATAGAAGAGTTTAAGAATAGTACGAGGTCCTAAATGGATGTGAAGGATGACCATGCCTAAGGTAGTGGCCATGGTGTCATTGAAAGAGTGAAGGACCGTTACAGTTTTAGACATGATGTTCTTGGGTAGTTATAGTTGGCCATAAGCATGCAAGGAGATAATGTTGATAGTAGCTCCTCCATCAACCATCACCCTTTTGATGTGGGTTTGGTTGATGTATGTGGTGATAAATAATAGAGGATCAAGATATTTAAGATGAATAGATGGAATCTAAGAATCCTAAAATGTGATGAGGTTGGAATGGTGAAGAGTTACAACAAAGGTAGATAGAGGTTGAGGATCATGTGGTTAAACCTTAATAGATTGGAGGATCTCAATGAGTGCTTGGTGATGATGGGGTGAGGTGTTAATGAGTTCATAAAGACTCATATTTACTGGAGTTTGGTGAATTTGCTTAAGCACTATGCATTGTAAGGATTTAGATGGGTTGGAGGAAGGGATACCCAAAATGGATATCTTGGGTTTTGGTGATGGTATGGGTAAAAGTGAGGGTATGTGATGTTGGTTGGGAGGTTAAGAGTTGGAAGGGTACATTCAAGGGATGGATGCTTTAGCTTTATCTTTACATTTTTATTAGGCCCTAGATCAGGTAACCATGTGGATAGTATGGGTAAGAGAAGGCGTTGGACTAGATGGTTTTTCTGGTTCCTCCTCACTTTCAAATGAGAGTGTGGTAGAGGGTATGGTTTGGAAGAGTGGAATGGAAAATTGAGTTGGTAATAGGCTAAAATGTGATTCATCTAACAACATATCATCCTCATCCATCAACTTATAGATAAGGGCTTGAAGGGATTTACAACTTTCTGTATCATGTCCAGGTGTTCTATGATAGGCATAGATTAATTGGTCATTAAACCAAGACAATGTAAGATGTGAGTGGTACAATTTATTAGAAGGGTTAAATGGTTTGATGGGTTGTAAGTGGATAGAGGAAGTTTGCAACAACCTTTGTAAGATGGTTGAATAGGATTTAGTCAAAGGTGTTGAGGATGCCAAGGTTTTGGTTTTAGGAGGTAGAGTGGGAGTCCCTTTTAGAGGAGGTCTCACCATGGATTTGAAAGATGATTGAATAGTTTTGGTATATGGTTTAGGTTGGGGTTGTGTATTTGGGGTTTGTTTTATGGAGGATTTAGAATTTGATGGGTGCTTGTTTGGCTATAGGTGGGAGAGCAGAGAGGGAAAGTTTATCTAGAAATGAGGATGGAGAGGTTGATGATTTGATAGAAGATATAGGTGAGGAAAAGGGTGAAGGCTGGTGAGATAAGAAATATGGAATAGGGAGAGTTGAGGGATGAGGTCCCAAGATAGAAGGTAAGGTGTAAGGAGGTAGTATGGGTCTTGCTCATGGTGGAGACCTAATTGGTTTTATTGTTTTGATGGGTTTGGTGGGTGTTTGTTTTAGTAGTTTAGGAGGGGTCAAGTCCAACTTCAAAGGTGGATGAAAAATATTGGGAGTAAGAAGTATCCCCAAGTTTTTAATGGGCTTGGTTTGGGATATGACAAGTTTACTTGGAGGGGTAGATGATGATTTGGGAATTTTATATGGAGGAATGTGGGAAGGTTCTCCTAGAGTCATGGAAGGAGTATGTTTGGTTGGAGGTGTGATGAGTTTATAGGTTAAAGGAAGTGTGGTTAAAGGTTTGGGCTTATTTTGATAAGGTGGACCTATATGATGCCAAAATTTGGCCCTATTTAGGTTGGGTTGAGAGGTGAATGCTAAATTTTAAACCAATAAAAAAGGCTTGTAGATGGGATTAGTTTCTTGATCCTTAGTTTCAAAGATTAACCCTTTAAGTGGAGGTGAGGGAATGTTCTTGGGAGAGGATTGTAAAGTTAGGGAGGATTATTCCACCATGAAAGGTGTAGGCAAAGAGGTTTCCTCTTTTAGAGTGGGCTCAAAAGAGAGGTCAATTTATTCGATGATAGATGTGATAGGTTTAAGTGAGGGGACAGATAGGGATGCTTCCTCCATGGGTGAATAAATGGGTGGAGAGGTAGTTTAAGCAATTATTGCCTCCTTTGGTTTTTATAAAAGAGGTATAGGTAAGTTGAAATTTTTTTTGAATGAGGAGGGTGAGGTGGCTTCCTCAATTTGGATGTCCAAAGGAAGGGTTGGTGAGTTGGTCACTTAAATGAGTGAGATAGATGAAATGGAGGTTGAGGTAAGGGTTTCATCAACAAAGGGTTCATCAATAATTGTATCAACCATATTGACCTCATGTATGTGAGATGATTTAGGTTAGTTTTCATTATAGTTGGTAGAGGGTGTATGGTTGGGAAATAGTTTATAGAAAATATCAAGGGATTCTTTAGGGGGTGCATTGGGATTGTCAAATACGAGTTCCATCTTATCAATCATGTTTTGGACAATTTTTTTGAAGGTATTACACCTACTAACATCATGCCCAATAACGTTATGGTATTCACATGAATTGTTTTCATTGTACAACCCAGGTGTGGGGTGAGTAGTGTCAAATTATTGAGGAGGTTTTATGGGTGGAAGTTATATGATGTTTGATTTGAGGAGTTTCTCCAAAACTAAAGTGTAAGATTATCTAATAGGAGTGTATTATTTTGGAGGTCCAAAAGATTGATTTGGGTTGGGTTATTTGAAATAGTAAGAAGAATTGGTTGAGGGGTTGGATTGGTTGATGGTTAGAAGTGGAGTAGTTTTGAGAACAACTAAACTGGTAAATGCCTTATATTTATAAGGGTTGGATTGATTGGTGGGTTTTGATGATGAGGAAGGATCATTAGATTTAAATGTTTAATTCTTTTTCTAAATTTTTAATTTTCCTTCCTCGATAGATCAGATTTCCAATTTCTCTACCATGGTAAAGGCCTCATCAAAAGTTCAAAAAGATTGAACTTTGAGAGTGGGTGAAATGTGTTTGGCACAACCTTATGAAAATATCTCAATCAACTCAGCTTGTGGTAATGAGAAATAAAGTTGGTTGATAAGACCTCTCCATCTAGTAACAAAAGCGGCAACTGATTCATCATCGAATTGGTCAATGGAATAAAGGTTAGGTATGAAAACATTTTTAGATATGTTCACCAAAATGTGATCTAAAAAGACTTGGGTGAGTTGGGTGAAAGCGAAGATGGAGTGCTTGGTGAGAGAACTATACCAATCAAGAGTGGGTCCTATCAAAGACATAGGGAAAGTTTGAAGGAGGAGGGCATCATCATGTGCAATTAAGTATCATGAGTGGTGAAATGACTTCAAATGTTGTTATGGGTCCTCTTTGCCTTAAAATTTGGAAAATTTAGGAAATTCCCATTGAGGAGGATAGGATCAGATTGGGAAAAATGGGTGTATAGGTTCATTGCATATTTGGTCATAAGAGAGAAGGTTATGGGTTCCTGAGATGGATGATTCGAGATTGGTCATTTTCTCAATTAACATCTTGACCAAGTTGGTTTGAGGTTGGGTAGATGGAATATTATAGGATAGGTTGGGTTGAGGTATGGTAAATGCAACATATTGATAAGGAGGTTGTGAAGATGTTGTACATGGGTAAGTGGTCATGAGAGGTTAATATAGTGCCCCATAAGGATTCATGGGTACATAAGATTAAGTTGAAGGGGCTATGTGACCTTGTAGATTAGGCACATATTGATAAGAGGTCATGAGAACTTGTTGAGAGGTTATTGTAGATGGAGGTATGGATGTATGAGTGGGTTGGGGTTGAGTTTGAGTAGTAACTCCTGTGTTGATGGGTGGAAGAGTTTGAGGTATAGAAAGTACCAAGTTTTGGAGATGGGTATAATTTGGTTGGGTGGTGATGGAAAAATGAATAGTAGAAAGAGGGGTATAAGTTAGCCCTAAGGTGGGTGTGGGATAACTAATAAGAGGTTGGGTTACCTCTACATTAGATGTGTGGGTTGGTGTAGGGGGTGTTTGATTATTAGTCAGAATATTGGATTGGATTTGGGTGGTGGTAGAAAATGGGTTATAGGTAGAAGAATAAGCTTGGGTAACCAAGGGTTGAGTAGAAGTAACACTCACCATAAGCTCATGAGGCATGCCTAAAGGAGGATCCATGGGGGAAAATGAAGCAATTGGGGTACGATGAGCTAAAGTGTTAAGATAGTGTTGAAGGGTAATGGGGTTATTATCAAGGAAAGTGGTGAAATTAGAATCACCCTCAACAACTATTTGAGGCATGGTAGGTGGGGGAGAATGTTGAGGAGAACCCTCAACCTCTAAATTATACCCCATAGATGATGAAGAAGAAGAGGTAGGGGATGTTTGATGGGTCTGATTCCTCAACTATTGCTTGGTAAAAACCATTGGAGGAATAGGAAAAGAATAATGAACCTCTCACCTCAAATAATGAGAAAGAAAAGAAAAGTTCAATGCAAACAAAAACACAAAATAAATGTGCAATTAATCCTAGGATTCATTTTAAATCACTTTTGGCTTATGCCTTAGAGAGTGTGAAAGAAGTTTGGATTGCAAACCAGGTACTAAAATAGAAATCTAAGGATGGTTTTAGGTTTTTTATGGTGATAAAAATAATTCATATTAGATCAGGTACATGGCTTGATACTAAGGGCTTACTACCACAATTCAGGAACCCAAAGCTGAGCTGGGCTACTCAGCCAATAGATACCATTTGTCTAGAGTTTATGCTCTATCAAAGAACAGAGTGGGTCCTCCCCTTGATGATGAAATCCAAGTAGGATCATCAAAAAGGGTAAGGTGATCTAATGGGTGATGAAATCCTAATGGGCCTTGTCTCAAGTATGTTATGATGTTTTTTTGTGTGTGAGTGGTTTGGTTGTGTAACATAAGTGTGATATAATTAATTCATGATGATTTAATTAACTAGATGAGATAAGTCAAGAAAGCAAAACCATGAATTAAAAAAATTATTTTATACCTAAAAGGAAATTTTTATATTTCATTTGATGAGCATAAAATAAAGAATAAAGGGAACTAGGGTGCCACTAGGTGTGCCAAAATGTTTAAGCTAGAATTTTCACTTTTATGACTAAGAATAAATAAAGAGATAAAATCTATAGAAAAGGGTAAAATAGATATGGTATAAAAACTTGGTAGAAATGTGCACATGAACCAAATGAAGTGGAGAACTCTTATTTGGCTTGGGGAAGATGACCTACATAAGAAAGCACTCAAAGCAATCTTGTTTGTTAGACAAGGAAGAAGGGTGGATTGCCTAGCTAGTGTTAGATCCAAGAAATCATGAGTTATCTGTAGAGGTTGTCAATCCATACCCATGAAACAAGTTAATGCTGAAAGTAGATGAAAGAAAGAAAGCATACATAAAAGTAAACAAGACATATACTTTGCTAATGTAAGCTAAAGATCTAATAAACTAACAAAAGAGATGCTAATTTACTAAATAAATGTTCTATTCTATTTTGGTCTATTTTGGTTAGGTCTATGATAGAAAATGGAAAAAGCAGGGTTTGGTCAAAGGGTTGGTTTAATGGTGAAAATATGAGGGTCTTGGATCACAAAGGGTTAACCATCAATGGTTAAGGGTAATTATCGGTGATTAGGCAAACTGTCAATGGTTCAAGTAACCATCGATAGTTACCTGTTAGGACTTATAATGTTAAAAAGGTACACTAGAAGAGGTTTTTAGATCTGGTATGGTTGAGGGTATAGGTTTGTTCAAAGTATGGTAATGGTAAGATGAAAAGGTAGAAGGTCCTAAGTGATCAAAATGAGATGGGAAGGGTGTGAGGAGGGTGATCTTGATAAAGATATACAAGTAGATGAAAGGAAATATAAATGAAAGAAATCAAATGCTTACCTAATTTTAAAAAGATTTGGTGGAACCAAAATAAATCTACCTTCAAGACCAACAAAACCTCTTCCTCTAAACTAAAGAACCAAGCCAATATTGGAATGAAGACTAGGGGAACCATGAATGTCACCGTCTTAAAAACTACCCCTCCACCCAATTTTAATCAACAAAATTCTCCCATTACCTCTAAACAAAACACAAAGAACCCAAACCGAAGCAACCAAAAACAATTCACTCCACTTGGAGAATCTTATATCTCAATTCTAGAGAAGCTACTAAAAGCTAACCTTATACAACTTCCACCCATCAAACCTCCCCAGTAGTTTGATTCTTCTCATCTAGCACCTACTTGGTACAATGAGTATGACCTCTATGCTTTTCATTAGGTAATTAGACATGATGTTAACTGATGTAATACTTTCAATAATGTTGTTTAGAGTCTTATCAACAAAGGGGAACTCATGTTGGATAATCACAATGCCCCTCAAAATCAAGCTCTTGACATCTTCAAGAAACATTTTCCCAACCATGACCCTATCAAAGCTAAGGACACACAAGCTAAATATTCTCATGATACCCATATAGTTAATATGATCCTTGATACGCCTATCATCTAATCTACCTAATTTTCCCCCACTTCATCTATCATGGTGGCAAAGTCACTTTCCCTTCCTTTAGAGGCTAAAACTAAGGAGGTTCCTTTTTCCTTAGCTTCACTCATAGAGGATTTAGAATAATTAAGCACCTCTTTGGATAGACAACCTGAACAAACAACCATTCCTATCCCACTATTTCCCCTAACTATAGACCAAGCCACAACTATGGACATCATGCCCAGGGGAGAAACTTTTTCACAAACACCACTCATAGAGAAACCACCCAGCCCAAAGTTACCTCCCTTGCTTGAGGAAGGGAACAAGGCTATCAACCCTCCTCCTTAACCCATAAGTGTATCCTCAACACCCACTACACAGGAGGCCAGACCAGTAACAAACCTTTTTCCAAACTCATTCAAAAGTTAGGTATGGCTACAAAACTAGACATGGTTCAAACCACTTTCTAGAAATAGTTAGGGCTTCCTTACATCATCAAACCTAAACCTTCTAGAAATCCTCTAGCCAACCAATCCATCATCTCTCCACTACCTCTTTGATTTGGAGCTTAGTTTGGAAAAAGGTCCCAAGTCATGATGAAACCTCTTGCATGCTGAAGAGCTCATCGAGAAAATTTTGGTACTTCTTCTAGATCACAAAACAGAGTCCGGATGCCCAAGTTATAGGCTACTGAAGTTATTTTATGATAGGAAAAATAAGGAGGTGTCATAATGTGTGGCACAATTTGAATGCGGTAAGTGGACCAATCACCCATTGACACATGGTAGTACATTTTGGTACATTCATGTAAAAATTTGGTTTGGTGTTTTGGTTTGGTTTCAGTCTTCGGTCTTTGATAGGTGGTTATATGGAGAACTATGGGCCCCACTATTGGCTTGCTAGGGGCCCTTAGCAAGGGTTGACACACTTGGTTAAGGAGGGGTGCCTTATCCTCCATTTCATATTGTAATGTATTTGAATTTGTATTAAAACCTATATTTTGTCCCACCAGATGCATATGGGACAATTCAATTATATGTTTTAAATAGCTTGGTAATATTTTGTAATTACCATTACCCCATTAAGCCACATGGGAGAACTAATAGTTTCCACGCCACATCTAATACATTGCTGAGTCAAGCTTGAGATTACATGCTAAGTTTGAAGACCAGAGACTGTGAGAAATGCCACATCCACATAGCAGAGATTCGGCCGACGTCGGCAGCACCAGTCAAGCAGGGACCGGCGTCGGTCGCCTGTGCATTCCAGAACTGCTGTTGACGAACAGTCAGTTAAGTGAAGCGAGTGTTTGCATGTCAAATGACTAATTATAGTCACGAGCTGCGTGTCTAATTATTGTAGTTAGATTTATATTTTTGTAACCATGGAATCCTATTTAAAGACCCATGAGGCATGTATTGTAATAATCAAGAAGGCAAGTAAAAGCATTGAAGCAAGCAAGGTCAAGGAGATCTACAGGTGTAAGGTCAAGGAGATCTACAGGTGTAAGGTCAAAAAGATCAGCTGAAGCATTCAAGGAGGGATAATAACTCAGGCTATAGAGTTGTTGTGTTGAGCAAGAGAGAGAGGGAAGAAGGTCTTGAGGTGTGGCAAGCCTTTGAGGTGGAGGAAGAAGTGGCATCTTCCTTATTGTATTTTCTTCTAGTAATATCTAATACAAGAGTGTGTATTGTCTCTCAAATTCTTTGCTGTCTCAAGTTTCTAGTTACTTTATCATTCTAGTATAATTTCGTGTTTAATTGCTTATAAGAAAGTAATCAATTGTGCTTCCGTTGGAAAAGGGGTCACCTAACAGTTGGTATCAGAGCTACGGTTTGCAAGAAGTAGGTTATTGTTTTTGATTACAGGTCATTCACAGGGTTTTCTGATTGAGTGGGAGTTCAGCAATGGCAAAAAAAAGTAAGCTACAAATGGAGAAGTTTAACGGCAAGAATTATCATCACTGGAGGATGCAGATTGAGGATTATCTGTATCAGAAGGATCTATACTTACCGTTGGGTGGGGTTGCCTGCAAACCCACAGATATGAAGGATGAAGAATGGAACGTTCTTGATCGAAAGGCTCTCGGTTCCATAAGGTTGAGCCTTGTATTGTATGTGATTTCCAGCTTATCACAGTGCAAGACAACGGAAGAGTTGATAAAGTCCTTGGGCAAATTTATACGAAAAGCCCTTAGCTTCTAATAAGGTATATCTTATGAAGCAGCTATTTACTTTGAAAATGCAGGAAGGTGGATTGGTACATACTCATCTCAGTGATTTCCATGGTTTGGTAAACCAATTAGCTTTAGTCAATATTGTTTTTGATGATGAGGTAAAGGCTCTCTTGATTTTATGTTCTTTGCCTAAAAGTTGGGACAGTTTGGTTATGGCAGTAAGTAATTCTGCATCTGCTTCTAAAATCTTAAAAGTTGATGATTTTGTGAGTGTGATCTTGAATGAGGAAATACACAGGAGAAGCACAGGTGAATCATCAGGGAATGCTCTAAGTGCAGAAAGCAGGGGAAGGCAAAGGGAGAAGATTGAGTAAGGGAAATCAAGGTCAGGAAGGAGATTCAAGTCCAAAGGTATTACCTGCTAGTTTTGTGGAAAGAAAAGACATACAAAGGAGTGTTGGTTGCGAGATAAAGAGAATCAACCTGAAGGTAAAGAAGAAGCAAAAGATGCAAATATCATGGTATAGGATGCTCTCATACTTTCTTTGGATAGTCAGGTAGGATCATGGATTTTAGATTCTGGTTCATCTTTTCATGCATCCCCAAATAGAGATTTGTTTCATGAGTATGAACAGGGAGACTTTGGAGTGCTCTATTTAGGGGATGGTACGCCTTGTCAGATAGTTGGCAAAGGGAAAGTGCAGCTAAGATTGCAGATTGACAACACATGGGTGTTGAAGGAGGTCATGCATGTTCTGATTCTGAAGTAGAGTTTGATTTTTTTAGGAAGGTTGGGTGATGAGGGATGCACAATAACCCTCACAGCGGACTCTTGGAAGGTTACCAAGGGAGCACTTGTTTTAGAAAGAGGTAAGAAAGTAGGTACTCTTTATCTATCTACTTGTATTATTGATTCTACTTCTGGTGTAGATTTGAAGATGTGGTCTAATAGGCTTGGCCACATGAATAGGAAGGGAATGGAAGTTCTTGATTCAAAAGGTATGTGTTCAAATTCGGAAAGCATAGATAGAGTTCATTGCAGGAAAAGGAAATTTGATGCTTTTGACAAGAACAGGGAAGTCTTGGTGTTTTTGGAGGAGATGAAGGCCAGAGAATAGTTACAGGCACTGAATAAATCTGAGCAGGGTAGTATGGACAGAGATTTGATCCAAGATGAGCTCGTAGATGAAGAATTCATCACTCACAGGAACACACAGACACTGATGTTGATCACTTGGAACCGACATCGGTCAGTCAGACACTGACATCAGTCATGTGCAGACCAACAGGGTTGGTAGGTCAGGTAGGAGAAGTCTGACGTTGGTCATTAGGATCGACGTTGGTAGGGGGGATACCGGCATCGGCCAGGGGTAACGGCGTCGGCAGTCAGGGTCAGTGTAGGGAAGTGACATCGGTCGGGAGCATACTGGGAGATGGCCAAGATCGGTCACTAGAACGGATGATGGGTGGATAGTTAGCTATCAAGGAGTCTCAAACACCCATATAGAGGTCAGAAAAGGTATATGAACCTCATATTCATTGTTCACCTTCTTTATATTGCTTTCTGATAGTCAAGAACTAGGAAGACAGAAGAAGCAATGCAGGTAGAATCCAGAAACAATGGGAGCTTGACATGGATGAGGAGTGTGAGTCCTTGGAGAAGAACCAAATAGGTATTTGTTGGTAGAGTTTTTAGCTAGAAGAAAGCACTGGATAGAGGGATGGATTCCCGTTTTAGAGAAGAGAGTGGATGGACACTGAGACAGAAGGCTATGGTATATGGTCTTGAGTTAGCTGTAGGACAATAGAGGTTTGACCATTGTTTTTATCTTTACCAGGTTGGATAATATTAGCTACATTATCCTGTTACTGTATTATGTTACTTTTTGCAGGCTTTCATATACAGGGATTTTTTTGAGCTAAGGGTAGAGTTGGTTCAGAAGTATGTCATGAAGAATTTGGGAGCAGCAAATTCTTGTGGCATAAGTGACAGGTATAACATCATAGGTTTGCATGGTGGTTGGTCTTCAAGAGTGACTTTGAAGAGGGATATAGAGCCAAAGGAACAAAATAGATGGTGTATAGGTACAGGTACAGTTGCAGCTATTTATCTCCAAGTGGGAGATTGTTAGGGTGTGGAGCTAAAAGCTTCAACTGTTTGCAGACACAAAGAAGAGGATGTTGAAGAACCAGAGGAACCGGCATCGGCAGTATAATTGACGTCGATCATAGACAGTGGAGGAGGAGACCGGTGATGGCAGAGATTCGGCCGACGTCGGTAGCACCAGTCAAGCAGGGACCGGCGTCGGTCGCCTGTGCGTTCTAGAACTGCTGTTGACGAACAGTCAGTTAAGTGAAGCGAGTGTTTGCATGTCAAATGACTAATTATAGTCACGAGCTGCGTGTCTAATTATTGTAGTTAGATTTCTATTTTTGTAACCATGGGATCCTATTTAAAGACCCATGAGGCATGTATTGTAATAATCAAGAAGGCAAGTAAAAGCATTGAAGCAAGCAAGGTCAAGGAGATCTACAGGTGTAAGGTCAAGGAGATCAGCTGAAGCATTCAAGGAGGGATAATAACTTAGGCTATAGAGTTGTTGTGTTGAGAAAGAGAGAGAGGGAAGAAGGTCTTAAGGTGTGGCAAGCCTTTGAGGTGGATGAAGAAGTGGCATCTTCTTTATTGTATTTTCTTCTAGTAATATCTAATACAAGAGTGTGTATTGTCTCTCAAATTCTTTGTTGTCTCAAGTTTTTAGTTACTTTATCATTCTGGTATAATTCCATGTTTAATTGCTTATAAGAAACTAATCAATTGTGCTTCCATTGGAAAAGGGGTCTCCTAACACGTCGGTCAGGTAATGTCACCGACGTCGGTAGGGGAAATGGATGAGGTCGGCCGGGGCAATAGTCAGGGATGAGTTACAGGCTGGTCTTGGTCTGTAGAATGGACTGAGGCTTCATCTGAGGGTCTGAGGCTCTGTGTGGGATTCAGAGGGACTATTTGTGGTTTGAGGAGTAGTCTGAGGGTTTGTGCAGAATTGGTTGGGTAGAGGGGACTGTCAGGAAAGTGACTGGTTGAGAACCAGAAGCACAAAAGGGGGATGGATGAGAGGCAGGGGTCTGAGAAGACTTTTCAACCTCTCAGGGACAGACAATGAAGGTCTAAGAAGTAGTTAGCTAAATAGATAAATGCAGATAAGAAATGAAATGGAAAACAACACTGTGCTTACCTCTTGCTTGCTGGTTGGAGAATGGAGAAACCTGTTGTTAGAGCTGTTGAAGGACCTGCAAATGGAGCTGTTGCTTGGAGCTATTCTTGCAAGGTGCCTATAGCTATTGGTGTTGCTATACGAGGGGGAGGAGAAGAAAATACGAATGCAAGAGCGTCAAGAGAGTTCTATTTGCGAGGGGGTTCTACAACGAATGCAAGAAATGGTTTTGAAGGCTGCCGACGCTGGCAGGATCGCCGACATCGGCCGCAGGGTAGCCGATGTCGGTGGCAGAAGAATGGGGACAGAGGCTAAAATTAGCCTCTGTCCATTCTTGCATGCCACCGAGTCAAGGGGTCATGGGGAAAATGGTCGTGGGAAGGCTTAAATGGATGCAAGAGAAAGGATAAAGGGGAGATTTGGACAATAAAGGCTAGGAGATGTCAGGAATATGAAACACCGGAAGCACATAATTGATTACCAAACCAAGCAACTTAATATGCGGAATTAACCAGAATCACAAGTAACTAGAATTCAGAATAACACAGAATATGAGAGACAATACACAACTTGTATTAATACTCATACAAAAAAGAATACAATAAAGAAGATGCCACTTCTTCTCCACCACCTCTTCAGAGGCTTCCCACACCTCAAGTGAACAGTGCTTCTTTCCTCAAAGCTCTCTCTCTTAGGTCCCAACACACAACTCAAACACAGATTTGGTGTTCACCTCCAGTGCTCCACGCACACCACAAGTGTTCCATGCACTCCACAAGTACTCAACTTACTTCAAGTAGATCTCCCATGAACCTGCAACAACTTGCACCTCAAAAGACCATACTTATGGAAGGAACTCCCTTGCCTTCCTCTCTGCTCTATCTGAGTACACACTTGTACTCCAAGTAGATCTTGCCTGATTCTGCTCCCTGTTGTGTTGCTATCCTATCTATTCTTGCACACCTGCAAATCAACCTAGTTCTGCACACCTATGAACTTTGACCTTGCACACACATACACCTGCAGATCAATGATCTTACTTACCATGCAGATCTCCTATAGAGGCCATGCTCACCTAATGACCAAGATTATACATACATGAAGAACCCTGCTGATTCTCCAATCCAGCACCCACACACCTGGTACTGTGGCACTAGGAGGAACACACCATTGCTCTACCTCTCTCTGAAGGAGCTGTTTGCTCTCTTACTCCCTAGCACTAGTTTCTAATACAACTATGAGTCTATTATATAGATCTCATCCAAACAATAATTAGACATCTAATTACAATAATTAGATCCACAGATCTCAGTCTAAAATTAGCTCTCATCATGCAAACACTTGGTTCGTTAGCTAACTGCCCGTAACATCTGCAGTCCAAACCACACAGGCGACCGACATCGGTCCCTATTTGCCTGGGGATCACCGACACTGGCCGACTTCTGACCGACATCGATTGCTTCCTGTCTCCTACCTGCCGTTGTCGGTTGGCCTGACCGATGCCGGTGTCTATGACACTCTGCAACACTTCTACAACCTCTTCCATGTCTGCATTAGTGAAGCTTTTAGCTCCATAACCTAACAATCTCCCACTTGGAGATAAACAACTGCACTATACCTGTACCTGTACTCTGTCTAATCTATTTCCTAGTTTGTATCCCTCTTCAAGCTCAATCCTAAAGACAACCCACCACACATCTCCTGGTGTACCTCTTGTCATCTGAGTACCCTACCACATCCGAACCTACAAACCCATGTAGTGAAGTCCTGACCCTGCATAGCATGAATCCCTGCTGCTGGTCCCTCTCAAATACCTGAGAACCCACTTCCCCGAATTGGCTCCTAACTCTCTGACAGCTCCCACTGCATGGAAATTACTCAGGTCTATACCAGACCTCATGTGATTTTAGACACTGTACCTGTCCAGCCCTTAGTGTGCTCTGGCTCTGCATCCTAAACCTCACCAACACCTGATTCACATCAGCTCCCATTGGAGACAAAATCAACCTGTGATCTCCATGTCTCCCATGTCAAAGAATTTCGCTGCTCCAAACTCCTCATGACATGCCACTGAACTAACCCTACCCTTAGCTCAGTAAAGCCCTGTATGTCTGAACCTGTACCAAGTTCATCCTCCACATACAGCAACAAGATAATGTTGCGACCATCATCCACCTAGTAAGACAAACACAATGGTTATACTGACATTGACTAAAGCCCTACTTTGTCATCCACCTGGTACCACCTGTCAGTCCTGTCCCACTATCCTGCAGCTCCCTCAAGACCATATGCCTGGTCTTCTGTCTCACGTGTCTTTTCACTCTATTCTTCAACTAAGGAATCCATTCATCTCTGTGCTTTCACACCGGCTGGCAACCCTACCAAAACTCCCGTTTGGTTCTGCATCATATCCCTGCCATGCTCCCATTGTTTTCTGGATCCTTCCTACTTTGCAGTAAGCAACAAGTGTAAAGAAGAGGAACAACGAATTTGAGGCTTAATTACATCTTCAGTCCTCCATATGGGTGTTTGAGACTCCTTGACAGCTCACTGTCCACCCAAAATCCGTTACAGTGACCGACCTCGGTCACCCCACAGTCTGCATCCGACCAATGTTGGTTCCCATGCGTCTGTCCCTGACTATCGACCCTGTCGACGTCAGTGTCCCTGCTGTTGACGTCGGTCTTCGTGACTGACGTCGGTCTTACCTACTGTCGATGTCAATTTTCCTGCCAATGTCGGTACCTGTGTTTCCTGTGAGTGATGACTTTTTACCCGTGAGCTCCTTTGAATCAATTCCCATGTCCAAACTGCCCTGCTCAGAAGTATCCAGCCCCATCCACTGGTCTCTATCCGCCATCTCCTCTAAGTACACCAAGGCTTTCCAGTTCTTAAGCCTGTCAAATATATCTGTCTTCCGTTTAAGAACATGCATCTCCTTCTTACTCATGTGATCAAGCCTACGAGGACACGTCTCCGCAACAAAAGAAGAATCAGTAATATAAACAAGTAGATAAAGAGTACCTATTTTCTTACCACCAGCTAATTCAAGTGCATCCACTGTGAGAGTTCTTGTGCATCTCTCATCACCCAATCTTTTTGAAGAAATTATCCATATCTCCAAACCTGAGACCTGCATGACCTTCATCAACACCTGTGTGTTGGCCGCCTGCAATTTCAACTTCACTTCCCCTTTGCCAATTCTTTGGCAAGGCTCACCAGCTCCTCTACCTGGGGCTGCATGGAAAGAGGCAACTGAATCTTTTATCCAAGATTCAACTTTATCCAAGAAACCTCCCAGAGTATCCTGTGCCACATAACCTGTAACATCTACTTCTTCAGTTTCTTCATGTTGATCTTCCACAAACCAACAATATTCTTTTACCTGCTCTTTCTTTCCATCGGATCGTAAGTGACCATCTGTGCTTTTCAACTCCTCCATTCTTAGCTTACTTTTATCTGCCATTGCTCTACTCCCACTCAATCAGAAACCCCTGAGAGTGACCTGTAACCAAACACAAAATCTGCTTCCTGCAACCTTAGCTCTGATACCACTTGTCAGGAATATGAAACATCAGAAGCACATAATTGATTACCAAACCAAGCAACTTAATATGTGGAATTAACTAGAATCACAAGTAACTAGAATTCAGAATAACACAGAATATGAGAGACAATACACAACTTGTATTAATACTCATACAAAAAAGAATACAATAAAGAAGATGCCACTTCTTCTCCACCACCTCTTCAGAGGCTTCCCAAACCTCAAGTGAACAGTGCTTCTTTCCTCAAAGCTCTCTCTCTCAGGTCCCAACACACAACTCAAACACAGAGTTGGTGTTCACCTCCAGTGCTCCACGCACACCACAAGTGCTCCACACACTCCACAAGTACTCAACGTACTTCAAGTAGATCTCCCATAAACCTGCAACAACCTGCACCTCAAAAGACCATACTTATGGAAGGAACTCCCTTGCCTTCCTCTCTGCTCTATCTGAGTACACACCTGTACTCCAAGTAGATCCTGCCTGATTTTGCTCCCTATTGTCTTACTGTCATATCTGATCTTGCACACCTGCAAATCAACCTGGTTCTACACACTTGTGAACCTTGACCTTGCACACACATACACCTGTAGATCAATGATCTTACTTACCATGCAGATCTCCTATAGAGGCCATGCTCATCTGATGACCAATATCATACATACATGAAGAACCCTGCTGATTCTCCAATCCAGCACCCACACACCTAGTACTGTGGCACTAGGAGGAACACACCATTGCTCTACCTCTCTTTGAAGGAGTTGTTTGCTCTCTTACTCCCTAGCACTAGTTTTCAATACAACCATGAGTCTATTATATAGATCTCATCCAAACAATAATTAGACATCTAATTACAATAATTAGATCCACAGATCTCAGTCTAAAATTAGCTCTCATCATGCAAACACTTGGTTTGTTAGCTAACTACCCGTAACATCCGCAGTCCAAACCACACAGGCGACCGACGTCGGTCCCTGTCCGCCTGGGGATCACCGATGCCGGCCGACTTCTGATCGACGTCAGTTGCTTCCTGTCTCCTACCTGCCGTCATCGGTTGGCCTGATCGACACCAGTGTCTGTGACACTCCGCAACACTTTTGCAACCTCCTCCATGTCTGCATCAGTGAAGCTTTTAGCTCCACAACCTAATAGGAGAGAGGTGGGGGGATCCAAGGAGGGGATCCAAGGTGGCATGGGTGAGGTGGAAGAGGGCCAAATAAATTAAAATATTTATTTGATAAATGGAGGGGGCTAGGACAAGGGTTAGGACATGGGCCAAGGGGGGCCAAGGGTGAAAGAAGACCTAGGGGTAGACACGATTTCAGTGTCTACATTTGCCCCTTTTTGTCTTATTGGTTGTTCTTGACAAACTACAAGACAAAAATAGGAGTTGGTTGCCCCAGGTATGGGATGAGGTGTTCCCCCCTCAAAGCGAGAGTTGAGGGAAGGGAACCTGAGATTGAGTGTTGATTTGACAGAGAGATGGATAGAGAGGGTGAAGAGTGAGTGTGAATGCTGTAAAGGTTGGGATTGCACATATACCACACCACGCGATGGTCAGGTCAAATTGTCATAGGTCAAGGTCGAGGAGTGCCAAAATTGAAATAATCAGGCCCCAGCATTTGGTTGTAGCTGATCAGGTTATTCAATCTAAGCTGAAGCTCCAATGGTCATCGTGTTCTAAGTATCCCAGGCTCAAGAAGTGCTCCTGGGAACACGAAAATGTCACAAGTAGTGGGGATCAACCGACGTGCGATCTTATAGTTGTGAGGGTAAAAAATAGTCTGCGCACAATTTTGCTAACCAGTCGTGAGGTAGCATACATGCAAAATCAACCAAGGCAAAGTCACTTTGGAAGTGGTCGGGGTCGGAGGAGATAGTCGCGATCTCCATGGTCATTGGTCGAGGTGGATAGATGGATGAAAGAATGTGGCTGAGCTAACCTTAGAACACTGAGTGTTGCCTACATAGCCCTTGTGGTGAGGGCCTCAGGCCTATGTAGTTCTCCCTAAAGAGGAGGAAGAGGGTCGAAGGTATGGATTGGTCTTGGTCGAGGTTAAAGTCATGGTTAAAGGATTGGGCAAAGGAAAGAATGGTTTGTCCATCAAGGAGACAAACAAATGAGGGTGGTCGAGCTAACCCCAGAAGACAGTCGTGTCATCTGAGTGCTATCTACATAGCCCCGGTCTTAGGGCCTTAGACCAATGTAGTTCAGGCTAAGAGTCAAAGAGGTCGATGGTCTTGGTCGAGGTCAAGGTCATGGTCAAAGGAGGTCAAAGGAAAGAATGGTTTGTCCATCAAGGAGATGAACAAATGAGGGTGGTCGAGCTAACCCCAGAAGACGGTCGTGTCATCTGAGTGCTGCCTACATAGCCCCAGGTTTAGGGCCTTAGACCAATGTAGTTCAGGCTAGTTGAGAAGATTGGTCGATGATTGGTTTGGTCATGTGTCGAAATGATGAGGAGAAAAAGATGTTACATCCTTTTCCAAATGGTGTATTCTGTAACATTGGTTGAGAGGTCTTTCATCCCTAGCAATGTTCCATAGTCATGATGGATGTATGATAAAAATGAATTGAGGTCTATTTATGCTTCAGAAAGTATTGGTTTATGCTTAACATAAATTGTGTCTGGTTGATAGTTTCCATGTGTATTGGTGTCCATAAAAACTAGTGTGAATAGGCTATGTGAGTGGTCTGAGAAGAGATTGGAGTTGAGTTGATTGGGTTTGACAAGTGATGAAGTTTGAATGTGACCAAAGTGTAAGCAGAAAGCGAAAGGCATAATCGCCCTTTCATTGACAAGGACCAGAATGATAGCATAGATAGGGGTTGTTAGAACAAAGAGCCCCCTTCATGCATTACGTCGTTGACCATGGTTGTGTTAGAACGGTAATCGAATCACTTTGACATTAAAGTGAGCTCAAAGTCCCTTGAGCAGGTGTTATAATAGGAGGAGGATAGGGTAACCCATTTTATGAGCAGGGATAACCTTGCCCCTTTTTATCGGAGACCCCGAGACAACTACAAGCCAAGTCCATGACCCTTTTTTTTTTTGAAAGAGCGGACTGATCAATGCGGGAAGTCCACATAGAGATGTCATTTTGATTTGTGGTCATTTGTGAAGCTGATCGATGTGGGAAGCTTCTAAGAAAGTGCTATTTGTAGCAAGAGTTAATCATAGCCATCCTTCGAGGGAGTGGTCTATATTTTTGCTTTATATAAGTTTGAATAGTTTTCATTCGAGGGAGCAGTCTATTAGCTACATCAATGATAGTATAGCTGTCCTTTGAGGGAGTAATCTGCCTTTTGATTTGATTGGGTGACCTTGGATATGTTTTGACATCTTGATTTTTTTTTTGACAGAATCTGGAGTCATGGACAAGACTATAGAAGTTCAAGGGCTCCCTTTTATTATGACAAAGCATCCATGCATTATAAAAGGGTTATAAAGGATTTGTTTAGGGGAATAGGGTTGAAAGGAATGAGGATTAAGAGGATGAGGATTGCTCAAGGGATGAGCTCAAGTTAAATGTCAAGTGGATGAGTACTTGACTAAAAGTAGAATGGTCGCAAATGCAAGGCATTAAGAGGCTCAAGTTCTGGCCGTCCATCAAGAGAAGATAGACGATAAGTCCCTGACCCATACTTGTGTATGACGATGAAAGGTCTGAGCCAATTAGGGGCAAACTTGCCTCGTTTACTTTGCTCCATATTGGTGACATGCTGGTGATGATTAAGAAGTTGGTTGATGTGGTCGCTGATTTGTCGAGACTGGTTGAGGGCCGGGTTGAGATTGGTGTTTGGTCATGATTAAGAGGTTAAAGTTGATGATTGGTCAAGGTTTGGTTGCTTGGTTGAGGTCTGGTTTGATGATTGATTGAGGTCATGGTTGATGTGCGATTGATGTTTGGTTGAGGTCATGATAGGCAGTATAAAGTCGAACTCCCCCTAACCATTTGGTGGTAGGAAGAATGTCTAACACCCAGTGTGGATGAGATGGAAAGAAGATGAGGGGGAGAGACCTGGGTACCCCACTTGGTTGATAGGTCAGGGGTTCCCAAGAAAATGGCATTTAAGCATTGAAAAAGTTAGGAGGGATGGAAACCACTGACTCTGTAAGTGAAGGAGGAGGAATGGGTGAGCCTGGAGGAGATTGGTCAGTGGTTGGCTCGAGGCAAAGGTCTGTGGAGGCCTAAGTGGGGTCGTGATATCCCAGGCCATACCATTTCTTGGCATCATCATCGTTGAGCGGCTCAATGGGCTGATGGGAGCCCTGCTCATAGCGTCCGAAACCAAAACCCTTCCATGCACACCTGTAAAGGTAAGTGTGTGCAGAGGTGGGGTTGCCAAGAAATGAGAAGTCTGACGTGAATGGTTGGAGTGAAGAGAGAGGGTTCCCATCAAGAGGAGCTTGATTGATCCCCTCATAGACAAGATTGGTTCAGAGGTGAGGAGGACCATAAGGCACGACCATCCCGATCTGATGGTCGTAAGAGGCTGTGGTGAAGGCATCCATACTCTTGCGGAGTTTGGAACATGTCTAAGGTCAACAAGCGATATTCCCTAAGTGAAAGTCACTGGAAGATGTCTTCCATGGGGTCTTTGGTAGTCACTTGAAGAGGAGGGGTGAGGGCGACTGCTGGTTGTGAACTAGTTGAAGCTTCCACAGATGGAGGCGGTGCCGTGGTTAATGGCTTGATAGGAATGAGGATGTCATTTGGATGGTAGGTGATGTTACAAGTTTTGAAGGGTGAAGGGTCAGCGAGAATGGTGTGGACTTGCCCATCGTGCTCAAATTTCACACAACGGTGCAGGGTGGAGGGGACACAGGCCATGGCGTGGATCCAGGGTCGACCCAGCAACATGTTGTATTGAAACTCTCCTTTGATGATATAGAAGTGCTCTGGAACTGTGCATGGACCAATGCGAATGTGAAGGATGACTGTGCCAATGGTTGTGGTGGTGGTGTCATTGAACGAGTGCAAGATTACGTCAGTCTTGGAGATGCAATTCTTGGGAAGAGCCAACTGATCAAAGGCATGGGTGGAGATAATATTGATGCTGGCACCTCCATCGATCATAACACATTTAATGCATGTCTGATCAATATAGGCAGTGATGAAGAGGGCGGCATCCTGATCTTCCATGTTGGATGTGGGAATCTCAGAATCATTGAATGTGATGGAGGCAACAGGAGATAAAGAGTGGATGAGGGCAGCGAGTGGTTGGGGGTCTTCGAGTTGGACCTCCACTACCTGCAAGGCTCGAATGAGGGCTTGACGATGCTAAGGCGAGGTTTGGATGAGGTCATAAAGGGACATCTTCACAGGCGTCTGGTGAAGCTGTTTCAACATGGAGTCATGAATCGGCCTGGAAGAGGAAGAAGAAGAAGGCTGAGATGTGCCAAGAATAGAAATTTTAGGCTTGGGCAGTTGAGGTGGCTTGACGAAAGGGCAGGTCTAAGGAATAGCAATTTTTTATTTTGCCTTGTCCTTTTGTGACCTAGTGGTTTTGTGGATAGCATTGATTTCAAAGATAGGAGGTGAGGAAGGGGTCATGGCCTGCTGGTGAGATGTTGATGTGGTTAAAGAGGTTGGATGGGAAGGTGTCGAGGGTCGGTCAAGAGTGTCCACAAGGAGAAGAGTGTCCTTCTCCATATAGCAGCAAATGATGGCCTTGAGGGTGCAGCAAGTCTCGATATCATGTCCTGGCATACGATGGTATAAGCAAATCTTCGTGTCATCAAACCAGGAGGGCTTGGACCTGAGAGGTTGGAAAGACCTGATGGGTGGAAGGGTTATGCTGGAAGTCTACAAAATTCAGTGTAATATCAATGAGTATGAGTCCACTAAAGGGTCCGTGCTAGTTGATGTGTACAATGCTGGTGAATTTTGCTTAGGTGGAGTTGGAGGAAGTTTATGTACCACCTTTTGGGTTGATGGTGCGGTGATAGGTGGAGACGACACTTTCTTCATGAGAGGTACCGCCTTTTTAGGAGAGGGTAGGCTGGAGATAGGCAAAGAAAGCAAAGGAGGCAACTGGTTTTGATTAGAGGTCAGAGTGGGAAGGACTCTGGTCAGGGTCGAAGGATGGGGGCCCAAAATGGAAGGTAATGGTGACAGGGGAAGAGGCGTTCGCTTCTGTGGTCTGGCAGTCTTCCTCGACTTGGTTGGAAGACTACTATTGGTCGAGGTCTGGTCTAAGTCCACCTTCACTTGCGGGTGAGTGAGGGTAGAGATAGGGTGAACGCCAAGTGACTTGATAGGTTTTGATGGGGTAGATGTGGGTTTAGAAGCGGGAGTCTGGTCTTTATTGAAAGTCTTGGGAGATTTTGCCTTGGGAGGATTGGCAGCATGAGACGAGAGGGCACGAGCATGTTGAAGAGCTCTAAGACGCTCCCACAATCCCTGATGCTCCACTTTCCTTGAAGGGAGAAGTCCGATTTTCTCCACTAGTCAGGAAAATGGTTGAGAAGATGTTGGATGAGGTTTGGGTCCTTGAGAAGATGTTGACGATTGTGGGGCCAAAGATGAGACAGGTGTAGTAGTCTCGGACTCATGGCATGATGAAGTCGTGACAAGTTCGTCTTTGGTTGGAGATGAAGGAGAGGCAGGTTCTTCCTTGGGTGGAGAAGAAACTGGAGAATGAGGCTCCTCAAGTGGGTAAAGGGCAGGGATGATGGTGCCCTCCACTTGCAGTCGAGGAGTAAGAAGGGTTGGGTCCTCCATAGGCAACAGGAAGAAGGATGGTGAGACTGGTGGTGCCGGTAAGGTTGAGGCATCCTCCAAGATGAGAGAGGTTGACAGAGAACTGACCAGGGAAAGAGATTCATCTACACGTGATGGACTGATAGATGGACTAACCTCTTGAGGTTGGTCGGGGATGAAGGGTGAGACCGTATTGACTGTTCGAATGTTGTGTTCATGAGTGTTGTCAATCAAGGTCTGGACATTGTTTTGGGTCGGTGGATGATTGGAGAATGGTTGCTTGAAGATGTCGATCCCCTGATTAGGGGGGGCATTGGGATTGTCTAGGATGAGGTCACCCTTTTCAAGCATGTCTTGGATGATGTTTTTAAGGGTTTTGCAGTTTTCTGTGTCATGTCCTTTAACACGGTGGTAGTTACAGAAATCATTTTCCCTATACCACGCAGGGATGGCGTGTGAGGGATCAAATTGTGGAGGTGGTCAGATCTGGGGGAGATTGAGAACCCCCTATTTAACAAGTTTTTCTAGCACAGATGCGTATGATTCTCTGAGAGGAGTATATTGTCATTGTACGTATCTCTGCTAGAATTGGCAGGTGGTGCTCTAAGATGTGGATGGCTCAGGCTGATTGGTTGAAGGCGAAGAGTATGAAGGTCTAATGACCACAGTGTTAGCTGAAGCTTTAGACTTAGGATTGGATGATGAAGGTTTAGAAGAAGAGGAGTCATTGGTCTTAGAGTTGGGATCCTTACTCTGCAACTTGACTCTATTCTCCTTGATGGCACGTAATTCAAGTTTGCGGGCCATCGTGAAGGCTTCGTCGAAGGTGCGGAAGGTCTGAACCCGTAAGGTGGAAGAAATATGTTTGGCGCAGGCTTGGGAGAAAAGTTCAATAAGTTCAGGTTGGGGTAAGGAAAAGGAGAGTTGATTGATGAGGCCTCTCCAGCGAGCAACGAAGTCAGCTATGGATTCATCCTCAAATTGGTAGATAGAATAGAGGCCTGTGATCGAGACCTTCTTGGTGATGTTGATGGAGAAGTGATCAAGAAAGAGCTGGGCCAACTGTGTGAATGTGAAGAGGGAATGGCTGGCAAGAGAGCTATACCAGTCAAGCACAGCACCAGAGAGAGACATAGGAAACGTGCATAAAAGCAATGCATCGTCATGGGCAATAAGGTAACATGCATGTCTGAATGCCCGTAAGTGCTATTGCAGGTCTTCCTTGCTTTGAAAGCGAGAGAATTTAGGAAGCTCCCATTAACTGGGGTATGGCCTGATCGAGATAAAAGGATGAATGGGCTCATTGCAAATTTGCTCGTATGAGATAGCATTGCGTGAGCCAGAAACAGAGGTCTCTAGACTAGACATCTTGTCCATCAGCATTTTGATGATATTTGCTGATGGATTGGTGGGTGGAGCGCCCCCCAAATTATAAGGCACTTGAAAGATATTGAGAGGGGCATATGACATGGTCGATTGCGTAGACGCAACATATGGGTAGCTAGTTATCAAGGCGGAAGTTGGAGCCAAGGGTACTTGTGTTATGGGGTTGGTAGGCACAAGTTGGATAGGGGCCATCAAAGATGGTTCAAGAGTGGCCACACTTGTTGAAGGGTAGACAGTTACTCTTGTGTTGATAGGTGCAAGAGTAGGGGGGATAGAGATCGCTAGGTTTTGGAAAGGTGTAGGATTTGGTTGAGTCGTTTGAGGTTGAGGGGGTACCGAAACCCCCATGGAGGAAGGTCTAGAAGGAGAGGCTAAATTTTGAAGGTAGGAGACGGTTGGGTTATTAGTCGAGGTGTTGGCTCGATTGTCTATAGCTTGAATTGTAGATGCTGTTGATGTGATCATTGTCTTGACTAAGGAAGTTGGCATCCCATAGATTGGGTTGCCTAAGGAGTCTCGCATTCGGTTATGCGTGAGATAATGCTGCAAGGCTTTGACGTTGAGGTCCAAGAATCGTGCAAAATCTTGGTCCCCTTCTGGGACAATAGAAGTCTGGGGCGGGGTTGGGCGAGTAGGAGTTCTTTCAGTCTCTGAGTGGAACTCCATTATAGGACCGGTTATAGATGGGGTAGACAGAAGCGGTTGATGCCTCGCGTGGTTGACTAAAGCCTTGGCTTGACTGCGAGTCAGAACCATTCAAGGCAAGAAAGGTCAGGTTTCAGAAACTGTGTTTTTTTAGTTTTAGAAACTCAGAATGGGGTTTTGGTAGAAAAAGGGGTGGGTTTTAAGGCTGTTATTTTGAAAAAAAAGAACTGTGACAGAGATCGACGTCGGTTGAAAATCCAGTGTCGGTAGAAAGATGGCCGACGTCGGTCAGATAACTGATGCCGGCGAGAAAAGGCTACCGATGTCGGTGGTAAAACTGATGCCAGTGACTATGTTTTCCAAAAACCCAAAAGATTTGAGAGTTTTTGAAAAATAGGAAGAAGAACGTCCTCACTACCTCAAACAAGCAGATAAGAATAGAAAAGATGAAGAACACAAGCAGAGCCTAAGCGTTAAATCCCTAAAAATAAATTATTAAGCTCGTGTGGCTTATGCCTTAAAGTGATGTTTGGGGAGGTTGGCTGTTAGAAGGGTCCTAGAAGAGGTAGTCTATGGATGGTTTTAGGTTTGTTTAGGCACTCAAAAGTCTGGGTTAGGTTCCGTACATGGCCTGGTGCTAAGGAGCAAGCTCGCCTCACTTCACGAGTCCAGTGGTTAGCTGGTCTCGCTTAGCCAAAATATACTTTCCCTAGAGATTAGACTCTGCCAGAGAACAGAGTGGGCTTTCCCCTTGGTGATGAAATCCAAGTAGGATTGCCGGGACGGGTAAGGGATCCGCTGAGGGATGAAATCCCAGTCGGGCCTTGTCTCAGGTAAGTTTGATGTTTGATTTAGTGCAAGTGGTTCGGTTGTGTAACATCAAGTGGACTACGATTAATTCAATATGCGGTTATTAATTACTGTGGACTAAGAAATGCAAGCAAATAGAAATGCAATGTAACGTGTTTTAAGCCCCAAGTTGAAATGTTAAGTTCGGATGAAAAACAAGTTGAGAAAGGGTTTGAAGGATATGATTTTTGACTAGTCTAGAAATGCAAGAAAAGAAAGAAAGGTTCCTTTTAATCCTGCTTATGATGTCATTTAGAAGAGAAGAAAGAGGTGAAAAGGGAGAAACCTAATGCCCCTATATGAACAGAAAGAAAAGGAACCCAAGGGAGACCCTAAGGTCCCACTGGGCGTGCCAGAATGTTTCTACGCTAGATTTGCTTTTCACATTCAAGAAAGAGAAAATGAGAAACTAAGAAGGAAATGGATGAGGGTTTGTACGTATCCAGATTGTAGACGTGCGCACCAGAATTCAGATGTTGTGAGAACTCCTCTTTGGTTGTGGAGGATGACACCTGAAAGGGAAAGAAACTAAAACATGAAAAAATGTTAGATGACAAAAGGGTGGACTGCCAAGCGAAGGTTTGGTCTTAGAAGCGCAAAGGCTTCTTGGAGGATGCCAGTCCACTGTTAAAAACAGAATGCTGATCAGAAATAGAAAGTGATAAATGATGAAAAATAGAAAGAAAGAACTTAAGACAAATGCATACCTGTTTAGAAGCAATATGCCTTTGCACAGTCGCCAACATCGGTGATATTGCCGGCGTCGGTCAGGTAATGTCACCGACATCGGTTAGGCTGCCGACGTCGATAGGGGAAATGGACGAGGTCAGTCGGGGCAGTAGTGAGGGATGAGTTACAGGCTGGTCTTGGTGTATAGAATGGACTGAGGCTTTGTCTGAGGCTCTGAGGCTCTGTGTGGGATTCAAAGGGACTATTTGGGGTTTGAGGAGTAGTCTGAGGGTTTGTGTAGAACTAGTTGGGCAGAGGGGACTGTCGGGAAAGTGACTAGTTGAGAACCAGAAGCACAAAAGGGGGATGGATGAGAGGTAGGGGTCTGAGAAGACTTTTTAGCCTCTCAAGGACAGACAGGGAAGGTCTAGGTAGTAGTTAGCTAAATAGATAAATGCAGATAAGAAATGAAATAGAAAACAACACTGTGCTTACCTCTTGCTTGCTGGTTGGAGAATGGAGAAACTTGTTGTCGGAGCTATTGAAGGACCTGCAAATGGAGCTGTTGCTTGGAGCTATTCTTGCAAGGTGCCTGTAGCTGTTGGTGTTGCTGTACGAGGGGGAGGAGAAGAAAATATGAATGCAAGAGCGTTAAGAGAGTTCTGTTTGTGGGGGGGTTCTGCAACGGATGCAGGAAATGGTTTTGAAGGCTGCCGATGCCGGTAGGATCACCGACGTCGGCTACAGGGTAGCCGACGTCGGTGGCAGAAGAATGGGGATAGAGGCTAAAATTAGCCTCTGTCTATTCTTGCATGCCGTCGGGTCAAGGGGTCGTGGGGAAAACGGTCGTGGGAAGGCTTAAATGGACGCTGGAGAAAGGATAAAGGGGAGATTTGGGCAATAAAGGCTAGGAGAGAGGTGGGGGGATCTAAGGAGGGGATCCAAGGTGGCGTGGGTGAGGTGGAAGAGGGCCAAATAAATTAAAATATTTATTTGATAAATGGAGGGGGCTAGGACAAGGGTTAGGACATGGGCCAAGGGGGGCCAAGGGTGAAAGAAGACCTAGGGGGTAGACACGATTTCAGTGTCTACAATATGCAAAGTTTAAAATTCAACATTTTATGACATTTTTAAAAATTAGACCAGTTTAATTGGTGAATGGAAGTGAAAAGTCATTTGATAGTTCTAATCCAATTCAATAACAAAGAACACTTATTTAACTAACAATTCACAAGTTCTTTTAAGTATTTCAAGAATTTGATAAGTTTGAGAAATTTAGTATTCATAGTTTTAAAACTTCACTTTGAGTTTATCAGTGTAATTTATGGATCACTCTTAAACCAATTTGAACTTCTACCAATCCTTCACCTTCTCAATCAACCAAAATAATCCTACAACACCATACAAACCTTTCAAAACTCTTGGTGCCTTCCCTAATTAGAGTTTGGTTCACCCATCCTTGAAAGTAGACTTAACCTCACCCAAGCCTACACTAAGGTCTTGACCCACTCCAACCAAGGGGATGAGAACATTGAAGGGATGCATGACTAAGACACTACATCCATCTACCTTTCCCTCTATCTTAGGGCCTCACCCTTTTACTTTGCTTAAAAAACAACCCCTTTTTAACATATATCACCCACTATCATTGATTAAACTAGCCACTCATTATCTGATGCATCAATGCTTCTTGGATTATCAATAGTTAGACCATCAAACTCAACCACCCCAACTACCAACATACCCATACCAAAGCCATCAACTAGAAACACCACCTTAGCCAAGCCATCTCTCACCAAACCTATTACCACCAACACACCCATCTTACCAACCCAAACTATGATACCTAAACCTTTACCACCTCTAGATGAATCTGATATGACCATTATTAAAATATTATTGTAGACCTCCTACCTCACATTACCTCCTATTGGACCTTTCAATCTTCTGAATTCAAAGCCAGCCTGGTACAATGACCATCAAATCTGTTCCTATAAATGGACACCTAGGCATGACATGGAGAATTGTAAAGTTATCTAAGACAATATCCACCAACTTTATGACAAGGATGATATTTTAGTAGATGACCTTCCATCCTTTCCTCCATCAATACACCTAATATCCAGTCACCAACAAATTCATAATCCCCCACTCTCACCTTAGAGTGACAAAGAATCGACCCAACCTCCCATCACACCTTTCTCCTCTATCCATACCATTAGTGTGGTCACATGATCACCAAGAAAGGATAAAGGGAAGGCCAAAGTGTCCATTCCATGGACATATCCACCAACTCACCCTAAACCAAACCAGATCCAAACCTCAATAAATACAACTAAGCCCAAAGTTACCATCTTAGGCACCTTGGAGGTTAACCCCTCTAAATCTATCAGGAGGGTCATTCTTAAACAAATTCACCAAACCCTAGCTAAGATGAGCCTTTAAGAATTCATTTCCACCTCAATCCACCATCATTAGACCATAATAGAGGCCATGCAAGCTATTGAGGTTATACTAGGAAACAAAAGAGCTAAAGGATTAGTAGAAGATAGCTCCTAAAGGACAAAGGAACCAAAAAAGAAAAAGCCAAGAAGAGGCAAAAGAGCCAAGTGCTGAAACAGACAAAACAATCCAAGTGGTAAAGGAAGGTGTCGAATCAAAGAGTTACTCCAGTGGTTGACACAGTATCTACCAAGCGGTCATCAAGGGGTGTGATAGTGAACAACATGACCCATTTTTCTTCATTTTGCATTGATGAACAGATAAATCACGTGAATGCTTTGAAGGAGTGGTCTTGTTTGTAGACAAATGTTGCAGCCCATAATTTCACATATGACATTTGATATATCTTAAATACCTAAAATCAAAGCAGGAGCTAGCATGGTAGTATATATCAAGTGGCTTCCTCTTCCCAATGCTCAGAATGCACATGGGCCATTTGTAAAAGGGCGCTAAAAGGCCTTTTTCTTCCTCTATATACTAAAATCTTCTCATTTTGAAAAGGCATCTCTCATGTTGTAAGGTGAAGCCCTGCTAATTTTCACCTAGAATCAATAAAACATGCATCTTTTACCTCTATTCTGGTTGGATATATCTCTAAGTGTGTTTGAGTGTTAAACTTGTGTTCAGTCATTTCTTTCTTAATGCTTTCATAGGCTTGACACCAACACACTTGGTATATACAAAGTGCCATTCCTACAGGTGATAAGAGGAGCTATATCTGGAGTGCAGAGGCAGAAGAAGGTTACTAGATAGTGTGATTTTCCTACAGTACCTATGATAAGTTCTTTTTTTGTGTGTTTCCATTAAAGCCTCCCTATCAATCTCCCTAAAATCTAGTCCTTTTACCAGTTAAAGTGTATGTATGTGTTCTTATGGTTCAGAGTGTGAGTATGAGTAGATCAAACTTGTTTGGTGCATCACCCTCTTAGGTTAGGTTCTATTTTTCAGTAATCCTTCTCTCTTTTCACCCCCCATTATACACACACACACACACACACACACACACACACACATATATATATGTATGTATGTATGTATTAACAACTTACTGGAATAACTCAGATGCATCAAAGGGAGCTAGCCCTTATCTATAGACTCTCCTCTCAGTTTTGCCAGAACCACAAGCAATAGAGGAGTTTCCATTGTGATGTGTGGAAGACAGGAGCTCAACCTCTTGTTGAGGGTGCAATCCATAGTGTCAAAATTTTTTGGCATGCCCAGTGGGACCAAGTTTTAACACTCAACAAAGTTTTAGGATTGATGCTAGTCTTGTTACAACAAAATCAACCATTTTTAGCATCTGGTGACTCCACTAGTAAGAACATCAGTTTTTGATCAAAGACTAGTCTGACCTCCTATTCTTAAAGTCACCACATGATCTGTTGCTAGGGGCATCCCTTTTGAATTCATTGAATTGCCTTTGAACTTAGCAAAGTGACTAAGGTTTGAAAAAACCCATCCTTATTCAACAAATCACTTTCCCAGACCTACTATAAGACACACCCACACAAGAAGGCCCCAATTGAATCCTGTCATAGCCATGGCTTTACCTTTTTTAGCCTTTTACGGTTAGATTCCTTTGAATCTCCTACATTATGACCCAATTCTAGGGGCAGTCCTTAAAAGTGTGCCTCCCTTTAATGGAGAAGGGCCCATTACTGCTATCGATCACATCATAAATATTACTAACCTCTACAATATTCACAATGTTATTGAGGAAAATATTGTGATCAGATTATTGGCATTGTCTTTCAAAGGCAAGGTTCTGGACTAGTATGGGACTTTGCCCATGAATTCAGTCGATTCTTGGAACAAATTGGGCACCCTTTTAATGAACCAATTTGGGGAGAAGAGTGACCACCTCTCACTTGCTAAGCAATTGACCACTATGAAAAAATCTCCACATGAGTTCATGAAAGATTTCAATACTCATTTTTAGAAGACCTGGGATAGAATCCCCATTATGGTAAGGTTGACTCTGAGCTATGCTTTCCTCTATTATTTAAAGGTGTTGAATAGCGACATTGCTATTATGATACAGTCCATGGGAGGACATGTGCTACCTGCTACCTATGACATAGCTATAGTGGCTGAGAATTACCTGGTGCAAGCTGGAAAGATAGCCCCTAGGCCTCATATGCCACTCTTCCCTAAATTGTTACCTCCCATATAGATTGCTGCACCTAGTTGCTACTTCATCCAATGACCTCCATGAAGTCAAAATCTTGTTACAAAGCATAATAAATGAACTAGTGGCTCTTAAAAGGCAACAAGCTCAAGGCAATTGACCAAATCAGGGATATTAGTAGTATGGGCAAGAAAATAGACCCCCTTTCCATAATTATAATCAGGGGCAAGTTTAGTTTGCATAGGCCAGACCTTTTCAAGGCTATAATCTAAGTGCCCCTTCATCATCCAAGGCTCTAGTGCCCACTCAAAACAATTTGGTACAAGAACAACCCAGTTGATCAACCATGGGATATGGTCAAGATCAGGCTGTTTATACAAATGAAATTTTGAATCATTACACAAATGCACAAGATAATCAAGTAGCCACCCAATTCTCAAGATTTGAGGCTTCAGTGCAACTCGGCATGGGCAATAGTCAGACTTAGCTCGATTCCACTCTCATGAATCACTTGGAGGGTGAGTTCTATATAGTCAATTACGTGGGTAGTGCAGAAAATTAGGGTGACTATGTTGTATCCAACACAAGGTTGAAGAGGAGAGCAATGGAAGAAGCTCAAATAACTACTCAAACATCAACACAACCTTCTTCATCACATGTAAACCAAAAGATTCCAAACTTTAGGCCTCTGGTTGCACCTTCAACTCCTCAGCCTACACCACAGGCTGTAAGTAATCCCAAATAAAATTTGAAAGAAGGCAACCCTCGAGTCAACATGGTAGACCAAATGAAGAATCTACACATGAACATCTCCTTGTGGGATTCATTATCAATATTGAGACAAAAGGACATGCTACAAAAGGAATTGCACGGGCTGAATGAACAAGCTGTCCCAACAAAAACTGATAATGTCTTGATGATGAATGGACAACCTTCCACATTAGGCCAAGTTAAGAAATAGGAAAAGGTTCCCCCTTTTTATTTATCCTTGGTCATAGGAGATTTCTTGGTGCACAATTTCATCATTGATAGTGGAGCAAACACCTCAGTAATGCCCAAATGCATAGCTGATAAGCTGGGGCTAAAATATGAAGAAATGACTAAGGGAGACCTACAGCTGGATGGAACAATAGAAAAGACACTTGGGGTGGTGAAAGGTTTGAGCTTGAAGATACATGACTACTTGACCTTCTCAGTTCCCCATGATGTGGTAGTGGTGGATGTCCCTCCTTACTTTGCTATCTGCTTGTCCAGAGATTTCACATCCAAGATAGGCGGCTACCTAGCAACAAACTGGTCTTATCTAGTTTTAAGAACTAAGTATGGGACTAAGGTTAAGATTGAATTAGATCCACTTCATAGATATCATTTGGAAACATACTCTCTCAAGGTGGCAAATGTCAGCTATGCCATTATTGACCAGGAGCGATTCCTAGTAGACCAATCTCCATCCTCTTCCCTTGAAGGAGTTGCCGACCTACTCTTAGACAAATGGGGAAGTGACAACTTTGAGCATGATCCTTACAAATTCATAGAAGAGGTAGGCCTTGGAATTTATTGCATGCATGAAGAGGGTAATTTTATACTAAATTTGATGAAAATAAGCCAAGAAAGCTCAAGTTTATGACAACTATTCTTTGATGGCTTAGGAAGTAAGTTGGGAGCTACTGGTGGAGTGGTGCTAGTTTCTCCTTCAAAGGAAAAATACTTTTTGTCCTTCAGGTTTCAATTTTCTTGCATGAGAAATCTTACAGAGTATGAATCCCTCATCCATGGTTTGGAGTGGGCGAGGAAAAGAGGAATCAAAGAGCTACAAGTTTTTGGTGACAGTGAGCTGATTGTGAATCAGGTAAGGAGCCAAAATTTGACAAAGAATTATTTTCTTAAGTCCTATAAACATAGGGTATGGGACTTATTAGATAATTTCCTTATTTTCAATGTTACCTCCATTCCAAGAGAGCATAACAAGCAAGCAGATAGGCTAGCAGTAGCTGGTGCCTAGTTTGATATCCCTAGGGAAATAGGCTGAGACTGTAGTTCATGCCACTTGAAGGTAGTAATCCAGCCCTCTATTCCTGACAACATCACTAATTGGTAGGTGTTTGATAGTAACCAGTAAATAACACTCTTCTTGCAAGAAGAAGCTAAGTTTGCTACTAAAAACTAGGCTAAGTTACAACAACAATATGGCATCCAAATTGTTTAGCTAAAGAACAATAAACTTCTCAAAGCCTTGGTCACTCTCAAGAGTATCTTCAATGAAGATGACTAGTTGAAAAGTGATAAGACAAGCATCAAAACTAAGGAGGAGAACTATGAGAAGGTTGAAATATTCAAAGATAAACCAATTTCACTTGGGAAAGTGTGCACAGACCATGAAAGGCAGGCCTTCACCTTGTTGTGCCAAGAGTTTGATGATGTCTTCGCTTGGGAGTATAGCGATTTGAAGGGTTTTGACCCAAGTTTGGCCCAATATACCATTGAAATAGAAGAAGGTACCAAGCTGATCAAGTAGAAGCAAAGGCCTGCCAACCCAAAGATTGAACCTCTCATGTGAAAGGAACTCACCAAGTTGATTGAGTCTAGGATAATATTTCCAATCAAACACTCTTCTTGGCTAGCCAATCTTGTTCCTATCCAAAAAAATAATGGGGAGATCAGATTATGTGTAGATTTCAGAGACCTCAATAGAGTCTCTTTGAAAGACCATTATCCTCTCCCAAGCATGGAGCAGATCCTTCAAATGGTGATGGGCAATGAGTGTTTCTCCCTCCTGAATGGGTATTCAATATATAATCAAATTTTGGTGAAAGACTGTGATCAGTACAAGTAAACCTTCACTACCAAATGGGGGCCATTTGCTTATAGGAAAATTCCATTCAGACTGTCTAATGCTGGTGCCACCTTTTAACAAGCCATGGACATGGCATTTTGAGGCCTGATAAATAACACTGTGCTAGTGTATCTTGATGACGTGATAGTATTCTCTAAAGAGGTAGGCTAACACATGAAACACCTCAAAAAAATCTTTGAGAGGTGTAGAGAGTTCGGTATCTCTCTCAACCCGAAGAAATGCGTGTTCATTGTCCATGAGGGTAAGCTCCTTGGTCACATTGTTTTCAAAGAAGGCTTGACCATTGATCCAGAGAGAGTTTACTCCATCCTAGAGCTATCTTTGCCTAAACACAAGAAGGGCCTGTAGAGCTTCTTTGGAAAAATAAATTTCATCTAGAGATTTATTCCAAATTTTGCATAGGTAGTCAATCCATTGACCTCTATGCTAAAAAAGGATGAGAAGTTTGCGTGGACAATGAAAAAGAGGGATAGCTTTGAAGAGATCAAGTAGGCTATCACCCAGGATCCTACCTTGATTAGTCCTAACTTCACCAAGGATTTCAACCTCTACACCTTTGGAAATGAAGAGGTAATCTCCTCCATGCTTTACCCAAGTGAATAGTGATGACCTTGAATAACCACTTGCATTTTTTAGCCAAGGCCTAGAGGGTTTTGAGGTTAGGTATACGTATGTGGAGAAGTAAGTCCTTGTAGTCATATAGAGTCTAAAAAAATTTAGGCATATGCTGTCCAATAGTAGAATTCACCTCATGGTTCCACATCCCGACATCAAGGATTTCTTGACCAACCGTGACCTGAATGAAAAGAGAGCGGGGTGGATCACTGAGGTAATGGAGTATGACGTGAATATCAAGATCACCAAGCTGGTAAGAGGGAGAGGCCTGTGTGAATAGCTTACTGCAAACTTTAAACAATAAAAATAGGATAGTTTGCTAATTCATGATGTAGCTACAATAGAAGAACTGGCTATTATGAAGGATTAGACATCGTACTTGAGGTGTTTCCTTCTCACTAGTGAGTGCACACAGGGCCTTGATATGACCAAGAGGAGGTATTTCAGACTCTAATCTCTCCCTTATGTCTTAATTGATGGAGTGCTATTCAGAAGGGATCTCTCAGGAGTGATTATAAGGTGCATAGACCCAAGTCAGGCCAACAGGGTGCTATCCGAGTTCCATGATGGGCTAATTGGTGGTTACTTTGCTCCTAGGCCTACAACTATGAGAATAATAAGAGCTAGTTACTTTTGGCCTACTCTATTCAGAGACACTCATGCCTGGGTATGAAAGTGCTAGAAGTGTGTGCTCTTTGATGGGAAGTAACAGCTGGCTATCATGCCTTTACAGCCTATTGAGGTAGAGTAACCATTCATGTAATGGGGCCTTGAATTTATAGGGATGATTAACCCTCCCTCCAGTGCTGGACATGAGTGGATCCTAACCACCACAAACTACTTCATAACATGGGTAGAGGCTGTCACTTTAAAGGAAGCCAATGAAAGTGTAGTCCTAGATTTTTATGAGGACTTGGTGGTGAGGTTTAGGGTTCCAGTTACCATCATCTCAGATAATGCTTTAGCTTTTCTAGGAACTAAAACAAGTGAATGGGCATTGAGATATGGTATCTACCTTAGCACTTCATCAAACTACTACCCATAGGGGAATGGGCTGGCTGAATCCACCAACAAAAATTTGATTAAGATTATCAAAAGAACAATGGAGGATAATCAGAGAAATTGGCACACCAAGTTGAAAATAGTCCTGTGGGTAGATAGGGTCACTCCAAAGAGAGCAATTGGTAATTCACCATACACACTCATGTATGGAAGGGAAGCTAGGCTTCTTATTTCACTTGAGTTTCCAACCTTGGACATTACTCACTAGCTATAGTTAGAAGAAGGCAACATCATGGAGGTTAGGCTATGTGAGTTGATGGAGCTTCAAGAGACAAGGGACCAGGCTATGGCTTCCATGACCAGCCACCAATAGCAGACAGAGAAAAACTTTGACAAGAAATCTTCATCAAAAGGTTTCTCTGAAGGAGACATCATCTTGAAATGAGATGTAGACTAATCTAAGCCTAGAAAGCATGTGAAGTTTGATGCCCTATGGAGTGGTCCATATGTCATCACTCAATGAAAGTAGCACAATGTGTTTCAACTCTCCAGGTTGGATGGTGAAGAATTGTATATCCCAGTAAATGGGATACATCTTAAGCATTGTCACTAAGCCCTCCTCCCATCATGTATATATTTTCTTCATTTTTTCCTTGTTTTCCCTAAGTGCTTTTGCACATGTTAATAGTTTTCTTAATCTTGTGTGTGTTTCATTTCCTTTTGGGGTAAGAAATTCATGATTGATTCTTGGATATCTCAAGGTGGTTGCTAACTTTTCAAGCTACATTCTGACTCCATGCCCAATGGACTTTGAGGCTACTAGTGTCTAAGCATAGAAAACATGCTTCCCTTAGGAATCACCAATTTGTTAACCATTTTGGCCCTACAAGCCAAAATTGGTCTCCTTCCCTTGTTGTTCTAAGCCAATTTCAAATTTGAATTTTTGCACAAGTATTTCAGCAAAAGGAGGAACCAGTTTAATGGTTCTACATCGGGCTCCAATGCCATGATCTTTCCAAGAACTTTGAACTTGAACTTTGAACCATTTTTGGTTCAAAGGTTTGGTTCATCAGCTAGCTTAGTTTAATACTTTGGTTCAAAGGTTTGGTTCATCAACTTGGTTCAACGCTTTGGTTCGAAGGTTTGGTTCATCAACTTGGATCAATGATTTGGTTCAAAGGTTTGGTTCATCAGCTTGGTTTAATGCTTTGGTTCAAAGGTCTAGTTATCAGCTTGGTTCAATGCTTTGGTTCAAATATTTGGTTCATCAGCTTGGTTCAATGCTTTGGTTCAAATGTTTGGTTCATCGGCTTGGTTCAACGCTTTGGTTCATCAGCTTGGTTCAAAGGTTTGGTTCATCAACTTAGTTCAATGCTTTGGTTCAAAGGTTTGGTTCATCGGCTTGGGTTCAACGCTTGGTGCAATTGCTTGGTTAAATCGCTTGAACTTAGAAGCATTGAACCATTGAACCGTTGAACCAATTGTTGGTTCAAGCGGTTGGTTCAAGTGGTCAAATGAATGAGTAGAACACAACATTGAACCATTGAACTATTGAATCATTGAACCAATTGTTGGTTCAATCAAAAGGTTCAAGGGAGTTTCCCAAATCTCAGAGGACAAGTGCCCTTGCAGAGGGCAAGAACACTTGCAAAGCGATCAAAGAAAAGGTTGAAGGAATCGACCAAATGGAGATGGGTGCATGAACATCAAATTTATGGAAATGAAATAAACATTGATTTTTAAATGAAAGGCATGAGCCTGAAGGAATTTAAAGGCTTAAAGCCAGAAGGAAGAAATCATCGAGGAGGGAGTCCAAAGAGTCGAAGGATTAGCAGATGATAACTCCCGAAGGATAAAGGAACCAAAAAAGACAAATCCAAGAAGAGGCAAAAGAGCCAAGTGCAGAAATAGACAAAATAGTCCAAGTGGTAAAGGAAGGTGTCGAATCAAGGAGTTACTCCAACAGTTGACACAATATTTACCAAGTGGTCATCAAGGGGCACAAACAATGAACGATGCAACCCATTTTTCTTTATTTTGCATTGATGAGTAGACAAACTATGTGAATGCTTTGAAGGAGTGGTCTTATTTGCAGACAAATGGTGTAGCCCATAATTTCACATATGATGTTTATTATATCTTAAATGCCTAAAATCAAAGCAGGAGTTGACATAGCAGAATCTATCAAGCAGCGTCCTCTTCCCAATGCTTAGAATGCACATGGGCCATTTGTAAAAGGGTGCCAAAAGGCCTTTTTTTCCCTCTATATATTGAAATCTTCTCATTTTGAAAAGGCATCTCTCATGTTGTAAGGGAAATCCCTGCTAATTTTCACCTAGAATCAATAAAACATGCATCTTTTACCTCTATTTTGGTTGGATATATATTTGAGTGTGTCTGAGTGTTAAACTTGTGTTCAGTCATTTATTTCTTAATGCTTTCACAGGATTGATACCAACACACCTGGTATATATAAAGCACCATTCCTGTAGGTGACAAGAAGAGCTGTATCTAGAGTGCAGAGGCAGAAGAAGGTTACCAGATAGTGTGCTTTTCCTACAATGCCTATGGTAAGTTCTTTTTCTGTGTCTTTCCATTAAAGCCTCCCTGTCAAGCTCCCTGTAGTCTAGTCATTTTACCAATTAAAGTGTATGTATGTGTTATTATGGTTCAGAGTATGAGTATGAGTAGATCAAAATTGTTTGGTGCATCACCCTCTTAGGTTTTAGGTTATATTTTTTAGTAATCCTTCTCTCTTTTCACCCACCCCATTATATATATATATATATATATATATATATATGTATGTATGTATTATCAACTTACTAGAATAACTCAGATGCATCAAAGGGAGCTAACCCTTATCTAGAGACTCTCCTCTCAGTTTTTACAGACCCATAGGCAAGAGAGGAGTTTCCATTATGATGTATGGAAGACAGGAGCTCAGCCTCCTGTCGAGGGTGAAATTCATAGTGTCAACATTATGATCAATGGGGGAGCCAGTATCAACATCATCTCTTCCCATGGCTATGAGTAACTCAAGTTACCAGATAATGTCATATCTAAAACTTTAGCTATCCTTAGATCTTTTAATGACACTATGACCAATACCTTGGGAAAAATCATCCTTCACATTTGGATAAGACCTCGCACACTCCCCTAATAATTTTATGTTTTCAAAGGTGAATTTTAGTATAATGTTTTATTAGGGAGACCTTGGATTTGGGTCATGGGTTGTGTACCCTCCACTGTCCATCGTTGTGTCAAGTTTGAACACAAAGGTCAAGTTATTACCATAAAAGTTTACGCTATCCCTTTTGTAGCATGTAATATGACCTACCAACCTAATGACATTCTCTTACATCTATCTAAGGCACTACAAACAAACACCACCAAACACTCACCCACAAAAATTGAAGCCATTGATTCCCCTTACACTGAGGCATCTACCAATTCATCTATCCCCATACATCAAATACCCATCACTGATCCTTTGGAACCCACCTTTCAATGCCTTACCTTTGGATAATACCACCTCCTCACCCTTGATACCTTATAAACTCTCCAAGAATACAGAAGTCTCAACCACCAACCAGGTTACAAACTCAATATTAGATCCATTACCCCCTTGGGGCCTCTGATCTATCAAACCCACTTTATCTATGGGGGAATTGACAAGCTAGTTAACATTGCTACCACTCCCTCTTCACCTCAACCATTCACCTCCACCTTCTCTTATTTGGACAACCCAGATTTCACCAAACTATACCTTCATAGGTGTGCCTGAAAGGGATTTAATTTAGGAAAATATGAGCATGGCCCACACGCGTTGACCTTGATTGAGTCCTGAAAGCCTCATGAGAAGCATGGCCTTGGCTTTATTCTACCTAATAATAAGAAATCCAAACAAATACTCCTACCATTTTTAAAGAAGAGACCCCTCCCTCACCAACACCCCCTCCACCTATGGGTGAGGATGAGGACATCATCCCACCTAACTTTTTTTTTTCAATCAACATGATTACCCTTGACCTCCTGACTTATCAAAAGGAAGGGGCACCTATATCCATCCGTTTATTCCATCCTAAACTAGTAAGAGAAGTCTCTCCTACCATTCACACTATCTAGTTCTAGGATGATGGTTCCATTCTCATCTAACTTGGTGCACCTGATTCCTCTATCCATAAAATTTTACCTTCATACACCTCAACCATGTTGAATGATGCCATCATGGATATTGACATAGGCACATTAGACAACCCCTATGTTGTCAAACTAGGCCAAAATTTCACCCCTAAGGAACTACAAGACTTCTCTACCTTCCTTTAGGATCGTAGTATTGATTTCACCTGGTCATATGCTAACATGCCTAGTATTAACCCCACCATTACCACCCACAACATTATGACTAATCATGATGCCATGCCTATTAGATAGAAACTCCACTACATGCATCCTCACATAGCTCTCCTTGTCAAAGAAGAGCTCTAATGCCTCCTTTCTATCAACTTCATTCAACCCATTGATTATCCTCAGTGGGTTTTGAACATTGTGCTTGTCACTAAAGTCATAGGGGGACTATGTATCTATGTGGATTTTTGTGATATAAACCTCACCTACCCAAAGGATGACTTTCCTCTACCTAGTATCAACCAACTTGTTGATCTCATAGTAGGCCATGAGATGTTGTCACTGATGGATGGATTCTCAGGTTATAATCAAATTTTGATCGCCCTTAAAGATCAACACAAAACTACCTTTATCACCCCATGGAGGACTTTATGTTATAGAGTCATGCCATTTGGTGTTAAGAATGCTGGTGAAACCTACCAATGTGTCATGACTTATATTTTCCATGACCTTATCCATATAATCATCGATAACTATGTGTATGACCTTCTCAAAAAGTCCAAACTTCACCAAGACCACTTAACCATTCTCAAGATTATCTTTGAGCAACTTATCCATTATCATGTCTGCCTCAATCCCAAGAAGTTTATTTTTAGGGTCTTGTTAGGCAAGCTTTTAGGCTTCATCATTTCCCTTTGAGGAATCAAGGTTTATCTAGCTAAGATCAAAGCCATCTTCGAGATGATACCTCTAACCAATCCTAAGCAACTCTATATTTTTCAAGGGAATCTGTAATCCATTCATAATTTTATCTCCCAACTCTTTGATCAGTGTCAATCCTTCCACCACCTCTTTAAAAAGGACATCTCTTTTAAGTGGAATGTTGATTGTCAAAAGGCCTTTGATGCACTCAAAGAGTACCTTCTATCTCCACATGTCCTCACACATCTTAAGGATGACCAACCTTTCTACCTTTATATCTTTACCACTAACCATTCCCTAGGGGTAATGCTTACCCATCAAGATGAAAATCACAAAGATAAATCTATCTATTACATTAGTCGCACACTTTTCAAGTATGAGACTCGATACACACATATCGAGAAACTTTACTTGGCTTTAGTCTTTGTGGTAACCAAACTTTGCCACTACCTTCTTAACCAAAAAACTTTTGTCATATCTAACATTGACCCACTCAAGTACATGCACTCAAAACCATACCAAAACCAACGCATGGCTAAGTGGCTCATGATTTTAGCTAAGTTTGACCTCAAGTTCTTATAGTAGAAATTAATCAAAGGACAAGTCATTACTGACCAATTGTTTGATACACCCCTAATAGACACCCAACCTCTCCCTCTTGAATTTATAGATGAGTCAATTGAAAGTCTATCTCAAGCATATTTTACCAATCATGTAACCATGTTTTTCAGTGGTTCCAAATGTCAGTAGGGTGGGGCAGTTGGTATCATCCTTATCCCCCTTATCGATGAACCACTTACTTTATCTTTTAAACTTGAATTTGAATGTACCAACAATGTGGCTAAGTATGAATCCCTAGTAATAGGTCTCCAAACTACCTTAGCCTTAGGAGTCAAAACAATCACTATCTTTGGTGACTCCCAACTTGTGGTCAACCAAGTCACCAACATTTACTAGTGTGAGAAAGAGATTTTACAACTATATAGGCAATTGGTTACAAAAATTTTAGCATTGTTTGAGCACAACCATATTCAAACCACCCCATGATCTACCAATAAGTTTGATGATACCATGGCTTCTCTTGCCTCTCAGATCCTATCAGCACCCTTAGACTTCAAAATATTAGTCAGTGTCCTTAACCTCATTGAACCTTCCTACATGAAATTAGACACTCTAACCATCTTTAGTGTGAAAGAGATTCTACTTGACTTTTAGTATCAATAAACTTTCAACTATCTTCACCTTGGCATAGTTCCCTTTGACCTCTCTAGGAATGCCCATTGGGTGTTTATTTAGGTCACCTTCCATTAATCCATTATGGGAGGAATTCTTTAAAAATGTGGTTTTGATGGCCTCCTATTCCATTGCCTTCATGGTCTAGAAGCCTCTCATGCTATCAAGGAGACACATGAGGGTATCTATGGGGGCCACTTTAGTGGACTCACTATGGCTAAGTGTATCCTCTTCTTGGGCTATTACTGGCCCACCCTTATACAAGACTATTGTGATTATGTGAAAAAGTGTGTCAAGTGTCAACAACATGCTAATTGACATCATGTACTTAGCAATAGTCTTCATATTTCTATGGAATTTTAGCCCTTTTCACAATGGGATCTAGACCTTATCAATAAAATTAATCCCAACTCTTCATAATGAAATTATTATATAATTACCATGACTAAATATTTTACCAAATGGGTGGAAGCTATTCCTCTTATCTTAATAACAGCTGAAAAGATTGTCAAAGTTATCATCCACCATATAATCTACCATTTTGGCATTCCCCATAAGATCATTATCAAAAATGGTAAATCCTTCAAAAATAAATAAGTCCAAGCCCTTTGTGATGTATTTGGTATTAAACTTAGCTTTTCATCAGCTTATCACCCATAAGAAAATGGAAAAGCTGAAGCCTCTAACAAAACCCTTAACAACATGCTTACCAAAATGGTTAATACCTCAGGTCAGGATTAGCACTTGCACATCCCTTTCACCTTATGGGCATATCATAATAGCAACCAAAATCCTACAGGTGATACACCTTTTTCTCTCATATTTGGAGATAAGGCTGTATTTCCTCTTGAAGTCTAAATACCTTCTTTTTACATATCTTTGCATGATCTTATTTTAGAAAATGACTATCATCATGAACATTTAGCTCAACTTGAGCTACTTGATGAGTGTCATTTGACCACCCTTTTCCATCTCTATATCTATCAATAACAAATAAAATGTGCCTATAACAAATGCTTGAAGTCTAAGAATTCAATATTAGAGATCTTGTTCTCAAGGAAAATCAACATGTAACTAATATAGAGAAAAGCAAAAGGGACAAATTTGCTTTCAATTGGCTTGGACCCTACATCATAACCCATAAGTATGGATTAGGAGCTTATCATTTATCCTCTCTTGAAGGCAAACTAGAACCTGAGCCTCTTAATGCTTCACATCTGCATCCCTTTTACTTTTAAATAGGTATCATGATCATCATTTATCTAACTTAAGCTCATCCATTGCAACCACATTCACTTCCTTCTTTTTAGGGGAAACTGACTACAAATTAATTATGTGATTATCCATAACAATCATAACATAATATTGAACTGTGGGTATCATAGTTATATCCATGGCATGATTCTCATAGTACTTCCCAATCTCTTTGAGATTAGTTTCGATGGTTGTTGTTACCTATACCCCTTTTCTACTAGATGGACCTTCATGTCAACCTAGTTTTACCTTCATAAAGGTAATCCCTTGAACATGTATAAGCAAGTTTATTTAAAGAAAAAATAATATCAAAAGTCATAAATAAACTATGGGTCATCCCTAGCATCCATAGACTACTCCCTTGAAGGACAGTTATTGGAAATCATTTTGAAATTATAAAACATAAGGTGGACTACTCCCTTGAAGGATAACTTTCAAAAGCATTTAAACTAAGCACATAAACTTATACCACTCCCTTGAAGGATGGATGAGTAAATAATTTTTCAAAAGCTAGTAATTTTTGGGAAGCTTCCTGCATCGATCAACTTCCCCAACCCTAAAGTAAAAGCATAATAACAAAAACCCCTAAGCAAAAACAAAAGATTTTTGAAAGACACAATCAGTTCTCATAAAAGCAATAATCTTGGAAAGCCTCAATTGACCCTCATTAGTAGACTTATCGCATTGATTAGTATATACTTTATATATAAACATATAATTGTTTATATTACCTCTTTGGAAACCTACAGGAAAGGCATACTAGTTTCACTAATGATTTCAATTTCACCCATTCTCCCTCTACATATCATATGCATGGGACTATGAGCTTACTTAAGACATTGTGATCAAGATACCTATTTATCAACCTAAGAATGCTAATTTAAAGCATTTGAATGGCTTATCTTCACTAAGCCAATCTAACTTTGGGTTTTGTATCAATCCTTACCAATGAAAAGGCACCGTGTTCCTTTTTCTTATCTTTTATCAATTCATGTGGATATACCTCTCATGATTCTTATCACATCTAGTTTGTTACCTATGTACTTCATGTATTTTCATCTTTCACCATATTCACATTTTACCTCTATTATTGTAAACAACAAACATCACATCAAAAGTGTGAACATTATCAACTATGTCAACAAGCAACACCATCTATCTTTCTATGTACCAAACATAATGTAAGCATATCAAAACAACACATAAACATCAACCTATCCATTTACAATTATCACATCATATGGGCCTATAAGCATATTGTTACACCAATATAAGCATACACCAAATCAATGAGAAAGACATCATAATATATACCATTTACCATTCCATCCATATGAACATAAACAAAGCCAATAAATTATCATATAACATATACATCCTATGATATCCATGAACAAAATCACAACATCATAACTATATTTCTAGCATCACATGCCTAATTTACTAACTAGAATACTAACATCATACACCACAAATCAGGATCCATAAGCTATAACCATAATCATAAACATGAGCACCACATGAACCATAAGCACCCATCATATATAACATAAAAAACCATACATTATATACATAGAATCATCAAAAAATAATACATGTAACAATGTTTTAGCTCTCTCAAAAAAATATACACCTCACTACATTGACGTGCAGGTTGGTATCAAAATAGTACATCACAATAACACATATGAACATAATCATGGGCCTATACCATTACCATTGGCCCCATTTGTGCCTATACCTATACTTAGTGGTGGTCCTCCTAAGACCCCTACTTGACCCACTATATCATCCCATTGACTTGGAGTAGCTATCAAGGTCCCATTGGCCAAACTAGCTCTATACTCTACATATCTCATGGCTTGGGGCAACTGGTCTAGCACCATCACCTCATAGTATCTAAGCTACTCTATGGTGGCTAGGTGCCATGACCATGGAACTATCCCTAATGGAACTTCTGTTACTACACCTGCTCCAACCCTTTGTCTTAGTATGTCCCTCTCTTATGTAACTATACCTAGGGATGCCTGTGTTTGGTCTCTCTTACCTATAACAATGGTAAGCTGACCCTACGATGTGGTGATCTGACCCTATAGTGTATCCACCTATCCCTACAACACCTATATCTAAGCCTAGGCCACAACCAATGCCACCCATACCTATCCATCTTGGATGGTTGGATCTATAGCCATTAACCTCACCCCTCTGTCATCTCCACCCACATCTATCACTGCATAGATCGACTGGTACCAAGCCATATAACCATCTATTTACCCTATGTCATCCATAGGGTCCCTATCCTAAGCACCCTAACCACTTAAAATATTACCTAATTCACCCACCCACCCTATCAATCTACCATTTCATTTGCCAATTTACCTAAAAACCTTAAAAACCCTACCTAGGGCATATAGGCAACATTGAACATTTCTAGACCTACCCACCTAAGTAAATTCAATAATGTAAAAACAAGCCTACTCTATAAATTTTAATGCACTCCCTACCTCATTCTATGACCTCCTCTATGGTCTGAGCCCACAAGTAGGTACTCAGTTATGTCCTCCTACTCCCTACATCTTGGACAGACACAATCACCTACATGCCTTTGGCCAACAAACAACACCCACCTCAGTAAACACCTTCCTTGTAAAGCACTAAAATAACCCATGCCAAAGTCAACAAAGAAAAATAGTAACAATAATAAAAATGAGTTTTGTTTTTACTTTTTACCTATCTAGGTTATTAGGGTTTCCTTTGACTATCGATGGTCACCTTTTGGGGACCTTGACCATCAACAGTTAGGAAACCCTACAAACCCCAGTTTCAATTTTTAAACCTACCATTCCTAACACACTATCCCAAACTTTTGCCTACTTTTAGAGATTCCTTTCTCTGACCAACTTGACCACCTTGTCACCTTACCATTGATCTCTTTTGGCCCATTTGGTATGCAATTTAGTGACACTTATTACCTAGTCTTTTGATCATAGTAATAACATTGCCATGTTGACCCCTTTTTCATTTTGTGCTACCTCGTGCATGCTAACCCACTTGTGTCTCATTGGGAGAACTTCCTACCTTAGATACCCATGACACTTGACCCATTTATGTTTTCCTTAGGGGCACATCCTACCTTAGATACCCACCCAAAACACAAAAATTGCTGAGGAGACTTGCATTTACAATTGTTCCCAACTACCATGCCTATAGGCGGTCACATGGTTTACTTGTCACTTATCCTACTTAACACCAACACTTATTTTTACCAACCTTGGTAATTCTAATCTTTACATGATCTTAGTTATCACAACTTTTTATCACATTCTGTGTGCAAGTTTGCATCTCATCTACCCAACCTTATATCACCACCTCTTGACTAACCATATACCACTTATCAAACCTATACCCACTTTAGCTTCAACTCACTAACTCCTAGTTTGAGGGGGAACACATCCTTCCACTCTCAGGGCAACCAGACCCTTGACCCATATTTCATTTTGTTTTTTAGCTCGTTCATGCAAGTTACACAATAAAAAGGGGTAAACTATAGACACCAAAAATTTGAACACCTACACTTCTAAATGTCAAAAATACCCCTAGACCCACATAATCTCCACTTGGGACCAACCTACACCTATATAGCCTCACCAAACCCATCTGCACTCAATTTCACCAGGTTAAGTGAACCTAACCTTTATGACCCTTTTCCTATGGACCCTGACCATTGATGGTCAGGGTGACCATCAATGGTTATCCTTAGGAATCCTTGATCATCGATGGTCAAGATCCACCTCTTAACAAATAATATGCAAACCACCCACGTTGCTTTTCTAAAAATAACTTGTCTAATTTTGGTTGTGAGCCTTTACATGGATGAATTATATTTAGATGGCCTAGTTACACCTTCACTTCCACCTCTTGCTTGTGCCTATAAGAGAAAGAATCCTAAGAGGTTAAATCCATATTCAATAATTATTAGGAGCTCAAGCATTTAGGGGTTTTCTTTTATAGGTCAAGTAGGTCAATGAACATCATTAACATTATCAAGCATTATCAACCATTTTATTAAGAGCCAACCTATTATTTACTCTTAATTAAGCTCTTAGGTATTGAATCTATCAAGCTAGATTCCACCAATAAGCTAATTGCATCAACCACGAACCCAACCAACTTTTGGTAAAATAAGTACTTGTTTGTCAATATTCACATACTTTAATTCCATTTCATAATAAATCTAGCCCTTTCCCAAATCTCAAAATCTATCTATAGGATCCTATCATTTATCTATTTATTAAACACAAAATTCCATAGTCAACCACCAATGATCAAACCCAATCATTGATGGTCAAGCATAATCGTTGATGATAACCCCAACTGTCGATGGTTACCTATGACAACAAAAACTAGCAACCTATTTTGACCCACTTACACCCAATCAAATCTAGTTTTCTATGTTTCTAACCACTCATAGACCTCTTTGAGATTTTTTGAAGCATACCCCAACCCCTTAGCACTAGTATTAATTAGTTTATCATTAATTTTATCATTTCTAGTCTATTTTCTTAACAAGCATTCTTGTGTTGAGTTCAATAATCTTCTTGAATTGATGTAAGCCCATTCTTTCCATTTTTGTGAACTTATTTTTTTAAAATGTGTGGATTGATAGCCCCTAAGGAATCTCTTGCTTCTAAGAAATAACTATCACTAGGCAATCCACCCAAATATTTGTCTAACAAACAAGTTTGCTTTAGTGATTTCTTATTTACAGGTCTTCCTCCCATGCTAAAGAGGATCTCTTCATAATCTTCTGAGCCAATGCACACACAATTAAATAGGTTTTTCAACCACACCCATATCAAGTTTCTTTTCTCTCTTACCTAAAACTTAAGTGAAAATTTACATGAAACAATTGGCTAGTTAGAAAAATACTATTCCCTCATATTTGGGATACTTATAATTTTGTAATAAGTACCTAAACCACCACACAATATTTACATCATTAGGGAAAAGGTTATTATCAATAGAAGTTTCTAGTTATTCATAAATTGATCTCATTGTATTCATAATAAGGAGAACACAACATTTTATTCACACAAGTCAAGATTCATAATGTATAAGAATCATCATACTACTACTTAATACCATATATAAGGTCAGCAATGATAATGCACATATATAAAATCCATAAGAATGTAATGGGCTTAAAAGATGGCTTGGTTAGTTAAACTATACATAAGAAAGGAATCCACAATGGTGATATCCCATTTAGATCATTATAGCATGATCTTATAAATATTAGGGATCATTGCATCATACTCATTCACTTCACACTTAGGACAATTGAGATAAACTACATTATTCAAGGACAATTTACTCCTTATCTTAGAACAAAACACAATGGTTCTTGTCAAAGGTAAATGACATCACATAAGTGACCCTCCATCATGTGATTACCATTAGTCAAGCAATAATTAATTTGTATATATGAACACAATAATCATCCCTTAGGTTAAAAACTAGGGTTCTAGCCCATATATTATTTCCCACTTGTCATTTGATTCATTATGTACAAGGGCTATTTACACTTATCGAAAATAATTCATTTCTTCACAAAAATCTAAGGTTATTTTAACCATATTTAATTTATGCAATTTATTTTACTACATTACCATATTAACATTTCCATGTTATCTCAATTATATACCTATAGGTATTTATTTAATTCAAGAAATTCATAGTTTAAAATTTTTACATGCATCACAACATTCATACTTGTAACACTAACTTACATATTCCTTCTTACATTATACATGCATAACTATAATAATAAACCTTCAACATAACTTACACGGAGTATTTAATTATGTAACAATTTACATTAATTTATATAAGTGTTATAATACTTGATTTCAAATGAGTTAAATATAACAAGTCTCTTACTCCTTTACACTTGTGAAGGAATGAATTAATTTTTCAAAAATCACTATTATGTAAAATGAGATTCATTTATGGCAAATAAATCATTCCCAAATGTTTGTAATCATTTTATGATATATTGACACCATAGTGTCACCAACATTTGTTAGCATCCTAGTTAACACCATCACACCACTTACTACAACCAAATACATATTAAAGATTTAGTACTAAAAAGAAAACAACAGTCTCTTTTCTACACAAGATCATTCTTACCCATGCTAGGGTCAATCCACACTTTAAATCATAAGCTTGACTACCCACAATGCACAAGAATAGGATAATAACCAAAAAGAACTTATTCTAATGGCCATTGGCATTAGCTTTAAGTCTTTATAATGAATCAATGAAATATAAAAATTAGAAATTAATTTACAACATATAAAATTACATTACTTCATATTCTAAGATAATAATTCAAATCAAGTTATTTTATACTTGGCTGTAGCATACTAGTCATTTTCCAAAATAATGTGGTACTCCAATGCAATTAAGTCTCTTACACAATGTTCAATAAGATCAACAATATGCCCAACATAATGCACATCAAGTTCATATACAACAATATATGGATTAACAAAATTTGACTAATCCATTTAACCACAATCATAACTACCACTAAAGATATGTTTACACTCTAAAACTAATAGAATAATATAAGGATCACAAATGCAATTATGCCATGTACTCAAATATAATTTTCTAGATTTATTCATCACTCTCTAAGAGTTAAACTTATCCAATACTATTAAAGCAATGTAATTAAATATAAACAAACATGTAGTAAATACAAACTAAACTGATAATTCCTCATAAGCATATCATTTATTTCATCATCTAATACACTAAAATCCTTAGTTATAAATTATTGTATTTATACCAACACAACACTACAAGTTGTAGTGTTTTAACAATATGATAATGAGCAGAAATAACTAAGGTATAACAACCAAGAACCCACAATTATCATCAGTATAATGTCATTTGACACTATCTTGTGAAGTATGCCAAGTATGAATCATTTTTACATTGTAAGAAGTGCTATAGGAAATAAGCAATCGAGAGAATGATTCAATGAAACATGCTACATGTAGAGCATCATTTTATTATAATCAAGCAAGAATGAGAACCATGAAAACCATGTTTTTCAACAAAGAATGATTAACCACCAAAAGATGATCCAAACATAAAATGAACCACCTTGACCCATCCTATGAACCCTCTAATTGGTATCCCTACCACCCCAACCATTAGCTGGGTGGTGGAGTCAAACATTCAGGCTTTAAGGTGAGGATGTGAGTAAAATGAGATTCAATCCATCACCATAATAATTTTAATTGTTACACATGATACCCAAAAAGTGATAAAATCACACCGTACCAAAATATAAAGATTATATTGAACCACATAAGCCTGAGCCATCTATTGGGCATAAAAATAATAATGATAAAAAATAGAATACCAAAGGAAGTCAAATATATATTTTTTAAAACCTTGACAAAGAACATGCACAACCATGGTTTTCTCTCTAATAATCATAATGGAAAGAGAGATAAAACTATCAAATTGACTCTTATACCCTATTAATTCAAGCTTCATATATTTTACACAAAATAAGCATAAATAATAATTAAATGATTTGACCACTAGGCCGAGTTGCACATAAACAAATAGAGACCAATAATATTTAATTGTTCACTACCCAAAACATATTATGTAAATAACAATAAAAACCCAACTAGCCATTAAATATAATACAACTAGAAGGATGAAATACCCAATTACGGTTTCAACTAAATGCATTGAAAATTTTGAAGATGACACTCAGCTCAAAACCCAAGGCACAAGTATATACAAAACACCCAAAAATGGCCAGGTATGAAACCCAGTACAACATTAAATTGATTCACAACCAAGATATAGAAGGTATGGAAGATTTTAACTAATTTTGAAGGCCTTATAGGCTCATCAAGAATTCCCACAACTTCCTTTTGAACTTGTAAGCAATTTCATATATATATATAAATATATAGGGTAAAATCGATTCTATTCAGTGATGGCAATCAAAATTCTAATTATAAATTTCAATGCATTACTTAATTTCAACAAATTTACCCCTTGTAAAACTAGATGAAATTATGACCTAGTTTTCTCTTGCCTAATTTTCTCTTGCCTAGTTTGAGACCCTTCTTAAACCACCCTTATCCTCTCATAGATTGACCTCTTCTTTAGCTTCTTCCTCATGCTCAAATTTCTCCCTACTATTAAGGCCTATAGGGTGATTTTTGAGCCTTCATAACTCCCCATGGCCACCATTTATTCCTAAGGTTATCTCCATATTCTAATGCAAAAAAACCTCATTATTTTCCATATAAGCTATTTGATTAGCCTTTTTAGGTGAATATTCAACCCTAGCACCATCATGAACCCTTAAAATCCAAGGCTCAATTTTGTTTAAGACTATAGTACAAGTCCATGAGTCTATAACCCCCTTGGCCATGACGGCCTAATAATTATTTTTAATCAACATCATAATACATTTGGAGAGGTTAGTTTTGTCCATGTAGAGACCAAGTCAAGATCACATGGAAGTCCCAAGTCATATCATGATGCAAAAAATTAACCTATCCAAGGCCCCTTGGTGAAAGAGTCAAGTCATCTAAGACCAAGGATCTAGTAATTAACCATAACTTGAATCGAGGTAAATAAACATGAAAACAAGCTTGAACATGACATTAAAATAATTGATCCCTTTAGTGGTCAAAATAATAAAATTTGATAGATTAAAGGAATAAGTCAAGCACAAGCACTACACTAATCGACACAACATTGGCTGAACATAAACAAGATAGTAAAATTTATACACGAGCATGATTGTAATCAAAATAAATAAAAATAATAGTATCCACACAAGCTAAAATAATAAGCTGAGATGAAAATAATATGTTAAATAAAGATGTAACTTATCATGATGATTAAATGGATTATTAACATTTCATCTCATATTCTAATGTTGGTTTTACCTAGCTACTCACTACCCCACCTTTTATTGCTCTAACTACCAAAGTCCACAACTAGCCTACCTCATGTACCTGTGAGCCCTACAACCATAAAACATGACATCAAAAACATTTACTCTACATACATAATTATATATATATAAACATCTCAATATAAAATGATACTAATGACATCATCAATATGTAAGATCATATTATACTACTGTATCATAATATCAAATCAATAACTATATGAAAGTATCAGATGTAGTTTAAATTTAGATAACCAATATTCATATTATGCTAACAACATCTAACAAAAAGGGTCAAAATAATAGGTTGTGACATCCTCCCCTTAATGAGGACACGTCCTAATGATAAATCAAAACAATCATGGATAGTGCTATTTAAATAGATGTATAACTTTCCATGTGGCATTTTGTTAACTTAGTGGGTCCTATTGTATGAAGACTTGTTTAATATCTCTACTTCTTAGTCTAATGTTATGATGACCTAAGATTTTCACTAGATCTAGCTGTATCTTTTCCTCTTCTATAGCTTACAAAATTTTCCAATCCAACACATGAGATAGATCAGGTACATATTTTCTTAACAATGCAATGTGAAATACATCATGGATCTTTGACAGAGGTGGTAAAGCCAATCGGTAAACAAAAAGACTAATCTTATCCACAATGTTGAATGGTCTGACAAATATAAAACCAACTTAGAAGTTTTCCCAAACTTAATAAAAATTTTCTACGATATTAAAAGTAAAAATACCTTGTCACCAATAACAAATTCACATGATGTTCTCTTTTGATTCACATAACTCTTTTGCTGATTAGAAGCAACCTTTAAATTTTGGCATATTAAGGCCATCTGCTTATCTTATTCTTATAGATTTTTATGCCTAAAAATATCCCTATTATCCAAACCATCCCAACCAAGTGGGTTTCAAAATTTTTTCCCATATAAGGCTTTAGAAGGGGCCATTTTTAGTACTAAATAATATGAGTTGTTTTAAGAAATATCAACCAAATGGAAGTAGTCCTCCCACTTATCTATTGGTCCATAACATACATATGTAGCATGTCCTTAACTACTTGATTTAGTCCCTCAGTCTAACCATCCATTTCTAGGTATATGAAGAGATAAAATTTAATCGGGTACCAAATTCTATAGTCAAGGTTTGCCAAAACCTTAAAGTGAATAAAATATCTCAATATAAAATAATTACTTATGGTATGCCATGTAGTCATACCACTTATTTAACAAACCATTCCATAAACATGGAAGTGTCATCTATTAGGTTACTAGCTATGAAGTGGCCATCTTTGGTTGCTTTGTCAATTACCACTCAAATGATGTCATGCTTGCTATAGGATTTAGGTAGCCCAATAATAAAATTTAGTGAAATTATTACCCATTTATCCTTAGGTATGTCATGAGGGTACAAAAAACCTCCTAGATGGTAGTGTTCAACCTTCACATGTTGATATTCTAGATATTTTACCATAAATTTGACAATGTTTAACTTTATCTTAGGCCAAAAATAGTGTCTCTTCAGATCATGAGTCATCTTCGTGACACTAGGATGAGAAAAATGGTGTGTTATATGTACTTCATTCATCACAACATTACATTAATTATCTATTTTAGGTACAAAACTTATGCCCTTATGCCTTATAAGGATATCTAATTCAATGGAAAAATTAGTAAATACTTTTGCTACAGGCTCAATAGCCAGTTCTCTACTTATTTTGATGCAATATTCATCCTCACACTGCTATTTTAATATAACATTTCTAAAATTTCCTTACAGTATTGACAGGGCAACAAGGTAGACACATTTGTTGAGTGCATCAACCACTCAATTTTCATTACCCTTAATGTAAGATATGTCCATGTCAAAGTTACTGATAAATTCTAGGCATCTACACTAGTGGGTTTTCAAATAATCTTGTGAGAATAGGTGTTCTACATTATGGTGATCAAATTTTACCTTAAAGGGTTTAGCTATCGAGAAATATTTCCACTATTTTAGTGTTTGTACTAGAGAAGCAAGTTCTAAATCATGAGTAGGGTAGTTATTTTTAGCTTCTTTTAGCTTGCAAGATTCATAGGCCACTACCTTCCCATCTTGGGTTAATATGCCACTGAAGCCTTTTTTAGAGGCATCAACCCATAATTCAAAGTTTCTATTATGGTTGGGTATGATCAAAATAGGTGATATGGTTAATAGCTCCTTAATATTATTGAATACTTCTTCAGATTGAGATGTCCACAAAAATTTCTTACCTTTATGCTACAAGGATGTATTGGGGTTGGCTATGTGGTATAATTTTTTGACAAAACATTGATAATACCCTACCAAGTCCATAAAAATATTCACTTCATGTACATTGGAAGGAACATGCCACTCTTAGATGGATTATATTTTAGCTGAGTCTACTGTGATACCTTAGAAATTATGTGTCCTAAATAGTGAATTTTGGTTTAATAAAAGACACATTTATATATATATTTTTGTAAAGTTTGTACTATCTAAGTCTTTATAGAACCAATCTTAGGTGTTAATCATGCTCAACTACATTTTTATAATAGACAAGGATATCATTAAGAAATACTAAAATAAATTTGTCTAAGTTAATTTCATAAATGTAGTTGGTGCATTTTCTAGGTCAAAAAGTAAAACAATGAACTCATAATGGCCATATCTAGTTTCGAAGGCCATTTTGTGAATGTCTTCCTCTTTGATCCTTAGTTGGTGATATCTAAATCTTAGATCAATTTTGTAAACATTGATGCAAATTTCATTTGATCAAATAAATCATGAAACTGAGGCATCAAATATCAATTTTTGATCATCACCTTGTTGATCATTCGATAATCAATGCATAACCTTAAAGTGCCATATTTTTTCCTTACAAAGATTACCAGAGCACCTTAGGGTGACACACTGGGTTTGATACTTCCATTATCTAAAAGGTTATACAATTGAACCTTCAACTCTTTAAATATACCATGTTCATCCTATAAGGAGATTTTGACATAGGGGAAACACATGGAATAAGGTCAATGGAGAATTCAGATTCTTGTTTAGGGGGTAAACTAGGCAGATTTTTAGGGAAAACATCCATAAATTCTTTTATGATAGGAAAATTTTGGCAGGTTTTCTCATTTTCTGGGGTTATTTCCTACAACTAGATTGCATAGAGTTTACAACCTTTTCTTACAACTCTCTTCAACTACAGAGTTGAAAGTAAATTTTAGGGATTTGACTCTTGAATGCCTTAAATTTCCATAATATTTCCATGCTCATCAATACATTACATTCTTTTCCCAGAACAATTAAGGGTTACATGGTGCTGTTATAACCAATCCATGCCCAATATAACATCATAAGACCCTAAAGGGTAAAAAACAAGTTCACCTTGGTTATGAAAACATCAAGATAAAGTTTAGTTTGCTCTAAGCACTCTTAGATAGGCACCCTTTTGCTAGTACCAAACTTAGCTTCTCAACCTTCTCTTACATGAATAGGTTTTTGATTACAATAATTTACTATAATAGGTGCAATAAAGTAATATATTACACCAAAATCAAATAAAATAGTCATATAATGGCCAAATATAGTACCTCTTATCTCTATCAGGGTAGCTTAGAAATCAACATTATGATTTTCAACTATTGCATACACTTGATGTTTTACTGGCTATCCAGATTTTAGTTTTGGGTAGTCCTTACGATAGTGATTGTCATCAAACTCCCAACACATTATTGTCCTTTGTGGGGCTATATGAATAATATAAATCCCTTGTAGTTGTCCTGTGATAGATATTTTAGTCTTGGTCTTTCCTGAAAGGCATTATTTTAATAGTGTTTAGAGGCTTATAATTCTTGTTCTACCCTTAGTACTGGCTATAACCTTTATTGTTCCCTTACAATTTGTGATTCTGATATGAGCTCTTTAAGTTTTTCAATGGATGAGATAGATATTATTTTTAGTTTGTTGTCTGCTCAATTTAAAATCTTGTCATACATTTTGCTGAGACATTTCCTTTTTTTTTTCCCTTTGAGCAGATTTTATGGCACTTGCCAGTGTCTTACGGTTGTTCTTATTGACATCATACATCAATCTTCTTTCAACCCTGGTTTAATTTTTTTCACTTTTGTTTCTTTGTCATACATGTAATTAATATGATGAAATTGGTTTAATAACTTATTTTTTACTCTATAACAAACATATTTGCCTATTTAGTAGCTAAAAATCTATTATTTTATACTCTTTATAATTTACATTTAGATATCTTTTTTGAAACTAGATTTTGAAAGTGGACCAGGTAAGGGTCATAGGATGATACCCTTCTAAATCACATAGGTGGTTCCACCATATGGCATCAAACCCATTCAACTAATAAATTATCACTTTGGATTTTACATTAGAGGACATGTTATGTAGATTAAAATATTTCTATAGCTTTACAAGCCATGGATTAGTTTCATCTTCATATTCCTCACCTATAAATATAGGTGGTGGAATCTTATTGACTTATTTTATGATAGGGTCTACTTGTCTTAAGGGTACTTGTTGGAGTACTTGATCCTCAATAAGTTCTAATTCAAGATGGGAGAATTCTTCAAGAGGGTTTCCCTCAAGGTTTTTCAGCCTGAGTTCTTAATCTTCCAACTTACCTTGGATAACATTAAATGATGTTAGATCCCATTTAATAATTTTACATGCTTATCAAAAGGGTTTTCACCAATTCCATTTGGGTTTGGTGCCTCATAACAATTGTCAACATTATTTAGGAGAGGTTTATCTCTCTTTTTATTATGATTTTGGGCTCTATGGCCTCTGCATATGCCTCTACCTCTTCCCCTTAAGATTGGTTTATCCACACCTTGGCCATTACCACCATATCTAGTACTAGCCATTTTCATGGTAAGTCACATAATAGTTTTCAAGCATGTTATTATAAGAATCATAAATTATTCCAAGCTTTTAAGAGTTGTAATAGACTTGCTAATTTAAGCACATGCTTTGATACTAGGTGAAACAACCTCCCAAAACATTTTGAGCATCACTTCATTCAAAGTACAAAGCAGAATTATGAATAGGGTCCACTACATGTAGTTTGGTTTTGTGTAATACACTCAAAACCCTATAACCAAATTTACATACATATAACCTTTAATTGGGGTAATTACCCTTAGAATATTCTATGAGGAATATTATTTCCCTATGAAATATACATGTAGTTGGGGGAATATTGATACAATCCATAACAATAAACTCTAAACTGTATGGGTACAAACACCTTCCCAATAGGATCACCTAGGTTTCCTTATCCTATATAAGAGACTCACATCTATGAAAGTCTAGTTATTGGCTAGGGTAGAAAAACACTATTTCCTCATATTTGGGATACTTGAAATTTTTTAATAAGTACCTAGACCATCACACAATATTTACATCATTAAGGATAAGGTTATCGACAAATAACAGTTTCTAATTATTCAAAAAATGATCTCATCATACTCATAATTAGGAAAACACAACATTTCATTCAAACAAGTCCAGATTCATAATGCAGAAGAATCATCATACTACTATTTAATCAAGGATTATTACCATACTAAGGGTCAGCATTGATAATGTACACATATAAAATCCATAAACATGTAATAGGCTTAAAAGATGTCTTAGTTGGTTTAAATTTACATAAGCAAAGAATCCAACATGGTGTATCCCAGTTAGATCATTATACCATGATCTTATAAATTTTAGGGATCATTACATCATACTCATCCACTTCACACTTCACATAATTGAGATAAACTACATTTTTTTAGATAGGTATTCACTTTTGATCAGAGCTCTAACTGGTTTAGAACATAATTATGGGCCCATATCCCCAAGTGATCAACTATCACAAGTACCATATTTACCAACAATGCCACAACTAGCCCAAGAATCTCAATGAATGGCCATAATCAACCTGAGAATACCATCGACAACTAAAACTTGCCCAAGAATACCAATGATCAACCATAACTAGCACAAGACTATTAATGATCAATGAAAACCAACGCAATAATACTAATAATTGACCACATCTGACCTCTAATACCATACTAATATTTTAACCTAGGTGGTGCTTGAAATAACTAAGTGACTTTACCAACTCATCCACATCTCATCGATAATTGAGCTAAGCTACATTACTCAAGGATAATTTTCTCCTTGTCTTAGAACAAAACATAATGGTTCTCATCAAAGATAGATGAGATCACACAAGTGACCCTCCATCATGTGATTACCATTAATCAATCAATAATTAATTTGTATATATGAACATAATAACCATCATGTAGTTTAACAACTAGGGTTCTAGCCCATATATTGCTTCCCACTTGTTATTTCATTCATTGCGTACAAGGGTTATTTACACTTATCAAAATAGTTCATTTCTTCCCAAAAATCTAAGGTTATGTTAACCATAATTAATTTATGCAATTGTCTTTACTACATTACCGTATTATCTTTTCCATGTTAACTCCATTATATGCCTATAGGCATTTGTTTAATTCAATAAATTTATAGCTTAAAATTTTTACATGCATCAAAACATTCATACTTATAACACTAACTTGCATATTCTCTCTTACATTATACATGCATAACTATAATAATAAGCCTTTAACATCACTCATATGGAGTATTTAATTATGTAACAAGTTTCATTGATTTCTGTAAGTGTTATAATACTTGATTTCAAATGAGTTTAGGATAACAAGTCTCTTACTCTTTTATACTTGTGGAGGAATGAATTTATTTTCTATATATCACTATTATGCAAAATACGTATAATTTATGGTAAATAAACCATGCCCAAATTTTTGTAATAGCTTTTTGCTATATTGACACCATAGTAACACTTACCAATATTTTTTAGCAACCTAGTTAACACCATCACACCACTTACTACAACCAACTACGTATTAAAAATTTAGTACTAAAAAGAAAACACCAGCCTCTTTTCTACACAAGATCACTCTTACCCATGCTAGGGTTGATCCACACTTTAAGTCATAAGCTTGACTAACCACAATCCACAAGAATAGGATAATAACCAAATAGAACTTATTCCAAAGGCCATTGGCATTAGTTTGAAGTCTTTATAATGAAATCAATGACATATAAAACTCATAAAATAATTTCCAGTAGCATATAAAATTACATTACTTCATATTCTAAGATAACAATTCAGCTCAAGTTCTTTTAACTTGGTTGTAACATACTATTCATTTGTACAAAATAATGTGATACTCCCAATGCAATGAAGTCTCTTACATAGTGTTCAATAGGATCAATAATATGCCCAATAAGTTCATGTACAACATTATACAGATTAAAAAAATTGACTTATCCATTTAATCGCAATCACAACTACCACTAGAAATATGTTTACAATCTATAATTAATAGAATTGGATAAGGATTACAAGTGAAATTATGCCATGTATTCAATATCATTGTCCAAATTTCCTCATTACTCTATTAGAGTTAAACTTATCCAATACTGTTATAGCAATGAAATTAAATATAAATAACCATGTGATGAATACAAACTGAACTAAGAATTACTCATAAGCATACCATTTATATCATCATATAATATACTAACATCCTTAGCTATCAATTACACTATTTACTCCAACACAACACTACAGGTTGTAGTGATTTAACAATATGATAATGAGCAAAAATAACTAAGGTATAACAACCAATAACCCATAATTATCATCAATACAATGTCATTTCAAACTATATTATGAAGTATGCCAAGTATGAATCATTTTTGCATTGTAACAAGTGTTACAATAAATAAGCAATGGAGAAAATGATTCAATAAAACATGCTACAAGTAGTGCATCATTTTATTACAACCAAGAATGAGAACCATGCAAACCATGTTTTTCAATAGAGAATGAGTAGCCACCAAAAGATGATCCACACATGAAATGAGCCACCTCGACCCATATTATGAGCCCCCTAGTCAGTGGCCCTTACCACCCTAACTATTAGCTAGGTGGTGGAGTTAGGAATTTGGGCTTTAGGGTGAGGATGTGAACAAAATGAGATTCAAACCATCACCATAACAACCACAATAGTTACAGACGACCCAAAAAGTGACAAATGCACACCATACCAATATGCAAAGTTTGTACTCAATCACACAAGCCTAAGTTGATCTATTGGGCATAAAAATAATAATGATAAAAAAATAGAATACCAAAGGAGGTCAATCAATTTTTATCAAAACCTTAACAAAGAACAAACACAACCATGGTTTTCTCTCCAACAAGCATAATGTAAAGAGAGAGAAAACTATCAAAACAACCCTTATATCATATTAATTCAAACTTCATATATTTTCCACAAAATAAGCATAAATAACAATTAAATGATTTGACCTCTAGGTCAAATTACATAGAAAAAAATAAAGACCAATAAGATTTTATTGTTCACTACCTAAAATGTATTATACAAATAACAACAAAAACCCATCTTGTCATTAGTATAATACAACCAAAAGGATGAAATACCTAGCTAGAGTTTCAACTAAATGTATTGAAAATTATGCAGATGAAACTAAATTCGAAACCTAAGGAATAAGTATATATAAAACACCTAAAAATGGCTAGGTATGAAACCCAATAACATTAAATCAACTCACAACTAGGATATAGAAGTTATGTAATATTTTAACCAATTTTGAAGGCCTTATAGGTTCATAAGGAAGTCCCATGAATTCTTATTGAACCTATAATTACTTATATATATAATTATATAAGATAAAATTGATTCCAATCAACTATGGCAATCAAAATTCTAACTATAAATTTTAATACATTACTTGCAACAAATCTACCCCTTACAAAATAAGATGAAATTTTGACCTAGTTTTATCTTGCCAAGTTTGAGACCCTTCTCAAACCACCCTTATCCTCTCATGTGTCAACCTCATCTTTACCTTATTCCTCATGCTCAAATTTCTCCCTACCATTAAGGCCTACAGGGTGATTTTCAAGCCTCAATAACTCCCCATGGCCACCATTTCTTCCTAGGGTTTTATCTATTAACCAACACACAAAAAATTCATTATTTTCCATGCAAGCTAGCTGATTAACATTTTTGGGTGAAGAGTTAACCCTAGTGCCATCATGATCCCTAATAATCTAATGCTTGATTTTATTTAATACTATAGTGCAAATCCATGAGTCTACAACTCCCTTGGACATCATGACCTAACAATTATTTTTAATCAACATCATAATGTATGGGGAGGGGTTAGTCTTGCCCACGTAGGGACCAAATCAAGATCACATGAAAATACCAAGTCATTTCATGATTGAAAACATTAACCTAATCAAGTCCCCTCGGTGAAAGAGTCAAGTCATTTAAGACCAAGGATTTTATAATTAACCATAATGTGACCCAAGGTAAACAAACATGCTACCAAACCCAGACATAACATTAAAGTAACTGAGCCCCTTAGTGGAAAAATAAAAAAATTCAACAACTAAAATGATCAAATAAATCACAAGTACTACACTGACTGACACAACACTGGATGAACACAAACAAGATAATAAAATTTATACATGAGCATAATCACAATCAAAATAAATAAAATGAATAGTATCTGCACAAGCTCAAACAATAAGCTAAGATGAAAAAAATACATTAAACAAAGATGTAATTGCTTATGGTGTTTAAACGGCTTATTACCATTTCATCTCTTATCCTAATGCCAACTTTACCCATCTTCTCACTACCCCCACCTTTTATTGCCTCGACTACTGAAGTCCATCGCCAACCTAGTTCATGTACTCGTGAGCCCTGTAACCATAAAAAATGACATCAACAATATCTACTCTACATGAATATATATATATATATATATGTATATATATATATGTGTGTGTGTATATGTATATGTATATATATGTGTATATGTATATGTATATGTGTACATATACATATATACATACATATATATATATGTATATATATATGTATATGTATATATGTATATGTACACATATACATATACATATACACATATATATACATATACGTATACATATACATACACATACACATACACATACACATACATATACATACATACATTATATATATATATATGTATGTATATATATATATATATATATATATATATAATGTATACATTATATATATATATACATATATATATACATACATACATACATACATACATATATATATATATATATATAATGTATGTATGTATGTATGTATATGTATGTGTATGTGTATATGTATATGTATATATATGCATATATGTATATGTGTACATATACATATATACATACATATATATATATATATGTATGTATATATGTATATGTACACACATACACACACACACACACACACACACACACACACACACACACACACACACACACACACACACACACACACACACACACACACAAAACTGAACTATAATAAACATCTCAATATAAAATGATACTAATGACATCATCAATAAGCAAGATCAAAGTGTACTACTACTTCATAACATCAAATCAGTAACTATATAAAAGTATCAAATGTAGTTTAAATTTAGATAACTAGTATTCATATTCTACTAACAACATATAATAATGTCTAATAAAAAGGGTAAAAATAACAAGTTGTACACTAAATAGACCTCTATTATTAGCAAGGGTAAGAGGAAAAGAGAGTTTGAATATTTTAGCATTATTTGTAAAAGAAAATAAATATGTGTCAAGAAAGAGTTAGAGTCAAAGGAAAGTAGGAGTTAAATGATAAGTTGAATGGCCTATTTAGGTAAGTGTATGAAGAAGGATAAAATAGACCATTTTTTTGAATAAAATATATCTTTTGGTCTCATTTGGGTGTTACTATGTCTATTAGTCTCGTTCATTTGTTTATTGTTTACCAATATGGTTATTCATTCTTGCTACTATACTACAATTAACAAGGGTGTGGTTGTTGGGATAAAGGTTTGATCTCCCACTTTAAAGTTTGTATTTGTTTTTTTGAAGCTTGAGGAAGAATATTTTTGAATCTCATTGCTTCTATGAAACTATTATTTTCCTAAAAGATTTCATGTATACATATATGTAGTAATACACAGGATGAGATCTAGAAGTGTAAATGAATAGGCAAAGCGTATGAGATAAATGACACAAATATTTTAAAGTGGGAAAGCTTCTAGGAGGTAAAAAACCTATGAGTGATATTCAATAATTGAGAAACAATAATAACCCCAATACAAATTCTTTCACCTTCTCACTTCTTTACAGAATGGCCTTCACAAAACTCATAGGTTGAATATGATAAAATAATTTTATATTCAAATGAATTCACAATAGGGGTAAAACCCTAATTTATAGTGAAATTTCAAGGGAGGTGACCTTTGTAAAAATAACAGGTCCATCCATCTTGATAAAATCATTTAATTAAATTTTCGTAACTCATTAAATTATTATAACTTTATTTTTTATTTTCATGAGATTTTCACCTCATATTAATAAATAATATATTATTATTATTTAATAACTTTACCAAGGTTAAGGGTTAATATGTCCACTTAAGATTAAATGCTCCAACACTCTCCTTTAATTCTAAGTGGAGATAAATGTCATAGTCACATTAGAAAGGAATGATACTATGTACACAATTGAAGGATTTAAAAACCTTCATCATGCCAAACATCACCTTTTGAAATAAAAGGAATTATAATATGATTTAACTATTTTAAGAATATTAGAGTCTTATTCCTAATTTAGTTAAATGTCTAAGTTGACTAAATCAGTAAATAATATTGCAATAAATAGAGTACTAATTTGTATAATTTATTTGATCTTTGTAGCTTTCTAAAAATAGTAATGAAAGAGGAGAAATATAACTTATCTTAAAACTAGGCTGATATGGCTAAGATAGAAGCTACTACAAATTGAGCAAGACTGAGATAGTGTCATGAATCTATATATATATTTCATTTAGTGAAAGGATAATAGTACACTTAAAGGTCTGGTGCTATAGTCCAGGTCCTGTCATTATTGTCTAAATTGGTCACAAAGATCTAAGTTTTTTGGGTTTTGGCCATTGTCCCTTTGTGACCCTGCTTGTGAAATTTAGAATCTTGAATGTTGATGAAGCTCCTTATAGAGATGATTTAATCTCCAACCTTAGACCTTCATTATGCTTGAATAAAACTTTGAGAAAAAGGGGGAGGTTAGTGTGTGTAATATGCACTGGACATGTATGCATACCCCTTGTGTGGGCATGCTACCTACATACCAATACTCCAAAGATGGATCAAGCCATATGTATTTCTCCCACTTGATGTGCTTTGTGCAATAGTGTTATGAAAATGCAAAAATGTTAAACTAGGTGTGCTTGAGGTGGCTAAGGACTAGTGTGAGGGTTTGAATATGCTGGTAGTTGTATTGGATGGTTATATGTAGAGAATAGGGAAATTGCCTTAGTGGTCTTGCCTATGTTCTTGCTTGATTTTTTAATATTTTATAATCCCTTCTAAATGAACTTTGAATGGGATTTTATAGAGATCTATTGGTCATGGGTTAAATGCATTCACACTAGGCTGACATAATGAATAAGAGGAATAAGGAGAAAATGGTCATTTGAGATTGAAATGTGATTAGATAGGAGCATTTAAAATGGGACACCCTAGGTCCAACACTATATTCCAATCCTATCACTCCTATCCTACGATCTTGGAACCTAAGGGATAGAATAAACATGGAAAATAGAGTCTGATTGAGATGAAATTAGGTCTCAAAAGTCTACAAATGATTGAGAACAAGAAAAAAAGTGCTTATAAGGGTCATGAGAGCATGCAGGAGGGACCTATGGGTTGGGTGTCACAAACCACACTCAAGCTACCAATTTTGATAGTTTATATGATTACATTTACCCCTGCCCCACCCACGCTCCCCCTTCCCCCTTTATTCAGGTGATGTATCAAAGTGAAATACTAGGATAAAGGAAAAGTAGAAAGTGTACCTAAAGTTACCTACAAGGGTGAAGCCCATGAAGTTGTGTGATGCTAGGTGTGCATAGAGAGAGTACATTGTGAGGTGTAAATCTATAAGTGAAAAAAAGAGTATATTAGTTCTTATTAGATATGCTATATCTAAAATAAAAACATATAAAGTTGGATAAGAGAGAGGAAGAGAAAAGAATGAATACACCTCACCAAATACATGAACCAATACAAAACCTATTGTGATGCCGAGTAATGATAGGTATGTGCTATACCAAAATTAATATCGTGAATGAAGTTGAGTGCTCAATTCCCCAAAAGTGGCTAAAGAATGCAAAGGTTGGCCTTTTGGATCTATTGTCCCCCACTAAGTGAAGCTAGGTAGTCATGCATATGCTAATCAATATTTGAATTTATGTGTCCAATCCCTCTAAGTAGGTGGCTCAAGAATACAAAGGCTAGCTATTCCTTTGACTCCATCATTACCCCATGAACTGAAGCTATATATCGATACCTATATGAATGTGTGTTGTGTAAGATGGATCCTAAAGCCCATGAATGCTCTATAATCTAAAAATGTGGCATAGATAGTTGAATGTGTACTAAAAACTAGGCCAATCTTGACCAACTCTGGAATGAAGAGATTAGGCTTGTATGAAAGCCACTCTAAAACTAGAAATTAGGTTTATGTGTAAGCCACTCAAGAATGTAGATGTTAGACTTGTATGAAATCCACTCTAAGATGATGCCAACCACCTATAGATGGAATAAAGAATGCAACTAATGAGAATGCCTAGGTAATATACTGAACTCAAAAAGAAAATAAGTTAAACATGCCACATACATTGCCCCTTATCACTGGTGTCTATAACATGGATTCTAATCTAGAAGTTATACCAATAACCCAATCTGAAATTGGAAGTGAGAGACATCATGTTGTGCATGATTCCCCCTATATCTAAATTATTTAATACTAACTATACTAAAACTACTAAATTTGGACTGATCTATATCTAATAAAACTATAACTAAGATAACCTTTCTACTTGTTTTTGGAAAATCTAGGTTTTTTGCTTGTTTAGATAAGAACACCAAAAATAAGACATCCTGCTATCCAATGATGTTATCCATGTCTGGTTCTATTATCCTTTGCTAAAACTGATGACTATTCTATAATTGTCACTATTTTTTTGATCTATTCTACTTGGTTTAACCTTTGATTGCTATTCTGAGTGTTCTAAAAACTATTTTTTTGACCAGTTAGGAGCTTTGATTTCTATGAAAAAACCCCTATTTGTTGCCTCCTCTTCTAAGGGTGGGAATGAAGACCCTGTAATGACTATCCTCAAAAGGAAGAGCTCTCCAAGTGTGTTATGCTATGAAATACATGATATAGTAATGATAATCAAAATTATATTTCAAAATATAGCATAGTTTGTATTGGAGATTGTTAGATCAATAAGGGTATGCCTAGATAGATATAACGATTTAATAACATGTGTAATATGTTGAATTGAAATTGGAAGTGTTAGTTGTTAAAGAGGGATGGAACATGATGTCCATCATGGCATCCAAGATATAAAAAAATACATGATGTGGATCATGGCATTGCAAATAGTGAGAAGGAAACAAACAACAAGCACACAAGGTAAGAAATAAGAAATATACAAGAGTGGCCAAAGGACCAAGAAAACAAGGGACACGGGCACATGTCACTAAAAATGGAAAGTAGGCATAAAAGGCATGTTAAAATTATACATACACTTACAATTGAAAATAAGCAAGGTTGGCATGAGGGACACAAGCATAGAGAAGAGTACAAGCAAAGGACATTGGCAAATGTCCTAAGGCACACATAAGAATAAAATCAAAAGACATTGACAAATGTCCTAAAGCACATATAGGAGATAAAATAGGAAATGAGAAATGCAATCACATATAGCTATGTAAATCAAGAAAGGAAGGCATGTAATATACTATAATTACAATTGCATCTAACTAATCAAAACACGAAGTGAAAGTATGCAAAACATGTAGTACAAGACTAGGTAGATGCTAAGAAACACACAAGTGCTATATACTAGTGAGTGTTGAGAGATTAATTTGTGTAAACAAATAAGTAATATACATCATCATGATAACTAGAGTGTGTGGTGTAGGAATGACATAACCTAGATGGTGTAGTCATGTAGAAGATGCCCCTGGTGGGTAGATATGTCGATGTATGTCTCGAATGTATGAAATAGAATTCCCCCTCAATGGGTAGAGTGAATCAATCAAGGATATATAATCACTACACACACTCAAAGAAGATCAAGTGAATCATGCTAATGTATATAAATCAACAAATAATAGCATATAAGAACAAAATATAAGTCTAGCATCGTACTAGAAATGTAAAGCATGGGTGATGCATACAATTGAAATCTTTTTGTTATTTTTGAATTATTTGAATGTTTTTGAAATTTTTGATATATTTGAATGTTTTTAGATTGTTTTTGATATATTTGAATGTTTTTATATTTTTTAAAATAAGCTATGTACAATCAATCATAAGGAGACTATGTACAAGAAAGTTGAGAAAATATGTACAAGTAAGCAAAAAGAAGCTATGTACAAAAAATAATGATAAGAAATGATACTAACCAATGAGTCTCATGAGAGACTCCCTATCATGGTGTCCTATATCAAATAAAGAAATCATGCATGATTACGAAGCATGAGGGAATGGTTGTGAATATAAATCTAAATATGCAGATTCATTGTCAATATTTTAGAAATCATATTAATTTATATTGTTTCACTCATCATTATCATCTTGATTTTGAACTAATGGAATGCTAGTGTTGACTTTTATTGTATCTGGATCTTTTCCTTTGATAAATTGTGTCTATGAATGATTTTCCTTAAGATGTTCAATAAATTCCAAACCTTGGTGATAAACATTATCATCTTTTAGAATAGGAGTAGTGATGCCTTGAGCATGCTTTCCCAATGCTTGACCTTGATAATTAAATTGTTGTAGATATTTTTGACCAAACCCATACTAGTTTGAAAGTTGAGCCTCATTTTGGAGAGGTAGATTTTTATCTTTTTCATGCTTTACCTATGCTTGTGGTACTGTTTCTTGATCTAATTTTGATTTTTGATCCTTTTATTGTTTTGAGCTATGCTTTGGTAATCAATTTTGTACTATTTTTGAATTTGACTCTTTGTGAATATGTTCCTATGTCATTATGGATTTATTGACTAATTCACCTTATATAGGGTCCTCATTAGCAATTATCTAATGTATATGTTTTTTCAATGCCGAACATGAATATATGTGATGCCCATGCCTTCTATGATATGCACAATAATATTTGGATCTTCTCATTGGATATAGAGGAGGTTGTTTGATCAAATTATATTTAATCATTTCCCTTAGTACCTCACTTGAACTCTTATTTGATCTTTGAATTATTTTCGAATCACTAGTTTTAAAGTTACTTTGTTGTGATTTATTGTTTTGATATGTAACATTGCTTGTGACCAATTGACTAGGTGAAGGTGTGTATACATGATTGACACTAGAGTGCCTTTGAGGATTTTGTATTATAATCTAATTTTCTAATGTTGTGATCTTTTCATATAATAGCTGATTTTGCATTTTTAACTCTAAAATTGACTTGCTCATACTGGTGATTTGATCCCATAGAGTCTTACAAGTGCAAACCCTAGTTGCTTCCAATTAAACATGTAAGCACATATGGTGAATAAGGTTTGAAGAAGATATATGTTGAATGTATGCATTAGGAATAATAATATAGTCTGCCTCACCTTTTGGAGAGGTGATATCATGAACATGATTAGAGGGAAAGTAGCTATCACCCTCTTGGGGGAGAGGAGGGGAAGGAAATTCATTCTTAATATGCAATAAATTTTCATGTGAAATTGGAATACTATGTTCATCTATGTTATCCTTGAATGGAGTGCATGCATTATCTTTATTTTCAATATGAGAAGTAAGAGTAAGGGAATTGAGACATTCTTTTATAATTGTTTGAGATGATAAAGTAGAGTTAAAAACATGAGATTGATCATTTAAACTATGCATTATAAATTTGATTCTATTTCGTTTATATTTTTGTAATTTGAACATAGAAGTAAAAAAAGAGTTATATGCATCTAGGTAAAAATCATGTATGTGGGATGAAATGCATGTAATTCAAGTTATAAGTTGTATATCAATATACTTATAAAGAATATTCCACATGAGAGATAACAAACAAGGGATAAAGAGCATGGAATTGTGCACTAATGCATAAAAAACTTTGAATTATAACATGACATTTCTAACATTTTTAGAAAGATATATTTGAAAATTATTTTTCATGAGAGAGAGAAAGTATGGAATGAAACTTTGTATTAAAGAAAAGTAAACATTATTTTAAAGGAAAAGGATCTTAAGATTTTTAGCAATAAATTTCTTAATATCATCCCTTATTATGAAAAGTAAGCATGAAAGGGAAATAATTAAGCTTTGCATTAACATATAATAAACTTCATCATTCATATACATGATAGGACTGACTATGCATTCTTTGTTATTTTCAAGAAATGTTTTGAAATGAGTAAGATCCATTTGTAATTTTTAATGTGAAATTTGAATTGGATGTAAGGTGATACCTCAAAAGCATGGGACCTAGTATATGCAACTAGGATTTGAAAGAAAGAAATTTTCAAAATTACTATGATAATTTTTAAAAATTAAATCGGAGATTTTGCTTTAAATATACAAGAAAAAATTAGAGAAATAGTATAAAAATATCGAGACCTAGTATAGGCAACTAGGGTTTGCATGAAATTATTTTTAAAATTACTATGGTAAATTTAAAAATTAAATGTGAATTATTGATTTAAATATTTATGAAAAAATCAAAAAAATATTAAAAAAATTAGCAAGGAATTTACCTTAAAGTTTCTAAGTTTTTTGTATGTAAATAAAGTAAGTCGGGTTCACCAAATGATTTAACTATTTTGAGAATATTAGAGTCTTATTCCTAATTTATTTAAATGTCTAAGTTGACTAAATCAATAAATAATATTGAAATAAATAGAGTACTAATTTATATAATTTATTTGACCTTTGTAGCTTTCTAAAAATAGTAATGAAAGACAAAAAATATAGCTTATCTTAAAATTGGGCTAATACGACTGAGACAGAGGCTGCTACTAGCTGAGCAAGGATGGGATAGTGTTATGAATCTGAATCTAAATTTTATTTAGTGAAAGGATAGGAGTGCCAAAAATATTATACTTCAAGGTTTAGTGCTATAGTCTAGGTCCTGTCACTATTATCCAAACTAGTCACAAAAATCTATGTTTTATAGGTTTTGTTCACTATCCCCATGTGAGGCTACCTACGAAATTTTTAATATTGAATGTTGAAAAATCTCCTTGTAGAGCTGATTTAATCTCCAACCCTAGACCTTAATTATGCTTGAATAAAAAATTGTGAAAGAGGGGGGGGGGGCGGGGGGGGGGTGGCGTAATGTGTGTAAGATGTACTGAATGTGTATCTACACCCCTTGTGTGGGTACGCTACCTACATACCAATACTCTGAAGAGGGATCAAAGCATATGTAGTTCTTCCACTTTATGTGCTTTATGCAATAGTGTTATGTGAATGTAAAAATGCTAAACTGTGTGTGATTAAGGTGGCTAGGGACTGGTGTGAGGGTTTGAATATGCTGGCAGCTGTATTAGATGGATGTATGCAGAGAATAGACATTTTTTTTCTTAGTGTTCTTACTTGTATTATTTCTTACTTTTGTAATATTTTCAACCTATTTGAAATGAACTTTGAATGGGATTTTATAGAGATCTATTGGTCATGGTTTAAATGCATTCACTCTAGGCTGACATAATAAAGAAGAGAAATTAGGAGAAAATGGTCATTTGGGCTCAAAATGTGATTGGATAAGAGCATTGAAAATGGGACACCCTAGGGTACAAAACTATAGCCTAACCCTAGTGATCTTGTCCTATAGGCTTGGGACCTAGGGGTATGGAATAAACATGGAAAATGGAGTCTGTCTAAGTTAGAATGAAGGCTTAGAATTCTATAGATGATTGGGATAAGCAAAAAAGTGTCTAGAAGGGTCATGAGAACATGCAAAAAGGACCTATAGATTGGGTGTCACAAGCCACATTCAAGCTACCAATTTTGGAATTTTATATGACTACATAATCCATAAAAAAATCAAAAGTAAGTTTAGGCTAGCATGATCATGAGATTACATGTCATAGCTTCTCATGAATAATCACTAAGTGTATTAGGATTATATTATAACATAAGGAACTTCATTACAAATTATGATTTTTAATGTATTGGGATACAAAATTAAAACTTTCACATGAAGTTTTCTTAAATCACATTAATTTCATAAGAAGTATACAATGCTTTACAATGAGAAGAAGTATATAGGAGAAGAAACACATGGCCATCAGGAAGTGGCATTGTCATGCACACTCCCCCTCAATGGCAATTTTGAGAGGCCTAACATTACACAAAATAGATAAAACTTGGTAGAACCAAATGGTTTTGTGAAGATATCTACCACTTGTTCATTCATAGGACAAAACTATAGATTAATATCACCATTAAAGACTTTCTCTTAGATGAAATGTATATGAACTTCATTGTGTTTAGTTCTTTGGTGTTGTACTAATTTTTTTTAGAGCTATATAAATTGGACTATCATAATTAAGGATGGTACTCTGAGAAACATATAAATTAAGGTATCCTAATAGTCCTCACAATCACGTAGATTATTTAGCATATTAGATAACACTTCTATACTTAACTCCTATAAAAGAGAGAGAGACAGTAGGTTACTTCTTACTGCTCCAAGTGATAACACCTGCACCAAAATTAAACATATATCTAGAAGTAGATTTGCAATTTAAAGTATTATCAGCATGATCAACATCACAATAACCATATAAATTAGTATTATCAATCGATGAATAAAATAAACCATAGTTTATAGTTCCTTTGATATAATGAAGAATACATTTAGCTAATTTTCAATGATACAAATAAGGATCCTGCATAAATATAGAAGCAAAACTAATAACATATGAAATATTTAGCCTAGTGATGATTAGATAAATCAAACTTTCAATAAGCTATCTATACAAATTAGGGTTAGATTTTTCATATGCAGGTTTAAGATCAAGTTTAATACCAAATTCAATAGTAGTAGTAAATTTAGAATAAAGCATTTTAAACTTAATAAGAAGATTATGTGCATATTAATATTGTGATACAACAATTGAATTTCTATTCTGAAATGTAGACATTCCTAAAAAATGATGTAAAATGCTTAAATCAGTCATTTCAAACATTTGACTTAGTTTATCCTTATATTTATGAATTAAACTAGTTAGATTGTCAATAATCAACAAATCATCAATATATAATACAATTAGAATTAAATAACCATTTTCAAATTAAAAAAGAGATCATTATCTGAATAATAGTTAAAAAAATCAATTATTTTAAAAAAGATGTAATTTTAAAGTACCAAGCTTGAGGAGCTTGTTTTATACCATATAAATATTTTAACTTACATATATAATATTATCTATTAGGTTCAAAGAAACCTTTAGGTTGAGTCATGTAGATTTATTCTTCTAAATTAACATTTAGAAGTAAATTCTTGACATCTATTTGGTGGATAACCCAACCATTTTGGGCTATAAGAGTAATAAAAAGTCTAACAATACTAATTTTTATTAAAAAATCAAATGTTTCAACATATTCAATCTTGGGTTTTTAAGTAAACCCATGAGAAACTAAAATAGATTGAAACTTGTTAATTTTATCAATTGAATTATATTTGATCTTATAAATCCACTTAAAACTGACAATATGCTTTTTAGGCAGAGGAGGGACAAGATCCTAAGTCTAATTTTTAATTAAGACATTATATTCAATTGCATAAAAACATTTCATCTATCATGCCAAGTGGATTATTCAAATGATTGAGGTTCACATTCATACATAGTCATTAATGCATGATAAGAATGTTGAATTCTAGTTAATTTATTAAGATTATCAATATTAAAATATTGGATTAGGGATTCTACCTATTTAGGTCTTTTATATTGAACATGAAACTTAGTGGGTTCCTTAGACTCTAAGTTATCCAAATTTGGATCAAATTCCTTAAAGACATCCATTTCATCACAAGAAGAAACATGAGAGTCAGGTTCATCAATAAAAAATTACTGAGGAGGATCCACAATGGGTTCACAATTTTTTTTTTCAAGAACAAGAACATTCATATTCTCAATAATTTGAATTTTAGAGGGATCATACACTCTTGAACATTTTTTATTACTTCAATATGAAATACAAGAATAGGAAGTGGGGTCAATCTTCTTTCTCTTAACTTTAGGGACAAAGAAGAAACAAGACTAACAAAAATCTTGAGATGAGCCACACTAGGTTTATTTTTAGTACATATTTTGAAAGGGGTAGAAAGATGTAGGGATTTGGTAGATACTCTATTTATAATATGAATAATATTATTCATAGCTTAAACCCATAAGAACCTTAAAACATTTTCAAATTGCAAAATTGTTCTAGCCATTTCTATGATGGAGTTCAGTAATACCATTTTGTTGAGGGGAATAAAGAGTTATTTGTTCCCTTTGAATACCACAACTAATGAAAAAAGAATAAAACTATTTACTAACATATTCACCACCATTATCTATTCTTAATATCTTAATATAAAAATATGATGCATTTTCAACACTAGCTTTAAATTCCTTGAATTTAGATAACACATCAAATTTTTTTTAATGAAAAAAGACTAGATCATTCTAGTATAATCATCAATAAAAGTAATAAGATACAAATAAACATTAAGAGATATAATTTCAATAGGTACTACAACATAACTATGAATCACATCCAGATTCACATCATGATTTTTGTGTAAGGGGTTAGTATGTTGCTTACCAAGTAAGCAACCCTCATAAGTTTCATGATGAGAAGGGACAGAAGGAAGTCCAATAATAAGATTATTTATAATTATATCATGTAAAATTATAAAATTAACATATCCTAATCTTTCATACCATAATTAATATTTATTATTACTATGTGATGAAAGAAAACATGTAGAAAAAGGAGAAAAGAAATATAAACCATTCTTTTGAACAAATTTAAAAATCAAGGAACCATAATGATATATTATGGACCAATTATCTTTAAGTAATGTTAAAATGAAATAATAATTTTTAAGTTGAGAACAAGATAGCAATTTCTTTTTAAGCTTAGATATATAGAAAATATCATTAATAACAATATGTGAGAATTTTGTTTTTCCCTGTTTAGTTGCTTCTAAAAAAGAATTATCTCCTAAGTAAATTATTTCAGAGATATCTCTAGAATCATCTAAAATATCAGATAAACATGTCATATGGTGTGATGCATTGCTATCTAAAATCCATTCGTTTTCATTTGAAGCATATAAAGCAACATATAAAGTAATAACATTTGAATCTTGATTGTTATTTTGATTAAGGTTTTGATTCTTCTACTTGTTTTAATTAGATTTCTTCCCTTTATTATTTTTAAAAGTTTTATTATTATTTTTATCCCTGTTTTTATGGTAGGTTTCTCTTGTATGACCAAATTTACCATATAAATTGCAATTTGTTTTAAACTTAAGTGTATGATTCTTATTACCATATTTCTTATTCCCATATTTGCTTTTAATAGAATTAGGGTTAGATTTCTAGTTTTTAGTATTATCAAAAACATTATTTAATGTGAGAAATATCTGAGTGACATTCTCTTTAGAATCAAAATTGGTCATAATTTTCTCTTCTTAAATTAGGAGAGCAGACAAAGTGGTAAGATTAGGGATAACTTTCTTAGTTTGATACTTAAAATTCAAAATTGAAATGAAATTTTTAAACTTTTCATGAATATTTAATTGAATGATAAAATAAAGCAACTGATCTTGAATCAAATTATAATTATATCCATCTAACTGAGCTTTAATGTTTTTAATTTTAGAAAAAAAAATTAACAACTTTTTCATCACCCTTCATAGGTGTAGTTAACAATTCAAGGATTAATCTAATGATCTTTGAAAGGTGAGTGCCTTCATGCATGGACTCAAAGAGTTTCCAAGAATCACTAGGAGACTCTTGATTACTAATGTGGTGAAGGAATTCATCCTTAACAATCTATAAGATAATAGACATAGTTTTCTATGATTTTTGTTAAAATGCATTGATAAAATCAAGGGTTACATGTCATCTAGAAGGGGATTTTTTAGTCTCGATGACAATATTACATAATTTTTAGGTCAGATTTAACACAAATTTTCTATATATTATAGTTATTTCCATTAAGTAGTTGAGATTTATCTAAGGAAAAATAAAGCGAAGCCATAGTTTTCCTTTAAACATGATAGTAAATAAATACTTAAAAATAAAATATTTTAAATGATTTTTTTGATATATTTTAAAAATGAAGTGAATTTCATATGCAACTATAGTTAATTACATTGTCTAAATGCCAAACAATGCAAAAAATTAAATTAAAGTTGCATAAATCTAAGTGTCGAAAGAGTTGCACTCAAAACAACCACCTAAGCACTATTATTAAAAAGATGTAAAAATAATAATAAGAGGATTCAAAACAAAAATAGACCACTCCAATGTTTTTAAAATGTTCCAAAACTTTAAGATTCACTTGTTACATGACTAAGCTTGCTTAGGTTTTGACTAGATGAAGTGTCGTAAGAAGGTTGATAGGTTTACCTAGGGTTTTGAATGCATGAATCATAACACACAAACCAAAATTGAAATTCAAATTACTCTAATTTGAAGTTAATTTGATTTTTTTTTCAAATTATAAATAAAATAAGATTGGGGGGATTTGAACACAAGACCTCCCTTATGACAAGCTTTTAACAAAATGAAAGTTAACAACCCTCTAAAAGTTTACATGAAATACATGCACTAATTTAAATTTATATGTTTTTATTTGATTTTTTAAAAATAAAAAAAAATATTATGTGCATGTAAATAATATAAGTGAAAAAAATTAAAAAAATTAACTTTTTAGTAATTCTTTCTTTTCCCAAGGTGGACCTAGGGTTTGAAAAAAAGAAATTAATAAATAGTTTATTTTTTAAATAAATTTTCAAAACTATATGAATTTTAAAAAATACCTATAGATTCATGGCTCCCCTGTAGAATTTCAAGAGCTCATATCTCCTTGTACAAGTCTTGGATTTGCTTGAAAATTTAGCAACCCTCCTATTTTTATTTGATAAACACAATTGGACCCTCAAAATAAATTTTTTGATGAAGAATTCAATATTTTGAATTTCCTAGGCTAAAGTATGGCACTCATGTAAATGTTTGGGAGAGCCTAGAAACTTGTACAGGCACTCAAAAATCTTAAAATTTGTTCCAATTTTTAGATTTTTTTAACATTGAAGGAATTTAAAAAATTAAATTTTGACTAAAAATTATTTTTTGAGTTTTTTTAGGTATGGGTCGTACACTAGGCCAATGGCATCCTAGGATTTGAATAAAACTATTTGAATGAATTAATATATCAAACATTGATATTTAATTCAATATAATTTGCTTGCCAAGCTTCTACACTCTATAATTTTTGATTCCATGAAAGATTTCATGTATACATATATGTAGTAATATACAGGATGAGATCTAGAAGTGTAAATGAATAGGCAAAGCATATGAAACAATTGACACAAAGATTTTAAAGTGGGAAAACTTCTAGGAGGTAAAAAACCCATGATTGATATTCAATAATTGAGAAATAATAATAACCCCAATACAAATTCTTTCACCTTCTTACTTCTTCACAGAATGGCCTTCACAAAACTCATAGGTTGAATATGACAAAATAATTTTATATTCAAATGAATTCACAATAGGGGTAAAACCCTATTTTATAGTGAAATTTTAAGGGAGGTGACTGTTGTAAAAATAACGGGTCCATCCATCCTGATAAAATCATTTAATTAAATTTTGGTAACTCATTAAATTATTATAACTTTATTATTTATTTTCATCAGGTTTTCACCTCTTATTATTATTATTATTATTATTATTATTATTATTATTATTATTATTATTATTTAATAACTTTACCAAGGCTAAGGGTCAATAAGCCCACTTAGGATTAAATGCTCTAACATTTCCCATGGTTTAGGCAAGATTCTAATGTTTTTTATGGATTTTGTTGGATATTGGGGATTTAAAGAGCTTATAGTTTTCGATTTGAATCTTGGGTTCATAAAAAAATTATTTTGGTGGGTTTTAATTTTCTTGTGAGGAGACTACATACAACTATGCAGTTGCATATATTTTAAGTGGTTGAGCATTTAGCTGTTATTAAAGAGTACATAGAGTTCAAGGAGGATTTTAGCCTCTTTGACAAAGATGGGGATGGTGTTTTGAAATTCCTTAACACACTAAATATATTATTATTTTCCTAAGAATATATATCTTCCTAGTGTGATTATAATGGTCTTGAAAAAAAAATCAAATGGATATTATTTTGTATATATATATATATTTATGTTGTTTTGAATATAATGCAGACCCATCATTATGGTCATTGGACTGAGCCATAGTTTGATTCTAAATGGAAAAGTATGGATGAGTTTGGGCACCAAAACCAATTGCCAATCTATAGGAAAGGTCATGTGAAATAGTAATAAAGTTGGTGATTCTCAGATGGCATGGGGGGGGGGGGGGAAATCGTTTCTTATCAAACACAATGATTTTATTGTTCCATTGTGGTGATATTTTACCATGCTACTTCAATATCCTAGATGGATTCATGTTTTTCACCTACTACTTTTGCCTTATGATGTTTCACTCTATCACTTTGCACTTCTCTTTTTGTATTCACTTCCAATGCCTCTTTGAGATGGAATTTTAGGTATTTTAGGAGGTTGAGATTCTTCCTCTAAGATCTCATCATTGACAAAAAGTGAATACAACCATACAGATCTAGGAGGATGACACAAAGGTGGAATAAAAAATTTAAAGATTTTTTAGTGAATGGAGGAAGCAACAAATTTATTTAGAAAGGTGATTGCCATTTATGTCATAGAGGAAGAAAATAGAAATTTAGAAGATTTCAGTTTTGTTAACTTTGATCATGCAAATGATAGATGTGTAGAGAGAAAGTCTTCTTGGAGTCATCAAATTAACTCCTAATGCATATAGATGTCATATTAAAATTACATGTACTACTTGTTATGACTACCTAGGACATATTTAAAGGAGAGAGAAGTTAAAATATTGCATAGTAATTTGTTCAGTAGAAAGGTCAATTTGAGGTTTGTATAGCAAGAGATACTCTTGGTTATTTGATGCATCCAAAATATATAAATATCATTATTTAAAATCCCATGAAGTGCCATATAATGGGTTACTTATAGCTAAATGGGTGGTAGATTATTATTTAATGCATGTAGCTATTTTTGGATGGTCTTAACTATTAAAAATAGCTCTTCCATAGTTTGGGTGATAATTTGATGGTGGGAAACTATCTATTAGCAGTTGTAAGAGATAATTTTGGCTTCTTCAGATAACAATTTTCAAGATATAAATAAAATACTCATTGAATAAGATTAGTAGGCATTAAAACTACTATGAATTATACACAAACCCCCTCACCCAATTTGTGGCCATCATATTTTAACTCTTTTCTTTTGTTAATTATGTTTAAATATAGGAATTGAAACTCCATTTCAATATTAGTTGGGTAAAATAAATATATTTATATATAATAGGTAAAGGGGTCTCAACAAAGTGAAAATTGTTTTCAAGTTTGTAAAATTTAAAATGTATTTGAGGTTGTAATAGAGTAGTTAGTTTTATAAGTGCTAGGAGTTTGGCATGAGAGGCCATGCAGAGTATGAGTAGGATTATACTAGTTATCTCAAATGCATTGTAATTAAACAAAATTTTAAAAACATAATTTTTTAGGGCCTTTGTGTTTCTTATGATGAGACACTTGTATAAATATAGGTGATTGTTAGCAAGGGTAAGAGTAAAGGAGAGCTTGAATAATTTAGCATTAGTTGTAAAAGAAAATAAATATGTGTCAAGAATAAGGAGTTGAAGAGTTAAAGGAAAAGAAGAGTTAAATGAGAAGTTGAAGATCCTATTTAGGCAAGTGTGTGAATAAGGATAAAGTAGACAATTTTCTTGAATAAAATATATATTTTGGTCTCATTTGGGTGTTACTATGTGTATTAGTCTCCATTAGTTTATTGTTTACCAATCTGGTTATTCATTTTTGATACTAAACTATAACTAACATTTATTATTACACATATATGTCATTGAGCATGCCTTAGAAAATTTATTATCACAATAAAATAATGAACATAGGGATATGGAGATTTAATACACCAGTAAGACATTGGTCGATTACAAAAAAAATCAATGGAAAATATTTGCTTGGATATAGTTTTCATAATGGGAAAACTTATACATTACACACTTAATACTAAGACTTGTGTTATTACAAAAATTGATCTTCTAAGATACATTATGTCTAAACCTTATCTATATGGACATATATCCAAATGGTTGATTTTACTCATGGAGTTTAATCTAACATTTATACCTCAAAAGTAAATAAAGGGGTAAATTATCTCATATCAACAAGTCATGTCCTAGTTTCTTAATTATCTAGTGTGATAAAACTTGGACCATATATTTTTATGTATCTAAATGTGTTTCTAGTTTTGAGGCTAGTAATGTACTCTTCATCCTCTAGGGGAAACCAATGTCATTAGCTTATCACTTAAGTTTTCAATGCACCAACAACATAATAGAGTACAAATATTTGATACTAAGCCTACATTTTATGTGGGAATTTAAGATAATATCAATAAAAGTTTATAGTGATTCTCAATTTGTCATCAACTAAGTTATGGGTGCTTATCAAACAAAATAATAAAAATTCCAACCTGATTAGGATTTGGTCATTAGCCTCATTAATCACTTCAAAGACTTTGAAATTGATAATATTCTAGTTAAAATAACACCCATGTTGATGCAATGGCTAGTTATGCATCACTTATTCCTAATGGCATTATAGATGATCAATCCTTATTGACGATTAAATGATTATAAAAATTAACTATTTATATTATGGCCTTAGATGGACTAAATTTTTTTACTATCAATAATGAAATAAATACTCCATAATGGTATGCATCAATTTACAAATTTATAATTGATGAGATAGTTTGTGAACATCTCACTACTAATGAGAGGTGGAAAATGCAAAGATATGTTACATGATATGTTCTCATCATAGACTTTATTTTTAATATGCGATATGGTCATGATGAGGGGTCACAGTGAATGGATATATTAACCATATAGCCTAACACTCTCACACCACTCTTGCATAATGGATTCATATTAATTCTTTTTTTTTATTTGTGAGTTCAAGGGTTACAAGATATTATAAACTTCTCATCTATTACAATAGATCTTCTCATATCTCTTATCTGGTCCTGAAATCTGGATCCATCTCTCTATATAATGATGGAGTCTCTAAAACTTCGATACACTCAAATATATATGCCTTCTTTTCTTGATCTCTATGTGTAGAGTCTCCACCTCTTCCGAATGAGGGATTTTTATGCACTCTATAATCTAATAGATTTTCTCCAAATACATAAAGATCTCTCCATCATAGTATTTTCCTCCTCCTAAAGAGGATCATTTCATCATTTTATCTTACCTAACACACCTTTATATAGGCCCTTCTAAGTGTTACATAACAAAAATGATCCATGTAAACTCTTATATGTTGACACATGCCACAAGGCTCGATTTCTTCCCTTAGAATCCATCTCCAAAAATTATGGATTCAAATATTCCTTCCAAGTTATTTGGATTCAAATGTCTTATATCTATGCCTAGTTTCTTCCATGCACCATTTCTCCTTGGCACCCCTTTTATACCTTTGCATGACTATATCCACATGAGTAATCCTTTGAGCCTCTATGTGACCTTACGCATTAGCTATGCCTTATACTAGCCTTCACACAACAATACACATATTCAAACCTTCTTTATTCATAACCCTTCTTTAAAATTCAATGCATATAGATGCCAAATAGTTTTTAATGTTTATGATTGGCCTTCAAGTTTCATATATCTTGGGTGATAATATGACCTTATTCATTTACACTTAGACTCTCTTCAATTCTTATGTGTCACTGACCTTGTGCACCTGGCGCCTTTAAGATTATTTTTAGGTTGATAGATAATTTTGTGTATTTTTGCTCAAGATTCTTCATATGATTATTCACTACCAATTTTTGTGCCTCTCTTAAAATATCACCTTATTTCACACTTTTTAAACAATCTTGAACACTTTCTTAGGTTGTTATCTTCCATTTGAAATCTCTCTGCAACACATTTTTTGGGAATAACCATTTGCACCTATTTTCTCCTACACATTTTCACCTTGGTCATTCATCACAAGTTTTTTTAATCCTATATGTGTCACCATGAAAATCATAAATTATATGTCTTACTCTACTTACTCAACATTTATTTTCTATCTTGTGTAAGGATAACCTTGGGTGCCCCATGCATTTTATAAAAATTATATAAACCCTAATTTTCCCAAACTTCTACACAATTATTAGTTGGCATTTTTTTTTCATGCAAGTGGAATCTTGCATAGTATTCAAAAGATTTAGAATGGTTTCTTAATACAACCTATGCACTAAAAAAATTAGATATTATTCCCCAAATATTGACTTCATTTTTTGTTGATGCAAGATTTCTAATTTTCTTGGGATGCTCCTACATCAAAAGATCATTTGAAGATCAATTTCTATATGCCTTTAGCATGAAGAATCTAAACTTTACTTACAAGAGGTAAATGATAGGGAGTGTAATGGACATTTTAGTAGAAAATTAATGTCCTAAAAACTCTTATACATATGATACTATTGGCCTTCCATGGAAAAGGAATGTCAAAAATATTTAAAAATATATGAATAATACCAACAACATAGTAATTAAATTTATGCACTAGAGCAAGATTTACAACCCATTATATCCCCTTTATCATGTTTACTTTGAGGTTTTGATCTGGTAGGTAAGATAAACTCTACATCATCTAAAGGGAATAGCTTCATCATTACATCAACAAAATATTTTACCAAGCGAGTCAAGGCCATACATTTAGATATTACAACATGTGAAAATAAATGTAGATTCCTTATGAAACATATTATATTTAAGTTTTTAGCCCATTTGTAATTATAACTAACAGTGGTTCATCTTTAAAAAATAAAACCATTAAGGATTTTTGTGCTAATTGTAAAATCTGATACAATTTAATGCACCTTATTACTCATAGGGTAATGACCAATCTGAGGCCTTAAAAAAATATTATTAACATCTTAAGTAAAATAGTTTCTAAACATGATGAAGATTGGCACAACCAAATCACATACACCTTATGGGATTATTACACTAATGTTCACACAATTATGAGGGTAACCATATATTATTAAGTATATGGTGCAGAGGTAGTTCTTGTACTAAAACTCAATATTCTTTCAATATATGTTTCACTTAAAGGAATTATCAATGATGATCAATATAGACAAAAATGACTATAACTGGAAAACTTTGACAAAACAATCATACATGCTATGGAACATCTTTGTGTATTCTCTAAAATTTGGTCATGACTACTTGATAATGGCATTTTTGGTCCATTTTTACTTTAATTTACTTGAGTACTTAATCTGGACCTATTTCTCCACCTCACTCCATCCTAATTACCTATATGGACCTATTCTTTTATAAGTTGTTATCTTATGCCTACATAAATGTTTTTAATTTCTAAATCCCCTCTAATCATTTGTATGGACATCCAAATCCTAAATATCACACATTTCCCAATAGGAAAGGATCAACTAGTATGGGTCAATAGTTGAATTCATTCTTTACCTCTATGGGTTGATCCTAACCTTCACATTAAAAATGGATACATACACTCTATTAGAAGTGTTTTATCAAATTTTGGATTAATAGAATTTTCATTTTAATTAGAAAAACTACTAATTAAAATCATCCTACATGAAAATATGACATAACTTACATGAACTAATTTAAAACTTACTATATTTAGAAATAATGCTAAAAGGGTAAGATACCAAAGAAAAACTTAGCTATTAATAAAGTATGTAGGACTATGATTGTAATAGTGAAATTGATTGTATAGTTGTATGAGGTCACTTGAATTAGGACATGATATTTAGATGAGGTTGACTTGTGTTAGTGTTTGTAAGGTGTACCAACATCTAGTAGGGTTTAATATCTCTATGTAAAATTATATTGGTGTACCTTCGCATGTAGGTCCTATGTGCATGATCAAATCTATTTTATTCGATGTATAAACTAATGTATACCTTATTCTTCACTTGGAAGCTTAGATTAATAATTAATGAGGAATAAACATAGTAAACGTTAAAAATAGTTTAGTGATTGAATTTTTACTTGACCTCAAACTCCATGGTAAAAATAGTTACATACCAATAATCTGAAGAGGGATCAAACTCCATGTAGTTATCCCATGCTACATTGATGTGTATGAAAAATTAGTGTAATTTTATATACTAGTGTACTTATGTGCTTCAATAATAACTTGTGACCTTGGAGGTATACTCAAACTTAGCTTAGGGTTAATACAATTATGTTAACCTAAAATTGGGAGGAATAGATTCTTTCCTCTCAATGTGCTATTAGATGTTCTAGTGATTTTTAATGATGTGAACTTTTAGTTAAAAATGGTTATAAAATGTGGATTTATACTAATTTATTTATAAATTCATCAAATTAAAAACAAGTGGGTTGACCTGTTAGGTGGATTTAAATTTGATTAATTAGCCATTATTTAATAGGTGGATTTGGTTGGTAGATTCAGATACTACTACTGAGTGGGATATGTATTCAAATAAAAATACAACTAACCTATTAATTAATCCTAACTTGGAGAAGATAAATCCTAATTACACTTATATTTGTTGATAAATTTAGACATTCATGGTCATGACCAAGATGGATCTACTATACCTTATCAAAGGGGTCTCTTATCACAATAACATCACTAGAGAGGGTTTCAAATCCTCTAGTCAAAACACTATGTAATAACCATAGATAGGTCCTATGTTTTCATATTCATAATTTTATTCAAAGTAATGTAAAATCTAACCTAGTGCTCACCAAAGCTTATGGCACAAAGGGGGTCAATAAACATGAAAGTAAACATGTATATAATAATTATAATTAAGTTATGTGTAGATATAACCCTAATACATAGAGAGAGAAATGAATTCAAAATTCATTACTTATGCTACTTCTATATACTAAATTAGAGGAGTAAAGTTATATATACTTATCTTGAAGACAAACCCATTGAGACTCAATCTCTCCCTTGGCCAAAGGTGCTTCGTAAGAGATTATGGTTTGTAATGATCACTGAGATAGGCCAAAGCATCTAAGACTTTTCAACAACATAAGATTCTTTTTCAAGTATAAACCCTAAGAAATAACTCCTTTAGTAGAATGGTTGAAGAGTAGATTGTAAAAAAGTGCAAATGAATAATTAATTTCCTATCTCTCTAAGAAATGGTGAAATGAATGGGTATATATAGATGAATCCAACCCTAAACATTTCTAAAAATTTAGCTGATAAGGTCAACTTGATTTGACATTGTATCTTTAATTGATAAACATAATTTAGGTCCTAGTCTAGGTTAGCCTAGGTCAACCTAGACCCATAACATGCAAATATAAATTAGAATACATGGTTGACTTAGGCTAACATTGATCAATAAATGTAAAAAAAGGGTTTTAGGCTTAGGTAAGGATTGAATAAGGTAGTGAATTACTTGGATGAGTATGCAAGAGAGGTGTAAAAGCTTAGGGAAGTGTATATGATATGGCTATTTAGATAACAAGTGGTGGTATAGGGGATAATAATCCTACAAAGCACCAATGGTTTGCCTATCCATTTCCTAGTGCAACTTTTAAGGCATGCACTCAAAGATATTAAGACTCAAAAGGTTCATGCAAGAGAGAAAGCATTAGTAATTGATAATGTTTGAAACATATTATGTGTATGCATATGCCCCACTCGAAGCTTATCATGTATCACTCGGGTATAACATGGGATGGTGCTTGGAGAAAAGAACATAGTAATACACAACACTAAAGATAAATAAATTTTAGTATTTTAAAACATAAAATAATTGAAAGTAAATCATTATAAATGAAATAATTAAAAATAAAAGTAATATATGTGTACCTAGACTTACCTTTATTGTTGAATGGTGAAAGGGGCTAAAAATTCATTTTAAACATGTTGAAGCATCTTATTGTGCATGATTGGTTAGGTAATAACATTTACCATGACATCTTTAAGAGGGGGAGGAATAAAATTTTGATTATTTTCGGGAAGAAGAATGGGAGGATGAATAGCCATGTTTATCAAATGATGTTGTAATTTCATCATTTAAGAGGTGTTAAATGTTTTCATGATGTTCATTTGTTGCACTATCTATGCAAGAATTTGAGTTATATCAATTGGTGGGTTGGTATTGGTAGGGGGATTCTCAAATTGGTATTAAGGGGAGGGTTACTAGGTGGTGGATTGGTAGGAGGTAGGTTATTGGTGTTGAGAAGGTTTCCTGTGGGGTTATTTGTTAGGCTTGTGTCAATTTCCCCCATAATATGGTAAGATGTCTGAGTGTGATAATTATCTTAATAAGTATGGAATGGGTCCGATCCACCAATATCAAATGTTGGCATGATTTGAACCATATTAAAATTATGAGGGATGATAAAAGGTGCTTCAAGAGTGAGGATCCTATTGGGTAGTTAAGATAGGAAGAAAAGAACATCCCATATAACATCTAATTGGATTTAGGTTGTCCAAAAATATTTTGATAGGGGATTTCATGATGATTGAAGGAAAAATATGAAATAAGGAAGAAATGAGGGAAAATAGGGACATAGCCAACCAAACAAAAAACAATATTGGCCAACAAGTGACTGGGTCAACAAAGTTGGTGAAAAAGGTCCACATAGTAAGATGTAAAAGACATAGTCAAACTATTCGACTCTGTTATGTAAATGGTAAAACTAAAATAGGATAGAAAGATACACAATCATATGAGTCGATTATGTAATATAGATGGAGAAAATAAATAGGCTAAAAATATATGTAGTCATACAGGTCAACTATGTAATCATAAGGAAAATATTGAACAAGATAAAAAGATACACAATTGTAAAGGGTGAATATGTACTAAAGTTAAACAAGACTAACAGTTTGTAAGAGATTGTGTCGAAAAATATGGTAGTGTTCTAAAAATAGGAAGAAATAATTTTAAATATAATAGATAATAAAATATAATTAAGCATACAAGCAATTAAATCAGTGTGGTTGATTTAATTAGAGCACATAATGTGTAATCCTTGCACTAACGCTAGTTAGTGCAAGTTTTGCAATACAAAATACAATGATCAAAGATCAAATAACGAAAATTGAATGTAAATGATAACTAATTTTTCATTTGTAAATGTTGTTAAGTTATAATAAATTTTAAAATTAATGTAATAGAGAGTTGGCTATAATAAAAAACTAGAAATCAATATACAGATAGTTTCAATCAGTTTAGGCTAAAAGGGATTTATATTGGTGATGGTACTAGATTGGTATTGGGGCCTATCCCCTTACTTCACAATTTCATAATTATAAGGTGTTGGGTGATTTTTTAATATATACCATCAACCATGTATTTATACTTGGTCAAAAAATTCAAGTCAACTTCCCCCTTGGTGATGAAATCCAAGTAGGTAGACCTTGGCAAGAAAAATGTTTAATGTTTTTTAAGTGTAAAGTGATTTGGAAGTTTGTGTAAAAGAGAAAAATAGTGTGAATAAACATTTAAATTAAAAAAAAACCTAATTAATTTATGTTTGTTACTCTAAGCATGCAAGTAATTGAAATAAAAAGTGTATTAATCACTAGCAAAATAAGTTAATTTCTTTGACTATGAAGAGTATAGAGTCGATTCAGGTGACATTGTATGCAAAAAATATAGAACCAAGTCGATAAGGTCACTACCATTCTTTAGAATCAAGATCTAGAAGAAAACAATAAAATAGGTTGATTATGTATTCTAGAGAGAAGATAGGATACAAAATTATGTCAATCTAGTAGACCCAATTTGCTGTAAGGTTGCAATTTTATAGACTACAAATTTAGGAAAAACAATATTGTAAATGAAAAATAGAAATGATAGAGAAGGTAAGAATGAACCTTGGTGGGTTTTAAGATGATTAGTTTGTAAATTTTATTTTGTGTTATTCAAGTTCTAATTTTAAATATTCTACAAATAGAGTCAACTGGGTCGACACATTCTACAAAACATGTGTTAAAAAAAATAAATAGAGTCAACGGGATCGATTATGTTTACAAACCTATATGCTTAAAAAGATAACTATAAATAGAGTTAATTGGATTGACTATGCATGCAATCCTATAACTAAATAAGAATATTGTGTTGAGTTAATCGATCCAGTCACCTATATTTGAAGAAGACCTACATAGAAATAACATAGTCATTTTGGATTGATTATGTGTTAAACTTGTACATAAAATGTTAGAATATATCGATAGGTTTGATAAAGTACTATAGTAAAAACTATATGATATGATACTAAAATGAATGTGTGAAAGAAAGCCTACAAGCGTTTGATTTACATCGGGTTCACCAAAATATATACAAAGGAAAATGCAACTGACCTATTAATCAATCCTAGCTTGGAGAATATAAATCCTACTTACACTTCCATTTATTTATACATGTAGACATTCAAGTTCATAACCAAAATGAATTTGTTAGACCTAAAAAAAGGGGTATATTATCACAATAACATCTCTATAAAGGGGGCCTTCGCCTCTAGTCAATAAACACCATGTAATAACCCTAGATAGGTCCTATATTTTCATATTCACCAAGTATATAAAAAGTAAATTAAAATCTAACCTAGTGCTCACCAAATCTTGTGGCACAAAGTGGGGATAATAAACATGAAAGTAAACATGCATAAATAATTCTAATTAATCTATGTATAGATATAACCCTAATGCATGGAGAGAGAAATGAATTCAAAAACTATTACTTATGCTACTTCCATCTACTAAAATAGAGGAATAAAGTTAGAGATACTTACCTTGAAGACCAACCCATTGAGACTCAATCTCTCCCTTGGCTAAAGGTGATTTTCAAGAGGTTGTTGTGGATTTTAAGAATAAATAAGATAGGGCAAAGCATCCAAGACTTTTCCACAATATAATATTCTTCTCTAAGTATAAACCCTAAGAATGGTCAAAGATCAAATTATAAAGAAGTGTAAATAAATAATTAACTCCTTATCTCCCTAAGAAATTTTGAAATGAATGTGTATATATAGTTGAATCTAACCCTAAACCTTTTCAAAAATTTAGCTGATAGGGTTGGACCAATTCAAACTTATATCATTAGTTGATTAAAATAAGTTAGGTCTTGGTCTAGGTTAGCTTAGGCTGACCTAGACCTATAACATGCAAATATAAATTAGAATATAAGGTTAACCTAGTCTAAAATTATTATGTAAATGTAAAAAAGGGTTTTAGACTTAGGTAAGGGTTAAATAAGGTGGTGAATTACTTGGAGGAGTGTGTAAGAGAGGTGTTAAATCTTAGAGAAGTGTATAGGATATGGTTATGTAGATATCAAGTGGTGGTATAGGGGACAACAATCCTATGAAACACCATTGGTCTACCCATCCCTTTCTTGATGCACCCTTTAAGTTATGTAATCAGAGAGATTGGGACTTGATGGGTTCCTAAAAGAGATAAAGTATTAGTAATTGATAAAATTTGAATATATTATGTGTATACAATATAATCTTGAAGAAGTGGTTTTGTCTAAGGAACAAAGCCAAATAAAATGGAACTTTCACTCATTATAATAATGGGTTTAGGTTGTTTTGAGTGAAGAATAGGAATGTTATGTATCAAATTTTCTCAAGGGTAAGGGTCATCCATATAGAGGTAGAGAATAATAGCTTAGAAATGTGGAATTGGGTATGAGATAAGAGTGTATAAGAGGATGGTCACAAGTGCATTATTTTAGCATTAAATTTTAATTTATGTGTCTAAATTTTCTCCCATTTTATTGTAGTAATGAAACAAAGTGAATGTACTAGATTAAAATAAAAAGAGTTATACCTAAGCTTACTTATGTTAAGTAAGCTCGGTTGTAGACCATGTGTTGAACTATGCTTCATGTAAACCTATAATAAAACAAAAATAAATAAGTCCTTACTTAGGATTAAAATGTGAAAGTAAAGGTAAGGAAACTTAATGATCAAATAATAAGGAATGAATACACATGTTTAAGTATGTGAGCCATTGTGTTTTTTAGTGCACAAACTTGTGACTACATAGGTGAGACCCTTAGGGATTTTCTTATTCGTTGAAACAATTGGATTAGACTATGTATGCCTCAATCCTCATTTAAATAAGAGTTAATTAAGAAATCAATGTGTGATTGAATCCATCATTACATACCCAATATATTAGATTATCTTTAAAACCCTGTATGAATTACAGTAGATCATTTTAGTGTAAAAACTGATGTAAAAAGGTGAATCAACTATTGTAGATGGAATAAGATTCAATTTATAGTGCATAAATGGTGAAAAATATCACAAAATTAGTTTGGTGTATAAAACATAGAGAATGATATGGATTATTATTCCTTATGTGAAAAATAATGAAAATTTGAAAGAGGAGGTGGTCATGTTCTGTGCACATGCACCAAATCTAATATCTATGTGTATATAAATTCTATAATTGACTATAATAAAGTAAATTTATAATCAAAATGAGTGTGATAAATTGGAACACATGTTTTGAATGATGCTCCCATTATGATAAAAATTTGAGATAGAACCAAGTATTCATCTAAAATAATTTTGAATACCTATTCCAAATCAACCTTAACTGACTATGATTCTAAGAAATTTTAAAAAATAAAATTTTATGACTATTAGGATGATAACACAATGTTCTAGATGTGGTCAGCGTATGTCCTTATCTAAATAGAATGCTATTATCTATAAATTCTTTCTAATAAAAGTCTAGTTATGACTTTTTGGCTCAAAAATTTGTTAGGGTGACAAATTGGTGACTTTAAGTTAGCAGTGTGTGAACTGAGTTCTTACATTAATTATAAATGTAGAAAAAATACCCTCTCCTATTAGAAGGAAGAGCTACCTTTATTTAAAACCAAAAATATAAAAATAAGGGAAAATATATTCACAACTATTTACAACAAAAATATTTTCTATTGGGGGTTTCATACTTTTAACCTGAAAGTACATAAAAGAGGTATAAAGAAAATGAGGAGAAAGGAGGGAATAATGGAAAGAAAATATTAATAGAGAAAGGAAAGAAATAAGGGATGACAAGGTTATTATAGTCAGTTAAATACAAAAACTACCAGGATAACCTTGAGAGAAATGAAAGACAACTCTGGGTAGCTAAATGCAAAAACTTACCAGAATAGTCCAAGAAGGGTAAAATATCATGTTAATTGAAACCTCTCTCAATCAATGGGTGGTAAAGATATAATTACACCCTTAGGAGTGAAAAATTTACACCAAGACAATTTTTTAATACTGATAGTAGACCAAAGACAACCATCCCATATTTACCCATAAAAGACAATTAAAATATTGCTTAAATCCCACTAAGATTTCACATTCATAGAAACAACACAAGAAGATTTAAAAAAATATACTTAATGTGAAATTCCCATTTTCTAATAATTTGACAGTGATTATGAAATCAATTTAAAAGTAAAGATACAGAGACAGATGAATCATACACAAAGTTATAACTCATGAAAAAATCTTGAACACAAAGTCTATAAAATCTCCTTATTCTGATCTTTATTGAGTCAAAAATACAATCTCATATTTCAAAAGTTTCTACAGAGTTTCATTACCAAAAATCCCCCCTTTATAATGATCCTTACATCCATATTTATAGCATGGGGAGGTGGTTACAGTGCATAACCACCTTTTTGCATTTTTGAAGGTACGAAAGTGATTTTATAGAAATGCACCACATAAGTGATGCAAAAGTGCATTAGTACAATTGTATTATGTGCAAAAATGAATTTATAAAATTACAACACTTGAATGGTGTAAAAATACTTTGGTGATTTTACATCACTTGAAATCTGTAAATCAAAATTGCATGATTTGCTTTAGAAACCAAGCACTTGTAGATTTGTTTGGCATATCAATTATTTCTCTCACATTCCATTATGAAAACCTTTACTCCAGAGATGTCAAGTTTGTGCACACTAGAAGAATGTTTAAGAAATAATTTGAATTTGGCATCACACTTATTGATTACATTTAGTCAAAAAGTTGAAGAGCTTCTTCACCCTATTTATTATGTGCAAATCCTAGAATCATTGCATTCTATAAGACCATATTTTATTCAGGCACGTTCTGAAATAGCTCAAGTACCTCATCAAATTTCCCATTCTTTGTGTATCTGATTATCAATATACCCCAAGATAAAGAATCTAGTTTAATACCTGCTAGCTACATTTGTGCAAAAAGCTTCAAAGCCTCATCAAATTTCCCTTTCTATGCATATCCTACATTCATTAGATTCCATGAAGGCACATTTTGCTCAAGAATTTTATGAAACATTTCACATGCACACTCCATCTACCCATAATTCACATACATGTCTATTCAGGTACTTACAACTATAACATTGGACAAAAAATGCTTTTAATTATGTTTACATGAATATCAATATTTTGTTCTAAATCTTTTATTTTGGCATGATTTAAGAGTACATTGGAAAATCTTAAGAGATTGGGTTGGATACTCATTCATTTTATTTTATGTAATAGTGTCAAAACTTGGCAAAGTCACCCATGTCATCTATAATCTACAATCATCACATTCCATGAGAAGTTGTCTTGTTATGTCATTTCATCAAACATTTCATGAGTATCTACAAAACCACCACACTTGATATACATGTTGACAATATTATTTTAAACATGAAACTTTGGGAAAGAATAAGTCACATTTGCATGACTTGAGGAAATAATCACAACAATTGCATGGGAGTAGAGAGAGAAAATTGTAAATTGCACAACCAAGAAAGTGGAAAGCTTATTTGCATGGCTAGGGAAAACTAAATTTTTGTTTACAATTTGCAACTGAAAATATTTTTGGAATTTGCACCAAAAATATTTTTTTCACTTTGCACCAAAAATATTTTTGCACTTTACACCGAAAATGGTTTTGCTTTTTGCACGTATCCATAACAAATTTTTCCCATCTCACAAACATTAAAATTGAATTTTTCCTTACAAGTTAATTGTGAAAATTGCTCTGGTGTAATTTTAATGCTCTTGATATAAATTTCATTTTTTTATTTAACCAAATTTCTCTCTTGCAAATGATCTTGTTACAATTCCTTTGAGTATCTTTTTCACAAATTTTTTTGGCCAACTGAAATGATTGGAAAAAATTATAAAAATAATTTCTTCTTTAATTTTTAAACAATTCCTCTATTTCCTATAGTTTTTTAGAAAAAATTACCACTAAGAATTTATGACCATGCAATAAACCCAAAAGATGAAAATTTGTCACTGCCAATTCAATTGTGGATTTATACTAGTTTAAGAAAAACCAAAATTTGCCAAAAGAACCCCATAAACCTTTTCAACATCTTCAAATTATCCATCCACTTGGAAATTGTTAATTTTTCCTTTTTGGCTTTCAATTTCTTGACTAGAAAATCTTAAACCAAATTTCATTAATTTAAACTTCTTTCAGTTGGGTGTCGTATGATCTCCTAGTGCTGGGCACTATATAATTTAAACTTTCAATTTTTTTAAACTTTCATCTTCATTTGTTGGCCATATTGTGTTAAACTAGTAAATCATTTTTTTTTCCTCCTTAGTCGTTGTTCTATTTTGCAAATTGTAGTTTGATAAAGAGTTTGGGAGATAATTTGCATTTGCAAGCTCAGAGGGTGAATAACAACTTCAAAATAAATAGGAGGGAGGAAGTTTCCATTTCAACAAGAATCAAGGAAAAAATTACGCTTGCACGATTGAAGAAGGAAAAAAATAAAATTGCATGCAAAAAGAAGAAACCTTTAATTTTACAATGACAACTTGCATGAATCAAGGAAATAAATTTGCAATTTGGAATTTTGTATTAAAGCGGTGTCAAAAATAATTTGGATGATTAAAATAATCATGATTTTGGATTAAAAGGAAAAATTTAAAATGTTTTTACAAATTGTGATTTACATCCAAAAATATTTTTACAATTGCACCAAAAAATATTTTTGCAAATTGCACCAAAAAACATTTTAACAAATTGCACCAAAAAACATTTTTGTGAATTGCATGAAAAAAGATTTTTGCAAATTACATGACTTGTGCAAAAGGAAGATATATTTTTTCAATTCATAAAAAATGGAAAGGTTTTGGCAGATTACTAGGAAAGCAAGTGGTCTTTTCCAAAGTAGGTTCCAACAGGGTTAAAATGCATTGAGCTAAAAATAGAAAATGCCAAAATTTTAATTTTTTAATTTTTCAATTTTTTTGGAATTGTTAGATGAAATTCAAAAATATTTAGCCATTTTTAATTCAATTTTTAAAAATTGATTTTTTTTACCATTTTTCACCATTTTCAAAAATTGTGATAACAAATGGCTCTGACTGAGATTCTGAACTACAAAAAATGGAAAGAACTTAGAATTATCTAGTTTCGTAGGCTGGTGCTTTATCCATTGGGAAGTGGAGTCTTCAACAACTTTGATAGATTTGAAAAATATTCAAATTTTTGATCTTTGAAAAAGGGATAGGTCCTCAAGCCATCAGAAAGCTATCACATGTCAAAAGATAGTATATGCAAGGGTTATGTACTCATCTTAATAGGTGCTTTCACATATCCAAAAGGATAGTGTATGTGAGTCCCAGATACTCAATTTGACAGATGATATCACATGTCAATAATAGTGTATGTGAGTGTCATGTACTCAACCTAATGTATGCTATCACATATCTCGAAGGATAGTGTATGTGAGTGTATTTTTAATATGTGCATTTTTTTACACAAATTAAAATGCAAAAAGATAAGTGATTCTCTTACACTTGTATGTTTGGATCTAACCAATTGATAGCTATTTCACCAATCTCAATCATATGATAAATGAACATGTTCTATCTAACCAAATCATCTATTAGGTTGAAAACTTGCATGCCTTGATCTGACCAACTGACAACCAGTTCACCCATCTCAATTGTATGAGAAATGAACACACACTGTTAGGCTAAATCCCTTGATCAATTGAAAAATTACATATTGATCGCCTGTTTATTAAAGAAATTCATGAAAAAATTATCCATTCTATCATATTATCAAATCATGTGATTGCCCATGATATTTCCTAGGTAGAGATCACTACTACAAATATGTGTAGGTAGGAAGACTAAAACATAGATAAGGAGGGGTAACAGACAGACTATTGCATTCATTAAAAAATAACACAAACATCAAAATGAAATGGAGAAAGGAAACAAGACAAAATTGGGAAAGAAAAACTATTTACAAGGAGCAGAGGAAAATGAGAAGATTATATAAAACCATTCACTAGTTGGGAGAAGTACCTACCATTACAAAATAATGGATTTGACATATGAACTCTAAACATATTTAGCAGTGACCAAGTAGGTGGGAAGATGGACTTACATTTGTCATTCATACAAGGATGATAATGAATGAACAAATCAACAATGTTTTCCTATTTTGAAATGAAATCATTATGAATTATCTGATATTTTATGAGCATCTTTGAGCAATACTAAACTTTTTCAATATCTTCTTGGATGACTTCAAATGCATCTGTGATAGGTACACTATTTGAATTGAAGAGAATTGTGTCATATATCTATTTTTGTGCAAGAACCATAATATGATCATATTGTAAAATTAATAAGGTGTTAATATTATTTTTTGAATCGCTTCCCATGATAAAAATCAATTCATCACTATATGAATAAATATCATCATCTTCATCAATTTCCTCTACCTTGATAGTTTCCATTTCACTTGTAATGATTATTAGGTACCATTCATTCTGTTCCACATTAATGTCTTCTTTGATCTCAACCTTGGCATGATTATGATTTTCAATTTGTACAGGCTTAATTGCTTTAGATTCAGATCCTGTAGAGAATTCTTTTATGGTAGACCGTGAAAATGAAATACTTGAGGAATCCTCATTTTTGACTATTGAGTCTTCATTCTAAGACAAGGGATCATCTGCTTCACTGAGAACTAGTTTAAAAATATCTTCTCTTTCAAAAATTATAACATCAAAATCTATATTATTACTCCTTTCTATTTGTGGTTTTATCAGTTATTTTTTAGTTAACTCATTTTTTCTTAGGACTATGGGGTTTAAGCAATGTGGTAAAATAGGCAAATTTTTCTCCTCATTTCTTCTTAGGACTATGGGGTTTAAGCAATGTGGTAAAATAGGCAATTTTTTCTCCTTTTCACCAAGTAACAAGTCAAACTCTTCATTAGTTATTTGATCAATCATTAATTATTCTAACCATTCACCTTCTTCCATGATTTTTAAATTGAAAGAATCATATATGATAGGTATCACTTTCTCTTTTTCTTTGTTAGAGTTTCAACATGTTTGATCATGAAATTGCCTTTGAATTCTCTTTTTTGAATATTATAGACTCTTGATTATATCAAGTTTCATTGTTTCTTTGTCATCATTTTCAATAGTTGTGGCACCTTTTGAAACTTCTTTCTTCAATATTCTAGACATGGTCAAATCATCTTCAATGTTGATAACATCTTGTTGTGTAGCTATCAAGTCATTTACCTTGTTCCTCATCAAGACAAACTTGATCTCTCGATGAAGAGAACCAATGAAAATGAAAAGTTGATTGCTGAGACTTGGCTGATTTGTATGAGGAATTAGTCTCAATAATTTGTTGAAATGTGCTACATACTCTCTCATTTTCTCATTGTCTTGCTTATGAATCTAGAAAAAGTTTGACAAAAGTGCACACACATCCACAATTGATTTGAATCTATTTAGGAACCTATTATTCAAAGAGTCCCAATCTATAACACATCCATCTTCTAAGTGCTAGAACCACTTGGAAATAGGTCCAATGAAAGTTTTAATGAAAAGTCTTATAGAAACATCCTCATACATAACTCCCAAAATGCTACAAGACACTATGAAGGCTTGAATATGTTTATCTACATCTTGAACATTTTCTATAGAAAAATTTAGGAATATTTTCCTTGAGCCTAATGGGAACTCATTGTATTAGGCCAAAGCCAATGGCCCAAAATATTTTTCCCATGGGATACGAGGATCATTGGGGTTGGGATGGACCAACACCATTTCTGCAATCAATAAGGCAAAATCACTAGGTACTTCTTCTCAATGGAGTCACTAACCTCCATTTTAGGGGAGGTTCCTTGAAATGTCTAAAAATCATGTGCATAAAGCAACTCAATCCCCAGTGGAGTCACCAAAAATTATTGGTTCAAAAATTGGTGACTTTGAGTCAGCAGTGTGGGAACTGAGTTCTTACGTTAATCAGTAATGCAGGACAAAGCCCCTCTCCTTTATTAGGTAGAGCTACCTTTATTTAAAACAAAAAAGAGAAAAATAGGGGGAAAGCTATTCACAACTATTTATATTAATTTTTTTTTCTATTGAGAATTCATACTTTTAACTTGAAAGTATGTAAAGGAGGTAGAAAGGAAATGAAGAGAAAGGAGGGAATAATGGAAAAAAAGGATGAATAGAGAAAGGAAAGAAATAAGGGAGGACAAGGTTGTTATAGTCAGTTAAATACATAAACTACCATGATAACCTTAAGAAAAATGAAAGACAAATCTGGGTAGCTAAATGCATAAAATTACCAAAATAATCCAAGAAGGGTAAAACATTGTGTGCATGGAAACCTCTCTCATTCAATGGGTGGTAAAGACATAATTACACCCTTAAGAGTGAAAAATGTACATTGAGACAATTTTCTAATACTAATAGCAGACCAAAGACAAACATCCCATATTTACCCATAAAAGATAATTAAAATATTACTTGAATCCCACTAAGATTTCACATTCATAGAAACAACACAAGAAGATTTAAAAAAAAATACTTAATGTGAAACTCCCATTTTCTTAAATTTTTTTAGTGATTATGAAATCAATTTAAAAGTAAAGATACAGAGACAGATGAATTATACACAAAGTTATAACTCACAAAGAAATCCTAAACACAAAGTTTGAAAAATCTCCTAGTTTTGATATTTATTGAGTCAAAAATATAATCTTGTCTTTCAAAAGTTTTTGTAAAGTTTCACTACAAAAAATCCCCCCTTTACAATGAGCCTTACATTCATATTTATAGCATGGGGAAGTGGTCAGAGTGCATAACCACATTTCTACATTTTTGAAGGTGAAAAAGTGATTTTATAAAAATGCACCACATAAGTGATGAAAAATTGCATTGGTGTAATTTCATCATGTGCAAAAATGAATTTATAAAATTACACCACTTGAACAGTGCAAAAATACTTTGGTTATTTTACATCACTTGAAATGTGCAAATCAAAATTGCATGATTTGCTTTAGAAACCAAGCACTTGTATATTTGTTCGGCATATCAATTGTTTCTCTCACATTCCATTATGAAAACCTTTGCTCTAGAGATGACAAGTTTGCATACACTAGAATAATGTTTAAGAAGTAATTTGAATTTGGCATCAAACCTGCCAATTACATTTAGTCAAAAAGATGAAGAGCTTCTTCACCCTATTTAATATGTGCAAATCCTAGAATTAGTGCATTCTATGAGACCACATTTTATCCAGGAACATTTTGAAATATCTCAAGTATCTCATAAAATTTCCCATACTTTGTTTATCCTATTATCAATACACCCCAAGATATGAAATTTGGTTTAACACTTGCTAGCTGCATTTTTGCAAATAGATTCAACACCTCATCAAATTTCCCTTTTTGTGCATATCCTACATTTATTAGATTCCATGAAGCCACATTTTGCTCAAGTATTTTTTGAAAAATTTCACATGCACACTCCATCTGCCCATATTTAACATACATGTTTATCCAAGTACTTGCAACTATAATGTTGGACAAAAGTCTACTTTCAATTATGTTTACATGAATATCAATATTTTTTTTCTAAATATTTTATTTTGGCACAGTCTGAGGGTAGATTGGAAAATATTAAGAGATTGGGTTGGATACCCATTCATTTCATTTGATGAAACAATGTCAAAACTTGGAAAAGTCACCCATCTCTTGTATAATATGCAATCATCACATTCCATGAGAAGTTATCTTGCTATGGCATTTCATCAAACATTTCATGAGTATCTATGAAACCACCACACTTGATATACATGTTAACAATTTTGTTTTGAACATGAAACTTTAGGAAAGAATAAGTCACATTTGCACGGCTTGAGGAAATAATCACAATAGTTGCATGGGAGTGGAGAGAGAAAATTGCAAATTGCATAATTAGGAAGTGGATAGCTAATTTGCATGGCTAAGGAAAATTTAAAAAGTTTTTACAATTTTCATAGGAACTAAAAAGATTTTTTCAATTTGTACCAAAAATATTTTTTGCACTTTGCACCAAAAATATTTTTGCAGTTTGCACTAAAAATGTTTTTAGACTTTGTACTAGTCCATAACTAATTTTTTCCCATCTCACAAACATTCAAATTTAAGATTTCCTTACAAGTCAATTCTGAAAATTACTCTGATGTAATTTTAATGATCTTGATATGAATTTCAATTTTTTCTTTAACTAAATTTCTTGCTTGCAAATGCTCTTGTTATAATTATTTTGAGTAGCTTTTTCACAATTTTTTTTTGGTCAACTGAAATGATTGGAAAAATTTATAAAAATAATATTTTTTATAATTTTCAAATAATTCCTCTGTTCCCTATGTTTTAAAAAAAAATCACCACTAAGAATTCATGACCACAAAATGAACCCAAAAGATGAAAATTTGTCACTGCCAATTCAATTCCAAATTTTTACTAGTTTAGGAAAAACCAAAATTTGCCAAAAGGACCCTGTCAACCTTTTCAACATCTTCAAATTATCCATCCACTTGGAAAATTTAATTTTTCCCTTTTGGCTTTCAATTTCTTCACTGGAAAATCTTAAACCAAATTTCATTCATTTAATCTTCTTTTAGCTAGTGTCGTATGATCTCCTACTATTGGGCACTATACAATTTGAACTTACAATTTTTTCTTATAAACTTCATCTTATTTTGCTAGCCATACGATGTCAAACTGGTAAATCAACAAATTTTTTAATTTTTCTTCCTTAGGCATTGCTCTATTTTCCAAATGGTAGTTTGACAAAGAGTTTGGGAGATAATTTGTATTTGCAAGCTCAGAGGGTGAATAACAACTTCAGAAGAAATATAAGGGAGGAAGTTTCTATTTCAACACGACTCACAGAAAAAATTATGCTTGCACGATTGAAGAAGGAAAAACATAAGATTGCATACAAAAAGAAAAAAACCTTTAATTTTTCAATGACAACTTGCATGAATCAAGGAAATAAATTTACAATTTGGAATTTTGCATTAAAGCAACTTCAAAAATAATTTGCAATTTGCATGATTAAAATAAGCATGATTTTGGATTAAATCAAAAAGGAAAAATTTAAAATGTTTTTACAAATTATGATTTTCACCCAAAAATATTTTTTCAATTTGTACCAAAAAATATTTTTGCAAATTGTACCAAAAAACATTTTTACAAATTGCACCAAAAAACATTTTTGTAAATTGCACAAAAAAATAAAAACATTTTTGCAAATTATATTTTTACAAATTACATGACTTGTGCAAAAGGAAGATATATTTTTGAAATTCACAAAAAATAAAAAGGTTTTGGTAGATTATCAAGAAATCAAGTGGTCTTTTGCAAAGCAGGTTCTAACAGGTTTAAAATGCATTGAGCTAAAAATAGAAAAAGCCAAAATTTTAATTTTTTAATTTTTCAAAATTTTTGGCATTTTCAGATGAAATTCAAAAATCTTTAGCCATGTTTAATTCAATTTTTAAAAATTAAAATTTTTATCATTTTCAAAAACTATGACAACTGGCTCCGACTGAGATTCTGATCTACAAAGAACAGAAATAATTTAGAATTATCTAGTTTCATAGGCTGGTACTTTATCCATTAGGTAGCAGAGTCTTCAATAGTAACTTTGATAGATTTGAAAAATCTTCAAATTTTTGATCTTTGAAAAAAGGATAGGTCCTCAAGCCATCATAAAGATATCACATGTCAAAAGACAATGTATGCAAGGGTTAGGTACTCATCCTAACAGGTGTTTTCACATATCCAAAAGGATAGTGTATGTGAGTGCCATATACTCAATCTAATAGATGCTATCACATGTTAGTGATAGTATATGTGAGTGTCAGGTACTCAGCCTAATTTATGCTATTACATATCTCAAAGGATAGTGTATGTGAGTGTATTTTTAATATGTGCATTTTTTTACACAAACTAAATGTGAAGAGATAAGTGATTCTATTACACTTGTATGTCTAGATCTGACCAACTGATAACTAGTTCTCCAATCTCAATAATATGAGAAATGAACATGTGCTATCTAGCCAAATCATCTATTGGGTTGAAAACTTGCATTCCCTGATCTGACCAACTGACAGTCAGTTCACCCATCTTAATTTTATGAGAAATGAACATGTGCTGTTAGGCCAAATCCTCTGATCACTTGAAAACTTACATATTGATCACCTATTTACTAAATAAATTCATGAAAAACTTATCCATTCTATCATCTTGGCAAATCATGTGATTGCCCATGATATTTCCTAGGTAGAGATCACTGCTACAAATATGTGCAAGTAGAAAGACTAAAACATAGAGGAGGGGCAATAGACAAACTATTGCATTTATTGAATAACAACATGCACATCAAAATGAAATGGGAAAAGGAAACAATAAAAAATTTGGAAAGAAAAACTATTTATAGGGAGTAGAGGAAAATGAGAAGATTATACAAAACCATTCATCGGTTGAGATAAGTACCTACTATTTAGAAATAATGGATTTGACTTATGAACTCTGAACACATATAGCAGTGATCAAGCAGGTGGGAAGATAGACTTACAATTATCATTCACACAAGGATGATCATGAATGAATAAATAAATAATGTTTTCCTATTTTGAAATGAAATAATTATGAATTATCTTATATTCTGTGAGCATCTCTGAGCAATACTAAAATTTTTCAATATCTTCTTGGATGACTTCAAATGCATATGTGATAGGTACACTATCTGAATTGAAGAGTACTATGCCATATATCTATTTTTTTGTTGGACCACAATATGCCCATCTTGTAAAATGAATGAGGTGTTGATATTCTTTTTTAAATCACTTCTCATGGTAAAAATGAATTCATCACTAGATGAATAAATATCATCATCTTCATCAATTTATTCTGCCTTGACAATTTTCATTTTTTTAGTAATGATTATTGGGTACCATTCATTGTATTCCACATTGATGTCTTCTTTGATCTCAACCGTGGCATGCTTATGATTTTCAATTTGCACATGCATAATTGTTTTGGACTTAAATCTTGTAGATAATTCTTTTATGGTAGACCCTAAAAATGAAATACCTAAGGAATCCTCATTTTGACTATTGAGTCATTCATTCTAATAGATAAGGGAACATCTACTTCACTGAGAACTGGTTCAAAAATATCTTCTTTTTCAAAAAGTATAACATCAAACTCTATATTATTACTCCTTTCTATTTGTGGGTTTATCAGTTGTTTTTCAGTTAACTCATTTTCTCTTAGGACTATGGGGTTTAAGAAATGTGGTGAAGTAGGCAAATTTTTCTCTTTTTTATGAAGTGGGAAGTTAAACTCTTCATCTATTCTCTAATAAATAATTAGTTCTTCTAATTTTTCACCTTCTTGCATGAATATGAAACTGAAACAATCATATCTGACAGGGATCACTTTCTCTTTTTCTTTGTTATAGTTTCAACATGTTTGATCATGAAATTGTCTTCGAATTCTCTTTTTGGAATATTGTAGACTCTTGATTGTATCAGGTTTCATTATTTCTTTGTCATCATTTTCAATAATTATAGCACTTTTGAACTTCTTTCTTCAACATTCAAGACATGATCAAATCATCTTCAATCTTGATATAATCTTATTGTGCAATTATCAAGTCATTTACCTTGTTTATCATCAAGACAAACTTGATCTTTGTGTGGAGATAAATAATGAAAACGTAGAGTTGATTACTAAGAATTGGCTGATTTGCATGAGTAATTAGTCTAAATTTTTTGTTGAAACATGCTACATACTCTTTCATTTGCTCATTGTCTTGCTTATGAATTTGGAAGAAGTCTGACAAAAGTGCACACACATCCACAACTAATTTGAATCTATCTAAGAACCTATTTTTAAAAGAGTCCCAATCTATAACACATCTATATTTGAAGTGATAGAACCACTCTATATCAGGTCTAATGAAAGTTTCAATGAAAAGTCTTACAATAACATCCTCATACATAACTCCCAAAATGCTACAGGACACTATGAATGCCTGAATATGTTTATCTACATCTTGACCATTTTATCCATAGAACTTTAGGAATCTCTCCTTGATCCTGATGGGAACTCATTATATTGGGCCAAAGCCAATGGCCCAAAATGTTTTTGCCATGGGATACAGGGATCATTGGGGTTGGGATGTACCAACACCATTTCTGCAATCAAGAAGGTGAAGGCACTAGGCACTTCTTCTCAAAAGAGTCACTAACCTTCATTCCAGAGGAGGTTCCTTAATATGTCTAAATATCATGTGCATAAATAAACTCGATCCCCAGTGGAGTCACCAAAAATTATTGGCTCAAAAATTTATCTAGATGAAAAATTGGTGACTTTGAGTCAACAGTGTGGGAACTAAGTTCTTAAGTTAATTGGACAAATCCCTTCTCCTTTAGCAGGAAAATCTACCTTTATTGAAAACCAAAAAGAGAAAAATATGGGGAAAGTTATTCATAACTAGTTATAGAAAAAATGTTTTCTCTTAAGAATTCATACTTTTAACTTGAAAGTACATAAAGGAGGTAGAAAGGAAATGAGGAGAAAGGAGGGACTAATGGAAAGAAAGGATGAATAGAAAAAGAAAATAAATAAGGGAGGATAAGGTTGTTATAGTCAGTTAAATATTGAAACTACCATGATAACCTTAAGAAAAATGAAAGACAACTCTGGGTAGTTAAATGCAAAAACTTACCAGAATAGTCCAAGAAGGGTAAACTGTCATGTGTACGGAAACCTCTCTCATTGAATGGGTGGTAAAGACATAATTACACCCTTAGGAGTGAAAAACATATACTGAGACAATTTTCTAATACTAATAGGAGAGAAAATACAACCATCCCATATTTACCCATAAAAGATAATTAAAATATTGCTTAAATCCCACTGAGATTTCACATTCATAGAAACAACACAAGAAGATTTAAAAAAAATACTTAATGTGAAATTACCATTTTATAACAATTTGAAAGTAAAGATATAGAGACAGATGAATCATATGCAAATTTATAACTCATGAAGAAATCTTGAACATAAAGTCTGTAAAATCTTCTTGTTCTGATCTTTATTGAGTCTAAAATATAATCTCATCTTTCAAAATTTTTTGCAGAGTTTCACTACTAAAAATACCCCCTTTATAATGAGCCTTACATTAATATTTATAGCATGGGGAGGTGGTTACAATGCATAACCACCTTTTTGCATTTTTGAAGGTACAAAAGTGATTTTATAAAAATGCACCACATAAGTGATGCAAAAGTGCATTGGTGCAATTACATCATGTGCAAAAATGAATTTATAAAATTACACCACTTGAACGATGCAAAAATACTTTGGTGATTTTTCGTCACTCGAAATTTGTAAATCAAAATTGCATGATTTGATTTAGAAACCAAGCACTTGTAGATTTGTTTGGCATATCAATTATTTCTCTCACATTTCATTATGAAAACATTTGCTCCCGAGATGCCAAGTTTGCACACACTGGAAGAATGTTTAAGAAGTAATTTGAATTTGACATCACACTTGCCAATTGCATTTGTCAAAAAATATGAAGAGCTTATTCACCCTATTTATTATGTGCAAATATTAGAATCATTTCATTCTATGAGACCACATTTTATTCAGGCACATTTTTAAATAGCTCAAGTACCTCATCCAATTTCCCATTCTTTGTGTATCTTATTATCAATACACCCCAAGATACGAAATCTAGTTTAACACCTGCTAGCTACATTTGTACAAAGAGCTTCAACAACTCATTGAATTTCCCTTTTTTTGCATATACTGCATTCATTAGATTCCATGAAGCCATGTTTTGCTCAAGCATTTTGTGAAACATTTCACATGCACACTCTATCTACCCATATTTCACATACATGTCTATCCAGGTACTTGCAACTATAATGTTGGAAAAAAATCCACTTACAATTATGCTTATATGAATATCAATATATGAAACCACCACACTTGATATACATGAAACCACCACATACATACATGAAACCAACACACTTGATATACATGAAACCACCACACTTGATATACATGTTGACAATTTTGGTTTGAACATGAAAATTTAGGAAAGAATAAGTCACATTTGCATGGCTTGAAGAAATAATCATAATAATTACATGAGAGTGGAGAGAGAAAATTATAAATTTCACAACCGAGAAAGTAAAAAGCGTATTTGCATGGCTAGATAAAACTGAAAAAGTTTTACAATTTGCATAGGAACCAAAAAGATTTTTGTAATTTGCACCAAAAATATTTTTACACTTTGCACCAAAAATATTTTTGCACTTTGCACCAAAAATATTTTTGCACTTTACACCAAAAATGTTTTTGGACTTTACACTAGTTGATAAATAATTTTTTCCCATCTCACAAATATTCAAATTTAATTTGTGCTTACAAGTCAATTATATAAATTGCTCTGATGTAATTTTAATGCTTCTAATATGAATTTCAATTTTTCCTTTAACCAAATTTCTTGCTTGCAAATGCTCTTATTACAATTCCTTCGAGTAGCTTTTTCAAAAAATATTTTGGCCAACTAAAATGATTGGAAAAAATTATAAAAATAATTTCTTCTTTAATTTTCAAATAATTCCTCTATTCCCTGTGATTTTTTAAAAATCACCACTAAGAATTTGTGACCATGCAATGAACCCAAAAGATGAAAATTTGTCACTGCCAATTCAATTCTAGATTTTTACTAGTTTGAGAAAAACCAAAATTTGCTAAAAGAACCCTGTTAACCTTTTTAACATCTTTAAATTATCCACCCACTTGGAAAATTTAATTTTTCCCCTTTGGCTTTCAATTTATTCATTGGAAAATCTTAAACCAAATTTCATTCATTTAATCTTCTTTCAGCTAGGTGTTGTATGATCTCCTATTGCTGGGTGCTATACAATTTGAACTTTCAAATTTTTTTTTTAAAACTTTGATCTTCTTTTTCTAGTCATATGGTGTCAAACTGGTAAATCAACAATTTTTTTAATTTTTCCTCTTTAGACATCGCTCTATTTTGTAAATGGTAGTTTGACAAATAGTTTGGGAGATAATTTACATTTGCAAGCTTAGAGGTGAATGATGACTTCAGAAGAAACATGAGGGAGGAATTTTTCATTTCAATATGACTCAAGTAAAAAATTACAATTACACAATTGAAGAAGGAAAAAAATAAGATTGCATGCCAAAAGAAGAAACCTTTAATTTTGCAATGATAACTTGCATGAATTAGGGAAATAAATTTACAATTTGGAATTTTGAATTAAAGTGGCTTCAAAAATAATTTGCAATTTGTATGATTAAAATAAGCATGATTTTAGATTAAACCAAAAAGGAAAAATTTAAAACATTTTTACAAATTTTGATTTGCATCCAAAAAGATTTTTATAATTTGCACCAAAAAATATTTTTGTAAAATGCACAAAAAATGATTTTAGTAAATTACACGACTTGTGAAAAAGGAAGTTATGTTTTTGCACTTCACAAAAAATGAAAACATTTTGGTAGATTACCAAAAAAGTAAGTGGTCTTTTGCAAGGTAGGTTCCAATAGGTTTAAAATGCATCGAGCTAAAAATGGAAAAAGCTAAAGTTTTAATATTTAAATTTTTCAAAATTTTTGGCATTTTCAGATGAAATTCAAAAATCTTTAGCTATTTTTAAGTAAATTTTTAAAAATTCAAATTTTTACCATTTTTCACCATTTTCAAAAATTGTGACAATAGACTTATGATCAACTAAGAAAAATTTGACTTTTCCTGTTTGTACAATGAATTATTTCAGCTTAGTCTCTAAGACAAGACACTGTGTATGCTCCATGTTTGAGGTGAGTTGTGAAGCCTGCATAATAACTTAGCTCTAAATAAGTAAGTTATTTGAATGATGTTATACAAAATATTTAAATCTAAACCAATAATGATAACATTTGAGATCATGGCATCTTCATAGATAAACTAAGTAATATAGTAACATGATATGCATGTAGAACAAACCTTACATAGTGTCATGTCAAGAAATATGTTAACAATTAAGCATACAGTGAATAATCATCATATATTGAGAAATTTTAACTAATATATACAAATTCAAAGAGAATGCATGATATCCATCATGACATCAAAAAAATTGAGAATATACATGATGTCCATCATGGCATCAAAAAACTAAGCAAAATGAGTAAACAAGAGTCATGGCCATGACACACACACATAAAGAGTATTAAAAAAACACATAAAACATTAAATAATTCTAAGGGATCACATACAAATGGCATGTTTAAATATCACTCACATACATAGAATCACACAATAAGGCTTAGATCCAAAATCAAAGACATGTAAATATCTACAATCCAAACAAGTTGAATACACACAAGACATGAAGCAATAAATTAAACATGAAAATCATGAATTAATAATTGAAGTTGATATATATAAGAAAATTATAACATCATGATATTAAGTAACTCAAGTATTGATTAATATAACAATGTGAAATTAAGTGATCTAATAATCGTGCAATGTAATGTATTGAAGTAGGAACAATAGGGATAGTCATAGATTGATAAAACCTATGTAAAATGATGCCCCTTGTGAACTTGTTGAGATAAATATAGGTTGTATATGGCCTATGAAAATTTTTAATCTAAAAAATTAAATCATTTATTCACTGGGATAAGTTTAGAGGAATTAAATATTAGCACAATGCATGATTGTTTGGATTGGAGTGGTTTTATCTATGTAAACTTTTTGGGTCTGAGATAGGATCACCACCTAAAACTATATTTAGAAGAGACAAGCTATACATTATGAAACTAATTAAAGGACACTTGTGAATCATGTTTGATATAAAACTAGATATATAAAAGTACTGCATATACTGAGTACAAAATCAATTGATGTAAATCAACTAGACATAACATGAATAGGTCTTAATTTTATAGAAAAAAATCTATTTTTTATTTTATTTTTGAATATATATATATATATATATATATATATATATATATATATATATATATATATACATTTGAAATATTTTCAAGTATATAACCACTAAATATGCATAATGTTCATTGGATTATTTATTTTTTTCTTTCAAGTGTGTCCAAATGATAAACTTTTGTACTCAACGTTTCTGTAGTCACATATGGACCCAACCAAGTAGGCTTAAACTTGACTTTGCTTTCTTCTTTTACATTGACATTCCTTATATTTTTATTTAAAACCAAGTCATCAAACTCAAACTTTATATGATTAATTATTTTCTTATATGATTTTTTAATGTGATTATGATACATTTTGAGATGTTTTGTTGCCTATATGTGTGTAATATCTAGTTATTATAATTGATGCAAATGATTTTCTCTGTATTGATCATCTATAATAAATTTGAGTGTCGAACATGGATATCAAAATCATAAAGTATATTTGATGGAAACGTGTGTGAATTACACATATTTTTATCTTTTGTATAATTTTTTTTTATGTATTTGACCTTTGTTAGCATAGTAATAGATGCCATAATTTAAAGAGTCACTTCTTTTGGGCATATAATACAAGACTAAAATATGAAGAGACAATACTTCATAAAACTCTATATATATCATTCAATTGTATTTGGATATGGTTTCGATGTGAGAGAGATTAATATATATTATTTTGAAATGGTTTTCATATGTATCTTTTATCATTATTTTGTGTGCAAGGAGTATTTTATTTGTTTTAATCTATTAATCATATGATTTTATACTAAATTTTTAGATTCTAATAAGCCTATGTTTATTTGCACATCTATTTATTTTAACTGTTAATGAATATATTTAGTTTAAATTACCATCAAATATTTACTTTTATTACTTCATGCATAAGCTATCCCTATATTAGCACATTCTGAAGGGTTTTTCATGAACCTATACTAACAATGGTGTGGTGAGCATGGATATTTTATTGAAATATGTTGAGATGATTTCCATGGAAAAGAGATATAGAGAGATGGCTCAATAAAAAATTAAAAATTTTGCAGAAGAGGAAGTGAGAATAATAAGGAAGACTATGAAGGAAATTTTTGAGGATCATATCTACGAGGAAATTTATGAAATATTTTGGTTAAAATTACTTGATGTATTAGCTACATGGTTATCTAGATTAGAGTATAATTTTTTTCAACCATGAAGGACATAATTCATAACCTAGTCAAAAGAAAAGCTTAGAAGCTTGCAAAACCTAGATACTGATTGGACCCATACAATAGACTACTAAACCAAGACTAATATTGATGGATTTATCACCAAATTTGTTGTATAAGACTATTTGGATTTTGAATTTGCACATGACCTATTTTTATATGAATTCATGGAAAGTTCCTTCAATGGCTACCTTCTCTGATTAAGAAGTTTGTTATGGAAAAGGCCATGGTGCCTACTCTTGCCAACATGGAGTAGTCACTTTGAGTGTTATGGGAATGCATGCAATGTAAGAGTGAATTATGTAGAGCTAAGTAGAGAAACTTTAACATGAACCTAGAATATGGAGGATGAAAAGAGCTAGACTAAAAAGAAGATTCTAGGATTGAAAAGATAACTATGATAACAAATAAGATGGATAAAACTGAATAATCTAGACTTAACTATGAGTAGGAGTAGGAATAACATAGAATATGTTGAATAAATGGGAGCCCTGAGATAGGATTTTTAAGATAAGGGAATCAGAGAAAGTAGAGAGTATGCAGATCAACAAAGAGAAGGGCTTGAGGAGGAATAAGACAAAGTTGAGAATAGCGAAGAGATGGAGTAGAGTGAAGAGGAAGTGGAAAGTAGAATATAATTAGAGTAGTTAAAAGATAGTAGTAGATCATAGTTAAGAGGAAAATTGTTTAAACTAGTAAAAGAATATTTTCAAGAAGAGATTGTGAAAAATCATAGAAGTATGATAGGTTCAAGATCATAGTCAAAGAAGTTAAGGATAAAGATCATTCATTTCTTGAGTACGTATGCCCCAACCCTATTGAAACACCAAGTACAAAGGAAGGGATGAGTAGAATCTAGTTTGAGTCATTTATAGATAAATTTGGAAAAATTAGTGTAGAGACTAAGAAGTCCATAGATAAGAAGAGGCTAGAATAGGTTGGATTTTATTTAGAGACTAGTTTTAAGATGCCAATAAAAACTAGTGTACAAAAGCATGTAGTGATAGTGACCAGTTGGCAATAACATGTAGTCATAGTTGCTAGTGTGTAATGGCTAGTATTAACTATTACATGTGTAAAAATATGAAATTAAATCTAGGAATGTTTATTGCATTTATTCAATATGATGTGTCTATAGACCTCAAGTACTATTTATTAACTTGTGACATGAAATGATAGGTTGAGGGAATAACTTATGATGATGTAAAAAAGTGTGAGATAATAGGATATTTAGTAGGTCAAGCTTTATAATTCCTTTTTCAAAAGAGGTGTTAATGACCTAGATCTTCATCAAGTTAAAACACAATTAGTTAAAAATTTAATATGAAAAAGTGTGTGAGTCAGACTATTTGGGACTTGAAAGAGATTCAACAATAGAGTGGAGAATATGTATGGGACTATGATCATAGATGCTCAAATGTGATAAATAAGATTGTTTTATCATGGAGGATAAGGATAAATTTGCTTGGTTTATAGAAGGTTTGTGATCAAGAATTATATTTTCCATTACATAATCCCAATTCTTGACTAAGGCTTATGCTCAAATAACTACCTTTTTAGTGGAACAAATTGAGGAATATGGAGATGCTCCAGTAGTTGGCTTTAAATTGGAGGTAAAAATAAATGCTTTCCTAAAAAGGATAGATGAGATGCATGAAAGTGATAAACCTAAATTGGGTTTATGGTATATAAAGTGTGGTCAATAAGGGCATCATAAGAATTATTATACTAAACTCAAGATAGAATTTTGTGAACTTTGTAGAGTAGTAGGGCATATAAACTTAAAATCTCATATATTAAAACAATAATTTAAAAAATATTAGAGTATGTATTGTAATTTTTATATCATGATAAAATATCTATTGAGCTTTACAATAATTAAATAAAAATATCACCAAAAATGTCTTCACAATTACAATGTAGTAGCTACCCACTGTGGAGCAAGGAATTCTAGGCCCAAAGGTAGAAATGACTAGTGCAACACAAGGTAGTCTTAGATGAATGCCTTCATCACCTCAATATCAATATCAACCCCAAGGTCTATTTGGCTAGACACCATCATCACTATAATATAAATATCAATTCTCATGGAATAATGTGAGTCTTTGACAATAGTAATCAAATTGGGCTCCAACATCACCTTAGCATTAGTATGGTGGGTACAATACACAACTAATATAGTAATGATGATTGTTGAGAAGTAGTCACATAATTGGGGATTTTAGTAGAATAGATGAGGATATAAAGGAGAATACCAAGGTGGATATTAAGGTAGTCACAACAATGATAATAAAAAAGATCACCAACCCATCCAATGTTATTAATGTGGCGAATATAACAATTTTACGCAAAATTTCCCCACTAATACTTATAGATAGACATATTGTGTGTATTAGAGAGTTGAAAGATAAAATCAAAATGAAGATTGAATAGTATTGGATAAGCAAAAGAAGGAAAAGCTAGTGTGTAATGTGAACATGATTAATGTGTAGCCTAAGTAAAATGTATTTATATAAGTAGTTACTAGATAACAACACACAAAGAATGGACTTCTTCCATTAGAAATGTCATAGGATCATGGAATCAAGAAGGTGCAATAAAAAAAACATCTTGATCCTATAATAGAGAAGATATTAATTTATTAGTTTCATAGGTCCTTAAGGACATACAACAATATAATGCATCAAAAGGAGACACCACAACCATTTATGCCCAAATGTATGGACAAATTATGTAGATTGTGAAGCAAGGTGTTGTGACTGCACTGACATATTTGTTAAAAATAATTATCACTCTGTGTAATGAATATATCTATATCTTCATTAATATTCTAGAATGCACATAGTGAGGATGGCATCATACTGACAAGGTGGTTTAGTATGTTAAAACTAAGAAATGATGGGATGTTGACTCAAGAATGGACATTGAGCTTGTAGGTTATGAAATTCCTAGTGCAGTATTTAATTTTGAAAGTACTATCAATATGATTCCTAGATCAACTTAAGAGGCTATTGGTAGGCCATACTTGAGCTACAGTCTTGCCACTCTCATTCTTGCAAACTATGGGAGGGTATAACCAATTTTTCACATTAAAGATGTGGAGATTAGAGTTGTTGAGCTAAGTCTATGAGGTGAATTTAAGGTCATTGACATGAAAATAGATGAGACCCATTATCCTACCTTAATTGGTAATAAATGGGATTATGATGTTTAAATGACTATTAATACAGTGTGAGATCAATTAGACGATCATCAAGGAGACAAGATAGTTATCATACCATTGAATAAATTAGAAAAATATCCCTATATGATTCCAATGGAAATAGAGTCACCTTATGTTTACAATGAGAATAATTGGTTTAAAGTCAACATAAATACAAATAAAAATGCTCTGCGAGCTAAATTTTTTTAGTTTTTGAAACCATGTCTAGAGTAATGAATACAAACACAAATAATGAAGCAACTAGTTTACAAGCCAGTAATAACAAAATCTCTATCTCCCTAGTTTCAAATTAAAGGATGTACCTCTTTGTCTATGTAATATATAGCAAAGTTCAAAGTATAATAAGTTATAATAATAATATATTATACAAAACCTATTACAGAGGCTATCTTATCTTGGGAAACAATATATTCAAAAAGTGGCAACTCAAACACCCATATGTTGAATTGGGTTAGGGAGATCATGAGATACAACCTTTGTGCATGGTGTTTACCATATAATTTCAATTACCATAATATTTTATGGAAAAATATCTCAATCCATTTATCTTGAGGTTGAATCACCATATATTGGATGTAGATCAAAGAGCCAATGCACTCAACTATACATTGTTGTGATTTGATTTGTAGTACATAGATAACATGAGTTACAATGGGATGAATCATGTGAATTTTTGGGAGCACAATTATAGTTACCACTCACTATGAGAACGTAGAGATAATTATTGTAAGAAGGCCAATGTCCTAAGCTGCACATTCATAAATGTGTAGATATGTGGTTTGTACAAAGAGTTGAGCCAAGATGTCAAGTGCACATTTTTAGTCACATGCTAACACCACTTCTAAATATTTGGTATATGCATCAAGAACACATAAAGGAGACTAAAAATTGTACACAAGTACAACAAGACTTTATTCAAAATTTCATGTTGGAATATGACAATCCAGTGGTGCATAATGCATTGTAAAAATGAAAAACTTTTCTATGTTACCATAGAGTAGAATATTTAGGATCTGCAATAAATTCATCATCACAATAGGAAGTAGCTCAAGATTTAAATCTAGTGATTCATAATTACAAGGCCAGTAAATAAGATCAATATATTATTAAAACTTGTAATGGAATTACATACAAGCTAATATAATCTAGTGATAGTGATGAAGATATAGATTTGAAAGGCTTCTTCGAACTAGAGTGAGAAGTTGAGCCAACAAATGTCCAAAGCGTAAAACAAGTTGAAGAGGAAAGGCTATGCAATGTAAAAATTTAGGAATGGGAAGGTGAAATAACTCTATGCGAGGCTCTACCCAATGGATCAAATAAATTTTATCAAGAACCATTAAATAAGATTGAAGAAAATATTGGAGTAGAGTCCATGCCTAAACTTGCGATTGTGGGTGACTACTAGGCACATAATGAAATTTCAGAGGCATTGCAGTTGTTGAGAGATTATCAAGATGTCTTTCTAGCCAAGTTTGTAGAAGTGAAAGGTGTAAATATGTAATTGGGGGAGATGCACATTGAATTTAAAGAGTGCACTAAACCCATTAAAAAGTGCCCATACATAATAAATCCCAACATGAAGATAAAAGGAAAGGTTGAGATAGATCGTATACAAGAAGCAAGGATCATTTATCTAGTTGAAAAGGTATATTAGGATAGTTATATGGTTATTTTTGTCACCAAATCTTACACCCGAGAAGAATTTATTCAAGCTTATTCTAGAATTGGGAAATATGGGAGCATTTCTAGGTATGTGGGTGTACCTATATTGGAAATGAGCCTTTAGATTTAAAGGCTAGCTCCTTGAATATATCATGTAATGCTTATCACTTAAACTACTGATTAATTATGGGGAAAAGATTTAGAAGAATGCATAAGTTTAACCTACTCTAAAGGAGGTGATGCACTAAAAAAAATGTCTTCCACATGAACGTCATATTTCTACCACGATGAAATAAAGCATACTAACTAGTCTCTAAGTCTTCATGGGTTCTAACATGAACATTTCAATATAGAGGTGAGATGTGAGCAACATGTCAAGGAAAATGAACCAGAGGGAATATTTCACACTCTAAGGACAATTATACACTTGAAAAATGTTTACATGCAAGACTACACTCTATATGACCTGTTAAACTAGGAAATCTTGCTCAAACATGAAAGGATAAGAGAAGGAAGGATAGAGAATTATCATTTTTCATCACCATAAATCACTTATAGACTTAGATGATTGTTCAAAACTTAGAAACAAAATTTCATTAATGTTTAAAGGCAAAATATGACATCAGTCTAGTAGGGCTTCGCCATACATAGTGTGGTCTCATACAAAGGCCAAAATGGTAGCTACTTATAGAATTTAGGAGAGAGAAGTGTGAAAAAGGAGTCCCAAGGGGAATTAAACGAGTTCAACCTCACTTTAATAATTTTTATAACTACCTTTATCAATATGCTTTTTTAGAACTTCCTAATTGATCTAGGTTATCTCAAGTAGTTGTAAGAGTCCATTATTCCTCCACTCATGCTCCATATGGTTGTAATGATAGGATCAAGAAGGAGCTAAGTTATGGAATCAATACAGTTAGAATAATCAGATCCATCTGTTAGAAATTTATCTTGGTGCTAACTATTCAAAATAGGTTTGCCATGGTATGCATAGTGGAGAGAAGGGGTCCCTTTCATATAGTTGGTCTTGGAGATGAAACCATTGGGGTCTATGTGCATGCCTTCATGGCATCATTTTCAATGCTATATCTTATTCTAATTAGATCATGATCAAACTTTGCCCCATGCTCATGAGACCACTATAGATGTAAAACCAATCTTAGACTATTGGTTTCCCTATAGTTATTATATAATAACACTTTGATCGATGCTTGGTTCTTATTAAGTTTACATAGATCCATTATGTCACTACAAAAGTTGAGGGTTCACTATGTTCATATGTCCCTTTGAGAATGGCAAACACAGTCACAAGGTAATGCTACAATCTTTAAAAGATGGGCCTTATATGTTATAAATCTATGAATTAGAGGTCTGTATTGATCTTTAATGACATCCCTATATGTTCTTGATCACTTGACTGCATCACTGTGTTATTTTCATGGCATTGGATCGAGCTTCAATGGCAGATTGATGACCCTATAATACTAATTTGCCTCCATCAAAAATGGTTTTTTGAATTCTATCAAAAGTCTTAGGTTTATCTTTATTTTAATTAGATTTTGATGTCTAACCCAACTTGTTGACATATTGAGACCCATCTCACACTATTGATCTTATTCAGTATGAATGATCATGAGTCACTGATCTTGCCCTTGACTTGTCAACTCTGTCTAAGATTACGCCATGTGGTAGCCCCACATTTGACCTCAAGATCCTAAAATCAATTTGTCAGCTTAGTTATTTATGCCACATGTTAATATCTTAAGCTCCTTGAATTTTTGACTTATCTCACACCATTGGATCAAGATGTATGATGCAATGTGGGTCGTTAGATTTGTTGAGACCCACTATTTGAAAACCAATGGCTATTTCAAGAGAATAAATTTGACATTCTCACTCTCATCAAATTATGTTTGTGTAACCATCATTGATGTTCACGTGACTATCAAATTTAATCTCAAATGGATTTTTTTGGCTCGAGCTTAAACTTGATGTTAGCACAAATGTCTTATATTGTAAGTCCATCTTTAGAAGCTTATAACTTTATCTAGAAAGCTCACACAGACTTGAAACTTTTAGAGAATGTTCCCAACATGAAGAAATACCTGATGATATAATCCTTTGGCTTTTGGGGGCTTCCTAAGTGAAGATAAAAAGTGCACAAAAGAGCTAGTTTGCTCATTTCTGGATGACATCCTGGATGGCCTGGCTCCTTAGACTTAGCAAGCTAAACTTTGAAGGCTTAGATCTTGAGATAGAAGGCTCATCAAGATATGAAAATTATAGATCATGATATTAGAACTAATTAAATTAATTTCACATAGTTTGATGGTCACATAAGGCTTTCTGGGCATATTTAAAAATTGCACAAACAAACTGTCCCATTCTAGTTTCCATGTGAAGTCCTGGTGATGATCTAGCTTCACAAAGCTTGTTCATGAACTTTAACAGCTCTGAATAGACTCTTTAAGGCTTGTGTGGACCCTTTTCTAGATCTTGGCTTGCATTGATCACCATGAAGACCTACCACTTGCACATATGACCCTAAAATGACCCCTAAGACACCAAATGACACAAGGACCAAGCTAGACTATGAAAAAAGCTAGAATGGCATATGAAATGTCTTAAATTGAACTATAATAATGCATTATGACATTATAAAAATATCCTATACAAGATTCTAATTATAGGGGGTTAGCCCATTTTGCCCTGAGGGAAAAAATGGTCAACATATTTGAAAATTTCCTAGAGGTAACATGTTTGCTATGCCATGACTAGTTACCTAATCTTGTCCATTGGGTTATGGATTCATAAGTATACAAGGTGGATATATAAACTACCTTGAACAACACATGAAACACAAAAAACAACATGAACAAAATACAAAGTAAGGAACTAAGAAAAAAAACACTTGTGCTTAAGAGCACTTATTAAAACATAAAACACACAACAAAGGACACACACACCTATTCTAATATTTACAAAATAAACCTTTAGTTATCAATAGAAAGGTTTGAAATGTATCCCATTCATAGGGATAGGCAACTCTTCTCCATTCATCCTTACTAACTGAAAAGAATTACTTTGCTTGCACTTGATGGTGACATATGATCCACTCCATAAGGTATCATTTTTGGTATGTCTCCCTAGTTTTTGCTCTATCTTCATCCCATTTTAATACTATGTCACCTTCTTAAAATGACCTTAGAGTTTCCTTCTTATTAAAAGACCTCTTCATTAGTACCTAGTGATGTTCCATAGATTGATGAGCTTTATCTTCAGTCTCTTGTAACTCCATTAATTCTATCCATCTCACTTCCATTGGAGTATTCTCAAGTAAATTTAGTTAATAAGCTAACTCTAAGATAGGTATCTCCTAACAGATCAACAACCTAGCTTCCCTTCCATAGATGAGCATAAAAGGAGAATTCCTTGTTGACCTCTTGGGAGTTATCCTATCCACCCATAAGGCTGTCTTCAATTTGGTGTGCCAAACTGTTTGGCTATGCTCCAAGATTCTCTTGATGATTCTGATTAGGTTCTTGTTGGTATATTCAACCAACCCATTAACTTTAGGGTAATAGTTTTATGAGGTGCTCAATAATATGCCATTACTATTTGCCCAATCTATTATCTTAGCACCCATAAAATCAATTTCATTATCTAAAATAATAGCAGGAGTACCAAACCTTATTATGATGCTCTCATAGAACTCCAATATAACACTCTCATTAGCTTCCTTTAATAATACTACCTCAACCCATATTGTAAAATAGTCAATTGCTGTATGTATCCATTTGTGACCAACACTTGATGGGGGATTTATCATGCCAATGAAATTAAGACCCCATTGTATGAAAGGTTGGTCTACTTGGATAGGCTTCAAAGGAAGAGCTTCAAGATTCTACTTTATTACAATGAAAGCATATTTTACACACCTTCTTACCCAAGCATGGTAATCCTTGAAGAGGCTAGGCCAATAATAACCAACCCTCGTGATCTTGGCAGTTATGGTTCTTGGAGAGAAATGACCCCCTATTGTCCTATCATGAAACTTCTCAAGCAACACTCCAACCTGATCATTATCAATGTAACTTAATAGCACACCATTGATGTACCTCATAAAAATCACACCATTCATAAGACAAAAGGGAATATATTGTAATCTAAAATATCTCCTTTGTGATCTACTCATATTATTAGGATACTCACCATTTTGGAGAAATCTGATCACATCCTGTGTCTAAATTTGTGGAGGTAATGAACCAATTGATTGGGAACAATCATTATTGACTAGAGCATCTTTATTTGACTCATGAAGATCTGAAGCTAGATTTTCACAAAGGCCTTTATCCCTTACCATTTTTTTTACTTTAATATCCACATCATACTCCATTACCTTAGTGATCCACCCTACCCTCTTTTCACTAAGATATTTGCTCAAAATAATCTCTTTGATGATAAGATGAGAGACCATAACATGAATCTTATTATTTTAAAGCATATGTCTAAAATTCTTTAGTCCTTTTACAATAGCAAGGACCTATTTCTCAATAAAGGTGTACTTAACGTCATAACATTCTAAACCTTGACTAAAGAATGCAATTGGCTGCTCCACACCCTCATCATTATTTTTCATAAACATGGCTCAGATAGCATCAAGATTAGAAAATGAATACAACATGAAGTCTTTAGTAAAATTAGGATTCACAAGAGTAGGAACTTCTGAAATTGCTTTCGTTATGGCTTCAAAACTGTTGTTACCCTCTTTGGTCCAAGAAAAGACTTAGTTCTTCTTGAGCATAACTATGATAGGTTTCACCAAGGATGCAAAATCAAGTATGAACCTCCTTACAAAATATATCTTTCCTAAGAAAATTTGAAGACCTTTTTCATGCAATGGAAATGATAAGCCTATAATAGCCTCTATTATTTTAGGATCAATAGTCAAACCATCCTTGGAAGTGATATGTCTTAAGAGCTTACCTTCATGAACAACAAAGATGCACTTATTTGGATTAAGAGATACTCTATACTACCTACATATTTCAAACACTTTCCTTAAGTGTTACATGTTTTCATTATCATCTTTAGAAAATACTATTATATGATCTAGATAAATCAATAACATCTCATTGATCAAACCTTTGAAATCCATGTCTATTTCTCTTTGAAATGTGGCACCGACATTGGATAGACTAAAGAGCATCTTCATATAAGAAAAAATACCTCATATAATAGTGAGGGCTGTCTTAAAATAATCATATTCACTGACTAAAATCTGATTATAGTCTGAATATCCATCTAGAAGAGAAAAATGTTGAGAACCTAAAACCATTTACAAAATCTACTCCATTGAGGGTAAAGGATAGTGATCTTTGAGTGACACTCTATTAAGATCTCTAAATTCCAAAAAAATCCTTATCTCCCCATTATTATTTATAATAAGCACAAGGTTAGCTACCTATGTTTAATGCTTGATGGGAAATATTATCTTAGATTCAAGAAGTTTGATAAGTTCTAACCTCATGAGTTGCTCAACCTTAGGGTTGATGGATCTTTGCTTCTATCTAATCGGTTTAACTCCAGGTTCTAAAAAAATGGTATAATGTGATAGGATAGGACCAAATAATTTGATGTCTTTATATTCCCAAGCAAAGATATCATGAAATTATCTACATAACTTAATAAATTCTTACTTCTCAAATGTAGAACATACCTTGCCTAGTTTGAGGAGTTTGTCCTTGAAGATCAAGACCCTTTCATTTTCTGCTCTTTTGTGGACATACTCACTTTCTCTTTATTTTTTTGATCATCCTCATTTAAGATAATTTATAAGGTTACCAAACCCTTAGGCATCTTATTGGTTCTTAGTTGTACAATCTAATCACCTAGTTATTCTTAGAGCCTCCCTTGATTCCTTGAGGAAAACTTAGCCTCATTTTTCAAGAAGCACACAATATGTTTGTCACTATAAAACATTTGTCAAGACACTTCAGTATTAGGTACAAAAGGTTTGATAATAACCTTAATATGAGACTATTTTCCCTCCTCCTTTATTGTAGCTGGAGTGTCAAATTGAGCTCTTATGATAGAAATTCTATCAACATGACTATTTTTCTCCCTTGGGATTGATTGTGTATTAAATGAATTTAAGTCTTCAAGAAAATACCATACTCTATGCCTATATGAATTAAGAAAAGGGTTCTTGGAATCAGTCACATTCCTCACCTGATGCACAACTAATTCATTGTCTCCATACACTTGCAGGTTCTTGATTCCTTTTCTCCTTGCCCATTGAAGGACATGCATCATACCATCATGCTTAGCCACTTTACAAGTACAACTAAAATTAAATCTATATGAATCAAAATAATGTTATTTCAATGGAGAAAACAACATAACACCATCCCCTACACTAACTTTACTTCTTTAACCATAAAAAAACATCTTCCACAACTCATCATTTCCCCCCTATTCCTTGGCAAGTAGAGGTGTTAGTACTCTTGATTCATGTATATAATATACTCTTATATAAATTTCCTCCATGAGAGAATAATAATCTTGATTATAAGTATTAGTACCATATTCATTAAAAAACAAATTTTCAATGCTCTCATGCTTGGACGAAGTGCCATTATCTAGAATAGAATCCTTTTCTTCATGAATAACATAATTCAAATTAGAAATTATCTCAATGTAAGGTTCAATATGAAACATTTAAAGAGGTTGTGTCATAATTATGACCTTGGCCCCACATCTTTTTCTAAAATATAAGAAAGACTAGTCAGCTGAGAGATAACGACCTATCTTGGCTATGAAGTCCCTTTATAGGTAGATTACAAAGTGGGTTGGGAGATCAACCACAATTGTCTTATAAGATAGGGAAACTAGGACAACCATGAAAGAAAACCTTCAAGACTTTTATTAGTCCTACCATCTTGGTAGGTGTACCATCTAATTAAAGGACCCATTTTCTATGTGGCTCACATTTCAAGCCCAACTTATTAGCTACAACTTTGGGCATGACAGAAGTAGAAGATCCATTATCGAATATGCAATTGTGTACCAAATTGTCACCTATAATGAAGGTGAGGTAAAATGGTGGAGGTTTCTCAGCCCTAGTGGATGGTTTAACAATGGTACTAGGAGAATTTTCAAGAGCAACATGGCCATGAATTTGAAGTGAGGGTGAGATGCTATAGGGGATAATAGATAACTGATTTTTTAGTTATTTTTGACTAGGCATATGAAGAACATCCCAAAGATAAATGGATGTTTTAGTGTTCTTCAAATAATCTAATATGTTTAAATAAGCCATACCTACTTTCTCTTTGGATTTTTTAGGTAGACAATTACTTTGAACTTGAGGAATAAGAGTAAACCTTACAATATTTTGGCTTGATGGAAATGTAGAATATTTTAGAGTTGTCACACTTGAAGTTGTGTCTTGTTGCCTTGTAAGAGGATTGGATGAGCCTATGGGCATGCTACTTCCACCTCATAGAGCATTCTTCTTGGCCCTTGTATTGTCTACAATAGAGGCTCCTAGATTTAGCACAAAAGTTTCTTCAACCAAAAAATTGGTGAAGATATCTCCTTGAGGTTTCCAATCCTCATTAACTTGCATCATCACCTCATCCTCATTTGATGGGAGGGGAATAACTAATCTTTGAGCCATAAGAGATTTATATCCATTATAATTGGCATCTTTGAATTAGTCTTGATACTAATCTCTCCCTACACCAAATTACTATGAATTGGTACCATCTCCCTTGTATTGGTGGTAGAGTTAGGACTATATGCATTAGTAGGCCTGCAGGGATTAGGCTGCCATTGACCTCTTCCTATTCCATATTGTTGACCATACCATTAATGATAGGGGTAAGAGTTTGATAGGCACCTTGTTTCATATTATCTTGCCTATTTTAATCCTCTAAGGCTAGGAAATTTGCTTTTCAATCAACATTATTTTCTACTTGCCTAGGAGCCACCTTAGTCTTGGTAAACATTAAGACCTTGAGTTAAATCTAGAGTACCAATGGAAATATGAAACAAATGAGGAATATACACCTTAGGTGGAAATATTCTAGCTTGGATGAGATTATTCTCAAATTTTATATCTGGTTCATAGGCCTCAAGGAGGGTGGAATCTCCCATAGATTGAAGCATGATACCAATTTTAGTCCCAATGGATTTCAAGTAAGTAGGGAATACAAAACTAGTAGGTGGTCTCATAGGAGGAGGAAATATATGCTGAAGTATTATAAAACCTTTCATTAAAGTCATGCATTATTTCTTTAGGTCCCCATTTTATCATGTTTAACTAATGTATAAGAGAAGCATGGTCACTTTCATTTCCAAATCCAGAAGTCAACAACACTCCAAACTCATCCCATGTTATGATGCATGCACCTTCTAAAGTCCTATACCAATAAAGATCCTTCCCTTTAAGGGACATGGCATGTTGTGATTCTCAATGCCTAGTTCTTATTAGGTCCACATAGATCCATGATATCACTGTAAGAATCAAGGGTTCACCATGTTCATAGGTCCCTTTGAGAATGATAAACATAATCATAAGATAATGCTGCAATATTTAAAAGATGGACCTTGTATGTTATAAATATAAGAACTAGAGGTATGTATTGATCTTAAATGGCATCCCTATATGTTCTTGATCACTTGAATACATCATTGTGTTCTTCTCATGGTGTTGGATCAAGATTCAATAGTGGATCGATGACCCTGCAATACCCATTTACCTCTATCAAAAATGGTTTCTTGAATTTCATCAAAATTCCTTGGGTGATCTTTGTTTTAGTTATTTTTTTATATCTAAATCAACTTGTTGACATATTGACCCATATCACACAATTTATCCTACTCATTATGAATGATCATGAGTCATTGATATTGCCCTTGACTTGTCAACTTAATCCAAGCTTATGCCATATGACAACCCCACATTTGAACTAAAGATCATGTTGTAAATTTATCAGCTCATGTGCTTATGACACATCTCAATCTCTTGAGCTCCTTTACCATTTGACTCATCTCTCACTATTGGATCAAGATGTATGATGTAATATGGACTATTAGATTTGCTCGGACCTAGTATTTGAAAACCAAAGGCTATTTCATGAGCTTAAATTTAACATTCATGATCCCATAAAATTATGTTCAAATGACCATCAAATTTAAGCTCAAAAGGATTTGTTTGATTGAGCTAAAACTTGACATTATCACAAACTTCTTATGTTGTAGGTCTATCTTTAGAATCTTATAATTTGAGCCAAAAAAATCACACAGACTTGAAAAATTTAGAGCATGTTATCAACATGAATAAATATTTGGTGATACAATCCTTTAGATTGTATGGGCTTCTTGAGTGAAGATAAAAAATTCACAAAAGAGTTGGTTCGTTAATTTCTAGATGATGTCCTAGATGGTTTGACTCCTTAGACTCGACAAGCTAAACTTTGAAGGATTAGATCTCAAGATAGAAGGCTTATCAAGATATGAAACTTGTAGAGAATGATTTTGGCAATAATGAGATTTATCATGCATTGTCTGATTGTCATGTAAGGATTTTTGAGCATATTTAAAAAATGCACAAGCAAGTTATTCCATTCTAGTTTCCATGTGAAGTCTTGATGATAGTCTAGCTTCACAAAGCATGTTCATGAATTTTAGTAGCTCTAAATGGAATCTTTGAGGAATTTATGGACCCTTTCAATGATCCTAGCTTGCATTAATTAATCACCATGAATACCTTCCACTTGAATTTATGACCCTAAAATGACCCCTAAGACACCAAATGACCAAATCTAGAATGGCATATGAAATGTCATCAATTGAACTATAATCATGCCCTATAACATTATAAAAATACACTATACAAGATTTTAAATATAGGGGGTTGAACCATTTTGGATTGAAAGCAAAATGGTCAATAGTTATGTATCTAAGGAAGTCTAATGAGATTTGGGTTTATGGGCACTACTGCGCTCTAAATTATGACTACATTAATGATCCATTTCCAATAAATTTTTAAAATGAAGTATTTGAATCAATTGTATGTCATCAAATGTACTCATTCATAGATAGATTCAGTGGATACCATCAAATTTTTATCATAGAAGAAGATAAATCTAAAAAAAACCTTTACAATAGAATGGGGTTCATTTACATATAAGGTAATGCCCTTTGGTATTAATAATGCTCCATTAGTTTTCTCTATGTATATGGTAATTGCATTTAAATATTTCATTCATGATTTTATAGAAGTGTATTTAAATGATTGGGATGTCTTCTCTTTGTTTAAAGAGTATATGTCAAAATTACATTTAATGCTAGAATGAGGTCAAGCACCGAGCATTTATTCTAATTTGAATAAGTGATCATTTTTCATACTTTTTGATTCTCTTATAGATCACATCATATGTAGTGATGGATTCCTAGTAGACCAAGCTAAAATTACAATAATAGTGGGGATGCCACCTCCAACTAGTTATATAAAAGTGCACACCTTTTTAGGTCATGCAAGATACTTTATAAAATTTATCAAGGGATACATAACCATATCTATGATGTTGAAAAATCTATTTCAAAAAGATACAAAGTTTGAGTGGACATCATAATTCCAAACTACATTTATTGATCTCAAACAAAGGCTAGTAATAATACCTATCTTAGTTTTTCCTGATTAGAAGAAGCTAGTACATGTACATGTGGTTGCTTCTAGGATTGTAGTAGGATCTATCTTATCATATCTAGGGGATGTTGGGTTGGATCATCCCATACATTTTTCCATCAAGAAACTATTGACAATAGAGAAAAACTATACACCTACAAAAAGAGAGGTCTTAGCTATGGTGTTTACCTTACAAAATTTTAGACATTATCTTTTGGCTACACCATTTGAGATTTTCATAGATCACCAGGCATTGTGATACCTGATTAAAAATCTCATGTTGAGTAGATAGATATTTAGGTGACTAATGATGCTTAAATAATTTCAATTTAGATTCAATGTGAAGCCAAGCTGAGAAAATGTGGACTAGATCATTTGATTAGGCTTTATAATGGAGATGAATTTGAGGAAATACATGATAAATATGTAGATGTAAACTTGTTTAGAGCCTTTATGATCCATAACAACATGAATTCTATCATGAAATTCTTTGAATAAGGACCATTTTCTACACACTATGTTGAAAGGGATAAAAGCAAATGGTCACATGAGTCATTCCTTATAGTCTCATTAATGGATTTATGTACATAATAAGAAAGTATGATGTGTTGTACAAAGTATATTTAGAACATAAGAGACCAAAAATTATTTAGGAATCATATCAAGGAGTGGTAAGAGGGAATTTCATAGGAGATGATAATGCAGAGTGATCTTTGGTGGCTGAATTTATTTAAGGATGTATAAAGGGTGGCCAAACACTGTGATGTTTGCTAAAAAATGGGAAAACCCAATCATCATGATGAGGTTCCCTTGGTCACAATGATAGTAGAGAAAATATTTGAACAATGGGGTATTGAATTTTTAGGGCCTATAATGCCCTTAAGAAAACATATTCATGTGCAATATATTATTACTGCAACTAACTTTCATGAAATGGGTGGAAGCTACTATGACAACAAACCGTGGTGTGAAGGATGCCACTAATATTTTATATGAGAATATCATAAGAAGATTTGAATGTTTGATGAAATTGTTTAGCAACATAGGTACCCACTTCCTCAATAATACAATCAGGACTCTTACTGATGAGTTTATGATATAACACCATACGAGCATGACCTATCATCCACAAGTAAATGAGAAAACTGAAGCTTCAAAAAAAGTATTGGGTAAAATAGTGATAACGATATGTAATGTTCAAAACAATTATTAAGAGGATCACATTACTATGATTCTTTAGGTGTATAGAAAAAATTATAAATGTGTGACAAGATTCACTGCCATTCATCTAGTTTATGGTTTTGAGGTAGTTATGCCTATGGAATACATTATTCATAGTCTATGCATTAAAATGATTATGAGATTGGGTGATCAGGACTCCCTAAACATAGATCAATGGATTTGGTCAATATGGAGGAAAATAGAAAAAGAGAGGAGTGGACATAAGAGATCAATAAGTTAAATTAAAAATCATGGCATGATAACAACTTATGATCCAAATAATTCTATCCCAAACAAGCAGTAATACTCTATGATAGTATATTCAAAGCATTTATAGGAAAGTTATGCATTAGATGGAAAATACCCTATATTATTCATGATGTTTAACAATAGGGTACAATTGTTTTAAAATATTTATAGGGAACCATTTTACTAGGGCGTATCAATGGTTTTGAGTTTAATCCTTACCATCATTAATATCTATCATGTATCATTGTAAATGAGAGAGGGTGTTAAGTAGCACCATGTAGTTAGGATTTTTTTAAATTTTATTTTGTTTTCTATTTGTTTTTAGGGTTAGTTTTTTTTAACAATGTGATATTTGGATTGCAACACATCTAAATAAAGTTTGGACAATCAACATTACAAAGTATGATCAATATATAGATTTAACATAAAGGAAAGTTAACTAGTAGTTAGAACACAGTGGTCATCGATTAAGTCTGAGAATGGGGTGTTGATGTACGATGAAATAATTGCAAGTGGTCATTTAAAACTATTAATAAAAATGAACTTGAGAGATTGCATCTTTCCCAAAGCAAATCATATGGAAGAATGATAGGATGGCATATAAAATAAATTAGATAAATGAAAGGATGGTGTGTCACATCATCTACCCACCAATAGATGGATCAAATAACCTAGATGAATAATAGTAACTATCATGTCAAACAATAGTTGGTTGACATAAACTATGGAGATACACTCATGCTCAACTAGCTCAGAATGTTAAAACTTGATGGCTTAATGGATTTAGGCAATAAAGACTATATAATAGAGGGTTTAGATAGTAAAAATACATTACACACTCCTAAAACTAATTGAAATTTATGATCTACATCCAAAATAGCTTCTTGTTCACACATTTCACACTAGTTTTAGACTAAGCAAAGAAAGTGTTCAATGTAGTCCATAATAACAACCATGAATAGGGCACAACTATTGATCCCACTCAAAGATATGTAGGAAGAGGAAATAGGGATTGGTTTAGGCCTTATAAATACTAGATATCATGACCTAGACCCCTTTTATTTCATTGATGCAACTAAAGCAACTATGTTTTCCCATAACCCATAGGAAACAATATAAGTAGGAGCACTAGAAATTCAACATCTACTACAAGGATATGATGCTGAGAGACTAATAAAATTACCTACTTTTAGGTAGTTAGATGAGGTAATTATCACTTTGATCAGCTGATATAATGAAGTTTACATCAATTTATCTAAATATGTGACCATATACATCAACCCTACTTCTATGGTAAGAGTAATAGGGATTTACAAGGAAAGTCTCTTCTACCTTATAAATCCATAGTGCCTCCCATCCACTCTGACACCAAATAAAAGTACACAAGGGAAAGTAAAGGAATTTCCATTGATATTCACATATTCTTTGGTGTACATCCTAGTTAAATGCATAACCAAAAGATTTTGGTAGACAATGAAGAAGATGAAGCATATGACTAAAGGAGTGGTGGACATTGCCTATCACTTGATATACCTACTTGAGGATTTTAATTAGGTCATAATTTTGGCCTCTAAAATCATAATGAACATTTTTAATATTTTTACTTACACTTCACAAGCATTCTAATACCAATTTTTGGTACTCTTATTCTGATTCACATAATAGAAATCACAAGAAGGCCCAAACAAACCTATTGAATATCCTTGGACAAAAATAGCAAAATATTATGAGAAATTAGGGAGGTTCAACACATGGGTGATAGATATACAAGCCATGATTAATTCACACCCTAGGGTACCCAAGGATGTGATTCAATATGTGGGATAACATGCATTGATCACCAAGTCGCATAATGGCATACAAATCAAAGTACATGATTTTCCCAAAATAACCAAAACTCCATTGCCATTTTTCATCACCATGTTGGATGCACAAACATATGTTTTGAGATATAAATATTTAGTGCAACCTTTGTTATCCATTACTCTAGGTGCATAACAACCTGTGCAACCTCAAACATATCCTCAACCCCAACTATAAGCTCAACCATGAGAAACACCAAAACCAACAACAACTTCATCGTAGGTTGACAAGGGAAAGAGGAAGGAATCAATATGACGAGCCTCATCATCACTTCTTAAAATGAGAACATGCTACATAAAGTCCTAGCTCAATAATAAACATGTTCCAAAAATAATAACTGAATGTGACTTGGCAGAGCTATGAGTTGGATAACAAGTTCTATAGTCCATGCTTGTAGATATTGATAATGATGTTTATGAGCAAGAAGAAGAGAAATAATTCTTCTTCTAGAAAGTAGTGTTCACCTATTAGGTGTAGAATTAGGTAAGATAAGACCTATGGGTGAACATAACCCAACCTCCTTCTTTAATTATTATTGATATTGTAGGTCAATAAGTAGTTTGACAATTATTATAAGACAAAATTTTCCAAGCATATCCAACTACAAGATCCTCTACTATGTAGGAAGTAGACATGCCATCATAATAAATTCTAACACCACCATTGATGTATAGACCATAGGCACATGTTACAACTTGACCATCTCTAATAATCAAGGATAGGATTATGTCTTTTTTATAACTAATAGAGGAGAACACAACACAACAAACATAAGAATCATAACCACAACCTTATATCCAAGTTATAAAGAGGTAAAATAAGAACCTCACTCCACCTCCAACCTTTAGAAATAAGATGATTGTGCAAAAGGGTTTTGTTCTAAAATCACCCTCTTTGGAATATTATAAGTTAGTTACAATGCTAGATTCATCGACCCCCATGGATGCACTTGAAAAAACTATCTTGTCATAGTGGGAGCCATAACATGAAGCTATGTAGGAATAACAATATCTATTAAAGGCACAAAATAAGACTAAAAGGAAGGAGAAGGAAGAGGCAAAGCACAGGGTTGTGGAGGAAAAGGAGTAATGTAAATAAAAGGTTGTGAAGGAGGAACACAAGCATAAAGCTAAATAAGTAGAGGCTCAAAAGTAAAGAGACAAAGAAGTATAGGATAAACATAAGAAATATAAATAAGTAGAGGCTCAAAAGATAATATCTGACAAAGCAAAGGAAAATAAGAAATAATAAGAAGTAATGAGGAAAAAATAAGAAGTATAGGATGCAAAAGAGAAGAAATAAGAAGTAACAATAATTACAAAGGCTCAAGAGTATCAAAAGGCTAAGTGACAAACTAAGGAGAAGGAAGCTAAAGCCAAATCCAACGCTGTAACATTATCTAAGGTTAAGGTTGAAGCTAAATCTAAATTTGAGTAGGAGATAGAGGTGAGATCCAAGTAACAAGTAGAGAGTGAAGTGAAATTAGCATTTGTGATGCAAGGAGGTGTACAAGAAGAGGCTTCTTAGCCAACACCACAAATAACTAGCCAATGGATATGGGATGTTCTCACATCATCCACTTGGTGCACTACTTTTTATCTTCCTTTAGTGAAGTTCAAAATGACCCTTGAAATAATAATGGTAAAATACATGGATCTAGATATGACTACATAATAAACATCTTTAGATGTTTCTTAGATGTCACTAAATAAAAAAATTAAAGGTGTATCTACTTTCCAAGAATTAATTACACAAAATGCTTCAAACTTAGAGTAGAAAGTCTTATATATATGAGAGAAGAATGTAGATATTAGCCTTTGATTCTCAAATTCACACCATATCATTGAAACTAGCTACCCTACACTAGTGACCCAAGTCTTAAGTGATTAGGTTATGTCTGAAGAAAAATAATTCTTAGTTTTATTGGTGTAACTCACAAAAGACTAGTTGGCTACACACAAGCTATAAATTCTAAATGCAAAAGGGTAAAATATAAAATCTAAATACAGGTGATTTACTAATCCAAAATTTGAAAGCTTTGGTCGAAAGATAATTCAGAAATAAGAACAATCCAATTCAATTAATGTTATCTCTAAAAAGAGATGTTTTTTTGAATAAAAAATTGTAGATACAAATATATGCTTATCTCTAGGAAGAGATGTCTGCCTCCCCATTTTAGGAAGTTATTATTTTATACATATTATCTCACAGGAGATTGAGTGGCTCGAGGACATAAAATAATATAGAGCTCAGGGATATAACGGGTGAGGATTTAAAGTAATACAAGATTCAAGGAATTAACTGTCACCCAACAATTCAACATCCAAGATTTAAAATAATACAGAGCTACACGTAGCCCTACTCGATCTACCAACTGCCCACTCTTGGGCCTTACAACAACCACTTCGGTAGTCATGTCCATTATACCGCTACATCTTGGCACTCGTTATACCACCTAAATTGTCACCTGAATCATTCCTCCCTCCTTGAAAAGCAATGGTCCCCATTGCATCAATGTTTCCCATCAAGTGTGGTAGTTGTGTCTTGATTTGATTCTTGATGCACACTTGGAAGGGACTGTGGTTTATGGAATTGTGTAGGGCTCGATTGTTCACCATTTTTGTCTGACCATCAGTCTATGGATGGAAGGCCATGAACTTCTTTAGCTTGGTATCTATTTGCTTCTGTTGTGTAGTCAGGGTTGTAACATCAGCCCTTTAGATTCTTGTGGCTTGACCACCATGAGAACAAATTTCTTGGCACTAAGCAGAGAGATAGATGTAGAAGATGGTACTTCTGGTACCCTATAGCACCATGTTCCAAGAGTGAGAGTGATCCTTCTAGTTCTTGATTCATATATACCATGTCGATCATACATGAATGGCTGACCAAAGAGTACATCACAAACATCTAGATTGACCACATTACATAAGACCTCATCTTGGAAAAGTTGTATTGCATATGATAGAAGACATTGGTGGGTGACACAAAGGTTTCTCCTTGGACTCAACCATCCAATACTATATGGTTTTGGGTGAGGCTTCATGGATAGATTTAGGCTTTGCACAACATTAGTAGAGATTAAATTCTTTTGACTTCCACTATCAAGAATGAAATGCAGAGGCTTACCTTTCACCCATAACTTAGAGTGAAACAACCTTTCCTTGTCATCTAGCATCTCATCGTGTGTCTATGATGAAGCTACAATGGCTTCAAGATCAACATCTATAATTTCTTCTTCAACCTCTTCGACTGCAGGGTTGGTATGAGGTAGAGCAGTAGATGTTGAGGATGGTGACTCAAAAAGTAGTGATTTGATAGCTTGACATTATTCTTTGAAGTGAGTTCTAGATTTGTGATAACCACACCACTTCCCAGTCTTCCCTTCCTTTTGCTTCCAATTTTGGCCTCATGTCTGACCTTCTTTATCACTTTTCCATTTTGAAGACTGATTCTTTATATCAATTCTTCCATGCTTCTGCTCAATCTTTACTACGAACTTGTATGCCTCACCGATGGTTTCCAAATTGAAGAGTTCCATTTCTCCCCATATGTACCATTGTAGTCTACCACGATATTTGAGATCCTTGTGTTTCTCACTTTCTTGGATGCCCAGTCTTGTAATAGAGAATGAAAAATGTCAGTGTAATCTTAAATAGATTGTTCCTTACCTTGGTGAAGTTGTTTCCACTCTATATACAGATCATCATATGCTCCAATGAGATAGTATTCTTCTTTCACTGCTTCCATAAAATCATCCTAGGTAGTTTCCACCCCAAGGCCAATGATATCTATACTAAACCTCTTTTTGTACACTTCCCACCAATTTTTCATGGGCAATGATGATTTCAAAAGAGCAAAAGTGACATTTTCTCCATTGGTGAACTTATTTACAGAGAAGTAGGAAGACAGTTGATCCAACCAATTTTATATTGCATCAACATTTATTTTGCCTTTAAATATGGGAATATCAAACTTTACCTAAACCTTGAAGGGTGTTGGGGCACTGAAAGGAAGTTCCATTGATGAGGAGCTAAGACGTGTAGCCGCAGAGCCAGAATTTCCCGTCAAAAGTGTTTGAAGAATTTGAGTAAATTGTTGTAGCATCTACGCTTGTTGCCGTTGGAGGGCTTCATTCACCATTTCCTTGAAAGGATCAGATATCTCAATGTTGTCTACCATTTAAGGTTGTTTGGAGTAAACAGGTGGAAATTTTGGAAGCTCTGTTGCTTCCCACCCACATTTCCTGTATCTTGACCTTGTCCTCGAGATCATACACTCTCAAGACAAACCACTTTGATACCACTGATCCAAAACTTGAAAGCTTTTGTTGAAAGATAATTCAGAAATAAGAACAATCCAATTCAATTAATGCTATCTCTGAAAAGAGATGTTTTTTTGAATAAAAAATTGCAAATACAAATATATGCTTATCTCTGGGAAGAGATGTCTGCCTCCCCATTTTAGGAAGTTATTCGTTTATACATATTATCTCGTGGGAGATTGAGTGGCTCAAGGACATAAAATAATATAGAGCTTAGGGACATAATGGGTGAGGATTTAAAGCAATACAGGATTTGAGGAATTAACTATCACACAACAATTTGGTGTCCAAGATTTAAAACAATACAGAGCTACACACAGCCCTACCCAGTCTAACAGCTACCTGCTCTAGGGCCTTACAACAATCGCTTTGGCAGCCACGTCCATTGTACCACCACATCTTGGCACTCGTTATACCACTTGAATTATCACCTAGATCATTTACAAGCTCTTAGAGGATTAAGAATATGTTTTGGACACAACTGCACTCTAATCAAAATGGATAACATAGGATATGTTGAATTGAAATCAACATCTTAACAATTCATTGTCTACAGTTAAACCAAATTTTTACAAGGTAGACAAATCCAAAGCTATGATCAAGGATCATACGGTTACCCCTACAATAATGAATGAATTCAAGTTTCTTGATTTAAGGGATGGGGCCATGCATAAACTATGGACTTGGAAAAATGAGATTTTGTGGAACTAATTTGCAGGCATTTAGGCACAAAAACATGTAGATCAGTTGGAGAAACTGTCACATGACATCTAGATTAAAAAATTAAATTCTAGGGCACTCATCACCATCATCGATGATGAAGATATTTAGAACCTAATGGAAACTCAATTCATGTTGTATACATTGCTAACTATGGTGTGGGAAGTGATGATTGCCTAATTCTAAAGCAAGATCTATCTCAGTTCGATCCCTTTATTACACAACTTATTGATGAATCATAATTTATTATCACTCAATAGATACTTTAGTAGAAGAAGAATGCAAAAGCATATATCCAATCATTTAACAACCATAATATCCTCTACCAATAATTTTTTATATAACAAAGTGATTCATCCACTTCTGTAGTGAATCCATCATCACAACAAATTATTACATAACCAACATAGAACGTGCCACCACCTACATAGTAGGTACTGTGCAGTTATATTTTTAAATTTTTCACAAATTTTTGGCACAATTTTATAGTATAGCCTTAAGCATTAGGAGCAAGTCTAGGTTGGTTGAAAACCCATAGAGAGAAGCCACCTAATTAATTTAGTCTATTAAAAACCTGAAAAGATAAGAGGCTAGTACACAACTTAATTAAAAAATTGAAAGGCTAGCTAGGTAATGCATAAAGGGTGAAATTTGATAAATGACACCTATAGTGATAATTATGAATCTTGTTTCTAGCAGATTAGGATTATTTTCTATGACTTTATCTCAGGACAAGATAAATTTTTAAGTTTGAGAAAGTGTTGAGTGTAGAACAGGGATATCAAAATTGTAGAGTCTATTTTATGGACACGTGTGATTTTCACTTATTTTATCTTTTTTATAATCTTTTTGTATGTATCAAACCTTTGTAATCATAGTAATAGATGTCAGAATGCGAAGAGCGATTAATTTTGGGCATATTGAAAGGCTAGAAAATGAAGAGACAATGCTTTGTATAACTCTATATATAGTGCTCAATTATATTTATATATGGTTTTAATGTGATAGAGATTAATAAATATTGTTTTGAAATAGTTTTCCTATGTATCTTTTATCATTTTTCTATGCATAGTGAGTAATTTGTTTGATTTAATTTGTTAATCATATGAATTTATACCGACTATTCATATTTTAATAACCCTACATTTATTTATGCATATATTTGTTTTTACTATTAATGAATATATTCAATTTGAATTTCCATTAAATGTTTAGTTTTGTTACTTTGTACGTAAACTATCCTTGTATTAACATGTTTTGAAGGGTTTTCCAAGAACCTCTACTAACAACTAATCACTTTGAGGGATACTTGTAAAGATGAAATTTCCAATTCTAATGGAAGTACATTTTCTATCCCATAGACAAAGTAATATGGAGTAGATCCAATGGGCATGTGAATGTTTGTGAGATAAATCCATAGTGCATAAACTATTTGGTTATGGTAATCATCACCAAATTTAATACCTATCTTATGTAAGATTTTTTTTATAGTCATGTTTTTAGTTTCTACATATTTATTTCCTTGTGGGTAATAAGGATTATAAAATATGTTTTGAACCTTATATTTAGTGAATTTTTTTGACAATTTTGATTTTCAAAGATAAACTATTATTTGTAATGATAGTTGAATGAATCCTAAAGCAAGAGATGATATGCATCATCAAAAAACTAACATATGTCATCTCCTATAGTAGACTGTAAGGGTATAGCTTCAACCCACTTGGTTAAATATTTAGTAGTTATAATCATAAAGTTATGTCTACATATTAATTTTGGATGTATTTTGCCTACCAAATAAAACCCCTAAAGTGAAAGTGGCCAGGGTGAAATAATGAATAGTAATTCATGGAAAGGATCATGGTGTAAATTATTGTTCCTTTGGCATTATCCACATAATTTGACATATTCTTAATATTCATGTTCCATTGTAGGCCAATAGTAACCTAGCCGAAGTAACTTATAAGGAATTACTTTTCCACTAAATTGTTTTCCACATTCACTATCATGTACCTATTTTAATGCTAACTTAGCTTCCTCAATATTAAACATCAGAGTAATTATTCTTAAAAATATATTTTAAACAAATTGTCGCTGGTGATTAAATATCCAAGTGCGTCTCTCTATAATTTACACTTATTATTTCTAGTGAAAGTATTTAGTGTAACCGATTCGTTAAAAAAGTTAAATATATGAGTAAACCATTATAACTATTATGCACTGAGTTTTCAAGACTAATAGGGATACCAAATATACATATGATATCGATGGTTTTTTAATGGAATATAGTGAATATTACTTGATCATCATTTATGCCAATTGGTACTAAAGAAGTTGCACTAGCCATTACACCTACATGATGATTATATTTTTGTGGGATATTTTAAATTGAAAAATTATTGAAATGTGTACATAAAAATTGTACCATGCTTTTAAATGGGATTAATTTTTTTTGTCTAGCAAACATATGTAGCTTGATTAACAACTAATTCTGAATCCTTGTATATCTTGATAGATTTTATTTATAAGGAATAAAAAATGTACCATTCCAAGATTGATGCCTCATATTCTACGATATTATTTTTACAATAAAACCCCAATCTATATGTAAATGGCATAAGCTCTACTTTTGGAGGAGTAATAGTAATTCCTACACCAACACTTGATGCACATTTTGAACCACTAAGAAAAATTACCCATGTATTTTTGGTAATATTATACATTTTAAAATCATCCTTACAAGTATCTTTGAGTGGTGTTATATTCTATAATGGTGTGGTAGATTAATATTCTATGATAAATTAGAATTTTACCAATTTTTGAAATATAGTCTTTCAATCTAATTCTATGAACAACATTAAACATTTTTATATACAACCTAATAGATGAGATTTTGACATGATAAATTTTAATGGGTCAGCCCTTGTAATAACATGAGTCTCATTTTTAGTCATATGGTGTTGAAGTTTATACATATAGAATACAAGATCCAATCATAGTTTTTATATTGTAGTATAATTGTTTTCATAATCAACAAGTGTGCAACTACTATAAGTTTTCTCTATGATTATCATCGTAGTTTACTAGTGAAGTGCCTAGTGTGTGATCTATAGTAAAAATATATAATAAGAGTGGTTTATTTGGTATTGGAGGAATGAGATTAGGTTGATTCAACAAATATTTTTTGAGTTCCTATAAATCCTTTTGAATATATCCCATTCAAACTTTATATCTTTTTAAGCAATCTTGTAAAGTGTTATGTCTTATTTGCTAATTGAGCTAAAAAGTGATGCATCTCTTGAATTTTACATTGTAAAGATCAAGGTTGTTTCAAGCCTTGAGGTTAAGGTATATCAATAATAGATTTGAATTTCTTAGGATCAATTTCAATACCTCATTATGATATAATAAAACATAATAATTTCCTTTGATGTTACACCAAAAATGCACTTCTTTGGATTTAGACTACATTATAATGTTGTAGCCACTCAAACATATGTCTTAAGTCAATTTTATGGTCTTGTATTTGTTTTTATTTTTTAATTAAATAATCCACATAATAATCTATTGTATTGTGAATGATATAATGGAAAATATGTGTTATCGATCGTTGATATGTAGCTCCAACATTTTTAATTGAAAAGGCATCACTATATAACACAAGGTGCCCCATGGTGTGATGAATGATGTTTTATTTTGATTTTCACTAATTTTTTTTATTTGAATATAATCAAAGAATCAATTCATGAATGATAACATTTCATACCCTACAATGGAATCCATAATCATAATAATGTTAGGTAGTGGAAAATCATTTTTAGGATATTTAAATATCTAAAGTCTGAAAAACATAAAATTTTCCCATCAAGATTTACTACCAAAATAATATTAGAGGCCCATTCAGGATAGGCTATAGGTTGAATAAACTCTGCATTGAGTGATATTTGAATCTCTTCCTTAACTAGTAATGCCACTTTTGGATGTATTTTATGTATTTTCTACTTGACTAGTTTTGCATCTAGGAAAAGTGTTATTTGGTGGACTGTAATTAAAGGATCAATGCATATCATATCAAAGTATGGCAAAGAAAATATCTCAATAAAATCATATAATGCTTGACATATTTATTTTCCTTAAAATTTTGAAGTTCAACAGCCAAAAGTATGATTCTTGGATATATATATATATATATATATATATATATATATATATATATATATATATATATATATATTCCATAATTGAATTCAATTATCTCTTCATTTATAAGTGTGAATCCATATTTGATATAAGGTGTATTAAGAATTATATCATAACCATCAATTAGACATCATTCTATGAAAAATTAGAGTATATATATATATATATATATATATATATATATATATATATATATATATATATATATATATATTCCATAATTGAGTTCAATTATCTCTTCATTTAAAAGTGTGAATCTATATTTGATATAAGGTGTATTAAGAATTATATCATAACCATCAATTAGACATCATTCTATGAAAAATCAGAGTCACCAAAATATGCATGAGGATTTTTAGAATGAGGAGACATATTCTTATGATAGAAGGGAGGGAGATCCTCATATGCCCATAAATATTCTAGAAAAGACTCATCATTATAAAATTCATCCAATGTTAAAAGTTATAATGAGATAATATCATCAATGAGATTTGATTATACAATTGATAATGTGGATACATATTTTATTGATTTCTTATCTTGTTGAATAGATTAACAAAAATCTATATGTTTATTTGTAGATATAACTGACTTTGAATTTCATTAATGATTGGTGTAACCAAGGCCTTGTTTTACTTTATGAGTAGATGCCTCAATAGGATGGAGAATGCCTTATGCATGCTTTTATTTTCTTTGTCTTATATAACTCACCTTCTATAAATGTTTTAATCTGAAATCATATTGCTTTTCACTTTTATTATTAGATGAAGAGACTTCTTGTGTAACTATAGGAGATATGATATAATTATGAATAATAGGCTATAACACTGTGTGAGTAGAAAATTCCATCTAAGGGACATAATTTTATGTAGATTATGTTACTTGACAATACTTAAATGGATCATGATCCATATGATATGTTTATGTATATGCCATTGGTAGCTAAACTTCAAACATGTGTTTAATGTGGAAGGGATGGTTTGTATGTCATGAATCCATGTCCTTTCAAGCAAAATGTTGTTGTTTTAGTCATTTGGCATAACTTGACATGTTTTAGCTATAGTTGTAGGATCCAATGTGAGATTTGTTATTATCTAACCCAATACCTTATGATAAATATTATCAAAACCTCTAATATTCATATCTAAATAATATATATTTTTAGAATTTATATTGAGTAGTTAAAGAAATGAAATGTTGTAAATATTCAAGCCTAACCCATTATCTACTAAGACTCATTTAACACCCATGTCATCAATTCTAAGATGAATGTATAAATGTAAATATTGATTAATGAAATTTTTTGGTGGTAGATATTCATTTTTAAAATATATAGACTCTTATATCCATCATAATGTGTTAATAATTCAAGCAACTTAATTTAGTTTGGTATTTCATGGAACAATAATGTCATGTAATATTGCATATAAAATATCCTTGTACACATTTGACGATTGGAGTAACTATAAAATTGATATCTATGTTGTTTTATTATTAAACTAATTGATAATAGTAAATCCTTAAGTTATTTCATCTTATTGTGCATGATGGGGATCCTGAACTCTTTTAGTAATAATAGCTTGGACCACAAGATCTACTATAAGCATAGGGTGAATAGTAGAGGCATGGTAGTAGCTGAGATAATTTTGAGGTCTAGGGGAAGGAGGAATGAAAGGGACTAAATGTGATCTATGCCATCTATTAGTAAAACATAGTAACTCAAATTAAACCATGAAAAAATATGCATCAGAGAACTATTAATTATTAATGTCTTCATTTATATTGAATTTTACTTTTTCCATTAAAGTATGCATCCATGGAATTATATGTATCTTAATTATTTTACATATTGCAGGCAAGATACTTGTAAATAACACTAAAAATACTTGAATTAATTAATAATGAATATATTTAGTCATTATGATCATGATTATTATGGAAAACATAAAACTTTATATCAAAAACCCTAATAAAAAAGCTAAAATATAATTAAATCCTAAAGGATGCTAGGGTTTTTCAATATTCAATCAACACCAATATGTTTAACGAAATTTGGGATTAAGATAATTTTTATCTTAATTGGATAAATTGTGAAGTAAAATCAAACTACATAAAATATGGCATAAATCACACAAATTTATTTACAACTTACTATACTTATAAATAGTGCTAACAGGGGAAGATAACAAAGAAGAAAAACTTAGCTATAAATAAAACATGAAGGATTGTGACTACAACAATGAAACTGATTATATGGTTGTATGAGGTCATTATGAATCAAGAACAAGGCTTCATATCTACCTAGGACAATGCCACACTTTTTGGATGAGGTTGGAATGTGTTGATGTTTATAGGGTATGTTGACATCTATCAAGGTTTTATCTCTCTATATAAATTTTTATTGATGTACCTTCACCTATAGGTCATGTGTGCATGATTAAATTTATTTTATTCATTATAGAAACATTTTTATACCTTCTTCTTCACTTGAAACCTGATCTTAATAGATCATGAGGAATAAATGGGAAAAATGGGTCATTGGTTGAAGTTGTGTTTCAACTCAACACCTCCATGTTGAGCACTACCTACATACCAATACTTTGAAGAGGGATCAAAATCCATGTAGTTATACCATGATACAATGATGTGTGTGATATAATGATATGTGTAAAAAACTAATGTAATGTTATATGTTAGTACAATCCCAATGTAATTATGTGTTTCAATAATGACAAGTGACCTTGGAGGTGAATTAAAAATTAGTTTAGTTCTACTTGGATTGTGTGGACTTATAATTAGGAAGAATAGATGTTTTCCTCTCAATGTGCAATTAGATGTTTTAATGCTTTTCAATAATGTAAGCATCTAGTGAAAAATGGTTAGAAAATGTGACTCTATAGTGATCTATTTATAAATTCCTCAAATGGACTTATGAAATGTGTGGGATGACATATTAGGTAGATTTAGTTTTAATAATTAGTTATTATTTGGTGTAAGGACACAACATGTGGATTCAGACGCTACCAATGAGTAGGATAGTCTTGATTGAGTGACTTTATCTAAGTAACAAAAACAACTAAACTATAAGTTTGGATTAGTATAATAATGAGTTTTTTTTAGGAAGAATATGAATGTTTTGTATCAAAGTTTATCAAGGGTATGATCAATTTGCATAGAGGTAGAGGAATAGTATCTTATAGCCATGGAATTAGGCATGAGCTAAGTGTGTGTAAAAGGATGCTAACAAGTGCATTATTCTGTAATAAATTTTAATTTATGTGTCTACAATAGGTTGGTATATATTTATAGGATAAGTATCATTAGTTTTACCCATTTTGGATTTATATAAAGGAATATCTGAGTCACCTATTCTATCACTTAGAAATTTTACTATTGAGGCACACTTACACTATTGCACACTAAACAAACTTTCCCTATTATTCCTAAATCTCATTCTAATCATTTTAAGTAGTCCTTAGCCAAGTAAAGATCCCATTACACTTAAGTAAAAATCATAACATTATCAAGTAATCAAACCATATTTAGATGCATACATGGATAAATATGTGGGCTTGATATCCCTTTTCAAAGTATTAGATACATAGGTAGTGAGAAATCATCACGAAGGTGATTGGGGTCAACTCAACCCATTATACTCCCCCTTTTTATCTTTACCAATATTTTCAAACTTTATCTATTACTGATGCTTTCTCTCTTGTAGGAAACTATTGATTCTCAATCTCTTTGAGTGCATGCCTTAAAGGGTACACCAAGAAAGGGGTGGGTAGACCATTGGTGCTTCATGAGATTATTTTCCCTTATACCACCACTTGTTATATACACAAACTTCTCCTAAAACACTTCCCTAAGCTTTGTCTCCTCTCTTGCACCATCCTTCAACCATTTTCCACCTTCATTATCCCCTTTCTAAGCCTAAAACTCTTTTTGATGGTTTATTGGTCCCATAAAACTTGTACTCAAATTGATAAAACAAATTTAGGTTCTAGGTTGGCCCCTGGTCGACATAGACCAAGATCTAATTTATTTTTATCAATAATGATATAGAGTCAATTGGGCCAAACCTGTTGACTAAATTTTTAAAAAGGTTTAAGGTTAGATTCATCTATATATACACATTCATTTCACCATTTATTAGAGAGATAATAAGAGTTAATTATTCAATTAAATTTATTTACAATCTAATCTTCCACCATTCTATTTGAGAAGTTATAGTTTAGGGTCTTCACTTGGAGAATAATCTTATCTTGTGGAAAAGTCTTGGATGCTTTGGCCTTTCTTAGCGATACATACAAACCATGAAAACCTATTTTGAAACACCTTTGGCCAAGGTAGGGATTGAGTCTCGATGGATTCATATTCAAGATAAGTATCTATAACTTTACTCCTCTATTTTAGTAGATAGAAGTAACGTAAGAAAGGGATTTTTAATATATTTCTCTCTTCATGCATTAAGGTTTTACTTATAAATAAATTAATTAGGATTATATTATGTATGTTTAATTTTATGTTTACTAATCCCAACTTTGTGCCACATGCTTTGGTGAGCACTAGATTAGATTTTTCTTTACTTGTCATTTACCTTTGTGAATATGAAAACATAGGACCTAGTTAGGGTTATTGCATAGTGTTTCTTGAATAGAGGCTTTCAAACCCTCTCTAGTGATGTTATTGTGGTAAGAGATCCCTTAAATAGGCCTAATAGATCCATATTGGTCATGACCCCGAATATATAATGTATCAACAATCAAAAGTGTAAGTAGGATTTATCTTCTATGAGCTAGGATTGATTTATAGATTAGTTGCATTTTCCTTTTTATACATTATGGTGGAATTGATGTGAATCAAACCATTGTATGTTTTCCTTCATGATTTAATTTTATCATCATATCATATTTTTATATACTTTCATTACTATATCAAACTAGTTAGTATAGATATAACATTTTGTGTGCATATTATAACACACAATCATTCTAAAATGACTCTATTCTATTTGTGTAGGTCTTCACCAAATACAGGTTACTAGATCAATCAATTCAACACAGTATTATTTTCATCCCCAAATTCACATATATATTCAAACCAACTGAATCTATCTTTAATTTTTTTTTTCAAAAAATAGGTCTACAAACATAGTTTAACCAATTGATTATGTTTGTAACTTCTTCAACATATAGGTTCTGCAAACTCTATTGAACCAGTTGACTCAATTAAAATAATTTTGAATCAACATTTAAATGTCTCAGCATAAAATTTTACAATATAAACAAGCCCATTTAAGTTCATTTATTTATCTCTTTGTCATTTTAGTTTTTTTCTTTTAGTACTATTTTTCACAAGCTTGCAGTCTATAAAACTGCAACCTTACAACAAACTAGGTTAACCTGTTTGACATAATTATGTAGTTTATCTTCCATCTAGAAGACATAGTCAACTTGTTTGACTATGTTCTTATAGATATTGCTTCTACATAATAGTAGTGACCTAGTTGACTCTATTCTACATTGTTTACATACATTGTTTCTTGAACTGACTCTGTACTCTTCTCAATAAAAGAATTAACATATTTTTGCTAATAATTAATTCATCTTTCCTTTTCAATTAATTTCATGCTTAGAGTAAAAAACATAGATTAAATAGCTGGTTAAAAAAAACATTTTAGTCACACTATTTTTATCTTTTGCACACACTTCCAAATCACTTTACATTAAAAAAACATTAAACATTTGTCTTCCCAAGGTCTACATACTTGGATTTCATCACCAAGTGAGAAATTGACTTGGTTTTATGGCCAAGTATAAACACATGGTTGATCATATATATTGGAAAAGCACCCAAAACCTTATCATTGTAGGATTGTGAAGTGAGGGGGTAGGGCCCAATACCAATCTAGTACTATTACCAATACAGATCCCTTTCAGACTAAACATCCTAAAACTAACCTTAGATTGCTTTTTAGTTCCATATTTTAGCTAAATTCCCAATAAAATTCAATTTAAACTTCATTATAACTTAATAACACTTAGGATGAAAAATTAGTTAGCATTTACTTTATAGTTTTTACTTGCTCTTTGATCATTGTATGTTGTATTGTAAAAATTGCATTGTCTAGTGTTGGTGCAAGGTTTGTACTATGTGGTCTAATTAGATTAGTCACATTGATCCAATTATTTATGTACTTAATTTAATTTTGATTCAAAATTATCTTGAAAAACCTTTATTTTAGAACACTATCATTTCTGTTGACATAGTCTATTACAAACTGTGTAGCTTATCTACCTACAATACATAATCAACCTATTCGACTGTGTCTCCTTATCTTCTTGTTTAGCCCTTGTCTAAGTAGTACACAATAAACCTATTTGACTCTGTCTTCTTATTTTTCTTGTCCTATTCCCTATTCAACAATACATTATTGACCCATATGATTGTGTATTCTATTTAGCCTATTTTCAATTTCATCCTTTCTAGCACATGGTCAACTAACTTAATTGTGTTATCTTATTTTTATGTTCTAAGAATTTTCTTCACATACTCTGTCAACCCACTTCAATTTTTACCTATTGGCCAACATTATTCTCTATTTGGTTGACTTTGTCCCTATTTTTCACTCTTGTTTACTAAATCTTAGATTATTTCATCAAACATCATGAAATCCCCTATTAGAATCTTCTTCGATAACTTGAATCCATTTAGACACTATATGGGATGTTATTTTATTCCTCTCTTTACTTCCTAAGAGGATCCTCACTCTTGGAATACCTATTCTCCTCCCTCATATTTAGATTACAAAATTGTTCAAATCATTCTAAAATATGAGATTAGTGGATCAGATCCTTTTCATACCTATCAAGACAATTCCCATCTTCAAACATCTCACCATAATGTGGGGTAAATTAATACAAGTCTATCTAATAACCCCATAGGAAATCTACCACCTAGTAACCCTCCCCCTAATACCCATTTGGAGAATCCTCCTACCAACACCAACCCAAAAATTGATACCACTCAGATTTTTGCACATATAGTGAAATAAATGAACATAAAGAAAACATATAAAACCTCACAAATTATGCAACTAAAACATCATTTGATCAACATGGCTAATCAACCTCCCATTCTTCTCTCTCAAAATAATCAAAATTTTATTTGTCCACCTCTTAGAGATGTTATGGGGAATGTCATCCCCCATCCTATCATTCATAAAAAGATGATTCAACACATCTAAAATGATCCTTTATCCCATTTCATTATTTTTATTGATATTGGTAAAATATCTCCAACTATTAATATGATGGGACTAAAGACCCTGCACCTTTTTTTAAGACATTTGGAAATATTTATAAGGAGTGGATCCAAACTAATACTTGTGCCACAAACAAGATCTCAGTTAAAAATTTCATTGGTGATGTATTATAATGGTATAATTAACTTTCCCAACATTCCATATGGCAATTATAGGCTTTAGTCAATCCTCTAGTTAAAGAGTTTTAACACAATGATCTTCCCAAGAATTGCCTTATCCATTGAATCAATGCTAAGCAATATCCCACTGAATCAACTCATGATTTTATGAAATAATGGAAATATTTGGCCCCTAAGGCTGATCACAACATGATTGATGACAATTTATTTAAACTCTATATCATGGTACTAACACGTTCACTTTAATACAAGGTTCAAACTTTCATTCCCAAAACATTAAATGAAGCTTTTGACCAAGATAAACATCAATACTTCTTAATGAAATAGTTTTAACCCAAAGCTAAAATAATTAAAGGATATTTTCAACATTCAACTAATGCAATAAATGAAAATCCTCCTTAACCCAAACTGGGATTAGCCAAATCCTATAGTCCTCAACCTTATCAAATGCCATTAACTGTGCAACAAATGAAACAATTTTTAGCACCATCTAAACCATTTAATTACCCCAATAATCCACCCAAATGATATAATCCTAATTAATTTTTTTGGTTCCACATTAATATAGGTCATTCCCATGAAACATGTAGAGGGCTTATAATTTTTTTCTCTTATATACTTGGTGATTCATTCAATCACGAATCCATGATTCAAATTTGTTGTCAATATTAGATTAAATCTTCTCAAAAGTGAAAATATCCCAAAGCTTATTCTTCTAACAACCAAAAAAATTTCTCCACATATGAAACTCAACAAAACAATAAGTATATTTATGTAATTAACACTGATTATGATCAATGTTACACCAATTCCCAATATGTCAATGTGGCTAAGGTCAATTATCGATGCAAACCAACCCATAAAGATATTGTTACCAAACCTAAGAGACCATATTTGGAAGAGAAATTTGTAAAATATACTACCACTACTCACTTAGTTTCAAAAATAAATGATGAACCATCTCCTCCCTTTGAACCTCCAACCACTTCTCTTACTCCTAAACCTATTTTAGCTTCTAAGCCTTGTGTTGATTATTTTTCTTCCAAAACCCATTGGAAATTCCTAGAATAACTCAACTCCATGCCTTGAAAAATTCCTCTTATGAAGTTAGTTTGTACCTATCCTTATCATCATAAGTTCCTCATGCAACAAATTTAATAAATTGAAGAGCCATCTCTATTATAAGAGGAACCATCTTCTCGTGAGCCTCAAATAACCAAAGTGACTACCATTGAATCCATTTTTCCTTCTTTGAAACCCTCTATAGAGTTACTTTATGAAGACATGATCCACCCTTATTTATTAAACTAGTTATTAATACCACCCTCATTCAAAAAATATTAGTAGATGAGGGGTCCAATATTAATTTGAAATATCTTTGGCTCATCCAACAACTTGGATATAACAAATATCATCTCATACAAACTCATTTAACATGTTATGGATTTGACAAAACTAATAAAAAGCCACTTGGTTATAGTTGTCTCCCTCTTAATATTAGACCTAAGATTATACGAACCAAGTTTATGGTTCTCAATTTACCCTTATCCCAAAACATACTCCTAGTATGCCCATGGAATCATAGAATGAGGGTTATCACCTCTTTCAGTAGCTAATGTATCAAGTTCCTTCATAATGGTAAAAGGTATAAACATGAGGCCAATCCTAACCCATGTAGTATTTAGCTTCCAAATCCCAAATATCAATATTGGATTCCCATTATTTCTAAGATTAATAGTGCCCTTTTATTCAAATTCATCAATATGAATTTGGATTTACATCACTCTTGTTGATTCTAATGATGTTGAGCCTAATGACTTGAAAAATACATGAAACACTACCAAGATACCTCCCTACATCTAGGAGTGGATACCTCCCTCTTTAATACCTTGTGATCGCACCATCCCTCTCATATATGAGATCACTAATTTCCCTCCTCCATGTAATGCTCATGAAGTATCTTACATAGAAGATGACTTCACATGTAATGATTATGGATTGTCTAAATTATTTCAAGATCCTTTAATCATGTATCCACATAAATTTAATGAATTAAACACCTTACCTTCTAAAGTTCTTCCTGAATCCCAAGCATGTACAATTTTTCCAACTTATGATGATAACTACATCATGACTCAAGCTCAATCATGAGACTTGGATGTTCAACATTATTAGAAAACTTTATCTCAAATATATGCTTTCGATCATGATGTTCATACCATTTCAATAGATTTTGAGTTAGTACATGAAGGTCATGTACCTCCTGCTAATTCTCCACTATTTGATACCCTATTATGATGATAACTACATCATGACTCAAGCTCAATCATGAGACTTGGATGTTCAACATTATTAGAAAACTTTATCTCAAATATATGCTTTCGATCATGATGTTCATACCATTTCAATAGATTTTGAGTTAGTACATGAAGGTCATGTACCTCCTGCTAATTCTCCACTATTTGGGTGGTGAAACAAATCTTATTCCTCATACCTAATAACTTACAACATATTCTACACATCCTACCAAACCATTCATTCCATCTAATATTGATAATGATAAACTAATTGATTTAAATCAACCTTCTTCTCTAGTTCTACCTACTCTTAAGATTATCCTAGATACCAAGGCCAAAGATGTATGCCAAGTACATTATGAATATGACAACCATGGTAAAAAAATTATCAATATTGAAGTAGATGTGGAATAATATGGCCCTCTTCCCACTTTGCCTAGCAATCAATCCATTCTTGAATTGATCCATGGTCAAGAACCTCAACTTCCTCGGCAACATCATAAACTTGAGAATTTCAAACAAAAATCCCCTTGTTTTAACAACTTCATCATTAGCATTGATCCTAAAACACATCCCATTTCCTCTTTGCCTAATTCACCATATCATTTCCAATATGGAAATGCTATGCTTATCGAGGAAACTATAAGAATCAAATATGGCACCCCATCATGCCCTTGACCTATAATAGTATCTAAAGAACTTACACCAATTGAACATGACAACTTTAGTTTGTTATTTGATAAATATCATGAGACTTTTACTTGGTCTTATGAGGACATGTATAGCATTTATCCTAGTATCATGGTGCACAACATCATCACCTATCCTGATGCTAAACTTGTGTGATAAAATAATGAAAATTTCCCCCTAAAGTTTTTAATTTATGCCATAACAAAATCAATAGACTTATAAATGAAAAATTTATCAATCATTTGGACTATTCAGAATGGGTCTCAAACATTATCCCTATTTTCAAAAATGTCACCATGGTTATTCACATTTACATCATTTTTTGTAACCTCAATATTACTTGTCCCAAGGACAACTTCCCTTTACCTTCCATAGATACCATCATCGATTCCACTACTATCTATGAAATGTTTTCTCTTATGAATGGTTTTTTAGGATATAATCAAATTCATATTGCCCTTGAAGATCAACATAAGACAACTTTCACCACAGAATGGGGAACCTATTATTATGTTAAAATTCCCTTCAGCCTTAAAAACATTGAAACCACTTATAAGTGGGTTATGACCAACATTTTACATGACCTTATCCATAATATTATAAAAAAATATGTGGATGATCTCATTTCCAAGTCTAAAAACTAAAAAACTCATCTTTCTAATCTTGCTATCATCTTTGATCACCTCATCAAATATAAAGTTAGACTAAACCCCTATAAATGTGTTTTTGGCATCATATCTAGAAAATTGCTAGGGTTATTAGTCTCTCTTAATAGTATTGATGTCATTCCCACTAAAATAAATGTCATTGTAAATAGTACTATTCCTTGATCCATTCTATATATTCACACTTACTTTAAAAAGCTTGGGGTAATAAGATAATTTATCCCTGAAATGGCTTATCACATATATTCTATTATTTATTTTTTTAAGAAAGGAAATTCTCTCAAATGGAAGTATCCTTATCAAAAATAATTTGAAAATATGAAATAATCTTTGTTTCATCCACCTATCCTTTGTCCACCTTCTAATGATCATCTTTTAATATTGTACACTTCTTCCACACCCATATTATTTGGGGCAATAATTGCCCAATAAGATGATACCTTAAGAGAGTATGCCATCTATTATATTAGTTAAGGTGTCATTAACTATGATTTTTTTAAAAATAAAGTAGAATGTGATTGAATTTATATATATTTTATAGTTGAAAAGTTCTATCATTATATGCTTTACCGAATAACTTATGCTATCATTCATTCTGATCCACTCTATCACTTCTTCTATAAAGCCTTTATTCTTAGAGATAGAATTAGTAATTGGATAGTCCTTATAATGGAAATTTATCTCTACATTATTACATAAAAAAATTTCAAAGGAAAAATCACTACTAACCAACTCGCAGTAGCTCCCATACCTACTACCAATCAACTTCAAGATAGTCTCCTTGATGATAATATCCTCTATATTTAAGGTCTTAATTAGGATATATATCTCAAAGATTAATTCAATAATTTCACTACTAATTTAAAACAATTAATCAAGAATATTCCTCTATCTTTCCTAATACTACTAAATCTAAAGTAGTCATTGAAGAACTTCATGAAATCGACGTAGATTTACACAAAGATTCTTAGATCCTTCATTTTGATGGTACCAATTTATTTCAAAGAGTTGGGTAAGGTTTTATACTCACTATTCCTCTTGGTAAAATTATCCTTTTGGCTTTTTTCCTTACATTTTATGTCACTAATAACATGATGGAATATGAAGCATTAATCCTAGGCATGAGAGAAACACTTGATTTAGACATTACATATTTGCATGCTTTGGGTGAATCCAAACTCATTTATGAATAGGATAATGGTGATTATCAATGAAAAAGAAAAAATATCATCAAATAAACACTACCCTTTCCAAATAACTTACTTATTTTACCATCAAACCCATCCTTAGAGATCAAAATTTTATCGTTGATTTACTTACTTATTTAGCATCATTATTTCACCTGCACCAAGTTTTTACTGATTCTACCTTTTTTATTTAAATAATAAAGTCCCCATCTTCCATTCAACTGCAAGATTCACTTATCTATCATATTGAGGCTATCACTATTTGATAGATCCCATGGTACAAAGATATCATTCAATTCATTAAGCATCAAACCTATCCTCTGAACATGGATTCTCATGAAAAGATTCAAATTCATAAAAAAAGCTTTCAAATATGTCTTTAAATACAACATCCTTTATTATCAAAATGTTAAAGGTACCCTAATATATTATGTCATGAAATAATAGGTTCCTCCTCTCCTTAAATAAGCATGTGAGGGCATTTATGGTGGTCACTATATCAGACATGCTATGTCATGTAAATTCTTATGTATAGGACACTTTTGACATACTCTTGAAAAGGATGCCATTGAGTTTAATAAAAAGTGTAGTCCTTACCAACTTCATGATGATCTAATCCATTCACCTCTAGTCGAGCTCCAAATTATGGAATGTCATTGGCCATTATTGATGGGTGCCATTATTACTCCTTCATTTAACCAACCTATGTTGGTGTTTGTTCTTACCAGGGCAGTGCCTAAAGATATTTATAATGAGGTAATTTATGTATTTTAGGTTAATAGTACTTATTTTTTGAGTTTTTTGGATGTTATGATAATCTATATCTACTGCTAACTTCTAAGCTACTATTTAGAAAGAAACACTTTTTACAAAAAACATAAACAACTCAATCTAATCTAATTTACAAAATTTGGAAACGCTTCATACAACTGTAAAATAAACATATTCAAATAACTCTTACAAAATTAAAATAATATCAAATCCTCATTCAATGATTAAAATAAATCATAAATCTATATTTTCATAATCTAAAAGAATGAAATAAATGCTTATGCTGGAAATAACAAATTAACTATTCAATCTTCCCTTTAGGTTTTCAATCTAAATTATACAAACATATATCTATATCAATATTGAATTGAAATAAATACAAAATCAACTTATAAATACTAAATAAATCTCCCATTTCCTTGGGGAGTGGGCCTTTTCTCACCCTCAAATCTAGGTTCAAATAAACTCAGCTCTAAGATATTTCTTCAACACAAATTGAGAAAGGAAATTGCTGTAGTACTTTATATTGGAAAAAACCACCAAAATTATAATATATCTATATGTAGGCATAAAAGTTATAGATCTAATCATGGATCTATCTATTTATTCTATACCGAGAAATTGTTTATCCTTATATTTTAGGAAACAACTTAACTGATTTGAAAACATAATATATTCTGGATAGATTGAGTGATATAGTTAGAATAGAAAGTCATTATAATGAAATATTTAAGGAGTCAAAGAATCTATAGATAACAATTACCATGCCTAAATATATCAAACAAATATTTACATATATTGATACTCATATCTTCTATCTTCATCATTTCAATCTCGAGTAGAAACTCCCAAAATAGAAGACTAACCAAAAATAGACATCTATTTATATACATGCACGGAAATGGAAATGTTGAAAAGAGTTCTCTAGATTGGACATGAAGAGGTTGGAGAATCTATCTGAACCCTTTGAAATTTACTAGGATTAATTCTAGAGTAAATTGGGTCAATCCATAACAAAATTGGTATAATCTATAGTTTGTTGTTGAAATCCATAGCTTGACTATCAAAATCTGTAGCTAATTATTGAAATCTGTAGTTGACTGTCAAAATCCATAGCTGACTGTCAAAATACACAACTGACTGTTGAAATCCATATCAAGCTTCAAAATCCATAGATGGGTCTTAGATGGTTCATTATTTATCTTAGATCCTCCTTTTATTCATAAAATCTTATCAAAACTCATATTAATACTACTATTGCTTATACCAGTCAAAATGTGAATCCTAAAACATGAAAATATTATAACAAAGTACAAAGAAGATATGCTTAAACTTTACATGAGTTTATATATATATATATATATATATATATATATATATATATATATATATATATATATAATCATCTATTTTATAACTTATACAAGTTATAAATATCAAAACTACATATAATGCTCAACCATTTGACATATTTAAGACCATAAACTATAGTAATAATAATTCATTTTACAGAGTCATCATCTTCCCCACTCCTTACCTTTTGGAAGTACCTTTTGCAAACTATATCCTCAATATCTATAGTTATGAACTATTTGTTGTAGCTTCAGACTCAAATCATAAATAGAATATAGATATTTTTGAATTATCCTCTAATTATAAGGAGTGAAACCCATATCCCTTTATACAAAATGAAGCCAAATATCAAACTATTCCTAAGACTGTGGTCTTGTATTCTACCAAGGGGACATAGGAGAAAGTAGTAAGGGAATTCTGAACCTCATTCCTATCTATGTATTTCTTCCATCCCTATGTAAAACATCTAAAATTATCTACATAATAATGTTAACTCTTCTCAAAGACCACTAAATGGTAGTGGGTGACAACACTTCTCTTTGTCTTAATGAAATGGGTAGCATATGCCAACATTATCTACAAGCCACCACTACATCATCAAAATTATTCTAAACAAATAAATTAAAGTTGATAAGGCCATATTATAAGGTGTAGAGATAATGATCATGAATTCTTGGTTGTTGGTAAAACTTGTGAAATTATTGTAATATATACTGTGCATTACCAAATTGAGGCCTAATGGATAAACCAACATCTTGTGAAATATTAGTGTGATCATCATATCTCTCCTTTAAATAAATTTGATATAAATATGCAAAAAATAAGGCTCTCATCTAAAGTTCTCCCACAAATAGATTTACCAAGAAATTATTTATATTTCCTATAATAATGTCACACAAATAAAACTCATAAAATAGATCTTGCCTTTCAAGATCATTATTTTTGAATGCTACCATGAATTCATCACTAGTGTTTATCTCATGTGGTAAATCAAAATATATTTGTAACAATTGATATTTGAAGAAATATTTATGTAAAAATAGGATATATGCAGAAGAAGGGACTCTATAGGATAACAACTTTTCACTTTATTGATAGGTAAACTAAAGAGTTTGTTTAAATTGTTATTCTTTTTGTTGAGATTGAGTTAGTTCTTCTTGCATTTACTATTTCTCTTTCTTAAAAAGATTATTTTCCTTCTTAAGTAGATGATTCCTTATATTCATTTCTTCAAGTTCTAATTAAACTTGGTCCTATTGTTTTTTCACTTCAAAAATAGACAAAACAGTCTGACAGCCTTGTTCTAGCATGGTCTTAGGAGGAACATTAGAAGAGTTAGAACCTATTTGGGTTCTTAGCCTAGTTTTTTCCATTTCATTTTTTAGAAGATTTATCCTTAAATTTTTTTCTCTTCCTCAAGTGATCTAGTATGGCTCCATACATCAATAATTTCATCTTTTATCTCATCCATTTTTTAGGGATTATATTTCCAAATTTTGAATTTTCTTCATTAAATGAACAATCACAAAATATTTGTTTTTAGCTGAAGTAATTAGTTTAGCTATATCCTCTACATTTTATTTAACAATAGCTTATAGCTAGGACAAGGCTAAAGCATGTTGGATTTCTGCATCATCTATTTCTTTTGAAGGTTGTCCCTCCTCTTCATTCATGGGGGATTTTCCTTTATCCCTCATCTACTATGTGAGAGGAATAAGACTTTCATCAAGAATAGTCTTAGCAAATACATAAGATAAATATTCAAGTGGAAAAATGGTTTCCTCCTCTTCTCTATTTTGAGCTTCACTAGTAGTGGTTGTAGGGTTTTGTCTCAAACTATCTAGTGTCTTAGCAGTAATAGTCTCACCACTATCAACTTCTAGGATCAATATTATTATCTTAAGAGGGGGAATATATATTGTATGTAGGGTTTCCTAAGTTTATAGCTTGGAGGCAAGGTCTATAGAAGACTCTTCTTCAATAATTTGAATGGGTTATTAGACATGAGTAGCTTGAGAAACATATTGTTGGCTTCTAGTAGAGGATCAAAGTCTCAATTTTATACTTGTCAACTCAAGAGGAGAGACTATATGGGGAGGAATTGGGTTTATAATGGAACAATCTTGACTATGGATCTTGTGTTGCAGATGAATTTAAAGGCAATTTCTTTTGGAGAAATTTTTAGTGGGGTTTTTGAACTGGAGGCATGCATGTGTGTAGGAGTTTGTTTCACAAGTTTAGGGGTTTTATTTCTCTTTTATTCAAGAAAGGCATCCCAAGCTTCCATTCCATTTTCTTGTTATAAAAAGTGGTGTTGAATAATGAGTTGAATCAACCCATGATGATGTATGGTAGTAAGGTTTTTGACATACCTCATATCTACAACCTAAATAGATTCTAGGAGGAATGAGGGAAAATTTATCTTGTGTTGAGGTTTCTAAATACCATATCTTAAATGAATTAACATTCTTAACACCATACAAATCAACACACTACACTATACCTCACATGTTAAATATTTAATGAGCCAAAAGGAAACTGACCTCCAAGGTTTAGGTAAAGACTCTCTACTTACCCCTTTTATTCTACCTTTGACATCTTCCACAAAAACTAGTGTGGACTCTCCTTCACTACTAAATTTTTTGACAAGGTCATGAAATGAGGATATCCCTACTATTCAAGTTCCTTCATCTAGAATCCTTGAAATTTTTTAAATGAATTGTGTGGAGAAGGGTATTTGAACACCTTTGACTATGGAGAAATCAGGTTTCAGGTGAAGAATAAATTCTATCACCAATGTCTCATCAAAACCCTAGAAATTGAGAAAGAAGTTGAGCCATCCAATTGCAACTAATATTTATTTTATTGTTTCATTTTCTAATAGTTCACTTGTATCCTCTGGTTCTAATTTCTTCTTCAACCCCATTTTCAAACTCTTACACAAAACACAATCAATTTTTTACCCTACTTTCAAAAGGAAACTAACTGTGCTTGCAAAATAATTAAATAACAATAATATCCTTTGAGGGTTTAAACTATGGATATTACTTGAAGCATGCCAAGTACTGATGATAACATTAATTAAAAGTAATGATGATGTACCTTTTGTTTTATTTTATTTTAAATAATTTTGTCGTCAATTTCTTTTAACCCTCTACTTGATATCTTTTTATAAATGACACATAATTACAATGATATGTCACTATGAAACATTTTTATAACCGAAAGGGGTATTATTCATAACACTTGTGTTGAAATTTCCAAATATGACCTTTTGAAATGACTTTTTGCTAGCTTCATAAAGTCTAACCTCTGTATATCACCATATGAGAATTTCATATCAATGGTTTTGAATACATGCATGCAATCCTAAATATCTAAAACTAACACTTAGTAGTATAAAAATAAATAATTTACCTTAAAAATCTCAATATTGTCCTTATCAGTATTCCTTATCTGTTCTTTCACAAAAAAAATTACATAAGTTAGTCTTTGAAAAATAGTACAATAGATAATAACATTAAATTTATTCCTTTAGAACCAACTGAATTTCTAAACTAACTTATATATATATATATTTGGGTATTTTCCCCTTGACCAACCATTTGTTGGTTTTCAAGTCAAGGCTCTTTATTCAGTGCATGAACAACCAACAAGTTAGTTTTTTGAACACAATGTCCGAAAATATTTTCATTGTTAAATTTATAATTTTTTTTTTTTGAACATTTGTAGGGAAGAGGGGAATCCTCTTCCTTTATTTAGGACAATTTTGTCTTCAAAGATCAATTACCATGGAAGACTTAAGTTCTTCCATGGCACCAAACTCATATTATACTAATTGAATAAATTCCTCTTTGTTGGTAGGCTTTTGATATAGTTTTAGATGATGTCTATTTATAAGAAGTGTTTTCTGATTTCCATCGATAGGAAATAAGTGTACAAAACTATTATAATTTTTTTTAATCTAAAATGTTTATATTTGGAATCATATAAGAGTGCCAAATCTACTTCTTTGAATTTCCTTTATTTGATATGTAAGTCATGCCATTGTTTTCTTTGATATTGTGTCATTTCTATCTGTTACAAGGCTTCTGTCCTCATCTCATCCAAATCATTCAACAACAACATTCTTTCTTTTTATGCTTCATCCAAATCAATCCCTACTTATAATGCAATCCTCAAAGTTTGCATTTCAAATTTAATTAAAAGAAGAGGTTTCTTACCGTTGACCAACTCATATGGTAAAAAATTAGTAGTGGTCTTCCACGTAGTGTTGTATGCCCAAATAGCTTATGGGAGTTTGGCTACCCAATTGTTTTGGTTGCTTATAACTATCTTGGTAAGGATGTTTTCTAACTCTCTATTGGTGACTTCTACTTATCCATTTACTTAAAGATGATATGGTGAAGATTTCTGATGGTTGACTTGGTAGATCTCTATGAATGATTGAATCATATTGGACATGAATTATGATCCTTGATATAATACTATCTCCCTCGATGCTCCAAAGCACTACATGATCTTGGAATAGAGGAAGTCTACTACTACCTTTTATTTTGTAGAATGAAGAGATCGAACTTCAACCCATTTAGTTACATAGTTCGTACATACCAACAAGTATTCTTTACCTTATGAAGGTGGATATATGAGCCCAACAAAGTCCATACCCTACTTCTCAAAAGGTTATAGAATTACCTATGGATGAAGAGACATCTTAGAGGATAATGTAGGTTTCCTTATTCTTTATCATGCATCACATTTTCAAACATAGGGCCTTACCTATTTGTGGAGAGTTCTCTAGAAATATCTAGCTCCAAGGATTTTATGTACCATCCTTTTTATTAATTAGTGCCTTCTTCTAGGTTCATCATGACATGCATGAATGATATTATACATCTCATTCTCCTTCACACACCTATGTAAAACATGATCAGGTCCAAGTTTAAATAGTATACCATTAATCCATTTATAAGAAGAAATTATTCTAATTAAATGTTTCTTTTCCTTTTTGGTACATTGAAAAGGAAACTTCCCTGTAGCTAGAAAATTTACTATATCTACAAACCAAGGTGTTTGTGTTGAAACAAAAAATAATTGTTCATATATAACTTTGTCTTCTACAGGTTCTTCTTCATCTTCATTATGCAATTTGGAAAGAAAATCAACAACCACATTGAATTTTCCTAGCTTATCAACATTTTTTATGTTAAATTCCTATAGTAACAATAACCATCTGATAACTCTTCCTCCCACTACTAGCTTATTCATCAAATACTGGATAGTTGCATGATGAGTATATACAAAGATTTTATAGCCAATAATATAGTGTCTAAATTTGTTTATGGTATAAATTACATCAAGGAATTCCTTTTCAGTGGTTGTATAATTTCTTTCAATTAAGGTTAAGTTCTTGTTTATGTAATATATAACATATATATGTCCATTTTCATCTTTCTATCCAAAAATATCTCCCATAGCATGATTAAATGCATTAGTATAAATATGAAAGGGATATGACCAATTATATCCTCTTAATATTGTTGTAGCACTAATATTTTCTTTGATGGCTTCAAATGCTTATTGACAAGCTGAATTCTAGGCAAATTCACTTTTTATTGTGAACAGAGCAAATATTGGAGCAAAAATCTTGCTAAAATATTATATGAATCTTTTATAATACCCTACATGTCCTAGAAATCTCTTAATGTTAGTTTGATTTTGAGGAATAAGCAAGTTTTAAAATGACTTCAGTTTTATTTGGATATACTTGGATACCTTTTGTAGAAATATGATCTCCTAAAACTATGTCTTCTTCTACCATAATCAAACATTTATCATGACTTAGAGACAAATGGTGGTTCTCACATATTTTTAATTCTTTTGAAATATTTCTTAAAATTTCTTCAAAATATTCTCCATGAACAGTAAAATCATCCATATAAACTTCTACACAATTATTGGTCAAATCTAAAAATATGGCCAAGATAGCTCATTGGAAAGTGGTAGGTGAATTACATAAACCAAAGTACAAGACTCTATAATAAAATTTACCCCATGGAAAAGTAAAGTTTGTTTTATTTTGATCCTTAGGTGCCACTTGTATTTTCTTTTATCTAGTAAAGCCATCTAAAAAAGAAAAGTATCTTTTTCCAACCAGATTATCAAGTACTTGATCAATGAAGGGTAGAGGGAAGTAGTATCTCATTGTTGCTTTGTTTAGCTCTCTGTAGTCCACATACTTTTTATTTAACATTTTTTAAGGAAAAAAGACTAAGGGAGAGACCCATTGGCTATCAGAAATGGGATTAATAAATCCTACTTCTAGCATCTTCTCAATTTCAATTTTCATAATGTCTCTCAAGGTAGGATTAATCCTTCTTTGTGGCTACCTTTATGGCTTAATGTTCTCTGTGTAAATGTGGTGTGTACATAATATTGGATGAATTCCTTTCATATCTTGATATTACCATGCAAAAACTTGAGTGTGATCCTTAAGTACATCAAAAAAATTCATTTCTTGATCATTTATCAACCAACTATTTATGTTGAGTGTCTTCCCTAATGCTACTAAAATTTGTTTAGTTCATGGATGAGAAGAATCTATTTTTTTGAATTCACTCATTAATGAGTTGAGAGGACAAGGAAATGGAAGTAATGCATGAAATGTAATACCATATTTAACAAATTTTTCTTCTATGGGAATGACTCCAGTTAAAGGACAATAGAAGGCTATAAGAAATGAGTCATGGCCTTCATATGCCCATTGCATCACACTATAATCATATAATGTATTTAAAGAGGTGGAAGAGGATGAATGATTAGAATAATAGGAAGTGTAACTTTTAAAATGTCTTATATTCGAATCCATAACGAGTCTATTGAAATTTGTAACTAGTCTATTGTAATATGTAGCTATTCTATTGCAATCTATAGCTAGTCTATTACAATCCATAGCTAGACTATCAAAATTTGTAGCTAGACTATCAAAATCCATAATTGGACTATCAATATCTATATATAGACTATCAAGATCTATGGAAATTCCAATACTTCTTAATAACTCATCATCTACTTCCTCTACATATTCAGTGATTGTAACCATAGCTAGAAAAGAGATGTTATCATGTGTTTCATCAAGTTGGTCAACCCACAACTATTTAGCACTATTGATTGATGGTTGAGCAGGTGGATATAGATAAATTTGTTTTGGTTTAAGACCATTTGAGATGGTCATATCCCCTGATCTACAATCAATAAATGCTACTATAGTTGCTAACCAAGTTCTTTCCTAAATCATTAGGTATCTAATCTATTTTTTTTAGGTTAAAGGACAACAAAGTCAATAAGATACTCCCATGATTATATAGTCAACATTATGTCTTCAATGACAACTTATGGTTTGGTAGTTGAATGATTACTTTTTTTAGGATTGTGGTGGTTGGTTGCATGTCTTTCAAAGAGATATTTTGCATGATGTCCTTAGTCATCACATTAATAACAACTCCTAAGTCTACCAATACATTTGGTATCTCTTGATGTCCAATTTTTATAGAAATGATAAGACTTCTTGTGTCTCCATATTTAGGTAAGAGCAATTTTTTTGCTAATAAATCAACAAGCTTACCATCAACCTATATGGTCTTAGGATATTATCTTTTTTGCTCTGGTGTCTTGATACGCATACTTTTGATCACTTGATTTACTTATAGAATGTATCTGATGGCTTGTAATAATGGAATCTCTATGTTTAGTTTTCTGAGTTCTTGGATCAATTCAGTTTCCTTATTGTTTTTTATTTCCTTTAATCTTTTTGGAAAAGGCACATATCGAGGTGTTATGATAACTTCATCTATTTTTCAAGTTTTCTCTTTAGACTCTTTTTCTTTTTCTGGTTGATTTATGGAATTTTTTTTCTTATGGTACTTCTGTGATGATGATCTAAAGTTTTTGCATTATTCTTCCTAATCTAAGATGAATGTCTACACATTCAATAGCTCTTGCCCCCATTGTTTCATCCTATTCATTTATAAAAACCTATCTACTTTTTAGATTTTATACTAGTTGAGCAAGTAACTGAGACTAATTTACTTGTTCTATAGGGGTGACTTGATTTCCTTGAGGAGCCATTAATGCTTGATTTCCACGCACAATAATGGAAACTCCCCTCTTGCCTGTGGGCTTGGCAAAACTGGGGGGAGAGTCTCTAGATAAGGGCTAGCTCCCTTTGATGTATCTCTAAGGTCTTGGGTTTCCTACTGCTAATAATGGCGGGGGGGGGGAAGGGAGAAAGATGCTGAAAAATAAAACCTAAACTAAAAGGTGATACACCAAAAAAGTTGATCTACTTAGCTCGAACCTACACTTTCCACCAAGGACAAGCTAACATACACTTCATTTGATATAGGAAAATCTTTTATATCAGTGAGTCAAGGGTCCATAGAGATACAAGGAGGAAGAACTACTAGAGGTGTTCTAAGACACACTATGGCAGCTTGTTCACATGCATCTATACTCTGCTATAGACACATATAGCAAACCTGTAGAAGAAGAAACTTCACAATGCACTAGACATGATAGAATCATTCTATGAAAGCATAAAGGAAAATGACTTAACACAAAAGGAAAACATAGACATATAAGAAAGTGCAAGCTCAAATGGAGGTAAAAATGCTATGTCTTGATTCAAGGTAAAATCCGACAGAGCTCTGCCTTACAAGTCAAGAGATTTTTGGGCAGAACTTTGCCTTACAAGCTAAGAGATCCCTTTCTCAAATGAGAAGTTTACAATATATATATAGAGAGAATAATACTTTGGCACTTTCTAGAAAAGACTTTGGTACCCTTTTTTACAAGTGTCCCATGTGCGTTGAGAGCATTGGGAAGAGGAAGCCGCTTGATAGATAATGTTGTGTCGGCTCTGATTTTAACTTTAGGCATTTAAAAGCATAGGCCACACCATTTCAAGACTGATCCTTAAAGGCATTTATGTGGTTTGTCTGCTCATCAATGCAAAGTGGAGAAAAATGGGTCACACCATTCATTATTTGTGCCACTTGATGACCACTTGGCAGGCATTGTGTCAACTACTGGAGTAACTCCTTGAATCGTCACAAACCTTTGCCACTTGGACTATTTTGTCCATTTTTGCAATTGGATCTTTTGTCTCTTCTTGGCTTTGTCTTTTCTATCTCCTTCGACCCTCAAGGGCTATCTTCTCGATGGGTCACTGAGTTCACTCGCAGCCTACCCTTAAGATTTTCAAAATTAATAGCTATTTCACCACCTTAAATTTGATGTTTGTGTACCCGTCACTAGGCATTTGGACCTCCAACAACTAGTTTGTTGTGCTCAATTTTGATGTCTTCAGGCCTCTCACCCCTTTGAATTTATTTGGCCTTTTCCTTTCCTTAGGTTTTTTGCTCTGGTAGGGCTTTGTCTTAGTTAGGTCCTCATTATTTTAGTGGCCAAATTTCTTTAGAATTTTGTTTGAAGGAAATCCTTCGGACAAAAAGTCTGAAGGATATCTTTCCTTCTATTTTGCCTAGGCTTTTCCTTTTGGCCATTTTTCCCATGGACAAAATGTCTGCAAGAATTGTCTCAATCACTTCTTTTCCCTCAGAATTCTTCTTTGAGTTTTTTTCTTTTAGCTTTTCTTCAAATTTCTTTGGATTTTTTGTCCGAAGGAATTCCTTTAGACAAAATTTTGAAAGAAATCATTTCTTGCATTTGCCTTGTCTTTTCATTTCATGGGATTTTCTTCTGAAGGATTTCTTTGAACAAAATGTTTGAAGGAATTCCTTCAGACATTTTGTCTAAAGAAATTCTCATCCTTTGCCTTAAACAAATTTTTGAAGAAAACTTACCCTTTTGGCCTTGTTCACTTTTTGATCTTTTTTCAAGTGTTCCTTGCCCTCCGCAAGGGCACTTGGGTCTAGAACTGCCCTCCATAGCCTAATGGAATGGTCCATTTTATAACTCGACTGCCCTCTACAAGGGCACTTTGTCCTTGGAGCTTCATAAAAGACTTATATCTCTTTGAAGTTGGCCCATTCCTTTGCCAAAAGGCTTATGAAAACTAGTTGCCCACAGTGAAATAAACCTCTGAATCAGCCCAAAACATCTACAAAGCTCAAGTCATTTGGTTTAAAAAATAGAACTATTACAAAAGGAGAAAAGCACAACAACAAAAAGGTGGATACATGACTAACTGCTCAAGATATTAGGGAAGGAAGGGAGACTAATTTTTGGCCTATAGGACCAAAAATGGTCAACAAATTTGGTGATTCCCAGGGGAAGCATGCCTGCTATGCTTGGGAAGACTGGTAGCCTCTAAGTCCATTGGGAACAGAGTCAAAATACATCTTGAAAAAAGTTATCAATAGCATTCTAAATACCTATAAACCAACAAAACTTTACCTTAAACACAAAGGATAATGGACACAATAAAGGCTAAAAAACTACACACACATGCAAACAACACTTAGGGAAAATGAAAGACACACAACTGAAAGCAAACTATTATGTACAAATAACAAGATACATTTGCCTCCCTCTTGGATCAAAGGGAAAACTTCTTAAGTATCCCTCATGGCAAAAAAACTTATGCTGCCAGACAAGTGGCTGAATGGAATGGAGATTTGGTGACTTGCTCTTCTTTCCTAACACCTTGATTGGCTTGTGTTTGAGTGGATCAGGGTCAAACATGCTTCCAACATCTATGTATTCACCTTGCTCTTGGAAGATTTCCCAATGCTGGTCCTTCATGCTTATGTGTTTCATTAAGAAATCAATGGCTGCTGGATCATCACCATAAGCCCTTTGATATGCATAGTCCCTTTATAGTGCATCATGGTTTGGCCTATTCCCTTCTATTTCATTGAAAATCTTATCAAGCTCATCTTCTGCTCCCTCATGGCTTTCTTGAATAAGGGTGACTATTGTGATGTCTAAAATGGAGTCACAAAATGATTACTCATCCCACAGAACATCACCTTCTTGTTTAAAGCTCTCTTCTTCAAAGTTATCCTCAAGATGGATAGGTCTCTCCTTTTCCTACTCAAGGATCAGAGTCTCTAGTTGTTCAAAGACATCCATCTGATCCTCCTCCAACTTAGGCTCCATGGCATGGTCATCCTCCTCATCGAAGCAACAAGGAAGTTCATCAAACAAGGGGGGAGAGAGCTCACCATGCTTATGTTCCTCAATATCCATTATTGATAGATAAAGTTTGTCAACCTCTTCTTCATATTGTTGGAACATCCGCATGTATGCATGACCTGTGTCTTCTCCATTGTTGATGATGTCTTCAAAGGGAGCATCCATGATGATTTCATCTTCATTTTCACTCATGATAGCCTCATGGGTAGCTAAAAATTGGATCCTCTCTTCTTCACTTGCCTCCTAAAAAATAGGTTCCTCCTTGAGAAGGGATGAAGTGGAAGGTTGATGGTCAAACTCATGTGGAAGAGGAGGTAGTCCTTGAGTTAGAATTGAATGATTCTCTTCCTTCCATTTGGCCAACACTTTATCTATATCAGATGTGGATTGATAGCTCTCTTGGAGGAGTGTAGATCTAGTGTGTTTAGATGTAGGATCTTTTGCTTGGCCTAAACCATCCATCACACTTTGGTTGAGGAACCTCATTCTGGACTCCAATTCTAGAATTTTCTTGGCTATATTGTCTTAAAAGAGTCTTTCTTGGAGGTCACAAGCATCATCATGGTGATTAGGAGCAGCTTCATCTTCTTCAAGGCTTCTATCAAAATGAATATGCCTCTCCTCCTCTTTTTTCCTACCGCATGATTCCATTGTTTTCTTACAACTCATAACCTTGGGATTGGAAATTTTCCCTTGTGAATAGGTAGCAACTTTATCCTCTTTAAGGTCCTAAGTTGGTTCATGATAGGCACTCCTATGCTAAAAATTTTGAGGTTGAGGGAGATTGGGAAGGGTCTGCTCATGTACAGGAAGAGCTACTTCAAGAGAGATGTGTTGCTTTCCAAAAGATATAGGGTGATTCACATCAAAAGAGGGTCCACATTCTAAAGAATTGAGAAGGTTAGTCTCCATGAGAGGTTTCTCTAATGACCTTTGATGTTGGAAAGCTAGGTGTAAGGGATTAAGAGCAGGAGTGGTTACTGCATCAAATGAGCTAGAGTGAGTAAGTGCTATCTGGTAGAAAGGATTTGGTGCACAAGAGGGGGATTTATTTATAATAGGACAAGGCACACAAGGCCCATGATGCTGAGAAATGGAATTATACATACCAAAAATGTGATTTCTTGATGGTACCAAGACTGCTTAACTAGTTGATTCAACTTAGAGTTGCCATTGGTGTTGATGAAAAGCCTCCAAAGGCTGGTTGGTTGAAGAACACACCAAAATTATTCAACTCTTTGGATAAAAACTAGTCCCACTTGGCATGACAAAAACTATTGACACTACGAATTGCACCCTTGATAGAAGGCTGAGCTCCTACCTTCCATGCGCAACATTGGAAACTCCCCTCTTGCCTATGGGCTTGGCAAAACTGGGGGGAAAGTCTCTAGATAAGGGCTAGCTCCCTTTGATGTATCTCTAAGGTCATGGGTTTCCTACTACTAACAATGGGGGGGGGGGAAAGGGAGAAAAATGCTGAAAAATAGAACCTAAACTAAAAGGTGATACACCAAAAAAGTTGATCTACTTGGCTTGAACCTACACTTTCCACCAAGGACAAGCTAACATACACTTCATTTGATATGGGAAACTCTTCTGTATCAGTGAGTCAGGGGTCTATAGAGATATAGGGAGGAAGAACTACTAGAGGTGTTCTAAGACACACTATGGTAGCCTGTTCACATGCACCTATGCTCTGTTGTAGACACTTTTGGCAGACCTACAGAAGAAGAAAATTCACAATGCACTAGACATGCTAGAATCATTCTATGAAAGTAATAAAGGAAAATGACTTAACACAAAAGGAAAACATAGACATATATGAAAGTGCAAGCTCAAATGGAGGTAAAAATGCTATGTCTTGATTCAAGGTAAAATTTGGTAGAGATTCACCTTACAAGTCAAGAGATTTTTGGGTAGAGCTTTTCCTTACAGGCTAAGAGATCCCTTTCTAAAATGAGAAGTTTACAATATATATATAGAGAGAAGAAGACTTTGGCACTTTATAGAAAATAATTTGGCACCCTTTTTTACAAGTGGCCCATGTGTGTTGAGAGCATCGAGAAGAGGAAGCTGATTGATATATAATGTTGTGTTGGCTCCAATTTTGACTTCAGGCATTTAAAAACATAGGCCATGCTATTTCAAGACTGCTACTTAAAGGCATTTACACGGTTTGTCTTCTCATCAATGCAAAGTGGAAAAAAATGGGTCACATCATTCACTATTTGTGCTGCTTGATGACCACTTGGTAGGCACTGTGTCAATCACTAGAGTAACTCCTTGAATCGACACCTTCCTTTGCCACTTGGACTATTTTGTCCATTTCTACACTTGGCTCTTTTGTCTCTTCTTGGCTTTGCCTTTTCTATCTCCTTCGGCCCTTGAGGGATACTTCTTAGTGGGTCACTGAGTTCACTCACAACCTATCCTTAAGCATTTCAAAATCAATAGATATTTCACTGCCTTAAATTTGACATCTATGCACCCATCACTGGGCATTTAGACCTCCAATGGCTAGTTCACCCTGCTCAATTTTGACATCTTTAGGCCTATCACCCCTTTGAATTTCTTCAGCCTTTTCCTTTCCTTCACATTTTTGCTCTGGTCGGGCTTTGTCTTAGTCGGGTCCTCATTATTTTGGTGGCCAAATTTCTTCAAACTTTTGTCCAAAGGAAATCCTTCGAACAAAAAGTTTGAAGGATATCTTTCCTTCTATTTTGCTTGGGCTTTTCCTTTTTGCCATTTTTCATATGGACAAAATGTCCACAAGAATTATCTTGATCACTTACTTTCCCTCAAAATTCTTCTTTAGTTTTTTTTCCCATGGCTTTTCTCCAAATTTCCTTAGACTTTTTGTCTGAAGGAATTCCTTCAGACAAAATTCTGAAAGAAATCATTTCTTGCCTTTGCCTTGTCTTTTCATTTCATGAGATTTTCTTTTGAAGGATTTCTTCAGACAAAATGTTTGAAGGAATTCCTTCAGACATTTTGTCTGAAGAAATTATTATCCTTTGCCTTAAACAAATTTTCAAAGAAAACTTACCCTTTCAGCCTTGTTCACTTTTTGATCTTTTTTCAAGTGTTCCCTACTCTCTGCAAGGGCACTTGGGTCTGGAACTTCCCTCCATAGCCTACTAGAATGGTCCAGTTTGTAACCTGACTACCCTCTACAAGGGCACTTTGTCCTTAGAGCTTTGTAAAAGACTTATATCTCTTTAAAGTTGGCCCATTCCTTTGTTAAAAGGCTTGTGAAAACTCACTGCCCACAGTGAAATAAACCTCCGAATCAACTTGAAACATCTACAAAGTTCAAGTCATTTGGTTCAAAAAATAGACCTATTACAAAAGGGGAAAAGCACAGTAGTAAAAAGGTGGATACATGACTGACTGCTCAAGATAATAGGGAAGGAAGGGAGACCAATGTTGTTGATTATATTTTGGACCAAAATTTTAGGGTTGATTTATCCATGGTAGTTGATGATCTTGTGGCATCCATGTTTGTTGAAAAGGTTGAGGCATCATCCAGTATTATGGCATCCATTATTGGGTGCCCTATGGTGGTACAACCCACATTTGTGGAGGTGCATGCCATTGTTGATAAGGAATTCTTGATCTAAATTGTTGATTTTGTTGAAAGATATTTCCTTGTATCTACACATAATTGATTTATTCTATGGCTTGTGAATTTTGTTTGAATTGATTTTTGAGACTAGGGAGCTAACTACAATTATTTGTGTCATGATTCTTAGCATCACATATTCCACAAATTTTAGTTTTATCCAAAGGGTAGTCTCTAATTGTATTTTTCAATCTACATTTTAGGCAATAGATCTTTAATGGTTTAGTATTAGATTTGGCCTTATCCTATAATCCATCTAATGTTGAATTCAACTGGACCAATATGTCTATTTTAAAGTTTTTTAACTCTTCCATGAGATGGATTACATCACTATATTTTCCCATTTTCTCTCTTCTACTTCTAGGTTTTGTTCTAAAGTAGTTTATGCATAACCATGTGATTTCTTGGAAATCTAGTTTAATAATGTGTCCTTTTCCCATAAGATTCTTTGAATCCTTGAAAAATTTATCCAGTCCCTTAATGAAAATAGTTTTGATCACTTTTTTAGGTAGCTCATAACCAAATCTATTAAGAGTAAAGGCAAACCTATCTAGGCAATCCTCAAGGTTCTCATCTTCATTTTCTCTGATTTTGAAAAAATCTTCTTTCTTATCCTTAACCCTGCAATAATCTTGATATTTATCCAAAAATGCTATTTTTATTTCTCTCTAAGTATGAATAGAGTTCCCTCCTAGCCCCATGAACCACCTCATTTCTCCTTCTTTCAAATTAGAAAGAAAAATTTTTAGATTTTGACTCTCTAAGGTGTAATCATAAGTTTGATAGAGAACCTTAAAATAAAAAAGAAATTGATTTGAATTTTTGGTGGATAGACCTCTAAAGGTTGGTAGATTGGATAGAGAAATATTTTTCATTGTTTGTTCATTATATTCAAAGACAATAAGATAAGATAAGGTCATCTCAAGAGCATTCTTGTGAGGGTTCTCCACCCGGCCTACATTTTCTCCCATGTCAAATAAAGTTCTATTGAGAGGAGGGGATTTTAGTTGTTCGTTATCTATAATTTCAATTATTTCAAAAGAGGATTCTTCTGGTCTTTTAGAGATATTTTTAAATGATTTACTTATCTCTTTTTACAATTTGTTGGTTTTATCTATGACTATCTTGATTCTTTCTTGTAAAGGATCAAAATCTTTTAGAACAAATATACCCTATAAATCTTGTGGCCTACTCATATAGTTGATTTTAATAAGAGAGTGATTTTATTCTATTTTTGTATTTTTATGTTTTATGGTCTATTAGCCTAAGTTTTACATTACTGACACCTAAAATATCCCTGACAATGGCACCAAAAATGATAGGTGTCATTATTACCCCTTTATTTAACCAACGTATGTTAGTGTCTATTCTTACCACGATGGTGCCTAAAGCTATTTGTAGTGAGGTACTTTATGGATTTTAGGTTAACCATAAATTTTTTGGGATTTTTTTGGATGTTATGATAATCTATATCTACTTTTAACTTCTAAGCTACTATCTGGAAAGAAACACTCTTTGTATAAAATATAAATAACTCAATCTAATCTTATTTGTAGAATCTAGAAATGCTTCACACAAATGCAAAAACAAACCTATTCAAATCACTCTTAAAGAATTAAAAGATGATCAAATATTCATTCAATGTTTAAAATAAATCATAAATCTATATTTGTATAATTTGAAAGAATGAAATAAATACTTATGGTTGGAAATAATAAATTAACTATTCAATCTTCCCTATAGGTTTTCAATCTAAATTATACAAACATATATCTATATGAATCATGAATTGAAATAAATACAAAATCAACTTATAAATACCAAATAAATCTATTTTTTCCTTGGGGAGTGTGCCCCTTCTCACCCTTAGATCTAAGTTCAAATCAACTCAGCTCTAAGATATTTCTTCAACAAATAGATTGAGAAAGGAAACTACTGTAGTACTTTGTATTACAGAAAATCACAAAAATTACAATATCTCTATATGTAGGCATAAACTTTATAGATCTAATCATGGATATACCTATTTATTATATACCAAGAAACTATTTATCCCTATATTTCAAGAAACAACTTAACTTATTTTAAAATAGAATATATTTTGGATGGATTGAGTGATATAGTTAGAATAGAAAGTCATTGCAATGAGATCTTTAAGGAGTCAAAGAATCCATAGACAATAATTAACATGCCTAACTATATCAACCAAATATTTACATATATTTATACTCACATCTTCTATCTTCATAATTGTAACCTAGAGTAGAAACTCCCAAAATGAAAGACTAACTAGAAATAGACATCTATTTATGTACATGCACAAAAATGGAAATGTTGAAAAGAGTTCTCCAAATTGTCATGAAGAGGTTGGAGAAGCTATCTAAACCCTTTGGAATGTACTAAGATTAATTCTAGATAAAAATAGGTCAATTCATAGCAAAACTGGTACAATCTATAGCTTGCTATCAAAATCCATATCTTGACTATTGAAATCCGTAGCTAACTATCAAAATCTATATCTAACTGTCAAAATCTGTAGCTGACTATCAAAATCTACAACTGACTATCAAAATCTATAACAAGATTTAGAATCCATAGTTGGGTCTTATATGGTTCATTATTTGTCTTGAATCCTCCTTTTCTTCATGAAATCTTGTCAAAACTCGTATTAATACTACTAAAACATGCAAATGTTAGAACAAAGTACAAAGAAGATAGACTGAGACTTTACATGAGTTTATATAGATAAAATAATCTATTTCCTACCTTATACAAGATCTAAATATCAAGATTACATATAATGCTCAACTATTTGACATATTTAAGGCCATAAACTATAGTAATAATGAGTCATTTTATGGACTCATCAATTCTCAATGTGGAGATTAGATCTCATAGGAAAACTACCTAGATCACAAGATGGGCATGCCTTTATCATCATAACTACTGAGTATTTTACCAAATGGGTTGAATCCATGCCTCTTGTCAATGTCACTAGAACCACCATTTATAAATTCATCCTCCATTTAATCATTTATCCTTTTGGAGTTCCCCATACTATAATTTTTGATAATGGTGGTAATTTCAAAAATAAAGATGTGAAATGAGTCTATGCTAAATTCAAAATCTCTCAAAAAATTCCCATGCCCTACCATCCATAATGCAATGGCCAAGTTGAGGCATCTAAAAAAATACTCAATAAAATTTTCTAAAAGATAATCTATGAAACTCACATGAATTGGAATCTTCATCTATATCCCATTCTTTGGGCCTATCACACTAGTATATGCACTGCCATTAGGGAAACATCATTTTTTATAGTCTATGGTTTTAAATCTATCCTCCCATTAGAAGTTGATCTTCCATCTCTCTCTCTCTATATATTCATGGTATCATACCCAATGAAAAACTATGTGAATCTCACCTTCATTCTCTTGATCTTCTTGATGAACATCATCTTTTTGCTCTACAATACAACAGTCAATACAAGGTTCGTATCGCTAAACAACGTAACAAAAGGGTTAAAGTTCTTAATTTTAATGTTGGTGATATTGTGTTTAAATTAGACTACACTCATAATAAAGAGGAAACATATGCCTAAAAATGGTGGGGCACTTATTTAGTCAAAGACATACTTGGTCCTAACAGCTACCACCTTTAAATTAATGAAGGCCATATTTTCAAAGAGCCCACCAATGCATAATTTTTAAACTACTTTGATTAAATATTTTTATTTCTTATGATTCTTTCTATATAATATCATACTAACAATTTTTTTATGATATCTACATGGGTCTCATCCTCTGAAGCAGTTTCTCTTTCCATAAACCTTAGATCCTCCTCTTGGTCCTTTGGTTTCTCTTTTTCATGAGTTACATTGTAAAACCGTGGATAGGACCCGGTCTTCCTCATGAATTCTTTTTAGTATCTTATGTCTTTTCAATGCATTTTTTACCCCTTGGGTTTTAATTTTTTTATTTTTAGTGTAAGACCATGGATAGAACTAGACCTTCCTCACAAATACCATTTTTCTCATTTATTTTTCCTTGCTTTACGCACCCTTTTGGGTTTCTATTTTATGAGTTGCAGTGTAAGACCATGGATAGGAATAGACCTTACTCATAAAATTAACACTTTTAATTAATTCAATTTTATTATCCTATAATGTCTTAGTAATGGTTATAATTTTATGATCCCTCATTATCAGCTTTAGCTTTTGCTTCTTTTGTAGATAAATCTTGCACAACAAACTATGTTAGCAAGTTTTCATACACTTCTAACATTCTTATGATAAGGAATCATAATTACTATCATTATATCCCTTTTTCACCTTTGTCACATTTTTTGTTATTTTAATTAATTCAAACTGTTTCATGTTTCATTCATATTTATTTCCTCTCCTTTCATTCCAATCTAGATAAACCAAGGTCGAAGCCAAGATAACACTTTTATTTTACCTAAATTAATAAGACTTTTAGACACCGTGATCTCTAAGTTATCTTTCCTAGAAACTAAGTTTAAAGTCTTCAAATGATAGTCATATTTATTACCCATGTTTGCTTCTCTGAATCCATATGGAAGAGGAATAGAAAAATCCATCAAAAAGTTAAAATCCAAATCATTTAAAAAAAAACACAATGATACAAAATGCAACATACAAAATCTCAAAATTTAAAATCATACCAAAATATGTGATTAATAGCACATCTCCCATCTCAATTAATTCTCAAAATCCATAGTTGGCCTCCTGATAGACTTGAGGTCCATTGGGGCATGATAGGCTAGTAGATTTGGATAGGAGAATTCAAAATAATATATGGTTCTACCTATTTTCTCATGTAAATACCCAATCTTCATAGTAGATTGATGGCTCTATAAGGGGTCCTGAGGAATGAGGAACACATTATGGGAAGGTAGGTCTATTTAATTTTCATGCATATAGCCTTGATGGGATGATATTTATACTTCATTTGTTGACCTAATATTTGTGTGGCTAGGAGAAGTTATTCAGAGTCTTTAATGTTAAAAGTCCTCTTATTTTGACAAACCTAATTTGAGTGTCTTGAATTCGATAAAGAGTTTTTATACCTTGATTTCCCCTCCACCCATTTAATTTCACCCTTGAAAGGAAAATGTGATTTTAAATCTATTTTCCCATTTCTTCTATATTTCCTCTTCTTCATATCTTAAAAACATGCCAACACTACTTTGTTTGAGATTTATCTATCCTAAGAATAAAACAACATGATTGATCAACTATAGATTAATTTATTTTCACCATTTCTTTACATCTTTATAATAACTTCAGTTTTTTTTATGATTTTCCATGGTTGTACCTCCTTTTTTAAGACAATTGTGCTCATTTCTATTTTCCATGTACTTTTTCCATTATTGAGTGAGGTTGGTTTGTTCCTCCTCACTCACCAATGTTGTTTTCCCTTTCATCCACTTTTTACATTGATGATTGAGTAAGGATTGCAACTACTCACTCATCAATGTTGTTTTACCATTTGTTTATTTTTCTTTGTTTAAGTAAGGATTGTTATTTCTTTCACATTGATGTTTGATTACCATTTTTGACATGTATCCTTGGTTTGATTTGGTGATTTTTCCTTTCATAATTGAGGTTTAATTTAATTTTTGACTTAGTCATTTGGTCATAACTTAACATTTTTCACCCTAACTTACCAAATTTCAAAGGATATATCATATAAATTACATCAGTTATCTTGGATTTGCTATGTTTGTTTGTTTTTTATCTTTAGTTTTATATCCTTGGGTTTGTACAAAGCAGTCTCTATGCTCTCCACGATCAAAATTACAAACATATAGAGATAAAGGTAAGTTAAGGTATGCATAGATTACTTTTATTTTAAGTTATTTCCCTTTTTTTCTTTTACTTTCAATTATTTTATGCTTTAAAAAAATGTAATTTATTTCGCTTCAACATTGTATGTTGTTATGTTATTTTCACAAATCACCATCCCCTGTTGCACTTGATTGACACATGATGAAATTTGAGTGGAGAATATGTATAGAAATAATATTTTTTAAACTTTATCAATTAATAATGCTTTTTCTCTTTTAATAACCTATCGAGTCTCAATCTCTTTGAGTACATGTCCTAAAGGGTACATCGAGAAATGGGTGGGAAGACCTTTGGTGCTTTGTAGGATTATTGTCCCTTATACCACTACTTAATATCTACACAAACTTCTTCTAAAAACTTATCTAAGATTTGTATCCTATTTTTTACCCTCTTCTAACTATTTTTCACCTTCATTATCACCTTCCTAAGCCTAAAACCTTTTTTGACAATCTACATTGCACTATCATCCCCATCAACCTTGCACTCAAATTGATAAAATAGATTTAGGGTATAGGTCCACCCCTACATGACGTAGACCAAAACCTAATTTATTTTTATCAATAATGATATAGAGTTGATTGGGCTGACCTTGTCAGCTAAACTTTCAAAAAGGTTTAAAGTTATATTTATCTATATATACACATTCATTTCACCTTTTATTAGAGAGATGACAAAAGCTAAGTATTCATTTGCATTTCTTTACAATCTACTCTTATACAATTCTACTTGAGGAGTTATAACTTATGGTTTATACTTGGATAAAAATATTATCTTATGGAAAAGTCTTCAATGCTTTGGCCTTTCTTAGTGATCCTTATAAACCATAAAAACCACTTGTGAATCACCTTTGTCTAAGGGAGAGATTAAGTCTCGATGGATTCATCTTCAAGGTAAGTATCTCTAACTTTACTCTTCTATTTTATTATATAGAAGTAACATGAGTAATGGATTTTGAATATATTACTCTCTCCATGTATTAGGGTTTTACCTATACATAACTTAATTATAATTGTCATATGCATGTTTACTAACCCCAACTTTGAGACAAAATATTTTGTGAACACTATATTAGGTTTTGATTTACTTGTCATTTAGCTTTGTGAATATGAAAACATAAGACCTAGATAAGGTTATTTCATCATGTTGCTTGACTAAAGGCTTTAGATCCCTCTCTAGTGATGTTATCATGGGAAGATATCCCTTGGTTAGGTCAAGTGGATCCAAATTGGTCATGACCCCAAATATCTAATGTATCAATAATAAAAAATTTAAGATTTATCTTTTTTGAGCTAGGATTGATTTATAGATCAGTTGCATTTCCCTTTTTATACACAATGGTGTGTGTAAAAACTAATGTAATGTATATGTTGATGAAATCCTAGTATAATTATGTGTTTCAATAATGAAAAGTGACCTTGGATGTGTATTCAAACTTAGTTCAATTCTACTTAGGTTGTGTAGACTTATAATTAGGAAGAATAGATGTTTTCCTCTCAATGTGTAATTAGATGTTTTATTATTTTTCAATAATGCAAGCATCTAGTGAAAAATGGTTAGAAAATGTGACTTTATAGTGATATATTTATAAATTAATCAAATGGGACTTATGAAATATGTGGGATGACTTATTATTTTTATTTAGTTTGAATAATTAGTTATTATTTGGTGGGAGGACATGGCATGCAGATTCAGACACTACCAATGAGCAGGATAGTCAAGATTGAGTGGATTTATTTGAGGAGAAAAGACAACTAAAATATAAGTTTGGATTAGTATAAAAATGTATTTTTTTAGTGAATAATATGAATGTTTTGTATCATAATTTATCAAGGGTTAGATTCATTCACATAGAGGTAGAGGAATAGTGGCTTAGAGCCATAGAATTGGGCATGAGCTAAGTGTGTGTAAGAGGATGGTCACAAGTGCATTATTCTAATAATAAATGTTAATTTATGTGTCTAAAATAGGTTGATATATATTTTTAGGATAGTTAGCATGATGTTTAACTCTTTTGGATTTATATAAAGGCACATCTGAGTCACCTATTATATCACTTGGAAATTTCAATTAAGACACACACTATTGCACACTAAGCAAAGTTTCCCTATTATCCCCAAATATCACTGTAATAATTTTAATGATTCTTTATCCAATTCAAGATCCCTTTCCACTCAATTAGAAATTAAAACATTATCAAGTAATCAAACCATCTTTAGATGCATACATGTACCAAAAAGAACACAATCATATAAAACACTCTAAGTGGGATAAACATATGGATTGATATCCCTATTTAAATTATTGGATACATAGGTAGTGATCAATCGTCATGAATGTTATTGGGGTCAACTCAACCCATTACACTCCCCACTTTTCTCATTTCATATTTTTAGCTATTGCAATCCCTATTAGGGTTTCAACTTTGAATAATTTATTTGTAGGTCATCTGCATGCATCTGAAGATCAATTTTATGCACATCAACATGTTTCAAGAAGGCACAAGGGACTATTCCCTAATTTCCATGATTTTTCATAGATGATATAATCAAATAGTAGAGGAAATTATGTGTCATCTAATCATGTTCCCTTCCTAATGTTTTTAACCATGAACACTTGTAGTCACAATTCTTGTGGAACTTTCAAAATCAATCTAAATTGATCAATTTTTGTATTCTATTAGTCACCCATAATCAATGTACAAATAGAATATAGTTAATTATTTTGTGTTGTTCATATTTAACCTTATTTCATTCATTAAAGCTTTTTAAATTTTAGTATATATTTTCATTATGCTAATTACAAGTTATTTTTATAGATTCCCCTTTCTTTCAAATCATTTTATCTTAATTAGAGTTAATACACCAAAATTAATTTTAAATTATGATAAAACATATTGGTAAACCTACACATTTTATTTGAACATTTCTTAAAAAACATTATCCTAGGGTTTAGTTAAATTCTTGAATATTTGACACTAAAAAAAATTTATTTCAACCTTGGATCTAATATATAAC